>CM077115.1:270877330-272322330 GCA_039619475.1 Icerya purchasi | reverse complement strand
TTTTAACTCGGTTATATAGAGCTGACTAAATCTCACTCGATATCGCGATCAACAAAATGAAAGGCTTATTTTTCGTCTACCGTAACAGAACAAGAATATGTAATTCTTTTTTCGTTTCAGTTTTCAATAAATAAATGTAGCTTTTTTTATTATTTTTTATAACGTTGTTTCTGTATATGAAGTTGACAGTTTGCGCCGATAGATAGCGCGACGTTCTGTATGAGTTCATTATCGCTGGTACATTATGTCGTAGTTTAAAAAAAAAACCGATGGAAAGCAAACCCCGTTATGTTCTATCCTTTCTTCCCTCTCGCATTATTCCTGCTATTTATTAACGATAACTAATCGGCTTTTTATTTAACTTTTTCTTCTCATTTCTAAATGTTTCACCTTACTTGACGAGCCCATCCTAAAAATAGCAAAAACTATGAATAATAGTAATAAAATGAAATAGATAAAATTTTTTTTTGTTTTTTACGTGCTTTCAATTTAAAAATTTCCATATTCATTTACTTTTAGGGAAAACAATTCGCAATGTTTAATAATTAGTGAAAGATAACTAAACGAAACATGCAATAATATCACCAGTTATTATGTACTGAAAAATAAAAATTTTCTTCGAATGATAGTTTTTCAAAAACCGTTCTATTATGGTATAACGTCCTTCGCTTTTATATATTATAATTTAGTAACTTTTAAAATCTTCGTTGAAGAAAAATTTTTATTTTTCAACCCATTTTAAAGATTCGTGTTTTTTTTAAATTTTTATTTGATTATAGCTATTAATTATTAAAACTTACAAGTCTCTTAAGTTTCATCGGTAAAGTAATATCGCAAAAATTTTAAAAAATTTTTTTTTTTTTTAGTTTTATTTCTTATGCTCGTTCATCAGCGGATGACAGAAAAACATCGCGATAAAACTGTCGTTTAATCTTTATTTTTTCATACGGATTTCAACCGACGTTATTATTATCCGCGAAGAATGAATACAAGCCAATCGAAAAAAGAATGTGCTTAAACTACCCAAGTGCGCAGCCTTATTAAATCGGTTAATTACACTGTTCAGAACATTCTTGTTTATCGTTTTTTAAGGGTTCGAATTTAATTCTTATCGTTTTAGGAGCACAAATATTTGTTTAAACCTCGTTCATAGCTGATGAATTTTGCCGGAGTCTGAGGACTGCGCGAGATGTACCTTTTGTACGTTCCCGCACCTTAATGCCGCTAATTATTTTCTAATCTTACAAAAATTTTTAAGTGTTCGCTAAATAATCGTACATTGAAGTGTGCAGACCGTTAATAGTTTGTAAAAAGTGCTTAGTCAAATTGCGACAAGGCGTGGTGCTACTCAGTTTGTGAAGAATTAAATAAATTTTTATAAAATTTTGCTTGCGAAATTGCTACTGCCTCGAACACAACTGAAACTTTTCAATTTTCTTTCTATATTTTCATTGTACGTAATATATTCTTACTTTTTAACTTGGAGCGCAATAACGTTTATGTCTTTGATGTTCAGCTCCCGCCGCGTATGGTCCAAAATTAATGAAATTGTTATCCGTCATCGCGACTGCAGATAGATTAAGAGACCCTTACGAGGTATCGGAAAGTTAATCCCCGTTAGTTTTTTGTTTTATCTCTCAAAACAATTTTAACCACTTTTATTCCTAGCAATACGCCGCTTTTCTCACTCCGTATCTGATAAAATTGTTATTTGTCCGAAATGACGCATTTTACTACGCTTTGCAACAAATCGGTTTTGCTTTTATTCAGTCTACCGACACAGATTCGTCTCTTGCCAAAACCGAATTGTATTTTCATTCTTATTCGATTTTGTTAAGTATCAGACTGCGAAGTGATAAACGGCAAAAACGAACGTCGATCCCGTGAGGATTGGTGTAATTTTTTACTGGGTGAAATCGATTTCGCGTGAAAAAATATAAAAATTTTCTGTTTTTTTTTTCTTCAAATTAAAGAGCTTCTCTTTTTGGAAGCTATTCTGATTATTAGCCTTACCGGTTGTTGATTTCGAGCAGTAACTTGTACATTCTTATTGTGACAGTAATCCATAGACTGTATGCGAGCTTACAATTGAAACCGTAAATGTGTTTCATCGTTGTACGATCACCGTTGACGAACAGAGAAAAGCAAAGGTAGACCGTCTATTGGACAGACGAAATTTAGTAGTATGCGGATCAAAACACACTCGAAACCAGTGATGAGAATATTTTTTCAGATACAGATCCGGAACTGAATTTCACGTTCGAGAATTAGGTGTTTATGTATACACTCAACAATGGCACTATTTGGCGTTGGTTGAAGACGTAGTGTATATACACCAATCTTAGGATTACGTGTGTTAGAAAGAGAGAAGGGAATTGCCAAACAGCTAATGTAGGAATACATATAATCATGCAGAGAGCTTTGTCTAATAAAAAAAATAAAAAAAAAAAAAGATAGAGGACACGTTTATTTCTAATTATCCTAATGTTATCATCATTTTTCACTTTTCTATCTGATCTGGCACGCATTTCTGCTCAGATATTCATTGCCCGTATGAAAACAAAAAACAAAAAGGACAGGCGGTCTATTCTTTTGTTTTCGACGTTTACATTTTTTACCTTCTATAGTGGAATCGTGTGAACCTGGGTCGGTCTGTATTACATTCGATTCAGTTTGTATTTGCTGGGTCGGAGATTACGTGTCTGGAACTATGGTCGGAGTTAACATCCTTTCGGACCTACACCATTACTACTCGAAACTATCCATAAGCCCCCCGCAAAGAAGAAGAACAATTGTACACGCGATGTCACCGTATCCCTTCAGGAGGATGAAATGAAATAAGATTCAAATTTTGAATGCAAATTGATAAGTGGTACGATAGGGGGAAAAAAAATACTCGAGGATAATAGAAGAGACCGGTATTTACGAGATGGAACACTGATATTAAGAAAATACACGGTATAGGTGTACAGTAGTGACTATGACATTTTCTTCATGGTAATATGAAGAATAATAAAACGCTTTTGGATCGATTATAATGTAACGTTTAAATGTAATGTTTAAATATAACGTTTAAAAATGTGTCATGGACAATTTTAAAACGCACTCGTTTTTTGAGGATTATAGAAGACACTGTGCCCATCTACTGGTCCAAGCACTTCGGGCTCCTCGCCGTAATCACCGTGGATTCCTAGATGATAGTCCTTCTATAATCCTTATAGAGGAGAAAATTTCAATTAACTAGACAAAAAAATAATAATTAACGGGTTACGTAACAATTTCAAAACGTAACATTACGTGTTTCGTAAATGTTTTTTTTTTTTCTTTAATTTTTACCATCCTTGGCAAAAGAAAATTTCGTGGTCACTGATGTATATATTGTTACGAATTTAAGATTGCTCATTCCGTGGATCAATTGAGATGAACTTGATTAAGCGTCCCCGCTGCTCCGAGGAGCTAATGTTACGAATTTCTTTTCGACTTAATTAGAGTTCCTGCGAATTTTACGTTTCTTTTCTTTTTTCTATTACGGGCGCCAGTGACAATTACGCGATGTCACACTCGAGCAAACTAGAGATTCGGTTTTCTGCACCATCTCTTCCGTACCACGCGGAAATAAAAACAAATAAATATTCTCTCTCGCATGAGAGATCACACGGTGGAACCATGTGTTCAATAAATTAACGAAAAATTTACAAAAAATATTCAACCAATACTATACAACATTTCTACGGAAACAGCAAGTGCGACCGTATCTTGGCTGTAAATATGTGCTTGAGACTAGAACGGAAAAAAATTAAATAGAGAAAATTTACCAGAACGAACAGTTAAAATTGCGCTTCAATGGGGCTAGACGACGGTGGTGACTAACATAGAAGAAAGACAGCACGCGGCGTTGCGTTGACCGGCTAATCAAACGGTAACTGATGGATTAACAACCAGTATCAAACTAACGGTAAATTACCGAAATCAATATCACGTTAGCCGATCTATCGCACGCACATATGTACATCATATACCATTTAACCACTACTCTGTGGCTCACGCTGCCGACAGACGCTACTCTGTTGTCGTCGGACAGAACCCTAACTCCACACAAATTCTTGGCCGTGCAAGCGTCCCCTGGACCGTATTCCTCACTGACACCGAACAATACGATAATGCCGAGAGATCGAAAATTAATGATTTTAACCGGAGAATAATTTCTAGCGCGACATCATCGCTATGGAAAATACCGAATCCGTATCACTGTAGGCAGTATTGAGAGGATATGTTTCGAAAGATAAATTAAAAATTACATTTACACGTACTAGTAGAGTCGGGAGTAGGATGCGACGTGCGAGTAAAAAAAGACGCATGTAGAAAAGATTTTCTTAATGCACTGCAGTTCATCACAATTTACTTTTCGAAAACCAGACCCATCATGAAAATTTAAATAAATACTTATGTTTAAAAGCACAACAACAACGGCCATCAATAATAATAAAACAAACGAAAACCCGGAAAAGATCAATCACCTGAGACGAGAATAAAGAAAAAACATCGTATAAAAAACAGTTATGAAATGTAATATTTTTCCGTCTGGTAAGTTGTAATAGAAATTGCTAAACCGTAAATTAATTACTTTTAAAAGTGATGTAACGAAATATGATGGATAAACTTAATTACAACGTATTCTTAGGCTACCCCCCATTAGAAAAAATGTCCCAATTTTATGTAACGCTAAATGTCCCAAAGAAATGTCAGGAAATATGTAACGAAAAAATGTCTCAATTTTATATAATGAAAGTTAAATGTTAGCATAGGATTTTTGTGAGATTATGTTTTGTTTTTCTTTTTTTGTGTTGATGCCAGTAAGAATTACGTTGTAAATTTTGATCATTTTATACAAAATATAGAAGAGAAAGAGACAGAAATGAAAGCAAGAGGGGTCAAGGGGCACAGCCCTTTGCAAAGGCAAAATGCCCGAGTTATATATATATATAAATGTGAATTTACTTTTTTGACTTCAAATCCGAAAACGACAACAGCTTAAAATATGGAACTAAGAATGAAGCTCAAAGTATAAAAGCCTTTTTTATCGCTCAGCGAGCTTTCAATCCATATTGTTTGCCCGTATTCTAAATAAAGAAAAAAGGGAGGGGTAGAGGGAAGGGCAAACGAAATAATAGTGCGACAACCGCGTTGTCAGGCCCCGTTAATGTTTCGGACGTAAACGTATTCTATGCATGCAGCTGCCGCGAAGTTTCCGGTTAGATGCATAGGTGCATCTTTATTTCCGAGCCAGCGCACACATGCCATCGACCTTTGCCGAGAGGAGAGCTGGCACTTTATTACGTTCGGAACGGAAAGTTTTCCGCGAATGAGGAAAGAAAAACTCGCACGATTTCACGACTGTAACAGGGAAATTTCGGTAGCATCGACTGGTAGTGGCCGGTAGCGGCTGGAACGGTGCCAGTTGTGTAGTTGTATTACGGAACAAGATGAAAAATAATCAAGCGTCGAACGAGCAGATCGCTCCGGAACGGATCGGAATTTAAATATTAGTTTTCCGGCCGCGGTTAGCGTTGTCCGGGGAAAAGTCTATTAGGAGTGCCGGTTCGGCGACGGGTGGAGGCCGTGTTCGCGCTCAGTGGATTCGAACGAGCAGATAAAATCTAGCGGCACGTACGTTCGACATTCCTGCGACCGGAGCCCGCTGCCGAACTAAGCGGCTCGCGCTCGACTCCGCGTCCGATCGGTCCCTGTTCACGACATTATCGCTCTTGTTTCGCCGATAGCTCAATAAAGGGCCGCTCGCTCGCTCTCCATCAGAAACGCTCTCCTCGTTAAATACTCCCCGTCCGACACTCTTTAGTTACTGAAAAGTTGCCTCGCCTAGTCTAAGTCCTAGTCCGTTTTGTCAGTCGTTTTTAATATCGTCGCATTCCAACGGACGCCTCTGTCGACCGATTCCGCCTTACGACTCCGGTTCTCGTCACCTTCTGCCGGCAGTTCGTTCGCGAGAAGAAGCTATTATAATCCGACACTGTCGATGATGTGATATGTTTGTTATTCCGAAATAACCAACCAACAACCAACCCTTGTTGTTTCTTCATAAAATTGTACACGCTCTTTATATGGCCCGATTATTGTTATTATTATTATTTATACGCATCATCATTGCCATTATTATTATTATTATTATAACTGCTGTTATTATTATTAGATTCCGACAAATTTTCCGCTAGACTTGCCTTCTTCTGGATCTCTCTTTAAGCGCATTTCGTTTTATGTAAAAGAAAACGATTAGAAAGGAAAAAGTGCTCGTACCCGTTAGACTTTTCCTTATGCAACAGTAGAGTGAGTAATATTATCACCTGCTAATTTATTCCCATTATTAAATAACTGTTTCTCGAGAAAAAGAACCGGCAGATTTGTTTCCGGCTTTGTAATTGTTAGAAATCGATCGTAATTCGTTTTTGTTGTTTTATTTTATTTTTCTTTCGGTGCGTAAGAAACTACATATATTCTAAATTTATATTATTTGTTGACTCTGGAATCGCGTTTATTTTTTTTCATTATAAAATATTATTTTATATTTTTCGGGGCGCGCCAGAGGCTTTGACCCAACAACTACCGAAATTTCAAACAAAAAAAAGGTTAAACTGAGAGACATTTAGAGATAGAGCTTAGGAAAGATTGAAGTACAGGTATGTTATAGCTGGAGATGGAGATAGGAAGGAAAAGATAATGCAAATAAATATAAGGAGCAGGAAGACCCGGTGCTACGATTTTGGAGTATAAAACAGAGCGTTCAAAAGGAAAGGTGAGGCATTCAAAGAAGATGTGATTTGCTTCACACGTAGGAGTAGAGATAGAACTGTGAAGGGAACAATCGTGAGATGAGGGCGGGAAAAAACGAAAACGTAAAGAAAAAAGAGAAGATTGATTAAATTTTTGCCTGATTAAAGAAACGATCGCGGTGCGCTGATAAAAAGAAGTTGAAGCCATGATTGAGGACAGGGAACCGATTGTATTTCAAGATAATGAGAGGCAGGATTAGAAAATAAAGAAGGATAAATGTCCGGTCGTGGTCGTGAATAATTGGCTGAGGAACGAAGGAGGATGTTCGAGGCGTGAAATTTGCAGAGTAAAGGACCGGACGGGCTAGAATATCCGCTGACTCGTTGCCCTCGTTTCTCTTGAGGGTATATTCTTAATGATCTAAACTTTAAAAATAAGCGAAAAAAAAAATGTTTTTTTCAAAATTCTACACCAGCATATAGTCCTTTAACCGCTACGTTATATAGAAATAAAATTTAATATAGAACAATATAATACTGAATTATGCGCGTTTAAATGAAACGGAAGTTATAATTATTACAAATATCGCGTATCATTGAAATGTATACTGCTAAATTTAAGCGAATATGCAATAGTAGTTGGGGGGGGGGCACGCTGCGAAATTTATAAAACTGCGAGGCGACATTTTTCTGCAAACACCTTCATTAAAATATGACATTCAGAGAATAATAACTGGATACAGATGATTTTTTTTGTATTTACGTTGCGCGTAACTTTTAGTTCCCAGTTCTTCTGTTTGATATCCGCAGTCTGTATTCCTCTGTAAATGTACGAGGAAAAATTATCGGAGAAACAAATAAACATGAACAGCGGTATCGAAAAAATTTTCCCGCTACCTTAAGAGAACAAAAACACCTGTTCCTTTGTAATGCCGAGACAACGAAACCTTTTGCCTAGGCACACGGATTGTACAGAGTTTGATCGTGCTTAAGGTAAAACGTGGTAGCCAAAAAAAAAAAAAATGAATTTTTATTTTTTCTAATCTGGATCTGTGTACGCTTTTTTCAATGTTTGTCAAGAAGAGGACAAAATGCGTCTCAGCCTTTATTAAAAGTGTTTATAAACGGCATCGCTTATAAATGTTTTTCTTGATTTTACGCCATAGTGAAAAATTCTAAAAATTGTTTTTAATGTTTGATTTTGATTAGGGAATTTCGACTGCGGCAGACAATACGTCATACATTATTCAGGTTGTTTGCGAAATGTACGAAATTGAAAAGATCTCAAACGATACCGGAGAAAGTAATATTTGTCGCCTCATATTTATCGGTAAGTCTGCATTTATGCTCGATAAATGAAAATTATTGATGGTTTTTCTATACTTGTTATATTATATCGTATAAAAATATCACGCATAACAGAAACATACTACATAATTTAAAATAAAAATCATCAACGTGTTTCGTCGTGACGAACCACACACATATTCATGGAATGAAATGCCGTTTTTTACCATGAATAATAATAAATATTGAGAACGTCACTCTTGCAGTATATAAAATAGATCGTTTAACGACTTCTGTTCAATGTTGGAAGCTGTATGGTATTTTCTTCTGCTTGAAGGAATATCTGCAATCTTACCCCCAACGCCGAAATGTACTTCTAATCGTAGATTCCTTGCAATCGATTAGGACACTCCAGACACCAAAAACTTTACACACACATTGACTCGAGAAATAAAGCGCATCATTAACGTGCTTTTTTGGGCTGGTTTGCGAAACGTTACCTTGTTACGAACAACTCTCCCTTGCGATGCCGATATCAAGGTTTATTTCAATGTGCGGCGACCCCATCTTCACTGAGCAGGCGTCCTTCTATTCTTCGCTATTAAAACTGAACTTGTGCTGCTTATGTCCTTTCATTTCGCTCTGCTTCAGTTATTCCTGTCCTTGAATGATTTTTACCTTTTGTCCTTGAGCGCATAAGAATATTTAATTTTCTCCTCCTTTCCATTTCTTGGGCTAATGTCCTCGCTGACAAACCTATTAAAAAAATATATATATACACCATAGAAATCTTTTTTTTTTTTTTTTTTAGTCATCAATATTTACCCTTTATCTTGCATATTATTTCACTGACTATATATACTACAGTGTCGAAAAAGTAAGACCAGTTTTCAATTTAAATTTCGCGGGTATATCGAGTCTCAGAAATATATTTTTTTTCTTTGTTGGCAGCACCGTGGGACAAACATCTGTGCCAACAGAGTTGGTTTTGTACGACGCCAAAAGTGAGTTGAGCAATTTTTATAATATCTGATTTCGTTGAGCAAGGAAGTTGCATTAAAATTTTGTTTACGAAATGGAATTTCTGCTGCGCAAACCTTTAAAATGTTACAGAAGAACTTCGGTGAATAGACTTTGTCGGAAAGAAACAGTTTACAAGTGGTATAAACAGTTCAAAAAAGGCCGACAACGAGTTGAAGACGAAGAGCGCCCTACAAATCCGAGATTTGGTGGTCGAAAACCGTCGATTAACAATTCAGGACCTTTCCGATGATGTCCGCATTTCAAACGGATCAGTCAACTCCATTTTTATTTTGGGCCCCAAACGCGTCGAATCACGCGATTGGTACCAAAAGCACTCAATTGTTTCGAGAAAGATCGTCGCTTTAAAATCTGCGAAGAAATGATTTCCGACTACCAACATATTTTAAAACGCATTATTACAATAGATGAGACTTAGGGATCTATGCTTATGATCCGAAAACAACCGACAACAATCGAGTGAATATCGTGTCAAAGATGAAGCAAGACCGAAAAGAAAGTCGCTCAAAAATCAATCAAGATAATACTAACAGTTTTTTTCGATCATCGTAGTGTTGTTGTGCATTATGAGTTCCTTTCGTCGGGCCAAACTGTCAACGAAGAATATTATTTGAGCGTGAAGCTATTCCCAAAAAGAGGACGGATTTATGGACAGGCAACTCTTGGTTTTTACAACCATGATAATGCGCCAATTGGTTCTTTGTGAGTTTTTTTTACGAAAAAAATCAACTAATATCGCTCCACAACCACCGTATTCGCCTGATTTAGTACCGTGTGACTTCTGGCTATTTCCTAAACTCAAAAGATCCCTCCGGGGACACATCGTTTTGAATCGATTGAAGAGATTCCACGTAAACCGCAGCGCGTTCTGAAGGCCATACCGTCGTAAGGATTTGGCATGTTTCAAGAATTGGAAAAAACGTTGGCATATTGTATCCGGCGAGGATTACTTCGAAGGCGATGAAATAGATTTGGGAAAATAAATAAAGATTTTTTGAAAAAAAGTAAAAACTGGTCTTATTATTTTTTGGACATACTCGTAGTAGTGTAAATCAATCTTAGGACGGTGCGTTTGAATAATATCCATTGCTCAGAACACATAAAAATTCGGAAAATGCAAACCTTTTTGAACATTGACATTTTTCCGTTCAACACGTAAGTTTTCCTACCATTGACGATGAAAATCATTAAGGCGTGTATTTGAAGAAACCAATCGAATAGAAGATGAAGAGAGAAAGCACAGATGTAGCAAACGAATAAAATGTACTATCTGAAAAAATGTAACAGCGTGTTGTTGTGGAACTTTTCATTCGTTTGTGTCAAACTATCAATACTATAAGGAGAGCGTCTCTTTGAATAATATCCGCTTTTCAAAAACAAATAGAAATACACAGAACATAAACGTTTCAAACTGGAAAGCAGAGAGAATTTTTCTGATCAACAGAATCGCTCGTAATGACGGGAGCACACTGTTTTGATTCTGATCGTTTACGCGGAGGTGATTTAAACGTCGACCCTTGAAAGAACACTTCGTAGTTAAGGGTGTTTATCGAATGTTACGTACTAGACGTTCTCTGTTTAGAATAGAATGGTATCTATTACACCGGTAATAAAACACACCTCTATGTATTGACGCAGTGTTGGACATTTCAATATACAAAATTACGTAATTTAATATACAAAAATCTTTATTAACACAAATTATACAACCTCAATGTTCTCTCCGTATGAATAATTTAATTTTCATAATAAAAACTGGCCAACTTCGCGCTTCGTGTGTTTTACTTGGAAAATTAAAAAAAAAAACCGATTCGATATTTGAACATCGCTCGTTCTCACTCTGATATATGCGGTTTTTAAAATTAAAAGCGGAAATCGTAAAACACACACGTGTGGATACTGTTTAAATGTTTTTTACTCGTGAAATTTTTCGGTATCATTGCTGAAATCCGACTGCAGGTGCTGATGAAGAGCGAACGCGCTGAAATACACATAATAATAGAAATATTTCATAACGTTGAACATTCTCACGCCTGTAAATGTACAAAATGATATTTGCATTCTTTGATAAAGGTTCCGTTTATGTAAATATCATTAAATAGCGCTTGGCATACCTGATAGACCGCCACACATAAGACGTATCGTCTCGCTCGCACTCGGTACTTTTTTTGTTTTTTCACTACAATTGCGATGCAGAAGTTTCAAACGGAATCGGTAAGCCGAAAACTCCATTAAGCAGCTGCGAAAAGAACGGTTATTGGAAAGCTGGAGGCGACCCAGATATAGCAGGAAAAATTAAAAAAAAATAAATAAATAAATAAAATATTTTGTAATATCGAAAATTTCCCATATAATATTGTAAACGCATAAATAAGCAATTCCATCCGGGTAGTAATAGCAGTCACACAAATATGAGATTACCTTTTTTTTTTTTTTTTTTTTTTTTTTTTTGTGCGCGTAAATGTGTGTATGCGGTGAGATTCGAGTCTGACGAAATTTTTTATTTTAATACAGCCAATTTACATATTACAAACAAACGCTGTAAACATCGAGTTTCGTAATAAATTTCGCGTTCGACATATAAAAACCCGTTTGCTTTTAATCCTTCTTACATATAAGTTCGTATCATATCGAATGTAATTATCGTATATAAGCGGATTTTAACTTAGAGTCGGTAAAAGTAAAATTATTATTAAAATAAAAAAAAATAAAAAAAAAAAAAATATGAATATTTTGCGTAATTAATTCTGAAATGCGCGGGAAGTAATTTTCGTGCAAGACAGTCTATAAACAACTGAACTTTTTCATTTAAAAATGTATTTATTTTACTATATAATAGATTATTGAAATTTAAAAGAAATTATTCAAACAAATGGGATTTGCTCTAATAGGCAGCAGGCAATATCTACTAAAATATCTATATTTGTATTGTAAGTAAAAGTAAGTCCCATGGTTATCCTTGATAAAGTATAACGGATATTGTGAAGTTAAGCTTTTCATAATGGTACTTAAGGATCTAATGGATCTGACGAGCACACTGGGGCCCGTTCCTTTCTCTCGGCCGCCTTTACTTTCCCAGATTTCTCTGGTATAACCAATTCAATTTCAGATTGGATATATACCTGAGAGCGATTTGGATCTAGAACGAGACGAGCCTCGATAACCTATGACACCTCTGATGTAGTAGTCAAGCGTCTTAACCACTAGGAGGCTACCGCGCTACCTTTTATTTGTTTATTCTTTTAAAAGCGTCAATTTGATGTAATTTAATAGGGAAATATAATGTTCACGAAAGCAGCACATTCCGATAACACGTGTGACCCACGAATGTATATGTTTGGATAATATTTGTTTATTTGTAAATATTCGTTTAATCATAAATAATATTCTTTTATTTATAAATAATATTTCTTATTTAAATATAGATCGAAAATATCGTTTATCGATATGTCGCATTTCATATCGATATGATCTGTGGCAGCATTTAAAATTGACCGTTGACCAACGGTTAAAAAAACATGGCCGTTTTTTTTATTGTTTGTTTGTTATTATTCGTTGTTCGTTATTCGTTATTCGTGCACCTCGTGCAATTTACTAAAAACAAATTCTGTCGTTTCAATGTTAATTTAAATACAATTGGTTTTTTTATTTGTTCATCATTGCGAGTAATATTGATTTGCATCCGGCAAATAAATAAACTAAACAGTATATACGTGTTTAGTACGAAACAGGTTGGTGACTGTTTTCAAATAATGTACTCGCTGTTTTGTTAATTCAATTAAAATTATATCAGGATAGCCGCCGCACCCAACTGGGGGAATAAGCAGCGGGAATTTTGTTGCAAAACCGGGAGGAAAAAAGTAAAAATTGCCAAAAACGACGATTATTTTGAATAAGAAAAAATCACATTTGAAACGTTAAAAAGTGAATGCATTCTTTTTTAATGTACTTCACACTCAAGAATAAACTACGAAGAGTTCGTTTTATTTTCGTATAAAATATTCTATAATGGTCAAATATTACACCAAAGTGGTAACAAAAAAAATCGGCTCTTCTTTCTGTACAATTCTAGTAATTAAGAAATCGTCGGGAGGATTTGAACCAGGAAAACCGGAAATTTAAAAACTACATTTGAGTGGCCACCATGTATAGGTAATATTCATAAAAAGAAATGCGTTTTACAAGATTTTGCTATTTTTGTAAGTTCTAGCGCGATTATAAGCAAATATTTCATTCGATATTTTAAAAATTTGCTTTTTGTTATAGGTCCCCCAGGGTAACGTACCCTTGAAAAAAAAAAAAAAAAGAAAAAAAAACGCCTAATGTTTACTCCTCTTTTCTAATTTTCCCTCATGCTGTGTCGTTAAATTCAGCCTACGCTTCTTCTGATTCTGATCATTTATCTTATGCGCTCCGTCACTTCCCCTATAATAAGTTTTTTCGTCACAATCACATTTTCCTTTTCTCTTCTCTTTTTCATTTCTTCGTGGTTTCCTACTAACGCGATCCTGCAGTCCACAACTGGTTTTTGCTACACCGACCACATTCTTTTCGCGCGTTCTCTTCTTTCAATGAGTTAATAATATCGCCAACTCACCGAAAATAACGATAGCTGCAGGAAATCAATCGACGGCGTTGTTTTATATTGGTAATCGTGATATTCTTCCATGTCTGTGACGTTTAGTAAAAAAAAAACAAGCCTACGGGTCGTAGAACGCGCAACGTAGAGTCGACGGAGACGGTAACAAGCGGATGCGTTGCGAAGCTAAGGGTTACCGACTTCTGTTGCATATTATTAATTTTGTATAGTTTTGTACATGCGGTAGCCTAGTGGCTGAAAAGTGCTTAGCTACTAAACACCAGAGGTGTCATAAATTATCGAGACTTATCTCGTCGTTCTGAATGCAAAAATTCTTTTTTTTTTTTTTCTTACTCTTTTTTTCACCGAGTCTTTCAAGTTATCAGCATTTTTAAAAAGATGTATTGAACCGTATTCAACGGTATTTTAAAAGAATTCGATTAAAAAATAAATTCGTACCTGTACCGTCATTGTGTAGAATATCAATTCGAAAATTCTTCGTTACAGGTCGAAATTTAGGTGCGGACCAACTGAAAAGTAAACTATTGCTCATTTCGGAGCAGATTGAAGCTGAAAAAAGTCGTTCAAACTAAATTTTGTTCGATCTGAAAACACTGGAAAAATGTAGCATTAGAATCGGTTGCCGTTCGTGGAATCAGTAAAAATTACGTTCGGTTTAGCGTGGCGACACGCGTTGTTGTATAAATAATTAAAATGTATATATTTTTTAACGATGTCGTATAAAATAATTTTACAAGTAAATATTGTGCTGTTTCAATTATTTTTTTTTTTTGCTGATAATATTTTTTTGTACTTTGTGAACATTACGCATTGTTGAAATCTACGGTAAGAAAATTGAGGAATCTTCCTATTTCGAATTTTACGCGCCGACCAAATTCCAAATTCCAAATTTATGAAAGCGCCGAATAGACCCTGCTGTTAATTACATTATCAACTAAATGAAATTTATGCGCGACATATAACAATCAAAGAAGTCCGTAAAGAGCACTCTGTAAATGAAATTTCGAAATGTGTGATACTTATACGCACGATATATTGATCTCCGCTGAAACAGGAATGTGTCGTCCACATCACCGTGTAAATGATCTAGTGATTATTTTTGTCTGTCGAAACTCCGAGAGGATAATAAGTTCAAACAATAATGAAGAAAAAGTTAAAAACAATTTTAGTACTAAATTTATATTTCGCTGAAAATACCATTGAAATTATATCGAATGTCTCATTGCGCCCTTTTCGTCTCCGAGAAAATACCTTTGGTTTAAATTTTAAAGCTCCAGTTTGCAAGCTCTATAAAGCTTTAAATCTTCCGTAAGCTGTTGCGCAATTGCATTTGCAAAAAAAGGTTAGCCCTACCACGAATAACAATATTGCTAAAAATTCACAGGAAAAAAAAAAAATACCACTAATAGCCTCCGATTACGTAAATTGCATAACCGGTGAGAACATTGAAATTTTGAAAAATGAAAAACTACTTTTTAAATTGGAATTGAGAATGAAAAATGAACTTTGAACGGAGTCGATAGCATCCGTCTAATATTTGTCATATTATAAATTTCAAAACTAACAGATTAAACTGTAGCGTTTTCGCAAAGGACTCTAAATACACCAGGTAATCTTACGGGACGACCATGACAGTTCTAGAATACGCATATTTATAAACAAAAGAAAAGAAAAAAAGAAAAAAAAAGTTTCATTCAATGTAAATGAAAATTCTTCTTTTTTCGGAAATGAAATCGTCGAAGAGGGAAAAAAATCCAATATTTTAAAACCGTCAAAAATTGAATTAAAAACTATATTCATTCACAGACGATGAGTATAAAATAGCCTAAAAGCATCGGTTTCTCTTATTTCACGTTATCACCAAATATCTCTACTTCCGCATAAATCTCCCCCCCCCCCCCTTATGAAATGTTATTCAAAATATTATTAATAATATTTCATCCTCTATTCGTACGTTACCAAACTAGTAAAATAACAGAAAAATATACACCAATCACGGGAAACTTTTCATCAATTTAAAAATGTTAAAAACAACGACTAGAGTTTCTGGAATTAAGAAATCCACGGTAAATATGGGGATTGTTTAATCCGCAACTAGAGTCGATGTTTTTTTAATTTCTTTTAATATGTTAAAAATTTGTTTGATTATTCCATTATTTTATTAAGTTATTCGAAATAATAATTATATAATGAGCAGTTTAGAACAGCTAGTCCAGTGGAAAATTCGAATACATTATTTCAGTACTACTTCACAAAATATGAATATGATTTTTTTTTTTTTTTTTTAGATTCAAATTCAAAAACATTTGACGCTCTATCAAATGCGCAAATATGATGATAATAATACGAAAATAGTTTTGCACTATCTTCCATTTTCTTTCTAAAATTGTTATTTTCAGAGTAATCAGATATATCACGTGCTTCTAACTACACTTATTATTCATCAATCTGTGTTCATTTATTTATTTTTATAAATACATATATATATATGTATACACGTGTGTATTTTTATTGCCTGGCCACTTTAATCTTAATATTCCGTGCAATAAAATTTATAAACTACATTTCATATGCGCGCACGAGAATAAAACCATACAACGAAGAACCCTGGAGAGATTCCCATCATAAGTGCTCGTTACGTGTCCCACTTGACGGTTAATCTTAGCATAATCTTTCATAACCTCGAGTACTCATATAGTCGGTGTGGCGTCACGGGAGACGGTCGACCGTTGCGCACACTAGCGAAGGAATCTCATGGCAGTGGAACGGTAAAAACTCTTCACACTACCTGCTTTCCTTTAATTACAGGTGTCGTGCCCAAAACCAAATATCTTTATCCGATACCGAGTATCAAACCTAATATCTATCCGCAGTGGAAGCGTCTCGCCCCACACATGAATGAAGCAAAACAAAATTAGAATAAATCTTTTAGAATTTCGATATTAAACCTGGCTGAAGATATAACTATTAAGACATTTTCGACGCTTATTCTTCTGACCTGCCGACTCAAAACTTGATTCATACATCACTCTTCAGATATTTCGAGTTATGCCGAGGAACAATTTCTTTGAGTACTCGAAATCTTCCTTTGTACATTCTAATACAGATAGAATTCGATCTTACAAGTCAATTGAGTTTTGAATTTTGTAAAATCGAGGCTGGATCACGCGCTAATACAGTGTTTGTTTTTTTCTTCTGAAAACTAAAAAATCAATAGGAAAAATTACTAATTTCTAGTGTTTATCGTTTTACATAAAAATAATAATAGAGTAAATAACAGATGCTCGAATAAACCAACGTATAAAAAAGTGGCTATTATAAGAAACTAATGTGGATATTACCTTTAATTGTCTCCGGACAAATCCATGCAATGTAACATACCTCGGGACTTTTTTCACAATTGGTATTTTTGTAGAAAAAGTTGATCAAGTTTGCAAAAGAAGTTTACCAATTTCATAAAATAGACAAATAAAAAAATCTTTTCAGCGTAAAGAAAATTCCATATGTATGTGTACACGTAATATGTTTATTACATGCGTATAATTTTTATTAGACATGTATAATATAATTTTTGTTTTATAAATAACATAATTATTTTAATCTAAAATAAATGAAAAAAAGCTAATCGAGGGAGTTTTAATAGAAAAGTAAATAAATAAAATTTTATAAAATGCCGACTATTTAATGGTGTTCCTGAAAATACAAATTGTTAAATCTGAACCTAGTCGTTGTAGGATTTGATTAATTTTTTCTCTATTAAAACCTCCGTAATTAGGGTGGAATTTTGGTTACCTCGTAGGATAGTGCAAAATATTATACGTTTTCTTCAGTTCCGCTTGTTAAGCTAAGAACTGTAATTTAAATTTCACCACCACGGGCCTCGCAAATACTAAGGAATAGCTCGTTTATATACAGAGTGTGGTTATACTTATTGGAAAACCGAGAAAATTCAGGAAATTTAAAAGAAAGTGAGGAAAATTTATTGAAAGTTGAGGAATTTGAGGAAGATAACTTGCGTGTTATGTAGAACTTCGAATTATTCAAAATGATTGTAACACTCTAGCACACGTGTACATTTACTCTATATAGTTAATGACTAAATTTCATTAGATTTTGTTGGCGGTCAAAATGATATAACGGAAAATTGAGATGGTAACGAATTATTAATGAAAAGTAAAAATTTTTAATGATTTTAGATTTAATCATCGGAATTTAAAAAAAAAAAAAAAACGCATTACGAGATGATATTTAAAAATTAAAAATAGTTTCCAAAGTAGCTACTGTTTCTCAAATCGTAGAAAATGCTAAAAAAATCTGGAGCAATCGAAAATTTGTTTTGGAAAAAAAAAGGGCCACTCTATTTTACGCTTACAACATCTTCCCCTTTTGTATATAAACTCTTAAAAGAATTACTTCAAAAACTTCAAAACTGAGATATTACAAACATCAAAAAATTAAATAAGACAATTGAAATTAAAACAATCTTACCGTCAATACTTTTATTATTGTTATAAAATATAGTAGATATCAGTAAATTAATACTAAGTAACTCTATTCACAATATTTTAACTTTTTTCAATAATTTATTTCGCCGTGTTTAAAATTTCTTGTTTAATCTATTAATTTTTTTTAAGTGGTACCAAACATTTAATTGTGAATTGTTTAATCAATAGTTGAAGAAAAGTGTACTTTTTTCGTAATGGTTTTCGTTGATATTTTTATTAGCACGTTATTATTAGAAATGTTTTTCACTCAAGTGCCACTTTGTAAATGCTGAAAAAAATTCTACAACTTCATTGGTTCAAAATTTATGTGCATAAAAATTTCCTCCATTACAATTTTACTGTATGTGTACTTCTTGTATAAATATAAACTAAAATTAACTTGAAAATTAAAGCTGAACAACTAAATATAATCCAAGGTGAAATAAATAATGTTACTTTTTTGAAAAGAATAAAAAATTTTAAAAAGTGCGTGCGTGTGTATGTATGCATATATATATATATATATATATATATATATATATATATATATATATATATATATGTATGTATGTATATATATTTCGATACGCGGATGTAAGTTATAAATCATCATCTTTAACAAATTTAAATATAAACACCTTTCATTTTTTTTTTCTATAAATAACGTCCCACAAGGCAACCGCCCGTAGATTCTTAACACAGCCAATCGTTTATTTGTAATAAAGCTCACAATAATTTATCATATATGATTAACTGGTATAAATATAAATTATATTAACAATTCTTAAACACGCTAAAATTACAAATTTTCCATAAAGTAATAACAAAATAAAATTGACAATTACACAATACTGCTATGTACGATAAGGAAGAATTGCGTACACAAAACAACTAGCAATTCAGTTTATACGCCGATCTCAAACTATATAGAAGATCAATATCATACTTATGTTTACTCCGTCTCGTAATCATGACCTCTCCATTTATCGGTTGAAGTCGTTAAAGTTATCTGGTAACCAGTTTTTAATTTCTAACAAGTATTTTTTTTTTTTTTTTTTGCTCTTTACGTTCATGATTTCAGTCGGAACTTTCCTTAATAGGTCAATCAAAACTGAATCCTTTGTTTTATTGATAAAATTATTTTTACCTTTAGGCTTTATATACGTAATTTTAGCCGAGGCTCTTTAGTTATGTTCTCTATTTTCCGGATATGAAGGTCGGAAGGATGAAGCTTATGATAACACCTTGGTTTAGTCGGTAATTCATCTCTTTCCTTCCACCAGTTTATATTACAATTCCGTTGATTTTTTTGCTTTAAATTTTTCAAACTTCTCTTATGATTGGAGTTTACTTTTTATACTCATATTTATCTGTTTCCCTCCAAGCTGGTATGACGTAAGATAACTTCGATGATGTCAGTGCGTTATGGTATTGTCTTAAAATTCTTGTAGTTATCAAAGGCCCGTTAATTTGCCGAGATTGCTTGTCTAACTTTATTTATTAGATCCAAAATGTGATGTTTCCAGCTTACATTACTAGTAACTCCGGAGTATCTCGTTTTAGGTACATTCTGCAAAATTTTACAATCTGCGCTGTGACAATTGTCATTGTTATCATGTATGCAATTATGGCATTTTGTTACAACTTTGAGGAGAATGGTCCTGTAACGGCTCGGGGTTCGTGCATACATAATTTTAGTTTTATCAGTATTAATCGAGAAGCCTCGACCATGTGTCCAAATTACAAATGAGTTTACGTGTCTTTTTGCAGAGTAATTCCTTAGCTTTACGTATGTGTCAGTATTTTCAAACACTATAGCAATATCGAAAATTTCCGCATGTTCGATATATCTACGGGGGGTGTATTTGTATATATCAGGAATAATAATGGTGTTCTAGTATTTTACCCTGACCAATGCCGAAAGTTATTTCTCTTTCCTTACCGATACTTTTAATATCCAGTTTTTTAAATAGTCCGCGAACCACTTATTTTGATTGTTAACAATAGCGACGATATAAAGATGTCTTGTATCAAAAGAGCGTGATTTTTATCATATTAAATGCTTTGTTTAAATCGATAAATACGACTCTAAAAATTGATTTCCTCTAGCCTCAAGCCTACGTAAATATAATTAATAAAAACTTTTAGCAACTCTGACGTTGATTTGTTTCTGCTAAAGCCAAATTGTATAGTGGGTATAAAATTCCATTCCTCTCTAGGTATTCTCTTAAGAATGGCCGGCAATGTAGACAGAAGTGATATGGTAATTGGCCTACGGTTTCTTTTCTTATAGATTGGCGGCCGCACTATGCCTAGTTTGAGCAAGTCAGATACTTTTCCTATTTTTATTGACTTGTTTATTAAATTTACTAATAATGGTCGTGTCCTATATACTCATATGACGTTTGGTATCAATAATTCTAATCCCATCGTAACCCCCCCGATGCGTTTATTGTCTTAAATGTTTCTAACTAATTCGATAATATCGTTATCACTAATTTTCGGAATATAGAATATAGCACCTTATTTATATAATCGGTGTTTATTTCATTTGCCGTTAATTTACATAAGTTGTGTAGCGTTCACTAGGAATTGTGATATACTGGTTTACGCATATATCAAGATATAATCTCTGGCGATCTACCAAAATTTTTGTGTATTAATTCATCGGTTGAATAATTATTATATCATTTAATAATGGAATCTATTGTCTTCCATGTTTTCTTTGTATTTACCGAATATTAGCTTAAATTTCGTTTTCAAAGATGAAATAAAAAAGGGGAAAAGAGTCAGTTGAATTTATGGAATTTATATTTTAGTTTGCAGCTGAATAAAAATATTCAACCGGTATAGGCGCTAATTTATTTTTCAAAAAAGAGATAAAAAACTATTTACATTTCCGCGTTTTTGGTATATATTTATTAAACACGATCAATACAAGTTGCAACATACATAAAATCATACACGAAGCGCAAATACCAGAATTTTTGTACCCTAATGTGCAAACAACAAACGCATTCGAATAACTTTTAACGTAATGTCTACTTGTTTTTTCATTTTCCTTTCTTTTTTTTTCCCCGAATTTACATCATGTGGAAAGTTTCAGACATAAACTGACCTCGCGTGAACAGAAAATAAGAAGCGGCACATCGCTGTTGAAAGGAGTGATGTTTTAATAGGCGTATACAACAACAGTTCTCGATTTAATTCTAAAGGAAACGTCCAAAGAACACGGTGTAATGGTGATTGTGATGTCGGTAATGAGATACGACAGTTGTGTCTAGAGTGTACTTTAAAGATGGCGAATGGCTGGAAAATAAGTTTTGAGAGCCACTTGAAAAATCACCACCGTGCCTATATTTTGTTGAAGAGGTTAAAACCAACTGTTCATTTTTCTTCGGTTTATACCAGTTGTTTTCCGTAGGTTACATATATACACGTATATATATATATATATATATATATATATATATATATATATATATATGTATGTATAAAAAAAAACACATATACATATATATACATATATATATATATATATATATATATGCATAGTTCACTCTTCCGAATAATCGGAACAAAATGCACAATACATGCGTCTATAGGACCATCTAAAAAGGGTAATCTGCACTTGATATACGTTTGTTATATATTTTATGCGTCTTCTCTTGCTTCAGTCGTCATCAGTTTATCATATTATTTCTATGTTCTTCTTGTTCGGCACATTTTCATTAGCATATTTATGACCAGCCAACATTTTCATCTACGTACGCATTGCCGTTGTTTGTACTCTTTCTTTCTCATATTTTTAACATTAAAGAAATGAAAACATGTCACGATGATAAACTGTGCTATTTGATTAAAAATCTTACGCGCTATTTTCGACATGATGCATTTTTTTTTTTTTTTTTTTTTCATTTGCCTAATAAAACAATCTTAATATTAACATTATTGGAGAAAAATCAACCGAATTATGACTTTTATCAACGTTTTAATATTAATATAATTTAAAGATCATTAAAAAATAAATCTTACTGCCTCAACTTCCAGATTGGCGGCCATGAGGATATCCTATCAAAATTTTTTTAAACCTGTTTAATTATAACTCAAATATAAAACGCGTAAACAGAAAGTCATTTAACAAGGAATTCAAAATTTACAATTACATTACGACGGGCAAAATTCGATTTTTAAACATTTTTAATAAACCATTGTAAAAAAAAAAAAAAAAAAAAAAACGCCTTTCAAAGCGGGTTAATGAGGGTTTTATATGTGAAGCGCAAAGTCCGAAAATTATAAAAGCGACTACGACTGCTGCATGGAACGACCAAAGCACCACATAAAACGAAATTTCAGTTGTTTGTAAATAACGAATTTCATGCTATATGCAATTGCACGAATTCAGCTAGTGAAGAAAAACCTTAAGTAAACTTTACCGGTGTGACACGAAGTGTCCACGTACAAAATGTTTTAAAAGAAATAAATGAATAATCGCAAGCGACATACCTCTGAACCATTGAACGCATCAAAAGGTACAATATTTCAATTATGAATGATTTATTACACCCACTCGCAATTATATCTTCCAGGAACTTTTTCCTACTTTGCTGCACATACCGGCGCTTCCTTGAATGTGACGTACCGTTTCCTTACACAAGCATGAACATGAAAATATACTGAAAATATATGCGCGTGTAGGATGAATGAAGGGAATAGAACCGGAAACACTATTTTGTATATGTATCTTATTTTAGCAACAATATCGTCTTGCCAAAAGAAATTTTCTCGCCGCCTGTGAAAATATTAATTTTGGTCAAACAACAGAGCTTACGAAAAGAATCGTATAACGTCTGCGGTAACTAAAAAAATTTTTAGCTCACCAAAAAGAAGAAACGTTCCATTTCAACAGAAAATTAAATTTTTTAAATACTGTTGTAATTTGCAATATGATGAACTATCTAAGCTAATCTTATTTAAAAGAAAATAGAAAGCATTACAGTCCCCGCTATTCTAGGACTGTAAAACTGTCTTTCGGCGGTAAAATGATCACCCGCTTCGTCCTTTCTCACAGCTTCCAAGCTCGTGCAAACTTTTTCCTGGCATTACTGAATAAACACTGTCGCGATAGCTTAATGCACTGATCGATTTCGATAAAAAAATTACGACACTTAAGGTAACACCTAGAACTTACGGTACGCGCGTGACATTTCGTATTTGAACTATCGCACGCGGTAACATTATTAAAAGAAAAAAAAATCGAATTATTTTCTCGGCAAACCATCGTTCGGAAAATTAATGAACAGTAATCCAATAAATGAACGATATAACTCATAAGTAACTTGACCGAGATACTCGCCTAATTCTGACTCCCGCTCACGGGCTCAATTGACCCCGA
Source organism: Icerya purchasi (assembly GCA_039619475.1). Classification (NCBI taxonomy): domain Eukaryota; kingdom Metazoa; phylum Arthropoda; class Insecta; order Hemiptera; family Monophlebidae; genus Icerya; species Icerya purchasi. Next base: position 272,298,738 of record CM077115.1, on the reverse strand, counting down.
CTGATTCCTGTAAACGTTAGAACTATTTCTGACTCTTATTGAATCCGTAGGTATTTCTATACGCACACACACACACACACACACACACACACACATACAGAAAGCATCTTGCTAATTACGGTAAACCGTTACATAGGCGGCACCAGTTCATTTTTGCTCGTAATTTTAGTTCGTTCATTTTCTAGCGCTGTGAACTGTAAAGACGGAAAACGAACCGATGCCGCCTAAGTAAAAATTTATCAATTTCTTCTTCTTCTAAGAATAGTCAGTTGAAATTTAAATTATAGAAGAACTCTATAATCTGGGAGTCCGGGGAATATATCTGCGGCGAGGTCCGAAAGATCGAGAATTTATATATACTTACTAGATGTGTTATTACTGAAATACCAGCTGTCAAACAACAGTAAGTCACACTTCACATATCCGAATAATTGTTACTTTTTTTTACTCATTACGATGAGCCAGTTTCCGTTTTTTTAGTCGATGTATGTGAAATCTCTTATTAAAAAAGTCAGCATTTTGCCGTCATCATTGTTAAAGTTTAATCCTTAAACGAATTTTTAATAAAATTACTCTATTGATTAATGAAAAAATAGTTTCTCGGCTTAATATAGCTATGTACAATTCAGTTTTTAGAAATTTTTCTTTTTTCCCCTTTTCTGTTTTTTTTTTTTTTTTTTGGCCGGAGGTTCCCATATTAATTGTTTATTCGATTTCTTCAGTCAACATAATATTACATACTAAACAAATCGTTATCAAAAGGAAGATTAAAATATGAATATTATCGATACGCATCACCTGCTTTAATATTGTCGTAAAACCAAAGAGAATCAACTACAACTTTGGTACCTGATGAGAAACCACCTTTAGGAAAAACGGAGCAAAGTAACACAGCTCAGCGTATATAAAATGAGGACAGATACGAAAAAAATCGACAACTACAAATGCGAACTGTTGGCTCAACAGTAAGCAACATCAAATGGAGCTAGGATAATATCAGTCTAAAGCGTCCTCAGCTGATGCGATTCCGGCAGCAGATAACAAACACCTGTTTTCCATCCATTCTTATTCCAAAAATGCAACTCCAAAACAAAAACCTATGAAAGACGGGCCCAAAAATTTTTACTAGATTTATTATTTTATTCACTATTTAAAAAATTAGATGCACAAATATATCACATTAATGGTCTTTTTTTTTCTTTTTTTTTTTTTTTTTTTTTTTTAGTGCAGGACAAATTAATCCTGGTATACAAATTTTTATATACCCGTACTATCATTAAAATACGTCGCAGAAAAAATGTGAAAAGCTACTGGAATTTAGATAAAGAGTTACAGGTATATAAGCGTGACTTTTATTTAACACGTATAACTGAAGGATGATGATATTTTAAACAATAATTTATGCTCAATTTGAATTATGACGTTAATGTTAAATTAAACGGGTTGCCACTTTCTATCTGAAAATACGTGTTCTATAATTAAATTTATTTTTTCGGAGCAATGAAATGTCATAAATATGGTGCAGTCGTATGACTAGTACATAGATGTGAACAATAAGTACAAAATTAAGGGTTCCAAATGAAAAAGGTTTTGTTATCTGTTTTGATACGGAGCAATAGAAATTAAAAACTAAAAATTTATGAACAGAAAAAATCACTTGTAAATCAATAAAAAAAATGAAATAATAAGGATTTATTAATTTAATAATATTGCGATTTTATTATATTAGCTTTTCTTAGTATTAGTTAACGCCGGAAAATCGCTGTTCACTAACCGAACATTAAACTGAGAATTACTATCGTTCACTTCGTGGGCGGCGCCAGCGGGAGCCCCCCACCCCCCACCCATGAAGCCTTGAATCTTTTTAATCAACTGGCCATGATAAGTATTCATAGGCGCGTAATCATGGACAACTATTTTTATAATACAGTAGCAGAACAATTTGCCAGAAACCCACGAAAATTATGTGTTTTAATTAAGATTTTATTCTTGTTTAATAAAATATTAAGTGTCTTTACAACTTATACATATTTTATTTTTCCTATAACTCATATGCGCTTTCTATCATCTTTCCCCTCTCCCCTGGCTAAACGGCTAGCGACGCCCTTGGTTTACTTTACATCTTATTTTATGCTGTTCCGCACGTAGATAATTCTATCGGTTGATAAGGTGAAATAAAGTGTCACAGACATTTAAAATTAATGTAATTATATGTTGAAAATATCCGATTTTAAGTTAAAGAAGAAGAAAAAGTATTGAAAATTAATGTATAGCATATAATATGGTGTCTGAACCTAGAAAGTACCATTTTCATCTACAAAGAAAAAAAGGGAAATTTAGAATGCTACGCAATATTCTTTTTTTTTGTATATATATATATATATATACATGTATGTATGTGTGTAATGAAAATAGGCTATTTAGGTTTCCTGCAGATGCTAAACATCTAATAGTAAATTTACTTTTACTCACATATTTTCTTTATTTGAACATTGATTTAATATTTAATCTTAAGATGTTTGTTATAGTATTTATAATTTTATTTTATTATATGTATAAATAGTTTAAAATATTTCAAAACATATAATAGCCATCAATATTACAGGAATGGAAATTAAAAAAAAAGGTATATATTTATTAAACCGCGTGCCTGATCTGTTTTAATGGAGAAATGTTAAAAATTAGTAAAATATTAAACTGTATTTCTCCCTGTTAAACGAATAATATAGACGCCACCGTTTGCAGCGCGGACGCTGACTTTCTCTATTTCAGCTGCATAAACATTAAACATGTATCGCTTTTTTTCACGATTGCTACATTTTTCGATGTTTTTTCTTCCTTTTTTTTTTTTTTTTTTTTAACGGAAAAATGTTAATAAAAATTCAGCTTTTTCGAAGAGAAACGATATTTAATAGGAATAGTGCAAATGTTTCGGCTTTCTTTTCTTTACCGATTAGTATGGGCCAGACTGAATATTCCTTTTTAATGTTTCCAACAATACTATATAAAATGCTGCATATAGCCTGATCCTATGATGTTTTCAATAAATGCATTAGTGACGACCATCATCAAGCCGCATAATAGACAGCGTCTCGGGCATCAATACTTCGATGGCTGTTACTTATGTTTGTAATTATATTCATTATTTCATCTTAATGAATTATTTCTTTTAAAACTGGCAAAAATTAAACACAAACGTTTTCATTAATTTAAGAAAAATCATTGTTTTCCCCGAAAAGGGCCAATCGGAATGCTGTTATTATATTTATTAATTTATTTACATTTAATTTGTTTTGTTTTTTTTTTTTAAATTAAACGCTAAACAAAAAAAATATATATATACAAAACATTCTTTTTTGTTAACATCACTTGTTCACTGATTCATACTGATTTCTGTATTCGATGATTGTGAAGTTAAGGTTCACAATGTACTAAGCTTAACTATATGGGAATGAGGTTATCGACAATTGGACTCTAGGAACGCAGCTGGTAATTGTACAATTCTACGGCATATCCCATCCGAGGATTTATTAGGTATAATCAGGTTAATGCATGAAGAATATTGGGAGGCTCTGTGGTGGTGCATTCCATATACTAACAAATGTTACAGAAAAATCCTAATGGAATATCCCTGCCAAACCATGGTATTCCCCGTTTTTCTATGTAGCAATCTGTAGATTACGCACCGGGAGAAATATGCTGCTTGCTCTATTCTATATAAAATCCGGTGGATTGATTTTCTGTACTCATCCAAGGGATGTAGATTAAGTGGTTGATGCAGATCACATGTTATTAGAATGTTCTTATTACACTTCGCACATTTCTGATCTCCATCGAGCGTTATTATTACTGAATGTGTCCATATAATATGAATTATATTCTTTCACGACCGATTACATATCACGCAATCTATGACTTTGTAAGAAGTAGGGGATATTGGTATAGTCATAACATAACAGACAATTGAGATTAATAAGTGAAAGAAACAGACGATGGGTGGAATTTGAGTTTAAAGCCAAAAAAAAAAAAAAAAAAACACTAATGAGAGTAGGGGCGTTAATTCCTTTCTCTCGACCAAAAATTCCCGTCATTATTTGTAGGGGTTCGATTTTTTTTTTTTTTACATTTAAAATAGTTCTCTTAAATACGCAATAAATTAAACTGTATAGTGATTGCAGTATAATATGCAAACCAGAAGTTACTTTTATCGAATTGTTTACATTAATAATAATGCTGAAAGTTCTCTTTGTAAATTTTCATTTTGTTCGTGTATTTTCAGGAAATAATACAAGCACCTGCAAAAACTACATTAACAGCATACGCTTTCGAAAGCAAAGATAAATTGTCATGCACCGAACTGACTATTGTTCCACATCATATGACGTGGATCTGTACTCCGGCACATATTTACTTCTTTACACATCAACCCCAAAATGTGCTTAAAATAACTGACACTTGTTGTTGGCCGCGATCCGTATAACAATGAACAACCTAAATTCTAACGGGCTTCCGTTAATGCGTACCTTCTTCTTCTTCTAGACTACGTATACAGTTAATATTTAATTTTTCATTGCACAGCGCTATCAAGTTTAAGGGAACAATATCAATAATCAATACCAGTCGTCGTCGCAGCTCTTGGAACAAGTGATCGCGTGCAACTCATATGATCCTATTTCTGGCATCCGTCACTGTTTTCTGAAATGTTTTACTAATCAGATTCGATGTTATCCCACTTACAGTCTTCTTCTCCATTTATAACGGGTTTTCCTTGTATTTTTCCCTGTGCTGCCAACATGTAGATTCCGTTTTTTCGTATCGCATAAGCCCCATGTATTTCGCTTTCCTTTTCTGGATGATACTGTCGACTATTACAGGTTTTCCTTCTTCTATACTCTAGTTAGAGAACAATTTTATTACTGACGAAGTCTGTCCAGGGAATTTTTAACAGTCTGCGATAACACCACATTTCAAAAGAATTTATTCTTTTTTTACTATATGCACTCATAATCCATGTTTCGCATGCATACTGTAGTATTGACCATACGTAACAGCGCATTATCCCTTTTTTTGAGTTTTAATCTGTAATCCTTTAGTGCGTGACTGAGGTTGTTGAATGCCTGTTTCGCCATTCCAATTCTTGATTTGATTTCTTTGTCATCTCTGCCATCATTAGTGATGAGACTACCTAGATATCTAAATTCAGTTAAGTTTTCTATCTTCTCTCCGTCTAAATAAATATGTACATCTTTGTTTTTAGTTTTGGTAAGTTTAATGATTTTTGTTTTTTTTTGTATTAATCTTCATTCCATATCTTAAACCGATTTTATTTATTTTGTTTACCATTTTTTGTAGTTGTTTTTCTGTTTCTGACAGTAAAACTTTATCATCCGCACAACTAATTTCGTTTATACGTTATCCATTTATTTTCACTCCCATTTTCCCTATATTTGCAGCTTGCTTAATCTCTTCTGCATATATATTAAATAATCTGGTTGAGAGTGGACATCCTTGTCGTACACCTCTTTTAATATTGCTTTTCTTATCCGAGAATTCCGCATTTATCTTGATTTTTGCACTTTGTTCCCAATACAGATGTTTAATAAGCTGGAGGTCTGAATTATCGATATTATATTTTTGCAGTATTGTTATAAGCTGTTCATGATTAACTCGGTCAAACGCCTTTTCATAGTCTACAAAGCATGCATAAACCTCCCTGTTTGCGTTCATGGTTCTTTGTATTATTATCTTAAGTAGGAGGGCTATTGCATCTCTGGTTCCTCTTCTTGGGACAAAACCAAACTGCGTATCGCCTAAATTGTCATCCAGTTTCCGCTCTATTCTCTGCTATTTATAATTGATAGAAGCAGCTTCAGCGAATGACTCATTAGTGCTATTGTTCTATATTCGGAACACGTTTGCAAGCTACTCTTTTTTGGAATCGGTATAAAATTTATGCTTTTAAAATCCTCTGGCAGTGCGCCTTCTTTGTAAATTTTATTAAATATCTGTAAAAGTTGTTTCTTCTCATGCTGCGTTATGCATTTTATCACATCAACCGCTAGAAGATCATCTCCGACTGCTTTGTTATTTCTGGCTTTATGAATAGCATTCTCTAATTCCCACATTTCAATAATTGGCGCTTCTTCCTTCGTTGTTTTATTGTTCTGTTCGAATCGCATATCATCTTTATACAGTTCTTGTATATAATTCAGCCATGTTTCTTCTTTTTCTTCCTTAGTCATACAATATTCTCCGAACTTATTTCGTATACAGTTTATGTTGTTTTTTCTCTTTTTATGTGCTTTCATCATTTCTATAATTTTCGTATGCATTTCTCGCATGTTATGCTTTGAATCTAATTTTTCGATTTCCTCGCATTTTTCTTTGTACCGGTTACTCTTTGCCTCTGTGCATTTTTTCACGATGTCTTTATTTAATTTTTTATATTCTAAACTTCTTCTATCTTTTATTTCTCTTCTTTCCTCTATCAGATTTATAATCTCTTGTGTAATCCAAGGTTTGTGTTTTTTCCTTCCTCTTTTTGGTACTGTGTTTCTGGCGGCTTCAAGGACCTTTTGTTTCCATGTACACCACATGTTTTCTACATTTTTTCCTACAATTATTTCCATCTATCGTTTCCTTCCCTATTCTGTCTAACTCTGCCTGAAACTTTCCTCGGATATCATCTATATATTTTCAGTTTATTATAGTCTAGCCACCGTAACTGTAATTGTTTTTCATTCTTTTTGCATTTCTTCAGTATTATTTTGCATTTAACGACTAGTAAAGTACGGTCTGTATTGCAATCCGCTCCCAGATAGGTATGGCAGTTTTTAATCACATTCTTGTAACGTTTATTAATCAGAATAAAATCAATTTGGTTTTTTGTTCTTCCATCCGGACTTGTCCACGTATAAAGCCTTCTTTTATGTTGCTTAAACCATGTGTTACACATATCACCATATTACTTTTTTCTGCAAAATCTGTTAGCATTTCTCCTCGTTCGTTTTGCTTCCCTAAGGCAAATTTACCGGCAGCCTCGCTTCTGTGGTCTTGTCCTACCTTTGCATTGAAGTCCCCCATGACGAATACGATATCATTATTTTTGGTTGTTTTTTTAATCTCTTCTATCTCCTTATAAAAGTTGTTAATCGTTACTTCGTCGCTATCCGCTGTGGGAGCGTAAGCCTGAATTAGTACTATAGGTTTGGGCTTCACATTTAGTCGTATCAGTATAATTCTATCAGTCTTCGGAATGATTTCGCTTATTTTACTGGCCAGTTGTGTTTGTATTAACATAGCAACGCCGCTTTCATGTCGGTTTGGTCCTGAGTATACTATTTCATAGTTTTCATCAAGATTTAAGAATCTTCCACTCCCTATCCATCGTGTTTCACTAATTCCCATAACGTCAATGTTTAGTCGTTTCGCTTCTAAAGCCACATTTGCTAATTTTCCTTTCTGGTATAGCGATCTTACATTCCAGGTAGCAAGAATAAATGTCTTTTTCCATTGGTTCTTTGTTACACTCGTATTGTTTATTATGTTGGTGTTATTTATCATGTTGGCGGGGGTTTGTATAGTACCGAGCTAATAATAACCCAAAAGTCGAAGAACCTCCTCACATTTGTACATGAGGCCATTAAAAATAGATTCATCCAACCGATCACTAGTTAAGTAGTTGATCAAACCTCTTTTTGTAATAATAATCAGATAACTTAATACCATAAGTAGAACTAAGCAGATCTATTAAACTAATTGTGTAAGGATTTTTACAAATAATCTATAAGTATACTCAGACAAATCAATGTCAAAATATACGGCTATACCACTTACACTTAGCGTTAGGACGAAACATTGAACATTATATTTAAGGATTTTCTTTTATAAATAAAATAGTTGTCATTTCGTAAATTAAAATGAGCTTTTACATTAAAGAATAATATTTAACAAGGTAGAGATATATTTATACTAATAACATAATGTAACACTAGAGCAACTCAATTAGAATGTATAGGTATTTTTGCACTTGGTGACTATGTTATAACATCACCATTGCCGTATTTAATACATATATATGTATCTTTAGATTCGTTTATATGGAACTGACTAGTTACGTAATATAATTTTATATATTTTTTTTTTTATTTACAAATCTCCAAATAAAACTCAAAAATACACTCTAAGGAAAATTCTCAGAATAATCAATTTCGTATTTATCTTTCAAATTATTTTACAATTAAAATTATTATTATTATTATTATTATTAATTATATAAAACTACAAGATTCGCAAAAATGTTGGCAGCTGCTCAGAAAAACGAATTTCACAATTTATACACCAATTACAATTAATAATTCAATTTATCGTATACATATACACCAATACAAAAATAAAATAAAAGAATAATAATAGGACTTATTTTTTAACCTGTTTTATTTGACTGTTCAAATTCTGTATCCCTCTCTGATTATTTTTGGATATACTAGCCGGTATTGTTGAATAACTTCTGATGTGCTGAATTGCGGATATCTTTTCCGAAACGTAATCGTTAATTGTCGAAATATTGTTAATCTTAAATGACATTATCTGAATTATTTACTAACGAGGGTAAAGCATTTAGGAAAGTAACCCCAATGTACACTTTTCTTCCATTTGTTTTACCATCCAATTCACGTTATAAACTACACTACGTATATACCATAACTCAATTATAATGTTCAGAATTTTATATGGAATTCAAATATGGGGCGAGGCTAAGAAAACTGAAATAAATAAAATAAGTAAAATACAGAAGAGGTGTTTGAAACTCATACTCCCCCATTGGAAGCAAAACGTCCCTGGATCAATTATGTATGGAAGGAAAACAACGAAATGTCCCCCAAGACGTGTACTATTTACTATTACAGACTACTTGAATTTAACGTCAATAATATAAAATTACCATCTAGGCAAAAAACTCGATTGACAAGAAACCAAAGTACATCTATCCTCGTGGGGTAAATCTGCGAATTGATAATACGGATGATTCGGTTTTAATTAAATTAATAAGTACAATCCCGAATCATATATTAAAGGGAAAAAAGAATTGGTGTGTGGAAAAAGGAGGTGGAAAATTGGTTTAAGGAATGGTGCAAAGATTGAACAACAAGCTACGTTCTGAATCTCTCTACCTTTTAATGCTCCTTTCTTTATACGTTTTTGTTTTTGACCTCCTTGTGTCTTTACCGGACATTATGTCGTAAAGAAGATTATGTTTTCCCATTTTAAATATTGAACTGTCGGCATGTGATAATGTACAGATACGTATTACGGGGCGTGTTACGTAGTTGCATGCGTATATATATTTATACTTAATCTTAACGCTAGAGTACAGTATATTATGAGTATAGAATAAGTTAAGATAAATTATAATTTTTTTTTTATATTATTTTTTGAATAAACGTTAATAAGAGTGTCGGGCACTCTCACACAACGGGCATATTTGCAATGTAAGACCCACAACTTATTTCAAAAAAAAAAAAAAAAAAAAAAAAAAAATATTTTTAATATAACTAATCCTTGTAAAATTACTACCGAATTTATGACGAATTCGGTGAAAAGTAAAATAATACATTTGACTGAGTTAAACATAAAAATTAGAATGAATATTTTGAAAAGAACGAATAGAATGAATAGAATGAGAATGAGAATGAATGCTTTTTAAAAAACTTATTCTACATAATAGTACGAACTAGCCAGCAATTATAAAAATAGTTGGCCAGAAAAATATTAAAATTATTTGTATATTTTGCGTATACGAACTTTTGTTTTATTATTATTATTACTACAACATCTGAGAATTTTCCTGAACTTCTTAATTATACTTATTACCTTACAACACTTATTATAATTTTCTTTTATATCCCATTATAGCTAAAACGCCATAATATATATATATATATATATATATATGTATATGTATTTATGAAAATAAACTCGTAAAAAAAAAAGATATACCTAGTTAATATAAGACATTTCCACTTAATTGATATCTAACTCCTGGAAATTAACGGGCAAGTATATCATCAAGGTTTAGATATTATTGCGTACAAAAATTTTATAAATATAAAGTATAAAAGAAGCAGACTATGAACCATCTAAGAACACGGTGCGGTCAAAGCTGATGGTGTTACTTCATTGTACTACATTCTTAAACATCCAACGCGGTCTGACGTGTTTATAATTTTTACGTGTCATTAAAACCAGTTTTGATCTAGCAGCGAGAAATTTTTCAGTTTATAGTTAATATTTTTCGAATGACCGTTTATTTTAAAATATCTGAGAATATGTTAAATTTACAAACATAAAATTGTTTAAATATATAGAGTTTTCTTGTTGGTTACCGAGAAATATTATACTTTCAATAATGATATTTTTTCCTCTCAGTTTTCCACCTTACGAGCGCCCATGAAACTGATTTTTCTGCTGAATCTGATGTTTAAAACATGTTTTTTTCTTCTCGGTCTGGTCTTTGCCATTGGAATCAATAATTAGTGAAAAGTTTGATAAATATTTATAAAAAATAATCGGTAAAAATCCTAGTTGACGAGCCCAATAAAAAAAAAAACAAAAAAAAAAAAAAAACCTGGTAAATATATTTAAATTCCAAAAGGTTAAGTACAGTCGCTCTTAATCGTTTGAAATTTAAATATATTCACCGGTTTTTTTTTGTTTTTTTTTTTTTTATTGGACTCTTCAACCAGGATATTTACCGATTATTTTTTATAAATATTTATCAAACTTTTCACTAACTATTGATATGATAAGCGGCATTCACACAGGTAATGTGTATCCTAATTATCGAAACGATTGCATTAGGAACTATCTTCCATTATTAAGTCAGACATATGTTCCAATGATTCCTGCCGCATATTGCATTTTTCATATATCGGAGGTTTTTTTATACTTTTTTGTACGTCAACTGAAACATTAACTCTTCAAATCTTATACCTAATCTAAATAAGTGACTAAACGCCCCTTTTTCATTCATATTAGTGTAAATAATGTGTAAACGCTAAACTATTATACACGCGAGACTATCGTCTATTATTTCCTTCTAAATGTGATGCGTATGTTTCTTCTCTTTGATTTCATTAATTTTACGGTAATTTCCATTGTAATCGGTTCTATTCTGATATACGGTATTAAAAGTCTCCGGTGGATCTTCTAAATTATAACCATCAGATTTTGTTAATCCGTTCGTCATTTCCTAAATGCTCCATAATGCGCTGACGCCTCACCTACACACTCTAACCCTGTCTAATTAATGATTATCCTTGCTTTCGGGCATTCGCTATTACTTGTTAAGTTTATTCTTAAATAAATGCTTAGACGAAAAATCCGATTCAACTCAAAACAATATGTGACTACCGAACGGAATTCGATTAGCAATATCGATTACTGACTTTTAAAAACGATCGATTACCGTCAAAAAAAATCTCAAACAAGAAAGACTATTATCATTGTTAACAGATATTAAGATTTCTTAACGACATCAAAGGCTCGCCAAGGTAAATTATCCCCGGCAGCATGCGCTGTTGAAATTAACGATGAATCAATAGAAGGGCAAGAGCGTCGCCAGCCGATGAGCCATGGAGGGGCAAGATGATAGAAAGAGGATATGAGTTATAGGAAAAATAAAATTTATAAGTTGTAAAGGCTTAATATTTTATTAAACAAGAATAAAATCTTAATTGAAACATAAGTTTTCCAAATTGTCCATGATTACGCGCCTATGAGAATACTCATCAATGCCAGTTGATTAAAAAGTTTCAAGGCTCCAGGGAGGGCAGCTGCCCCTCCCTTCCCCCCGCTGGCGACGCCCATGTAGAAGGTAAACGATGCATGTGATTAGCATTGGCTGCTGAAATGTTATCCTGTTTTGTCTTTGAGAATACTATAAAACGAAGTCCCGACGAAAAAATCTCTGACCACAATTCAAATATCGCAAAAAGTTAACACACGTAAAAGTTCCACGACCATGAAGGTCTTCGAAACACGCCGGTAATTTAATATTAAATCAATATATTGTCTCATAATGGTGTAGTTTATTTTATATATATTAAAGTAAAAGAGTATTAATCGCGCGAAAATATACTACCATGCTGTGTTGAGTTCCAGCACTTACTCAGATTGTGAAAGAATGAGTGAGAGAATTTAGATGCCCATTCGAAGCTATATGATGTTACCAAAATCGCATAAATCTCAGAGTTCACTACCGCTTGATAACATTCTACCAAAAATAATAACCGAACAATGAGTCAAGAATGTGTGTGTATGTGTGTGGAACTATGTTTTTGCCGGTCAACTAAAGCCGATGACCGAACCATAGTGGCCACCAGGTTACGGTTTGTATATCTATCGGTTAAGAATCGGTCATTTAGCTGAAAGTCATGAGGGGCTATATAGTTTAAAGAAAACAATACCCGCACTTCCATACTAAATACAAATACTCGAAAGTACAACATATTCTGATCGAGCGCCACAATTTACATGCAGTTCGCCTAATTATTGTTCACATCATTAGCAAAAATATTGTCTAACAAGTCATATCACATGCTGACGAGTTCATTCGTGATGGTAGACTTTAAAATTTACGCAAGGGTTCCCTTTTTCACCATCGTAATAACCCCATGCTGGTTAGCCTAACGCCTTGGAGTTCAAATTATCTCTCTGTAGAAAGAAAACCAACAAAAAAAACCTAAAATTAAATAATACAAAAAAATTACCGGATCCACATAAAAGTACGGTAATCATCACAGTTTAACTATTCCTTGGCATGTTTTCTCCTTTCTGTACGCTGATTCCAATTTTTATCGCATATATTAATTTTCCGAAGGTGGAACTGTCATTGCAATCACTCCGAAAATTGGAATTGGAAATTGCACGATAGATTTTTGGTTTTTGAGTATGGCGAATCAAGAACATAACATGTTAAAGAAATGTTTTTGCGCATATGTACGTATGTCGGTACGCTGTGTACTTTCGATTTATATTACATTTGATGCATGTCGTATCGGAACCGTTTATTTTTGAACGAATTTCATCGCAAGGCGTTCTGAATAATTTTTTAAGAAAACGTAAAAAAAAAGGAATTTATCTGTTTCGCGATTAAAATATAATATGCGATGTCAATCGACGGGTCTTAACGTATAATATAGTTTTAGTACAATTGAGTGAATAAAGAATAAAAAAAAAAAAAAAGGGAAAAAATTTTGATCGCAGTTTTTTGTAAGAAAACAAAAAAATCTTTTCAAAAAATATTCATAGGTTGTAATCGCTCTATGTATTCTCGACAGACTATACGCAAATTTTTAACAAATATAAAAATATTCGCCAAGTTGTTGGTGTGAGGTCTTTATCGATCGCAGTCCGAATTTGTTTATTTACTTACTAGACCTCGCCATTCAGCCACTTTATATCTAACATAAAATTACCTATTCAAATTAGCACGCCCGTAATATAATAATAAAATTATCCTCCTCTTCGCTTTAAAAATCGACATAAAGAAAATAAAACGGGAAAAGTAAAAATTCTATTGAAACTGCATAATTCGATACGACATAGTTGGGTATGCGTGTATACTACTGTTGTCCTTGGTAACAAATTTATCCGCATGCTATTACATTGCTAGACATAATGATGCGACAATCAGTCTTCGAAGACACTTGTGTTACCTGCGTGTTCTGTTTAATTGGTAATCTATAATAATTCACCAGTGTGCCAGTTTGAATCATATTATTATTTTTACCAAGTTTTAATTCTTTCGTTCGCGCTTTTTTTTCTTTTCATTTATTTTTTCGACAAGTTAATATATTATTAATTCATGCAGATATTTCTGCAAATTCTACTTCGCAACTACTCTTATTTTGTTCTTAGCAATTCTGTAGCGAAGAAAATTTTACTAAAACGTATTTAAAGTATATTTCGAAATTCGCTGTTTTTCGAAAAGATTCATGTGCAAAGCTCCATATTACATATTCTTTATACAGTCTTAAAAAACAAACAATCACATATAAAGTATCCGTTCAGTTCAAAAATTATCGAATTCTAATGCCATTGTACGAATTGTTGATGTTTTAGAATATTTCATAAAACCCGACAATAATAGTAACCGCAACATTAAACAATTACATACGCTTATTAGCCTAATTTAAAATTAACTTTGAAAAAAAAAAACGGTTTTTTCTTCATTCTTATCATTAGTCCTTTCGTTATTTCCTTCTATTATAAAATTCATAGACATTTACGCGTAGTAGATAACGAAATTCTATAACTGAACACACGTGGCAAAACTCAATTAACAAAATTGTTTAGTTACATAAAAATAACGAAATATTTAAACCATTTTTGCAGCCTTTCTATATATTTGATAAAGCCGAATTTAGTGTTTGCAAAATATCATTATTGTTAAGACATTTTACGAAAAAATCTTACCATAATTTTTAAAAATTTGTAAATCTCGATAGGAAACCACAGTAAATTATCATCTATGAATAAATTGCATACATTTATAATTCTGCTTTAGAAATTAAGCAAATTTTGTTAATAAAGTTTAATGATGTAGATAGAGAAACCACATAAGAAGTTTTGTATAAAAACGCCAATTCGCAATTATATAATAAGCCGTATAAAATGAAACACACAATATAAAAAACACTTTATGAAATAATAATAATAATATTATATTTAAAAAACTGATGCTAACTTCTTCTTCTTCTTCTGCTTTGATTAACGTGCTATGCACTGCCGCCTAGGCTAGAAACACGAACAAGATAAAGAGTTAGATGAAGTGGAATAGGTTAGTGGTCTTGAGAAAACGTAGGAGGTGTTCAATTTTGTCGTGGCGATCAGACAGGATTTCGGAAAGGTTGGACACGACTGGAGAATTTGTGCTCGATATGAATTATAGGTTGGACAGCTGACGAGTAAATGTTGGATTGTGACAGGCGAATTGCAATAGGCTGTGAAACGCGTTAGCATTCATTTTTTATATATATGTATATATTATTATTATTATTATTATTATTATTTCATAAAGTGTTTTATATTATGTGTTTCATTTTATAAACATTAGAAATAATGAGTGTAATAAAAACTTCAATAATATATAACAAGCTGTCATCGTTAAACGTAGAAAAATAATACCAAAATGATTTACTTCGCAGTGATATCTGAATTTCTAAAAGTGGTGCTCTATTATATGCGTTAAAAATCAATGTTACCGGTTGGTTGGAGCGAAAAGGTTAAATCTATTATTCGGTTTTACGTAGGAGCGCGTATATATATATATATATATTTTTTTTTTTAGGAACACCTACCTGCATCTTTTTTTATAATTGTAATCGGATGTTTCTTAATTCGTTTAGTACCTGATTCGCTATGGTTATTACTTCTCGCTATTGATCTAGTTTTTTTCAGAATCATCTGCTTGAGATGTTGAAAATTTAGTAATACTCGCGCGCAAGGCCGTGTTCAGAATGATGAACATTTTCTAATAATTTTCATCATTCTGATTTACATATCAATAATTCGCATAAATGAATTACCATATAAACATTAATAAAAATTACACATGTTATTAATTGTATAATAAAAAATTATGCATAAAATATTAATAAACTGTTTAAAAATATAAAGCAGATTTTTTTTTTTTTTTTTTTGTAAGAACACTCTGAAAAATCATCAATATTTATTTTCGATTTTTGATTTTTTTCAGAGTTTTGTATATTTACAATAACTATTTCAGTTCTAATAGGGAGTTTTACAACCACCCCCATGGGGGACACGGCCTTTCCCGCGCTGTTTTCAATTGACCGTAGAAGATTATAACGATTCCTAGGCTAAAAAATTCCAGTGTCCACTGACACGTGATTCAGTTATTCTTATTCCCTCTATCATTCCTTAGATAACATTACTTTTAACTGTTTACCACCTTATTCTAATGACATATTCCAAATTGATATTTAATTTTTTATCTATTATTATACTTCGTATTTCTTTTCGATGTTTGCTTTCTTCGACATTTCCTCATTCCGCATCTTCCGTATCCGAGATATCTTCAAACTTCTTGCAGCCACATTTCACACATTTTGACATAATGTAACTTTAGCACCTTATAACACAAGATGACGAAAAACACTGTTTAACGCATTCAATTTTAACCGGCTGTCGGTAAGCACAGCTTTCTCATGTTTTATTGCAAGAACGGTGCCATTTACGTCCCGCTTATTGTTTATAATTAACTTCCGTTCCAGTCTCTAGTTGTTCCACAATGTCTTTAGGAATATTTCATCCGCGCATCTTTCGGAAAAATTTCAATTATACAAGCTTATCTAACTCCACGTCGGATGCGAATGCCCATCATGATTTTAAACGAACTTTCGTATTCTGATTGCAGTATAGCTTTTGTATAAATCATCTCGCTCGTCAATATTATGTTCGTCTTTCTTCCTCAGAGTTACACACGAGCATTAGAGATGGCTGTACCCGCTCAAATGCCTAATCCGGGTTTTCAGTAACCGTGACATTTTTGTGTAAGGGAACATTTACGCGCTTGGTATGTTTACTATATCGTAAACCAAGCTGACAAACTACGACTCTTCCGTGCATCATTCGCCCTAAAATTTTCAGTGACTTGTCCAGCTGATTATTTTGTAATCAATACGTGTCTTCGCTTATACATTTTTCGGCAATTACACTTGTCGATTTTAGCTATTCCGATGTCCTATATCGTCCCTATTTTATTTAATTGAATGTCGTTCAGTAGCTTGATTACGGCTGCTTTGATAGTGTTCTACTAATTTCTTATTCTTTCGCAATTTTATAGGACCAGCCCTGTGTTATTTACGATTTTAGCGAGTTTTTCCTCTGGGAGCCTCCCCGATCCCAAGCATCCTTTTTGAATGTTGCGTCTGAACTGTTTCCAAAATTGCATACATCATCTCTAAATAGTTTTGCATTTTCTCGCTGCGTGGTGTTTGTTCGTTTCTGCTTCTGGACAAACATAATTTTATGAAGATCGGGCTTTTTTCTCACATTCCTCCGAGTTCTAATTTTTTGCTCGGAATTTCTCATTCCATCTTTTTCATGGATGTGTTTGTACGAGTTCTTTCTCGTATTCTTCTACCATCTACACAGTTTTCTCGCTACGCTACCAAATCAACGCAACCGTTTCAATTGTTTTTGGAATCTACGTCATCCTTTGATTTATTCCATCTAATTTTCATTTCTCCTATACGTAGGTGAGAATACTTTAGTTACTATACACACCTCTAATTTATCCGTCTCGTTTTTATGGTTTGGCTTAGGTCCGCTTCGTTGCCTTATTTTTCGCATCCTCGTCTTGCAACGTGGATCAGATCTCGCGTACAATGAAATTGCGATCAAATCGAACATCTGCGTTTCTTTCGTTCGTTTATCACCGTATAGTCTCTATTTGATTCCGTTCTGTACTATTACTCGCCGGCTGACTTTTATTACGACGTCCGTTTTCGCAAGACTGATTCGTCTGCAAAACTAAAACACATTTATTCCTCTTTCGTTTGTTTCGACCTATCCGAACTATCCAATCAAATTCTGTCGCCTTCGTGCGCCGATTTCGACATTAAAAAATCGGCTAATATTATTATCCGGTTTAGTTACGTTAAGAAGTTCCTGTGTGTTGTTGCACCGCTCTTCCGTTTGACACATAGAGACGCGTAATTTTTTAAATTACTATTTTCAGGATTTCATTTTGATCAGTCCATCTAAAAATGGTATGAAGCCTGTTAGAACACGTATTCTTTTCCGCGACACCTAGACCGCGTGGTATAACAAAAACCCCACTTCATTTGTGCCACTCCATTTGTGCCACTCTATTCCGGAAACCGACGGTGATGGTAAATTCCAAGTATTCCTACTTGTAGGTCACTGCATCTCGTATAGACCACACGTTATTATTAGTACCATGCGATAAAATCCGGTCGTTCCACGTAGCGATTCCCATATTTCGGTAATTACGCCATTTAATCCTCGCATATTTTTCGCAACAATTATCAGGTTCTACCGATACGCGTCATTCTCAGAGAATTGTCGATCTATTTTCACTCGTATGTGATAACCGCTGAAAAAAGAGTAGACATACTGCTGGCTAACAGCTGGGGTGAACTTCACCGGCTAGTGGTAACTTATCGCACCAAGAAGTTCCACCGGTCAGTAAAATGAACCTCAACAACGCTGAAAACTTCTCTGCGTGTCCACATCGTATAGTAACTTTTTGTCAGCAGACTTGGTCCTGATGGAAACACCGCGGCAGAGTTCCCTCCTTTTCTTGGCGGTGTAAACGGAGAGGAGGTGTATCTTAAACTGATGGCAACATCCCGTTAAATATCGTAAACAAATACAAATTGCGCCACAGTGGAAAGCGCCGAAAACGATCTGGCCCGGACAAGACAAAACTATACTGCATAAACTGTTAGACAAAATTGTCCTCTAGTAGGGGAACGCTAATTTGTTTGGTCTTTTTTTTTAAAAACGTCAGCCAGGGACTTTTACACTAAGCAACAAAAAGAAGGGAATGATCGTATATTAAGGGAGCCAATATATAAAGCAAAAATGATGGATGAAGAGAGGAAGACAGAGTGTAAGATGCGCAATATGATATGGAGAACCGGAGTTACTGGATAATTCGACCAGGCCGGGAGGAAAGAGCAACTACCGTCTCTCGTTATTTTCCAAGTTATCACATCTAGCGAGTTGACAACCTGAAATTGCCTGACAGCGGGGGTCTGTGTTCCGTTCAAGCAGATTTTAAAAATAAAAATTTCCTTATTCGAAGGTATACGCACTTGTTCCGAAAATCTACTTGCCTACCTACTCGCGTCATTTTATATTCCATGTATTGCAATCGAGATCAAAGGGATGCGTTTTCGAGAGGCGAACTGTGTAAAATTAATAGTTTTGAAGATTGTTGCGATACAGAACATTCAGTCAGTAATGTTCTATCTCATAACGATTAAGCTACAGCCTCTCCGAAACACATTCCTCTGATCCAGATTGCAATACATGGGATGTAAAATCGTGCGAGTAGATAGATAAGTAGACTTTCGGAACAAGTGCGTATACCTTGGTATAAGGAAATTCTTAGATGAATTGGAAAAGATGATAATTGAAGTATCGTAATACAGATTTTCATTATCCCCCTTTTAAAAAAACGTATACGCTGTTTACGGTTTGAAAGAGTTTAACCGGTTAATTATTCAAAAAGATGTGCCTAAACCTAATTGTAATTTTTAGAGATTTTCATTATTCAATTTGGTGTTACTTTTTAGAGCGCGGAACTTGTTTCTTTGAAATTTTAGAGCAATGTAAAATTTATTAAAAATTATATTCTTATTATAAAAAACACGTAACGTGTTTTTTTTTGTTTTTTTCTTTTTTTTTTTTTTTGTAAAACAAAGTTCCCCATTTTTATATAATGCCACGTGTTTATAATATTGCAACAAAAAAAAGGAAAAAAGAAGTCAAAATTTACAAAACAGCTTTTTGTAAAAATAAGCTTAACTCGTCTGTTAAATTTTATTAGCGTAAAGACCGATTTTTTGAAATGTAAAAAATTATTAAAAACAACTCTCCTCTTAATTTATTTGAAATGTAATATCATATTTACACGGATTCAATGTTATTCAGTGACGGTGCCAAAAATTAGTTGAGGGACGGGGCTCAAAATTATCTTTAATTTTTTTTTAATTAAAAATTTACTGTTTTTCTTTTAAAATATTACGCATCAACAACTGCACGTTAGAAAGAAGTTTACAACATTTCTGGAGGGCGACACACATACCACCGGAGTAATCACCGCTTGAATCGCTAATAAATAAACATTACGATGCTACAACAATATTAATCAACTATTTTTCCCCTTTTTTTATTATTCACCTACCGATCATTTTTAAACGCTAGTCTTGTATCTACATAAATATATACTATGTATACCTCTCTGTATGTGTGTATGTACATAATATTGTGGTGAACCACGAGTACTGAGATGTGGGTATAGGATTTGAATCCGTATTTTCTATTAATGTATTATTTATTTTTAAATAGAAATATTAACGTAACGTAAGTTAAAAATGATTATTTGGATTCATTATTTATTTTTGAAAATTTATTGTTATTCTGGCTTGTTTGTAAATACATACTGTTGTGTATATCGGGATTAACTTCTCGATGTACACATTTACTGGGAAATTATTTAACGTAAATTGAATCTGGTTTTATCCTTAGCGTCTCTATGTGGCGGACGATGATGAGTTTGAGTGTAGTGGTCGTAGAATAGCATGTTCTGGTGTGTACGGCGGCTACACTTGATGTATCGCATTGTTCCGTTTAGTTAACGTAATTTTCGATAATACAGAAACCTAATCAGATAGAAGTATTCGGGGTTATATGCAGCTCTGTTAACGTGTTATAAACTCGCGGTACTATAAATCGTCCGTGGGCATCGGTCCGGTGATAGAGTTGCGTTACATACGTATCTATCTGTGTTGTACTTTTATTTAATAGTAAAAGGTGTTTTTCCTTTATTTTTTCGTTACTTATATTTATTTAAAAAAAAATGTGCGTTACGTAAAAGAAAGAAAAAAACACAACAACAACAACACCAAGCAAGAGCGTATAGGCTATAACAACTATAGGTTATAACAATATAATATGGAAAACCGAGGCTACTTCGTACAACAACACTTCTTATAAATGCTTAACCGATGTCAGATATAAATGGAAAAATCGAATTTTTAATAACATCAGTTAAAAGATGAATTTTATTTATTTTTTTGTTTTATTTGAGCAACTATTACAATCTTAAAATAAATCTTAAATAAGTAATAAATATAACAACTGAGAAAGGAACGAGAAATAAAAACTTAGCCCAGCGACTAGTTTTTAAGGATACAATTAAAAGATGAATAAAAAAAATATTTTTAAATTGATCCCGTAAGTGAGCACACAGTCGCATTAATGGCATAGTTACTTTTTGATCACTTTTCCATTTCGCCAACTTGAACATGCGGGATGGCTTACGCGTCGGTAAAATTATAACCGGTTTCGCAATTAAAGTTTATAAACTTAATTAATGCGCTACACTTTTTTAAAAATCATTAATTTTCTTCGTTAATTTCCATTCTCATTAATTTACATAGAAAAAATTCGTTTAAACATAAACAACATAAATTAACAAAACGAAAAGAGCGTGAAGGAAAAGTTCTGTTTTTTTTCATCTTTAATGTTTCGACTACTATTTATTTTATTTTATAATATAATTTACGAGACATTTTTCTGTTTTGTGTACTTTTTTTATTTATACCATTTCGATGTGACTTAAAATGCGCATAATGGTTTTTACCTAATTCAATACAACTGGGGGACGGTGATATTTACCATTTTCGTAATAGACATTATTGAAGCTAAGCGAGGAGGTGGTAATGTTATTTCTAATGCAAAACACCTAAATTTATTTTGCATTAAAAATAATATTACTCGCTTAAGTTCAATAATGCCTATTACGAAAAGGGTAAATTTACTCTTATGAGAATAAAACCATCTTTAACGTAAAGAGCAGTTTAAAAGATTATTACATGACTATATTATCTTAATCAATATCAGACCATGTGGGATATAGCAGCATAATTTACACTTTCTCCTTAACATATTAAATAGAATGAACAAAATAAATTACATACAAAATTTTTTTTTAACGTACAATTTCTCACTGGTCACGGAAATTTTAAAAACTATCTAGACCGATTTCAAATTGCTGATTCGCCAAATTGTATTACAACTTTCCCGATAATCGTATCATATCTTAGCTGGATATGTAATAGCACTCTGATTTCCGAATTTTCAGTGCTCAGCAGAAGACTTCTTAGAAACTAAAAATTTTCAACTGTTTAATACCATTACAGGAAATAATTTCCGTAAGCAACATATACACTTGTATTAATTTACCGCAATCAATATTAAGGGATGATCTGACACCAAAAACTTTATTGGATGGGTCGTTTCAACCTCAACAATGATAAAAAAATTTGTACTACTCTAATGCATAATACATTTGCCTCATCGGTATTATCCAAAGTGAAAACCCCAGCCGGAAAAAAAAAAAAAAAAAGTACAACTCGGTGATTACTATGTAAAATAATTTTTGTAACATAAAAATATTTCTTCGAAAGCAATTCACGAAATGCGCATAATTGTTTTTTCTTCACTTCGTGCGTTATAGAATTAACCAAAAACTTATAATTTCATCC
Source organism: Icerya purchasi (assembly GCA_039619475.1). NCBI lineage: Eukaryota > Metazoa > Arthropoda > Insecta > Hemiptera > Monophlebidae > Icerya > Icerya purchasi. Next base: position 272,276,410 of record CM077115.1, on the reverse strand, counting down.
GTTTACTCGATTATCGCTATTTATCAGTGTGTCTTAATGCCGTGTAGTGTTTGAAGTAGTTAATAGGTTTTTTTTAAACATATTTGCATTTCTTGAATTACACAAAATGAGCAAAATTGTGCATACTTCGTGAATCATTTGAAATTCTGCGAATTCTAATGTAACTGTGTTATTCAAGGGCATCGCCAGCATATGGGCCAGTATGATAGAAAGAGGATACGAGTTGTAGGAAAAATAAAATTTATAATTTATAAAGGGGCTTAATATTTTATTAAACGAGAATAAAATCTTAATTAAAATCTTAATTAATCGTGGGTTTCTGGCAAATTCTTCTACTACTTTATTATTATAAAAGTCTTCCAAATTGTCCATGATTTCGCGTCTATCAATACTCATCATGGCCAGTTGATTAAAAAGTTTCGAGGCTCCATAGTGGGCAACTCCCCTACCGCTCTTGGCGACGCCCATGGTGTTATTGAAATTCACGAAATCGAGGCAGATAATTGCACATATCGTGAATTGTGCCACTTCATTATCTGCTCGTGAAAAAGAACACGGAAACAGGTAGAACCAACGAAAATAAAAATAACTTCATAGTAGACACCACTTCTAATAATATGGAGATCAATCTAAGCTAGCGAACAACTCGCGGTGAAAGTATTTTGTATTTTTGCAAAAAAATTTCTCATTGCTAATCTCAAGTTGAGTAAACAAAAAAGGAGCAGGTGTTTTTTGTTTCGTTTTTTTTAATATTTTTGTTCGCGCGTAAATTACACAGTCATCAGTTTCGATGACCCATCAGTGTTCCAGTGTGTCACTCTGATTAAAGTAAACGGTTAAAAAAACGAGTCTAGAGAAATTTTTAAAAATGTAACAAAAAATTCACACTTAAAATCTCATCAATTTGCCATGGAAACGTAAGTTGGAAAAAAAAAAAAGCTCATTTTTAATAATTACAATTATCATGTATAATCTAATATAAGGATAATGAATATTTGAGACCCTCAAAAGCGCGGTTTATAAGCTCATCACTGACGAAAATATTATTACGTCTTTGGGATATTGAGTACTATAACTTATTGCGCTTGTGGACCGACACTCTAATGATGAACCCTTTGATTGTTGGAAACTGTAGAGATCAGTGGTGATCTAATATTATAAGTGCGCACCGTTGAGTGTTAATGAATTGAAAAAGCAAAAAAAATATGAACTTTAAGATTTAATCTAAAAATTTAATAAAAATGCACGATGAAATGTAAAATATGATTATTACTCTTTAAATAGATATTTCGAACAATATAGCTTAAGGGTGGATATTATGATTATTCTTAAACAACATTAATACGTATCGAAGTCGGCACCAAATTCGGATTTCGACAATAATTAAAAACCGCATTAAATTATATTTTTAATTATTATAATTCGAATTTAGTGCGTCGGGATTCTAATAAGTACTAATGTCGTTTAAGAATCAAGTCATAATATCTCTCATTAAGGTGCATATCTTAATGTATCTTTTATCGAGTAATCATTTTTTTTTCGCTTCGTGCAGTTTTATTAAATTTTTAGAATAAATCTCGAATATGATATATATATGTAAGATAGTTTTTTTTTTTTTAAACTATAAAATTTATAATACTCTAAATCGTAAATTTATATAACTGCACCGGAAGAACGCTTCCGGTCTTTATAATTGTACGCGTCAATTTATCGCATAACATTTTCCAGGTGGGGTGCGGGGCAAAACGAATTCTGATTCAGCTCCATATTCGTCAAGCATTACCCGTTTTATTTGTTTCCTTATTTTATCATCATATTTGTAAGAGAACTAAAAATACTCGAGTATTTATCCATCACAGGTGATATTTCTATTCTCGCGAAATACCGATAGATGTTTCGATATATTAATAAATAATTTAGCTGGTGTATTATTACAGGACCGGATCCAGAAGAACATTTTAGGAGGAGAAATATTATATAATTACGTAAAATCTTCTACGCAGTAGATCGGAGAAATATCCCTAATTGTTTCATAAAGAAAATCAAATAACGAGACCACCTTTATAGAAATTCATAAAAATGTGTTTTAAAAATACATAATTATTACAATTTTTAATTTAGCTTTTGTTTTATTTTTAGTTATGAAAATTAAAACGAAATAATAAAAATTATACCTTAAATATGGTAGTTTAGAAAAGACAGTATTTCTATCGGACACTTTACTTCTTTTTTTATTTTTCTTAGTAATTCGATCCGAATTTTCTTTGTTGTTCGGTGAGCAAGTTTAAATACATTTCTCATTGAACTCTACTTTTTTTTAAATTAAAATTACAAAGCAAAAATTAAAAATAAATAAAAATTGCAAAAGATCGACGATAGTTGCGTTTAAAATAGAATAAAAAAGGAACGGTAATTACTAGAAAACAGTATGAAATATTAATTATTAAATACACAGGTAACATTTATTCAAAATGTTTATAGTACCTATAAGTTAAGTTTCTCTGTTGTAACAAATTTTTTCATAATTTGGTTCTTTTTGTAGGGTGGGGGTCCTATCCCTCCCCCCGTGGATTCGCCACTGATTATTACTACTGTTATTATTTACATTATCTTTATTCATTTTTTTTAAATATTAAAGTTATTACTCTTTACTCGCATGAGTTGTAACATTATTATTTTTTGTATTTTTTAATAAAACAATACGAGAAATTTTCTGAACGTCAATCGCGAAATCATATAAAACTAGATTGATTTGAATATTATTTTAAGAAGTTAAAAAATATTTTGCTGTACAATTTAACTTAACAAAAAAAAAAGAAAAAAAAAATAGTTGATGAATTGGAAAAGGAAAAAAAATTATCGAGCTCGTTATTGTCAAAACTGCAAATTAGTTAATAATATTCAGAATACGGAGGTTAAAATATTCTGTCCTCCCTTTAGCATAGGTTGCTAGAAAACAATATACGTTTTTTCATCGGGAGTGTGTTTAGTAGTGTACCCAGAAATTAAAATATCAAGATACGTAATAATTGACAGCGCGTATAAATTATAAGAATATATACTGGTATACAATACTGACTGATAATTATAGTTTTAACATTTTATGCTGGAATTTTATTAAAAACACGATAAAAATATTAATTTTTCCAAAAATTATCGACGCACATCTGAAAAGGCGAGCGATTCGAATTTGAATTTTCCTTTTTATTCGATATATTCTGTATGTTTGTGTTTGGTTTTCAATTTTCATTTCACATTTCACTCGTGTTTAGTAAGTAGCGCATGATAATAAGGGCCCTCTATTTAGGCGATTTTATGAAATACATCGATATATCAATTTAAACAATATACTTCCCGCTTGCGTAGTCATTTATGAATCGGAAGATAAGCGATCGTTAAGTATTTATTAACGTGAGAACTCGCGAGTAGATGAAGCAGATTACGGAGGTAGTGCGAAAAAACGGAAACTTACGTAGCCGCCTTACGGTGATTTCTATCGAAAAGCTAATAGAACAGGCTCTAATAGATGTAACATTTTAAATGGAGAACATTCGATAAAATCTCCGTATTAAAATTCAACGCTAAATAGAGAGCGCCGAAAAAAGTAATTATTTCAACTTGTCAGTTTCACGTCTCGTATTTGATTAATGTAAACTGCCGTTTATTTCTATTATGCGTATTAATGTAGTTTTGAATATTTCAGTTATGAAAAATGAATCCTATATTAACTAAATAATTTTTTCAATCTTCCTCGTAAAACGTTTTCACTGAAATACCGGTAGAATAGAAAAATAAATTTAAGCCGTTCATTTGTATATCGCAAATGCACCGTGTTCTTAAATAACATTGATTTGAAATGTAATTTATTCTAAAATGTACGCGGAAAAATTATGACCAGCGACGGCTATTAGGGGACAATAAACTAAAAACTATCGGCGGAAAAAGCATAAACAAAAAAGGACTTTCCAATTTATACACACACGGTGGCAGTGGTAGAGAATTACGGTAAATTAGCCGGATAGACGCGGCCGGGCTAGGGATAGAAAGATGTGTGTGTGCAGATGGGATAGCGGATAAACACAGAAGTGATAAGGTGAAAAAGCTGTTTATGGTCTTCCATTTTCGACGAATGGCGAGACATGGAGAACGGCATCAGGCGGGGGGGGGCTATATGGTCATCAGGATAAATGTTGTGTCTTTTCCGTTGATGGAATAGACAGATAAAAATAAACGCGCTCTCCTATCTGACGATATTCCTTCTAGACTGTCTCGGCTTCTTTTCGCCATTTATCTTTCAAACGTCGCCGACTCGCGGTGCACCTTGTCGGGCCGCAGTGCCCGTCTCTAAATCCGACTGGCCCGGCCTTTTTCGACGGTCGCTCGTCCAATGGGCGACCTGCGCTAAGCGGCCACGCCCAGAAGGGTGTTCTCGGAAAAGGACGGATCGGGAAAAGGAAGAATAATCACGCTGGCTAATGGGTACGAAATACGCGTGTCTCGAACAAATCGAGTTCTGGCCGACGGGTTTTATAGCGTAGAGCGCGTGCTGTATTCGATTATATCGTGTTGTGGAACGCGCGCGTTTAAACGAATCTGTCATAGATGTATTTAACGACGATGGATGATACGAATCATCGGCTTTTACTAGGCCTCGGATATCGTGACATTCTTTCCTCTTACGTCGCCCACCATCGGGCCGGCGCTGCCGCAGCGATGATAGATTCTAGAGCATCGGCTGCCTATCGTTCGAGCGACATCGTTAGCGGTGGCGCGGCTAGAATAAATCCGACTCTGATCGAGTCGCCGCTGGATCTGCGCGGATACCCGGTGGTATCGCCGTCGTCGCGGCCAACCGCGGCAGACGCGTCGAACCACGGCGGCAGCGGCAGCGGCAACCATCATCATCGGCTGGTAATCGGTAGCGGTAGTCCGATATCGTCGATGACGGAGGAAGAATCGGAGAACGATCTGGACATTAACGTGGACTCGGACGAATCGGACGCCGAAGACGAGGACGGCATCTGTTCGAACGAGCCGGACTGCGAAGACGTGACCGCTGGCTCCGGCCGCAAAGAGGAAGAATCGTTCGCCGACGAAAAGGACGACGGTAAAAGCAAGTCTTCGTCCTCGTCCAACTGTTGTTCGTCCAATACCACCGCCTCCAGTACCGGAACGGCGAAACCTCCTTACTCGTACATCGCTCTGATTACCATGGCCATTCTGCAGTCGCCGCACAAAAAGCTGACACTGAGCGGAATCTGCGAATTCATCATGTCCCGTTTTCCGTACTATCGCGAGAAGTTTCCGGCTTGGCAGAACTCCATTCGGCACAATTTGTCGCTGAACGACTGTTTCATCAAGATCCCTCGGGAGCCCGGTAACCCGGGCAAGGGTAACTACTGGACGCTGGATCCGATGGCCGAGGACATGTTCGACAACGGTAGCTTTCTGCGCCGCCGAAAACGTTACAAACGTCAACATCCGGACTTCCTGCATCATCCGCACCATCCGAACATCGCTATGGCCGCGGCCGCTTCCTATTTCGATCCGTATCACCATGTCTTTCAACAGACGCCCGGGCTGCATCCGGCCACCGGCCCTTACTCCTACCTATCGCCGTTACCGCCGGCTGTTCCGCTACTACCGTCCACCGAACTGGCCCGCATATCGATCGGTCTGAATTTATTCTCGCAACAAACTCAGATTAACCATAATAATAATAATAATAATAATAATAATAACAATAATAATAATAATAATAGCAATAATAATAATAGTAGTAATAACAATAATAATAATAATAATAATAACAGTAGTAGCAGCAGTAGTAGCAGTAGCAATAACAATAATGCGTACAGTCGATTGGACATTTGTCCGAGGAAACCGGTCGTTCCGACTTCCTGTTCATCGCCTACGTCCTCTTCTTCAACTAGTCCTAGCGTACCATCGCAGCCAGTCTTGACTCATCATTTTACTATCGACTCCTTGATCGGCAGTAAGAGTTCCGTATCCGTCGAGGAGGAGCCGACGAAAATTTCCACCATCGTAACCGCGACAGCCGCTAATGAGAATCTCGAATCGACGGCGCTTCTACCTTTATCCGCTTGGTCTACCGGATGAAACGCATCCTAATAACGATGACGATGGTGCATTGGTTCCGAAAAAGAAAAAAAGAAAAAAAAAAAAAAGAAAGAAAATGATCTCCGATTTTTACACAGTGCATTCGAAAAACAGCAGAGTCCAGGCGCGACATCACTACTAAATCTTTGTTACCCTCCTTTCCTGGTTCTTCGCTGCTCGAACGAGCTTCATTATCTAATCTTTTTTGTAAGTGTTGAACTTTTTTCATTTTTTTTTTCCTTTTTTCGCTATTAACATATAATATTGAAAATACTACAGGTATTTTTAGTAGTCGTCGTTTTCGCTAACTTATATGAACACACTATTATTATTACGTTAATATTAAGCATCGAGTACAGAGGTTGATTTTAGGAATGGCTGCTTTGAGTTGGCCAGCAGTGCCCCCCCAAGTTGAAGTAGTCATAAATTCCGCACTTCCTAAATTAAGCAGAAAATCGTTATTCATTAATGATATTCTCAGCTTGCCATAAATATCGGACTGCCGAAAAGTGAAATTTTTCCGCGATTTAAATTACCCAAAAGCGTGAAGGAGCAAAAAAAAATTAAAAAGACCGTTAATTAATTAATAATAGGATTTTCTTCTAAGTACACTGAATTGTTTTTTGTCCTTTTTTGTTTTGTTTTTTTTTAATTAGCTGCCCCTCATTCGGGAAATATTTCCGGTAGTATACGATCAGCTGCATTGTATAAGAAAAATTGTTTAAATCTACAAAACCGGTTAATAAATTGTCTGCTATCGGTTAACAGACGAAATTTCTGTAAAAAAAACTTTTCCACCAACGCATTTCAGCGATGACCTTCTCTTAAAGCTATTTTCACTCTTTGATTTTTTTAGACATCGTTTTATGCAGAAAACTTGCAACGTAAAAAAGGCAGTTGAAAGAAAGCAACTGGTTGCGCAATATTCTTTTCCGAAATTCACGTGGTACAGCATGAAAAGCTAAATTCCGCAGTGCGTGATATAACTAAACCGGAAGAACGACACGCGTCTGCTATCAGTTTTCCGAATGATTCGAGTAAATAAAATAGAACAACACATACTACACTAACAAGACAATGATATAATTTTAAAAAAACACGTATTTAAAAAACATAGTTTCGGATACTACAATCCATCTTCACGCGGTAATAGACAATTAAAATTAAACCAACAATAATAAATCCGTCAACAATGAAAATATATAGCCGTCATTAACTGACTAAATTTGAAACGTAAAAATTAATTAAATCAATGTTCCTAATTATTAATCAATTTAAAATATAAAAACTTTCAAAATGCAAAAATTTTAAAAACAGCCGACTAATGAAAATGATATCAAAACTTAAAACTAAGATCGCACGATGTAGTATTAAACATTAAACAATGGATTATTGTACGGCAAGTTATTATTAATTAATAATATTATAACCCTGTACTTGTGAATGTAATAATTCTCAGCGAAGTCTTCATATTTATTGTCTTTAATAATTTTTTTAATTTTCCAGTCCCTTCATCCACGTTGTTACCTATCTATCATATGTTTTTCTAAAATTAAATGCTTGGCGAAAGTTGACTTATCAATATATAGCCATACCGTAATACTATATATGCTCCTTATATCGAACAGCGAAGGATCTGTTTGTTTGACCTATGTACATCTTTTTACCAGTTCTGTAGTGTTAACACATGTATATACCTGGATTTTCAAATTCCTTACTTAAATTAGATCGATACTATAAACGTTAATTGTTGATGCGGTAAAATTAATTAATGTTTATAGTGTCTATCTAATTTAAGTAAGGAATTTGAAAATCCAGGTATATACATGTGTTAACACTACAGAACTGGTAAAAAGATGTACATAGGTCAAACAAACAGATCCTTCGCTGTTAGATGAGCATATATAATATGTATTACGGTATGGCTATATATTGATAAGTCAACTTTCGCCAAGCATTTAATTTTAGAAAAACATATGATAAATAGGTAACAACGTAGATGAGGGGACTGGAAAATTAAAAAAATTATTAAAGACAATAAATATAAAGACTTCGCTGAGAATTATTACATTCACAAGTACAGGGTTATAATATTATTAATTAATAATAACTTGCCGTACAATAATCCATTGTTTAATGTTTAAAATTACATCGTGTGATCTTAATTTTAAGTTTTGATATAATTTTCATTAGTCGGCTGTTTTTAAAATTTTTGCATTTTGAAAGTTTTTATATTTTAAATTGATTAATAATTAGGAACATTGATTTAATTAATTTTTACGTTTCAAATTTAGTCAGTTAATGACGGCTATATATTTTCATTGTTGACGGATTTATTATTGTTGGTTTAATTTTAATTGTCTATTACCGCGTGAAGATGGATTGTAGTATCCGAAACTAAATTTTTATATTTTTTTTTGAATTATATCATTGTCTTGTTAGTGTAGTATATGTCGTTCTATTTTATTTACTTCAATCAACTATAACGCAATAGTATCGATTTCAATCATATTAATTTCTGAATGAATCTTTTGCTTTCCTTCATTTCAATTTTATCTGTACGAAGGTAAAAAATGACATGATCAGATTTGCGTTTGATTAAGAGCGTACAAGAGTATAGACAAAATCAATTGACGAATCAGCTATTAAGGCGGGTTATCCCGGAAAGCTATACAATTTAACAAAAATAATGCAGCAGCCTGAAGCTATGATATGTTATATAGAAGGATATTAATGTGAAGGGGGATTTTCGGCTAAGCGGTGAATAACTTTGTAGATCTGACTCGCGTACTTTCGAAGACAGTGAAGTGTCGCATTGCTAACCCGGATGTGTTTAGAAAAGAGAAGTATTTTCCCATGGAAGTTAAATTGTTGACTAAAGCGCGTATTGTACATGGTCGTAATTTAAACAAATAAGAAAAATCAACTCTTCTCGATAATAATTTCGATTTTCAGTTTGTTCAGGACCGGATTTAACTCAGTTCGTTACGGCACATCATCGTACATTGTAACTATTTTATTATCGTCTTTTTATCGAAAATTAAAAGGATTTTTGAAGTAAAACTTCTCTTTAGGCGCGCCTTATATTTATATTTATATATATATATATATATATATATATATATATATATATATATAAATAAAACAATGTATCGGCAGTTAAAAAACGAGCGAGCGTACGTTATGAATAACTCCAATAGAGTTTTTAATACATCTAAAAATTCGTAATAGACCCCTAGTCCCAGTAATCTATCGAATTAAAATTTACGCGCTAGGCTCTCTCCGTTGCGCGTATTAGCATATTCTCTTACTCGTTACAAGCGGCAGATTAAGGAAAGATAACGGACAGTCCGCTCCTTTTCTACGTAATAGTTGTACGAAATCGTAAGAGTCCTCGCCTACTCAGTGTCCCTTATTTATTACATTTTAAACGTATCATCAAGTGACGAAAAAATGCATCATGAGTCTCCACGAGAAACAAAAATTAAACGAAAATAAGGATATAAAGAATCGGTTATGTTACATGTTATTGCATTTTATATACCTCTTTGAGATATATACATATAAAAGAGGAAATAAATTTATTAGAACTTGAAATATCGAAAATTAATCAAACATAAAAAATGGATATAAAGAATCGGAAAAAGAAAGTCATCGAGCGCATATAGAGCGAGAGAGAAAAAATGAAAACGAAAATGATGATTCTCAAAGCGAATATAAAGAACCGGGAAGAGAAAGACATCGAGCATTTTTGTTTTTCTTTAAGTGGAACTTTATAAATATGTGTTTATAAGAACCACAGATGTCCCCATCTGGTTCTTACCCTTGGTAAATTTAGTACTAATACTATAACCTTAAATCGAAGTTGGCGAAAACCTTTTGAACTTTTATTTCTACCCTATGCTCCGAGGCACATTTAATTTTTTCGAGTCTTTCATGAAGTTATAGCAGAGCTAATTAGGAAAGCTTGCTTTCTGTAGAAAAAATCCGGTTTGCCAAAGCTGGCGAAGTCCCCCAACTAACGGAGCAGAAGTTGCTAGACAGTGATATGTTTCATTCAAGTGTAAACAACTTAGTTCCCGATGTCGCACACTGAAATGTTTAATGGTTGATAGATCTGAAAAGATAATCCGGTGATCAACAACTCCTTGCAAAAGGAGAAAGTTTGTTAATGGAAGGGTGCTTGTGAATCATAATTACAGAATCTGGAGAACAATTTTTCGGTACACTGAATATTTGTTACGAGACGGGCAATCTGTAGGAGACTAAAAGCGTCTTTTTTTTTTTTTTGGAGGAATATCTCATTTTTAGGACTGGAAAATATGTTAATGAAGATAAATTTAGTACTAAAAATGTTTGAAAATTGTGGTAATTCTAAATAGAACCTGTTTCGGAAAAGTAAATCAAAGAATATTGTTATAAAAAAACCAAATACTGACTTCAACATTTACTCAAAAATTGCGAAAAAGTGATTACTCAATAAAACGATACATTAAGATATAAATGAAATATGATTATTCTTAAACAACATTAATACTTATTAGAGTCTCGCGATATACAAAATTCACAAATTACAATGATAATCAGAAACCGTATCAAATGAATATCGCAGTCGCTTATTTGCTATAAATTAAATGTGACATTAGGGGAATATTTATGCGATTTTTAATTATTGTTTTGAAATTTGAATTTGGCGGCGACAATAATTAACGGTTTTTTTTGTTTTTTTTTTAGCACTAAAGAATGAAGTGTGTAATTACCGTCGGAGCTTGGGAAAAATTAATATTCATTTGTATTTTCAATTAGAGACACAAAAAATTAAAGAAGTGTATACGCAGAATGCGTGTGATATTTAGAATTGATCTAAATCGTGTCGAATTCATAGAAATACATAAATATAGTATATACATATAGATAAAATATTTTAATGACGGATGACGAACGGAACGAACTTTGCAACTGAGGGAAAACCTTTAATTTGCTAAATTTATCTTTATTAACATATTCGCTTTTTACTTCTAGCTGAAGATGGAAAATTCCCGAAAATCTTTCTATTTATTCAACTTACGCGTTTGTGTTACGGTGTTTATAATTTTATCGTTGTACACTTCCTTAATAAAGTTTATTAAGCCGAATCGTAGTTGAGTCATGATAAATGGAGAAATGATTTTTTTGTATAATTACTAATTCTCCCATTTTCTATGATTTTCTTTTTTCTACTAATTCATTGCTAATTACTTTTTTCGTCTTTATTTTTTTTTTTTGTTTTTTTAAATGGGAGAGTTTTTATGTCGCACCGATATTACAAAATAATAAATTACAATAAATTCGGCAGATTTTTTAATCGAAAATGCTAAATATTTTCCGCAGAATTTAGCGATTTTATTTTTCACAATTCTGTAAGTGACGTGAAATATAATAACTTTGCATAAACCCCATCAAATTACCCTTCTTAATATCTCTTATAACGAACGTCAGCAAAAGTATACGTATATATATATATCATTTTTTTTTTTTTTTTTTTTTTTTTTAATTACTTTCAAGTCTAATCGAATTTAAAATGTCTTAACGCAAATGCGATAATTTGAATTGGTCGGATGGTGTTTTATATTGAGCTTAAAAAATAATCAGTTTTGCACGCTAAATAAGCGTGTTTACTTCCGGATTTTCTTCTTGAGATGTTTAGCAGGTTTACGTCATAATCACAATCATTTATGTCATCTAAACCGTGTTTATCTGTTTTTGCATATCTAATTATTCAAGATAAATATTCTGCTCCGATAACAATTAGAAATCCTGGAAAACACTTTTGTTCCCCTTGATATTCAAATGTGTCCGGATTGCGAATTCTAAATATTATTAAAATTATTTATTCAGTCATTACCGTTTCAGCCGTGATGAAAATATCATTAGACAGAATTTCATTCACTGAGTTTTACTCATAGTTGCTCCTGAATATAACTGTTTTCGGTCAAGTGGATCCTAAAGGGGGTTAGTGAATTTTGTAATAAAAACTTTAATTTATTTATTTATTTATTTTTTCAAATTGAAAAGCTGTGTATTCGCTATCTTTTTTATTTCTCAAATAGAGCGCTCTGTTTCAAAAATTTTTAAGCCGGACGAGAAGTTATAAGGACGAGTGTTGTAAGGTAAGTGTGCCCGATTAGTAGAGAAAAAAAAATATTTTTCGTTGTTTTAAGTTCCGCCGGAATCGAATCTTTGTTCTTTTTTGAATATTTTGCTCGAGGTAAAAATTATAAATAAAATTTCAATTGTTTTTTTTTTTTTCTGATTAGCGCTTTCTTTAACTTTCCTACGAGAATTAAAAATTAAAAAACCGAATAATTCAAAATCCAACTTGAAATAAAATAAAAAAAAGTATATATAAACTTTTCCTCTAATACAATATTTAAAAAATAAAAAATCAAACGATATTTTTTTTTTAATAAGATTTTATCAATTGGTAGCGGTAAAAAGGAATCAATAGAATATCTGCATGCGTGGTAGTGCATCTACACTTATCTATCGTTTGACTAATTAGTTAATTACATAAAATAGTGAATTTTAAACGTAAATAACAAACAGTAAAATTTGTTGTTTATGTTTACAATTTATCTCGTAGCACTGTTAAGAGACAGTAAGCAATGTGTGAAAAGGTTAATTAAAGTCCACACAAGACTATATATTTTAAAGAGCCGTAGTATACAATCTTTCTCGGTAATTGTGTTTTTCGTTTACTTTCAGTCTTGCAGCGTACATACATATATATATGTATATATATATATCAACGTTTTCTAGCGGGTACGGGAGAAAGAATTTATTTAAGTATATTTGATGTTTGTCATTCCCCAGGAGCGTGCTCTCGCAAGTTGAAGTATTTCAAATTTATTTTCGGTTTGCCATTACATCGAAATAATATTGTTTTTATTAGCCGGTAGTTTAGAAAAAAATAGTGTGTTTCGATTATTATGTTTAAGAAAAACTTAAACATTAGCTTATTGAGGCTTATTTTAACTTGTTTGATTTATAAAATGACTTTGAAACTATCCGATTCTGTAGATAATTCCACGCTCTCCCATCAAGAGATCGTGTGACACGCCTGTTAAAGAATTAATTTTTCCATCTGTAGAGATATACTGCGGATACGTATAGTTCTCCGGCCATTAACTTTGCCATTAAAAAAAATGTTAAATTCGATAATTATAACGTTTAAGCCCTATCACGCATTAATTGTTAGCCACCCTAAAACTTATCGATATTAAACATTGCCCCAGAGACACATTATTAGTTAAGTTTAAGCGCAGACAAAAAGGAAATGCGTGACATATTAAGTCAAAGTGACCAAGAGAAAGCTAATTAATTGGTTATTTACTTAATTAGCTAATTCGCTGATTTCAAGCTATTCAAGTTAAATTTGCATTTGGTTAATTTTTAGTTAGAATTTCATTAATATTAATTTGATATATTGTTTTTTTTTTTTTTCATTATTGTGAAAGCTAGCGAATCGCAGCTAAAAATGACTGGTCATTAATATATATTTTTCTAACTTTTTGCTCTTCTTGTGATATAGTGAATGCTCTATAATTTCACTGAAGACTTAGTTTTCCTCCTGTTTGATTGTACTCCACGATAGCAAATAAAGTGATTGAGAAGGATATTTGAATGTAAGTAATATTTCCGGTAGTAACCATCAGCGCTGGCCTTAAGAAAAAACGACCTTAAGCAAATTTATCATAGCGCTCATTTAAGGAATTGAAAATTTCAACTTCAAGAAGAGCTGAATTTTTAAATTTTCTGTAAAATTTCAATGCATTTAATAAATTAAGAAAAAGATACGAAACACTTCTCTTTAAAGTATTTCAACTTAACAACGCTAAAAACGTAATTTAATTTTTTAAACTTTTCCAATTATTAATGTAATTTTTTTTTTTGGTAATTTTTGTTAATTGGAGGAGCCTTTTTAAATATAGAATAAAATTAAAAGTAACTCGGTGTATTTATTATACATTACACCCTTATTTTGAATCATTAAATATGTTTAAATATTACACATTTTTTCACGAATAAAACACATTTATTTTAAATCATTAAAATTCTTAACAATACCTATTTTTTTAATGAATAAAACACATTGAATTTGAATAAAACTCGTCAACTAAAAATAGCCAAAATTACTACCTTTTCTAGCTCTTTTTTTTTTTTTTTTTTTGTCGCCAAACTCTATCGTTATTAATGCGACAAAACCGAGGTTTTCAGCAATATCGTTTTCTATAGAGAAAGCGTTCCTAGAAAAAATCCTTCTCGAGACACTGCTGATATTGAATTTAATTAGCTTCGGTTTCGAGCAGCTCCCCGTTCATACAATATAGTTGGCGGTATTTCGTTCGCATACCTACATATGTGGCAATCCATATTTGCGATACAAATCTAACAAGCCGTTTCGTTTAATAATATTTAAAAAATGAAAAGTGAAGTAATATTTATGCATCGTTAATATTAATAAAAGATTTAATAAAGATTATAATTCATCGCAAAACAAGTCCGATCTTGAATTTATTTGCGGATTAATGTAAAGTCCTAGAAGTTATTCCCCCTTTCCATGAAAATTTCTGTATTGTATAGAAATCCCCCGTTCGTATCGTTGAATGTTGATCCCCCCCCCCATTGACCTAACAGCTGTATATGTCTGAGAAGCAATTAAAAAATTCAGTTTCAACTTTTTTTCTTTCTTCGTAATTTACAGATTTTCATCTTTAACATTGGAACGCAATTTTACTTTTTTTGATTCTTTTTAATTGTTTGAGTGCGGAGTAGTATCAGTCTTTGGTTATTCTGTCAGTTTTTTTTTTTTTTTTCTATAATTATCTATAATTATCTATAATTATCTACAATTATCTAATTTATTCATTGTTTGTACGCGTATGTCCACGTTTCTTATTCGAAGTAGGTTAGAACAGTTAAATTGGCAAGGCGTCATCGTTTTTCTATTGTTTTTTTTTTGCCCCTGATTTTCATTTAATAAAGTTCAACTTTTTCATCTTAATTGTATACATCAAACTCCGGTTTTACGTATTGCTTCAAGTACTTACAAGCTCGCAAACGTTACATCGGTCAACTTTGCGTAAAGAATTATGAATTCGTCAACAATTTATATTTTTGATCCTAAGCCGACACGTCAACGTGATTAAAGTTCGTAAAGAGTAGTCGATACAAAAAATTAAAAGACCGAACGAATTATTAAGGAACGAGCGAGCTTTGCCGCCCCGATATCCATCGAAACTAACTGCTGTTATAGGATTTCTGAGGAAATTTCTGTAATTTCGGTTTCTAAAATGTTCCGATCGAGCCTATTACGGAACATTACACATGACAAAGTTACTAAACTGAGTATTTAAATGTTTCGAAAGAAATTAATAAATATTATCGTAAAGAAGTAACCTTTTTTTCCGAATTTATATTCAAGGTTATAGTCAATACTACTTGCCATAAAGCTGTTTCCGCTTCGACCGTGTAAATTTGTACCTTCTTTACCATCATTAAAGTCAACTAAATGTCACTTCTGGAAGTGCCACTGCTTTCATTGCTGCGGCTATCTCTTTTTATTTATCATTCGCATCATTTACTTATTCCATAAACTGTTCATCAAATTTAAATTATTTTTATTTTGCTTTTTCATTAACATATGTAAACATTCTGCTCTCTCTCTCTATCTCGTTATCTTTCTAGGAAACATGCCAATCACGGTTCTCAACAATACGCGATCCTCCTCACATTCGAGATTCTTGGTCTTTCTGATGTTATTTAATGGAAATGGAGAGTTTGAATCGAGTAAAGAGATTCTCTTGTTCCTTGCATAGAACGGGTCTCTCCGAAATAACAGAAACGTAACCGCATTAATTGTTTCAGTTTAATAATTATTATCTTTTCTAAAAGAACAGAAGACGTACTTTTTTGTTATTGTTATATAAATTTACATTAGACTACAGAAAGACTGTTTTATTACGTTGTTATCGGAAGAGTATGAACTCCTGTCAAAGCTGATCAAAGTGCGAACGGTACAAAGTGTTCAGAGGACATTAATGAACAGCGAAAGAAATGAGACGATGGGAATATTCAATAAAATTTATAACTGTGACATGGAAACAAGAGTTAAAAAGAAGCTGCACGATGAAACGTATCCTCGAAAGACAAATTCGATGGGGGGGGGGGGGGGGGGAACTCGGTTATTTCAACCTGGACAAAATGTAGTTGTCAACAGCGGGCTATGACTAGGCGCGCACTCACGTTACCCTCCGAGCAGTTCAGCCCGACCGATATCCTACCATCGGATGGAACTGAAAGTTCACACGGTTGTGTGCCATTATCGTTCTCCGCTCTTCGGTGCCGACAGATTTTCAAGGGCGACGCGATGCCTCGCTCATTTAACCTCTCCACACGGCTTAAGTTGAAAGAGAAGCGAGGAAAATCCGATTATATACCCACGGGGAATTGCTCTTTGCTTCTAATTTACTTTCTTTCGCTCAATTTACCGTTCGATCGCCTATTAATATCCTTTTCTTTGGCTAACATCTATACGGGCAAACTGCCAGCTTTAATCCTCGTCGAACTTTCATTCGAGAAACAAAAAAAAAAAAAGAGAAGAAATTATAGAGACACAATGGTGTTCTGTTTGAGATAAACCTGGTTCGAACATTTCGAGTTGGAAAGTAAAAAAAGTCTCTCACTTGTGTCTATATGCGAAAAGATAATCTCTTTCTAATCCGATGTACCTTTAATGAAATGTCATTAGCTTTAGATTCTAATATTGCGGTTTTTTCCTTTTCGATATCGTACGTCATTTTAAAGTA
This sequence comes from Icerya purchasi, assembly GCA_039619475.1. NCBI lineage: Eukaryota > Metazoa > Arthropoda > Insecta > Hemiptera > Monophlebidae > Icerya > Icerya purchasi. The sequence goes on along the minus strand of CM077115.1, from coordinate 272,259,443 downwards.
TATGTATCCTTTTTTTACGTAATGACCAATCAAGATGGAAACGTAATCTTTGATTTTGACGATTTTTTAACAGTCATTGTCAGTCAGCGAAGAAAGTTGAATCGACGTTTACAATCCGCTAACTGCACCGCACAAACCGTCAAGATGACGCAAGGTGTATTTTAAAGTGGTCTACATTATTTTCCCGTCGAGCTATTCGAGAACAGGAAACGGACACTTCATTAAGAAATGTGAATTTTCAAACGTCTTCTTCTTCTTCATCCGCCATTTCCACCACGACGAAGGCTGCCGATTAACAATTACGACGCCATATTTTTTGACATAACGGATGGAAATTTCGCAATAGGCGAGCAGCCAAACCCTCGCCAAAAGTCCTTTGACCGCGAATTTCGAGGACGGCCTTTTGATCTTTTCCTGTCATGCAGCTATCGTTTCAGGATAAAGCGCAGAATCTCATGTTTTGTGTTCTTCTCATAATGTGATCTAGGTATATATTTCAATTTTCTGTTTTTTAAACGAATTCAGAAAAGATCAGAGCTACTGAATTTGCTAAAAGAAAGGAAATCGAGATGTCATATTATGAGAAGATCACAAAATGTGAGATTCTGCGCGTTATCCTTGAAGGAAAGCTGCATGGCAGGAAAAGATCAAAAGGCCGTCCCCATTTCAAGTGCTCGCCGAAATTCTATTACTTTTATAGTAAAATCTGCGCGCACGTGATTTTGTTTCGGAAAGCCTCTGATAATCCTTAACAATCAGAGAAATACAGAGGTCGTACGAGTATTCACACCTGTTTCACTTTACGCCATTCGCGTACATTATGTATGCCTGTGTGGGTGTGTTTACGTATTCTTTCGAATAAACAACGCTAAGTGTAATAAGCAATCTTCGGGGAGGGGGGATTTAAACAAACATTCTAATTGCTCTAAACGAGGTTAATTACTCTTTTTCGTGATCGAGGCTGTTTAAAAACGGGGGAGAAATATTTAGATAATCTTTGCAAAATTTTAAATTTTCATTTTAATTTCGTGATCAAGGCTGTTTAAAAACGCGGGAGAAATATTTAGATAATTTTTGCAAAATTTTAAATTTTCATTTTAATTTCGTGATCAAGGTTGTTTAAAAACGCGGGAGAAATATTTACAAAATTTTTGCAAAATTTTTAATTTTCATTTTAACCTTTAGTACGGAACGATATGTAACGACTGCATGAATGCGAATTATGTGTTCTGCTCACCGCACTCTCATTCATGTTACTATTCTTTCTTGTACGCCTCTCATCCGCAATCTCTCCGTTTTGAAAATGCAATTAATGTCGATTTGTTATACTTACATAGAGAGTTAGGCCATGAAATATTCTCTGACTAGAGTTGCTGCTTCCTTTCGCGAAATTCCACAGGGGTGTTCGTTCAAACCTCCTTCATCACTGCAAAAAAAATTATAGATTTCAGATTCTAGTCTCATATATATATTTGTACCTCTTCGCATTTTCTAATACTTGCTCATCCAATCTATTCGGTTCTATATATTTTTCCTTTACTTCGTCGATGCGCTTTACATTATTCGCTTATACTTTAATATGGCCTTTTTCTCGTTTTTCACTATAACATATTTTCTGTATGTTTTTTCCGTAATTCCGGTCGTCTCCTCTTAATTTCCGTATACTCGGGTACTGCTAATATTTAGGCTTCCTAAATCCCTTTTTCTTTTTATCATTTCCTTGCTATTATTATCAAGTCCAACCACCAATGTTTTCTGTATTTCACTCATTTAGCATAGAAAGACGTTTTTTTTTTTTCGGATTAGTATTATCTACTATTGTTTGTTTGCATTTGTGAAGGGATAGCCGTCTTTCGTTCCACAAGCATATTAACTATATATACGTGTCATCACTAAAAAGGCTCAACCTTATTAAGTCCCTTTCACATACGAACTGGGGAGGTGATCCGTGCATTTTGCTCATGTTCTACAAATCCTGTATCCGTTCTATTCTAGATTATTGCTGTTTTATTTATGGTAACTCTTCCAGGTCTTTGCTCTCCAAGCTCGATCGCGTCCAAAATACTTGCCTCCGCCTCTGTCTTGGAGCTCAGAAATCTTCTCCTATCCCTGCTATTCAAGCGGAAACCCACATTCCTCCACTCTTTATTCGGCGTTCCTATTTGGGCTACCGCTTCCTTATTAAACGTCTTCCTATCTCCTCTTCCTCACTTATTCCTTCTTATTCCCTCATTCTACAGGATTGGCGATTTAGTGCCAATAAAACACCAATTCTGTCTCTTATTTCTACTCGACTCCTTCAATTTTTACCATACATTCACACTTGCGATAAGCTCCCATATTTTTCTTTTAACTTTTCCTCCTTTCTTCATCCAATTAATTGCTTTTACTCTTCTGCTCCCCCTACAACCGTTCTGCATCACGCCGTTAGATCGGAATTTTTACATACCTTAAACTCCCACTATTCTAACCACGTTACAATCTACACGGACGGTTCCAAGAGCCCAAGTGGAGTTGGTGCAGCCTTTCTTTGTCCTTCATTAAATCACTCTGAGTCCTTTAAACTTCCTTCCTTCTGTTCGACTTTCTGTGCCGAGTCTATTGCTATCCTCCATGCACTTTTCTTCATCAGATCTTCGAAGGTCTCTCGTAATTTCCTTATTCTATCAGACTCTCAAAGCGTGCTACAGGCTGTTGCATCTCCTCTGCCTCCCCACTCTACTGATTATGTAATCCTTTTTATACGTTCCTTGATCCATGACCTCTTTCTTTTTTGTGCAATCGAGGTTAATTTCCTTTGGATCCCTAGCCATTCTGGAATAGAAGGAAATGAGTCAGTTGACTTATTAGCTCGGCGAGCTTCTTCTTCCGGCAGGTTCCTTACTACTTTTCCATCCGTCAATATTAATCTTCTGTCCTCTGCAGCGCACAACCAATTATGGTTTAACTCCTACTACTCCTCATTCTCAAACCCGGATTCCTTTTACTTGTCCATCCAGCCTTCTCTTCCTTTCTGTTCCTGGTTTCTTGACTTCCCTTTTATGCGTCGCTCCAGCATCTCGGCAATATGCCGCCTCCGCTTTGGGCACAGCTGGCTTCCCTCGTCGCTTTTCCGATTCTCTCTCGCGGCATCTCCGTATTGTCCATTACATCCTCTTAACAGTCAACATGTATGTGATCCTGATCACATAATGTTCGAATGTTCATCACTTTCATCTGAACAATCTTCCTTTTACTCCTCTCTCTTATCAAACAATGTTCCTACTCCCTATTGTGCTGCATTTATTCTTTCCCTTCCTTCTCCTTCTGTCATCCAGGCGCTTGATACATTCTTGTTGAATGTTTCACGCCTCATAAAAATCTGATTTTTTCTCTATTCCCATTTCTTGGGCTAATGTCCTCGCTGACGAACCCATAGTAAAAAAAAAAAAAAAAAAAAAAGTAAGACACTTTATAGTTTTCATAACTTTCTTATATTCTTGTAGATCGTAAAACGATACATATTTTGTCAGCGTACATTAGTGTAGTTATTGTTTTCAGGGTACACACAATTATTACTTACGCCATTTTATCGCGCTCTGTATTCTGTAATCGTTGTATATTGCATTATGCAATGGGCACGATGCTAGGGGAGCGGTCAGGTCGTCTAACAGCTTTTTTCTCTTCGACTACATAGAGATGATGTTGGTTTGGGAATTATTTTTTTCACTTAATACGGTTAGTTTTTCAAAATAAACGCCGCATAGAGAATATATATATTTTAATTTTAAAAAAAATAAAGAATTTTTAGAGCTAATGTTCACAATCGTTGAAAACCCGTATCCAATTTAAAGACGGTTCTACTTTATCCTCCCTTCCATATCGATGTCCACCTTTATTACTACGCACGCGATAGTGCTGAATTATAATTTGTTTATATTATACGTGACGTCAACTTACAGCACCCCTGCCGCAGACTAAGTACTGAAAGTGAACTTCTGCTAAAGCATTCAAGAAATTCGAACTGTCCACATACCCAAAGTTCGCGTTAAACCGACGATATAGAGAAAAACAAGGTTCAGATTATTCAGGAATGACTCGGAGACTGAAGATTCGTGAAAAAAAGTTTCTTTCGATGATCACTATGACCTTGATTTTTAAAACGTAGCTCTGTTATATTTCAGTCGTTTTGTGAGTACGGGTGCGATTGGTTTAAAACGAAAAAAAAAAGATATCGTATGAAGCTGCTTTAAATAGCGCATAGAGTGGTTTATTACCGTTTGATTCGATCTCGTTCATTTCGGCAGACATCAATGTATTCTGAAACCCGCAGGAACTTCATATGTGAAAGTTCATTCTCACATGCCGATCAATATTTCATTTACCTTATTATAGGTGCGGCTGTTACCCAGAGACCAGTTTAAATATCAATAAATGACCGGTGTAAACTTATTATCTTGTTGAATACATATATGTATATATATATATATATATATATACAAATAAAAAAGTAGAAAAAGATAAATTAAAAACACGAATAAAAAGTGATAATGAACTTTTTTGGGATAAACATATATTCAAGGAGATATTAATACGTTTCTATATCATCCGATTTATCCGATTAATTAATGTGTTATTATATAATAGCATTTAGCAGATTTTTTGTTTTTCCGTAAAATGGTAAGAGATACCTTCATGTTTTTTTTTTTTGAATCGCCAATTCATCAACTCTGAAAAAATCAGTGCGACTTGCTTCATTAAAATTAAAGATTGGCTTCGGGCTTATAAACAATCCAAGTTGTTACCAAGTAAGTTTTTTTATACTGACTAAATTTAGTTTCACTATCAGTGATCAGTTCACATCTATAGGAATATTATAAAAATAGAAATCTTGTAATAATTTCCTGTCGATTATCGGATGTGTTATTTCATTATATGGTTCGTTTTCAACTAAAACGCGGTATATTAAAATAAATGACCACCAATGGCCATCGCGATTTTTCATATGTTTTTTTTTTTCTTTATTATTTCGTTGTCTATGAATTTCTCGTACTTCTTGATTTCATTAAGCCATAGTCAGCAAGATTTATATAGTTCTTCGTGCCGCTTATAGCTGATGTTGCAGCATGGCTGATCAATAGAATGCGGAAACTCAATCGCAATGTACAATTTTTAATTGCATTTCTGCTGTCATCTTTAAATTTCGGTTTTTTGAGAAATTCTGTTTAGCGCTCCACACCATATAGATAAACCATTATTCCTAAGTTGAATAATATTTTTTGAGTTCCGAGAGTTTAATTTTGTAACATTAACTACCGTTTGGAAAAAGCCGTACTTTTACTGTTTCGATGAATTAAATTAATTGTAAAGTCGACTAAACGGCGTGAAATTATATTTAAATATAGTAAAAATTGAAAATGAATAACGATTTATTTTAAAACAGGACTGACGTTTTATTTTAAACCGTACTAGTAAAAAAATAATAATTTGGACGCTACTTTTAATAGCCAAAATACCCGGGGAATGATAAATACGTATGAAATTTTTGAAATGCTTCAAAATAATTTATTATACAAACCTTTTCCAATTTTTCTTCTATCAAACCTTTTGCATGCTGGTTTACTTCTACTAAATACTTCTGAGATTAAATGTAGGTGAATGTTTTGGAATTGCCAATTTCGAATTTTCGACATGTTTTATTTCTATCAACCATAAACTACAGGTACACTTATAAAAAATTAATCGATTTTTTTATTTTTGGCTTGGCAAGAAATCATTTGGCCATGGCGAATTCGTCGGTATACCCGGTATTGATTAATTGCAGAAATATAAGTATTTTTGTCTCATTTAAGTGTTGTTCTTTCTTTCTCTGTTTTTTTTGTTTTGTTTTTTTTTTTAAAGTGAGAAGCGTAAATTTTTTTATCATTTCGGTACATTTAATTCAAATTTTGAAGGTTTTGAATTAAAAAAGAATAAATTTTCATCTTCTACACCTTTTAAAGTGAAAAATTTAATATTCATTTGAAGAGTAAACAGCCGATGTTTTAAAAACAAAATATTTACATTGTGTACCATATACATACTACTAATCCATCTCCAATAATTCCAGCCCAGACGTTTATTTTTTGAAGCCTTTGAGTACTGCGTATTCACGCATCCAGTGAGGATTTTTGTCAGCCCAATAACGGCAGTTGTGCCAATTGACGTGTCCGAACGAAACTTCATCAGAAAACAGCACCCGTTCCAAAAGAATTTGGCCCATTATCGATAGAAAGCATAATTCGTTCGCAAAAGTCGAATCTTCGATCAGAATTATCTTCGTTAAGCTCGTGCGGGTTTTTCATTTTATATGGGTGCTTTTCGACTTCTTTCAGGATTTTTAAAACCCTTGTGTGACTAATATTACAATTACGAGCTATTTTCCTAGCTGGAGCGACAGGATTTTCTTCAACTTCCAACAACATGTTCAACCGGCGGGGAAGGGGGGGAGGGGTTCTACGTCGATTTTTGAAGGCCTCTGTCGATGAGCATCCCCCACGTGCTCCCGATATCGAGTTTCGATTTTGTAAATCGTACTACGATTAATTGGACGTAATTCTGAAAGAATTTTAGAAAACAAACGAGCGACTTAGCCTGCGTTCGACTTCTATCCCTATATCCAATCATCATCAAAATTTCAGTACGACGAGTCTCGGTTAAATAAGGCGTTTTCTGATTTTTGGCTTTTAATTCAGATACTTGCACGTTGAAATGCAAACAAATAAACAAATTAATCAAAAGAAGTTCACATTGGCCAAAAAATAAAACCCGTCACGCAGGTTTGATATAAACATGTGTGGAAATCTTACACCTTGTAATTAAAGAAGTAATAAAATGTTCGAAATAATTTTTATCATCGATTCTGCTATTGTCCGTAATACTGTGGAGGACATTCTGAACATTTTATACATTAAAAGAATTTTTAATTGAAAATTTCGTTTTTTCTTTTTTTTTGGACACATTTGCTTATAAAAAATAAAAGAAAATACGTAATTGTGTTTTTAATTGAGGAAACTTCAAATAAAAAAATAATCAACCTACCCTTACATTTGACAAAAAGAAGTTAGGGGTTGTTGAAACCCCCCAGACGATCAAAATAATAAACAAACACGGTTATAATATGCCCCATTAGACGTATTTTAGGAATTTTACAAGAAATTATTATTTTTCAAGTTACAGAATTTAAACTTCACACTCTGTATAGATGCATATATGTATGTATTAAAACATTCTTCAAGGAAAGATCAATTATGGCGTTAAATATAAAAAATAGTTGGGAAGTTACGATTTTGTTGATTACTTTCTTGTATCGAAAATCTGTCTGAAAATTAGAAGAAATCAACAAGATAGCTAAGATTGTGGTTTATTTTATTTGTTATATTACGTCTGTGAGTTTGATTTTTTTTTTTTATATATATATATTTGCGCTGGTAATACAAAATATGGAACAGGAAGAGATCTGGATTAATTTCTTAAATCTGACCTGTGTGATGTGTGGCCCACAGTATAACTGACACGATTTCATTGATTACCGATTAATTCTAATCACCATGCTTAATATTTTTAAGATTATCAGAGATCCCGTACACGTTGTGAAATGTTACCGAAATCAAACTTACCCAATAAAATAAAAAACCACAGTAAGTATTAATGGAAATTAAATTTTAAATGCCTCGTTAAAAAATAAAAAAATTAAAAAAGAAAAAAAAAGAAAAAAAAATTCGATTCCTCTCTGCCAGCCACAAAGATAAACATTTTTTGTTTTTCGGTCTTTTTATAACTAATACTACCGATAATTGTGTATTAATACTCTTATATACTACTTATAAAAGTATTAATGACTGAAAAAGTAAAATGATGTGATCGTTTGTTAGTTACGAGTCGTTTATAAAAACAATGAAAAATTATAAACGCTGAATATAAAATAAAATATATGAAAAAAAAAAAAAGAAAAAAAGAAAAAAAAACTGCTTTTTCGGGAAAGAGGATATGTTAGTACAAAGAATCATTTAGTATGTATTACCTGAATGTCTGGAGAATCCACTGAAATATCGTCTAAAAAACACGTGAAATGTTCGCAGAGAAGAATATACGAACTCCGGTTTCTTTCAGGTATACACCGCAATTTATGCGCTGCACTCATCTTTACACCGATATTCCTCCTTCTTGGATAAAGATGGAACATATTTCCAAAAAAAGACGTTTCCATATTCCATATTTTTTAGAAAAAGAGTTATGATGCGCGTGCTTTGACGGAAAAGGGATATTTTGAGCTGGAAAATCTGTTAGGATGTGACAGATGGTGAATTGGGAGGTGTTACAGAGAAAGAACAGGATGATGAAAGAATGTTATCGAATAGATGTGAATGGGTTAAAACAGAATTAATCTAGATAAAATTATTTCTTATAGCCACACCTGTTTCTTGATATTTATAAAATAAAAATTTTATTTTATAAATATTATTTCTTCATTTCGTGATTTCCGATTGGATAAAGAGAAGTCCAGAACTTGTTCGGATAGCATGATTTTAAAGCGACTTTTCTCTCTCACGTTATTTCGTAACTTTTTTCTAGCAGCCATATATAATAAGTTTCCTTCTCTTTTTTCGATTGACTTTATTTCTTTTATTCGTGTGGCACTTTATCGTACTCACATATATACTGAGTTATCATTTGTTATTTTCAATTTCTTTTACGTGTGGAAACTGAATTGTATTTTTTTTTTTTTTTTTTTTAATTTTTTTGGGCGCGCCAGCGGCATTGACCCAACAACAACAGAAATTAAGGAAGGGGTTAAATAAAAAGACGATTAGAAATAGAGCTTAGGAAAGATTGGAGTACAGGGATTATATCTGGAGATGGAAAGGAAAGGACAAAAGAAGAATTATACGGAGCAGGAAGACCCAGTGCCAAGATTTTCGAGTACAAAACAGAGCGCTCGGAATCAAGGGCAGGGCATTCAAAGAAGATGTGGTTTGCATCACATATGAGAGGAGAGATGGAATTATGAAGGGGACAATCGGGAGAAGGGGACAGGGAAAAACGAAAACGTGAAGAGGGTAGAAGTGAGTGATTAATACGCAGTCTGATTAAGGAAATGATCGCGAAGCGTTGATAAGAATAGGATTGAAACCACGGCTGGGAAGAGGGAACCGGTTGAATTTGAAGATAATGAGAGGCGGGATTAGAAAATAGGGAAGGATAGATGTCCGACCATAGTCGGGAATGATTAGCTGAGGAAAGAAAGAAGATGTCCGAGGTAGGAATTTTGCAGAATAAAGGACCATCGCGGGCGGCCGAGCGGGCTAAAAAGTCCGCTAACTCGTTGCCCTCGATGCCAGAGTGACTAGGAACCCACAAAAGGTCAATAGTAATGGAACGGGATGAAAGTAAATTGGATATAAGAAAACGAATTAAAAGAATGATAAAATTGGAGGAATGAGAAGGAGGAGAAGAGATGGCTTGAAGAACACTTTTGGAATCGGAGACAATCAGACATTTATTGACCTCTCTTATGGATGGAATGAACGAGACTGTGCGTAAAATTGCGATAGACTCCGCTGTGAAGATAGAACAGAAGGAAGGGAGCTTGAAGGACTCAGAGTGATTAAGTGAGAGGGAGGTAAACGCGCCGCCCACCCCATTTTCGTTTTTAGAACCGTCAGTGAAGAATGTTAGATGAGAAGGGAAAGATGTGTCCAGCATGTGGAAGAATTCGGCTTGGATTGAAGAATGTGCGGTGGAGCTGGTTTGGAGAGAGAGAGAGAAGAGATTAATAGTCTGCCAAATTCTGGAAAAGTCATGGGAAAAGTAAGAAAGCTTGGAATAAGAAAAGACATAAGGCGAAAAATTGGAGACTCGAGCTGCTACGAGAGAAAGGATTGGGATTTTGTGAGGAGCAAATCGCCATTGGTTTTTAATACTAAGATAGGAAGAGATAAGATTAGATGAGGACACAGAAAGCCGTTTAATTAGAAAATTATAACCAAGCTGCGATCTGCGGATAAACAGTGGTTGCATAGCAGATTCAGAAAGGATAGCAGGAATGGGAGAAGATTTTAGCGCTCCAATGCACAACCGAAGGCAGCAGTTTTGAACTTTGTCCAGTTTGGTGAGGAGAGATTTAGAGGAGTTTCCATAGATGAAGGAGCAGTAATCGATTCTGGAACGAATTATAGCCTTGTAAAGGATTAGGAGAATGGAAGGGTCACCACCCCATTTGGATGGCGAAAGGGCTTTCAGGAGATTCGAGTCTTTTGAGGGAAGAATTGTAGAGATAGTTGATGTGTTCATAGAAAGTGAGTCGGCTGTAGAGAATAACGCCAAGATAGCAGAAGGAGCTGACGAGCGGAATCGGAATGTTAGATGAAATAATATTTACCAAAGCTTGATTGTAGGGGCGGAGGGAGAACACCATAGAAAAGGACTTAGAAGGAGAGAGAGAGAGGTGAATTGAGGCGAGGGAGATACTAAGGATAGATAAAGAGTTATTGATCTCTTCGTTGGCGGCGGCCACATCATTACAACTGGAGTAGATGAGGATATCGTCTGCGAAAAGGAGAGAGGAGGAAATTGTAGGGAGGGAAGCAATATTAAGGAGATAGATATTGAAAAGAGTGGGGCTAAGACATGATCCCTGAGGAAGTCCCCGGTGGATGCATCTGGAAATGACACGGGAGGGAGTAGAGAGGAAGAGGGATCTATTTTGGAACAAGTTTAGGATCAGAAAGATGAAATTAGATGGAACGTTAAGCCCAAGAAGCTTGGCTGAATTGTATGCGATGTAATTTTATTTGTTTTAGTTTTAGAATCTGTCGATAATAGTATCTATATTAAAAAAAAGTAAAAAGAGAGTTGAGATAAAATTTTAAAAAATATTATCGCATTGCGACTATTATAGAACGGAAAAAAAAGGTAGACACTACAAGGGATGAAAGAAAAATGTAATAAATAAAGCAAAAGATGCAACAGACGGGCGTTGAGAAGCGGAAAGCGCAATTAAAGGTAAATTAAGAAGCTTTACTAAAGAGAAGAAGACAAAAGAAGAAAAAAATAAAAAACGTGAAGCGATTAAAAGGTTAAAATTGGTAATTTTCGAGGAACCAGGCGGTCGTTATTAAGAATACGGAGAAGTTTAATTAAAAAACGTTCCCACAAAAAAGATCCGTCCTAAAAAAAAAGAGAAAACTAGCGTATTGTTCCCCCTAGTTAGATGAATGCTCGACATTTAGTTTTTTTTCCTTTTTTTTGTAATATATCTATACACAAAGGATAATAGCCGTAATTGTCGCAATTACTTTTTCCAATGGATATACAGAAAAACGTTGTAGGGGGGAAGAAAGAAAGAGCCTATTCTTAAAAACGTTGATGTTTTCAATTTTATAAGAAATTAATAACCAACCGGAGAACAATTATTATTTCCGCAGTATACCTAAACTTACCTTATAAAATTTAATATGCTATTGCTTTCGCGAATGTGTTGATCAAACGACGTCGTTACGATTTTTTACTTAAAATCCATCGCGTTTCCTGACGATGCCCCACAAATTACATTTTTCTTATAGACCGTAGCATAGAAAAACAATTACGCGATTACAAACGCTGACAGCGAATTGCCATTCCGACGAATCTGCACGTGACAAGAATTTGCGGGAAAAGTTTTTTTACAAAACAAAAAAGAAATAAAATAAAAAGGGAAACCGAAATTCCCAAATTCACTCTTGTTAACGTTGATATCAAATTCAAATTCGAATTATATATTTATTTAAAGACGCTCGACTTCTTCTAGAGGTCATTTGCGTCTACTATTATATATATTACAATTCAGATAGTTACAGATAATTTTATAGTATTTAAACGGAAAGTTATGTGTATCTTTTACAAACTTATACACATATTTAAGAAATCGGAAAACAATAATTACAAATAATTCTACAATACGTAAATATCAAAAATCATATCTTCTGGAATAGGTTTATAGCTTTTAAGAAGAATCTAAAAGTACTTTGTACTCCAACTTCATCATTACCAAGCGCCTCTTCCATAGTAATTCTTCTCGTGTGTGTGTGTGTGTGTGTGTGTGGATGATAAAGCTTCCTCACGTTCCTTGTTGAGTTTTGGACATACGAAGATGACGATATGGTCAATGGACAGACTTTGAGTATCATAAAAAAAAAAAAAAAGATAGTAAAGGTTCACTTTGCAGTAAGGGTCCTCCGTATGTTAGTTTTGTGTGGCCGATGCGGATTCTGCTTAATACAATCTCTTCTCGCCTGTTTGCACCGTTTGATGTTTCGGGACAATGTTCTTCCGGTTTAATTTGCCGTAGCTTATTATTGAATTGTGTAAAATAAATAAATGAATAAATCCGCAAAAAAAGAAATAATGAAAAATATACAAAATAATTATTATACTCGTTTATTTACCGCATAATTTTTTTGAATTTCCGCCGTCATTATTACCGTTTTTTGTTTTTTTTGTTGAATATCGCTAGCTTTAACTTGTCAAAAAACCGGTCGTAATTATTAATTAAAATGATATATAGTTTGCGCTAAAAACGGAGAAAATTATGTGGAATTAAAATATTCAGATTTGAAAAAATTTCAGACAAAAATCGTCCTCAATTATTTACATGCATGAACACATATACAACGACCGTCGATGATGAATACGTTGCAGGAGAAAAAGCCTAGTTTTTGGATACTAATTAATTTAGTCAAAAAAAAAAAAAAAAAGGACCGGTGCTTAAGTTTTGAAAACTGTAAATAAAGTTTGTAGTTTTATTAATGTGAATGTCAGGAGAATTTATGTTTCTTTATTGTTTACAGCAAAGAGATGGAGACACTTAGAAATGATAATTTTCCAAAAGGTCAAAACTTCGAAATTGTCGCGGAATTTGACTTACTTTCATTTTTCTCCTCCCCGGCCAATGAATCGTATTATTTTAATTAGACTTTCTTTTTTAATCACACGGGTGTCATAATCGTTTGACGTCATGATGTAACATGCTTATTTTTTTCAGTTTTCTTCGTTAAGAGACTAGTAATTTTATTCTCTTTTTTTATTTGCTTTTTTTTTGCAACCTTTTCCCGCGTTTTCTCAAATTCTATCCGATGAGCGGTAAACATCTTGAAAATGAGGGCCTCTAACTAACATGGCATGTGAACATTAAAAACATAAATATCTATAAACATATGTATAACATATATATATATATATATATATGCATATATTCTTTTTTGATTCCTTTTAGATTCTTTTTCGATTCCTTTTCGATTCATTTTCGATTCCTTTTCGATTCTTTTCGATTCTTTCCCGATTCCTTTAGAAATTCTTTTTTGATTCTTTTTCGATTCTTTCCAGATTCCTTTAGAAATTCTTTTTCGATTCTTTTTCAATTCTTTCCCGATTCCTTTAGAAATTCTTTTTCGATTCTTTTTTGCGGCAAGTCTAATCAGCGAAATTTTAGCGCGTTACATAATACCATATTATAATGAAGTAAATAAAATCAAACCTTTGTACTCGATGTTCGTCTGTAGATTTGTGTGCAATATTATAGGGGTCGTCCGGTAGAAATAGGGACTGCACGCACGTGTGTGTATTATTCTTCGCGTAATAAAAAAATTTCGACTACTGACGTATTTGCGCGTTTATCTAAATACAAGAAATGTACACATAAGTAAATAGATACGATTAGAGCTTGGCAGTAAAACAAACTCGTTTTGTGTAAATAGTAATAATTTTTTTCTTTTTCCCTCTCTCTCGATCTATTTCTTTAAGTTAGCTTTTTTATCGTAATGTTCTTCGCGAACAGTTTTGATTAAATATACAACTGTCTGTTACCAAATGATATTATTCTAACTGTGTAAATTATATTATTCTATAAATCCGACACGCGTACATACGTACATGCCCGTACGCGAAAGCCGACCGAACCAAAATGAGCAGCTCCGTTGCATTCTTAATAGCGGAAGCGAACCTGTTTTCTTTGAAAGTATAAACATTGTTACGAAAAGGCATTTACGCGCCCATTCCATACTGATAGTACTATTTGTAATAGAATTAATGACATCTTCAATGGAAGATGGCAGACTAATAACTCAACCGTTCTACCTTTTCTATATTTTTTTAACTCTTTGTTGCACCTAAATGATACTATCATTATTATTATTATTACTATTATTATTATGAGTATTATTATGATTATGATTATTATTATTATTATTACTATTATTAATAAAAATACTATTTTACATTATTGTTACTATTATTACGTTTTAGTTTTTATCATCTCTAAGTCATAAAAATGTTTATTTTGCTAATCTAGAAAAATTGTATTACGACTAGCACATATGAGAGCGTTCGTGTGTGTATGTCGGTGCGTGTAAGTACGAAAATTTAAAAGAAAATAATTCGTTTCTTATTATTCGTTTTTTTGTGATATTATAAAATTAGAATGTAGAATAAAATGTATATCGATTAACGAGCATGTTTTCTTTTTACACTACGCTTCGTATTTTTTTATTTTTATTTCGTTCTTATTTTAATTTGACATCAAAACCATTTAGACAGTATCCCCTATCTGTAATTCTTTCAGAGAAGTCGATTTTAATTGATCACCGACATGGAATAAAATAAATGTTGTAAAATCTCATGATAAAAAAAAAAAAAAAAAATTATACATCGAGTGTTACAAAATATTGGACACAAAATCGTTACACAGATTAAACGTTAGAAAATTCTCATACCACTGGCAACGCAAAATGATATATTCATTAATGTTACATAAATTCGATTCTTCGGACTCTCCCCCGTGGAGAGACACTATGAACCTTTTGAAGCTAGTCTCTCTTCTATGATCTTTATAAAAGAGTTTCACTTTGCCGTTGTTCGCAAAGTGAAATAACACGATAGAAACATTTTACAAATTCCGTTATCGTTATAGGATTTTCGCCCCCGAGTAAACGATGACACGGCCATATCTGACGTGGGCGAAAGGGAAGAATAAAACAGATTGAAAAAGTGAAGCTAACAAAAAAAGAATATATCCATAAAACGACTGATTGAGAAGGTTAACGACCTGTCGGCGATTACCTTTTTTACTTCTCCATCCACCGACGTTTCGCAACGGCGACACTATTGTATAACAACTTTATCCATTTCGTTTTTATGAAGTATAGTGAAGATAACAACGAAGCCCATTTTATGTGTGCAGATCGAATACAGTCGCCTGCAAGTGGACACGATCAGTCGCTGCGATTGGTGGACAGTTCTCTATTTAAAAGTATATGCCGCGACTTCGAGGGTATGTCGCGAAGCGCTGGTGGATACTCGGCCGAAAACACTTCTACTGTGTCTTTGGTAATTTTATTTTCAAAGGTAATACATTTTTTTTTTTTCAACACTCCCCTCCTCTCATCCTTGTCCGATAAGAGTCGTAATAATAGAAATCATTATTCATCCGGGATTATAGTATGCACAACAAAACAAAGAATCATTAGACACAGCCAAGTATTACGCCTGGCGGATATGAGCTGTAATCCCAATATTACAAGTTTTTTCGTATTTCTTCCGCTCCCTCGCCGTAATATCGGTCACGGTCTTTGCGACGCAGATTGTGATTTATTTTTACCGGCCTTCAAGTGATGTAACTGTCGTGGAGCGGTTTTTATATTGGTTAAATTTTTCTCGCTTTTTTCTATAAACAGAGACACCCGCCAACGGAACGCTTACTCGAAAAAAAAAACAAAACAGAACTCTACTAGTCTGCAACTTAGACAAGCACATCTTACAATCTCGATGATCGTGGATCGCCAGAATAATGGTTTATAATATCTGTCTCTGACCGTGATCTACATTATGCTTTAGTCGATTGCTCTTTGTATATTTTTAAGATTGTTATATTTTTTTAAAAGGGACATACCGTTTGGAGTAGTCTAAAAATTTATAAAAAGTTATAAATTCTTACTATATTTAGTCTTCCGTTTAGTAAACGAACGAAACTTTCAATGAAAAGATCATTCGAGCTGTTGCCGCAGATTTGAAATTCTTTGAAGCGGGGATTAAGCAGTCGTAATTGTCATACTTGATTAAATACACAGATCGACGCTTCGAAATAGCGATTTTTCAAAAAAATAAACGACTTTGCCTCATTCAAATTTTAGACTAGTCGTATTTTTTATAACATCCGAGCGTCGAACAGAATTTTGAATTCTTAAAAATATAATTTCGGTGTTTTTTTTTGTTTTCTTTTTTTTTTTTTTCAATAAGAAAAAAAGACGATGATGAATAATCCAGGGAAGTGACGACCAACTGGAGTTTGCAATGAAACATTTCACGCTATATAATCCAAGCAAGTATATACCGTCCTCTTATTAGATATTTATCTATTTCCCTATCCACTCTTATCTCTTCTTACTCCTCTATATAAAACGCCAATATCATCGCCCATCTTTATCCGCTTCCTTCGGTCCATATACTTTCGCTCGTGATAAGTTGCCTTATCTCTCCTTCAGCTTGACCCGATAGATTTGATTCAGCCTTCTTTTCTGTCTTAATCATTCCGAATAGTCTTTTAAACGTCCTTCCTTCTGCCTACGCCGAGTCTATTTTACGTGTCATTCTGTTTAGCTCCTTTTCTCTTAGATCGCCTTACAGCTCATCTCACCTCCACTTCCATCCCACTCTACCAAATAATCCTTTTCATAGGCAGACTCCTACTGTCTCTCCAGCCGAACTGATTTCGTTACGATTATCTCGACATCGTGGAATGCGCTCAGCAAACTAGCTTATTTACTTTCTTCTTCCGATAGATTTATTATATTTTTCGAATCCCGCAATATTACATTTCCTCCTATAGCCGCTCATTCTAAATTACGCTATAACAAGTCTTATTCCTATTTCAAATCCTTATTCCTATTTCAAATCCTTATTCCTATTTCAAATCCTTATTCCTATTTCAAATCCTTATTCCAACTTTTCAAATCCTTATTCCAACTTTTCAAACGATATTCCGCCTCATTCTTGATTTTTCAAGAATTTCGACCCCCCCCCCCCCCCCCACTCTCTGTGCAATCCATCGTCTGCGTTTGAAACACAGTCTCCTTCCTTCTTGTCCGCCACTCACTTGTATCATCTTCATCGTTCTTCTTATTATTTTATAAGTGAAGCTTATCATATGAGAATGTTCTTCCATAACATTTCCCCTTGTTCTTCTTCCCTTTTGGATCTTCCTTCAGCCTACTTCACGTCTTTGACCCTCTCTTTTCCCTTCGACTTTTCTTCTGCTTTCTAGTTTTTCGGGCTAATTCCCTCGTCAACGACCCCTCCCCCCAAAAAGTAAGTATGTTGTTTCAAAAATCAGTCGGTTAACACCACAATCACTTACGAACGTCTGCACAACGGAAACGAATGTCTGTGAAACTCACGAATAGTTTGAGAATAAAGCCAAGCAAAGCTCGATCACCAGGTACAGTATATTTATCCGTTATTGGTATATTTAATTTTATTATTATTTAGACTCTGTTACGCTAAAAACACCAATACCGCAAAGCTGCAAAAATTATTACTAGGACAAAGATGTTTATTTTTAACGTCGTTCTTTGCAACAGATTCGATATCTCCTCACTTAATTTAAGCGCGGTTTATTATAATTTGGTTTCATTTAAAAATCTTGTAAATATACAAATTTCTTCCATACTTTTGCAAATCGCAATTCTATACGTTTCTGAGAACAAAATTACGGACAAAAATTTGAAATGTTCAAATGTAAGTATAGGCACGCGAACTAAACAGATTGTAAAATTTTTCGTCCAGAAATATATTGCACCTACTTTTTCTCCGTGGCCTATTTACATGTTACGAAACAATGCCGTTAATGGCCCCCCAAACGCTACAGGCAAAGTGAATTTGTAATATTTGAATAAAACTTATTTCAAAATTAGTTTTTAATATATACTCTTAGTAGAAAAACGCAAAGAAACAATTTTTATTTATCTCTAACATTGGCGCACTCAAGGGGGGTGCCACGGGGCCATTGCTCCCCCCAAAAAATCTTCGAAATCTCAATTTCGTTTTGTACTGTTTTGTTTTACTTAATTTATTTTTAAAAAACATACATATTTGCTTTTTGCTTATATTACAAGTATAATGTTGTTATATACTTTTCACTAATCTTACCTAATTTGTGCTTATTAAAAACATAATGTTACGTTTCTATTATTATTATTTTTTTTTTTTAAATAAAATTCGTCAGTTTTGTAATTTTTGTAAAAAAAATATTCGTTAATTTTGTATTTTTTTTTTTATTTTTTATTTTTATTTTAATTTACAGACCACGGAAATAGATAGGTACTTAGTGAAGGTACCGAGTTACCACTCCCTAACTCATTTTCTAAATTCTAGCCCCGACCAAAAAAAAAATCCTGAGTGCGCCTTTGATCTCTAAAGTTTATAAGTTAAAAAAATTAGCCTTTTAGCATATATATATATATATATGCGACAATGAAAATAATTGGATCATTGAAACCTGATATGTTTATTATGGAGATTACGGCTAATCCTAAAATTTTCTGTAAAATCATAATCAGTATAGTTAGTGTATTTTTCTTTCTTCCATAAAATGAAACATAAAATGAACAATCTTCTCCTAGTATCCTAAAATATGCATATAAAATAATATTTTAACATTAAAACACACTGGTGCAGACAAATTATAACACGTATAAGATACATTTTACATCCGGTCGATTTCTAACTAAAATGTGTAACAGCGTTTACATAAAACTAACATTTCCGAATTAAACTTATTTCAAGTTAAGTACACTTATGTATACATTAATTTTATTATGCATTATTTGTTCTGTCAAAGGTATGGGACTTAGTTTACTTTTTTTTTTTTATTGTTCCGTCCAGTTATAATGCTAGTGTTCCGTATTATATCAAAAAATTACTTAAATTACAAAATTAGTTCTAATTAATTATATCGCAACACCTGAATTATCAAAAATATTAATTTTTAAAAAAAAAATTATAAAATTATGATAACAAAACTGCGTTTGCCGAACATAAAATCACTGACTAGTTGCAATATCCCTGTTCGCATACGTGTACAAAAAAAAAACCCTGATAGGTCGGAAATTGCTCTCCGCGAACAAAGCTACGATTTTCTTTCAGGCATATTACTGGAATCCAGGGGGGGAAAAATGATTACCACCTACGTAAATGCACGTTTCGTACATTTCTTAACAGTGTGCCAAAATGAATGACAGTGTAGAAGTATAATATCTTCCTTTTTTTTTTTTTTTTGGTATTTTGTATTTATCATAAATACTATGTTTGCACCAAAACAGAATTAATGTATTTCTTGAACAATCAGAAGTACTATGTCTTAATTACATATTTCTGGCTATTTGATTAATATTGAAGTATTTTACATTAAACTGAGGTCTCTAGAATCCTAAAGTGTACAAGCAACAATCTCAGTTATCCAACACTATATTTGATTTTGTTACAACCAAGTTTGCCTGTTCAGTACGATTAGTTACACGCCCAATCTCTCAGCACTTCGATAACTTATCTCAAACATTACACTGTCACTTGCAGTACAACGATTAGAACAAAAAGCATTCCTGCAACAAGTCACCGCCAGCCCACTACATCATGGGTTTAAAATAAATGCAATATTGTAGAATAAAGTATAAAATTTAAGCTAAACGTATACTATTTTAGCACCAGTTAAATCGTTTACAGCTAAAATCCCTCTCATTTACATAAACTTTTTTTATTAACAAATTTCTTCTATACCATCTTCGAAGTAAAATTACACCATTATTATCAATAAATGTCTTCCAAGGGCTCGTCAACGTTAAGTTTTCGGAATGTGTTCCTGTGGATAAAAATTGCTTGTCTTCCAAAGCGGATTTTAATCCCGAAAACATGCAAAAGTCGCATGGAAAACGAGGTCTAATGAGTAAGAGAATTGCAAAGTAAATTATACTAAAGGGATTATTTTATATAAGGCAGTCATTTGACCAAACCTAAGTAGCATAATCTACGCAGATATGATTAAACTTAAAAGATTTCAAAAAATGTTAACAAGTTATCAAAGATTACTAGCCATTAAATTAATTAAATCATATAAAACAGTAAGTTATTTAGCGTCAGTGGTTACAGCTGGAATTATGCCACTGCAGTTTGAAATCAGTAAACACATAAATTTATTTTGCATTAAAAATAATATTACTGCCTCCTCGCTTAACTTCAATAATGCCTATTACGAAAATGGTAAATTTACTTATGAGAATAAAACTCACTAACGCAAAACGGTTTAAAAGATTATTACATGACTATATTACCTTAATCAATATCAGACCATGTGAGATATAGCAGTATAACTTTACACTTTCTTCCCTAATATATTAAATAGAATGAACAAAATAAATTACATACAAAATTTTTTTAACGTACAATTTCCCACTGGTCACGGAAATTTTGAAAACTATCTAGACCGATTTCAAATTGCTGATTCGCCAAATTGTATTACAACTTTCCCGATAATCGTATCATATCTTAGCTGGATATGTGTAATAGCACACTGATTTCCCCATTTTCAGTGCTCAGCAGAAGACTTCTTAGTAACTAAGAATTTTCAACTGTTTAATACCGTTACAGAAAATAATTTCCGTAAGCAACATATACACTTGTATTAATTAACCGCAATCGATGTTAAGGATGATCTGACACCAAAAACTTTATTGGATGGGTCGTTTCAACCTCACCATCATACAATTTGTACTACTCTAATGCATAATGCATTTGCCTCATCGATATTATTCGAAGTGAGGACCCAAAAAAAAAAAAAAAAAAAAATGAGTAAGAGGGAATGATGTAACCACTGCTACTGAATTTTTTTCCAAAAATTCTCGAATTAAAATCAACGTGTAGCAGAGAAAGTTATCGTGATGCGAAAGCCAGCCATTCTTCCACTGGACAGATCGTCTACGGCGCACAGATTTCGGCAGGCATTTCCGCTATAAAGAATGTTCACAGTAAATCCATGGAGAATAGATTCATAATATCGTCATCAAAAAACATCAAGCCGCCTTTGGAATGGACTTGTGCGTGCAAGCTTTGTTTGTATGGGCGGCCGTTTTAGCGTTATTCGTTACCAAATTTGATTTCCGGATTGCACGCAAAAATCCATGTTTCATCTTCGATGATAATTTTAAATAAGAAAAAGAAATTCATTGCGCTGATTTCGAGAAATTCGTGGGATAACGTTGAACGAATTCCGTTCTAATCTTCCACCGATTCTATAAAATTATGCGACTATAATTTTCTATTATTTAATTACAGCTTAATTAAAAATTAATACAATCCTCGCCACTCCCGACTCAGGTGAGATCGGGTTAAGCACCAGAAAAAATCTACAGCTTTAAAGATGGCTAAGAGGCAGAATCTGACACGTCACTTCTTTCAGTTAGCCGCAGTATCCAATCAACCATAACTTCTTTCAATTAGCCGCAGTATCCAATCAACCATAACTTCTTTCAATTAGCCGCAGTATCTAATCAACCATAACTTCTTTCAATTAGCCGCAGTATCCAATCAACCATAACTTCTTTCAATTAGCCGCAGGATTCAATCAACCATAACTTCACACAATTCCGTGCTTCCTCTAGAGCAGTGTTTTTCAAACTTTTTCATGCCACGACCCCCCCTATGATCGGAATAAATCTTGCGGCCCCCACATCACAAACATTTAACAACAATTATTTTATGTAAGAGCTAAATATGTTTTACCTTTGTCAAGTGTCTTATTGGTCACCAATAGATGGCCGTTATATGTCTTGTCGATAACACGAAAAATTGAGCCAACTTTAAAATACAAGAAAGTCAAGGAATTATTTAGATAAAACAGATTTGGATGTTCAAACAAATACATCGTTAATAATAACCGGGTAGCCGAAAGACAAGATATAATAATTAATAATACAAGATTCAAAATTGAGAAACTTACCGAATTAACTTGGTTATGTATTCAACGTTGATAATTGAGTTTCATTTTGAACCTTGTATTATTAATTATTATATTTTGTCTTTCGGTTACCGGGGAATTATTTTTGTTATTATGAACCGAAACGGATTTAACAAAGAAATCGTTGCTACAAAGTGATCCAAAAATACCGGATTTTTAATGGCCTGTCAACAAATACAGAAGGTATTCCCTTCTTTGCCAGTACTGACTCGCCTACTTACGCGCTGTCCAAATGATTAGCCAAAAAACTCGCATCATTTGTAGGTGGTACTGCATCTTTTGTCAAGAACTCATATCACTGCAATTGAACAACTGACAATGGGTGAGTTTTCACGTGATATCACTTTTCACCAGCATACCCAAAAACAAACTGGATCTTAAACGTAGAAAATTGCAAGAAATTTGCCAATATTCCAAGTGCAGAAAGTAAAACCTCCAAACGACTTAGAAACAACGGAGATTTACAAACACAAAAATAATTTCATCAGGGAAGATAGTTTTCAGTTTCAAAAACGTGACAGTATTAATAAAAATTCCAAAAACAGATTCATAAATTATCAGAAATGTTGTTTACAATGACTACAAAGTCAATAACATCACAATAAGGGTGAAAAACATCGCGCCACATCCGCCCTTGCGTCCCTTTGTGCTTAGTGAGTTCATAAACACGATTATAGCATACATAATTCTAACAGCAAAGGATAAAATCAGTGTGTTCGTTTAAAAAATTCGTTTATGGATAACTTGCATGAAGAAAAATGTGTTTGAGTCATTTCCTTGTGTTGAGCAAATTATTAAAGAGATCTCAAGTGATCAATCGGTGAAAATTGACGTTGAAATTTTTAATAAGACTGTAGGATTGCAAAATTTGAAAGACCAACTATTAAATTACTTTCCAGAAACCAAATGTGAAGATGATGATGGGGACAAAGATGGATCCTTAATCCTTTTATAGAAAAGCCGTTGGAACTAGCTATACTTACTAGAACGATGAAAGAAAAACTCATAGATATTGCGTCTGACGACGGGATGCTTAAAATGGAATTTAATTCGCAGAAGATTGACGAATTCCGTTGTGAGACGAGAAGAAAAATACCCAGAACTTGCTAGGGAAGCTCTGAAATAGTACCATTTGCGATATCCTACATGTGTGAATTAACGTTCTCATTAATGGTACATTTAGAAAATAAATATAGAAACAGAATGGAATTAGAAAAGGACTTAATGGTTTGCATATCAAAAATACAACCACGTTTTAACAAATTAGCAAAAGAAAAACAGGTATATACCCATCTCACTAATAATTAATTAATGATAAGTAATTAAAAACATTTCATACTCCATTTTAGTGTTGTTTTTAATTTTTAATAAATCATTCAATTTTATTCGTGTTTCTTCAATTTATTTGTAATCGGCGACCCCTTATGTTTCGTTCGCGACCCACACTTTGAAAGACACTGCTCTAGAGCATATCGCACACTCATTTTATCTTCTTTTTGGCCCATTTTGCAAAGATAAATTTAAAAATTTCCAATATTCGACAGAGTTTTTGCTCATTAAGATATTTCGCTCGAGTTGTATTTTTATCGCACTTATCTATAATCTATATTTTATTCAGTCTTATTTTTGGGAGGACGGTATATTTGATTTCTCAAAAACTTTTCACACTTACGTTAAATGTTGAAACGAATAAATAATTTTCCGAGCAAGACTTTAAATTTAATAATAAGAAAAGAAGAAAAAGTTGCGAAAGCGTGTACCAACTGACAAAAAACTGTGCATAATAGAACCCAGTTCGATAAGAGGAAAAAACAGTGTACACAGTGCAACCAATGAAAAGCGAAGTTTAGTGGAAATTCCAGGGGTAAAGAGTGAACTGTATTCCTTAATTTACTTACTTGTTTGCTTACTTTTCAGGCGGAAAAAACTCTGGCTCCTTTTTTCAAAAAAAAAAAAGAAGAAGCTCCGAAAATTTGTCTAGCTGAACTTTTTCAAGTATCTCTGAAATTTGAAACAATCCGACTCTACCCACTGCCGCCGCACTTTCCACTAAATTTGACCTATTTATTTAAATGTATATCTCCGTTGTCGGTGGTCCGTCTGGTGGGGTTAGTATTTAATCTATTCAATTTATTTTCTACAAGCAGTAGTAGTATTATAATAATGATGAAAAACATCTTTCTCGTGTTTCGAAATTAAAAAACAAAAAAAAAAAAATTTCTCTTCTAACTTTGTCTGTTTTAATAACTAAATTTAATTTCAGCCGGTTAACAAAAAAGAGTACTTCAAAACGCGGACATGTCTCTTCGCAGAACTTAATTTTACCCTCTCGTTTTACATATGTAAATCTTCTTATTTATTTCATTTATTCCACTATACACATGTTATCTTTGATGCAACACAAAAAAACAAAAAAACAAAAAAAAAGAACGAGCGTCCTTGAGATTTAATTCAAAACTCATCACGTTTCTCCAGCCATAGTTGCCGTTGGTAATACCTATTTTTTCACCTCGTTAACAGCCGGTTAAACAGAAATCGTTACGTACATTAGAAAGAAATATTAGACGCTGCGCTGTCCTATAATAACAGTAGAAAATATTTCACACATCGACGAAGGGACAAACGACAACGAGGAGACCTATTTAGCCCATTTAGAAAAACATTAACGGCGAAGAGGCTACGGCATCGACAAAGTTTATATAGTCGCCGTGTGCGGACGACAACAATTTGTGTGTGAGAAACTTTTTGTTTTGCATTGTTTTATTAATTTCCCCTTTCATTTTGCCTCCCCCTTCGATGTTCCTTGTTTAATAGTTTGTCGACGTTGTCCGATCACTGAATAGCAAATCCTGACAAGTGCTTTACTGCTTAAAGGTATTATTACTAGGAGCGGTGAACGTAATTCAGTTCACCGACTTCTTAAGATAATGATATAGTGTACGTTGTTAAAAGGAATCCATAGCAATACCACACACACACACACACACACACACACACACAAACAAACAAACAAACAAAACAACCGATCGAAAAAAAAAACGGCCACGAAAAGCGACTAATATTGTAATAAATCCGAAACTGTGCACATGCTGAACCCGTTTACACAGGCATATAAATTCGAATAGGTCTTGTTAGTGCAACCTGTTCGCCATTAGCGCGATGATTAGCTGGAAGCGTGTACTCTGCCGACTACTGCAGAGCTTAGACGGCGCAGTCGGATCGTTCGCTTGATCCTCGTGTGAAAATAATTCGGGCCCTGCAGACGGCCTTCTTGTTTACCTAATTAAACACTTCTGTACATCGTCTGCCTTTCTCAACGAACCACCTAATAATATTGATAATATTTCGAAGTTTATGACTTTTCTTCTCTATTCGTCGACTTCCTCTCTAGTTCCGGTTTCATCTCCCTCTATTCAGACTTCCGTAGCTTCTCGCGTCACAAATACACGCCGCATGTTCAACCCGATGCATCTGAGAGAAACCCTACCGGCATCTCGGTTATTTAAAAGCTAGACTTTTTTTTTCGACCAGCTCGTTTTAAAATACTCTTCCTTTCAAAAAGCCCCCCCGTCCCCCGTCTTGTCTGCATTATTCGTGGGACAGATGCGACGGTGGTGGTATGTTCGAAGCGAGTAAACCTACGTTTTAATTCCTCCCACCACCCCGTTGAATTACACACTTCATTTTTCGATATTTCCCATCTTCGACGCGACAGCGGAATTCGAACCACAGTCCACACTTGGCTAATGTGAAGATGTAAACAAACATTTTATATTATTGCGGGTGGGGAGGGTTTATTCCTTTTGGTTTCGCTATTTAAGCAGTTTTTAAGAAAAATCTTGAACACTATTCGGTTTATGGGTTTACCTTAGATTCCGATTTTCATGTATCTTCCGCCTTCTCCTCGGCCATCCATATGGAATCCTCTCCATCGCACTTTCATATTGTTAACATCTGCCTGCACCGGTTTAGTACACACGACCTTTATAACACGATGTTTTGTGCTGCAACAACTTTGAAGCTTCAGAAATTTCGGGCAGGCCTATGAAAACTAGTTGCCTTCTTCTACCCAATTTTATATTCCGTTTTTTCGGCGATTAAATGTTCTTGCCTTCCACCTTCT
Organism: Icerya purchasi; assembly: GCA_039619475.1. Taxonomy (NCBI): domain Eukaryota; kingdom Metazoa; phylum Arthropoda; class Insecta; order Hemiptera; family Monophlebidae; genus Icerya; species Icerya purchasi. The sequence continues at coordinate 272,233,266 of CM077115.1, read as the reverse complement.
TTTCTCATCACTTCTTTATTCCATATCCCTTCTGTTTTCTTCTTAATACGTGTTCCTCATCCGATTTTTTCCTTATCCTCTTCGGTTCGTATCGTTTTTTTTTGTTTTTTTTTTTTTTCGAAGTAGTACCTCATTCTAACAGTCCGCTTTATCCCAACGGCCGCAACCAAACACACGTTTTCGTTTCTCTCTGTTCCTTGGCGCGTCTTCCTTTCTAATCCGTACAAAATCTAAAACAATCATCTCTTCCGCAAATTCAAATTCGTGTTTCCACAAAGTACATTGCTTTTTTCAAAAGTTTCTTTTCCTGACGCGCTGTCATTAATTATTTTACACAAGTCCTCTCTTTCGTGACGAAACATCATCTTAGATAACTTACATTTCTTTACTTCTTCCAGTTTCTTTCGGTTTTTTACGATACCAGAATGTGTGTATATCGTAGGCACATATATATGTACATGGGAGATGTGAAATCAGAATTTTATTTAAGTTTTTCAATTAATTTCTATTAAAAACCACCGACGAAATTGATAATGAAATTTTTTACAAGTCCAACGCGATTTTCAATTATAAATACGTATAAAAAAGAAAAAAAAAAAAAAAAAAATATTTACAAAAATCGCCTCTCTTCAAAAATGAAGTATTTTTTAAATTTTTTGTTTCTCTTTTTTTAAATTGTCGGATCTCATAAAAATATTGCGCGATTTAAAAAAAAAAAAAAATATATATATATATATATATGTATATATATATAAACGAGAAAACATTAAATAAAATTCTAGCCTTCGCAGTGAGTTTTGCCCGCATCTTCTCTCACGTGTTTATGTAATAGCTAAATATTTATTTTTCACGTAGAAATAAATTAACAGGAGACGCCACATATATAATAATTCCGAAAAATTATATATTTTTCGCAGTTTTAACTATTCTTTTCCGTAAAAAAGAAAAAAACAATGATCACTTTCAATTGATTGTTACTGCATCGGTGAAATTAAAAGGAAATTGAGAATAAAAAATTTTCCTCTAATTAATTTCAGAAAAATATTCCCCGAAATTCGTTTCTTTAGCTAAACTAGATAATTCAGGTTTAAAATTTCATTAGAGGTTCTCGTATAAAATTGATATACAAAATGTGGAATACAAAGAGAAATACGGTAAATAGGTGTGCAGTGTAAATGAAGAAAAAAGGTGGTTGATTCAGATGACTCGGATCGGAAACATAATTTTTCACAAAAATATTGCGCGTGCACAAATTACGAAAGAAAGTGACAAACGCATATTGCAACGTGCCTTCTAAATACAAACATAGGAGAATCGATAAAGACAAAATTACACAACAGCAACCGATAGATACAAAAGAAGAGGCGCTGGTCATGAGCCTGTGAAAAACTGAGCTTCAAAACGGAGGAATTAAAAAAAAAAAATTCAATTTTCGTAATTTTGTAATTCCTTACCGTATCTCTAGCCTAATTTGCCGTGTATATCACACGTAAAATATAAATAAAATAAATAAATAAATAGAAATAACAACAATATAAAGTTGTATAAAAAAAAAGAAAAGAGAGATAGAGGGGAACGCCCGGTAGGAACGAAGTTCCTTTCACTTTTTCGTAGATATACAATTATAAAGTCATTCATAAAGTATACGATAAAAAAAGGACACACAATCTATATATATATAAATCTCGTATGAATTGAAACAAAAACAACAAAAACAAAAAATAACTTTAAATAAAATTTACACGTGTTTAGAATTGAGGTTATACAGCTGACCGCGCAGAATGCTTGCTGCTCGAATCTCGATACTCGCTCGCACGCGCACACACACATACACACACCCGTATATAATAGAAAAAAACAGAGAGAAAGAGAAAGAAAATGAAGGTCGCCTGGAGGACGCATAACGCTTTTTCGTTATATGACGATTTCTGCCAGTTTATTCCTACCGCCAAGCCGCATAAAAAAGAACTTCGCTCCAAAACTGATGCTGTCGATGTAGACGACGATAGCGGCCAGTGGTTACGAAAAAGTGCCGGCTGTATACTATTAATATTTTTTACAAATTGAACGTTAAAAAGGGGGGGAAATGAATTATTAGGTAAAATAACTTACTCGTCCGTATTGGAAAAGGAAATCCCCATTCTCTCGGTTCTTCTCTTATATGACAATTTTTTCTGTTACTCTTCCATTAAAATCAGGCATGGCACAATAATCGGCTCTTTTTAACCGACTTCAAAAAAGGAGGAGGTATTCAATTCGACTGTATTGTTTTTTGTTTTTTTTTTTATTATTTTTTATTTATTTTTTTATGTGTGTTACCACAGAACTTTCTTCTAGATGAACCGATTTTGATGATTCTTCTTTTATTTGAAAGGCGGCGTTTGTCATGTGGTCCCATTTAAATTTGATCAAGGTCCGACCGATAGTTTTTGAGTTATCCTTAATAATGCGGAAGATTGAAGCTTTTTGGATGCTTTTCATTCATGATTGTTTTCACCGTCGGATTAGATTTTTGACTTAAAATACTATAAATTTGCCAAATTACCATGGAAATGTAGCTTTTGGTGTTTTTACCGTGGAAATAAATGTTTTAATTTAATTGAATAAAAATGCACTAAAAAGTAAAAAATAAAATGCTTTTTTACAAAAAATAAATACCGATACTTGAAGATTTATGATAAGAAATTTAAAAATGCACTAAAAAGTAAAAAATAATTACTTCCGATGAGAAAATATGTATATATATCAGAGTGATATAACTTAAGGTGATATCGTAATTCTTATACAACATTAATTTTTTGGAGTTGGCATCAAATTCATATTAAAAGAATAATTAAAAACTGCATTAAATGTTGATTAAATTGTTCCTAACATGAATTTAATTCCAACTCCAAAAAGTTAATGTTGTATAAGAATTACGATATCACCACTTAAGTGTTATATCACTCTGATATATATATTTTCTAATCGGGAATAATTATTTTTTACTTTTTAGTGCATTTTTAAATTTTTATAATAAACCTTGAAGTCGGTATTTATTTTTTGTAAAAACGCATTTTATTCTATGGATAACATTGCGCCGGTTTACGTCATTAATTTTTCTCGGGACAAAGAATTTCTTATTTATTTATTTATTTATTTATTTATTATATTTACAAGTCGCTTTTGGACTATGAGGTCATTAGCGACTACGGTTTTACAGATAATTATAAAATTTTATATCGAATATTTGAAAATGTGCGAAACAAAAAATTATCAAAAAATTAGCTGAAGGCTGGGGAAGTTAGATCAGTTGGAATACTGAGATGCCTTTGAGGAAGGCTACGATTTTTTTTGCACTTCTCGGCGTCCGAAAACATCTCTGGAAGGCCGGGTAATACCCGCTTGTTGTCTGGCCTGCTGGTAGTGATTACACTCGATCAAAAGATGCCTCACCGATATAGGCATGTTGCAGCGTTCTTAAAAACCATTTTTTATTCTTTCCAAATCTTTCAGCTTCAGTTAAGTAACGTTGTACACTGTATATATATACATATATATATATATATCTTTTCGAGTTTATCAGTTAGCGGAAAATTTAATAAATTAGGCAGATTGAATTCTTGTGCTCCGTAGGTGAATGATAACACATTATTTAGTTTCATTTACAAATGGATTAACTGAGCGTGTGATCCTTAACTTTTCTTTTTTGCAGGAAAGTGTAAATTATAGATCGGAAATCGGAGTGTCAGCTAAAAATAATGTGGATACCTGGGAATGAAAATTTTAAATTTTCTCCTTTAGGTTTGTTTTTTTTACCCGGAGAACTCGAATATATTATTTCTGATATTTCGAATATTTACTTTAAAATCCGAAATTTAATTTTGTACGTGGCAGAAGATATCACTGAAGCTGATTGTATAAAATATCTACGGCGTGTAGTATTATTCTGTTGAAAAAAAAAAAAAAAGAAAAAGAAAGCCAAAAGCAAAAATCGTAACTTTTAAGAATTTGACTGAAACCAACAGCCTGATTAATTGCAGCAACGGGGCCCATCTCAGAAAAAGTTCTTCCACACAATTAACAATATTTTTCTGCATTCTTTTAAATGTAAATTTTATCTAATAATAATAAATCCCGTAGCAACAATTTTTGCACAATTGTATCAATAACCGCAGTTCATTGTGGATTACTTGAAGGAAAAAAAAATGTACAAAATTCTTGCAAGTTTCAAAAAAAAAAAAAAAAAATGCAAATAATATAATTTATTTAAGTTGATTTTTACCAAATTGACTTGAGAAAATGAATGTATTCAGCGTAAGGATAGGTATGATTTAGCATTTCTTTCATGCGTCCAGAAGAACCGGGGACATAACGGGGATGCTCCATCATAATTTTAGACGATATCAATATTTTCATTTACGTTTCGTAGGGAGTAAAAAGCCTTAAAAAACCTTTCTACCGGCAAAACCGAATGAATATTAAACAATACCCATCTGAAACAAATTTGAAACGTTACTAATTTCGTCTGCAATTGGTTGCTAAGAAAATTCGCCTCCTTTATCTGTTTTGAAACCACTTCCTGGCATACCGCCAACATGATATGTAATGCTTCGTTACGAATTGTTTTTCACGTTTCCACGAACGATGTTACTTTCTTCAAAAGAGTTTTTGAAAGCAACATCTAATTTTAAATTGAAGTTTACCAAAACCGTTCAAAATTACAGGATTAGATATGTTTTTGTTTCATTATGGCCTCGTGATGCTAAAAGCAACGAAGAACCTAGCGCAATTAATTAAAATATTAAATACGTCTAACGCGTTTTCATTATTTTGAATATTTTTTTGTTTCTGTAACTGTTCAATTGTGAAGCAATATTGTAAATTTTGAAATATTTTCAATATGCACAGCAAATGAGTCGTGCTTTTTAATACGATAATTTGATTTACATCAACAGTGTCAGTTATCGTCCGTGATTCTTCACACCAAATCAAATACACGCAAAAGAATGCATTTCTTACATCACATCAACGTGTATCTATTTGCTATTTTTATAAAGTTCTTTTTTTTTAAAAAAAAAATATCGTTTAAATGTCTTTTACCTGACCGGAAACTACTCACGTTATATTCAAATTTGACAACTGTCTACCGAATTTTTTAATTTGAAATTGTCGCTCGATAGTAAAATTGCAAAATAAAATTTGCTCATAAATACTGAACCGAATTCATTTTTGCAACAAACAAACAAACAAAAAAAAAAAAACAACAGACATTTTAAAACATAAATAAATTTAAACAAAACGGCAATTGAAAATTAATGAACATAATCCAAATGATATTATGTTTTACTAATTCGAATAACTCGGTTAAAATATTCTTTTATAATTCATATTTTTGAAATTGATTTGATTCCCGGATTAAAATAATTATGTTGTTATTATTTATAAAATTTATTCTCAAAAATATTAACAAGTAAAATGATACAAGAAACCATCAATATACCAATAATAAATAGCAATGCGTGTGATTTTTGTGATTTGGAAGGATCGTTAAAGCATATAGTTTGATAATGCATTAAATTTGAACAAAGAAGGAAAACTTTATTGAAAGTAATTCATAGCAGACCTAACAACTTTAAATCAGATAGAGCCGAGTGTGATAGAACCTCGAGTGTAGACAATTATATCAATTTTTGAAAATAATGAAGTACTCATATAAAATAGAAAATATGAATAAGAGTAAGCTGGCCAAAAAACTAGGCTAAAAAGAAAAAAAATCAATGTGCCAATATGATAATATATTAAATTTTCCAGCTAATGTGTTACACTTGTATTGGATTAATAGACTTTTTTAATATAATTTTAATTATAAATAAAATAATTACAATTTCATAAAACTAAAATCATAAGTATTACTGATATAACTGGTAACGTGTCTCCGAACTCGCTATAAGTAACAATTGTATTATATTAACATAATAAAGAATGGAGGCTTGTATTCATTTCTGGGACTGTGCCGGCAAGCTACAAAGCTTAGCAGGATACACAAAAACATAATGCATAATTAATAAATAAAATAAAAACAAAAGAAAATTATAAGGCAACGCTTTATTGCTTATTGGGTTAAATGGAGTGCGACATCTGCTGGCGATACATGACAATATAATACCCCATTGCTGCAATTTTAAAGCAACAACCTGAAGCTTCATCGGGCCAAATTTCTTAAAAAAGACGCTACAAACGATCGACAGCGACAGCAGATGCGTGCAATAAGTCAAAGCGTGTTGTTTGTAACCTGCAACAACTAATTACAAACAACGCGCTTTGACTTATTGCACGTACCTACTGCCGCTGTCGATCGTTTATAGCGTTTTTTTTAAAGAAATTTGGCCTGATGCAGCTTCAGGTTTAAGCAATTTTCGCCAGATCATTGGAACGGTTTAACTTTTACTGTTCATTCATATTAATTAATATAATAAATGATGAAAAATATTAGAATTATGTAAATATATATATATATATATATGTACATATATACATAAAACAATCATTTTATATAAACGCTGTAACAACCCCATCAGCCACTACTTCTTCTTCTTCGTGCAACCCGATTCGGGTATAGCTTAACCACTTTTCATGGATTCAACCATATGACGAAATGCGTCTTGATTTCTTGCAATCTGGAACAATTCTCCTATTTTTGTAACTCCAGTCCATTGCTTAATATTTTGGAGCCAAGAAATCCTTCTTCTTCCTCGTCCCCTCCTCCCTTCTACCGCTCCCATCATAATTGTGTGCAGAAGGTGATACGTTGATCCTCTCATGAAATGTCCGAAGAAATTAATTTTGCGTTTTTTAATTATGTCCATTAATATCAGATTCGTCTTCATCAATTGTAATACCTCCGCATCTTTCATTTTTCTAGTCCATGGTATCTTCCAGATCCGGCGATAACACCACTTTTCAAATGATGAAATAAGCTTTTCTATATGTGCTTTTATTGTCCACGTCTCGCACCCGTATCAAAGTACATTCTTCATCTTCATAAATACATCTCGGGCTATCTCGATGCGCGTTCTTATTTCTACGCCCGGGTCATTATTTTCCGTTATCCAACAACCTAGATACTTTTATTTTCCTACCCGTTCGATTTCCCTACCGTTAAGGAATAGTTTTTTTATCTGTAATTAGTTATCTTGAGGCCACCATGAACTTGGTTTACTTGATGTTTATGCTGAGCCCTTTTTTCCACTTTCAAGGGCAACTGAATTCAGTAGTCCCTGCAGGCCTTCCATATTCTCCGCCAGCAGTGCCGTATCATCGGCTAAACGTATCACTGAAATTTTTTGTCCTCTAATTCTTATTCCTTTGTCCCGTTCTTCTAAAGCCTGTGCAAATATCACTTCCGAATACAAATTCAATCGCTACTAATAGAGGAAAAATATGTAATTTTAACATATTAAAGTCGGAGCCTGTAACACGGGCAGAATAAAAAAAAAAAAAAATAGGAAGGGATGACAATGCTTTTTGTCAATTGCAAAACATTTTCCCATGTTGTATATAAACTCAATGCTCATCATTACGAAGTGGAAGATACTAATAGAGAATCTATACTACCACGATCGAGAAGCGCTCAAATTTGCAGAAAAAGTGCTGTAAGCTAAGGAGCGATGCCTGTTGTTTTCAGGACTTTTTAACATAAGTGTGCAGAGCAGAAACTATATTAAAAACACATCAGCTATGCATACTATAGTGATGTAAGGTCCTGCAAACAAAACAACCGAATGTAATAAATGAGATAAACACCTGTGTAGGAAGCAAAAATAAAAATCAGAAATAAACATAAACAAAAAAAGGATAGAACAAATGGGGGGATTCTAAAAACATTTTGCAACATGGACGAATGAACCCTGGACAGAAAAGAAATCTGCACACGTATGTACGAGGGTGGTTCAAATATAAACCGGAATTTCGTCATAAAAATTTTTATTTTATACTTACAGTGCTCATATTTTTTACAATTTTTCGAGATAACCCCCCTCGCACGCTACGCACTTTTTCCACCTCTCCGGCAATTTTTTTATTCCTTTTTCGTAAAAATCTCACGGCTTGTCACATAGCCATTTGCGCACGAACGATTCCACCTCATCGTTGCTGTCGAAACGTTGTCCACCAAGTGCTTCTTTCAACGGGCCAAACAAATAATAATCACAAGGCGACAAATCTGGACTGTAAGGAGGATGTTCAAGTGTTTCCCAGCCCAATTCGGCCGATGTCTCCATCGTGAGCCGAGCGGTATGTGGCCTGGCGTTGTCTTGAAGCAGTATCGCACTACGGATCGGAATTTCGCGCCTTTTTGTTCGATAGGCCGGTTTGACTGTGTTTTTTAGGAGGTTACTGTAATACTGCGCCGTCACAGTACGTTGTTCAGTTAGGAAATCGACTGCGATCACTCCCTTCATGTCCCAAAACACGGTACACAACACCTTCCCAGCTGACTCTGTAACCTTCGCTTTGACTTGCGCTCCCTCTTTTTTCTTCCGCCACTCCATAGACGAGCGTTTACTCTCCGGCGTATAGTAGTGTATCCAAGTTTCGTCCGTGGTGAATATTCGCCGCAATAAATTCTCTCCTTCCTCTTCATACCGCTGCAGGAGACGCGTACAAACTTCCCAACGAGTGAATTTCTGTTCAAAATTCAGAAGTCTTAGCACCCATCTGGCTGCAATTTTGCGATAACCTAGCCGATCATGAATTATTGTCTCAATACTACCTATGCTGATGCCCAATTCGTCGGTCATATCGCGTACACGGACGCGTCGGTCAGCCAAAATGTGTTGTTCGATGGCTTTGACGTGTTCATCTGTAATGCTGGTTTTTGGGCACCGCGCATGTGGTATGTTTGACACCACTTCACGTCCTTTTCGAAACGCGGAACACCACTCGTACACTTGAGTTTTGGAGAGACACTCATCCCCGAACTGTTCGCGTAATTTTCGGTAAATTTCCACGGATTTTACGTCGTCTTTGACTAAAAAACGAATAATGATGCGTTGCGCAACAGACACTGGTACTTCTTTTTCACTCATGGCTCTAACTACACTAAAAAGTGAGCTTACGCGGTTCTAATTGCTCTACACGCTTCGTAACAAACCGGTCTAACTGCCAGTGCAACCACTTTTTCCACAATAAATTTTTCGCGCGTTTATTTAAAAATTCCGATTTATATTTGAACTACCCTCGTATGTAGAAACATGTAACGTGTATTTAGAAAAATCATTAATAATTAGACACTTAGGAACAATACTCCTAAAACGCTGTGTATAGTCGATTGTTTTTATTTATTTTTTGTCATTACTGTACGGGTTCCGCGGTTTCCCCCAAAAAAATTGAAATCATAAACGAATTTTTTTTTTTGTCTCTTCCCCCGCTATACAACGTGTGCCAAATGTTGAACTTTTTACAACGGTAAATAACTGTTTTTTCCGATTTTGAAATATATAACCCAGACGAGCCTTAATAGCACCCAAGACTGACGAAATTCAGTTAAAAGTCCGGAGCATTAATTGCTCATAATAGCGCTTTTACCAAGAATTTCAATTGCTGCAACCTTTAAAAACAAAAATACTGTGCTTAATTTGATAAAATTGACATGCGATAGAAAAAAAGTAAAAATCGTTTTAGTTAAAATGATCTCCGAAATTTACTACTAATTACTTCAAAACACCGGATGGAATTAAACAAAAGATTTATAACGAAAGAGTAACTCTTCAGTAAAACAGTGAATCTTAGGCATTAAAGAAACGATGTTCCCTTAACCTGATACCTCTTCTGTATCAAAGTCGTTACAACAAAGTTCCACTATATTTCATGGGGAAACAAGGATGTTATGCCTTCCTCTATTTCTAATTAGCAGCGGTAAATAAATATATTATTTTTTACCTTACGGTTCGAATAAGCAAATTAATTTTATTTATTTATATGACTGGTAGCTCCCTTTTAAAGTTGCTAAACTTTCTCGGCAATAAGAACCCAATCGATTTATCTGGACATTTAAAAACTCCTAATTCGTGAATTTCATCAAAATTCTTAGAATCGTTTAACTCAGTTACACACACACACACACACATATTAATTACAACGTAATTCTTAGGCTACCCCCCATTCGAAAAAATGTCCCAATTTTATGTAACGCTAAATGTCCCAAAAAAATGTCCCAGAAAAATGTCCCAAAAAAATGTCCCAGAAAAATGTCCTAGAAAAATGTCCCAATTTTATGTAACGTTTGTTATATTTTGTAGGATTTTTGTTATTGTTATTTAAAAAATGTCACAATTTTATGTAATGAAATATGTAACGAAAAATGTAACGAAAAAATGTCTTAATTTTATATAACGGAAGGTAAATGTTAGAATAGGATTTTTGTGATAATGTTATTTTTTTTGTGTTGATGCCAGTAAGAATTACGTTGTAAATTTTGATCATTTTATACAAAGTATAGAAGAGAAAGAGACAGAAATGAAAGCAAGAGGGGTCAAGGGGCACAGCCCCTTGCGAGGCCAAAATGGCCGAGTTATATATATATATATATATATATACATATATGTAAATACAAATAAATATAAAAATTTTCTTATATTGCAAGATTCTTTTTTTTTTTTTTTTTTGCCCAACAAAAAACCATTTGGCCACTAACAACTTCTACAAATAAGCTAGACTAACAGAATAGTGTGTATAAATAAGTAGATTGAATCCTAAAACGTCATGGAACAGGGGCAAAGAGTATCGTCAGCAATAAAGTTTGAGCAAACATGACCGCAATGACGTAATGTAGTCCACGCATATCGAAAAGAAGGATATGGAATTAACAGTGATAATTAAACGTTTACAATACAATTCGAACACACATGGCCGCAATGATATGGCATAGCCCACGAGTATCAAGAAAGATAGAATATAAAATTACCGGTGACTATATCACATCCCAAGTGCAACAGGCCCTGGGGTGCGACTGGATAGCAGTAGGTTAAGGATATATAGAGCGTTATACATCTTTTTTTCGTTTAAACTTACTGCACTCACAATATGTATCTTCTGTATATAATCTCATTAACATAGTTCAGAAATAATCGCGCAGAAAAAATTAAATAAAATTCGATAACTCTGAAACAACAACAGTATAACATACATAAATGTGAAAGAGTGAACATGTTCGGTCAATTCATGCGCTGAGGATTTCGTATTTAAGACTGTAATTTACGTTTACATAATACTAAATTAGACGATGGGTGGAATTTGTTTTTAAAGTACAAAAAAAAAAAAAAAACTAAATTCAAAACAAAAAAATCTGATTGTTCACGCGACAAAGAAGGAGAGACATGTCATTTTTCGCCGACTTCAAAGGTTTCGTTAAGGAAATGAAATACGGGTTCTTTCCTGACAAATCTTTCTAACGGTATATCACATGCCCGAAAGAAAAAAAAACATTTTTTTCAAAAATTTAGAGCTTTTGGGCCTCGAGCGTCTTATTTCAGAGTTGGAAGCCTGGATGCTTCGAACTAAAGAAATATACGGGGATGCGTATGTCTTTAACCTCATTTAAAATTAAGAAACTATAATAAATAGGTCGCAAAAGGGGAGGACTGCACAGCAGTTCAACAGTTCTCATGCTTTTTTGAACTTTTCGCTAACTTTGAAAGTTTCGTTAAGGAAATGAAATACGGTTTCGTTCCCGACAAATAACGATCTTTCCGATATATCACATGCTTGGAAAAAAAAATATTTTTCAAAATTTTCCTAAGTATAAAGTTGTAAGCTCAGCTATAGTTTTCTCATAAAGCTGTCATTTATGCATACGTTTTTTTTCCCCTTTTCCCGAAACTTCGGGTAGGGCACATTTATTTACTAAAAAATATTAATTTATTATAATTGATATAACCCATCCAATTAAATATTTGGCATTATATTTATTACCATTTTACAGTTTCTTTACAATATCTACTATATTTCTACTACTCAATTAATATAAATGTACATTATTTTTCCGGAATTTTATTTCTTCAGTTGCAAATTTGTTAAATTCATTAAAATAATTTTGTACAAGTTAATTTAAATATCATAATTACAGAGTATATTATTATTATTATAATTGCAACCTTGCAGTATATGAAAAACATAATTTCTAAAATTACATATTACACAGTTGTCAGAATCAGATATCTTAAATTTATATAAATATACCTTAAATAGGCCGTGCCCTGTTATAAATTGGACATTAAACAAATTTGGCGTGTATTGATTATTTTTAAATCTATCTATTATACTTGGGAAAAATTGATACGCTATTCCATTATAATTATTCCATATTTCTTGAAATTTATTTATATCAAATTTATCCATAAGTTTTTTCATTTGTTTTACTTTAAGTAGTTTATCCTCATATTTAAACAAGTTCAGTCAAGCATGAGGTTTCATGCGCTGAGGATTCCGTATGTTAAGTTAAAGATAACCATAATTTTCATTTACATAATATACTAAATTCAAAACAACAATAATTCCAAAACAGATATTTTTAGTCCAGTTCTTTTTCACACATCACGCAGTGTCATCATATTGTACTGCAAAAAAAAAATAAATTCTAATAAATAAACGCTATTTAGTCCGAGATTTTTGAACGGATTAATTATCAATAAATATTTAAAAATTTGTAATTGTACTTGTTTATTTTCTGAACTTCTACAGCAAACATGCCAGTATGAGCATATTTTCAACCCCATTCGAAATTTATAGCTACAATATTCGCGATGCAAACAGAGGGCTACATATATATATTAGTTCTCGCGCTTTTTGAACTTTTCGGCAAATTTGAAAGTTTTGTTAAGAAAACGAAATACGGTTTCGTTCCCGACAAATAGTAATCTCTCAAACGATATATCGCAAGCCCGGGAAAAATTTTTTTTTTTTGAAAAGTTCAAGCTTTGGGCCCCCTGAGAGTCTAATTTTAAAGCTGGAAATTTCGATGTTTGAAACTAGAGAAATATACGTGGAGTCGCATATTTTAAACACACGTCATTTTTCGCGCTTTTTTGAACTTTACGGCAATTTGGAAAATTTTGTTAAGGATATGAAATACGGTTTCATTCCCGACAAATAGCAATCTTTCCAACGATATATCACATGCCCGTGAAAAAAAAATATTTTTTTCCAAAATTTCGAGCTTTCGGCGCCCCGAAGGTCCAGTTTTAAAGTTGGAAGGCCGGGTGTTCCAAACTAGAGAAATATACGGGGGGATGCGCATATTTTAAACCGAGTTTAAAATTTTTAGCTGTAATATTCGCGGTGCTAGGGGAGGACACGTCATTTTTTGCACTTTTTTGAACTTTTCGGCAACTTTACATAACTTTTGTAGCATAATTTTTTAACTTTATGAAAGGACTCCTGCATTTTAGTTTATATTTTGAATTTCAGCTTTATAAGTTTATCGGGTGATGAGTTATGATTTTTTAAGTGATTTTTGAGGTCGTTTTATGTACCGTATTATATATTCTCGACGGTTTTGGGGGTTTTTTGCCGCCCAGGGTAATCGGTAATCTTTAAGTTAGAGATGGTTTTAAAGATGATTTTAATTGTGATTTATGTTCCAAATTTGAAGTTTATAAGTCAAGTCGTTCGTGGGTTATTGATTTTTATTTGATATTTTTGTCATTTGTGTACCATCTTATTAGGATTCTGTAAGTTATTACGGAATCCTAAAAATGGTGTGTCTTATATATATTACGTTATTAAACGGATGATCTATATTAATATTGTGTTTTTAATTTCGAACAAGCTTATATGTTTTTGCAGTTCGTATTCGATAGGTAACATGCCTGTGATAACTATTGCAGCCATATAGCTGGTAGTTCTGTACGCTTTAATCAGTTTAATGGCAACCTCTCTTTGGAAACCTTTAATTATGTTTTGAAATCTTTTAGTCCCTAGCATATCGAAATAAATAATACTGCCGTAAATAATATTTGGTACTATTATACATTTGTACAATATCATTCCCCTTTTTATAATTTATTCGATTACTATTGTTGAAAAGTTTGTTGAAAATCGGCATGAATTTGTTAATTTTATTTCTTACATAATTAAAATGATTGGCAAAAAATTTCAAATTATTGTCTATAATGACACCTAAGTATTTAATTTGCGTTGCATATTTGATATTTAATCCGAATTTCATTAAGTTCATTGATTTTTTATTACTTTTACTGTTAAAGAGAATATAGTTTGATTTATTTTCGTTTATTTGAAGATTAAATTCCGTGAGCCATGTTTCAGTTTTAGTGTAAACATTATATATTTTCCAACATTGTTTCATTTTATCTGCAATAAATATGGCAATGTCATCTACGAATGTGATTATTTTTATATCGTTTGGTAACGTTAACTGGTACATTTGTGAAAAAATGATGTTCCGCATACCTTTGATTTTCCACAACATTTTTACTTGGGCTATTGCTTACATAAACATCGTTTGTTTTTTTTTTGATGTTTTTGACCCAAGAAGGAGGGTCTGTATAATTTTATAATCGTAATTTTTTTATTTTATAAAATAGCTTCTGCGTTTCGATTTATGTTTTGAATTTCACTTTTAAAGGGTTATCTTGTGATGAGATACGAAGTTTTTAAAGGTGATTTTTCCGGTCGTTTTAAATTCCATATTTTTATATATTCTCGACGGGTTTTTTGGTTTTTTACCACCCAGGATAATCGGTTAGCTTGAAGTTGTAAATGGTCTTTAAAAGAATTTTATTTGTAATTTATAATCCAATTTTGCAGAAGTGTATAAATCAAAAAGTTATCGATTTTTATTTGATATTTTCGTCGTTTCAAAACCATCTGAATAGGATTCTGTACATTATATATGTATACGGAATCCTAAAAATCGCAGAAAAAGCGTGACTTGAAGAATATAAATGAAATACGGAATTCAAGACGACTGGTAAGGAATTATTCTTGAAAAATTAATAACTCTCTACTGAAAACCCATTAAGCGCAAAATTTGAAATGCTCAATAAAAATAAATTTTTTTCTTTGATGAAACAAAAGCAGTTTCAAAATGTTAAAATCAGACATTTTCCGAGGTTCATCTTTTAAACTTTGGAAAAACTAAAATAGATTTTAAGCACGTACGTATAGAAAGCGAGCTTTAAAGGAAAAGTGTAGACGATACTACACTTTCAAATCTGAACCATCGCAAAGCCAAAAACAACATTCAGGGATACTTTTTTTTTTTTGTGAGCATATATTACACGTACTGATAGAAAACTTTGTTCGGAGAGGCCATTTTCGATTGCTGAAAATAACTTTCAATGTTCTCAAAAAATAACATGTCAGCCCGATCGTCCAGAGTTATTTTTAAATATTTTTAAGTGATCTAAGGCAGTGTTCCGCAAACTTTTTGTGTTTAAGGTACACCTACAAAATCAAGAAATTTTAGAGGTACACCATAGAAAAAACTAATGTTTGTTTAATATTTATTTTGTTATTCAAATCAACATAATATGAAAAGATGTTTAATGTGAAATGTGAGCCTACTTAACTGAGCATAGACAATCAGAATTCGGAGCAATCGTTGATAGCTGCTCTCAGCTCTTCGTCGATCGTCCTGAGGCGTTCTCTATTTTTTGATTTAATCGTAGTGAGAGGTGAAATCCTCAATTCGCATAAGTATGTCGCGTCAAATGGTAATAGAATTGCAATAGCACACTTTAAAAGCAGTGGATACTCATTTTTTATATGTAGCCAAAAATATGCTAGCTCTGTTTCGGAAAATTTTAGTTTTAATGTCCGATCAGTTTTTAGCTCCATGAATGAACTGCTCGTTTATTAGTAAGTATGCAACGGAAATACTATCTAAGAATGGATTTCTCACCAAGTCCGTAGGTTGCAGATCACACTTAGGATAATAAGAATTCATTTTTTCTGCTAATAGCTCTCCAAATGTTTCACTATGAAAGCCTGCACTTTTTTCTCTGGATCGGCAGCCATGACATTTGGGAACATTTTAATACTGCCATTAGTAGCGTGACTGATCCATAACACCAGCTTAGCGCGAAAGCTTTCAATTTGTCCGATGACGTTAAAATATTAGAATTCCTGCCTTGCATTTTTTTTGTTGAGCTCATTTAAACAAGCGAATATGTCTGTCAGATATGCTGGTTTTGATACCCATTCTTCTTTTTTAAACGGAGAAGTAACGTCTGAACCCGGGGCCTCTAAAAATGTCTGAGTCTCATTTTTTTAGCTCGTAAATCCGAGAAAGCCATCGTACTTCTGTATGGAACAGAAGTGACAGATGATCTGCTCCTATTTCTTAACACACCGTATTAAACAGATGAGAGTTTAGCAGTAGCGACTTGATGTAATTGATAATTTTGACAACTTCTTGAAGGATAGACAAAAATTCATCAGGTAGAGACTTCGTCATCAGCGCTTCCCTGTGTAATGTAAATTTTTAATATTAGGGTTTTTTTCAGAAACCCTGGATATAAATCCTCTAATTTTTCCGGTCATAGCCGCTGCTCGATCCGTACAAATACTAATGCAGTTATGCCACACCAAATTATGAAGTACTGGTCTGGTATTTTGAATATTTCTTCTCTAGTAGTATAACCAGGTAATGGCAGACAGAACAAAAAGTCCTCTTTTATTTCGCATCTATCAATGTACCTCACATTTGAGATGAGATGCGCGTGACTACTTATATCAGTAGACCCGTCGACTTGTAGCGCAAAAACTCCATTAAG
Organism: Icerya purchasi; assembly: GCA_039619475.1. Taxonomy (NCBI): domain Eukaryota; kingdom Metazoa; phylum Arthropoda; class Insecta; order Hemiptera; family Monophlebidae; genus Icerya; species Icerya purchasi. The sequence continues at coordinate 272,216,491 of CM077115.1, read as the reverse complement.
CCTTAATTTTTTGATTAACGTTGATTTAATGTCGCTAGAAATATCATTAATGCGACGTGAGATGGTATCTGCTGATGCTGGTATTTTTTCGATTTTTTCCTTAGCGGCTTCTTGGATTTAACTAACATATTAGTGATCACGTCGCTTACTTTCTGCGCTTTGTCTGATGTTTTGAAAGACGAACTCATAAGAGTTACCTGTTTCTTAGACTGGTTTTTTAAACGTTAAAAATAGGCTTTGTCTTTTTGAGTCACCGATGGGTGTTTAGTAGTTAAATGTCGTAAAAGTTTACTGGGCACCATCGAATCATTACCCAAAGTTTCTCCACAAACAAGACATTTTGGGATTAGGTTTGATTTATCTCCATAATACATAAAGCCATAACTTACATACCTCTCATCATATCTTCGATTAACAATCTTAATTTTTTTCTTCATTGACTCTGGTTCTTCTTGGGAATCATTAGTTTCACTTGACAAACTTGCGGTACGTTTAACGAATTTATCCATTATGCGCGCGACCATAGTATGTGTATGAGGCGCGGGTAAGAAGTCCTGCTCCTCGCGTAGCGAAATGCTTCGCTCGTATAACTCTCAGCTATGAGTAGGTAAGTATCCTATAACTTTCTCACAAAACGTAATTTTTCCGCGGCACACTAACTCGACCACGTTACACCAGTGTTCCGCGGCGCACGTTTTGCGAAACATTAATCTAAGGCACTGAGTATAGACATTTACAGAAATGTATTGCGTGGAAAATACGGTATAACCCTCGCACACGAGTATTATGAAATCATGCAAATTACGATATATTAACAATCTTCACGTTTACTTGTAAGGTCCTTTCGGTTTTTGTTTTTTTTTTATATATTAATTCGGAATAGTATTTTTGTGGCAAATGATTAAAATTTCCACGAAATATAAATATTTATGTGAAAATTTTCGCAACAATTCAGTCGGTTAATATCGAGGATGTTTTTTTTTTTTTTTTTTTCCACTGTACCAGTCGAAGGACCACAAACAGCGCCAGTATTAATTTTAATATATGTATTATGATGATAGAAATGTGACCAATCCAAAGCCCTCCAGTGAGGGGTTTGGCTTATAATAGTTCACTACAACTTATAAAAAGGGATACAAAGTCTAGAGAAGGACGAAAAGCGACATAAGCAGTACAGCACAATTTTGACCATATGGCCCTTAGGATATAAAAAGCGAATGGGATGGATTTTAAGAGAAAACAACATGAGATTAGTACAGCAGCGTGTACGATGTAATATTTAGAGCACAATCGTCATGATAACAGTGCTATTTAGTGTATTTCATAAAAGCTCGGCACGCATTTAGTGTGCAAGAGTGCGAGCACCACAGCAATCGCCTTATGGAACGTTATCCATACGTAGCAAGTCTACTTCTTATGATATCTGACAAAAACTCGAACACCATGGCAATCACTATGTTAAGAGTGACCCATACATGTCAAGTTTATTGTAGAACGTTATCCATACGTAGCAAGTCTACTTCTTATGATATCTGATAAAGACTCGAACACCATGGCAATCACTAAGTTAAGAGTGACCCATACATGTCATGTTTATTTGGGTCAGATGACCTGGATCCCATAGTAACCGTTGCTGTTTGGTCGGACAACAGAGTCCGGTGAAGTAAATACTTGATAAAAGTTTCGAGTCAACTGATGCTAACGTATTTAAAACTAAATGCACTTAAGTTATGGGAAGAGCGTCACGACACCACTTCCTTCTCTTTAACCTTCTTCTCGGATTACCCGGAAGAGTATTTATAAACATGCTACTAACTTTAGGATTGGGATGTAGATTTAGATTTTCAAAAAATTTGCTGTACTGTTGAGTATGAACTGATTTAACAAAAGGAACATGCAGATCTCGATGGAGAGTTAGGTTTGAAACATATTTTGGTGCTGCTGCAATCCCTCGGAGGATAATGAACTGCTGACTCTGAATACGAGCAAGGTTGCTTCTACTTGTATTTCCATATAGTTCTAGGCCATACCACCACACCGGAGCTATAATCATCAAGTAGATAGATCTTTTTAACCTTATACTTAATTTAGATTTATTGCCTATCAGCGAGGATAGCTTTTTAGTGTGTGCGATTAGCTTTCTCCGTATTTGTGCAACGTGGAAGCGCCACGTAAGGCGACGGTCAAGGTACATGCCTAGATACTTGACTGTGTCTACCTGTTTGAGCTCTACATTGTTTATTTGTAATTTAGGGCATGTAACGTATCTGTTCGTGAAGGTTATGTGCTGACATTTTTCCTCACTAAATTTAATTCCCCATTTTTTGGCCCAGATCATTATCCTGTTTAAATGGTCCTGAACTGCATTATTCGCATATGTACAATTAGTATCTGAGGACAGTATTGCTATATCATCAGCAAATGTGGCCAGAATTGTCTGATTTGATACAGGAAGGTCAGCCGTATGGATGGAGTAGAGAATCGGGCCAAGGAGGCTACCCTGCGGAACAGAGGCCGATACCATACCTTCCGTAGACATTGAACCATTGACATTTACTATAAATGACCTATTTAATAGATAGGACTGAAAAAATAAGTATAAGTCCGGTGGTAGTATTTGTTTGAGTTTATATAAAAGCCAAGTATGCCAAACCCGGTCAAACGCCTGGGCGACGTCCAGAAAGACCGCAGAGCATACCTCTCCCTTTTCAAGCACTGATGATATGGCATCCACTAGTCTATGGCATTGTTGTATGGTAGAATGCTGTGTTCGAAAACCAAATTGATGTACTGGTATCAATTTTTTATTTTCAATTACTGGAATTATTCTTTGTAGGATTAATTTCTCAAAAACTTTTGAGAGAGTATTTAGCAGACTGATTGGTCTATAGGATGATAGGAGAGACAACGGTTTCAAGGGTTTTGGAATCATAATTATTTTAGATTTTTTCCATGATTTCGGATAGTGACCTATTCGTAGGATGGCATTAAATATAAAACAGAGAAGAGTGGCAGATTTTTTGGGCAGGTGAATTAGAATTTCTCCCGTTACTCCATCGAGTCCAGGAGATTTCCTTAGAGGAGCTTTTTTGAGACATTTGTATACCTCATTTGGAGAGAATGGCCTGGTGGGAAGGCTAAGCTGTAGTGGTTGCTCTAGATAACACGTTGTATAACGCTAATATGTTCCGAATCAATGTTTCCGTGAGGCATGAACGTAGCCTCTAAATACGAAGCGAATGCGTCTGCTTTCTGTTTATCTGTTCTAGCCCAACTACCGTCTTGCATCCGAATGTTGTGAGTCTCTGAAGATTGCCGCAGTATTCTTTTGGTTGCCTTCCATAAGGATCCATCCTGTGTATCTAGAGTTTCCAAGTAACTACTGTATGTTTTTTCTTTATATCTCTTAATTTCTTCTCTTAGCTTGTAACGGAGATTGTTGTATGTAGCTTTTAATGCCGGATAGCGGTTCTGTTGCCATCTTCTCCTTGCTGCCCGAGTAGCTTTTATTAACTTCCTGATTTCCGCTGGAACATATTTATTTTGGTTACTATGTACTGTTTTATATGTGGTAGAACTTCTACATGTTGTCTGTATTAGGTCCGTTATATCATCTACCGCTGCTTCGATGTCGTCCTTGGTTTTTAAACTGATCTTCAGTTCAGTGCCGTTTTCCATTGCAGTTGCAAAATATTCCCAATCCGTCGAGTAATTATGCAGTTTATGCTGCGTGGGCTTAACTATGGGGTTAATAATATCCAGGATTGAAATAACCGGAACATGGTCAGAAGAGAGATCGACTACTGTCTCGCATTTTTTATGATACCTTTGTAGGCCTCGTATAATAAAGAAATCTAGGATATCAGGTGTTCGATTTGCATGTTCCGGCCAATAAGTGGGGGACGTGGGAGAGAGAACGGACAGCGAATTATTACGCAGTGTTTTATCTAGTATCCGCCCTGCTTTATTTGTGATCCTTGATCCCCAAGTTCGACTTTTAGCGTTATAGTCTCCCCCACAGATAAAACTTTTTCCAAGATTTCTAAATATAGCACTAAATTCACTATCTGGAATATGGAGACCAGGATGACGATAAATGGCAGCTATTGTTATAAAATCTTTGTCAGTTCGAATGTTAACACTTTTCTTTAAAGTCGACTTTAACCGGTGTTACTATTAACCCGGCTAATTCATCTAGTTATCGGAATATTATTAAATCATTAACTAACAATAAATATTTTTTTTACACTTATTCGTTAGCGGAAGATAAACCTTTTAGGGTTGTGCTAAAGAATCTTCACTGGACCACTGACCTTAATGACATAAAAAACGCTATAGAGGAAAAAAGTTTTGATGTTATTAGAATCATTAATATACTAAAACATAAAACAAAACAACCTGTCCCAATGTTCTTCGTTGACCTAAAATCTTCACATAAGAATGAAGAAATCTTTAAAATAAACAGACTCTTAAATACTGTGGTTAACTTTGAAGAACCACGAAAATACTTTGGTTTAAAGCAGTGTAAGCGCTGTCAATTATTCGGCCATACAGCGAACTATTGTAACTTACCGAATCGATGTGTCAAGTGCGCAGGTAGGCATGAGACAAATAAATGCACTAAAAATTCGGAAGACCCTGCAAAATGTGCTTTGTGTGAAGGCAATCACCCCGCGAGTTATAGGGGATGCCTGATCTATAAACAACAAATACAATATTACAACAAAACTAGTAAAAAATATCAACCAGAATTAACTGGTTATAATATATCGTCGCAACCTAGAACAGATTTTTCATCGACACGGAATAACACTGAAACTTATGCTAACAAAGTTAAATCTTTTTCGCATAATATAAACAACTCTAATAATAGAAGTACGTATGATAAATCGTATAATATCAGTGATAATAATAATAGTAATAATAGTAATAATAATAATAATAATAACAATAAAGAATGCATAGATAGTAAGGATAATAATAATATCTCTGAATTATTAACATCATTCTTAACCGAATTTAAATCCCTACTAAATCCGTTAATCTCTTTGTTAACCAAAGTTATAGATCGACTTCTCCCTTAAATGGCAAATAATCCCAGTTTTATAACTCAACGATCATTCGTAATAATGTTGTGAAATGCCAATGGAATTACACAAAGAAAAAACGAACTTGAAATATTTTTGAACCAAAATGTGATCGATGTCGCACTAATATGCGAAACTCATTTATTTCATTCAAGCAGCTTTAAAATGCCGGGATATGTAACATATACGGCAAATCATCCAGATGGAACCGCGCATGGCGGCTCAATGATCTTGGTAAAAAAGTCATATATACAGCATATGCGTCTATCTCATGGTTCATATGCGTATCAGCTAGTTGCGGTTAACATTCGAGGATGTTATAATGTAGCAAGTTTGAAAGAGTCAAGAATTTAGGAAATCCTTCTGTTTTGATCGTTTAACCGCGCTATCTATTAAACCAGTATCAGGTAATCTTGGTTATCAATTGTCATTTGAATTAGAGGAAAATCTGATTAAAAATCGCAGTTGTGTCATTCAATACACCGTCTTCTTAGTATTCCGTGTACATATAATGTACGAAATCTTAATCAGATGGCTCGGAAATAACAAAAATATCAAACAAAATTCAATAACTCACGAACGGTTTTTAACTTATATACTTCAAAATTGAATTATAAATTACAATTAAAATTCTCTCTTTAACGACAATTCATAACTTCAAGCTAACCGATTACTCTGTAGGAAGTAAAAAAAACAAAAACCCGTCGAGAATATATAAAAATATGGAAATTAAAACGACCTGAAAAATCACCTTTAAAAACTTCGTAATTCATCACCAGATAACCCTTCAAAAGTGAAATTCAAAACATAAATCTAAACGCAGAAGATCTTTTATAAAATAAAAAAATTACGGTTATAAAATTATATAGACCATTTCTGTGAGGTCAAAAACAGCAAAAAAAGGATCTTCATGTAAGCAATAGTCCGAATAAAAAAGTTGAGGATACCAAAACCTACCTCAAACATATGCATGAATGACCGCTTTATGAGAAAACTACAGCTAAGCTTACACAACTTTATACTTAGGCTCTCGGGGCGCTGAAAGCTCGAAAATTTTGAAAAAAATATTTTTTTTTCCGAGCATGTGATATATTGTTGGAAAGATCTATCGGGAAATAACTCGTATTTCATTTCCTTAACGAAACCTTCGAAGTAGGCGAAAAGTACAAAGAAGCGCGACAAATGACTTGTTTCTCTTTCTTTGTTTTAATTTAGTAATATTTAAGCGTAAATTATATAGTTATCTTTAACTTACATTCAGAATCCTCAATGCATGAAACATCATGCTTGACTGGACTTTTTTTTCCCCTTATTTTGGTTTTCCCCTGAGCTTGTCAGCAAACCCATCAACACGTGTAAATAGTAGCAATTAGGAATCACAAGGAATGGAGTCTGACTACTTATTTTAAATAACAGCCTACGAATCAACAATTAAAATAAAATTTCGTTTAAAGTGATTTTGACAGCAGAAAAACTTGATAATAATGACACGAATAAATAATATCAATTTTTAATTTTTTCCTTCAACCAGTTTATCGTAGGGTCATTTTTTATTTTGCAATAATGACCGTTTCATTGAAAAAAAAAAACAACTAAAAAACAGCTACAAATAAAATATACGAGCCAGCTGAAATTACTTTTTCCGGTTTTTGAAGTTTCACGATTTATGTTTGAGATGATTTTAGTCCCTTGCAACTAACAAAACTATATATTAAGTTAGAGCAATACTTTTTTTTTTTTTTCCTTTGAATTAATTAGTTATCGTAAATGTTTTTGCCTTTTGTTATGGATATGATATGTGATGTTTACATATTTTCGAAATTTAACATTTAACGGGTTACCGGCGAGTTTTGTACTTTTTAAAGATGATTTTTAAGAGTCGTTTTTCATATTTCTTTTTTCCTTTTTTTTTTTTTTTTTTTTTTTTATGGTTTCCAAAAGCGAAACTAATCATTTTCTCGAAGGTTATGCATTTTCTAGAAAAACGTTTTAATTGCGATATTTATCCGCGCAGTTTCACGTGTGTAAACATAATTAAAGAGATGTTAAAAATTATAATCGGGTAATAGCGGTGTAACAGGTTAATCCAGTTATTAAAATTTCTACTCCATTTTAACCATAAAAAACAAAAAATAACTGTTTACAACTGTTTCGTAAAATTTTGTGCAATAGTATTTGAATGCTTCAAAAAGATATTCACATTTATGTTTTTGAAGTAAAATCGTCAACATTAGAGATTAATCTTAAAAAGAACGTAAAATTAACATATTAAACTATATGAAAATGAAATATTTGTCTAAAAATGGTAACTTGGAAAGAAAAAAAATTTTCATTTTTCTCTTTTCCAAAGAGTAAATTTTAATTACAAACATAATTCATCTGAAACTGAAAAGCTAAAAGTTGATAAACACACACACACACATATATATATATATAGGGAATTAATATGTTAAATTATATTAAATAATCGGAAAATGAGTTAATCGGCCAAACTATAAAAAGGCCAGTCAATTTTTAATTTAAAAAAAAAGTATATATATATATATATATATATATATACATATATATGTACAGGGCTGGATTAACTATGTCGGAGCTCGTAGGAAATGCACGTCTCAAGGCCCCCTTACCCTTTTACATTTTCGAGCTCTTCAAGCTCAAAAATCTGGTAACTATTTGATAAAACACTGTTTTGAAAATTTTGAATTCCGATATCTCTTGAGCAAATCAACCGATCGAAATGTAGTTTGCAGCATTCCACGCAGTTTTAAGCAAAAAAAGATGGCTAACAATAATAAAAACAACCCAACAAAAAATTTGAAAGTTATTTCAAAAAACACTTTTTTTGAAATTTTTGAACTGCGATATCTCTTGAACGAATCAACCGATTTACATGTAGTAGACGTCATTCGACGAAGTCTCTTAAGCACAAAAATATGATGTATTACAAAAAAAAAAAAAAAAAAAAACGATCCGACAAGAAATTTGAAAGTTATTTTAAAAAAACGCTTTTTTGAAAAATTTTCGTCAACGATATCTCTCGAATGAATCATCCGATTGAGACGCGGTTTACGGCTTTTGATGTAAATTTTGGGGGAATAGAGCTGATTAGTTTTTTGGAATTGATTGGTACAAGAGTCTAAAAGTATTTCAAAAAAACTTTTTTTTGACAATTTTATTTTTGAGATTTCTCAAAAATTTACCTAGCCAAATCGGTCAAATTTTCAGGGAATCTATGTTTAGAGAAACTCTTTCGAATACTGCAAACCGATTTTCTATTGGTCAAGCCGTTCAAAAGTTATAAAAGGTTTACATACACACACACACACACACACACACACATTAGAACACCATCGTAAAAAAGTCAGAATAGCTTCCTAGGACCTCAAAACATGGAAATTTAATGAAAAATCTGATTGAAATTGTGATTGGTTTTGAGCTTCACTAGAAAAAACACATTGAAAATAATATACTTTCCAGTAGACGGAGAATATGTGAGCCATTCTCGTTTAATTTTACCACCACTTATATGTTTCAGAAAAAACATAGATTGAAAAAGAAATCTTTTGCTATCGTCGTATTATCGGCTTGAAGCAGAAAAATCACGCTCAAAGTGTTGACATTCGTTAGGATCTCCAGCACACCAAAAATCTCGTATTTCTTTAGTAATATTTTGCCCTAAGCCAATGTCAGTCTGGTATTCTACTTCTAGATGAACTACGTTTTGGTGTAATAGCAGAGAACTTACTGCAAAAAGACTTAGATGAGCTAACAAAATGGACACATGATAGAGGATTATATATTAACCCAGACAAATCAAATGTGAATAAAACCAAGTAGTAAATATAATATAGATGAAATCAAAAGATAACAGTTCACAATATCATCATTTACAAACACAAAAAACATATGTAGTTGTAATAATTTAGAGGAAGTGTATAAATATAAATATTTGGGTGTCACTGTTGACAAGTTTAGATGGAATGAACATATTATATAGATGGTGTTGCAAATAAATGGAGAAAAACGCTACCCAGTCTCTATTAAATAAAGAACTTTGTTATAAATATACGTCAACAAAAATAATGGTTTTCAACGCATTATGTCAAACTAACTTGTACCATAGAGTATTATGGCATGGGGGGACACTCGAATAATGCGAAACTAAAGCAATTAAATTATCCACAGGATAAATGTTTGAAAGTCTGTGTGTGTGGGAAAAAAATATGAAACTCCCGTAAATGCAAAATTCTTCGAATATTAGAAAATGACATTTAATACTTACCCCGACGAAGATGATACTTAAATACAATTTAATAATTAAATATCTAGAAAAAAGAAATCAGTGTAACATCAAGAAATAAATGTAATTACAGTTTGCGTGACGTTAGACAATATGAATTTCAACACAGAAGACACACTAATAAACATGTATTAAACTGCAGCAAATGGTTTTAACAAAGTTACTTAATAATATACCGATATAAATAATATATTACAGCAAAACAATAATAAAACAAGTAAAACTAAAATAAAGGAATTGCTGCTAGAATTTAGTTAACAACAAATATAAGTATATACGTGTGTGTATGTATATATAAGTTAGCCCGGTAAAAGTTTATATGGGTACGTCACTACTTAAGGCTCACTTTGTTTCTGATGATATGTGAGAAATAGATATTAAATGGTTTACGATTAAATAGTTATAGATGAATAATGGACAAGTTATAGAAACTAAGTATGTAATATTTATTTGTTAAATAAATATACTCGTGTATATTAATTTTGGGAACCCGCCGACAAGTCAACTGACTTGGTGCGGACTTATCGCAGATGGTTTAAATAAAAATAAATAAATAAAAAAATTAATTGGACTTTGGTCTCGGTCTCACTTACCTCTGCATCCACTAAAGTAGCTGCTTCTTAATCCTGGCCAGTTTGTTCAGAATGCAAGCACTAATCTTTAAAATTACAGTATTTGCTTTCGTTTCTGTAATACTTTTGATTTCACTTAATGGCAATAATTCCTAATCGTCATAGTACGTTCAAAAATAAGAAACTTTTATCACATCATAAAGAGGAGATTAGAGAGCGCAAGCACCTAAAACATAGAATAGTTTTCACTCCCAATACTTAAAAAACCGCCTGTTAACGGTTTTTTGCAAAAATATTCTAATTAAATCGTCTCAAAACCAGTAAAAATATGACGATGTAACATAAAAAAGGCGAGGCAATAATATCGTCACTGAGGGTTTAATACACATACAAATCTTCAAATTTAATAAAAAATTTCTCGGGGCGTGGGGCCCCGCATCGGCTAAAGACCCCAAGGCAGTTGCCTACACTGCCTAATAGATATTCCGGCCCTGTATACATGTGTGTGTGTGTGTGTGTGTGTGTCTTTTATTAAAAGTAACATTTGTTCATAGGTAAAAATTAAATGTTTAAAAAATCTGATGTTTTTGTAAAATTAGCCTATTCCTAAATCTTCTCAAATAAATTATTATTCGAAGAATATTTAATAAAAACCCGTATAATTTTTGTCCTTACTAGTTTTAAAAAATGTTTTTTAACAACGCGTACAAATTATAAACACGTCTTTATAATTGAGTTGAACACTTTACAATTTTAGCGTAATCCATCAGTTTTGGAAGCGCTGTGTTGAAAAAATAATCACAATTAGTATTCAAATGCTTTTTTGCATCGCTTTTTTTTTTTTTATATTTTATACCTGTGAAATCTTTTTGCGCGAATTCAGTATACCTTTTTCTAACGCTGGGTAAAACAATTAATATTAGCCCGCAATAATATATAAAACTCGGCCTTTCTCGTCGTGGGAACACCAATTTTAATGAAATATCTTATAAAAAAACCGGTCTGGAAATTAAATACTCCAAGATATTCGATACGAAAGTATTTCTAAACATTACAGGATTTTCATGTTACTTCCGACTTAAAAACGACATAATCATCAACACATGTTGAGCTTCTTGTTGTATAAATGTTGTCTGTATGGATCAAACGCGAAGTGTTCAAAAGTATTTTTCATTTTTTCATTTGTTTTATTTATTAATTTTTCAATAGTAGAAGTTCTTTTCCCCTATTTTTTGTCTCGTTAGCTATGGACATTAACTCAGCGCAAAGGGAATTTATCTCTATATTTAATATACCGTCGTAAGATTCGAATCAGATCCTACGAAAACGAAACAGCACTGATTAACACACTATGGTAGCAAAGGTTAGAAAATATGGATGTATGGTTGAGTAATTAATAATAAATATCGAAGCTCTTATTATTATTATTATTACAGATTAAATTTTCTATGATTAAAAACGGAAACGCTATTAAAATAATGTATTTATTAAATGATACAATCAGCGCATTTGGAAATTTATAATTTCACAATCGCGGTAAATAGTAATGCAACATACTATTACTATACTATTACTATACTATTACTATACTATTACTATACTATTACTATACTATCACTATACTATCACTATACTATCACTATACTATCACTATACTATCACTATACTATCACTATACTATCACTATACTATCACTATACTATCACTATACTATCACTATACTATCAGCTTTAAATTATAACTTACATACACGTCTTTCTTCCATTATAATATTCTGTTTTTCATCTCTTTCAACATACACTTAAACTTCATTTCTGAAAACCTTTTCCGTACGCTCCGCTTATGCCGCTACGGCATTTGAACTGCATTAAAAAAACTTTTGAATTATCTGTCGAGCTAGTGTATTTGCGCAAATTTTTAAACTAAAAATACGCGTATGGTACTAAATTTGTCATATATGTCTGCCAAAAACCGTAAAATTCGAACTGGATAAGTCAAAACTGAATGATCAGTGCATTGAAAAATTCGTCAAAATCAATTTGGAGTATCGGTTTCGTTCAACAGTTTTATTTTAAATGCCAAAAAGCTTTGCTCGCAAACTTTAAATTTCAAAATGATTTCGAAAAGTCCCTCTCTATACGTTGAAAATGAAAATCATCTGGAAATTATTTTACCGTGATCGTGAAATTATAAATTTCGAATCACGTTGATTTTATCATTTAAATACATTATTTTTACAGCGTTTATGTTTTTTATTGCGGCAAATTTAATCTGTAATAATAATAACAGCATCGATATTTATTCATTTCAATTTCACCACTACACATCTATATTTTCTAACCTCTGCTACCATACTTAGTTTTATCCACTGCTGATTCGATCGAATAGAAAATCTGGTTCGAATCTCGCTATTGTATGTATATTAAAAATGGTTAATGTCCATAGCTAGCGAGCCAAAAAATAGGGGAAAAAACGTCTGCTGATTAATAAATAAAACAAAATAAAATACTTTTTAACACTTCGAGTCTGATTTATACAGACAACATTTATACAGCAAGCTTTTCCACGTGTCAGAAAGTATTACCGCATATTTTCATTATTAATTGATGGTAGCTTTTTTTTTTTTTTTTTTAATATATTTAATTCTAACAACATTTGAAATACAACAGAAAAATTGTAAAAATTCGAAGGAAAGAATAATAATATATACCGCGCAGTAAAAAAAATATTTATATTACGATACCAGCGGCCATTTTTAAATAACATACTCTTTATCATAGAAAAATGTTTATCCCCTACACAATGTATGCAAAGATTCGAAATGATGTACAAAATACATATAAATTTGTGCACGATTATGCCGTTATGTTATAAATTATATTGGCTCATTTCCAAAATTTTCGTTATCACACATCTGCCTAAACTATATATATATATATACATATGCATATACACTTATCTGCAGTTGTCTAAACAACACTTAATATATACCAGCATATGTACAATTCTGTACGTGGCGCAGATATCCGCTAAATTAATTTTCTAATGCAGTAATCATTATAGAATTAGTCGTACAACGCGTAAAACCATATTTCTTCGCTAGCGATCCCTTCTCCAACACCGTTTAACAACGCTCTTCGTGTGGTCCTTCGCTTTCCATATTTCAAATATATATATATATATATTTCTTTGGCAAAAAAAAAAATGTTACAAATTTTTACGTTTCTTCTTTTTGCCTTCTTTCTGAAATTGACGAATTTCCGTCCCCTATTCGAAAACTTTCATTTTTGTAAACGAACAAAAAAAATACGGCTAATATAATTCAGCAGACGAATGGTCCCCGCATTCGTTGAGAAAAAATACGTATAAATAAACGTGTATTTTTCTTTCTTTTTCTCTCTCTCTCTACATATCAAAAAGTTTTTGTCATAATTTAATTCGCCTCCTGATTTGTTGAAAACATTGAAGATCAATATTTCAGACTATACATAAATCAAGAGGTTTTCTTGTTTTTATTTTTTTTTTTTTTGGTGAGACGGGCACGCTCGAAACCTTCAAAAAGCGATTAGAAGGAAAAGAGAATCAGTTAAATACTAATTCGTTTAGCAACTGACAAAATGAAGAAACTTAAGATGTAGGAGAAGCAATAAAAATTTCAGAAAATCCAAGGGATAAAAAACTAAAATACAAAGTGACACACGTTCAATCGAAACAAAAATAAATTCAAATAAAATACGGTTAGGATCAAAGTAGCTTCTTAATTATAATGAAGATGGAGTTTGAAGAGGGTGTTAGACGGTAGCAAAGATTAAGACGTATACACGAGTAATAGCGGTGACAGCGGAACGACGTAAGGAAGGAAAATTATTAAACCAGGGGAAAGCGTAGATTGGGTTGAATTGACTGATGAAAATTTGTTAAAAAAATAATATACCACGCTAGGATCTAGAATGGATTTTTTTTTTCTATAGGAAAGACAAATTATTAGAAGCGATGATTCCGCGTGATAAAGATGGGAAGATGAAGCAATTCGAGACAAAGAACCTTTCTTTATCCTCAATAAGAATCCGGAGGAAATCAACGAAAATAGAACAGGTTTGGGAAAGGTTTGCTGATGGGGAGGAGGAAACGTACACGAAGGATGATAAAGTCACGAAAAGGAATGGAAATAAAGGTGCAAATAGTTTGGAGGGCGTTTATGGAGCCGGAGATAATTAAACAGCTTAAAAAAAGAAACGTTGACAAGAGGTATACACCGTAGAACGCAAGATGACCTTCAGTTGTAAAGATAGTACGGAAAGATTCAGAAAAATTTATGCCCGGGGAAAAGAAATAGGCACCGACTCTCTATTAGGCTCCCTTAAACTGCACTATAAAAGTGGTTTCCTGTGATAAGGAAATAGTGACACACCTGATAGTATTGTGTAAATCTCACATAATTACACTGTAGTGGAAATTTGGAAGAAGAAAAGAGAGGTAGAAAATTTACAGATAAGACAGAATTAAAGGAAAAATAACGAAGGGTATAAGAAAAAGTAATCTAAGGTGAAATGGAATTTAGGCACGCAAAGAATCACGTGAAAGAAAACGAATTTTCTTGTTTATGGGCAAAGTGTCGGTTTTGCAATTAAGACAAAATAAGAGGACGTCAACTGTAGACGTTTGAAAAAGAAAGGATAGCCGAAATATGAAAAGAGGAGACGTATTTGACATAGCGAGAACTGCCGATATGCTGGGTAAGAAGAGCAGCAAGGCCAAAACACAGGTAGGAATTTCGGCTAATAGCCAATTTCGAACGAAGCAATTTAGAAGCAGAACCATAGAGATGAAAGAGCAATAGTAAAATTGAGAACGAAATGTAAATTAATATATTTGTGGGAAAAAGAAATTTCTGAGCACGATGCTACAGAAATAAGATGTGACGCTGCATCATCCTTCGAATATCCCCAGGCTTAATATGGCTATTAAAATCGTCTACATATGTACATGCACGGTTCCGTGTATTCTTCCAATGGTCACTCTATAGTTGAGGACTCGTATAAATTGGCAATAGTCAGATATTAGCCTAGTTGCTAAAGCGCTTGGCTTCCATTACGGAAATTTCGGGCTCGATCCCGGACGAGGACAGAAATTGTTATTACGAAAAATTAAATTAAAATACTCGCTAACAGAATCATACGGAAGACAATGGCAAACATGCGTATCATCATATACGCACGGCAGTTAGTACACAGCATACACACGCAGGGGGACCACATTTGTATATTGATAAATCAAACAATCACAATATCAGTTGCAAGTGTAATCTTCTGCGTGTGTACACATTCGTACTGAATATAATAATTATGCCTATGAAATGTACGAATAGGTAGTCGCCGACGCTCAGGAATTATGTATGGCACACTGTAAAGGAGAAAATCCCCGATGGCTCTTAACAAATTTTTCCGTTTTTTTGACACTCACGTGCCAAGACTAGTCTTTACGTATATTCCATATTTGAGATGAGAGATGCAATCAAAAATTCTGTATCCATAAATTTGACCACAAGCAGCTAGATCTTCGCCTTTACTCGAGAGAGTTTCTTTGATTATTACATCGACGTTCTGCTATACGGCAGGTTTGGCCGGATGGTCTGCTTTACTACTGAAAATAACTTCAATGTTCAGTTGTAAAATGCGGAAATTTTTAAATGTATTCTTTATCTTGTAGCTCTAAGAGGGAGATCCTTTTAAAAAATATTCCGTCATATTGCCGATTTCTTAAAGATGCCACTTCGTGAGTTTGACGACTTTGATTCTAGTAGTGTAGTCGACGGTAGATCGAAATAAATTCAGTTTACATTTCCATGGGCACCTGCGCTTAGGTAAAGAGTATTTCATTTAGATTTCTTTTAATGTTATTATAACGTGCTTGCTACTTGGACTATGTATGGACAAGGTGCGGCAACTGCACGGCTGAAGTCTAGAAAAAGTTCTCTTAACATTCGACAAGCAGCATACCATTAAACACGACGGTAGGGCAAAAGCGGGTTAGAAAATGGCAAAGTCTGGTGCACTCAGATTTAGAGGCGAAGGAGAAAGCAGCGCGCAAGGTTTCAATGAGAACTGGCGGACATGGAGAACCCTAAACCAAATTCTATCAGGATGTGACGAAGCAGAACTTAGTAAAGTGGTCTCTGGCCGAGGACGAACAATGCGAGTGCGGCGATATACAGACCGCAACGTATCTACTCGAATGTAGATTGGTAGGTGTTAGATGCACCATGAAGAGTGTTATAAACGTGGACGAGGATGTCTTAAAGCTGGCGGAGTACTGGTCCGAGAAGATTTAATAAAAGTTAATCTAGTTTAATTTAATTTAACTTAAATTATACTCGGGCACGAATAATAATAATAATAATAATAATAATAATAATAATAATAATAATAATAATAATTAGAAGTCTTGCCTCAAAGTGAAAGATAATGGTGCTAAATTATTTAACTCTTTACCACGTGATTTGAAAATTTGACGAATTGTAAAAAAAAAAGGGCACAAACGACTAGTCAATTACAAAAACCTTTGCCTCGCTACTTCTCGAATGTGTGTGTGTTTTTTTTTTCATCATTTACGACGAGAGACATCTCTATATGTAAGAGTCAGGGCCGTGCCTAGAATTTTGAAAGGGTGAGGGGGTGAACATTTTTTTAGCATATTTATACGAAGGCAGTCGCTGTAAAAGTGAGCAATGTTGTTATTTCTGATAAACTAGCTATCCGGTGCGAAATCGAATCTGTGACATAAAATATCTGGGTGTAAACTTTACAGTAGATTAACGTGGAATAAACATACCAACTAACTAGAACAAAAATTAAGAAAACCGAATTACATCTGCCATTCGGTTACATCTGTCCATTTGTTCTTATATGCGGATTAATGCATCGGGGAATGTAGCTAATTAGTAATTACCATTTAAAGCATCTAAATTACCAACATAATACGGTATTCAAACTAGTTAGCACAAATAATGATTTCCGATATTTAGATTGTAATTTTTTTAATATATTTATTTTTAATTACATCGACTTCTTTCGCCAATTATATTAATTCCGTTATTGTAATAAATCAATAGTTTTAGTAAATAAATGTGCCCTACCCGAAATTTCGAGAAAAGGGAAAAAAATACGCAGATCGACGAATTACATTTATGCCTTTTTAACATTATGATTTAATTTATATACACATGTACATATATCGTCGTGTAATATCTACTTCCTACATCTTAATCTATTTTTGTACTTATCTTATCTATAAATATAATCTATTTTCCTTTATTTTGTAATCTGCGTATATTTATTTCTACTTTTGTTGTTATTTTTCATCATATTTAATATATTATACAAAACTCAACTAGTACTACAAAAATGAATTTGGGGTTTTCATTAATGATGGTATAAATTTGTGGTGTGGTAAAAAATTACCGATCGTACCAAAATTTAGTACCATTCTTGAGCTCAGCTATTCTATATTTGACCCCGGTCATTTACTGGATGTTATATTAGATAATCTTAAAACCGTAACAAATTACAAAAACAAAAACGTGTAAAAATACTTCTTACATCATTTCTGTAATTGCATAGTGTACAACGGATTTGCCATTTCTCTTAAGTTACAGATAATTTCTAAATTGTCTTCATCCTGCTCTTATATATTTCTCAATTTAAAATTAAAGTAATTTTAGTTCTTTTTTTTACGTTGCTAACATGTATACCGAACATATGTATGTATATATTAGTGACAAGTAGGTCCAGAAGGATTACGCAGATCCGCGACCCATAGTGGACTTGATGATGGTAACTCCGACTAAACACGTATCAACAACTTCACCCAGCAAATACAAATTGAATCGATGAATGTTATCCGGGTTCACACGGTTCCGCTATAGAGAAGGTAAAGTATAGATTTCGAGACAGAAAAATAGACCGCTTGTCCTTTTTTTTTTTTTTTTTTTTCATACGGGCAATGAGTACCTGAGCAGAAATGCGTGCCAGATCAGCTGGAAAAGTGCAAAATGACGATCGCATTAGGATAATTAGAAATAAATGTCGTTTTTTTTTTGTTTTTTTTTTTTATTAGACACGACTCTCTGCATGATTATATGCAACCCTGCATTAGATATTTTGCTATTTCTCCTTCTCTCTTTCTAACACACATAATTCTAATACTGGTATAACAGTACACTAACATTCAGTACAAACTAGTGCCAGTGTTGAGTGTATATACATAAATCCGATTACGTATCCGGAATACAGTTCTCGAACGTTTCAGTTTCAGATACAGAATCTGAAGAAATAACAAATTTACCCATCACTAGTATGTATATACATCTTTAATAACTGCAGATTCGCCGCTGTTGCATAATGAGTTCATTTATGCGTATTGCATTTCTTTCTAGTCGAATTTTTGAATGCGACGCTAACCATGTTTTCTTCGAATGTTCCGCTCTTATTCGAAAATCTTGACTCTTGGCCTTCCGGCTCCTTACAGTCCTTTATTCTTTCCTTCCCATCTCGATCAATAATTCTCTTACTTCAATCCTTTGTTCTTTCCATCTCCCATCGCTTTAGAATCTAATTTCCTAGCATAATACATTCATGTAGCCGGGTCAAAAAAAAAAAAAAAAAAAAAAAAATCTATTCGAATTTTCATTTTGTAACCAGTACTAGCTGGGGTTTCATTCTAAGAAACTTCTAAATAATTATCAGATCGCCCACCAATTCGACTTACATCGGCTGAATTTTATCATCATCCTGAATCGATCGGTGTGTCACACAGCTCCATCTCAAACTTTATTAACAATTCTGCTCATCGCTTTCCCATAATTTGCACCTGTGCCCCTTTCCACTTTACCAGTTCCAGCTTAATCTCCAAATCTTTAAACTTTATCGATGAAAAGAGAGAAGAAAACAGGCAACAATTTGGACGGGCATTAACATAGAGAAATTTTGTACTTTTTGCTTTAAATATGAAAATTTGTACTCGTGCCATTTTTATGTTAAAAATTAATAAAAATAGATTCAATATTCCTTTTTTAAAATATCTTTATTTACCCATATGTGATTTTTAAACAATAATTTTTTTTTTTTTTTTTTTTTTTATCGTTATTCGATATAATATCTTGTAAATACGGAGTATAAGTATATGTGTTTAAAATTTAATAATCCTCGACGTTGGCCGTTTACTATTGAATTTTGTAATATTTATTAATTTTCTTGTTTTTTTTTTTTTTTGTTTTTTTTGGGGGGGTTCGTTTACAAAGACATCGGCCCAAGAACAAAGGAAAAAGGATGCAAGAGACTCAGATCTTTACACGATCAGAGATAGCTGACAAAAAAGAATCAAGAGCCTGGACAACAGAAGGAGAAGGAAGGGAGAGAATGAACGAAGCACTGTATGGAGTGGGAATACCAATTTGTAAAAAGAAGGAGTAGGAAGCAGCTTAGTTTTTAAAATAAACGGTTACTTCACTTTTACAACAGTAGACCGAGTAAAATGTTTAAAATCAACGAAACCGATTATTTCACCCCCCCCCCTGAAAATCAAATTCCTTTTAATTTTTAATTCTATTATACATTTTAATTAATTCGTTTATTTACTTTATTCAATTACATCAGATTTATCTATCTCATTATCGTTCATTATATTTTCGTATATTTTATTTGTTTACATTAGTTATTTCAGTTATTCATTTCAGTTACTTTTAAATATCGATAATCTTATTCCATTGCTTAAAGTTAATTCGTCGCCTATTTATCTGCACTGTTCAGTGTGAACCGTCGCTGAATATATTCACATGTGCTCTACTGTTATTGTATAGTAGTTCAATTTGTTTACTTCGAGTTTCAATAGTTTGTTCTCTTTTCTTGTAATAATTCGTTTTATTAATTGTTTGCTACCTTGTTCCGTATTCGTAAGTCTTTCGCTTTGTTTCGGTTTTTTCCTTTCGTTTGATCCGTCGTCGTCTAATTAAAATCGGTCTTTTTTTAAAGCTAGCTTTACGATACCGTTTTGTTCTACGAAAAATACAATTTACTATTTTCCATCGCGTTGCTTTAATCGTTTAATATTCCTTTTGTTTTAATTAATTTAGAGCGTTCACTTTAATGTAAACACACGTGCGGTTCTACGATTTTTCTTTGCTTTCACGTTTTATTATAGTTCCCATTATTCACTTGCGCTTCACTCATATTCTACTAGCATCTTCTCGTTTGTTTTTTCCGCTAACATCTTCTCCGTATTGTCCTCTTCATCTAAACGATGAACTTTTTTTTTCTTGATTTTAACCGTATCCTTGTTAAGCGTCTGTCTCTCTGAAATGCTGTTTTCATATGTGCTTACTATTGAATTTTTCACCGTATCGGTGGCAACTGGAATGCATGAATTCCATATAATTCCAATGGTGTTATCGTTGGAAATTTTACTGTTTTCTGATAATTCGGTTCTTCTTACTCTTACCTATCGTACCTATCAAGAAAACTAAGAAAACTAAATTATTTATTCTATCATCTAGAGCAGCATTTCAATTACAAACAACTCAGAATCATTTATTTGGCACTATATCAAACAACTCTTGCATACGGAATAATCCATTGAGGAAATGCAGCAGAATACCACCTCCGGCCTATAAAGTATTTGCAGAAGTCTTTACTTAAAAAAAGAAGTGTAGATGTAAAAAAACCGTTAAATGTTAAGAACTTATATTATACGCAGATGATATTATTTGTATATAAGACTAAAGAAAAATTTGATATAAAAGTGCGAACGGGAATCACTAGAGCGTCTAAACAAGAGAAAGCTACGATACCTCGTTTTAACAAATACCATGTTAGAATGCAGGCAAGATTTATGGGTGCCAAATTGTACAACTTACTATCCAGAAACTCTAACAACTGAACTTATAAACTTTAAGTATAAATGTAAAAAACTAGTTGAGTACATCAAAGAATACGTAATAAAGCTCAGTAAGTATGAGAGATAGCGGCATGTTTACATTACATTACGCTATCATAAATAGGTAAATTGCACTAAACGTAACAATTTTGTCCATAATGCACATTATTAACCTGGTCATAATTGACAAAACTTTCGCATAATGCTCCTTATACACAAAAAATCTAAATTTTCAGTTCAATTACATAATTTCAGTTAATAATACAGTATATACGATACAATTGTCTGAAATGTATTTATTATTTTTATTCTTATTCACTTACAATTATAAACTAGGACACAAAGAATTTGTAATCCCATTTTCTACTACAGGTTTGAAACGGATCGACTATCAAGATTACTTTTAAGAACTTCGATACATTAATTAACTTTGCCTAATTGTAGTAATATATATACTCGTATTAGTCGTATTGTAACATTACTAAAACTTTATATTTAGTGATAGTTTTTAGTTTTTACTTATTCTGTGATTGAAGTTCACTCGGGTACCTGGGGGATAGGGGTATAAGTGCGACTAATGTTATTTGGAGTTATTTTATTTTATTTATTTTTAATGTTTTTATTTTAATTTTTACAGCATCTTATACCATACTTACCATTAGGCAAAAATTTTACGATTAACTTTATTCTTACAATACTATTATTTCTATTATTAGTTTATATTAATGAGGGGTTAAACTAAGCTATATGTAACAGAGAAAATAGCATAAGCGGTTGTAATTGTTCTAGTGTTTTTCCGTTACTCCGCATAACGTTAAGATAATGTAACTTAAACGATTTCGAATAAGTGTGATGTAAATGATAGGCTGATCGGTTGTCTAAATGACTAAAAGATCATTGTATATAATGGCGTAACTGAAGTACATATGCGTTAAAATTAAATTAATTGCTATAACAAAAATAATACTATGTAACTTGCTAATGTATTTAATATTGTACATACATGTTTTCATTTATAATAATCCCCGTAATTCGCGCAATAATGCGCTTATGCGGTGTAAAATTAACAGAAGATTGTATTCACTATTATTTTGTAAATAAATAAATTGAATTGAATTGAATTGAATTGAATTTCATCAGCTTACTGGACTTAATTTTTTTTCTTCTTCCATTGCTTTCCTAAACCGTAACTGGTGGACGCTTACGGGGACTGTTGTTCCTATTCTATTAATCCCTCCTAATTTTCCTTCTCATACTCTTTTCAGGCCTCTCCATATTGATCTATCTCGTTAATTCATCTTGTCCTAATTATCATCCTACCTCTGATCTTGTATCATTTTACCTTTTTCTTCACTATATTAATTCTGCTGTTTCACTGTCTCCTCCTTTCTGTCGCACCATCACACCGCCAAGTGCTGTACTAAAGACCTTATCTCTTTTACGGAATGCAGAATAAAATGTAGATTTAACCACAGTCGGACCGCCGCCTTTATGCATTTTTGTTCCAAATCCTATATAATCAAGAACTTTAATGCAACCTGTTTAGAACCTGGAAGAAGTCTTTTTGGAAAAATTTCTGTTCTTCCCGTTCCAGAACCACTCCTCTTACACATACTTGGAAAACAGCTGATTCTTTTAAATTTCCATCTGTCAAATCTACTGCCCCTGCTTAATTTCTAGCTTTGATGAACTTCATAATTTTCCTTTTACACAAAATTCTTCCGCTCATTTCCTAACACGTCCGCTTTTTATATTGAAATCTGCCCTAAACTTTTTTGGTCTTATTCCAGATCTTTGTTACCTACCCTGTTCTTAAAAACCTCTCTTAACAATGTCTCGGGCCTCTCTCTGTAACCGCTTTAGTTTCTGTTCAGAGGTGTAACTCTTCCTTCTTGGAACTCCGTTATCTTTATTCTTAAGAAAAAAACTCCTCCTTACGTCCTGTACCTTCAACGTCTTGTTTCAGAAAACTATTTAAAGTTTAACAAAGTCTTGTTGTTTAGTGTCTCGAACATAATAATATCTTTCCATGTAATATTTTTGGCTTTTAATAAGGTACTCGACGATTGTTCCTCATATATATATATATATATTAGAAATCTTTCATCGAAAAAAAAGGTTCACCTTGACATCTTTTATCAATGACCCTCTTGCCGTTGAGAATGTTCGTCTGCCAACTCTGGGAGACGTAATGATAGCAATTAACTTCGCGGTCAAATTAATTTCTCTAATAATTAATCTTATGATAAAACTTTTCAAATTTCCTCTCCACTACTCTGAGCTACAAGAAGTTCCATAATGTTCCCCGGGGTTCTACTTTCAGTCCTGCTCTTTACAACATCTGCCCTATCTCCTCAGTGCCATCTCTTTCTATAAACTCTACCATTTTTTTTTTTTTTATTCATTGCCGATGATATTCTGCTCTTTTCCACTTCTCGCCGTATTGTAGCAGCCAGTGAAGCGCTTAATTTCTTTATGATTTTCACTTTACATCTTTATCACCCTACTTCGGATCTTTAAATCGTATAACTATCTCTAGTGTGCTAATTTCTTTCACTACCTCGGCATTTTCTTTAATAGCCGTTTAAACTTTTCCGAACATATTAATACCTGTTCCGCCGCTAAAAGATCAAATTTGTTAAAATCCTATCACTAAGCAAATAGGAAAGTGTGAATCCTCTCATCTGCTTGTATAAGTCAATTATTCGTCCCAAATTCTATTATAATTTATTTACCTACGGTTTGCTTCCAAATTCCGTCTCCAAATTGGATTTAATTCATCAAAATTCCCGCCTTCGCCTCTGTCTCGGTACTCCTAAATCTTCCCCTATCCAAACAATCCTTGCTGTGAATTCAACGTGCCTCCTCTCATAATTTTACCATCTTATTTCTACTATTTCGAAGCGTCTACACCATTCCTTTCTTCCATACTTTTTCTATGTTACCAGAAATTAGTTGAAAGAAACTAGCACCTTGTTCCTAATGAAATCCCAATTTCAGCCATTATCTGTTTTAGCTCATTTTCTTTTTTTTTTTTCGGCCTGGCGTAAAACCGTCTAGCCGCTAACAAAATCTTGTAAAAGAACTAGGCAAACAGAAGAAGAAAAATAAAAGCTCAGGTTGATCCGTCCAACCATCAGCGAGGCTTGCTAAAATAATACTACAAGTTTACATTCTATCGTGATACATTTCGAACAAACATGGCTGCAATGATATTAACCGCAAATGCCAAAAAAAAGAATGAATAGAAAATCAAAACTGATCACGTAGCAACCGAAAATAGGCACTGAATACTGAATAGAAAAGAACAGGAATTTAGGATTAAGAAACAACATTCATCTCCACTGAATTCTCGGCAAAATCAATTATTATAGGATGCAGATAATGAAAGAACTTCCAAAAAACACAAACAGGACTAAAATAGAAAAAAATCGACTTATAATACATCAGGATACGTTCTATGAATAAAAACGAACTTTTTTATTTCACGAAAATAAACGAAGAGAACAAGAAAGAAAAGAGAAAGAAAAACAAAACAAAAAACACCAAATGGCGAACGATAAATTTAATTAAAACTGCTATGGTAGCATTCGTACAAGACAATAAATAAGATACCCTACATGGAGGAAAACTTCCTAGGATATTAAATCAATATAGAAGCCAAACATGTTCTCGTATTGGGTACAGTTAAAAACAGTAAATGATCAATTAAACGACTAACGAATGTCACAATAAACATCAGGACCACGGTCAGTAAAACTTAAACCTACTAAGGCATGCCTCATAGCAAATGATGATGATAGGTAACATACATACAAATCCGATAGGAATGTCTATAGGAGTAGAGTGATACTACAGAACGGACCTAAACATAGACCATAGAAGAATAATGTTTGTCTATACCAATGACGCGATTGTTTAAATAACAGGTCCGTACAAAGTTATTACCTCTTTCAATCTTAGACAAAGTGTCTGAAGATAAAGCAAAAGGGGATGGTGAACAATACAGGGTGGCTTCCTTTGCTATAAAATCCACTCTCTCATTCAAGCTGATACTACGTCGGCATCCAGCAGAACTTTAAAACAACATCATTCAAAGTTACATCAAGGTATTTCAATTTTATATCGTAGACAAAGGGATGGTAATTAAAGTTATTGAATTTCAACGCAGTAAGATCGCATTGACTGCTGATAGCCATTAAATGTATTCTACCAACAATATCAGTTCGAGTCATCGCGATAGCCTAGTTGATAGAGAAATCGACTTCCGTTACCGAAGTCTCGAGTTCAATTCCAGGCAACGACAGATATTACAAAAATAAATAATTAAATTAACCGGTAATAGAATCATATGGAATTCGATGGTAAACCGCCATATGCGCACTAACTTATGTGTAGCAGGCAGACGCACACGGGACTACATTTATATATCGATAAATCAAACAATATCAGTTCCGAGTACGGTCTTGCGTCTACACTAGCGCTGAATGTAATAATTGCCTAGTCGATTAGTCGATATCTGTACAGCTGAAATGTGAGGTGATCGCCGACGTTCGGTGACTTGAATAGCTATTCAAAATTTTAAATCAAGGGATTTAGTTATGCAAACAATTCTACCGTATATGCACTGAAGTTTCCCGGTTTTCGTAGAAGTTTCATGTATGCACTGAAATTTTCCGGTTTTCGTAGAAGTTTCATGTTTGCACGTGAACGTCTAAAGTGTTAGACTCGTCGCCTTTCTCATTTTACCAAAATGACGGAACACATTGACCGGAAAATTTGCATCAAATTTTAATCGTGGTCGCAAGGAAAGGGAAACAAGTGCAATGATTAAAAATGGTTTTGGAGACCAAGCCATCACTCAAAGGAAAGAGTGGTTTAATCGATTTAAAAATGTCCGGGAGTCGGTCACAAGTGATTCTCGTTCTGGAAAGCTGCTGATTGTTTTTTTCCGCTGTGAGCGTGACCCATGAATATTCCCCAACAAGTCGAATTGCCGATAAAGAATATTATCTTGCGCAGTTTTGAAACGATTCCGAGACGCTGTTTGACCGAAGTTTTAGAAAAGCGGTGATATTAGATGCTTCATCATAACAACGCAGCGCTCTACTCGTCGCACCTCGCTCAAAATTATTTGACATCGTACAGGTTACGCACGCACAGTGCAGCGAGTGCTCCGAATGACTTCTGGCTTTTCTCTAAGCTGAAAATTTCGTTGCGAGGAAAAGATTCGACGATGTGGGAAGAAGATAAACCAAAATGCGACGAGTGAACTAGTGGCTACACCGAAAAATGCGTTCCAGCAGGCCCCCAAAAGTGACAGAAATGCTGGCAGTAGGATTTAGACCCTCAAGAGATGTTCTTTGAAGGCGATGCTCACTTGAAGGCCCCAACAAGTTCGAACTCTGAGCTATAAACAGAGGCCGGATATTTTTCGGGCAGACCTCCCTCAATATACGTCCCGCAAACCGTAGTTATTTTGTAATTTGAAATGGATTGAAAATAGTTATTTTTTATGTACACTTTTAAAATCTATTTCGCTTTTTTTCAGTTTCTATTCTTATAAAAGCGTACATTTTATTTTCTGTTGTTCCCCTAACATAAAAATTAAATTAAATAATTACACTCAAAATGTTTTTATTTTATGAAGAAATGTTCGTTTTACAGTACAGCCGTCACTGAAATGAACGCTGTCCGCTTCTCTTTGATCACAGCGCGATAAAACTCCGATTAATACCTTCTCGAAAAATAAAACTAATAAACTGTAAAAACCTCACCAAAATTCGAAAATAATAATTTTTGAGGTTATTCCAAATATATATAAAGACAAAAACTAATTTGCGCGTGCACACACAAATACACACGTATATCTATATATATAAAAATCCCGTGTCTTTATGTTTGTGCAGGATAAACTCGGAATTTATTTATAAAATGTTGAAAGTACATGCAATTTAATCCAACTCTTAACAGATAGGATACTTTTTGTTTTAATTATTTACATAAATATTTTTTATATTAGATAATTTAATCGATCAATTAAAAAAAAAACAAATTTAATTGTTGGCTATTACTTTTTGTTTTAATTATTTACATAAATATCTGTTATATTAAATAATTCAATCAATCAATTTAAAAAAACAAATTTGACAATTTTATTATTTTTTGAGCACCAACTTTACTTTTCGTGGCGACTTTTGTGTATCGTGCGATGTTAATCGAAATGCAACCATGTTCATCGCTGGCGCATGGCGTTTTTATCGATGAATGATTAAATAAACGTTTTTTCGCTTTTGTTTACAAAAAAGTTCGTGTTATTACGGAGTTGTTGTTTATGAAAAAAAAAAAATATTGTGCGATATTGTGCGGCATTTAATTTATTTATATTTCAGTGTATTTAATAAACGTCCTGCCTTGATAAAAAAAAAAAAAAAAATTATTTTAATATTCCCACAACAATAGTGTGGCAGTGATACAACTCTCTGGCATTGTTGGGCATCTAAGTTGCTTTATATTTCAGTATAAGATAATGCCGCGGAGACAATCGAGTAAAAATTAATTTGTTTGCATCAAAATAATAAGTAAAAAATTAATTTAATCTATTATAACTACTAAGCCACAGCAACGCGTGGCTGGGTCAGCTAGTATATATATAAAATTATAAATTAAATTTGTTAGAATTAAAATATATATATATATATATGTAATAAAAACGCCGAAATGTATAATTCAGCCTGATTGAGACTTGGATTACTATGCCGATGCAGTAAAGCAGATTAGTTAAAACACATAGCACGTTGTTGAATCTTGTCGATCTTGAATCGGATGCATCATAGTTATACATCGAATTTTCATTTACTTCTCAAGTTACACGTATCGCGTTTTTTCAGCTCAATCAAAAATGACAAGGGTGAGATTTCAAGATTTAAGAGTTGCTTGTATTAAACTTTTATAGTATCAAAAGGAAAGAAAGTTGTACCTTATTAGCTATAATAAAACTCATAAAGCGTGGAAATTGTATAGAAAAATTTTCATAACCAAACAATGTCTTCGCGGTGGTTACTTGATTGATCGTCCACAAAATCTTGGCTTCGAACAGAAATCCCGGAAACCGTTCATTTTAATTTTTCGTGCATTCCATTTAGTTATTAAAAACCCATAAAGCGATCATCTTAAACCGCCATCTTTTTGTATAGCTCGATCATTTCATCGAAGACTATATAGAACTGTCTAACAGTTCCCTTAAAACTGTTTTAAAATCGAAACTTGAAATAGATATAATCATTAGTGGCTAATAATTTAACGTTATAAAGCTTAAATTTTTTCTTTGGATTCCAAAATTAAAAAAATTTTATATTTTTTGCCGGCACTTTCATTACATATTTCCGATAATAATAATAATCATTTAGATGAATATTTAAATTGCTCTCGAAAGCTTCAAACGTATGTCATTGAAAAAATATCAGAAAATTCTCAAGTAGCCTGGAAATTTTTAAAATACTGTCATCGTTTGTTTAATGTAAAAAGAGAAAAAGTAGCGAAAAAAACCTTCTCGAAAAAGATTCAGCTTTTTAAAAGGTTTTCCAAACTTGAATTCCTTA
The DNA here is from genome assembly GCA_039619475.1 of Icerya purchasi. Classification (NCBI taxonomy): domain Eukaryota; kingdom Metazoa; phylum Arthropoda; class Insecta; order Hemiptera; family Monophlebidae; genus Icerya; species Icerya purchasi. Next base: position 272,187,999 of record CM077115.1, on the reverse strand, counting down.
GCAACCTCTAAATAAAAATGTAAAATGTTACAAGGTTTTTTTTTTTTTTGCTTTTTAATGATGGTTTTAAAGAAAAATAATTTTTAGCCAATACTTGCCAACCTAAAACATATATTAACATACACAAAATTCGATCCGTCGGATCTTACCCATCCCTTGGACTCCCAGATAAAAGCCTTTAATAATTTTTACAGAAGAGAGTAGGTTTTTATTTTTAACTGTTAAACATAAAATCGATACAAAAACGTCGCACGATTACACCCCCTTGCCAAAAAAATGGCGAAGTCATTCCCCACCCAAAGAACCAAGGCCTCTATGAAAAAATTTGTTACAACAGAGAGACTTAATTTATACTATAAAAAAAATGTTGTATGAATTTTACCTATGGATTTAATTATAACTAATATATTGTTTTCTAGTAATTACCGTTCCTTTTTTTTTAACCGACTTCAAAAAAGGAGGAGGTATTCAATTCAACTGTATTTTTTTTTTTTTTTTTTTTATGTGTGTTACCACAGAACTTTCTTCTAAATGAACCAATTTTGATGATTCTTCTTTTATTTGAAAGGTGGTGTTTGTCATGTAGTCCCATTTAAATTTGATCAAGGTCTGACCGATAGTTTTTGAGTTATCCTTAATAGTAATGCGGGAGATTGAAGCTTTTTGGATGCTTTTCATTCATGATTGTTTTCAGCGTCGGATTAGATTTTTGACTTAAAATACTATAAATTTTCCAAATTACCATGGAAATGTAGATTTTGGTGTTTTTACCGTGGAAATAAATGTTTTAATTTAATTGAATAAAAATGCACTAAAAAGTAAAAATAAAATGTTTTTTTACAAAAAATAAATACCGATACTTGGATAAGAAATTTAAAAATGCACTAAAAAGTAAAAAATAATTACTCCCGATGAGAAAATATATATATCAGAGTGATATAACACTTAAGTGGTGATATCGTAATTCCTATACAACATTAATTTTTTGGAATTGGCATCAAATTCATATTAAAAGAATAATTAAAAACTACATTAAATGTTGATTAAATTGTTCCTAACATGAATTTAATTCCAACTCCAAAAAGTTAATGTTGTATAAGAATTACGACATCACCACTTAAGTGTCATATCACTCTGATATATATATTTTATCGGGAGTAATTATTTTTTACTTTTTAGTGCATTTTTAAATTTTTATAATAACCCTTGAAGTCGGTATTTATTTTTTGTAAAAAAGCATTTTATTATTCTATTTTAAACACAACTGTCGTCGATCTTTTGCAATTTTTATTTATGTTTTAATTTTTACTTAGTAATTTTAATTAAAAAAATAGAGTTCAATGAGAAATATATATATATATATATATTTAAACTTGCTCACAAACAAAGAGAATTCGGATCGGATTACTAACAAAAATAAAAAAAGAAGTAAAGTGTCTAATAAAAATACTATACTTACTATTTCTAAACTACCATTTTAGTTAGAAATTTACAATTTCGTTTTATTTTTTACCCCTGAACGTAAAACAAAAGTTAAATTAAAAATTGTAATGTATTTATGCATTTTTAAAACATTTTTAAATTTCTATAACTACCGTAGAAGATAATTATATAATTTCCCCTTCCAAAATGTCCTTCTGGATCCGCCCCTGCATTAATGCATATATATATGTATGTGTGAGCGTGTGCGTGCTCGTATGTAAATGTGTAAAATAGTATTCTTCGAAACGTTAGAATAAACTTTTTAAAAGGTTAAAAGAGTAACGAATAAACAAATGTAATATTGTTATATAATTTTTGGGATAGATCAATTTATAGGCAGCATATGCGGGGAATCTCTTAATTCCGTTTGATCATGCCCCTATTTAACTAAACTTATTTAGTGTGTTCGGTTTGTTGAAATAAAACGTGTTATAAATATTAATTCCTTTGCGCTCTTTTTTCTATTATCGTCCCGTAACGCCTTCATTTTTGTTCGTTTCTCGATTTGAACTACTGGTTTATAAAATCGTTAATCATGGCGCTTTTTATAAATAAATATTATTTATTACAAAAATGAACGAGTCGAAGAAACATGTATTTAATCAATACGCTTTCGCGAATTAGACATATTTACAAAGTGACTGATACAGTTTTCGGTCGAACTATAAGAACACACACATCATAAAATCATCTATAATCGAACATTCCTGTTTATCGCTGGATAAATCAAGAAACGGGTATTTTCTGTTTACAAAAATTCCGAACCCATCGTAGTAAGGAAAATAACGATTTTGACGTGATGTAAATTTATAAATTCTTCTCGAGAACATACGTAATATAAGTGTCGAAAGAGAGAGAAACAAATCTCGCAAATAGCAACTTGAACTCGGACTTTATTTTGTACACGCCCGAAATATTTTCAGATTAGTTGGTGTTGAATTTAAGAAACTGTAAAAAACAAATAAAAAAAATATATTAACATATTTATAAATATATTTAGACGATAACTACGGGGGGGGGTGAATGAGAGAGAATGCAAACAAAAAATGAAAAAATTATTTCCTTTTGAATTTTTAGGCACTTTTGATTTTCCCGTTTAAAAATAACAAATCCGCCGTTAGAAATTGCACCAAGTAAAATTATACTTCAGATTTACACTAGTTAATGATCGTGTTCGTTACTTATCGTACTTGGATTGAACTAAAAGTCTGCGTGTGAACGTAGTCGTTATACTAGAAAACTGTTATCGTTTCGAAAAACCAACACTGTTTCAAGATCGTGGACCTTCCGATTTTATTTTTTTTTTTTTTGACAAGAATATGTACTATCGCTGAAGGCATTCCGCAAATTTGTCCGTCCCATGATGGCATGTCATGCCAAAACATGCCACACAAAATGTGTTACACCATAACATTATCGAAACTCGGCCATTTTGGCCTCCGTAAAGGCTGTGCCCCTTGACCCCTCTTGCTTTCATTTCTGTCTCTTTCTCTTCTATGCTTTGTATAAAATGATCAAAATTTACAACGTGATTCTTACTGGCATCAATACAAAATAACGTAATCACAAAAACATTCTATCTCCTAACATTTAACTTTCATTATATAAAATTAAAACATTTTTTCGTTATATTTTTCGTTACATAAAATTTTGACATTTTTAAAATAACAATCACAAAAATTTTATAAAATATAACAAACGTTGCATAAAAGTGGAACATTTTTCGTTCTATAAAATCGGGACATTTTTTCTAATGAGGGATAGCCTAAGAATTACGTTGTAATTAATATATATATTAATTACATCGTAATTCTTAGGCTACCCCCATTAAAAATATTGTCCCAAAAAGATGTCCCAAATTTTTGTAACGTTTGTGTTATATTTTATAAGATTCGTTTTGATTATATTATTATATTCATATGGACCGATTTAGAATTACGTTATAAATTTGGATCATTTTATACAATGTATAGAAGAGAAAGATGCAGAAATGTAAGTAAGATGGGTCAAGGGGCACAGTTCCTTGCGAGGCCAAAATAGCCGAGTTTTTATTAATTACAACGTAATTCTTAGGCTACCCCCCATTAGAAAAAATGTCCCAATTTTATGTAACGTTTGTTATATTTTATAGGATTTTTTTGATTATGGTATTAAAGAAAGATCGCAATTTTATGTAACGAAATATGTAACGATAAATGTAACGAAAAAATATCTAAATTTTATGTAATGAAAGTTAAATGTTAGGAGATAGGATTTTTGTGATTATGTTATTTAGTAAGAATTACGTTGAAAATTTTGATCATTTTATACAAAGTATAGAAGAGAAAGAGACAGAAATGAAAGCGAGAGGGGTCACGCGGAGCACAGCCCCTTGCGAGGCCAACATATAAATAATACTTTCTTTGCGTTTCCATGGTATTATTAAATTAGCAATATAGTCTTTACATGCTTCTTCCTATGGCGGCACTTCTTATTGAACAACCTGTACAGTATCTTATTCATCAACCTGCACAATAATAAGAAGTGTGTATTCATTATGTTTCCAAAAACGAAAACCGAACACAAACGCAAATTGCGAAAACAAAAACGGAACGACGAACTGTGCAATTATGGAGAATTTGCATATTTATATTCAGTCAATCGCAATACCAAGTTTCCGCATAATAACAAACAAAACATAGTTCGGTCGGGCGGAGTGGTCATCTACGAAAATATGGCACATTTAGACACTCTGCAATCTATCGAACACGATTTGTTAAAATTCGATTAGTCGGAAATGCGAGTCAAGACGATCGCGACAGCGCAATACGGCATTGGCAACATTTGCTCAGTTGAAAAACAACTATAAATGGAAAACGCGTCCTGCTCGTATCGATCTACATCTCGCCAAACACTTCCTTCGATCGCATTCGAGAATTCTTTCTCCTGAACCTCTTAGCTAGATCTGGATGAATTACGTTACCGCAATATTCCGATAGTTCTCTCAGTGCTGATTTTAATTTGGATTTTTGAGAATCACGCGGTCCACATTCATAGAATTTATGCGCGCAGAATTCGGACTCGAATTGAAAAATGAAAAAAAAACAGTCCACCGTCTGCCCAAAGAAAAAGAGTAGTAGACATTCCTACGTCGAGTGAAAAAATAAAGAAAAGGCAAAACTGCACCCATAAGATCCATAAGATATAAAGCCAGCCCAATAACGGTTCAAAAAAATAATAACCTAGATAAAATTCTTATATCGAGTGAAAGAATAAAGGAAAGCCGGAGTTGTCCATAAGATATATATTCATGTATTAATGTATCTGCGTGATAGATACTCGTTTGCTTTCCGTAATTTCTCTACAAAACTTCTCCCTTTTTCTCCCAATAAACTAAATGATACATCAAATAAATTTTAATTAAAATTTTTATGCAAACAAAAAGGTACGGAAATATATGTTAGTATACTGGCACTCCAACCTGTAACAGGCGTTGAAGTTGTTCATTTTTCTTACATATTTTTTTTTTATATTTTTTAGCTCCCTCGCAAAGAGCATTTATATTTTAAATTTTGGTCGGTCGCAGGTGCGAGATAATGAAAGGTATAAGAGTCAAATAGAAGATAAAAGCAGCATATTAGTTAAGGGTTAAAGGAATGTTCAGAAGATAAAGCGGAACTCTAAAAAGAGAGGATATGTATATTTAGTGGTGGAGTATTTATTGAGAAAGTACAAAAGTACGAAGAATGGAAAATAATAATGTGAAGAATTCAAACTGCGATCAAAACGGAGATAAGAAAAGTATAGAGTAACAACGTAAGGAAGGAGATTCTGGTTCAAAGCCGAATTAGAGAACAGCTAGAATTATCGGTAAAAGAAAGCTCTCGGTATTTTTTTTCAATACTCTTGCGATTTAGTAAGCGGGTCTTCTTAATCAGAGCTAATTAGTAGTAGCATTATTACTGTTCATTATGTTCTTCTGTAGTTCTTGTGTTACTCTTTGCGCAAAACTATTTAAACGATTAAACACTGAAATTTTAAAAAAATTTCAGGTTCAGCCCTCCATTGCAGTTTCTCGAAAAACACTAAAATACAGGTATAATGATGAAATAGAGGTAACTCTGTTACTAAGTAAAGAAATTGACCATTTGAATCTTAAACTGTTGCAGTTTCTGAATTGTTATCAATCCGAAACAGTGCTCAATATGTAATATCCATTTAATATATTTTTTTCCTTGTAAGCATTGTTCTTTTTCTGGCTGTGTATTAAGTTTTTGCCAAAAAATAGATGAATCCTAAGAGAAAGTATAAAACTGAGGTGGAAATTGGAAAGCTAGTGTATAAATTCAAAATGTTACAGTATGTTTCAAATGATCATTCCCGGAAATGTGGTGACCGATATACTAACTGGAACAGGAGATGATAGAAAATGGCTTATTAAATTAAATCGGAAAGATCATATGATAGAAATTAAGAGTAGGATATACGAAAGATGGGAATCGGTGAATAAAGTAATATACAAGCAGAAAGGAGAAAGATATTTTATGGTAAACAAGGCTATTCAACGACGAGCGTGTAGAGATTACATAACTTGAATAAGTAGATCAAGAGTGGACCATTATCATATCAGACTCCGGATAAGTTATTTTAATTAGGTATATTAAAAATAACGAAGTTTGCATTAACATCCCAGAGCATTTAGTGTGGCAGTGTATGGAACATAAGTGTGAAAGGAGTACATTAAGCTTATATTACTGAAGCGACACATCTCACCGCTGACGGTAATGGAAATTGTTGATCAGTCGACTTCATTTGAATGTATGAAGTGTTTATACAAATTTATTGAGGCCATGAAAATAGAACTTTAAGGTAATTAAAAGGAAAATGTCCAAATCTGGACCAGGGAAGGGGGGGGGGGGGGGGACTGAAAGAATCAAGGGTAGATTTTAAAAAGATGGATTAGAGGAACGATCGTTAGGGAAGGAAGAAGTGTAATCATGTTTTGCTTTAAAATTTAAAAAGGAAGTAATAATAAATTTGATTATTTTGACACCGCGCCTGAAAACGCTCAACAATGAATGGGACCACGCGATACTGCATTCCATCAGTGGAATGTGAACTTTTTCTCTCGCTATGAAACACACTTTCCGTCCGAATTATAAATAATTAACGCGTTGTTACCTAATTAATCAAAGTTTTCTACTTTTTGAGCATAATTTATATTTCTCTATCATTATAATTTAAATTCACAACGAGCAAAAACTAATTATTATATAAATAAAATAATTCGACGATATGCTTTGTTTTTTTTCCCCCCGACACGTTAACCGAGGGCATTTCCCGGCATCATTGGATTCTAATGTTCAGAAATAAAAAGAAGATATGGAAGGAATAAAATTAAAACGAAAGACGATATTATAGGAATGATACGAGAATGAAAGAATAAAAGAAACGTTATAATAAGGTGTGGATAAACATAGATTCGGGATTCGTAAATAAAAGTGGAAGCGTTCTGTATTGACGAACACTCGAAGAAGATACGATTTACATATCGCAAATTAGAATCATCGGGATGAAACGAACAGAAGAGTAAAGAAGGCATAGAAAAACTGAAAAGAAGATGCCGGAACTCGACTGTAGTGAAAGCGAAGCCGGAAAATGGTTGAGGCAAGAAAGCAAAAGAGGTAAGAAACGTTCTGAAGGGTGTACTGAAAGGACAGGAGCGTTAGGAAATAAAAGAGGATAATTATCATTCTGGCAATTTCAAAGAATATTAACATTAGAAGACGAAAACTGCGATAGAAATTGACCAGTATCATTTTAGCCCCTGAATACCACCTTGATATGACTAGGAATTTACAAAAATTGTGTACGGAACAAGAAATATATATACGATGATCTAGCAATGAACGAATATAAGAAGAGAATTGTGAAGTCTTACAAATCCGAAGGAAGAGAAGCGGAAGAGTAAAAAAAAACACTTTTAGAATCGAAGAGTAACAGAGACCGTTTTTTTTTCCTTTGTTTTTATAACAAGTTGCGGGTCCCACAAGGCATACTACCCCTGCCCAACACTATTATCATCGTTTATTCATAAATATAATTACAAAGCTTCTTAATACTTTCTTAATGTTATATATAGTACACGTATCATACGATTACATTTGACGAATATCCGTCTTAATACATATATAATCGACTCTCCACCATTTGCTCCCATCATATGTACAATTAAAAATTAACTTATTGTCTCTCATTTCTGTTCTCAATCAGCCACTGCTTAATTATTAGTACCCAAAGTCCTATATCTTTGTGTTCATTAAATCTTCTGGAATTCGTACCAACAATTTAATTAATACCGCCTCATCCGTGTTGTCTATCTTGCTATTTATACATTTTGGTCGGGTATAGAGCTTCCCTATGATTTTTAGTTATTCTACCTCTTTTCGTCGAAGATAATGGATTAGCCTTATACTCAAGCAGTCCGCGATAAAAATATAACATCTTTGGGTACATTTCTCTTTTCTCTCTCCACCAGCTAATGTTACTACTAACATGATCTGATATTCCATATAAGATTCGAGACAGTACTTTACGACCGTCATATGGTTGTTGATTGAGCAAATCTACATAATGCTGGTAGCGTTTACATAATTCTGTTCGATAAATTTGTAATATGCTTGTCTTAAGAGATAATGTTCTGCCAAAAGTTAAGCCAAGGTATTTAACCTCATCCGTCGTTTCCAGCGGAGTACAACTACAATTCAAGATAGGAGTCAAACAGTTGTGTAAGCAACTATAATAGAACGCTCGTGTGTTCTATATCTACTGGACGTCCTTATATATAATAAAACCTTTGATTTTTTTTATATTAATCAAGTGCCCACTTATTCTCATAGTATCAACATCCTCTTGCAGCAGTTTTTCAGCCACAAGAATGTCATGGTGCTCAATTACAAGTGCTATATCATTCGCATAAGCATATACAGTCTCAAATGTTTAACATATTTGCGAACGTTCCTTGCCCTACACCTCTTAAAGCCAGTTTCCTCAGTTCTTCATCGATTTTTTGCAACTTTCGCTCTCTTATGTACGTAACTTTCAAACCATCTATTTTGTTTGCCTATACTACTAATACCTCCAATAACCCGCAACAGTATTTGATGATTCACCGCATCAAATGCTTTACTGATGTCTATAAAAATTACAAGAAACTGTTTTGCAGTTGCCAATCCATTATTGATTTTCCACTTATTAATGCTCTAAACAAGGAGACGACTGTTGATTTCCCTTTTCTAAAGCCGAATTGGTTATTGTGTAGTAGATTATTTCCCTCCGGTAAATTTCTTAAGTGAGACGCAAGAAATTGTTCCAAAATGTTTGCCAACACTGAAATAATCGTAATTGGTCGATAATTTTCGCATACTCTACCACTTTTATCTATAGGCCGTATAATTCCGGTTCTAAGTCCTTCGGGGACTACACTTAATAGAGCAATCAATAGCATTAGTAGAAACAACATATACGATTTTGCCCGATTCCGCGGTGAAGAACATGGAAGGTTCCGGTTTGAAAGAATCGGAATAGTCCAGGACCATGAAGGCAGCCTAAAAAGGTGTTCTTATCCGTGAAGAACAACAGAGTGCAAAAGGAAGGAACATGTGAAAGATGTGTTCTCATTTAGTTGCATTAACCGTATCGGAGACATCAGCATTTTAATCATCCTAATAAAAAACGAAGAACTTACCGCTTTTCATTTTTCACTACCTGCCGACTCACGATTAAGATTTATTTCGTTATATCTGATTAAGTCGTTGATATCTCCTTCCGGGGGCTCAAATTGTTTCACTATTAAAGTCTAACGTACACACAGCTGGATTGGAACTAACTGGAATTCGTCGCAAAAACTTTCAAAGACATTGAAAAAAATTAGAACACGATTCGAAACTGTTTCGTAGGGGAGATCATTAAGCATCACGAAACTGAGACCAATAATAATGTTGTACAGATTTCATCCATCAGCGTAGACTACAACGGTTAAACTTGACCATAATCATCTAGAGGTATTCTTTGTCGATCGATCTAGCGCAGTTTTCTTAATCGAACGCGCGCGTATCTCCTAGAAAATCCTTAAGGCGCGCATATATTGTTATTAAGGGAGCGAAGAGGCGCACGGTCGAGGGCCTAATGGAAAGGTGTAGAAAGTTTATTGCAAATGAAAAACCGGAAATGAATACTTTTTCGAGTTTTGTAAACGTCAGAGTCGGTGGCAATAAACGAAGATAAAACAACTTGTTTACGAGAGTTAAACAGATATCGTTGACTATGGGACTGCCGATGTAATCGGGAGCAGTGGTGGCGGCGGCGGCGAATCGGTGTGTGTCTTTTGAAGAAATTACTTCGGTGTTTATTCAATAATAAAATAGACTTCGATTTCTGGTTGCCTTATTGAGCTCGTCTCATTTTCTTCTGCCGCCACTACTGTGTCTAAGATCAACAAAAGCCCGAATAAGTAGAAGAACTGCGCAACGAGGAGCCGTGTTTCCACTGCGGTTGTCCGACGACTGCGAGAGATGTAGAATCGAGAGAACTCTGAAGACGAAGAATCAACATTGAGGAACAATAAACGACAATGTTGGCCAACGTGCGTGTTCTTTTTGATTTCCCGAAGAAGAAGAACAGTGTACAAAGACGGAGCACGGTATAGATGGTAAACAATCATCAACAAACGCCAGCATCCTTTGACGTATGCCGCTCGCCTTACAGCACCGCATTCAGACGGAAACAAGAGGAACAAGGCGCAGGGCCGCCGCCGTACGCGGATCCGACCTCTCAAAGAGAGGCGCGCACGGATCAGAGTAAGGGCCTGAAACGATGCACAGACGAGAACGGAAAGGCCAAATAAAACGGGGCAATATGTGTCGAGTATATTTACAAAAGAAGATGGGCCTGTTCTAATTTTACGCTTTGTCGCTCATACCGCGCGCTCTGCCATACAATCACAGTTGCTCATTCGCCAGTAGCACAGCCTACACCGTGATTAACTCAATATGTTCGCACGGCACCCCGGCCCCTCCGCGGATGCTCTTTCCTTAATAAGATCTCAATTTCGAATTAACGACTTTCCTCGATCCCCGGCTAGTTCGGCTTTTTATTATTGCCCTGTTCGGGAATAACACGTGACCATCGGACAAGCGAAACGACAAACAAACAAACAAAACAAGCTCAACGCTTAGTTTACTTTAAGCGTGTATCACTTTTTAGCAGCGCTCGCGGCAGCGGCATACAAGTAGCACGCTCCAACACGCTCTGTTGTCGGCTAATAACCAGAGAAACTAAAAGGTTCCCTTTTTTTTTTTTTTTTTTTTTTTTTTTTATCTCTGTCGAAAGATTCGCAATTAAAACACGCTGCACGCGAAAATCGCCTTAAAAGAATAATCAAAAAAAGAAGAAAAAAAATACCGACTAATAGTACGCGCCCTCAGATTATTTTGCTGTACACAGTGCAATAATATCGGTGCGATTTATGAAAAATACGTAACATTACGGATAAAAATGGTGAGGTACGGTGCAATTAAGGTTAATTTTTTTTGTTTAAATTTGTCCCGTGCGTTTTATTAGTTTTGAATTCCGTATATGTACGTCGCAGTACTAGAAACGATTGTGTAATACATTTCGGGATAATGTACGTCAGACGAATGTTGAATAAGTGAAAAAAGGGAAGATTTCGCGGAGTTTTCTGTTATTGGTAAAATTGAATCATCAAAATCGATTCATTGTTAAAATGTGGTCACAGTTAGGTGAGATTTCACTGCCGATTTACCTAGTGTTAGTCTTTTGCTTCACTCGTTATTTCAATGGTTACCTATAGTAGTCAGGAGAGATTGTCCAGATGAAATTATTTCGTTTATTCGTAGACTTTCGATATTAAAGTTACGAGTTTATAACTTTCACGGATGACGGTTTATAAAATTACCCTCCCCAGTTCATCAGTCCGATCAAGACGAACTCGCTAATTGCTCATCTGCACAACTGCTCCTTCGAATCACTTCGCCCAAAAAACAACGATACATCAAGGCTTGTTTAATTTTCATACTAATCATTTGCGTATAAATTACTTCCGGCGACTGACCGTCGAAGAAAAATAGTTCTCTGACTGGTTAAAAGAACTCAATATAAAATTATCCAAACAGCACATTATTATAGTAGATCTATTAACGGTTCCGCGAGGAGCTATAAATATATAGGCTGCGGTTGTATCTCTAAGGGCGCAAGAAGCTCTAACTACACCTATAAATATGTATTTTCAAAAAATAATAATAAATTGAATACTGAAATTTGTGAAATACACGCGGTTTGAAATTTTTTAATGTCACCCTAAAGTATTATACGGATTAAAAAAAAAAAAAAGGGAAAAACCAATTATATCTTTGATGAGACATCATAGATTATCAAGATTTCCAATATTGTATCCCAACGGCGCTAATGAAATTCGGGTGAGTTGGTTTCTTCCACCCTGCGATTCTGCGTTCTTAGATTACACACCGGTGTAATAACCAATATACAATTTCAGAGTGGGTATTATAACAATAAAACTGAGGTTAAAAATTGTAATTGGTTCGTGACAGTTTTAACAGGCATTCTTTGTTTTTCGAAAGAATTTGTAATTTTATTCTCTAATTTTCTTTTCTAATTTTATTCTCTAATTTAATGAGCAGAAACCCCGATCTGCGCCTTTGAAAAACGTTCATCCATTCTACAAAACTATTGGTGCGCAATACTCATTAAGCGGTGTCTACTTATCTACTGAAGGCAGTGAACCGATTTTAATTTTAAACATACAATTACGATTTACAACAGGAAAAAATTTGTTTTCACCAGTTTCACCTATTTCACGTTAAAGAGCATGCTTTCAAGTGTCCGAAACCGTTGTTAAATCAAAACCGCATTTTTTAAACATACATACTATGTACCTTTTCTCAGCGAAGTCATATACATATATATATATATATATAGTTAAGAACAAAATAGCTAAATCGAGAGTAACTAATACACATTTACGATGAATTCCAGCGCAACGGGATCATTGACAAAAAGTGGGAGAACAAAAAGGGGTACTACATTGCCTGTCTAGAGTGTAGATATCTCATTTTTTTTAATTTATTCAAAATATGGGATCATATTTGATTTCCCACATTTCCAACGGTCGAATTCGAACAACTCAAAAGGCCTGCGCCCGCCAAAAAACAGTTTAATTTTTTAATCGCTGACAATTAGTAGGAAATTTTACGCAATTGCAGTAAGAAAAATAAATAGTTCGATAAATTTTATTCTATTACTTTAACGGGGACGAGGGAGGGTCGTCTATATAAATATCAATTTGCAATTTTAGCAGCGCGCACTGCATATCATTGTAGGTCACATCATATTCACGCTGATTGAAGAAACGCTGAAGCGTGAGTATGCGAATTCATTTTTGATTATTTCAATACGTACAGTTTGATTTATTCCGTGTAACTCTATGATAATATCCATCGACGTTAAAATAGACACATTGCTAAATGAATAGCGCCGCGCTAACAATTATCGAAACAAATTTATATTCGGTAATATTTCATTTTATTATTTATAATTTTTAAATTAAATATAGTGTTTAGATATTTAACCGAAAAATAATTTTTAAATAATGTGTGTAGCAAACTTTAATAATATTTATATAATTTGTTTGCGCAACATTGTTATAATTTCGATTTTTCTAAGGATGAATATATTTCCATTTAACCTTTTTCGTTTGTGTTATTTTTGGTTTAGTATATTTTATAGTAAAAAGAAGAAAGATAAAATTTTTTGGACACTTCATGAGAGGTGAAAAATACAAATTACTACAGACAATAATAATGGGCATGATAGAAGGAAGAAGAAATCCTGGATAGATAATATAAAAAAAAAAAAACCGGATCGGAATTAAGAAAACAGAAGATCTAGTCAGAATAGCAAAAGATCGCGAAATCAATTCCAGCAGATAATCCAATCCATACATGATGATTAAGCAATACCCGAATCGGGTGGCACGAGAAGAAGAATATTTTATGTCAACTTCATTTAGAGATATAATTAATAGCGGTAACATTACACATTTATAGATTTATCTCGGTAAGTAATTCTCATCTCACCATTGTAATCTTTAAATAATTTCTTCTATCTTCCGAATCGTACGCTCGTTCTTTTACCGTTATGGCTTTTCCTGCTTGTGGTAACACTTTGTATATCCTTCCGGTAACACTTCTGTTGCTAGTTCTCCGACCAGATTCCCCCTTACTATTTCTAATCGAATAAAAATATGACGTAGTTTGCCGGGTCTCTTTGTTGGTACTCTACCACTACTACCTTCGAAAGGAAAGATAAAAAAAGAGTAAAATCTAAATAACTGCGATGCTGAAATAAAATTTTCATAAAAGATTAATTTATATGCTTCTGTGTTTGTATTCTCTTTTTTCTTTTCAGCGGAGGAACATCAAGAGCTTCAACGTTGTCAAGATACATTATTGCAGATCATCGGATAACGCCGTAATATCATAATCGGTATTTAAAGAAAACGGTTATAGATCGTTTGAAGTTCTAACCGCACACCGATCCTCCGGTTGTGGTCAACTATCCGCTCTTCCTGTTCTCTTTAGAAGGCGAATATAATTTTGGAAATTTATTTCCGATATGCTAAAGAGATTGTGCATAGTAGATTTTCTGTTTCTCTCCAGTCCTATTAAAAATATTGTTTACCCCTATCCAACGATCGATTAATTTCAGAACGCGGTTTAATGAAGCAGGAAGAAAATTCCGAGAGGAAAAGAGAACGGAATCCTAACATTTGATGAACTACTCGGATAGGGGGTATGTGCGAGATTACGTAAGCGCGGGCTATATAATAATATGGAATTTGTCACAGCGCCGTTGTGTTCGGCGGCGAAGACATTTCTCTGAAAACAGAGAGAGCGGTGCTATATATGTAGCTGGCCCGTTTCGGATCCCCTTTGCAATAAGATAAACAGACACGTTGTCAGCTGGAAACAGCGGATTATACTAATTATTTATAACCATCGCAACCTTTCGCTAAACTAGAAGCACACACTAAACGACGTCTCATAGATTTTGCTTTTTATTTATTTATTTATTTCTCCCTTTTTTTCGTCTTTTTTCGTCAAAATCCAAAATAGCGTTGTCGCATTCGAAACGACGCGTTTCCGTATGATTAGACTGCGACAATGGGGCCGCCAATAGTGTTGGTAAGCCAAACTTTGTTTTCTATATAAACAAGAGAAGCTATACGGTGCGAGCTCTACTGGTAGCAGTCACGAAACGTGGCGACGGCATATCCATCAACGTGACGGATAGGCGTAGCGCTCGAACGCCAAAACCGATTTATATACACATGTATAAGTTGTTTTCGGTCGACTTTTATAACAAATTATTCCGCTCGTCCGAGAATTAATTAGAAAAACCGACACTATCACTAGCCGCTTCAACGGCAAAATGTGACGCGACATTTTTAATATTCTCGCGTATGTCTTGCGTTCCGTTATTCGGATTTTGATTTCTTTTTTTTTTTTTCGTTTTGTTCCGTTTACGGCGACCGTTGACTGGCTTTCTTCTGTTAGATATTAAAAAAAAAAGCAAAAAAAAAACCATAATAACATAAAAGTATCTCTCGCCGATGGTGCAGAGAGAAATGATCAAAGAGGCGCGCTATGGTCACACTGTCGGCAATTATAAATGATCAGCTGGAAAAATTGTTTTAGTAATTGAACAACATCATCTCATTTTGAATTTCGCCGAATTGCTGGCGTATAAAATACAATTTCGCGTAGTGTTTTTTTTTTTTGTTTCTTTATCGTTATTCGTCATTTTTAATAGTCGCCTCCTTTTTGTATGCCGAATCCGGCGTTAGAAAAATAATTCCATCACTCTAAAACATTTGTTTAGATTTGGCGAGAGAATTGATAAAATTAAATATAAAATAAACAACGCGAAAAGAGTTTAAAATAACATTCGCATTCGTGATAAACGAGATAACGAAAGTTTATATTCACTCCCTTTTTTCATTTTTCTTTTTTTTTTTTTTTTTAATTTCAGCATATTATTTATCAGGTGTAATAAATTTCGATGAGATGTTCGAATAGCGTCTCGGGGGTAAATGTTCAGGTGAAGTGAATAGTCACGCGCTCTCAGAAGCAGTGTCGTGGATAATTAAGCTCTTCAATATATATACTCGTATATACTAATATAGGCGGATATCTGTAGCGAGTTCTCTTTCAATCCGACTTTACTCTCAGCGACATACTTAATTACGACGACAACCTGTTAAAATGTATAAATATAAAGTAGATAAATTCCCATTATTAACGAACAAAAATAAGTATAAATTAATTTACTTTAATAAATTAAAGTAAAAATATTTCAATTTAAGGAAGCGATTTTAGCCCAACAACAGCACGGAGTACGCGTTCAATTAAAACTAAAAACGCCCTGCAGAAAAATCAATTGGACTACATGTCATACTAGGCGAATGAAAGGCGAAAATTATTTACAAATAAATCCAAGCCGGTGAAATATGTACAAAAAAATTGAAAATAAAATCTTATTTACAAAATAATAACGAATTTAACGGACAAATTTTCGATATTAAGATTATAAACAGATCAAAAATCGACAAGCAGTTAAATTTTAAGGATTAATTTAATTGGTCGCTGAAGAGTAATTATGTTTATATTTATTTAAATAATAAATAAATAATAATTTTCAGCTACGTTCTTAAAGTTTCCTTTATTATTATAAGAAACAAAGACTACTAATGTTTTGTTTTTTTTTTTAGCGAATTAGATTTATGTTTATTTTTTATATTAGATGTTCAGCATATGTAGATTTTTCAATTTCATTATTATTGAAAAATGTTATATGTTCCGTATGTCGTCTACATTTGATTTTTCTACCTGTTTTACCGAGATATATGATTCTTCACAATCCGTGCACTCTGCGTATACCACTATTTCCATAAATATTATTATTTTTTTCCTATTTAAAATGTTTATTTTATTTCTTAAATTATTTTTAGTTTTGAAAGCTACATGTTTAGTTACTCTTTTTTTTAAAAAAAAAGTATATCAGTTTATTTATACATACATATATCCGTTTATAAATGTGAATGTTATCCAACCTTTATTATTATTATTATTATTATTATTAGTTTTTTGTATACATTTTAATTTATATTTTACCCTATACATTCACTTATTTATTATTTGCCCATCATAGCCATTATTTTTGCGAAAGTTTTAATATTTTATTGCTTGTTTTCTATACATATATATTAATGACAACGCCTTTTTTAGTCCGACCCATTACTTTTTCTGTCACAAAAATTTATCCCAAAATGTGACCATTAGGTAAACAATTTTTTTTTTTTTTCGTGCACTCAATAAGAATGACATTGTCAATTTTCCTCACTCTATACGAACCATATAGAAGTATAGAGCTGGGGGTCCGGAGGTGTCCCACGTGAGGTCAAAGGGCGCGGTTCCTTTGCGAGCACAAAGAGTCGTATTATTTATATATATATATATATGCTAGCTGTGCCCCACAGCTTCGCCCGTGTATTAATGCCCTTTTAGATCTGTACTTGGAAATTCATTAAAAATTTTTGTTTTATCTGGAATTGTATTTACGTAAAGATTCTTTCTCTCTCTTTTGGGTGAAAGATGTTTATCACCGTCTAACAAAAAATAGTTTTCATGTTTCACGTTTAGCTGAAGATTTTCAATTTTTCTATAACCTGTCCGTTGTAATCTAACAAAAAGTTTTGCTCGACTAAACAACACACACAGCCATCATTTTGAAGAAATCAAGTTATATTCACACGGTGATCTCCCATAATTACACGTTTAAGAGAACATCTTCACTCACATCTTTCAACCACTCTGTCTCGAGCGCTTTATTGAAATTAATTTATTATCATAAAATCAAAATAACAGTGGTTGAGTAAAGATTTTAATATTTCTGGTAGCAAATTATTTTTAAAAAAGTTAAACGGTTAATTTAAAAAATTTATACGGTGGTTTTGGCCTAAAAGTTCGAATATTTGACATATCAGTTAAATACTCTATTTTATTTTTATATGTTCCCCATTAAGTCCAATAATATATTGCTTAAATCTCTATATGTTTTTACAAACATATTGTACGATACATTTTCTTCTACTCCTAATAATTCATTATTATATAATAAATAAGATAGAGACGAAAACAAAGATGCACCATCCCTATCTATGTATTTTACATAATGGGGAACTATTGCATCATCAACACACATTAATTCTACATTCATAATTACATATAACACGAACTTTTTTGTAAACAACGGCGAACACAATGTATTTCATCATCCATCGATAAAAACGCCATGCGCCAGCGATAAACATGGTTGCATTTTGATTAACATCGCACGATACACAAAAGTCGCCACGAAAAGTAGAGTTGGTGCTCAAAAAATAATAAAATTGTCAAATTTGTTTTTTTTAATTGATCGATTAAATTATTTAATATAACAAATATTTATGTAAATAATTAAAACAAAAAGTATCCTATCTGTTAAGTTGGACCAAATTGCATGTACTCTCAAAATTTTATAAAAATCGTTTAAGTAAATTCCGAGTTTACCCTGCACAAACATAAAGACACGGGATTTTTATATATATATATATATATATATATATATATATATATATATATATATATATATATATATATATATATATATATATATATATATATATATATATGCATCTAATTAATTTATCTTTTGTTGTTATTATTGTTTGATTTTGTTATTTACTTCTTTTTCTATAGTATATTAAATTTTTTTGAATATTTTATTGAAATCATTTAGAATATTCAGTATTATTATTATTATTTTCAACAAATATTATTTATGTGTCTTCTATGTATCTAATATGTATTTTTATGTTATATATATCTGTTTTATATTTACGGAGAGAAATATGTTTGTGTACATGTTGTTTTTTGTTTTTTTTTTTTTCATTTTACTAATAAAACCATTAACCTTTCCTCGTGACTTTACCCATAAGTTCATTATATATTACTAATCTAAAAATATATTACAATAGGCGAGGAGCTAATCCATTCCTCCAGTATGGGGCTAGGTCAATGATATTAATTGATTATAAAGAGCAGTAAGGGTATCGTGGCAAACAATACAATTAAGCATGGCCCATGAAACCCTGCCAAAATCTATTAGGGGAGATTAAAGAATACTACTGATTATAGGGTGAGATTATCCCGATATGTAATATGTAATCTAGCAACAATAACACGGCAACCGATACAATTAAGTACGGTCCATGAAACCCTGCTAAACTATGTCATAAAATATAATATTTCTAATAGCAAGAGTATCGTGGCAACCGATACGGTCAAGTATGGCTCAAATAGATCGAATATAAAATTGGGCCGAGGAGACTAGCCTGTGGAACTGGAGTTAGAATTTTCCTCTCGCTGGATTTTTTGTTATTAGTTTTTACAATAAATGTCTGGAAGAAAAAATAAACACAGATATCAGGAAGTAGTAACCGTTTTGTAGTTGAATAGCAGTTCATCATGATGCCAAACTCCATCGGACGCCTGAAACAATCGTCTAAGCGCCCTTCGTTCAATTTTCATGTGGAACGGCGTATCTCACCCGCGCGTCTTAACAATTTATTTGCTATTTGAGATGATTTTCGTACTAATCGACAAATCTTAACTTCGGCTATAAAAATATCTGAATTGTACATCGTTTAAATTTACTTCATCGAGCTGTTTAATTATATTTTCGTATTTAATTTACTGATTTTAAAATGTTGATGATTTTCATAGTATAGCGCCTGAGCTGAAACCCGAATAAATAAACCGAACACGTTCACCGGCAAAAGTATACAGATGACTGATTAATATTGTTGGAAATAAAATTTATAATCAACAAAAAATTAAAAATTATTAAAAACAAAGTGCGTCTTCCTACCCGCTTGGCTACTAAACCAGAGGACACAGGTTCGAGACTTGTCTTGTGTATTTTGTTGTCACTGAATCTGGTAGGACCAATTAACTGATATTTGTGATTTAAATAAGTAAATAAATAGGATTTAAATAAAAATTTTCCGCGAGTAGTTTTTTTAACCCTATTATTATTCTTTATTTCGGCTTATCTACACACTGTGGGTATTTACCAAGCGCCAGTGATAATTTTTCATATTTTCAATGTGCGGCAACAACATTCAAACTCCACTCAAATGCCTAATCAACCAAATAGCGGCTGTTCCTTTTTTTTTGTTTTGCGAACAGAGTTATTTCTTTAATAACGAGATCTTTAATAGTTTTGGTTTTTGTTTTTTTTTTTTTTTTTAATAATTTCAACTATAATTGAGGTTGTTGCAGAAATTTGGTTTAATTAAATTATAGTTGTTAAAGAATTTGGAAAATGACAAAAGATGTGATATTTTATCCGATTCGAAAGATTTTAGTTAGGGAACGAATGATTTATTATTAAACGGAACAAAAAAATAATAGTAAGAAAACATTATGTGACATTTTTTGGCACTTGAATATACTACTAAATGTGCAACAGCTTTATTCATAGACCCTCACCTAACCCGATATTACTAATATTACGAATGGTTTAAAACATAATCGTATACGTATATTTCTTGGACTTATAAAGAAACTAACTAGAATTGGGGGGAAAAAAACATTAATTATAAAAGTAATCTATTTTTAATCCATATTTTATACGTTCACGCTGGTGTTATTATGTTACTTTGACAGGAATACTGAAAAAAAAGATTCTTATAAACATCTCCTCTATTTAGTATTTCAAAAATAAATTAATCATACTGGGGTCTACGTCTACTTTAAATTTTACATAGTAAAAATTACCATTTTCCAAAAATTGTTTTACGAAATTATTTTGACACGAACTCTAAAAATATATATACATATGTATATTTTTTTTTTTTTTTTTTTTTTGGCAGCACCAAAAAAATCGGTATGTTGCACGACCTGCAATACATCTGATGCTTTGTATTTCGCCGGAAGTTAATCGTCTATCTAATGGCAGAGATCAACGTGAAATTGTGTTTCAATTAATTTTTTCTCAATTCCAAAGAATAACGCTTTAAAACTAAAATGTAACATTCGAAAATAAATACAAATCACAGGGGTATATAATTTTCTAAGAAACCATGTTTTACATTTCTGAATTTGATATATCATTCGAGCAGTATTTCTAAGAGATTTTCAATATTCACGATAATGCAATTTCAATTTTAATTATATTTTGCTTACAAAATTAGATCGCGGGTAATTCTAATATGTTTAGAAATTATTTGGCAATCAGCGACTACTGGCTTAGCTGAAAACAAAAAATTTATTTTCTTCTCGTCATTTTGTATCGAAAATACCTAAAAATCAAACTGAATAAAGTTGCCAAGAATAAAAGTTCATTCATTATACACACAGCTGATTGGTTTTGTTTGACGTACGAATTGAAACCGACTTTTCTATAATACGAATCATAAAAGATTAGGCATTGGATAATGTCCGAAAAATCTAGTTCTAAATTTACATACATTTTTTTAATATATGTATATGCACACATAATATGTACACACATACACATATGTGAATATATGAATATATATATATATATATATATATATATATATATATATATATATATATAAGTAACCGTTCGGTAGGCAATTCTAAGTCGGCCGGCCAAGCCGACTTAAACAATGGAAACCTTATCATCTACTTCACTGATAACGGCCAACTCAGGTAATAATTTCAATTATGTCGATACCACTAACCGTTCCTCTAACAACCGACGTTCTTTCGCCGACGCAACTAAAACTAAATCTAACAACAGAATATCTCCGCTAAACCATTTTACATACCCCAACGAAGACCAAGGCCTAACATTTCCATATATTCAAGGTTCCACTCTTAAGGACTACTTCGTCTCGTTAAAACCATCAGTCGGCTCAGCAAAGAACATTATAGCAGCTTCTCGAATAAGCAACAATAGAGTTCTAATCTTTTTAAACTCGCCGCAAACTGTCGCCGAATTTATGAATTCTCACGGCTTCATTATCGTCAACAACACTAAAATCAATGCGAGGAAACTTCTTACGTCTGCTAAAAAAATCGTACTATCTAATGTATCAGCAGTTATCCCTAATGAAGTCCTTCAATCGCACTTAACCGAGAAACTTGGATTTAAATTAGCCTCGCCTATCTCGATCCTCAGAGTCCAACCACTTGACGAAGAATTTGGCCACATCGTGAGTTGGAGACGCCAAGTCTACGTTTCGAATCTGGAAGACATCGAATGTCCTCATTCCTTTCTCCTTCCATATAATGACCGGGACTACCGCATTTTCATCACCTGCGATGACCAGGTCTGTTTCAAATGTAACTCGACAGGTCACAAAGGACATGCCCCTCAACTGACCAGCCGTGGAATATGCGCAATGTGGAAACTGAAAAAAAGATTTCTGTTCTCGCTGATGGACCACCGAATGAGGAGAGTCTTGACATGTCCGAGATACAAGTGGCTCACAACGCCCTAGGAAACCAAGCCAGCATAGATGAACCAGACAATCAAAGTATAAATACTCAACAACTCTCTCCATCTTCTTCCGCAGAGGGCGACAATCAATGTAGCATTCAAGCCTCTACAAAAGTTCCAGACCTTATGCTGAAAAACAACTTGGACTTACAACAGCGATCTATCAAACGGAGAATCTTAAACCTCCAAAGAAGCCCAACAAACGAAACAAATCAGTTGTCCCGCCAGATCAGCCTCAGACTAACAGTCCTCACGCCGAGATAGACGCAGAAGGCAGCGCTCCGCCCTCGATGAAACAAATATTCCAACCACTGGAGGAAAAATTTATGGAAAAAGAAGGCTCCTACCCAATATCTTTTGTCAATTTTCAGCTATTTGTCGACATGTGCCAAGGAGCGCCTATACTTCAGGACATAGCAGCTGAATTCTCCACAGATATTCCTGCTGTTATCCAAATGCTTCGGGACAATCACCCCTTATTAACGGACAGATCAATGAAAATTCCACCAAAATAATTAACAAACTTCAAACCGAATTGCAAATCGTAAACAATAATCCATAAATCTGCGATCATGAACTCCCTTATATTGAATTGGAACTGCAACGGAATTTTCGCTCATTATGAAGAACTAAAGTTGCTTATCTCTACATATCATCCAGCAATAATCTCATTGCAAGAAACAAGGCTCAAAACAAATCAAATACCAAACCTAGCTTCTTATTCTGTCCTGAAGTCCCCCCCACCAGCTGGGCGCAATGCCCACGGGGGTGTCCTATTAGCAATCCGGAGAAATCTGTCATTTCAGCACATCCGACTTAATTCAGAGCTTCAAAATCTATGTATTCGTGTCCATCTTGACCAGCCTTTCACTCTATGCTCTTTCTATCTCCCTCCACAAGAAACTGTAATTGTAGCTGATTTCCTCACTTTAATTCAACAACTTCCGACACCGATAATTCTCGTTGGCGACTTCAACTGTCATACTCCTTGTCTGGGCAGTAATTATACCAATCCTAATGGTCGCTTAATAGAAAATCTACTAAACACTCTTAACCTATGCATACTAAATCCACCGGAGCCCACGCACTATAGTTTCGCGTTTCGTACATGGTCTAAACTAGACTTAATCATTTCATCCCCTCAAATAGCCAGTTCCTTAATGGTATTCCATCATGCTGATGTCGCGGACAGTGATCACGTTCCCATGCTGGTCAATAAAATCGTCAACTCAGCGTCATTAGGAACTCATATAACTCACTGGAATTACAGAAAAACTTATTGGTCTCGCTACATAGCCCAATGCCGCACTATTTCGCTGAACTTAACTAAGGATATTGATTTCGTAGTGGATAACTTCACCTCAGCTCTACTCAATGCAGCACGGTCAAACACCCCAGCGCCCAAACAACCCACACGGAAGCTAGTACCATGGTGGACGACCGAATGTGCTACTGCCATTCGCCTCAGACGCACTGCACTGAGAAAACTAAAATCGGCCCCCACGATTGAACTCCACACAGCTTACAGGAAAGCTCGTGCAAAAGCAAAATGGACAATCAAGCAGGCTCAGCGAAAAACATGGAGAGATTTTACCTCTACAATCACAGCATCAACACGAGCAAGCCTACTGTGGTCAAAAATCCGCTCTTTAGACCATCTCTCATCTAACTTATTTCCCGCGGCTATCAAAGTCAGCAACTTCCGAACAAGCGATCCTACCGAAATAATCTCTGCTTTCGCCGATCACTATGAGCATTCTTCCACTGGTACAGATAACTCGAACACTGCGGAACAGCTTATTTCCTTCAACTCTAATTGTGATAACGAGCCATACAAGCAGCCTATCACTCTCCAAGAACTATCCTCAGCTATCAAACGCACAAAAGAAGCTGCTCTCGGTAGTGACAATATACACATCTCCATGCTCAAAAACGCTCCCATTGAAACCCATCAAGTCTTACTCCAAATATACAACAAGATGTGGACTGAAAACACTTTTCCCTCGGCCTGGAAGACAGCGATTATTACTCCCATCTTGAAATCTAACAAAAATCCTGCACTCACAGAAAGCTATCGGCCAATATCACTAACCTCGGTGTTGTGCAAAATTTTTGAACGAATAGTTCTCTGCCGTCTGAACAGAATATTAAACTCGGAAAACCGACTACATAAATCACAGTTTGGATTCCGGAGCGGGCGTTCTACTTTTACACCCATTGTACATTCTTCATAATGCTATAATAGAGTCGTCAGCTCAAAAAACTCACCTGTTAGCTGTTTTCTTCGACCTTACCCAGGCGTTCGACAGAATTCACAGATCAAAAATTATGGCTCAGCTCTGCAAATGGGGCCTTGGAGGTAACTTAGCATCGTTTATAAGTAACTTCTTATCCGAACGGAAATTTATCGTTCGAATAGGAAAGCACTCTTCCTCGTTACGCTCACAAAAGAACGGAGTCCCACAAGGCTCTGTCCTCAGCCCGACCCTATTTAATATTGCTACCAGTGATCTTCCCTCCGCTGTACAACCGCCGGTGCAGTGCTCACTGTTTGCTGACGATCTTACCATTTTCGTGAACTGCAACACCATAAAAATTGGAGAGAAAGTATTACAGAGAACAACATCAAGAATCTCCGAATGGCGCTATCAAAATGGCCTCCAAATTTCCATCTCAAAGACCAAGGCTATTCACTTTTGTCGGATTCGGAAATGCAAACACAAAATTTCCATTAACCTGGATAGTAATCAGCTGGTCGCAGCTTCCTCCGTTCGTTACCTCGGTCTACTTTTTGACCAAACTCTATCGTGGAAACCCCATATAAAGCAATTGAAACAATCCTGCTTCCAGAAAATTAACCTATTAAGAAAACTCGCACACACCACTTACGGATCAGACCGTGTCTCGCTACTTCGAATTTATCGCGCAGTAATAAGATCCAAATGTGACTATGCCTCGGAGATATACTCAACAGGTAACCAGAACTACTTACGATCATTAAACATCATCCATAATACAGCTCTACGGCTTTCTACAGGAGCATTCCGCACTACTCCCATCGATAGTCTACATGCAGAGACGCCCGAATGGCCCCCAGATATTCAACAAATGGCTCGCTCGTCCAACTTTTACATCCAATGCATCGCCTCAAACTTCAGACCTCCGCGTGTAATTCCAATTACTCTTCAAGCTAGAATGGAAACAGCCGAGACTATCCTCTCACATTATCAGCGGATATTATCAACCATTAACATTAGGCAACCACAGTTAATCTCTCATTCAGCCGCAGTCATTTCACCATGGGACCACAATCCAGTTAAAGTGGATCTAGATTTATTAAATTGCAGCCGCAACGAAAATATTATCTCCGAGGAGGCTAAATCAAAGATATCTTCATATGCCCGCAATGCATCAGTACTCTTTACGGACGCGTCTATCTTCGACACTTTCGTAGGGTGTTCAGTGATAAAAGGAGATGCCGCACTAATTCGATACTCACTTCCTGAATTCTTCTCCATCCTCTCGGCTGAACTATACGCAATACTCTTAGCACTACAGTTCTTCTTGAATCAGGAAACAGACAATTCAGTAGTAATCTGTTCTGACTCCGTTGCGGCTTTGAATTCCATATCCGATGTCTGTAACGATAAACAACACCCCATTGCGAAGGAAGTTGCCAATCTACAAATATCTGCCCCTGCTCGCGCGATATCATTCCTCTGGATTCCAAGTCACTCGGGAATTCCTGGAAACGAGCTGGCCGACAGAACAGCAAAGGAAGCTGCAACGATTCTCCCCGTTCCAGACATTCCGGTACCAGCTTCAGATTATGTCCGCCATCTCAAATTGGCTTTGGCCACACTATGGCACCAGCGATGGCTGGCCGTCCCGTGTTCCAATAAACTTCGCCAAATCAAACAAAACGTTCGACCGTGGACGACTCACCTAATCCGACGAAAGGACGATGTAATTGTCACCAGACTCCGGCTAGGACACACACAAAGCACACAAAGGACTCCGGCTCCAATCTGCAATATTTGTAACACTAATCTAACTGTTCTCCATGTCCTCATAGAATGTCCTCAGTTCTCCTCCCTCAGATTTTCACATAACCTTCCCTCCTCCTTATCTACCATTCTCTCCGATGACCCCATAATCCTTTCGAACTTAATCCGTTTCCTACATCAAGCAAATCTATATCATACAATATAACCTCACTCCTCGTTAACTTATTATATTCGCTTGTAATTATCCGTGCCTCTAGCCAATAGTTGCTGAACACGGCACGCTAATTCAAATAATAAATAAATAAATATAAATGTTTGTAAATAAATCTCGGCCCTTCCAACCTAGCCAAGGGGTTTACCCCCTAGATTCCCGAATGATAGTTTTCTATATTCTTACAGAAAAGTCGGTTTTAATTGGCCACGTCATTGTTAAACGGTACATGTATTCGATACAAAAATATTACACAAAAATGGAGTACATGATTCTTCATATTACCCCTGGCGTAAAAACACATGATCGTTAAGTGTGTATATGTGCAATTCTTTCAACTGTAGTGCCTTTTTGTTAAGACTCTTTTCCCTACAATTATTCATCCGGATTTTAATCGCGGTGGTTTTAAAAAATAAATTCACTATTACTCTTCTTTTAATAAATAAAATACTCAAGTGTTGACTCAGTCCGAAATCAAGTGTGCTGTTGATAACATCAGAAAAAGATCTAGAGAAAGCAAACGGATCATCTCAAAAAAAAAAAAAAAAAAAAAAAAAAAGGACCCGATCCCCGATATTCTTTTCGGATCCATCATCAGGCTTAGTGCATTATGAAAAATTTTTTAAATTTTCCAATCGACAATACCATCCTGATAAAGATGGTTGTTATACTTGTTTTAATGTCGATTAAAAGTATCCGATTGTTTCTTTATTTTATCATTCCACTATTAGAGATTTTTTTCGATGTAAATTTTAACACCGTTTTTAACGTAATTCGATAATATTGTATTATTGGAACGAAGTTCTCTGTCGTAGGTTGTGGCGACCGGAGCTAGAGAAAAGAAAAAAAAATTAAAAAATCGGGCATTATGTCCGACTGTTACGAAAATATGTAGAGTTTACGTTATACACATACGCGTTGTACAGAAAAGATGTTGGTATACGAACGTGATAGTGGGGGAAGGAGAGAAAATAAAAATAACCGACCCTTTGAAATTTTATTACTTTTAATTATTTAATTACATCGATTTCTTTCATCAAGCACGTAAGTTTAAATTTTTGATGTTTTCTATTAGTAAAATATTGTTCTTTTCCAGTTTTGCCTCTTCGCTTTGACTTCGCCAAATACAAGAAGTGTGGTTTTCCTTTTAACCTGTTTTATTTTATCGTATACTTTATCACAGTGGCTTTATAACTAATATCTACCAAAAAGCAAAAGTATCCTACCGGCTGTCCCTGGATTCTCTTTTTTCTATCAGTTTTTTCGGTGAGAGACCCTTGTCGCGTTACGTATGGGAAAAAAAAAAAAAAAAAGAGCAAAAAAAGTATATATAAATAAATAAGTGTACCGGGTACTTCAATCTTTTCCGATATAAATGTTAAAAATATGCTAATTTAATTTTGCAACATAACACATCGCGTATGAATTTATTTAATTTTCATTAAAACGTTCTAGGTGATAAAAAAAGTTATTTTAAATTTAAAAAACAAATAAAGGAAAGGCAAGAGGAAAAAAAGCTCGCATACACACACGCAAGTGAGTAATGTGTGCGTTCGAACGAAAGCGCGTACTGAAAAATGTCGTGAAAAGAGAGAGCGAATGAGCGAAGCGGTATTTCTCAATTTGTAAACGTTTGGCCTTTCAGGGCCTTTAACAAATTACATGCTCCTCGTCCGCCTCATTCGGCTAGTTTACCACAATTGGCCAGAAAATTAACTATCCCCACAATCGGCGCTGAGCGGCAGGCCCTTTTCATTCCAAATTGTTCTGGCTTCCTGTGCGCGGATGTGTGCGCGTGTGGGTACGTGTGGGTTTTCGGCCGAATGTTTTTCAATAATAAAAGAATCCGCTCGCCTCCTTCGCGCATTAGTCGAAAGATTCATCGGAGAGATTATCGCCGAGAGAAGCGAGCAAACAAAGTTAGCGATAAAAGTGTCGCTCGGCAAACGCCTAATTTGTCAACCTTGTATAGCGAGTTCGCTCGCGTACTCTTTTGATTGTTCACTTCTACTACCGCCAGCACTTTTAATAAAACACCACACCGGACCCGTAATCAACTTTGTTTCATTGTGCGATGCCCTTCCTCTTACTTTCCAACTTGAATAGTCCCGACGAAGGAAAGCTCCTCTGTCGAAAAACGTTTTCCGTTTCCAAACTGTGTTATTTTCACTTTTGCCGCAGAACTTCATTCTACGAAAACCTGTACAGATGGCAATACATAATTGAGGAATACCATAAGGTCGAGTTTACCGCTGTTCGAAAAAATTCCTTTTTTGCAACAGCAAACAGTTTTCAGAAGATTAAATGCGAAAGGGATAGTATTATAGCCTGTTTAAGGTATCCAACTGCCAGACCGAATGACATAGATTTTCGAAACTAGACCCAAGTCGCGGGTTCCTAACTATTCTGAAATTGAATATCGGCTATACCGGAGAAGTGTTATTTAAGTAAATGTAAACGTGGATGCCAAGAAGAAAGAATCCTCAGACCCCCCCCATTTAAGGCTCCCATTAGAGGCCCCTATTAGAGGTCCCCATTAGAGGTCCTCATTAGAAACCCCCATTAGAGGCCCCCATTAGAGACCCCCTTAAGGGAACATTTCATTAATTTCATAATGTCGTTTATTATATGGCTTTATTTCTTTTTTTTAAAAATAAGTTGTGGGTCTCACAAGTATGCCCGTTGTGTGAGTACCCGACGCTCTTATTATCGTTTATTCAGTTTATACACATTACAAAATTATTCATACTTATTGAACGAAATCGAAATAAATACTCCTTCATTAATATATGTCTTATAAACATTTATAATAATATACGCTTTCACTCTAGTTAAGCATACACACCAAACATAAAGGTTGTTTAAGCATTCAATACGCATACTTATTCTTCTTTAAGTAATACAGTAGAAAAGTATCGGAAAAGGAAAGGCGCAAGAATCGCAGAAGAAAATATATATTCAAATTATTATATAACTGAATTATCTGAATGGAAAGAATTATGACCTAGTTTGGTTTTTTATTCCTTACACCATTCCTTCAGCCATTTCACTACTTCCTTTTTCCATACACCAATACTGTTTTTGTTTAAAATGTGATTGGGAATATTACTCATTATTTTAATTAAAACCGAATATCACCTGTGTTATCGATTCGTAGATTAGACCCTCTAGGATAAATGTGTAATATATATTATACTTTGATTTCTTGTTATTCGAGTTTTTTGCCTAGTTGGTAACTTTATATTGTTGCTATTATATTCAAGTAACCTGTAATAGTAGTAGTAGTAGTACATCTTGGGAGACATTTCATTATTTTCCTTCCACCATGTTACATCAAAGATCCGTCAGATGATTTTCCTTAAATGGGAAGGAGTTTTTTGCTTTCCGAATTGAAAGATAATCAAATTCTTAACTTAGGCAGATGGTTGAAATTACACCCGTGTTACGAAAGAGCACCAAGGAAACAATAGCACCTTAGCAGTGTACACGAACACGCTTTATATGATCAGTTTTTGTCGCTCAAATGGAAAGACGTCATCTGCAGTGAGTGGAAGAGTCACAAAAGCAAGGAGAAACTTTACACAACTAGTAATCACTTTTGCCGTCACATGATTTCAGTGTAGACTAAAAACAATGCCTACCTCACCGCACGATTAAGAACGACTGCAAGGCTGATGACTTGCCGAACAAACTAGTGATGCTACCGAACTAGTTAACCAAGTTTATTTTTTTTTTTTTGAGAAGAGGGTTTTTTATCGGACACTAATTTTCGATGCTTTCAATAGCGGAGTTCCAACTGCACTCTAACGGAACACCGTTGTGCCTAATACCAGCCAAGGTACTTAGTCTGTAGTTCTCCATGTGCAGAATAAGAACCCGATATTATCACACGAAGCCAGTCCTCCAGTCATTGAGGATCAGTGCAATCCCACACACACACACACACACACACACCAGTTAAAATATTTCATAGGTGGCCGGATTATGACTTCTATCATGCGCAAGAAGATTAAGTTTATAATTTTTCGGCTGCAGTTAGATGAGTAGTTTTAGCAATTCTTCAGCGGTTTATCCGTAGAAAATCGAGAAAAAATAGATTTAAGGAAATTACAACTTTAAATAAAATTATTTTCGGCTTTATTAAAAAACCGAATTTTTCACTACAAACAGTTTTGTAATATTGAAACAAAACACAAATTACCACAAAAAACTACATAACGGCCCGACATTTAGAAATTAAAGAAATTATCAAAAACTTTAACAAAATTAAAATTACAAAAATGAACTACTACATCCTAGCTTATTGGCAGTAGTCCCCTTCCACATCCGATTTAAAAGGCCTATCATTACGATACTTTAAACGTTTGAAGCTTCATGCTATTTTAACTATGGTCCTTAATTTCTTTTCTTTTTTTGTAAGGACCATAGCTAAATGAAGTTCCAAACGTTTAAAGTATCGTAATGATAGCAGAACAAAAAAGATATAGGAAAAACTAATGAAATTCTTAGTGTCAGTCTTGAAAGAAGACGGGACTGAACTTAGGAACGAATCGATAATTCAAGTAAAATTTATAAAAGATGCAACGATGGTGTTGGGAAAAATTTTCCGAAACAAAAGAGGATTTCGGAACACCAAAGCAGCAGAGGATAAGGGGGCAACACTTTTGAGTTCCAATAAAGTTCAAAATGTTTCAAGGCACACACGAGAAACGTAATCAAATTTGGAACGAATAAGTTGAAAAATAGATTCTTGCGTTCAATTGTTCTTTGAAGGGGGATGATCAGTAAGATCGTTCAGTTTATTTTTATTTCTATAGTTTTATCATTCTATTCGGTTTAATTTCTCACTTCGTCATTATCTAACTTTCGATTTATTGCTAATTTAAATTAATGCCAGATTCGACTGACCGCAGAGGTAGAAGAGCAACAGCCCCCCAATCAGCCAAGGAATCTAAGTAATAGCTCAAAAGGAGAATAACATATTAGATTTCAATCTGGTGCGAGATTGAATGAATGAAAGAAGCTAGAATAGGAACAACTGACAAGGAAGGAAATGAGAGAACATAAGAGTCATTGTATGGAGTAGGAAGACGAAGATTCAAAAGCCGAGAATAGAAGAGAGAACATTCTGAAGAGAGTGAGGAACATTATTCGAAGAAGACGAGATTGATATAACACAGAAAAAAGGAATCCTCTGGATGAAGAGGGCACCGCGGAGAAGAGACGAGGGAAAAACGATAAAAAGTGACGAAGGGAGAAAGGTATGACCGAAACGAAGACGACATGTAGCAGTAATCAGGGGACGACAAAGGGAAGGAAACATGTCGAACCATCTGGTCAAAGAAGGTAAGGGCTGAACGGAAAGATAAAAGGAATTCGGATTGAAAAAAGCGAAAAATAAATATCATTCCATAATGTAATATGGAACTTTCCGGAAATACGATTAATATTGCGAGGAGGAAATTTATGAAGAGGATGTCCGTTGGAAGCTTCTGAGCGAGCCAAGGAATCACCCACCTCCTCAATATATCTTCATCCGAAGACATTAGACAGAAAGGTTCATAATGAAGTATTTCTCTTATCTCTCGCTACGGTAAAAACGTCTTCAACCAAATTGTTATATCAATAAACCCTCCGGCTAACAAATTCGATGTCCATAAACAACTCAGTATTCAATCGTTTATTTCTCAATATCTCCTATTCGAATTTGGTCTAGATCTTACTATTGAAGAACTTTTTGCTTCATCCGATATTCCGATTTCTAATATTCGTCGACTGCATGCAAACGTGCAACTGATAAGTTTCGTATTCCTATTCCGGCTGTCAAATCAAATTTATGAGCTCATTCTCCTATCTTTTATTCATTTTTACGATTCGTACCGAATTAACGATTTGTAAACCTAAACTCTGTTCTGTCTTCTCGTTTTGGTCATTTTATTAGCCCTTCGTGCCGTAGCAAAAGTACTTGTTCCACATGCGCTGGTAGTCACTGTTCCGCAGAATGTTCCATTTCTCAACAAAACGACCATTCTACTTGAGTCTGCGTGTCCTCTGCCGGCGGTAACAATTCAGCGCTCTGAACCGGGATCTTCTTGTCAAGTTTTTAAAGATCAAGTCAAGATTCTCACAAAATCATGAGTCTTCAAAACGTTTCTTATTCTGAAGCGAAAAATATTAACGAGGATATGATAGTTTCTACATTTTTGCTGAAATTTCAAATCCTGCTAATTTTCTCATCACTTAATAAACATCTAAATCATTTGCCGCTGCTACAGACAGAAGACGCCAGCACTATTCTAGCAGTAGTTCATCTTCCTCTTACGCCAGGATTGCGTCTCAAAAGCACTATTCTCATTCGAAATCTCCGAATCTTCTCAATTCGTTCCTCCTTTGGTATTGCTTGCTTCCTTTAACAAGGGGTTGATTAATAACATAGGAGGACCCAAACGCGGTCATTGTTCTGAGCGAAGAGAACTACTTTTATGGAATTTTTGGCTTTATATACCACCTTCCCTTTAGTATTATTTCCAACCTACCTTCTCAAAGAATGTTGATGTTGCTTGTCGCCTTTAACTAGAACGGTTAATATACCCTCGCGCAATGATTTATCTAAGCTTGTATTTTACTTCAGTTTTCTTATCCGGTTCCTTTTTACTCGATAATATGTCTAGTATTAAGTTTGACTATGGAAATATGGTTTTTGATTAGACGTAATCTTTTTCAATTTCTTTCCTTCTTTGGTCTTTTGTGTTCTTCCAACCGTATCTATACTACCTGATTTTTTCCATCTTTCACTTGGGTGTTAACCTGAAATTTTTAAATTGGAACTACCGTAACACCAAGGCCAACAAAAACTTCTTTGAACCGATCAATATAAAATTAATGTTGCTTTGTTTTCCGAAATTAAAACGTTTTTCTAGCACCCTCATCAGTTCCAACCGCAGCGACAGCTACGTATTTTAGTACGAAATCATATCCAAATTTTTAGTTCATGAACCCAACCCTTATTTTCTGCTAAAATCCTCTTTATCTCAACTTAATTCACATCTCGCTCCTAACTATTCTTCCAGGCCCTTTAATTTCTTTTCTGCTTATATTTCCTCGACTTTTTTCGCGATCTTCCTTTTCAAATGTTATCAATTCTCTCTCCTTTCCTTTTATCGTACGTAGTGGCTGAAATGCTTTGCCACAAATAAAAAATAATATCACGAACTTGGAGAATTTTGTCCTTTCGAATGATGTCTATTCTTTCTCAATGCTTCTTCTCCTACTTACATCAGAAGTCATTTCTCAATTCTATTGATGCATCTCCTACCTCTCCTAATCTCGACCTCAGTTGTTCATACGGTACTTTTGACGGCACCTTTCAAAGTGACTACGTTTCTACCATCATTTCTCTGAACAATAGTCGCTCTTTGTCTTCTTTTACTTCTCTTTATGCTCCAAATTAGGTCCTTTCAATGGCCTAATTCCGTTTCTTTGTTGATTCCTCATTCTCTCTTCAATTCCTACAAATTTGATTTATTTTTACAGTGTGATTTCTTCAAATAGATTCTATTTCTTTTGCTTTAATCTTCTCTTCAAGTAAAATTATCTTCCTGTCCGCATTAGAATCAAGACTATAAGGTTGACTTTACATCAGTTTACCCATTTTCAGATTGTTCAGCTCTCAGCAATTTTCTTTCTCGTAAAGAAGAAATTTCTTTTTTTTTCTCTCCTTCTTTCCAAGTGGCAAATACATGAATAACAGAACATTAATATATACAATAAGAATAGCAATTTACAATTGATCAACACTCCTATAGACGGAGTCCGTTTGACGTAAGGTTTTTCCACGTCTCCTCTACATCACAAATTATACGAAAGAAGAAAGTCGAGAAAATTCGAATGCGTAATACGAAAAATTATAGCTAGTTTAGTAATATTCATTTTCCAATTTGTTTTTGTTTTGTAGCATATTTGCTATATACTTTTTAGTCTTACTTGTATTAATTTTAATTTTGAACCAATTATAATTTTCTCTTATGCGAATTTGGAACAGTATAGAAAAAGATGTGATCTGATGAATCTGCTTCGATATTACCATTCTCTGCAAACCATGTTCACTTTTTTTAAATACTCCGCGAAATTACCGTGTCTTGATTAAAATTAAGTTAGAAAGAAGCCTGGACTAATTTGATCGTTCTTTAGTCTCTGTTTTCGATTCTCAGTAATAGTTCGTACGTTCGCCTTCCTGTTACTTCCTGATCATAAGCGTTTTACCACTTATCCAAGTGTTTCAACTTCACTTCTTTCGTTTTCTGTGGTGCTACCGTGTTATTCTATCTCTGTAATTGTTTCTAGTTATCTTCGTATCGTTTATTCTTTCCAACTATAAATCCGGGGGCATAATTCCTGATACGACATTAGCAGATGTATAGGATACTGTTCTGTATGCAGATATCGTATTTAAAATGATTTCCCGTTGTTCCATTTTCATTGTATTTTTTTCATTGACCATAATGTTCAAAAAGTAAATCAAGAATTGCGTTATAGATCTAACAAGTGCATGGTAAAACCAAAGCTTTTATTGTTTATAGACCTAATACTACTAGTTGTGTGCAATATTTTTCAATTTTGTCCATAATGTAGTCGACATGTTTACTGAAATTAAGATTTTCGTCTGTATTCCATACATACTTGAATATTTGATTTCCTTACAGCCTTTGAGAATTTTGTTAATTCTCTTTCTATATTACTTTTGATATCCTGTTTTTGTGCGTTTCGTTGTTACTGATGTTAATTTTCTCTGGATTTAAATGTAAACCAATAGTTATGAGTTCATTATCAATACCTTGTTAATTTTCCGATTTATTTGAGAAATTGAAAAACTAAATTTTCTACATTTATCAGTGACAATTTTTTACGGCTTATCCCACGCAGACGATTTGACAACTAGTTGTTTCCAAACTTCTGATTTGCTTTTGCTTATCTCGCGTCTATATTTTACGGTGGTTTTTTGCAGAGTAATATTCTCTAGTTCATTTAATTCCTTTTTTGCATTTTTATGCACATGCTTTGATCAATTGTTTCACCTTTTTTCGTTGTATTGTTCTAATGTGGTATTCCACTATAGTCGCTCTTTCACTGGTTTCATTTCTGCTTTTTTATGTTTTTGGTATTCGGGATTTTATTTATAATTTCCTTCAACCATTCAATGATAATTCATCTATCGACTTTCCCGTCTGGCAGGTGAAATGGAAGGATGAAATCCAGTAGTACCTAGGGGTCTAACACTCGATAAAAGATTAACTTTCACGAAACTTATCAAAAATAAAGTTATAAAAGCTCAAAAAGATATTTGTTGTCTACACCCGTATACTTTAATAGAAAATCGCATTTAACACCTGAAAACAAACTTATTATCTATAAACAAATGATCCTTCCGAAAATATTATATGCAGTAATAATTTCGTCGTCCAGCAGTTAAATTATTTTTTTCAGGTACTCGAAAGAATTCAGAATCACTGTCTACGAATATAGAGTATAATAAATAAACCACGATACACTGACATCAACACTATATGCGTGAATATGTAAAAGAAATAGTAATTACAGAGAACACGCGGAAATTTTTTGAAACGTGCATCTGACTTGATATTAATAAATAATATAGGTTGTGGTACCTATGATTGTCAAACCCTAAAGACAAAAAATATAAACATAAAAGGATCATACTATTGACACTTAAATTAATAATTTTATGAAACTCTTGCGTCGTCTGGCGATTGCATAATGTCTAAGTTACACATTCTGTATCTCGTATTAATGTAAAGCAAGTTGCTGATTTCGATTTCTCGACGGATTAAATTAATATAAATCTTCCTTTACTTTCTGGAAGGGTTACTGTTTTTTTATTGTTTTTTTCTCTAATATTAATTATGTACGACTAATAATAAGTAAATTTATAAGTCTCATGCTCCTGTCCGATAAGAAACACTCGTTTTCGGTGCGGATAAAACAAAATCTATATGTATTATAATATTATATTACTATATAGAAGTGTACAAATATACGGTTGTTTATGTTTATGTTTATGTTTATGTTTATGTTTCTGTTTGGCCGATTTGTACGTTGAAATTTTCTCTTATTATCAGTTCTATTCAAATTTATCATAACTAATTGTTTTGTTTTGTTGTTACCCTTCTTTCAGTAAAGATGTTTTGATCTTAAATTTAACCTTACTATGACAAGAAGAGATTTGCACGTTTAATTTCAATTTTTCCTATTAGATCACAGGGTTTCTCTTTGGTTAAAACAAGATCAATTATGCTACTTCCATTTTTATCACTGAAAGTTTTGATATTATATTCATTTTTAACAGTTAATTTGTTGCTTATTACAAATTCTTAATATTCTTTTATTACTTTCATAATTCATCTTTTCAAATAACGGCGATTTAAATCACTCGCTTGTATAATCCTTTTTGTTTTGTTTTTTACATTTAATTAATTTTGTACTGTTCCAATTTTATCTTCAGTCGATTCGTTCGGAGAGAAATATGCTATTAGAGTAAAATCTTTTATTTTAACTATTAAGATATGATCTGTTGCTTTAATAATTTTTTATAATTATTCCGTACAGCAATTGCTGTATCTGAAAATGATATTATTGTACCCGCTATTATTTCCTGTGAGTTTTTTGTTTTTATTATTTGGTTCCCTAATAATAATAATAATAATAATGTTATACTTCATATTTTGTAATATTTCTGCCTGCTGGTATTTACTTTTCCCACGTTTAGTAATTGAGTTTTATAAATATTTTTATTGACTGAATATATTCTGTCATCATTCTCAGTGATGGAATCTAAAAAGTTCAAAATTCTGTCAGCTATTTGACATTTTGATAGCTGATAATGTTTATGATCTGCATCAAACACCCTATTTTTTCCTTATTCGCAAATATGCAGTTTGCACATTGATTCTTATTTATTATCTCTTTGATGTGGCTTAATTTTTCTTTAGATAGTCTGCAATTCCCTACTTTGTGACCGAAACCGGCACAGTTAAAATATTGTGTTATGTCTGCATGTTTATATACAGGACAAATTTTCCATTCAATAGGGATAAACCTAATGTTAAACTTATTATACACTCCCGATGAAACTTGCAAAACTATTTCCAAGTATGTTTTTTCATTATTCACTTTCCTGTTTATTCTGATATACGTAGTTTCCAATTTCAAATCATCCGATTTTCCCAAATTTTTTAGTAGTTCACAGTTGTGCTGAATTTCAAGAACGTCGCCAGCCGATGAGCCAGGGAGGGGCAAGATGATAGAATGAGGATATGAGTTATAGGAAAAATAAAATTTATGAGTTGTAAAGATTTTATTAAACAAGAATAAAATCTTAATTTAAACATAAGTTTTCCAAATTGTCCATGATAACGCGCCTATGAATATTCATCAATACCGGTTGATTAAAAAGTTTCAGGCTCTAGGAAAGGGCAGCTGCCCCTCCCTGCCCCCCGCTGACGAAGTCCATGCTGAATTTATTGAATTAATTTTTTTTTAACTTCGTCACTGTTCATTACTAGAAAAAAAGTGGGTAAGTTAGTTATTTTTATGCATCTTGTTTTCTTTTCTATCTGAGATAGTAAAAGTTCCTTTTCGCTAATGTCGTACATAGATTTTATGGTTTTCTTTTTATCACTCGAATTTATTTTA
Source organism: Icerya purchasi (assembly GCA_039619475.1). Classification (NCBI taxonomy): domain Eukaryota; kingdom Metazoa; phylum Arthropoda; class Insecta; order Hemiptera; family Monophlebidae; genus Icerya; species Icerya purchasi. The sequence goes on along the minus strand of CM077115.1, from coordinate 272,149,941 downwards.
ATCATTAAATCTTTTGTTCCGTGATAAATTCGTACGAATTTCAGTTCCGATGATTTTATAGCTTTTATCAAAATGTTTTTCCAGCGAGCGCCGCAAAAGATTGAAATGATTTATTTTCCAGTATAATTTTTTTTTAATTTATCAATTTTATTTCCTCACCAATTACTTTATCTAAGTTAGATTTAAAGGCTGGTAATTTTTGCTAATGTATTCGTTTCCATCTAATATTACCTCCGCGTATTTTTTTATCTTTTCTTTTTCTAAGGCGTCCAAAACAGGTCTTATTGTTTCATTACAAACATTTTTTTTTCAGATTTTCAATATCAAGTGAGAACAAAGACTTGTCCTCCACTAAAGCCACATATTACCTAGAGGAAAAAATTTATTCTTAACCAGCTAAAAAGTGCGTGAAAAAGCTTTTATTCTCTTTTATTTTTCAATTTTGGAAAATGGATAAGGCTTTTAAATCCTCTCTATCGCAGCACTCTTTTAAAACTACAAACGCCTACCACGAAATTAATCTCTTTCACTGACTCTATTCCTAAATTAAATAAATCATGCCGCCTACTTTTCTGGATCACTCCTTTTACCTTCATACAACTGGAAATATCCTTAACTCTTCTAAATCCGTTTCTATAATAGATAAGATTTCTTTCGCCGTTCTCAAGAATCTGTCTGATTTTTTTCTTGGGTTGCTCTTAAATTTGTTTAACTCTATTCTTCGCTCTAGTTCTATTGTCTTGGAATACCTTCATCGTTATCCAAATTCCTAAAATCGTATGTAAAATAGCGGAAAAATAAAAATTAATGGTACAGTATGTCTAATTGATTTAGCGTGACAATGGCAGTAAACGCCGTAATGTGGGGTTTATGAAAAGGACACCGTTATTTATTCAACAAATAATCTGCGTTCAGACTAATGGATGTGGCGAACCATCGAGAAACGTGGATTACTAATAAAAAAGAACAAAAACTATATACAGAAAGAAAACATATTGAAACAATATCAAAATGATTACAAGCTATGTAAATGAATTTTAATTACTTCCGCGGGAAATTATAAAATAGAAATGAAAAAATCGGTGCTGGCAAAACGTAACACGAATCTAATAAAACTTGCGACAAATTAAAGGTGTGATTAGAAGCTTTTAATAGATCAAAAAAAAAACAAAACAGTATGACATCCATCTTAGAAGAAAAGGATATGTAACTCGCTAAAGCTTACAAAATGTGGATATCTAAAAAAATTATGTCAGAAAACTACGATCGAACGTGAATTTTAAAAAGAAGATCCGAAAAAAAAAAACATACTTCGGAATGCGGCACTCAGTGTTCAATTTTCTGGAAATAATAACAATCGAAGAGAAGGTAAAAGGTTCAAAGAGCACAGGAAGAGGCACACAAACCGAAAAGCAAACCGAAAAAACGAAAATTAACTTTATTCTGTATATGTGTAATGTGTATCGGAAAGATGGGAAACTCACTTCAGAGTCGACTCTAAGTGTTGGACTCTCGATTAATAACATGTTTAAATAAAACATAGTTCTCCTCTGACTTAGTCGGTCAAAAGTTAAAGAATTAACCGAAACAGTTTAATATAAACCAGAGTTGACTCTGAATTCCGGAAAACGGTCAGGTGCTAGTTCAAAGCTCGACTTTAACAGAATCAGCTTATTCTCCGTCAAAAGGTAGCAGTAGATCATTTATCGCAGTATAAGTGTCAATATTACTCCATCCAGCTCACACGGTTGGTTATCGAAATGGGGTTATTTTCTCGAAACGGCTATTTTTTATTTCCTTAAAACCCGATCACGGCGAATGTATGTCACGCGATTGCGTATTGAAAGAAAAATAAAACTAACCCGTTGACCAGAATTTCCATGTTATATTGTATGAATAGCAAACGGTATATGAGATTTCCGACACTCTATACTGCAGTCGGTAATTATTTATATTGCGATTCCAAAGATTAATTCGTAACGATAACAGAAAACTAAATATCAGCTCGACTCTAGATTCGGGATAGGACCGACTTACGTACAATGTTCAACTCTACTCCAAGGTAGTCGACTCTAGAGTTGTACACTTCAAGTTAGTCATCCATCTCTAATATATGTAGTTTCACAGATTTATCACTATTATTAACAAGCTTTTATTTGTGTTCCGACCAATAGTTATAGTCGATTGTGCAACGCATTTAAAATTGAATCCGTGCCGGATAAATGGATGAAAACGTCCTCGTTCACCGGAAAAATCAAAAAAAAAAATAAATAAATAAAAATAAAAAACTACCCTGTCATAATCAAATCTTATAATTCATTTTTGGACATTATTAAATTCGAAACTTTAAAGATTAGTTCAATAACGGGGGGTGATGCTGCTAGTTTTTGAATATCCGTTCCGGGTTTTTTTCAAAATATAGAATTAATCTATTGCTTATCTTTAGAATTCGAAATTTGCCTTAGCGTCTCATTTAAAGAAAGGAGCAGACACACACTGTAATTTAATCCAGGTCGAAGCTAGCCCTACCGTAACTTAGTGTTACGACACTTGGAACTCTAATCCACTTTACTGGCCATCCCCATCACGAATCTGGAGTCGTGTAACATTTCATTTCTTCTTCTTATCTAAGGTGATCCACACAGTCGATATTGCAACTCCTAAAAGCTTCTTCCGCGACAGAAGTGGATAAAATTCTGCAAAACTTTTAACGGCAACGCGCATCAGCTTCCATTTTTGCTGTAAATTCGTTATCCGCCAAGCTGTCTGTGTGTCGGTTTTCGAGACAAAGAAAAGGAGAAAAATGGGGGGAAAAAGCAGAGTGGAACGAGAGAAAGACGTAAATGATTAACGAATGAATTTTGCGGATTTAATGTGAGAATCGTGTAGATAGCGCGGACAATGTATCGCAGAACCCCGGCCTCGTCGTCTTGTACTACTCGCTTAATCGGAACGGTAAACAGATTAACGTCGTTTATAGAGTAGCGTTGGCAAAAGCTGTTTTATTTCGTAATGCGACCACCCCGGTGGGAACAAATCGTAGGCTAGACATATGACATTGCCTATTGGATAAAACCAGCCAGCCAGCTAGCGAACAAACAGAGAGTTGTTTAAGAACAAACGTAATCAATCGAAATTTGTTTGATAAAACAGAGGAGACGCACATCATCGCACCGAATCTGGAATTATTTATTCTCCGACAGGCTGCGAGGAATTGGCGAGCGTATAAATAACCGAGGAAATTCTCTCTGTCGGTTGCGATACTTATTTTAAATATTATGCTTTACCATCGAGCTTCGTCATTCGTAAATAAAAAGTGTATCAAAAAAAGACCACCCGGATCTGCTCTCAGATAAATGCCCCCTTTCCCTCCAAAAAAAAAAAAAAAAAGATTCGTCAGCCTATTTCATTATCTTAATACATATATATACACAGATATATATACGTGCGGTGTGCCTGTTTATACAGTTTTTCTGGCCGCCCCCCACAGTAAATCTGAAAAAAATACTCTTACAACTCGGCCATGTTAGTACTCCGTTATTAACCAAAGAAGTTTAAATCGATCGTACCTAATATTGCATGAATTTATTTGTAGGTTATTGATTAACTATTAGATCCCAATCATACCGAGACTAATCCAAATACTTCAACTTATTATTATTCATCGCAGGAGTCGAAAATTTAGGGCATTCAATTCTGCAAGCCCGCAGAAAGATATGCTAATAATAGATTCTATGTGCAAAATATATCTCTTTTCGCAAAGACCTGATGCTAACCGAAAATCGAAAATAAAGATCATTATAAAAGAACAAACTGTTTTTAAATGCGCCGAGTACTGTTTTCTTATAGGTGGTTCCAGATCACGCCAAGGTGCCTGACAACGTAGAAACAGATTCAGCAGCCGGAGGAAGATTCCGTTGATGTCTGCACCTAAAGATGCACCTGTTCCGATGAACATCAATTAAATGCAGACCGTTCCCGACTATGGGCACAAACCGACTTAGATCAAACGCCGGGGGTACTTTTGTTGATAACGCCTTACTCATTTTTTAACTTTCGGCTGAGCGCGCCATTATGTATTTTGATTTATTGCCCCTCGGACCTCATAATGACCATTCTATCAGTTTCTAACCGGGTGACTGACTCTTCTTCTTCTAATCGCTTTGCTTTTCAGCGAAAGTCCGATGCTATTGTGCCTCAAAAAACTAAGAGACAAAAAACCTTATACATAAAGAATTTTTCAGCTGCACTATACCAGTTCCTAAAATATCCCCCCATCTTTCACATAGTCATTTCAAGGTGTTCTTCCACAAAAACTATCGGTCACCCCTGTTTAGTGAATGTTCCATCATCAGCACCGCATAAAAAAGTGCCAGCGATTTTATTCATTTTTTTATATCGCCAATATCTGAGTTTCCCGATGTTAAAATTAACGATATCTTTCTTTAAAAATGATAGTATCGTCGGACAAAATACATTGTAATTTTCAGAGCTGTATATGTCGTAATGACTTCGGTAGTTCCATACGACTCGTAAACCATAAATTAAATTTAAATGGGAAATAAAAAAATTACAAATGCTAAACTAGAAGATAGGCAGTTACCAACTAGAAGAAGAACCTACAGGACTAGAAATTGCGATCTAGGGGAATTAACAGTAAAATAGACACAATGTATAGGAAGAGGTATTAATAAAATTAATGGGGAACATACCAAAGGAAATTCGAAATGAAAAAAATCTGAAGAGATAGAAAAACAAGGTTAAAATTTGGTTGATAGCATGTTGTAAAGAGCAATAGAAATAGTAACATAAAAAAAATAAAAAAAAAAGTATCATAATACTAGTAATAACCACTTATAACATTGACGCTACGTTGACATGAGACTTGTTACTATCTCCAGTTTTAAGCTGCTAATGAGAGAGTGTTAGTTGTATAAAAATTATATTGTATTATTGTAATACATAAGTTATCATATTGAGGTAATAGGAAATATTATTTTAGATGATGGTATAATTGTAATATAAATGATAAGTAATGAGAGTGTGGATTTTATAGTATAGTAATATATAAGTTAATACTTTTTATGCTGTAACAGAAAGTAGTACTTAAGTTAAGTTGATGTTATATTGTACAAATAAATAATATAATTATGGTGGGAACCCACAGACGGGCTAGTGCATTGTGGGACCCGCAAATTATTAAAAAAAAAAAAAAAAAAATCCTTTTACATCAAATCTTATCTACGTTAAGCATAGTCCCTGGAAGAAATATCCAACAGACACACACACACCGACTCTCGCAACTACATTTTTACTAACTCGCCTCTTCCCCATATCTTCCCATTCTATAATACAACCACTAGTCCCATTTCCATTTCTCAGCTTTGTAAAAAAAACAACAATAATAATTGATAATAATTGATAATAATAATAATAATTAAAAAATGAATAAGGCGCACAGTAGTCCAACGAAAAATTTAAATATTCAATATTCTTCAAATAGCTTGAAATAGGTATCTCTCCGCTTTTGTAAGGACCATCTAATACCCGGTATCTTTTGTAATTTTTATAAGCTTATCCCGTGGCCAAATCTTTAAAAGCTGATACCGCTCGAATTTACGTACGTCGAATTGAAAGGTACATTTCCCTCAGGCGAAGGCACGCCGACATATGTATCTTAGACACGGATGAATGACACACACGAGAACAACCCTCAAAATTATACCTCGCCTCATATAAATGGTTAATTCAGCTTAACAGTAGTGCTATAATATAATTTACTCTATCTACTGATTCACGTACGATGCACACTGGAATGCAGAAGAAAAATACGCAACCCTTTATAAAGGAACTCTAGCCGGATGATACTTTACAATTTAGCGCAGTCTTTGTAGTTTTTTATTGCGTTTTATGCTTATACGTTTACGACAAAGAAAAATTGATGGTTACTTTAAAAAGAATTATTATAATGCAACTATTAAAAGAAGATGATCATTTCCTCCGGTTTTCACTCTAATCGGGAAATAAAAATCTGCTACGCGGCGGGTATAATAACTCGATTTCACAAAAAGACTCTAAAAGAGATGTAAATTATTACAATAATTGATTATTATTCAACACAAATCTTAGCCTAAATCACTATTTTTTTTATTTCCTTATTTTTTCCTACAATAAGTGAATAATAAGAGTCGACTAAAACATAACTATTGTCGTATAATAATGAAAAAAAAGTACAACCAACTATACTACAGATTAATTGAATAATACCAAAAAGAACTTTATATATTCATTTCGAGTTACAAATTTTCTCTTTGGTTTTCTTAATATGGCAAAAATATTTTGCAAATGTTGTGCTTCAGAAGTACCCGATATAAAAAAATATTATTTAACAGGAGAAAAAAAAAAGTTAAAAATTGAACATTAAGCGATACAATATTTTATTTGCAAATTTTCTCTTTTGACATTCACTTATAACGAATAAGGTTCATTCGAAAATGAACTAAAATATAACTTTAAAATGGAAAACAAAACTCAGCGTTCAATCCGAATTGCATCCCGCCTAACAGTCTAAATGTTTATTTTATTTTTGTCTATTTGGACGCACAGCACTTCCTTTGTTACCTTATTTTTTATCCATTTTACACTTAATAAATAAAATATTCACTCAAAATTTTATATTTTTGGACTGTAGAATACGCAAATCTACGTTGCTTGAAGATTGAAACGAAACTGAACTGAACTGAACACTAAACAAGAAAAAATTTCAACAAAATACCTTATCAGTTAATCGATTTTTAAATATATATATATTGTATAAAAGAGTTTGATCCATCCTCAGGTAGTCGAAGAATGTCCATCGTATCTATTGTTTGATCCACTCCGACTGAGCCGATTTAGTTGCCACGTCACGAAAATAGCCATAACTCCGTAAATAATTTTAATTCTGAAAAATCGTTTTAGGGACATATTCTTAAATGTCTGAACTCTCAGAATATGCAAAAAAAAAAAAAATTTCGATTTTTTCATATTTCTAGACTAGAATAGCCCCTTAAAGCAAAAATCAAATATAAAATATAAGAAAAAGAAGCGGGGGAACTAATTAATAACAGAAAAAAACACGACAAAAAGAAAAATATTTATTGTTATATTCGAGTAGCATTCGTAAATATTTCTCGCGTGCGCATGATACACAATATGACAGATATAAATTTTTTATTTAGTACCAATAAAAAAAAAAAAACGCCATGGGAGCACATTTGGCGTGCTTATCTGATTAGGATTAAGGACACTCTCTTATAGCTCAACTAATTACAAGCAGGTTCTTTTTAATTAAACAGGCGAATTGTCATAATGAACCGAACATTTATTTAATACAAAAATTAAAAAATTACTCGCGCATTAACAATCGCTACGGAATAGCCAAATGGAAAATCTGACTCCATATAAAAATAGTTGTACTCCCATTACGACCATATTTGCCACACACCGCTAACGGTCCAACACATTATTTTAACCTGCCGGAAGTATAACCATCATCACGACAATCAACTGAGTACAGGTATTCTCGATGTGAACAACCTTCAAGCTTTTACACATTTTATAATTAAAGCAAAAATTATTAATAATATTTAAGTGATTTTTAAATCGAGCAATAGCCATAAAGGCATTAACTACTCGTAAAATAAAAAAAAAATCCTTCATTTTTTAATCGGACTCTGCCGTTATATTCTTACTTTTAATATTACCATATTATTACATTTTTACAACGTACATTGATATCTGTTAAAAATCTAATTGAGCGTAGGCTATTTTTTTCTATTTATTTAGACTCGTCAACTACGAATGTGTACTAACCCTTGATGATCATTTCGTGATATATTTTCAATACTCCTCGAACAGAGTTCCCATTTTCATAACCAACTGTACTTCGTGATAACAGGCTAGATGTTGACTTACTTAGAAGCACCTCTGTCGCGATAGGTACGCAAATGGTGGGATTCACACTACTTCTAGGGAGTATTAACGACTTCCTTGCTCAATGATGTAATATCGCGTAGTGTAGACGAAAAAATTTTGAAAACCCCTTTAAAGCATTACTCCCCCCCCCCCCAAAAAAGGAAATGAAAAATAAAAAAAAACAAAAATAATAAGTATATACACTTAGGAAAGATGCGCATGCTATGCGACAATTAAGGAGGGACGAATAATTAAAATCTTAGAACAATTCGGTTGAATAGTTTTTAAAAAATTTCGTGTCGCTGCTTTTGTAATTTTTCAACAAAACAATTTGTGTACGTGGCCGCCGCTCACACATACACGTTAGAAAGATAACTTATATCTCCGTAGAAAAGAGTGCTATAAATTTAATTATTGGCGAGAATTTCAATTATTAGCAATTATATAAAGATTTATTCGTAGAAGTGTAAAAAATTACAAACGAAAATACGTGTGTTACTGGTTAGTGTGATTTTCATAATTTGGAACAGAAACAAATGATTTGCGATAACGAGATATTGTAAATTCTCTGGATTCTAAATGATCGTAGTATATCGGATCTGGCGTCAACAATGCGTAATAGTTCCCAAAATTAATATTTACACGTATCACAATCGATATGCAAACTGTGACACGAACAGCGAAACATGACGAGTACAGAACTGTATCGCACTCCGTAAGACGGCGAGTAATATAATACTCCTACAGCATTTTCCGTTGTGGTACATTTATTAAATTAATTGCATAGATACGAACACACTTAATACATTATAGATAAATGGAAAACATAAAATACAGAAACTATTACAAAAGCACAGTTTCGAATCTTCGTATATGGTTTTTAGATTTTATGTTTTCAATTTATCGACAATATATTGAGTGTGTTCGTACCGGTGTATGTAATCAATTTAATAACTATATTATACGAATGTCAAAAAAGGTCCCTAAGATCTACTCTATTTCTATATATTCTTTAAATATACTCGTGTCCAATATTCTGTGTGACTGTTCACGCGCGATTCCCCTAATACATTTCGTAATTCCGTATTGAGAATTTTGACCAAGCGAACCTGTATTCAACCGAAAGTCCAGCTAAAATTGTGTACGCCTAATCTCCTGGAATTTGCGGCTTAGTTCATTGAACAATTTTCTTGTACTTTTATCTCTCGCTAACAGTTAGACGCAGATTGAAAGAAATTTCCCCCATGTTCTTGCGGTAGTCAGATTTTTGTTAGCACAAGGCTAAAAGAATACAAAGCAGCTTATCCACGGATTGACGGAGCACCCGAAAAAGACGGAGGAGGGGGGCATTCCATACAATTTTAATGGTATTTTAAGACTTCAGCAAAAGTTGAAAACGGATCTCGCTAGAGCAGCTTCAAAAATCGAAAAGTATCGAATTTTTTCGTTTCCAGGGAAAAGGTTTTTTTTATAAACGCCGAGTCAAATTCACAAAACAGTAAAGAAAAAAAGCCTGGAAATGATTAATTTTCTACCGATCAGACATCGCTTAAGAATCGGGTTTAGTCATAACATGACGTCGAACGATAATTAGGGGAAAAAATTTAATAATATCAGAGATACAGGTTACGGATGCCACTCTAGCACACTCGCACACCGCTAACCGTTGTAATTTTGAACGGCCTTTCTTTTTCTTTTCGCGAATAAGAGCTAGGCTTTCGTTTAATATTGACTAACATTTCCGATTCTATATTAAGTTTAGTTTAATTTCAAAAGCTCACTATTATTTAAACTCTTATTTCTAATTTCATTCGTTAATTGTTTTTCCAATGATGAATAAAATTTTGTTCAAAACTTTAGTAATACCTAATATGAATTGTTTCAGTTCCTCCGGAAAATGTACATTGTGCGGAGAGTGATTCGAAGAATCTCAGTTGCTTCAATAGCTGCTGAGGACTACCTGGAGAAAGAATATAAAAACAGTCAGACGAGAGTAGTAGAAAGTAGCAGCCAGTAAATAGAAATATAATTAAAAAGAAAATAAACAAGCCACCAAACCAAGGGTCAGACAAGAGTAGTAGAAAGTAACAGCCAGTAAATAAAAGTAAATAAAAATAAATTTAAATAAATTTAAAAAAAATAAAATAAACAAGCCACCAAACAAAAATAAACCTCAAGAGATGAACTAAATTGAAATGAACTAAATGAACTATAAAGACAGAAAATTAACTGGTGCCGCGTATGTAGACCCTTACCGAAAAAGCTTTTGATAAACCGTCGTAATGCATTACGCCAATTTCTGCATCGAGCAAATCATCAATCTTAAAGCATGCTAAAGTCACAAACTGCACGACCACTCTGAGCATATCAGCCGACTTAAGCATCGGAAATGACTCTTGACTAAATGATGTATAAAGCCGCAGCCACTTCGTTAAAAGTGTAACTTTTTTCACGCGTAGTCAACTTCGTTATTCGTATTGTTAAAGACAAGATAATCGTCGCAATAAAAAATTTTTGAAAAAAAAATCTTAAAACAATAACCGAAAATTACAAATTGCCGAATACTTTGACTGATTTCGATGAAATCACTACATGACAGATTAGTGCAGGGCATTTATAATATTTCCGTACGGACGTGATGTTTAAAATATGCATATAATAGTAAAGTTATTGCAAAAGTTCAAACTGACGGGGATTTGACGACTACGTCGAGTTTAGCAAATTGAAATCTAAAACAAAAAAATGCCACGCAGACAGACTTCGAGTGTCCAACCAAGTCCTCGAATAAAAAAATCTGATAAAAAAAGGCAATAAAAATTCGGTATAAAAGTCAATGTTAATAAAAAAAGTCGACAAATTAAACCGTCAGTTGTTACGCTTTTTCGTTACATTTCTTAACGCTTTTTTTTTTACCATACACCCCAGCCAAAATAAAAACGTTTCTTAATTGAGTCCACTGCAGGCGTAAATCTCTAGCCAATAGAATTAGATCAAACGAAACTTAAGTAAAACATAAAAATAGCCCAAAATTTAGGGCAGAGCTTTTATTGCTTTACATACTTGTTCACTCTTGTTGTGCTTCCATTAAACTGTGTTTCACAATGAAGTACACTCATTTCGATATAATCATATTTTTACTAATAATTTTTGTTACGTTAATATAACAGGCATTACATATACTGTTTCACATGGTAAATCAACGAAGAAAAACAAAAATACCAAAGTCAGAAGTGCTAACCCATTTATTGGAGAAAAAGTAAAGGATAATTTTTTGGTTCGCCGAATGTAATATAAATTGTATATATATATATATATATATATATATATATATATATATATATATATATATATATATATATATATATATGTATATAGATATCAGGAGCGGGTCCAGAAGGACATTTTCGGTGACGGGGTGGAATTATAAGGACATTGGGGGGGGGGGAATTATATAATTACGTAAAGTCTTCTACAGTAGGCAATAGATTTGAGAAATACCCCTTCTTTCATAAAGAAAATCAAATAGCGACCTTTATAGAAATTTAAAAATGTTTTAAAAATACATAATTATTACAAATTTTAAAATTCTAGCTAAAATGGTAATTTAGAAATAGTAAGAAAGATAGTATTTTTATTAGATACTTTACTTCTTTTTTTATTTTTGTTAGTAGTCCGATTCGAATTCTTTGTTCATGAACAAGTAAAAATAATAGATATATTTCTCATTGATCTATTTTTAATTAAAATTACAAAATAAAAATTAAAAATAAATAAAAATAGCAAAAGATCGACAACAGTTGTGCTTAAAATAGAATAAAAAAAGAACATTAATCTAATAGTATTAAATATTAGTTATAATTAAATCCGTAGGTAAAATTGATACAAATCTTTCATAGCATAAATTAAGTTTCTCTGTTATAACATATTTTTTCATAGAGGCTTTGGTTCTTTAGGGGAGGGGATGTCCCCTACCCTCCTCCCCACGTGAATCCGCCACTGTATATGTAAACTCGCCCACTTTGGCCTCGCAAGGGGCTCTGACCCTTGACCACTCTTGCTTACATTTCTGTCTCTTTCTCTTTTATAATTTGTATAAAATTATCAAAATTTACAGCGTCATTCTTACCGGCATCGACACACAAAAAAAATAACGTAATCACAAAAATCCTTTCTTTATTTCCTTTGAATCAAATACATAAAATTGAGACATTTTGGAGACATTTTTTTGGTTACAAAATCTAATGGGGGCCGACTTAAGAATTACATTGTAATTAATAAATATATATATATATATATATATATATATATATATATATATATAAGTATCCCTTTATTTATTTGCCAATTTTTAAAAAAAATCTACGAATCGAGTTTTAATAAAAACTTGAAACATGTGAGACAAAGGACGTTTTTTTTTTTTTCGTGGGCCCCGAATTATATACAACTATATGAAAAAAATCCAAACAGTCCGAAGCCCCTGGGGATCGAGTACCGGAATGTTGTTAACAGTCTTCAATGGACGACGAAGGCCCATCAACATATGGTTGAAGCCCCTCCGTTGAACACGCCAGTATATAGAAATTAACAAAATTTAGAAACCAGAATAAAAAAAACAGCCGACATCGGAAGTCCAAATTAAAAAAACATGTATACTCCGTCTGGCAACACGAATAGGAACAAAACTGTCGCTCTCAGAAACTGTTCAAAGTCAAGGGAAACCTTTGGCGATGAAGCACCTCATACAGACAGGACCGACATGAGCAAACAACACTAACTCGCCTGCGTATAGGCCACTGCCTTCACACACGTAGCCACCTGTTTCAAAAACTACCGCAACCGACATATGAAATTTGTGGAGCGCCGGTTACGGTGGAACATCTCCTCACCTCGTGCCACAAATTTCGGCAAGAGAGAGCCGCCTGCTTCAAGGATGATGCTGGTCTGGCCGAAATTCTGGCGGACAATGAAAAGGCCTGCGGAAACATTTCCAGATTTTTAAAGCTCACCCGACTTTTCCTTTTATGTATATAGTTTTATTATTCAGCAGCGTTTACCTTCTTTCTTTTCGTTTCCATTCCTTTCTTTTCCTTTCATTTCCTTTCCTTTCTTTTATTTTTTCTCTTTCTATTGTTTATTTTGATTTCCTTTTTTGTTCTTTTCATTTATTAATCTATACTTATAAGATGTAACTTTTGGTTTTTGTTCTTTTCATTTATTAATCTATACTTATAAGATGTAACTTCTGGTTTTTGTTCTTTTCATTTATTAATCTATATTTATAAGATGTAACTTCTCGGCGTCGCAAATAGCCTTAGCTGCCGAACGACTTTAAATAAATAAATTATATATAAAGGACGTTTTTATTCGTCAAAATATGGCTATTAACTAATTCTGCAAAAGTTGTTTCTTTCGGTACGAAATTCTGAAGTCGAAAAGATGCGCGAGCAACTAAATTCTGAAAATACAATAAAAAACATTGTCGCCGAGTAATTGTAAAACTTATAAAAAATACACGCGATTTGCTTATATTATTAATTTGTAAAGGATATCGCAGAAAAATTTATATAACCAAATGTCGCTTATATGCGATCACCGACAATAACAGTGAGAAATTAACAAAAATGCACGATTATCTTAAAAAATCAGTGTGTACTTGCTGTCGCGATCTTTACTATTTTCGCTAGTATCTCCATTCTACCCGTGTATTCTTGAATTTAGCGGAATGTATGAATGTCAAAAAGCAGTTCTCATAAATTTCCTCCAAAAAAACGAAAACACTCTATTATATTATATAACTCTACACATTTAGTTACGGAATATTTAAAAAATGTTCAATAGACGAATATATGTACAGAGGACGCAGAAAAAACAGACTACAATGACAAACGGCGAGGGTGAAAAATAAATTACGAACTAAAAAGCCATTCTGTAAAAATTCTACTGAAGGTTGACAGTTTCATTTCTCAAGTATTTTCGCTGAACCTGCACGAATTTATTTACTGTTTCACATTATTTTGGTGTTGCAGAATTTCGAAACTCCCCCTCAAAAATGCTTGAAAACGAAACACAATAATTATTAAATAAGACTGTATACGCGAAAACGTATAGGTTCTTATTAACGGAAAAGCCACACATACACACGAGATCTGCTGGCTGGAAAACCGGGAAAGCCGAAGCCACCTATTTCCCAACTTAGTTCAAGTACTGTGCTCTTTATACTATTGTATAGAGTGCTGCATTGCACCAGACCGATACTACTAACACGGAATGAGTGCTGCGAAGAAATAAAAGATTTTCGAGTTGTTTCTTTCTCTCAACTGCCAAAGTCCTGAAGCGCCCTGTTCAGCCGCGATGTGCCGCTTAAATTACTCCTATTTAGCGTTTTATCCGAGCCCCACAAAGCACAAACATTCATCGCGAGAATGTGTGCGTGCGTGTGCAATTTCGCCATTTTACATCGCCAGCGTACGGGGCTACGGAGGGCTGGTCATTACGAGGACCCTTTTTTCGTTTATTTCGAAGCATAATATATGTATTTTCAAGCGAAAACGGAAAAATTGATTTTGATTTACTGCAACAAAATTCCTTTTTCGCTCAACGCCGGAAATTCACGTAAGCCGGTACGAGCTGGTTACAGCAATGTCTATTGTATTCCACAGATGGGGGGGGGGGGAATTGCACAATCTATTTTGCAGATTTTTTCAACCTTAAGTAAGAGATTGCACACACGGTAGCGCTCTTTCGAAGAAGTTAATAACTGCGAAAAAATTTAATTTAATATATTCGAAATATTTTTAGATAGCTGTTGCGCGAAAACAATGAAATCGCACGGTTCACGTGAGTTTTTCAATCGCCCGAAAATTCTGGTTCGACTATCGCATATTAGCGCTTTAAAAATTTCATTTACGCTGAACCATGCCCTCCTCCCCAATAAAAAGAAGAAAAAAATAGAATATTCATCTTTCTCCGAAACAAAGAATTACTCGAACATTTTATTAGTAATTATGGTGGATTTGTGTTTCAATCAGAACTTATGAAATGTCGCCAACTTCAGCAGTCTTCAAAACAAGTCATATTCTTCTCCGATGTCTCCCTGACCATTCCAAATACGACTCTTCAGTACTTCATCATAAATGAACTAAAAAAAATCAAACCACTGTTGGTCATCTCTATACTATGTGTTAGCCCCCTAAATACTATATATATATATATATACATATATATTCATAGAGACATTGATTGTTCATTAATTTTTCAGAATACTATTTCTATTTCGGTATTTTCGCCTCCTAACCCGTTGTAACAGACAGTTACATATAATCGTATTTTCAACGCGCCCGTATGCTATTTTTCTGACTGGAAAAGTTTTTCCTTTCTTAGAATCTACTTCGTATTCTGGAAACGGTACTTATTGCCCTAAACTTGTAAAGTTTATCATCTTTCAAATTTTAATTGATCCCCGTGGCTATCGAAACAATTTTGCAAACAACCACTTATCAACCCCTCAGCAACTTCCCACACCAACTTTACCAACACATCAACAGCAATCGTCATCAATAATATTACCGTCACCACTATTATCAGAAGAAACATCTTCATATATAGGTAAACAAATCCAACAGAAATCAGGTAACAACAATTCACATACTAACTACACAAACAACAATGCTAACAGTTACGCTAAAACAGCATCAGCTTTTAATTTCCCATCAAAAGAACAAGCAATAGTTTTTAATATACCGAAAGGAATCAATCAAAAAGATTACATTATTAAAATAGGAGAAATCGTAGAACCTCAAAATTTAAAATATATATCACGAATGTCGCGAGACAGGTTTGCAATATTTTTATCCAGTAAACAATTCGTAGATTATTTAGTAGACACGCACAAAACAATCACAATAAATAACGACGTAATACATATAAGAAGACTAATAAACCCTAAAAAAAGAATAATAATTTCAAATGTCTGTCCTTCTATACCACACTACATTATAGAAGAAATACTCAAAAAAAATAGGAAATTATATTTTATTTGCGTCCTACTTTTCCCCTAATGAAAGTATAGATCCACACATTCTTATAATTAACCACTTAATCACACAATTTCAGGAATTAAAACCGATACTGTTAGGTGATTTTAATGTTAGATCAACGATATACGAAAATTTAAACAATATAAACTATAATACGAAAAGAGCAGAAAAATTCGAATAATTCCTATTTGCCAATGATCTAAGCGTTTGTAATCCTTATAACATAAAAACTTTTAGCAATCACAATGGGAGCAGTGTAATTGATCTTATAATTGTCCACGAAACAATCAGCCAGAACATTAGAAATATAAAAATATTACCTTCTTCAGTAACGCAACACTTAACAATATGTCTGCAACTCGCAATAAGGAAAGATAGTAAATCACTAAATGAAAATACACTAACAGTTGACTATGAGATCTTTCAAAAACAAATTATCAATGCTCTACCTCAAATAAAACAAAAAATAGAACACATTGAAAAAGTATCTAAAAAAGAAGATTTAGAGAACGAAATCATAGAATTTACAAACATAATAAAAATACTAATCCACAATTCACTTACAAAAACAAAAATTCGCGACACACCTTATTGGAATGGAAAATTAGAAAGCTTTAAAAAGATACTGAAAAAACTACAAAGGAGACTATACAAAAGCAAAAATAAAAAAAATAATAAAGTGGAATCATTAAGGATTAAAATTAGAAAACTGAAAAAAGAATACAATGAAGAACTGCAGATATCAAAGCATGAAAAATGGAAAGAACTGATTAATTCTTCGACAATCTGGGGCAAGCCGTATAAAATCTGTATGGACAAAACCAAACAAAGAGTAGACATGCCTGCTTTTAATGTCGGTGGATGCATCGTACACGATAACATTGAAAAACATAAAATAATTTTTGCTGAATTATTTCCAAACCGAACACTTAAGTTGCAACCGACTCAGCCAGATAAAACTCTTCAAATATATGAAAACGAATTAACTACAATAATCAAAAAACTGAACAATAGGAAAGCCAATGGACACGATCAAATTTCTAACAAGATGATTAAACTTCTTCACAAAGTAGACGAAAAAATATTTAAATCTATTTACCAAAAATGTATCGAACTAAATTATTTCCCAAACCTCTGGAAACAAGGAAAAATTAAAATAATAAACAAACCTGGAAAAGATTTAACAAATCCGAAATCATACAGGCCTATAACGCTACTGTCTAGTTTAAGTAAATATACGAAAAAATAATAAAAAATTTTCTGGATACAGAAATAAAAGAAAAAGCGATTTTAAACGAAAATCAGTTTGGCTTTCTTAAAAACAAATCAACCGAGCTAGCAATAAAAAAATTATGCGATTACATTGAAAAATATAAAAAACGAACAAGACATACGTTACTAATCAGCTTTGACATATCCGGAGCATTTGATCAAATAAAAATTGATGAAATCTTAAAAATAATGAAAAGAAAAAATATATCTAGTACAATACAAACTATAATTCGTAACTACTTAACAGATAGAAGAATTGGGTTATTTAATCAAGAAAACAAAATCCTATACAACAGGAGTGTCAACTCAGGAGTACCACAAGGTTCCGATTCTAGAGCCAGTACTCTTCAACATAGCAATGAGCGAAGTTCATAATTTGCATTTCAGTCAACACTGCAACATGATAAGCTACGCAGACGATATAATGTTAGTAGCAGGAATTAATAAAAAGGTTACGATATAAATGAAACAATAAAAAAATTGAGTAAAAACATTCAAAACTTAGGCTTACAATTCAACATAAATAAAACCCAAGCACTACTAATAAGTAGAAAACAAGACAGGGAAGAAATGATACATTGCATTGAACAGCACTTATGCATAAAGATAAAGATAAAATAAAAATAGTAAAAGAAATAAAATACTTGGGAATAATCATAGACACAAATTTAAATTTTGGAAAACACATCGAATTCATAATAGACAAGATTAAAAAAATTTATTTCAAATTAAGATCACTATATTCAAATATGTTCGGTTTCAAATATAAAGATAGAATAGTACTCTACAAAGCCATTTTTGGATCAATAACAGAATACTGCTCTACAGTATATTTTCCAGTTTTACGAGAAAAAGACAAGAATAATCTGTTAAAATTACAAAGGAAAATATTAATAGGAACAATCTCTGGTTATCGCACAATATCGTATACTTCAGTCAACATCATAGCGGGAATAATAATACCTGTAGACTTAAAGTTAGAAACTGTAAACCAAATCAAAACATGGAAACAAAAAGAAAAAATTTTCGACAAAAAAAACGTTACGAAATCAAATCAATAAAATTAATTCAAGTAGTATACGACTTTGGCAACTCAGATGTGATAAATCAAAAACTGGAAGAGTAACACGGGAAATAGTACCAAACTTGGAAGAAAGACTACAAATGAAATATTTTTATACCGATTACAACTTCACTCAATTTTTAACCGGACATGGAAATAATGGTGTCTATATGAAACGATTTAAAATTGCTGAAACAGACATCTGTATAGACTGTAAAGAGGAAACAGATGATTAACATTCGATTTTCGAATGCAATAAGTTTAAAAACGAAAGAGAAAAACGGAAAATAATAAAAAAACCAATAACCGAAATACATAAAAAAAACTTTTTTAATTTGATCAGCTTTGTCAACCATGTAATGAATAACAAAACAAAACACATCAACAACAAATAATAACAGTAACAATCAGAAACTCTGGCTGAAAAACCGCACGGTACAGCGGAGTAAATAAATAAATAAATTAAAAAAAAAAAAACAACCGAAGCAGAAAAAACAATCGGAAGTTGATTCAAAAGAGCAAAACCGAAAACAAGAGGGAAAAAAACATTTTTTTAGCTGTTTTTTAACTTTTACTAAACATAATTTTAAAAAAATCAAGAGGGACACTTCATAAAATACCAGCCCTTTCAGAATGTTTTTGCAGAAGTAGAAAATTACGAAGAATCCGAATATTACTTTTGGATTTTTTACAATGCACTTTTTTTCTAAATTATAACTTTCTATCCAGACTTGATTCGTTTCCGGATTTTTATCATAATTCAAATCGCACCGTGTATGTGAGAAGGAACATTCAAAAAAAAAGGAGAAAAATAAGAGCTCAAATCATTATTTTTAGCGCGCAACATGAAAATTCTTTATTAAATCTATAGTATTTTCGAAGACAGTCGAAAACAAGAAATCAGTGGTCAGATATTAAAATAGTTGGAAATTTATGAAATGAAACAAGCTAAAATAGGAATGACTATACACGAATGAAGGAATAATTAGGAAATGTAAATGAGATGATAGGGAGTCAAATTAAGAAACGGGAGTGAGCCGATCGTAATTCTGGCATCAACCGAGTAATATCGTGTTCACGTTCATGTATGCAATTAGAAATGAATATCATTCGGTTGACGATTGATAGAGATGATTCGACCCGGTAGAGGTATTAAGTACAGTTACAAAACACTGCGTTCAAACTAACATTATCGGTAATAATAGGATATTAAAACTCAAGGATTGCTTGTTTATTTCTTAGGTCAGCCACTTTTTTTCTCGTATTCCTTGCGATCTGGAGTAACAAACATTAAGATTTATTATAAGTACTCTCCCTTTAAAATTATTCAATGAAAGTTACACTATTTGACGTAACGCAGTCAATCTACAATAATTTTTGGCTAACATACATCAGAAAAGGCGGCAGAAGAATTTCATATAAAATATACTAAACAAATTTGAATTAAACTTATAAAAACTCAGTTCCCGTAAATTACGTTTGTTAATTTTATAACCTGAATGCATAATGGATCTGATTCGTCACAATCTAAATTTAATGGCTAAAATATTCCAGTAGGCACTTGTGCCCTTTTTTTATGGTTTTTTAAGTCGCTTTTTAGGTAATCAGGTGTCATTTTGGTTATAAAATCGAGAGGGGGCATATGCAGCGACTGAATTCTGGAATGATATTTAACATACTTAATAACTACTTCTTTTCCATAACTCCTAGTCACTCCTTCCTTGAACAGAGACACCTAAACGCTGAACTATTTTCAAGCGATAACAATAATAACTGAATACTGCGTAGCTTATTGATATCCAAAAAATTATTTACCGTGCCCCTAAAACTATTTAAACTGATAAACTTATATATTCTTTGTTGCAAACAATTCAATTTTTATAAATGGTAGTTTGTAACATTTCCCCAGTGTAACAATCCGTAAGTTAAAAAACTGATTCATATATAGTAATAAGTATAATCGATGTAAGTAAGTGGTTCCCCTTCATTAAGTAATAAAAAATTTAATTTAATCTTCTCAATTTAGGCTCTGAAAGTAATTTGTTGTTCCACATTAATTAACAATCCATAGTTAAACGCAAATATCGTATACTCTAGTTATATACCGTTTTGCAAATAAATAATGATATCATCCCAGTTATATTGCGATTTGTGACTCTATAAATCATCATCTTTGTTTCCTTCTCTAGATTAACTATGAGTCTATTAAACCAGTCCAACAATGTATTAACATCGTTCTCGGCAAACTGTTTTAGGATATTACTATAACGGGATCCAGTAACAATCACAGTATCATCGGCATGCGTAAAAATGTTTCCAAATGTATATAAATCGCACATATCATTTAAATATATATATATATTAAAAATAATATAGGACCTAGTACTTCCTTGCGGAACACTATAATTTTGGCGGATATGATTACTCTGTACTTTATTAATTTTGGTTACATATTTTCTCTGTGTAAGATAGGATTGACCAAAACCTTCATGCGGACGGCAGTCTTATAATAGCCGGTAGCCAAGCAGAATTGCAACAGATGATAGACAAGCTTGGAGAGCATAGTAGAGCATTTGGACTTTTGATGAACACCTCGAAAACAAAAGTTATGGTTTTTTCGAAGAAGTCAACCAAATTCACCCTGGAAATTAATGGCGTAGAAATAGAGCAAGTTACGTCAATCAAAAACCTCGGCACCACTCTGGATGATAGCTGCACCGCAAAGAAAGAGGTTCTTTCTCGAATCGAAAAGGCTCGAGCAGCGTTTATAACCATGAGAAATCTTTTTACGAGACCCGAATTGAACTTTGGTCTAAGGCTGAGACTCCTGAACTGATACGTACTTTCGATCTTGCAGTATGGTTGCGAAAGCTGGACGTTGGATTCCACACTGGAAAAACGCAGACAGACTTGCGAAATGTACACCTATTGTCGTATGCTACGGATATCATGGATTCAAAAAATCACAAACAGGGAAGTGCTAGATCGAATTGGAAGGGCAACCCATGCTGTTAAACTCGGTCAAAGAAGCTACGGTATCTGGATCACGTAACGAGAGGCCCTAAGTACGAGATCCTGCGAGTCATCTTAGAAGAAAAAATAGCGGGCAAAAGATCTATATTGGACGCCCGCAAAACTCCTGGATGAAAGATTTTCGCCGATGGCTCGGGCTACACATCAATTAAGTTGTTCCGGTCCTCCGTTGATTCAAAGGTCGTACTGGCAACGTGGATCGCCAACCTCCGAGGCGGAGATGGCGCGTGAAGAAGAAGATAAGATTTAATTGAATCGTTTATACCATCTCCGAAACCGCATGAGTATAATTTAATCAAAAGAATATTACGATCAACTATATCAAACGCTTTGCGAAGATCAAAATATACGGCTAGCGAGATTTACCAGATTCAAGACTTTCAGTTATGTATGCAATATGTTTAAACAAAACCAATTAATAATATAGCAGTATTGTTTACTATAAATTTAAGGATTGCCATAATAATATTACCACCGATAATAATAATGTTACATTTTGATGGTAGTTGTAACAACCTGACTTATTAAAGGTTTTTCTCTCTTTTGCTCCTTCATTTTCCGCCCCTCTTACCTTTCTTTTCCGGCCTTACTGAGATATGCAATTTATGTATACATTCGGGATCGTATGCCGATATTTATATTAATTGTAAAATGTCCTGGATAGTATTCATAATACAATTGTATTTTATCGATGTGGTTCTGCAGTAGGCATTTCTACGTGTGATAGTTTTAACATAACTGATGAGGCACTTGCGCCTTTTTTTAAAATTCATTAAGTTTATTTTTATCTCTCACAAAGAAGGTTATTAAATAGCAATGCACCATTATATAATTTTAATAATAATAACAATAATATGTAATAAAAATAATAATCGTTACATTTGCCGATAGCGAGCGCAACCCCCCCCTGTGTTTACCGATGATTGCAATTATGCGAACTTGTTGACAAAATATTTAAGCACTGCGACAAAATGACAAGTTGCAGTTTAAAGTAGTCACCGCGTCTCCCAGATCCGATTCCTGTAATTATTAGCGACTTTATAAATATTTTGTTAACCAAAAATAAATAAATAAATAAATGAAGAAAAAAAAAAAGTAAAATATACAACGGCGGTTAGGGCATAATGATGCGCTTGTTTATATGCATTATTAGGCGGCGATGATAGGCTCTACCAGATGCGTTAAATTTTCCAATCACATCGTATGATGCGGTAGTATGTTAGCCGTGCAGATGGATTCGGGTAGAGACAAGTCGGCTCGCTGCTTTGAAGCGGCAGGCAGCTGTTGTAGCTCTTTAACGAGATATGCCCTGAGCGCACTGCTTGCAACAAGGTCTATCTGTGGATGCGCGCGGTGTTTTTGTTTATACCGCGGTCCGTTTCTCCAGAATCCGGGGTACGGCCAGTGTGAAAAATATGCGCGCTTCCACGGAATGTGCACGCATTAGTCGAATGTAATTGACGAGTACGTATCTGAGTGTCGGCAACTAGTCTAGCGGAAAGCGATCCCGGAGCAAAGCCGATTCAAACACAGCGCTCGCACGAATATAATTTGTTGCAGCGACGGATCTGTTAAACGACTACAAACAAACCGTACTTTGTTCTAGTCCTAATCCGGAGGTGTGCTAATTAGCAATTTATAATAAAAACGTGCTAGCAGTAAACGTCAAACAAAAACAAACGGTTGCGCACTCGACTAGCTCGACAGCGGTCGAACACATCCTCGCACAAAGGACATCGTTTTGTTCTATCATTTCCTTCCTCGGAGCCCCGCCCATCACAACGCGTCTATTTGTTTGTTTTGTGATTGCCTGCCTGCCTGTTCTTCGGCTAAATTATGTCATCTTTATTAGTTTCTTTGCCGGAAAATTCGACTACTGTTCACGCTAGACAACAAGTCTCCAGCGGTCGCTTTCTGTGTCGACCACCGGCAATCCTACACTTCCTACGCCACGATGACAGCGAAAACAGCATGATGATTCATAGATTTTCGCGTATTCGTGTATTTGTTTTTTTGGACACAGTGTGTGTGTGTGTGTATGTTTGTAGGAGACGGAATCGCCCCGACATATGTATATGAGTATTATATCCTGATATTTTTTTGCGATTACGATATAGAACCGAATTATTATAAAATGAAGAAATCTAAAAAAAATTAATTTGCGAATGGAGAAATTTTTTTTTTTATTCTTTTTAAATTAGATTATATATTATTCATTTATTATCAACTTAAAACTATACGGATTTCATACTACCGTAAGACAGAAATTCAGTATAGTTATGCCGCATTGGATCGACAGAAACTATTCATATATTGTAACGAAATTACAAAAATTTCTCTATTCAATAAAAAAATAATTAATGCAGCGACGATACGAGTAAAGAAAAACACAAAGAAGGACACAGTTACCGCAATACAATAATAAAAACTCTGTTTTTATTGCAATATTTTTAAGATTTTCTAGGCGTTTTTATCGCATTCTTGCATCAGTCTGTGTCTGGGGCGGGGTATCCGCAAAATGATAAAAATGAGAGAAGGATACGCGCTTGACACGGAACGTTTTTCGGACTCGTTTTTTTAATTTTCGTTTACGGATATCGTTCGAATTATTATTATTACCGCGTCTGCCTTTCATAACGAATTACGATCGAATGTTTTATTATTTGCTTTCGATTGCCAACACTTTTTATTATATTTTCTCGTATTTGTAATCGTCGGCATAAAATGCCCGAGCGAAGCGAGAGGATCTTAAAACTTGATCCTTCGAACCTCGCCTTCGGAGAGACCGTCCTGGAAGGTGCTATCTTCTATAGTTTTTAAAGAAGAGTCAATTTCAGTTGACTGTGTAATTTTTGTAAAAATGAAATTTCTTATAATAGAAAAAAGCTACAAATTAAATATTACAAAATATCCAACCAGAGGGTTTTCATGACATAGTGATTCAAATATTTAGTTTTATATATATATATATATCATAGGCGTACCCAGGCAAGTTTTTCGGGGGGAGATCGATCCGTTTTTAAAAAAAACACTTGACAGAAAAAAGGATATTACTTAGTAATTATATTTTATTAATAATCTCTTGTATAATAGTTCTAAATGCGTAAGACTTCTGTTCGTTTTCATTTTGAGAATAATTTACACTAATACATAGTTAGTTGTACTGTCAGAATGCCTGGTACCAAGACATCTTACGACCCTAAAGCGACAATACAGCAACGTAAAAATCCATTTCGGGAGGGGTTTGAACCCCCAAATCCCTCCCCTGGGTACGCCTATGATATATATGTATCTAATTAGCTATTTATTACATTGGAAAAAAATACATGCCCACAATTATCATAATCTCAGTAATACAACTATTTAAATAGCGATGATAAATTTATTATCTAATTTATGTTCATAATTAAACTATTATTATTTGAAAAAAATGTACGACACTTGACTTACAAATTACAGAAATAAGTTCTCCGTTTCATTAGCTTTCTAAAAAGGTATAAATGTCATTAGTTTGTACATGCGCACACAAAGAAAATCACATTAGACTGAGGAAATCCCTAAATTCCGAGAAACATACCGTCACGCTTTTGTTTCTTTGTCGCACTCGGGACGGAAGTACAAGTCGGTAGACTTCGGAAACATCCGGGGCAGTTCGTGAACGTGATGGATGGTGCTGGTCTCAGTCAGTTACTTCTGTTCATTTAGTTGGTTTAATCGAATTAATACAGAGAGTGAACGTTTAATTGAAAAGCCGCAGCCGCAGCTCCCATTAAAACTGTGGGATCTGTTTCAAATTGCCTTAAAATTTCTTCTTCGTCAGCAGAATCTGAGGTCTGCCAGCGTCACTTTGTCGTCCCTGAATACATCCTGTTTCCCGAATCCATTGATATGTCGTGCTAAATACACTCAAGTCTGGTGTAAGGGAAACCTTTTCGATATCCCTTTCGCACTGCAGCAGCATCACAAAACCTATAGCAGAACGAAATATCGGCGTATTATTCATTTTCAAAACTAACAATTTCAAAAAAAAAAACATCATTCAGCTGGTTTAATAGACTACAGAGAGCCGATGTATCATTTAATTAAAATGCCTCAAAAAAAAAAAAAAAAATTTTTTTTTTGAAATTGTTAGTTTTGAAAATTAGTAATATGCAGATATTTCATTCTAATACAGGTTTAATAATGGTGATGCCGCTCATAATATGTCCTACTTAGTCCCTTCGTGTCTTTGCAATATAGCCTTCTATGAAATATAAAGGACTATTTATGGAGCATATTATTGGTTTATTGGAATGCCTCTTTTAAACACACATTTGGCAGCCCGTACATTCTTGGCCACGGAAGAGATCAGTGATTTTTTAATTTTCTCTAATCCAAGCTCGATTCCTTTACCATTTTTTCAATTTCCGTTGCAATTTTTCGTAAAGGGCTCTGCTTAATTGGCCTTCCTGTATTAATTCCTTCATCTTGTATTCATCAGTTTTCATCAATGTGCATTTCCGTTATTCGCTTTGAATATCATAACTGATCATTACTTTTACGAAAGAAGAGGAGAGCCGATTTTTCTTTCGGTGAAAAATCTGGGTGGGGGGCTTTACATTTTCTTAATAATACCGCGCGATCCTGTTTAACGATTTGGACAATATCGTATCCGACATTTTTCAAAACATTTTCGATACTACTAATGAAAGCGGATAAGGGAAATGCTGTTGCATTGATGGCGAAAAATAATCGCATTCGATAAAGGTAATTCAAAGTAAT
Organism: Icerya purchasi; assembly: GCA_039619475.1. Classification (NCBI taxonomy): domain Eukaryota; kingdom Metazoa; phylum Arthropoda; class Insecta; order Hemiptera; family Monophlebidae; genus Icerya; species Icerya purchasi. The sequence goes on along the minus strand of CM077115.1, from coordinate 272,123,820 downwards.
GTACTTCAGCGGGAGGATATTACGGTTATTCCTGAACAACATCAATACTTACTAGAATGCGCACACCCAATTCAAATTACTAAACAGAGTTAAAAAATCATATCGATGAAGTTTGACAATAATCACGCTCGTTTTCCATATAAGCCAACTAGTGAAAATACCAAAAATATTTAATGCGGTTTTTAGTTATTTGTACTTGGTGCGGACCCTAGTACATATTAATGTTGTTCAACAATAACCGCAATATCTTTTTATGCGTATTACTCTGAACTTTTTTTTAGCGAAATAATTGTTTTATTTCTTCCTAGCCTCATTTTTATTAATAGGAGGTACCTTTGTTTTAAAAAACGATTTTATTCTGAAGTCGGTAAAAATTAATAAAAACTATATTTAGAATTTTAAATCGTAAATAGAATAACATGTAAAAAGGTAAAATTTCGATATCGAAAATAATGCAAAATGTTTTAACAAAATTATAAAAAATTAAAAAATCAGAAATAACATTTTGCAGACACCCTAACTAATTCTAACAGTAATTAAAAAAATTAAAAAATAAATCGGGATAAACTCGCACCCTTTATAGGATAGAGTTGGTACACGGTGAATGGAATGAAAAATACAAAAATATTGACCAACAAGACAGAAAAAAACGATATTATTTGCCAGAAAATACTTCAAATATAATTCCTGGAAAAGAAATTAGAAATGTTCTACTAACAATGTACAAACTATCGCTAGATCTTGTCGTCGCTATTCCACCAACTAGAATGAACATTGTTGAATGTTCGAAGTACTGCACGGTAAAGAAATGTAAAAATAATAACCGAACACGGAGCGAGAAATTAACACTTTTGATTTTATTACTGATGCCCTCCTGTATCCGCTTCATAACTAAAAATGTACTTTATCACCGATAAAATGAAGTATGTTAGTACACAATCAAATGATGGTGTTTTTTTTTTTTCTTCAAAAACCGGCGATATCTAAATTAAAATTGCTAAGTGGAATTAAAACAAAATTTAGTAATAATATATTTATATTTTATACTTTTACTTTCGCCTATGTTGATTCAATTACTCTTTTTAAATACATCATCGGGTACATCCCCAAATCTGTTTTTATCTTCTCCTTCTTTTAAACATTCTTCTGGTAGATTTTGTTGCTCATTAACCCCACTGAACACTTCTTCATTCCTTATTCGCTCTCCGCGATATTTTTCCATCCTGGGACTCGCTCCAGCACCAACGTTTTAATATCTCCAGAGCTATTTTTGTATCTATTTACTTATATTCCACATTTTTGATATCCATACGATAGTGTACACTCCGAATGTAATAAACTATTTCCTGATTTCTCCTATTAATATACCCTCTTTGATCTTAATAAGCCTTTCGTTTTATTAAATGACAATTTCACCGCATTTTTATTCTTTCTTTTGTGTCCTGCTCGATCTTCCGTTATTATATTATCTACACATATTTTTGTTTCTATAACCTTTTTTTTTCTTAGCATTTCTTTAGATCTCTTTTTTTTTTACCCCCCCCCCCAGGTTTGCTGGCAAAGAGCATTAGCCCAGCAAAAGGAATAGACACATGGAATAGAATAGAAATTATATTTTTATTCTGTCGACAATGGAATCAAGGAACACCCCTAGGACAGGAACAACAGAGAGAATAGGTAGAGAAAGAACATAAGAGGCGTTGAAAGGAGCAGGAAGACCAAGCTTTAAAAGATGATAATAAAGTAACTCACGCTCGCGAGATAAACCGGAGCACTCGAAGAGCACGTGATTCGCATCGCAAACATACTGGGAACCTTCAGGATTCAATGGACAAAAAGGAGATGCAGCCAAAGAGAAGCGATTTAGTGAAGAAGGAAGGAGACTATGCGAGAAACGGAGGCGAGATAATTTAGTAATTATGGACCGACGCAAACTGGGAAACTCATAGAACCAAGGACGAGGAGGAGGAACAGGATTAATCAAGAGATAAAAGGAATTAGGATTAGCGAAAAGAGATACATAAACAGAATGGCAAAGTCTAAGATGGCAGGATTTAGTTGGAAGAAGAATATTGTGTGCTGGAACCCTACTAATAAAATTCCCATTGGAAACAGCAGCTTTAGCAAGGAGGTCGACGGCTTTAGATCTCATTTTATATACGTATTTTCTCATTTCTGCCGCATTTCAAAATTATCTTCTTTTCATTTATTTTCATATTATACACAAACATATATATATATATATATATATATATATATATATATATATATATATATATATATTAGTATCGTTTTGATCGCTATCCCTCAAAAAAAAATAATGAAATAAAAACAAAAAAAAAAAATAACAAACTACATACTTGATTTATTGAATTTAATCACCAAATGAATATTTAAATGGTCCTTTCGAATTCAATAATTGTATTTCAAAAATCAAAATTAAAAAAAGACCATATTGTAGTACATGAACTTTAAATGTAATTTCTTAAAAACAGCTAATTCTAAAAATTTAAAAAAAAAAACAAAAAAAAACTGTCCCTCAATTCAAATATAGATAAAAATAAAAATCCAAATCTATCGATGGAACAGAGTTTTGGAACGTCCACTCTGTAATTCATTTTGCTGAGCCTTGGGCTTCCTACCCTTATATTGTTTTCTTTCCCCGCACATCCTTCCACGTTGGAATCCCAGGAAATGAAAGGGTGAACACAGCAGCTCACTCAACCATTACAGCTCCCAGTCCGCAAAGCATACTTGGGCCCCCTCAAATATCAGAAGCAGTAAAAAGATAAATAATGGAACAGTGGGAACAAGAACACATCTCTACCAGGTCCCACCTCCAGAATATAAAGAAATCCGTAGAGCCATGGTGGCCCCCCAGGGGACCTTACGAGTTTATTATCGCGCGCTCAACCGTTTACGCCTGGGCCACACGAGACTATCCCACGACTACCTGTTGGAAGGCGCTCACCCTCCAACCACGTGTCCTTTCTGTCGCGCACAAGAGCCACCGGCGGTTGAGCACATTCTCATAAATTGCCCTACATTCCAATCCGCCAGAACTAGACACGAATTTGATAACCTCAGCCATGTTCTCTCAAACTCAGAAGCGAACCAAAGTGCAGTCTTCCAGTTCGTCAGGGACAGTGGATTAGGGGCATTCCTGTAACCGGAGACTCTCGGGCCGTAATAGTCTAAATATTATACAAGGCCCGGGGTCTAAGCACGGTTTGAGAAATTAAAAAAAAAAAAAAATTCCTGCTCCTTGTAGCACTTCTTATATCCTGCCCCTTCTTCCCCAAATCTTTTTTCTGCTATATTGATCGCATCTTATTGTCAATATCCGATACACTTCTAGGTAAAAATATCCCCTGGTTGACGAAAAAAAAAAGTGAAAAAACAAGAGTATTAATACAAAATGTGCGGATATAGTTCTAATTTTGTTTTTCATAAATACCGGGAAAAGCTATTTTTAACCGTAACAGAGGAAAATCGATTTAGCGAGTTCTTCGGTCTATCTTGTAAATGATAAATTCTAATTCAAAAATATCATGTCAAACTTCGCAAAACAGAAAAAAAAAAAACACACGAGTACCGCATACGGTACAGATTTTAGTATCAAATCAGGCGCTCAAAAACGAATCGTTGCTCAATGTTATCGTCGGAACTTACAACAGCAACCCCCCACTTCATTCACTCACGTTGTCGCCAATCAAATTCCTCCGCCCTGTGCAAATTAATTTCCTTTTCCCATTCAAAATCAGAAAGAACACATTTCCCGCTGTTTAAAACAACCAAACACTCACATCCTCTTATTTTACGTGGATAACAGTTTCTGCACCTGTATCTGCTGCCCCTTAATTTACTCCTGAGCGTGTTCACAAACTTATGGAAAAATCAAGATAATTTCGAATCCAAAGTTGACCCCTAATTCAACAATCGCACCCGTAAATCAGTTTTAGCGTAGAAACTTTTCTTTTTTTTTCGAAATTCCTTCAAATTATACAAAAAATAAGCTCGCTATCGACGTGAACTTCGAAAAACAAGCAGGTAATCCCCCCGCGACACATTCCGCAACTTTCTACCCACTCGAATCTACCCATATTTTTTAACTTCCAGGGACTTTTTGAACTTAATCAACTGCGAGCCGGCCATCTGCCACCTTCCGCCACAACCCCGTCTCAACGTAAACTCTGAAAACTTCCGCGTCAAAACACCTTCTGCTCGTCCGTTTAAATTATTATCAGTAAGATATATGGAATACATTTAATTTTAAGAATGTTTTTAATCAACTAAAAAGAACACGCTCTCTAAGCTCTAACAAATTCTGATATAATATCGCGATATTTTTTACCCACCCTGTGCGCAACCCGTGATTATCATATAAATAAAACGAAACCTCATGAAATTTTATGTATTAAAATGATTAAATATAAATACCGGCTCTAGTCTCTCCAGTGTAATAACTTATGAAGTATTTATTACTACACGGTAATTATTATTACATTCGAAACTAATCGGTGTTCAGGTTTAATTATTTTAACATATGTATATCCTACGATTCATGTTATTTATTTAATAATTAAATTTCATTGCCCTGACGCGTCATTTGCCTCTGATGTTGCCAAATATCCCTGAAAACGTTCCTGAATATTTTCATTCGCCATAGACCTTACTGTTTTGTTGAATTTTGTAACATTTATTAAACGCCCCAGCCTCTAGTTAAAACATGTGCAACTACTATACGACGGCTACAACTTCCTGCCTAATTTAAGTCAAGGCAGACCTTACGACAGATGTAGTACAACCCGCGAACCCGAGCTACAATTTTCTGTTTTTTATTTTAATTTTTTTTTTTTGATTTGTTTTTTGTGAAAATATCAAATTTAAGAGAACAAATCGCATTTTTATTTATATTGTATGTACTTCATTAATTCGAACACAATTTCACCTACAATTTTTATGATATATCCTATGGTGAATAATTACAGTTTCGCGTAAAAATACTTTTACCTTGATCGTTCGCAACCACGAGAATTAACATTAATGAATTAAAACCGCTACTTTTATTCAATGCAAGATTATTCTAAATCTTACGTGACCATTTTTACCTGGAAAGATTCACAACAACGACGCTTATATTCAATTTGCACCGAGTATTGTACTAAACTCGAAAACATATGTACGATTTTTTGTTGTCTTTTCTTTATCGCGTAGTGTAGAAAATGTTTTTTTTTTTTTTTTTTATATATTTTAAATGGGCACGCCAGCACAGGACATTTACCCAACACAAAAGATTAAAAGAATAGAAGGACATATGGAGCGACAAGTTATATCAAGAAACGATTAGAGACAGAGGAAATGAAGGCGGCTAACAAGGGAACAACAGAAGGAGATGGAAAAGCGAGAATGTAGAGGGCACTGTAAGGAGTAGGGAAGCCAAGGCTAAGCAAATTGGAATAAAAGATCGCGCGTTCTGTAGAAATAAAGGAACATTCGAATAGTACGTGGTTTGCATCACACGTGCCATTTAAGGTAGGAGGATGAAAGGGACGACACAAAGGAGATTGAACCAGAGCAAAGCGGAAACGAGAAGCCGGGAGCAGACTGTGATTAAAACGAAGGCGAACTATGGAAGAAATGACAGAGCGGCTGATACTGGGAAAATTATTAAACCAGGGAGAAACGGATGGAGAAGGCTGTAAAGCAAGGTAAAAGGAGTCAGGGTTGGAGAAACAGGACGAATAGAGATCAGTCCAAAAGTCACGGTGAGAACGAAAAGAGAGAGAGTAAAGACTTTGGGAAGGAAATCTGCCTATGAAACGACCATTTACTGCTGCCGAGCAAGCTAACGAGTCAGCAAGATTGTTACCAGCTATACCACAGTGGCCAGGAACCCAAAGCAGGTCAATATGGATAGAGCGGGAGGCTAATAAATTGAAAATCAAGGAGCGAATATAAAGAATAATAGGACAGGAAGAGGGTTCAGGAAAGGGAGACGCGATAGCTACTAAAACCCCTACTCTCTTTCAACTCTTATATTCTCGCATAATTCATCATTCCGGTAATAATCCCCATCGTGCGTACCATTCTTTTTGGTTTTATTTGATATTTTTCGTCCGTAACCGTTAACATCGTTTCACTGAAAGTATCTCAGAATAAACCTGTTATCGATTGCGTTAATACATACACTGAAAATTTATATTATGATACCTAAGGGATTATTAACGTTATTTTTACATTCCAACCGTACAAATCTAGTCCTCATGGCACAATACGCGAGTATAAACGTAAGTTAAACTAAATAAAAAGAAACGAAGAAAACGAACAATTTGCAATGTTTTTTTTATTTCAAAGTTTTTCAAATGCGTTCTTTTTTTTATTAATTCGCGCAACAGTAATTATTTAATCAATTAGCAAGTGGCGGCCATTAGATGAAAGTAGAAGGGCGATATAGGTGTCTAAATTGATAGAACGGTAGGGAAACAGTATTATCTGCTAGTCGGAATAGCTTTTAATAAAAGCAAAAGTTCTGTAACGGAAACCAATGTAGAATGTTTGTGGGTTACGGAAAGGAACACATATGTTCCGTCCCACAATGTGATTCGATTCGTCGCGAATCGGTCGTAACTGCTCCGAGCCGAGCTGCCGATCCACTCTCGGTTCTTGAGTGATTTTCTGTGTTTAAACCCATCTGCAGCCCCTTGTCTTTTCGTCTGACAGTAGCGAAAATATTTCCCTTGTATACAACTTTTAAGATACAGAACGGCCTACAATGAAAACAATAAAAGCTCGCTCGTTTCAACCTGGGAGCCATTTTCTTTTCTAAAACGAATTTGTTTTATTTATCAACATTTCCGCGTACAGACACACATTTTATATATAGTATATATATACATATATGCATATTATATATACATATGCATGTGCGTATGTACATTCGTGAGAAGAAGTATATATATATATATATATATATATATATATATATATGTATATATATGAACACAACACATATATGTATATACAAGAGTACACTAACTGCAGCTTCGTGGATTCAAGTGAAATAGAAATTTATAGGGTTACACATTCATTTCCATTACTCGGATTTTTTTGTTCCAAAAACGCTTCGTAAATGGAATAAAATTACATTTTGCGGCAAAGTTTACATAAAAAAAAGTATGCAAAAAGAAGAAAAAAAGTAAATAGTTTGTAACAAAAATAAATATAAAATATTGCAGTTAGTTATAAACTATGTGACTGGTTTTTTTAGTTTTTGTCAATATTTATAGAGTAATAAATTATTACAAAATAACTGCTAATTTCAAAAAAATCCATCACACCACATCAAATTACGAATTCTCTGAATTTCTGACTTAATTTACGTGGTAGCTAAACTACACCGCTCTTAAACGTACGTTTTCTCAGCTGTGTGTTTGTATGTATATATATATATATAAACTCGGCCACTTTGGCCTCGCAAGGGGCTGTGCCCCTTGACCCCTCCTGCTTTCATTCCTGTCTCTTTCTCTTCTATACTTTGTATAAAATGATCAAAATTTACAACGTAATTCTTACTGGCATCAACACACACAAAAAATAACATAACCACAAAAATCCTATTCTAACATTTACCTTCCGTTATATAAAATTAAGACATTTTTTCGTTACATTTTTCGTTACATATTTCATTACATAAAATTGTGACATTTTTTAAATAACAATAACAAAAATCCTACAAAATATAACAAACGTTACATAAAATTGGGACATTTTTCTGGGACATTTTTTTGGGACATTTAGCGTTACATAAAATTGGGACATTTTTTCGAATGGGGGGTAGCCTAAGAATTACATTGTAATTAATAATTCTTTACGCTTTTCTAATGACGTGGATTGACAGATTGTTCCCGTTAAATCGTAATTTTAAAAAAATATATTTAAGTGGCTTACTTAATAATAAAATAGTTCTTTAAAAATAAAAAAAAATCATGATTTACCCTGAAGATTTGATAAAAATATGTCTGAAAAATAAAAAATAATTATTAAAAACATAATATATTGGAAAATAAAATATAGGAGGGAATGATAAATTAAGTGCTTCATTAGCTTCTACGACATCGTGGAAAATGAAAAAAAGTGTTTTTCTTTTTTTTTCTTCGGATTTGGCCAACCAAAAGCAGCTACCCAGGACGATCGAACTATATTAGAGATTAAATTTTAATCCGGTTAGAGATCGATGAAAGAAAAGAGACAAGAATAGGAACTACCTTTGAAGACGGCAAAGCTAAGATATAGAAAGCATTATATGAAGTAGGAGAATTCAGCTTTAATAACTGAACGTACAAGACATTACGTTCGGAGGAAAGACTGGAACATTCAAACAGCACGTGGTCAGGATCACATAGAAAACGAGATAGAAAGTAAGGAAAGTGTACCCTAAATGTAATCGGCGGATAAACAACGGTTGGACATTAGATTCAGCAAGAATAGCTTGAATAGGAGTGGAATTGAGCACCCTTAAGCAAAAACAAAGAACCAAATTTTGTGTTGAATCCAATTTGGAAAAGAGAGATTTGGAGGCATCGCCTTATATGAAAGAACAGTAATCTAGTTTAGATAATATGATAGACTTGTACAGCAGGATTAGGATTTGAGGATCGCCGCCCCATCTCGTATGTGAAAGGGCCTTGAACAGACTGAGTTGTTTGCGGCAAGAAATATTAAGGAAATTAATGTGCTCAAAAAAGAACAAGCGGCTATTTAAAAACACTCCAAGATAGCAGAAACAGTTGACTGGGGAAACAGGAAGATTATTCAGAGAAACATTGACAGTAGTCAAATCGTGAGGTCGGAGAGAGAATACAACGCAGGAGGATTTGGAAGAAGAGATAAAGAAATGGATAGAGGAAAGAGAAAGTTCCAAGTCGGTTAGTGATCTGATAAGTTCCTCGTTGGCGGTTATGATATCCATAGCTGAGGAGTAAAGGAGAATATCATCTGCATAGAACAGAGAGGAAGAAGAAATTGGGAAAGTGGCAACATTCAGCATATAGATATTAAACAGAGTGGAACTGAGACAAGAGCCCTGCGGAAGACTTCTAAAAACTCTTCTTGAAGAAGAATATGTTGCAGAAAACAGGCGAACAGACCGATTTAGCATAAGGTTGAGAACAAGATCAACGAGGGTAGGAGGAATACTACAGGATAACATTCTTTCTTTAAGGTAGGGAAGATAAACATTATCGAAAGCAGCAGAAATATCAATAAAAAAATTTATATGTATCGGATACGAAAAGACATACAATCAGTTGAACCAAGGCCTGGACGAAAACCAAAAACATGCTATTAGAAAGGATATTCAGGATTTCCAACCACCAAACAATACGCCTATTAAGAATACTTTCAAAGAGCTTTCTGAGGCAGGAGGCGAGGGAGATAGGTCGAAAGAAAGAGGAGTTCTTATCGGGAATGGGGATGACAATAAATGTGTTCCAAGAGGTACTTCATGTAACAACAAAGGAATTAAACGGCGAATTTAGGAACTGAAGAGAACTATCAGAAAGATTTTGGAAAACAAGGTAGGGAATTTCATCAATTCCAGGTGAGGATTTGGACGCCTTATGTAAGGCAAGTTGGAGCTCATTAATATGAAAAGCAGAGGTAAGAAAATGAGGAAAGAGAATAGGAGTTGACGATAACATCGTTTCTTCAAGGCTTGGAATATAAGCGGAGGCAATTGAGTCAATAAACATAGAAAGGTTGTCATCAGAGAGGAAGTGGTTAGAGGGATGACCGGCTGACGAAGATTTGAAAGCCTAGCAAGACCTCAAATCCATGAGGAAGGGGTATTTCGTGTGAAAGAAGAGCATAGATCTAGTTTCGGCATTAGTTCGTTTGTGTGCCAGAAAGTTCTCCAAAGTGGAACTGGAACAAATGGTTCTGAACATCCGTGAACTAAAATCGTAAAAATGGAAAAAAGTAGAATGTTACTAGCAAAAATTAAATAGAATTTGAAGGAAGCAAATTGAAACGGGTAAGACTAAAGGAAAAACTATGAACAAGCCTGCAAAAGAACTTTCTCGTTGCCCATTGAAGTGGAGAGGAGAGGTACATAGAACAACTCATCGTGAGATTATTCACGAGGGAAGTAAACTGGACTGCAATATTGCTGTTATTTTATCTTTTGGGGTTGATAGATTATCATTATCAAAGACGCAGGAATCGTCAATGAAAAGGTATAATGGTTTCGAATAAAAGATTTCTATATGTGAGAAACCAAAAAATAAACACTCAGGAGGGTCGATGCCATGACTAGGAAATACATTATTGTGTTTTAGACACCTAACAAGGCCTTTGTTTATCACAACTTCAATCACTTTTGTAGACACTAGTGGAGCTAAAATATTTTGAAAGAAACTTCAATGTATTAATATTGAAGGCAAAAATGAGAAGACGAATTTTGTAGAGTACAGTTCATTAAAAGAAGGTACATAAGCAAGAGCTACGAAATTAATAAAATGAATTAAGCTAGGACCAGAAACATTGGAGTTGGATAGACGTTGAAAGAATAAGAATTTTAAAGCTCTTGCCGTTTTCCAAATATGTGAAAAAGGAGTAGGTCTAGAGAAGGGAAGAATAGAAATTCTTCCAAAAGGACTTACCTAAAACTTTGAATATAAACCCGACTCTTACGTTAGCCTGTTTACGAAGGGAAAAAAAATCCATTCTAGGATTAACACGAAAGGTGCTAAAGATGGCGCACTATTTCGGTCAAGTGCGACCAGAAAAATATGAACTTCATTGATTAGATGGTGGAAAGACGACGAGCAAAAGATAGTAAAAAAAAACCGATGTGACAAGTGCAAAAAAGACTTATAAATAAATACAGAATGATATTCAATTGACTATTAGAGAGTGATAAGAACAAAGGAGCAGAACAGAGTCCAAATTGTTCTGAAAGATTCCATCGAAAAGAACAAATAGACCTGAAATAAACCAGCAAAGGAAAACTAACAGGTATTAAGTATAGGAACAACCCCACCATAGGAACCCATGAGAGCTCCCCAGTTGTAGTAAAGACTCTAATAGTTAGTGAGGAAAACATCAAATCGCTGGAGTTAGAGATAAACGTATTCTTGAAATAAGTTGATGGGAAATTATTAAGAAGAACGAAATTGTTAGAAAAGATAGCATTCTTAAGGATGGAATCGTTGGTACTGTAATATGTGTAAACCCACCAGGGAGAGTGACCATTTTCCTTTCCCGCGGATAATAAACGATTGCAAGATAGAATTGAAAAAAAGAAAGAGGAAAGCGATAAAGAGCGTAATCAATGGTAATAAGACACGCAGAGAAAAAAGGGATAAAAATATAAATTACAAGGGGTAAACCGCCGAAGAAGTTTAATGTACAACGAGTAGGAATTCCAACGATTCCACAAAAATTCCATAAGAATTTCACAACAATTTTGCAGTAGTTCCACAGAAATTCCAGAAAATAGTGCATAAAATTTACATCAGCGGTTTGTCCCTCAATAAGTTAGGACTAACTGATGATAAAGACTTGGAATGGAACGGAATTCTTAACAAGCATTGGAAAACTATCGCACCCTCTTTACGATCACATTTGAATAATGTGAAGCCTCTGATATTAAAATTCACACCCGATCGAAGATTCCTGAGACAAGAGAAACACTAACATTATGAAGATCCAATAAACCTTCTAACGAATTTTTAGTGGCTCTAACGCTATGACAGTTCCATTGTAGTATACTAAACACAATCAACATTATAAAGCAAAAGAAGCATTAGAAGTGAGAGAAGTGAAGATAAAGAAGGCATAAAGAACAAGGAGGCGCAATGGTCGATAGAAAGTGAACGGCATTCACATTAAACAAGCTAAAATGAATAGATAGAGAAGGAATGAAGGAGAAATTGTAACAAATCAAAAGAAGGTTTTTTTTGTTTTTTTTTTTTATATTTTTTTTGGGCTCGTCAACCAAAGACCTTTACCCAGAAACTAAAGGTAAGGAAAGAAGTCGGTTATATTTTGATTCGATCAGAAATTTTAACTAAAAAGGAACAAATAGCAGGAATAATTAGTGGGGAAGGAAAGGACAGGATATAGGATGCACAATAAGGGGTAGGAAGTCCAAGCTTAAGCAAATAAGAATATAAGGCAGAACGCTCCACCGAGAGGGATGAACACTGGAAGAACACATGATCGGCGTCGCAAATAATTGCATCATCCGGATGGAGAGGACAGTGTGGAGAAGAAATCAAGGAGAAACGAAATCTGGAAGAAGGCAGCAAAGAATGGCCAAAGCGCATACGAACAATGGAAACAACTTCAGAACGACGAAGGGAGGGATGTAAAAGAAACCATGAATACGAAGGAAGAGTAGGCTGGACTGACAGGTAAAAGGAACAACTGTTGGAAAAAGAAGAAACATAGGTATCCGACCAAAATCGGATATGAAAGCTTTTACAAACTGATAGCAGGTTAACGGATGGAATTTTTTTAAAAAAAAGACGAGAGGAAGCAGCAGCAGCCCGAGCCAAGGAATCAGCCGCTTCATTGCCAAATATGCCCGAGTGGCCAGGTACCCACAGCAGATCAATATTGACTGAATGGAGATAGGAAAGATTGTGAATGAGTGAACGTATACGGAGGATAACAAAGTCACACGAATGATCAGGAAGGGGAGAATCAAAAGAAGGTTAGTCGAGACTCTATATTAGAAAGGTATTCAGACAGTTTTGGAAAAAAAACTGAAAGAAACATAAAAAATGTCCTGATTGAAAGATAAGAGGTTTAAAAACATCCGTATAGCTACAATAGTGCCAGTTGAAGTTAAGTTATAACGTATAAAGTGAGTTGCATAAATCTCGCAACTACAAAAGTAAAACAATAAATGTGAGATAAAAATAAAATCCAAATACAACTTAGTAGACAAAGTGAATTGTTTCAGCGTGATTGATAATATTTATGGCCAACGATACACTTAAAATTAAATAAGAAAATCGCGGTGTTAACTGACATGAAAGTTTCGTTTTGCATAGGAGAGGAAAGATTAAACGAAAAAGGTAGAAAAGGAAATGTAGAAAAGTAGTGAAGAGATAGAAGGGAACAGAAGGAAGAAAGTTCAGCCCCGAAACTAATCATTTTCTCTTCTTTTTCCTTTTTTTGCTTATTTTTAGAAAGAAAGATTAATTAATGTATTTCTTATTAAAAATAAAACATGACAGGAATGAACAAAAGATGAAGAAAGAAATTAAGGGAGAAGAAATGGAGAAAGAAAAGGTAGAAGTAACTAGAGAGACAGGGTTAATATCGGAAAGACTTGAAAGATAATTATCCGAAATGCGGTTAACCGAAGAAGGGACAAATTTGTCGAAATTTCATCCATTAGTGAGTGGTAAAATACGACTAGATGAAAAAGAAGGAAATTGAGGTGAGGATTTATTGAGATATTTTGAACTATACGGTTTATGTAGCATAGAATATTCAGAACGAATGAGGGAATTAGAAAGACGAGACACAGGTATTGACGGAAACTTTAAAGATTTTTTTGGAGGAAATGGAGACTAAAATTCGATCGGAGTACGAAAAAGCATGTGACATTGTTATTTTTAGATTGAAAAGCCTCCTAGAAGATTCAATATATTTTTACTTAATCCACATAGGGCAAGAACGATCATAGACATAGTGAGTACCCTGGAAGCTTTTGTGAATTTCTGCATTATGAAACTAGGCGCTTAAAAGTATAGTGTAAGTAAATAGTAAAAGATCTGCAGCGGTACCACGCTATATGTATGTTCAAAAAAAAACATTCGGAATATTTGGAAAAACAGAAAAACGTATTTTAAATATTGGAACGTAATTTGTGTGGTAATACGTTTAATATTACTTTCAATATTAGAAAGATTTATTGAGTCGGTTTGCGACAACCTCAGATCTTTGTTAGAGTCAATAACTCGATTGGAGACAGAGAACTGGAAGGTTTACACTTCGCAGAAGCATCAACTACCACTAAGCTTAATGTCAAATTTGTTTTTTCCAGCATTTAATATCATTAGAGAAGGCCGCCAAGTGATCCCCTTTAGACGAGCTCATTTAACCTACAGAAAAACTAAAATATTATGATAATAATTGAGAAAAAGAAGAAAAGGGGAAAAATAAATAGATAAATACACAAATAAATATAGAACTGAAATAGAAATAAAAGTAAAATTTAAGTTGGAACGAAAGAAAAACATCAGAACAATCCCACTGAAAGTACTGTTAAAATCGGCACAGCGACCGTAATAAAAAAACAAAAGATTATCTCCCTAGCGTACTATCCCTCCTTAAGGAAAAAAGAATTAACTGGAACTCTGACCTTATACATCGGTATAATGAACTCCCCTGGGAAGATACGCCACTTGTTGTTGAACCCTAATGAACGATCGCTCTGACCAGGATATCACACTAGCGCCTCAGTGTACGGCGGAAAAGATGCAACGTTTTCCCACCTATAATCATCCGAACACGGATAGCGCCAAAGCAAACCCCCTTACGTAGTTCTCGCCTGTGGCTTGCGCCTGCGAGGTAAAAGGAAAGGATCAGGCGGTTCGACTCCACGACTTCTGTTCAATGCTGGAAGGGGAGCTGTATGGAATTTTCTTCTGCTTGAGGGAATATCGGCATCTTATCCCCAACGGTGAAATGTATTTCCGGTTACAGATTCTTTGCAATCTATTATGGCAGTCCAGACACCGAAAACTTCAAACACAGTGTCCCGAGAAATAAAGCGCATTATTAACCTTCTTTCCCGGACAGGTTCAAAAAAAAAAAAAAAACATCCCCAAAGTCAGCGTATGTTTATACTTTAAATAAATGAAAAACGGCAATATCTTATAAAACCAGCTTTCACAGATGTATTTAAAAACGTTTTAATTGATACTTCAAAAGTACAGTAAATCCCATGGATATCCTTAATAAGGTATCGTGCATTGTGAACTTAAGCTTTTCATAATGGTATTAAGCCTAATGGATCTAAAGAAAATATTAGGGCCAGTTCCTTTCTCACGGGATCCGCCTTTACTTTCCTACATTTCTCTGGTTTAACCAATATTCAATTACAGATTAGGTATATACCTGGGAGCGACTTGGATGATCCGGAACGAGGCAACTCTCGATAACCTATGATACCTCTGATTTGGTAGCGAAGCACCTTGACCACTAGACTACGCACCTTATATAATTAGAAAATTAATAAAAAATGAAAAAAACGAACAATACGTGTACAACAACCCCTTCTGCATGACTTAGAAGGCGAAACAGTTTATTATTCGTTTTTCACCCTCTGAAAAATAGTTTGTTTAGAACATTATAATTAAAAGTTAATAAAAATAGAATTTTTTTAGCGCTATTCGTAACTGTTTCATAGTACAGTATCCATTTTTTTAAACGGTTTAAATTTGTTCGGCTATTATTATATTATTATTATAGCTTAAAAATGGATATTGCATTATACAGGTTGCGGCAGAGAAACCTACCACATTTCAAAAAATTATAGCACCCTCTGTAGACAAGGTAGCGAAATAAAACTAGTCGCATTCGAAAGAGTAAGAGTGCCGAATTTTTTCAGTACTATTACGAACCACCATGGGTGACTGGTCTGCGGTTGAGCGCGCATTTGCTCTAGAGTAGTTTTTTCGCAATCAAGATTCTTACACTACTACAGTTCACGAATTTCGAAAACGTTTCGGGTTAGATGGGAAGAAACCTGTGTTTTCTAACAAAACTTTACATTTGTGGGTTAAAAACTTTCGTGAGACCGGCTCTGTGCGTAAAAAAAAACCTCCTGGAGTTCCTAAGACGGTAAGAACCTCGCCGATGATCGCGCGTGTTCTTGAAGCCATTCAGTCGAGTCCCAGTTGCTCCGCCCGTATGCACGCAAAAAACTTGAATGTGTCTGATTGAACTGCAAGAAGAATTTTTCACGAAAATGTGAATTTCCATTCCTACAAGATACTCCATAGCCAACAGCTTTTAGCCGCCGATTTTGCCAGCAGAAAAGCGTTTCGTGAAGATAGCTGCATTATAAAGTACAATTAAGGTACAACGACAAAAAGACTCATACTTACGTTGCAACCTTCTTAATAACTGGTGTAATATTTTCTTCAACTGAAATCAATTTCAATTTTTTTAGTTGCAATTTTCATTATACATTATTTAATACAAAAAAATGCGCAAAAAGGAATACTTATCTGAAATATAATTATCCACCACCGCTCGATCTGTGCATATTTTGAGGCTGGCGATCCTTGTCTCTGTGATCAGTTGCATTTCGCTAAAAAATTAGCCCACTCAGTGAACAGGGATTTATAAATACGCTTACAGAAAAATATACCACTTGCGAAAATTTGTTTATCGCGACAAACGAAATTGGTATAAACTAAGGGAAACGCGTTAGTGCAGCGAACTGGCGAAATGTTAAGGCAAATTAGAAAAGTCTGTCAATATGAGCGAACGTACTGCTTTCATTTTTAAATAAAATTCCGTAATGTACACTTTCCTTTAAATAATATATTTTTTAATTTTTTTTTTTTATTAAAAAACGAAGGCGCTGTACATATTCACTGATTTTTTTTTTTTTTAATTCGTTTGCATTATTTTCTATGTCCTTCACACAAATTATTTATAGTAGAGATTTGTTAATTTTCTTTATCTTAAATACCAATTTTTTCTATTCATTTTGTTCACTTTTTTTTTTTTTTTTTGAATTTTTAAAATCGCCTTGCATGGATACGGAAACTATTACTACTCGGCAAAAACGAACGCTCGGAAACTACTTGTTTAATACAATTACGCTGTTCGGCAATATCGGTTGCTAGCTGAATTCTGCATTAGTGTTCTTATCGGTCCGGCGATAATAATCTACCCGCCCTATAACCCTTCCGGTGTTGCGGTTATCGCATCCCCTGCTCTTTCTGGTCTTAATTTCGCCTTTAATGCTCGCATCTAGCTTGTATTCTAATCAACTACCTCAACTAGTATTAAGTTGTCGCTTTCATTGCTGTTCCATAACCGTCTCCGGTTTGAATTGTACGATTCCGTATTTTCATTATTTGTCTTATATTTGTTTATTTTCTTCCAATTGTTTTTTTCCGTTGTTTCGTTAGACTCTTTGCTGTCGACGGCCGTTGATCGTTTTTAGGTTTTTCTGTTTTTCATTTTTTTTCCTTCGTCGCTTTATGCGATTTTTAAATTTGATTTCCTTCTTCTTCATTTACGTGCCATGAACTGCAACAAAGGCCAGAGGTACGGAAAGTTAGGATCCTATAATTGTGATAGGAGGTTAATGGAGTTGAGATAAGCGAATAATTTCTTTATATTTATTTCATTGTCATTTAGGAGTTCTTTCAAGGTAGACGGAAGGAAAAACGTGGCTCAAATGTGTTTATATTTGCGGCAGTCTAATGGGATGTGTTAGACGGAGAGAAGGGAAGAAGCGCAGTCGACACAGTGCTACTTCCTCCTTTCTGCTTGGCCGGAACGACAATTGTCACAAGTTGGTGTCCTCTTTGAAGGAACGAGGTTTATTGGATGTTGGGATATTAAGCCATGATTGGAACCATTCCTTTGATAGGTTGCTAGTTATTTCGGGAACAATGCCGATGAGACAGGTATTCGGTTGATCGGTGCAGGGAAGCACGACGCTGCTTCTTTCGCTACGCGGTCTGCTGATTCGTTCTGTGGGATACCTTTGTGTCCTGGTATCCAAGCAAATATTTGATCTTGAAGTCCACGGTAGTTATCGTAGATACAATTTCTTCAGCTGTATTGGGACTTATCGTGGGACTTTAGCAGACATGTTAAAGCATTTAAAGAGTCAATGCAGATGAAGCAGTTTTGTTTGGACTGTATGCAGACTTCAACTGCCAGTTTGATTGCAAATAATTCAGCAGAGAGCACGGAGTAAAGGTGCGGAAGAACGTAAGTACCAATCCGTTCGGAGATTAATTTGATTTCCTTTTTTAAAAATTATTGTAAACTTTAAAAAATAAGTGACCTTAGTTATGTACACCGGAAACATGTAGCTAACGACTAAACCAGCCTGCTTCGTATGTTGGACTTTGAGCTGCATCAGTTTCTCTAATTGTCGTCGACCTATGCGGAACAAGGGACGCCTTTTGACGATAAAATAATTTATTTACCTTCAATTTTCACCTAAAATTGTCTTGCCCTTAACTACATTTCTCATTCTGAGGTCTTCAATTATGCAATACAAATGTGTATGCGAAACGTATTGCATTATTTTTTGATATTGTATTTGAATTTTTATGCACGAATGGAGTCTAAATACTATTTTATATCTGCGTATCGATAATTTCCATAAACGGCATTGCTTTCCGTGCGATTATTTTGTGTTTTTAATAATTGTTAAATTCACCATCCCGACATTCGCTTGTTCGATCAGAACTTAATCAAAAACCTTTAAAATTTACGCATCTTCCTTTTCTTTTTCGTTTCATTTCGATATTTTTATGTTAAGAAATTTCTAGGGAAAAATCAGGATTTACTACGCATAATATATAAATGTGTAAATGTATATATGCGTATATACATATATAATATATATATATATATATATTAGGGTTAATTTTTTATGTTTTTTATAAGGAAAATTAATGACTGTTACACATTTAAATGTAAAGTTATGTGCAGAAATATTATTAAAATGCTCTTTCAGAAAATGCATAACTTTCGAACACCTTTTCTAACACTTGAGCGCTGAAAATCGAGCAAAAAGTTAAGAATATATAATATGACGAATTTAAAATTACCTAAAAATCATTTCAAAATGTATAACTCGTCAACCGATATTATTCCTGAAATTTAAAATATGCAACAAGCAACAAACTTTGCATCGCATGAAATAAACATTTCCAATAACCGTTTAATTTAAAACCCACTTGGATTTAAAAATGGTAAACGAATATAGTATTCGTAAATATATAAATAGGGATACTTCGGAAAAAAAATATAGCGATATTTTAGCTTCAAATTTAAATTACCGGAGGGTGCTGGAAACTTAAAAATAAAAACATACGAGCGAGTTGTGTATTGATGGAAAACACTACATGGAAGTTGAAACTATATTTCAGTTTCTCAAAAAAGAACTTTCAGAATTTGCGATGAATTTAAAAAAACTTACAAAAAAAGAATGATTTTCTTAACGACAAATAAATAATATACAGTCATTATGTCAATGAATGAACAAAAAAATGAAATTAATCCATCAGATTTTTTATTAATATATAATAAATAAAAATATGAATTAAATTTTATCTAATAAATAAATATTAACGTTATCGTAAAATTGAAAATAAAACTATAAACAGACTATTACGTCGTAGGGAATCTATACAATTGCTTTATAGAAATAACATTTTGCGAAATGGAACCTATCTATTTCCTCAGCTTGCAATTGGGAAAGTATATGTTTTTGCTGATGACATTGCTTTATTAATGGAGCACAAAAATCTAGAGATCGCGGAAAAGTTTTTACAAGAGGATATAGATAATTTCAGTAAATGGGCACATGATAGGTAGGAGGCTATGTATAAATATAAACAAATCAAAAGTATTACACATTCGGAACAATTCTAAACATAAGATACACGATAATCATCCTCCATAATAACGACTGCCTAGATGAACTTCATGAAAATAGCAATACCCATTTGTGTCTTTGCCCACCGTTGGAGAATGTAAATGATTATAAATATCTAGGTATATATATATTGATAAAAATTTGAAGTGGAAAAAACACATTCAAAGTTTAAACTCGAATATAAGGCAGACCATTCCAACTCTATATAAAATAAAGCAGGTATTATGGAACACTGCGTACATATTACAATTCAATAATAAGGTCAAGAATATTATACGGAATTCAAATATGGGGAGAGGCTAAAAAAACAGAAATAAATAAAATAAGTAAAATACAGAGAAGAGGTGTTTGAAACTTATACTATATCCTACTGGAAGCAAAACGATTCTGGATCAATTATGTGTAAAAGGAAAACGATGAAAAGTCTCCGAAAATGTATTATTTCTTTTATAGATTACTAGACATTTAAGGTCAATAATATTGAATTACCATCCAGGAAAAAGGATTCCATTAAACAAGAGACCAAAGTAATACATACTATATATTTATCCCCGCGGTGTAAATCTACGAATTAATAACACTGATGACTTAGTTTTAATTAATTTAAATAAGTACGATTCCTAATTATACACTAGAGGAAAAAAAGATTGGTGTGTGGAAAAAGGAGATTCAAAAATGGCTGAAGGAATGGTGCAAAGTATGAAGATCAAGTATAGCCCACTATCCTTTATTTTTATTTATTTACGGAAATTAGCCTTGTTTTTATCGTGTCTATCCTAATACAAGTTCGCACAGAAGATCACGTTATCGATTTGAAATATTAAGCTATCTGCATTTCCGGTGTACAAATCAAACTCTAAACAACTTTACATTTTTAATAATAGATGCTTAATATGTCGAACTCGAAAATTTTACATGTTCACATTTGTATTTTATGTAAATTAATCAAGTATTTTGTATTATTGGAAAATACATGCTTCACGAAACATAATATGCCATGCGCTGAAAATTCTACACATATTCAGAAAATATTGTAATTTACACATTATTTTTTACAATATTCGTGCAAAAAATTATTCTATTTTATGCAACATTCCTTTAAATATGTGTATGTTCCCTAGAGGTTGTTAAAAATATTTAGAATAAGGAAACGAGAAAGTTTTCGCAAACCTTTAAGGTTTTTTCTAAGCAACCGAAATTTGTTATTCCAAATAGCAAATGTTTTCCATCGAGATATGATAACACATTTTAGAAGTCACTGAAAGAACGACACACTTTTACTGATTTTATTCTTTCGTCGATTTTATAAAATCAAAGTATTTTTTTTAAAGGCAATGCGGAAGTTCCCAGCGAGCGGGCTATTTCGGGTCGGTGCGGAATTCGAGTGTTCCCCTTCTAAATATATAAAAAAAAATATTCCTGTAAAATCTGAGCTCTTAATTTTAATATTAACACGCTCCTGAAAGTCACCAAAGTTTTAAATGTTAAATACATGCAATTTTTTTCCATAACGCTTATAAAAATTATAACTCTGGTAAAAATTGAAGAATCGGTTTAAAATTTAGTGTAGTTGTAGCTTATACTATTGAGGACAATCCTTAAAAATTTCAAATTCTTAAATTCATTACTTCCTTACATATCAAGAAAAAAAATTTCATATTTATTGATTTGATATGGAAGGAAGTAATGAACTTAGAAATTTTTAAGAATTGTTCCCAATAGTATAAGCTATAACTATACTAAATTTCAAACCGATTCTTCAATTTTTACCAAAGATATAATTTTTTTAAGCGTTATGGAAAAAAATTGCTGATATTTTTCATTTAAAACTTTGGTGACTTTCGGGAGCCTGTTAATATTAAAATTAAGAGCTTAGATTTTACAGGAATTTTTTTTTACATACTTAGAAGATATTTAGAGGGCAGGCAAATTTTTTTTTTTTTTTTTTTTTTTGTAAATAATTTGCGGGTCCCACAAGGCAATTGCCCGTCTCCGAAATCAGGTAAATAAGGACCACCCTAATATATATATTAACACGAATTTGGTATTTTATGGCGTCACAGATAATGTTACAACTCCAAATTATCAGTTTCGAATAAAACCATTTATTTTTCGGTTTCTCTGACATATCAGCCTGTTGTTTCATGTTATCGGCAGAAACTACCGAAGACGCGTATTCGGATGGAAGCGTAATTTCCGTGTATTCTGGAATATTCGGCATGCAGTGCGAATGCACTTGGTTAAGTGTCTTTACTGCTCCAGGTTGGCGGCAACGGCACAGGTTTTGTCCGTGGCATGTAGGTCCTATCTAATGGTTGTTGAGCAGCACAGAGCCCAGAAAAGAAACGTAAAAAATTCCAGCCGACAAAACACTCGGTGACGTATGTAACTTTCTTCGATCAAATTGATTTAGTCTCGTCTTTTTCCAGATATTAATCGTTGGTCCTTCGCCGTCGATCAACGTTCATGTTCCGTCATACAAATTTTACTCAATTGCAAGTTACCTTCCCTGAAGACAAGGCCGTGTCCACGTGAGAACTGAAATAATTATTATAAATACACAAAAATCTGAAAAAAATTACAAATTTAAAATAAATATTGATGATTTTTTAGGATGTTCTTACCTACCTTTAAAAGAAAAAAGAAAAAATATGCTCTATATTTTTAGGTACTCCATTATATATCTTAAGGAAAAACTTTTTATTACGAGTATAATTAATAACATATGTAACTTTCATTAATGTTCATATACGGGGTAATTTATTTATGTGAATTATTAATATATAAATCAAAATTATGGAAATTATTAATAGTACGAGAATATTAGTGAAAAATGTATTGTTATTTATAAAATAAATATGCGAAGAAAATTTTCACCCCCCACCCCCTCCAAAAAAAAAAAAAAATCCTAGGCACGGGCTCGCCTGAAGACGCCATAATTTGCCGTAATTAAACTGTGTTTAATTTTTAAAAAAACAAATATATCAAGTCGCGGACAATCTCCTTTACTGGTGAAGAAACGGTGAAATTCAGTTTCGTTTTTTGTTACCAACTGGAAAAAGTTGGGACCAAATCGGCGACCCACACACTTTTGATGATGTTCCCCTTGCCAGATAAAAACCAATGCGACCAGCAAGCGTGATAGTTGCTTTGTCCCCGCGTGAAATTGCGGATGATCAAATTTTCAAACGGTAATAAAGCACGTGCTAAAATCATCAGACAGCATCAACGATTCCTTGAACGCAAGGGTGCCACCTATCTTCACGGCGTATACGCATCTAATAACGTTGTAATATGAACTAGGTCAAAAATGAACGGTTCAAAAAGAACAATTTTAATTTTGAGAATTAAAGGTGAAAGGACGCGATGTTCTTTGTAGAGTAAAAATGAATCTAGTTGAATTTTTGCCGGAAGTAGATGGTCCGATTAATAAGAGGTGAGACGCTGAGGATATTTTTTTTCTCGTGCCGGCACATTCTGGTCGATCGAATGCGCGCCGACTAAAGTGAATGAAATTGGAAAAGTTGAAGCATAGCGACCGGCTGGACGATCGGGCCAACAAAGTTAAAGGTTCGCGGCATTTTTCGCGAAGCGGCATCGTCGGCGGTGGAGAGGAATAAATAATAAAAATCGTACGAGTGTAATCGGCGTGAAAAATCGACAATGGAACAGGCCGTTTACATGCTGACACATGCGAGTAGATAGCAACCGGTGTAATATTCAGCGTTGTATGCTCGTGTGCTGCGGCGATACGTGTGTGCACACAGATGCGCGCAACGCACACAATAGGCAGCGCTTAAACGGACAAATGTGCAAAACGTTGCAAAGGTAATAATGTGATGGGAGCATGGCGGGGTCTGTTCTTAAACCGAAAGCGCCGGTCGGGTCCTTTAAAAAAGAGGAGGACATAAATTGGCCACCCGCTAAGCCTTTTAAAGCGATTCGATTCCTTTATCAAACTGAAACTCGCCGTGCCTTTTACCTCTAGCATCGCACCCTTAATTACCCCCTTCATATCGGCAGTAAATAGAGCTGCTTCGACAAATAACCCTTCCTTTGATCTTCAAACCGAATACAAACTACCCCGATGAAGTTCTGCTTATAGGTATATAGGCATATTTATACATTTCTGCGTGAATAAATTTAGTTTAGCATCATACAGTTCAATACAATAATTGCTTCTGTGTCCATAAATAAATATATATATATGTATGTGTGGATAATATTATCTTATCTATACCCGATTATGACAGTTACGGAAAATCGTTTAAATTTTACTTGCAACTCTAATGCTCCCAACGAAATATTATATAGAATAAATAAATAAGAAATATATTTTTTCTTTCAAATTCCTCCAAGTATAATACATTTCCACTACTGCATACCGTTTGTTTTTTTGTTTTTTTTATTATAAGATAATTAAGTAATAGCAAACATAAATCAAATCATAAAACAGCGTATTAAAAAAAAAGCATAACGTACGCAAACTTAGTAAAGCAGTTACATTTTTCTGTAAGAAGCTTCGATCAATATGAAAGCTTCAGTAAATACGGGGAAAATGACCGACCCGCAATTACACCAGACAACCATATCACCAACAGTAATCCCCTTAATAATCAGTCACTCGCGGCGGAGCCTTGTCTCTCGTTTCTTCTTAAACTCTTCTACAATCTTTATCGGCACAACGTTGCTCCATTCATCAAATTAACCCCTCTCTTCGATTTTGTCACATATAGCACAGGAAAAACCTTTTGATTCTAACGGCTGTTCTAACCCGGGCGGTATTAACAACGTGTTAAACGAAAAAGAAAAGAAAAAAACGAAATAAGCAAGAAGTGGTACCCCTTGTATACAGCGAAAAACACGAAAGACTGTGAAGTGATAATCCGCCGCAGGACAAGGCAATAAGAAAAATAATGAATGTAAGTGTGTGCAGAGGATCCGCAGCATGCACATCGCAGAAACCCCTAAACGGAAATAGATAATGCCCAGTGATATTTTGGTTGTTTATTCCCGCGAAGGACCGTCGAAAAGACATACAATTTCCCACTTTAGGTTTTTGACAAATGTTATCCTCTGCATTAAAACAGGGACGGGGAGGTTTATCCTTCATGAATTTTGGATAGCATTTTTATTATATTGTACACTGCAGTACCATCAGTTAACATCAATTTAATGATTTTTTTAAATCGGCCAAAAATAATTACATTCTAATGATTAAATATCTTGAAATTGCTACAAGTCCTCCTTCTACATAAATACAAATTGAATTATTAATGACAACGTCACAATCAGCCCGACCTATATCACTTTTTTTGTCCCAAAACGTTACATATATTGTATATATATATATAAGAAGACTAAACACCGGCAAAATGAATTGCTAGGAAATTACGTCATTCTTAGCCCAACGCCGCGTCACGAAAATTTGCCCCAAAACATTACACGCTGTATGTATATAAGTAAACAAAGTACCAACAAAATTGATTGCTTCACGTTGTCAATTTTCTTTGTTCTATACGAAGCTGAGGGTCCTGGTGTGCCCCCAGGCGGGGTAAAGGGGCGGAGCTCTTTAACAGGCACGAAGAACCGAGTTTATATATATATATATATATCTTCTTCTTTCTGTCCTCAATCTTATCAGTTGGTGGGCATCCTAATGGTACATCTCAGCTGTACAGATATAGGTAGTGTACCAGGCAATTGTAATGTGCAACGCGAGTGTACACGCGCAAGACTTCGTTCGGAACTGACAGTAGTCGATTGTAATCGCGCTACAAGTGCAGTCTCGTGTTGTCTGCTGTGTACTGACCTAGCGCGCATATGACGTTGTACGTGGTGGTTTACCATTACCTTTCGCGTGATTATTAGCGATTATTTATTTTAATTCTTGTAATAAGTTTTGTTGTCGCTCGGGATCGAACCCGTGACCTCCGTAGCGGAAGTCAAGCGCTCTAGCAACTAGGCTATTGCGACGACATATATAAACTCGGCCATTTTGGACTCGCAAGGGGCTGTGCCCCTTGACCCCTCTTGCTTACATTTCTATCTCTTTCTCTTCTATACTTTGTATAAAATGATCAAAATTTACAACATAATTCTAAATCGATCCATATAAATATAATAACATAATCACAGAAATCCTATAAAATATAACAAACGTTACATAAAATTGGGACATTTTTTCTAATGGGGGGTAGCCTAAGAATTACGTTGTAATTAATATATATATATATACGAGGGCAGTCCCAGAAGTACCTGGCCTGACATATAAATGACGCTGGTATTTGAAAAATATTACTATCCTCGGAAATACCCACCGCTTAAAGCTTATCTTTCAAGTCTGAATACTCGACGCTGTTTAGTATTTGTTTTGGCAGCCATCAATAGTGAACGTTCTCAATGAATTTGTAAACACGAAAAAAACTGATCATAATCGTTATGTGATACAATACTTTTATTTGAAAGGTTTCAGTGCAACCAATATAAAAGCCGAGCTAGATTCTACACCCGAGGGGTCTTCGTTTACAACAGTAAAATATTGGGTGGCAAAGTTTAAACAAGGTCGCACGAGCTGCCAAAGCGAATATCGCA
The DNA here is from genome assembly GCA_039619475.1 of Icerya purchasi. NCBI lineage: Eukaryota > Metazoa > Arthropoda > Insecta > Hemiptera > Monophlebidae > Icerya > Icerya purchasi. The sequence goes on along the minus strand of CM077115.1, from coordinate 272,097,563 downwards.
GTGATCGAATAAATGAGGTAACCATGCCAGAAATGGTGAAAAAAGTCCACAAAATCGTATTAGATGTCAGCGACTGAAAGTGCCGGAGCTAGCAGACATGATAAGCATTTCAAAAAGAGCTGTGCATCGTATATTAACTGATAATTTGGTCATGAAAAAGCTGTGCGCAAGATGGGTGCCGCGTTTGCTCACAATGGAACAAAAATAGCTTCGTGAGGATGTTTCAATCAAGTGTTTGGCGCTTTTTCACAATAATGAGGTTAAGTTTTTGCTCAAAGCCATGCATGAAACATGGGTCCATCACTTCACACCACAGACAAAGGTGACTGAAAGAGAGAATCGGTTCCGAAGAAGGCAAGACAGTTCCATCTGCTGGCAAAGTCATAGTGTCAAATTTTTGCGATGCAAGTGAAATAATTTTCATAAATTATCATCGAACAAGAAAAACAATCAACGGCGAATGTTATGCCTACTTATTGCAACGTTTGGGTGTGATGAAATCAAGAAAAAACGGCCGCATCTGGTTAAAAAGAAAGTGTTGTTTCATGAAGACAATGCATCAGTCCACACATCCGTTATCGCGATGGCCAAGATCATTGAATTAAAGTTCGAATTGCTTCCTCATGCATCTTATTTGTGAAATTTGGCTCCCTCGAATTATTTTCTTTTTGAAAATTTGAAAAAATGGCTCGATGGTCAAAGATTTGTCAACAATAAAGAGATGAAGTCGGAAGTTGGTGGCCATTTTGAGAAGCTCGGAGATTCTCATTATAAACAGAGTATCTAAACTACTGAACATCGCTGAGAAAAGTGTATCGGGCTAAACGGAGACTACGTAGAGAAATAAAGTCATTTTTTTCTAAATTTTTTGTTTTCTTTGTTAAGTCAAGAGTACTTCTGGGACTACCTTCGTATATATATATATATATATATACATATGTATATGTTCGCTTAGGTGAAAAAACTTTAATGAAAATTGTTTTTTAGTTTTTACAAATGTACCATACGGATGAAACTATGCATGTCTAATTTAAAATTTCTCTTTTACTAGTAAACAGAATTGCTTGGGGACCTTACGAGTTTATCATCGCGCGCTCAACCGTTTACGCCTCGGCCACACGCGACTATCCCATGACTACCTGTTGGAAGGCGCTCACCCTCCAACCACGTGTCCTTTCTGTCGCGCACAAGAGCCACCGGCGGTTGAGCACATTCTCATAAACTGCCCTGCATTCCAATCCTCCAGAACGAGACACGGATTTGATAACCTCAGCCATGTTCTCTCAAACTCAGAAGCGAACCAAAGTGCAGTCTTCCAGTTCGTCAGGGACAATGGATTAGGGGCATTCCTGTAACCGGAGACTCTCGGGCCGTAATAGTCTAGATATTATACACGGCCCGGGGTCTAACCACGGTTTGAAAATTTTAATAAAAAAAAAAAAAAAAAAAAAGAATTGCTTTAAAGATGAATTTCACCGAGAAAAATATCCTACATATATCGCACGTTAAATACCAATTAATAATTTTTAGATTATTTAAAATTCAACTTCAAATAAAATATTTTCTTAAAATTCCATTCTCAGTTAGAATTACATTTTATATTAACCGGATAAACGAGTCGTAAGCAGTTACTTCAAATTTTGTTTTTATACGTTAAATATATTCAATTTTTACAACATTTATAAACAATATTCTTATAGTTACATAAACACGTGATACCACCATCACAACAAAGGTTAATTTATATTACTTTAAAAAACCCAATTTGAACGTTTCCCAGCAATTTTTATAAGAAAAAAGCGAAAACTCGGCAAGGTGGGCATTCAATTCAGTTGCACATACCAATTAATTATTTATATGAAATTAAATTACGCAAATCTTCCGGTACTTCCGTGATGTTCTCGGTAATAAAAAATATACATAAATACTTTCTTGGTATAAACACACAAATGATTTAAAATTGTCAACCGATGGTGCTACAACTGAAATTATACACTTGCCAACGTCATAAATGTTATGCAAAAATCGCACTATAATCGAACCGCTTTTTGCATGTTTGAGATATATAGAGGCAAAAAAAAGGCTGTTCATAAATATATTATTTCCGTAAATCACTTTTAAACAGATTACCAAAAAAAACCTAAAAGTAAAAGAATAATAAGCCGTGTTAAGTTTTAATCGTATATAGCAGTGCATCTGTGTTTATAAGAGCATACGAAACTATAAATATTTGTACAGGTAAGTTAATGAAATATGCAAAAGGGATTATCGCGAACGATTCGACGATTGTCGCGTGAATGTTTAATTGAAACTTTACGTTATGGTCGCTTATTGTACAGCGTATACTTGTAATTAGTAGGGTAATTTATAATTACAAATACGTAATTTACATATAAAAAGTATTTTTTTTTTTTTGTTACTAAAAAAGTATTTTTAATTTGGTGACATATTTAGAAAAGTAGTTTCGTACTTATAAAATCGACACAGTATTTTTACAAAATGAAAAAAAAAAAAAAATCACTAAAATATATGGATATCAAGCCTACCCATACACCGCATCCGAGCGGACGTGCATGTGCAGCAATAATCATGAAAAAAATATTTCTCATTATTTACAAGAACCAGTTACAGAAGAATACTTCCAAAGAACAGCGGTCACGGCCATGCACAGTGTTTCAAAATCGCTTAGATTATTACGCTCCAAGATATACCAAGCTACGATATTATCTAAATTATTTGAGAAATTGCTCTTTTTTTTTTCTTTTTTTTTTCCTACCCTGGGCGTGTGCCAGCGGTCTTAATCCGACAACATGAAAAATTAAGAGATACAACTAAATAGCCAGGCGGTCAGAAACAGATAGGACAAAGGACAGCAGCAATGGAATAACTGAAGGCAACGGGAAGGAAAGAATATAGGTAGCGTTAAAGGGAGTAGGAAGACTCAAAACTATAAGTTGGGCGTAAAGAAAGGAGCATTCGCTAGAGAGTGCAGAACATTTGAATAGGATGTGATTTGAATCACAAATACAAGAAGGCTCAGAAGCGTGAAAAGAGCAGAAAGGAGAAAGAGCTAAAGAAAAACGATAGCGAGAAGAGGGGAGTAGAGAATGATCGATTCTAAGCCTAATTAAGGAAACAACAGTGGAAAATAGACTGAAACCAAGGAAGGAAACTAGGAACCGGTTGAATAAGACGGTACCGTGAAAAGCGATTTGAGAATAAAGATGGGGATACATGTCGGACCAAAGTCTAGAATGATTGTAGACATAAAATAATAATAAAAATAAATAAAAAATCACATACGCGATGAACATAAAACCAGTATAGATGTAACACGTTTAAATAATAAACTCTGGCTATTGCGGTAATAAGTATCTTTTACGCTGTATCTATACATGAATTACTAAATGCACCGTTAAGTGTGTGTTATCTGCTCTTATGTAACACATTATCTCTTTATCTTTATAGCGTCATACTTAATTCCTGAGTGTCGGCGACTACCTCTATTCGTACATCTCCTCAGCTGTACAGATACATAGTATCCATAGCGATTGTTATATGCAGTACGAATGTGTACACAATACGCAAGACTTCATTCGGAACTGATTAGTAATCGTTTGATTTACATCGTTATACAAGCCCCCGAGTATGTCCTGCTGCGTACTAACCAGCGCGCATATGGTGATATAAGTGGTGGTTTGCCATTATTGCCTACCACGTGATTGATTATTAGCGAATATTTATTTATAATTGAATTCTTTGTAATAAGTTCTGTCGTCGCCCGTGATCGAACCCATGACCTCCGTAACGGAAGTCAAGCGCTCTAGCAACTAGGCTACGCGTATCAGTTGTGCGTATTTTATAAGCATAAATAAGCGCCGAACCTCACGCAATTAATGTACTTCTAAAAAATTCGGTATCATGTGTGGTGCGCATTAGGCCGCGGTTACATTGGATTAGAATTCGTACAAAAAATTGTTTCTGTACGAAATCACGCGAATTCGTACGAATAAGGTGGTTACATTAGTTGTGCGATGTTGCTCGTACACGAACGTAGAGTGAATTTACGGTACGCGTTCTTTTCTCCTAATTTTTTCGACAATTTATTGAAATCAATCCATTAACCGAAATTGGTTATTTACCAGCGGTTAATCTTGCAATGGAAACATGGGACAGGCGTGTTTATTCGTGATTATTTTGCATCAAGAGATGTGTAAGCGGAGAATTCGAAAGCTCTTCTCCTCGTAGAAGAGAGCTCAAAAAAAAGAAAGTGATCAAAAACTTGTCGAATATATGACGACATGTGTTCTTCAACTAGACTGAGATTACATGTTCACAATCCATATCGTGGAATAAACCAAAAAAATAAGAACGCTAAAAACAAACATTGTGAGCATAAACTACGCAGTGAAAAAACGAAATATATTATGAAACTGGTCGTTCGTAAGAATTCGGAAGAAAAAAAAGTGTAAGCGATGTAACCACGCGCATAACTCTGTACGCGTTTGTTCCTTTCAGACCGAGTCGTAAGAATTCGTACGATTCCGTAGGACTAACTTTTCGTACGAATTCTGATTCAGCGTAACCCCGCGGCCTTGTGACTGGCGGATGCGATTTTTATGCTTTCTCAGAAAATGACGTCACATAGAGTTCGTCGTACTTTTAGTCACGTGACTGAAGGGGTTGTCGAATGTGTTGTAGCTAACTTTTTTTCCTCTTTACTTCTGTAAGTTGTCGAATTTTTGGAAAGTTTCGCCGTTTACAATAAGAGAAGAAAATAACGCAAACATTTCGAGCTTCGGTAGCGATTAGTTCAGACATGGCAGTTTTCTATACGCGCTTACTCTGACGAAAGTTTACGGAAACTGATGAAGGAGTATCGTGTCCCCGGAGAGGATCGAAGAAAGTCACTTTTTTAAACGGGACAAGGGGGGGACCTCCTAAGAGCTGATCATTTTCGTTGCAAGTCCGAAACATGTAAAAAATTTTCCCTTAAAAACCGGGCGCGCTTCACTCGGGGACTTATGCGGTAGAACCGCTTCAGATAAATCGGCGAAAACGTAAACGGAACAATAAAATTCGCAGCGACCCATCCGCTAGTAATTATAGATTCGCGTTAATAGCGACCGGAAAAGAAGACAGGCAGGCAGGCAGCCAGGCTGCTGCGGAATATTAGAGGCAGAAGTAGACGGAGAAAACGCACTCACGTGTACATATAATATTATTATTAGAGGATTTATTACAAAATAGAGACTAAATAGGAGACTGGCTGTCTATTTACGGCGAATGCAGGCAGTTTGCGCGACCGAACAATGGAGCCACAGAAAGAGTTTGATAAATATTTGCCATCGGGAGCGACGAGGCTGAGTTTTTGGAAGAAGCGGTCTATTACAAAAGGTCGTTTTTAGCCGATTATTATGGTGGTGCACGCTTTGCGCGCGGCATTCGGCATCGCCTTTTCAGCGACCGCACTGTGCTGATCAAACAAACGGAATGAATCCATCCGAACCAGCGATTATAACAAATGTTCGTATTTACGGAAATTTCAAAACACCCCGGCTCGTCATATCACCCGTCTCATCTGTGCGCACACAGTCGACAGCAAATATCCCTCCGCCCCTCGCTCCGCAACCGCCGCCCCGGGGGCAAACACTAAAACCGGAGAATATAAATTTAATAGTCACCCGGCAGCCGCTCCGACCTGTTCGCTCTTCGTTTTTAAATACGTTTCCAGCTCGCCGGCCATCTCTTTCTTCGCTCCAGCCCCCCTTTTCTCCGCGGAAAAGCGAACACTGGTGTAATTTTTAACGAAATTTCCAAACCAAAAGTTGCCTGTCGTTCGTTTTTCCGGTGTATTTATCGCTCGCACGCCCAAGTGGACTGCTATTAACCGTTTTTGAATAGTGTTCTACGAAAGTACCGATTAAATTTCATTTTAAGTTATATACCCATACGTATACGTGTATATATGTATGTATTACGTGCGGCATTGAAGATCAAAAGAAATTTTTAAAAAGTCGCTGCCTCAGTGGTAACCGAAAAATTCACGCACGAACTAGGTCGTCTCCTTCAGTCAACACCTGGTGCGAAATCAAATTCGAGAATGTTATCACCGGAGACTTATAGTAAACAGACGGGGAGCGCTCGGTCCGACGAATCGAATTGGTCCCGAATTTTCTTCAGATCCAGTAGTCACCGAGTCGGGTATAGTTTAATTAAACGCAACAATTCGTTGGGTACTCTTGAATTACATAAAACCACAACTATCGTCTTTAAAAAGTCCTTACGAATATATTACGATACTATCATTTTGATTATTCGTAACTCTACGGCCGACCTGAAATAGTTCGCAGCCATTGTCTGAGCAATAATGATTACACAAATGAAAGTTCAGCCAGTTTCGGGTCTCTAGTAAACGGTTTAGCAAATAATCGTGCTCATCGGTTTAGCGAACGATTTGGCAGTTTAACAAACTGTTAGGCAAATATATTTTAACGAACTGTTTAGCGTCAAAATTAACCAGTTTTAGAATTCATGAGGAGGTCTATAGTAAAATCTCGACTTGCAACTTCTCAATGAACTTTTTTTTTCGTTTTTTTTTTTTTTTTTTTTTTTTGGAAAATAAAATATTACATACCTATTTGTAAAAAGGGCGAACATAAGGTCAGTTTTGAAATTCTGACGAGAAAATAAGAATATAATCGAAAGTGAAGTAACAGACGGTAACGGTGACGGAGGTATGGGAACATATACGCCGGAACGGATTGTTGTACAAAAATTTAAAAAAAAAAATTTACGAACCCGAAAAATGATTGGAAGCGTAAAATTTTTTAATACTTAAGCTTGAAAAAACAAACGAATATGGTGATAAATTATATCATAATTATAGAAAATAAATAAATAAATAAAAATAATATTACGAATGAATGTTAATTTGGGCTTGGAGGGTAAGATAGGAAGACGAAATTTTTAGAATCGGGGAAAATGAAAAAAAATAATGGAATTAACTTTAAAAATTTGTAATAGGATGTGCATGTTATATAATCATGCTAGTGGATATATGCGTGGCGAAGGATAATGGACTTTTGTAAAAAAATTTTTGGAGTTCGAGAAATGAAATAAACTTAAGCTAATTTTCTATAATGGACTTAGACTCGGAAAAAATCGAATGATAGGGAAACCAGCGATAGCGAATGTGAAAGATCGCGCTCTTTCGCGGTAGCTTTAGCGTACTCGTGAAAAAAAAAAAAAATACGAAAGATTGCTAATTTGCTTAAGGCGGATAGGGGAGGGAAGAGGGATTTTTCGAAACCGAGTAAAATAAAAAAATACTCGAATTAATTTTTTAAATCCTTACGCTCAGGAAGAAATTTTTGGATTATGACCGAAGGTGAAAAACCGATGGTAGCGGTGTACGTGAGAACGGACGTTGTGCATCGGCGAAGGTCGAGACTTTGTCGGATTAAATTTTAGAAATGGAGAAAAAAGTAAAAACAGAGAACACGAAAGGTCAATAAAGAAATTTTTGGATGCGAAAAAAATATATGCACAGGCTAACTATATAATACTTAGGCTTGGAAAAAATTATTACGAAAGAAAGGAACACCAGCGATAGCAGATGTGTCTGCTGGATGGCCCCGTGCGTTTTTGCGGTGAGCGACATAGCTCTGCATAATGTATCGGACAAAGAAAAGTTTTAAACGAACTGGCCGAATAAAAATGACGTATTTTTCTATGCGTCTTCAAAAGTAAACAACACATGTCGTGACAAATATTATTCGATGTTGGTTTCCACGACGTGACAAAACCAACATACATAAACGCTCCCCCCCCCCAATCAACGATTGATGAAAAAGTTCGCGATTCCTAGAAATAACAGAGTGTGCGTGAATTATATGTATTGATATAAGACAACTAAATTGCAACAGCATCCGGTTGAAGCAACTGCTGCAAAAATGGTGCAATTGTCCGCACAGTCAATGAAGTTGCCTATATTTCTATACGTCTTCTGAAGTAAAAATTTAATTTAAAAAAAAAAAGAAAAATGCGAGAACGGAACGCGACTTGAAAAGGTCTTTTACAATTTGGGTTCTAAGTGTAACGTTTTTTTTAAAAACTCCGGAGATAATTTTAGCCCTCCCATAGTCTACAATTTAAAATTAAAAATTACGCCGCAGCTTTTTAAAAAAAAAACGATCAGAGTGCTTTCGTAAGTTATTAATAGCAGAAAAAATTAAATACGGACGGAAAAGTGGTACGAGCGAATAGATATCATTTTTAATACTAAAATAGTAAGCTTGGACTAATTTTGAAAATTCATAATGGTTACGAGAAACGTACGGTGTGCGTAGTCATAAATGTAGCGGTTCCAATGGCTTTGTCATGCATGGAATAAAAAATTTAAAAAAACAGTAATATATTTCATGATAATAAAAATAATTAAAGAAAAAATTATTTCATAATGCAATGATGTCCTATTCGACATGCGTTTTGACAACAATACGTTTTTTCCATATGTTAGGAGACATACAAATTGGGGGGAAAATTAAATGATAAAATTAAAAGAAAATGTTTGATGAGAGATATGAGAGGTAAGATTTTGATACTATAATAGTATACTCGGATTTATTTATAATACTTATTTCGAACTATTCGGAAACAGATGAACAGATAGGAACATAATAAGGGCTTATTGATGCGGTTCATATCGATGAAAAATAAAAAATAATAAAAAAATATTACGTACGAATATTTAAAAGGAGTAGATGATCTGTAAGGGGATGGATAGTCGTGGAAATGGTAAAATATACTTATCAGTCTGATTCTAAAATACTTACGTACGATTTGAATTTTTTGAAGGGGCGAAGAGAATTTCTCCGCGATTTCCGAGAACACTAGGTTGTGATAAGAATACTAACGATGATAGTACATATTTGAAGTAATGAAGCGACAAGTGACCGTACATTTGTATGCGAGGCACAATATGAAAGACATTTAAAAGAAATTTTTTGTAGCGAAAAAATTTAAAAATATTCACTTAGACTAATTTTATAGTGCTTACACATAGAAGAAAATATTATGAACGACATGGGGAAAGTAGTGTCAACGACGTTAGTATCATGTGTTCAGAGGTTCTGACAGTGGTTGGCGATCGATGTTAGCGGAGCGACAACACACGTGCGTGGGAACAAACAGTGCGCATCCGTAGCAATCGACAACGTCAGTCACTATGAGCGTTGTATCAACAAACACCCAATAAAGAAAAATGACATTTTTGACTCAATATGACTTGTTCAGGTATATATTTACGGGTAACTTCAAAGTTTTCTTATAGTCAACCTATTGCATAGAAAAATATATTCTTCTAATTCGCATCCCACTCTCTCTCGCTCACTCGTTACATCCCTGATCTACTCCTATTATTCATCAAACACACCGTGTCTTGAAATACTAATACGTTTTTTCTACCCGTCGTCTCACTCTCTATACAATTGACAAAAACGATCTTTAAATTTTGGTTTCTACAAGTAAGTGTTACGTTTCGAACGTTTTTAGCGTCCCTTCAACGCCAGAAAAATTAAAATTAAAATTAAAATTACGCTACATACATTACAAGTAGAGACTAGTAAAATCCATGCGAACGATAGTAGAAGGCGGCGCGCTTAGGAACGAACGCGAGTGCATAGGGCTGCACAGGCGATCAGCTAATTTTTGGAACCTTGCTAGAATACTTACGCCCCGAATTTTAAAAAAAACGCGGTAGCGATTGAAGCGTACGTGGGAACACATTCGCGGCGTTAGTGGGTGGGAGCCCCATGCGTGGGCGGACCCCGATGAACAAAAATCACTCTTGTTTTAGCTGTTATTAGGCCCAATTTTACCTGTAGCGGCACCTTTGTGCGCTAGCTGTGAAAGCTCTACTGAACACATCTACTCTCGCAGCGATTGCTTATTAAGACCACATCGTTTTCCAGCGGTGTGAAAAGTAGCGGCGATTATATTAAAGAAATCTTCGCGAAAAATAGATTCTTATACATGTAATAAGGTACCAGTTTTTAATCATAATCGGTTGAAAAACTGTTTTTTAAAAGGATACCGTTAACCGCAGTTTATTTCCAGATCACCAATTTGTATTGGGGAAGCATAGAAAAATCCCGGCAAGGTACCGAATCCGAAGTACAGCAGCATTTTGTTGATTAAGCAACGGAGCGTTTCCAATTAATCAGATCACACCTCTAAAACAGATGTTTCCGTAACAAATACCGGGATGGCCTCCTATTTAATTCCGAGTGTAGTCTTGCCTGAGTACACTAGCGTGTTTTAATTAATTGTCTAGATGCCTATGTGTGTCTGTACAACTGAAATGTACGAATAGGTGTAGTCGCCGACGCTCAGGAATTAAGTATGATGATCGTTCAATAATAAAGTCTTCAAACAAAAGTGTATACACAGGGTCAAGTAGCCGAATTTCGACACTGATAGAAGAAACTAACGTAGAGAATATTATAAAAAAGAAAAAATCAATTAAATTTTTACTAAGTTTTCAGCGCCATTAGCGTATAAAATTATTATGCAGTCCTCGCAGGCTATGCGCCTTCGTGTGCCTAACTGTTCATCACGATGCCAGTATATAGGTCGCGGATTATGCCCCCAAAAATTCCATGCGAATAGCAGACATAGAAAAATATACCAGAGGGATTTTTGAAAAAAAATTCGATCTGACGCTAACATTTATCCGGATCTTAGTTATTTCCTTTAACGAACGGGATAGAGTAGCTGCTTCGCTCATGTTACATCTCTGAAAACACAATTATTGCCCCGTCTTGACATAGTATACGTATCGAGTTTTGTTTTGTTTTTTTTAACTCCGTAGATTAAATTCTTTTCGGATAAGTAAAGATAATAAAAGGATGCTACCGGTGCGCGTCCGCCAAGAGCACTCTTTTCTCCTCGAAATCTACACAATTGGCGTGCAATGGATTTTGCGAAATACGGTTTTTTATCCTTTTGAAGCATGCAGCGTCGGTCGAATGCGTTGTGATACTGATACGAACCGACTTTGAAGCGTGTTTAGAAAATAAATAAATCCCCTCCCCCCGCATTAACGGTAGAGAAAAACGCGATTCTCCGACTGGAAGATGCGTTGCGAGCTCGAAGCTCGATAGGTTTGTGAGACTCTAGATGTTCAAATCAACGCGACTGCAGACGACGAGAACGATATACGGGTCTCGGAATGACTGAAAAAGGATACATAAACGGATACCATAGATAATACCTTCCGCGGATCAAACGATGGAAGAGTCTGCTCGTTAGTCCGATGTTTAGATTATGCAGACGTAGCGCGCGGAAAAACTGTACAAAAACGTGCGCGATCACACCATTGTGCCGCCAGAGATGATAATAGAAAAGAACGAGACGCGCTATTTGTGGTCGTCAATTTGATCGGTTGCGCGTTGATAACATTTAAAAGGCATAGCAAGTTGGAAAAAGCGACGTCTTCATTTATCGATCATCCGTGAGTAGATTAAAAGAAGAAGAAAAAAAGCGAAAGAGATGTGCGAATAAGCAAACAGAAGAGGCCCTCACATCAGCTATAGTCTTCTTTCTCTTCCCTCTGCTCTCCGACTGATTGTGCGCCTATTATTGTTTTGTACGTTTCTCCTCTTGTGCCTTTATCGTTATCAGAGACGCACGCACACACGCGCACATCTAATTTCCGTTTACGGATCCTTTGGGGGAGTTTGTTTTGTTTTTGTTGTTGTTGTTTTTTTATTATCTTCCAATGCTGCTACCTGGAAATTTTCATTTGAACAGTGGGAAAAATGAGAGTGCTGATTTCTTAGTTGTAACATCGTAACAAATGAATTCGGAAAAGAGATAAATGCAGCAAAAAGCAAAAATAACAAAAATGAAATAAGAAAACCGCCCGAGAAAGGGTCGTGATGATTGTGTGACTCGAATTCGGATGAAAAGTTCTGTTTCGTCTTTGTGCCACTATTGATGTTGAAATAATAAATATGAGCAAAGAAAAATTTGGGAGAACAGAAAAAAAAAAAAAAAAACCGGAAGTAAGAAAAATTGAGCAAAGAGAGCTGTGCGTAAATATTTTTATTTGTTGTTTACGGCTGCTCCTTCGTTGATACGTTTTCCGGCGTTGTTCTTACATCGCTAAATTGGTATGAAAAAATTTTGAAATTAATAATGACGATGCGAAGGAAGTTTCTCAAGACAGAAAAAACTAACGAGCTTTGAAAGTGCGGCAACTTTTCCAAAACGAGACCTTTTAAAGTAAAAAATAACTCGCCTCAAGTCAAAAAAACAAATTAAAAAAAAAAAAAAAAAGTATAAATCCTTCATGATCAAAAAACAATCGGAAAAGGAAAAACAAAAGACACGCGGCAATTGAATAATAACTATAGACAACAATCGGAAAGGATATATTTTATATAATAAATGTAAGAAAAATATAAAATATTAAAATGTAATGAAAATGGATTAAATTTACATATACATATACACCTCTCTTTATTTATAGAATAACGAAATTATTAAAATATAAAGATTTTAATATTACGTAAGCCTACATACAATAAATGAATACCCCATCCAAAACATTAATTTTTAAAGTAGGAACCAAGTGTTCAATATTAAGAATATGCGCGTGGTTGTCGACTTGGCCGACCAAGAAATTGAGATCTAAACAGGTGCCAAGTTCTGTAGATAATCCTGAAATTTATTTATAAGAACTACAACATTCTAAAATTAAAACACAATTTCTTCGTTTCTTTTTCCATAGACGACAATGTTTTCGCTATCTAAAAATATATAATGTATTAAATTTGAGCAGTCGAATTATTTACCCAAAATCGTTATAATTTAGGATAAATTCTAACGATTTCACTTGGCTAGTTTTTACCAGCAAAGTAAATTTTTAGAAGATTAAAATTGACCTTACAATATAAAAATAATAACTTTTGCGTATAACATAAAGAAGATAAGATTGATTAGCCATAACTTGTACGTGAAAACTAGCCAAATGAAACCGTTAGAATTTATCCTAAATTATCTATTTTTGGTAAATAATTCGACTGCTCAAATTTAATACATTATATATTTTTAAATAGCGAAAACGTTGTGGTCTATGGAAAAAGAAACGAAGAAATTGTGTTTTAATTTTAGAATGTTGTATGTTCTTATAAATAAATTTCAGGATTTGTATACAGAACTTGACACCCATTTAGATCTCAATTCTTTGTGACAGCGAAGTCGACAATCACGCGCATATTCTTAATATTGAACACTTGGCTTCCATTTTTTGAACATTAATGTTTTTGATGGGATTTTGATGATTTTTTGTAAAGAAATTATTATTATTCAATCAAATTCAAATTCAAATTCAAATCGTTTATTCTTCAAGATAGGCTTACAAAGTGAGCACTTTTTGAAAGTGAAGTTTTCGAGTTCGTCCGTCCCCTAACTCTTAAAACTACCACCACTTCGGACCACCTGTATGGCTGAGGGGAAGAAGTGGCAAGAAACCCGTACTGCAGCACCCTATACAAATCTATATCGATGTTATTTTCATCTCTTCCTTTAACAAGTATGTCAAAATCAGTATACAATGTTCATTTCTTGCGCTGTGCTGGAATCGCATTGCTCCATAATAAATATTGATCATTAAGATAGTCTGACCTATTCTATAATAAGCTTTGTCAAGTATGCTTCACAGCAATTTTAAATTTATTTTCCGGTAAGTCGCAAGTATTTCGATTGGAATTTTATTATAAAAACGCACACAAAGCCTTAAAGTGCGCTAGTTGTTAATAAAAATCGATCGTTTGGAAAATATTTCAAATCGTAAAAATTCACTGTTTTCTGATTTTTTTCCCCTTTTGTATATATATAAATTTACTCATCAGGGCGCCAAATTTTAACTTTCTAAGTCACCTGGAAGTGGGTTAGGTTTTTGATCTACATGTCAGTCAATGATAAAAATGCCGATTTTTAGACACGTTAATATCTTAATAACCGTTTGAGTTGTATTTATTAAAATGTCAGGTTCTAGTTAATCTAGGGGGGGGGGGGAATAAATAAACCAAATTTCATGTATGTTAAATATATTTTGAGTTGTTAAAGGGTTAACTCCAAATGGTTCGTGTAATATAACTCACGGCTGCTGCGTCGTCGCCAGTTCCTTTTTCTTAGCTTGAACTTGGCTTGACACGCTGTGTCTAGATTAATATTGAATTTATATAACCGACTTCTTTCCTTTCTATTTGTTTCAGGATGAAAGTCCTTAAGAGAGAGAAAAAAAATAATTTGAATAATAAATATGATCACCGCGGTATATGAAAATTATCACTAAATTTGTATATCTAATTACGATTTTCATATTTCACATTTATATTTTATTTTTGTATATTTCATATTTCTGCTTTCAAAGTGCGACTATCGAAATTAAATTGTTGCTAGTTTTAGTTTTATTTGTCTGTTGTTTTACACCAAGAATATCGATTTTAATATATTACATTCAGATTTATATGAATCATCTTTACGGTTTCGGCGGTGTATTTATTTCATGGTTTGCAAAGTTGAAAATTTTTGTATTGAATTTAAAAAAATAAGATAAAATTTAAAAAATGGCTTCGAAACGTTTTAAGGATTAAAATTCCACTGAGAACACTTGGCAGTGTCGTCATAAACAGCCTTTGCTACTGACTTTAACACCAACAGCTCTCTCTATATTTGGCTGACATTACCGTTGTCTCCGCATTTTACTTATAGCCACATTTCAGTAATAATAACATTTTTCACATTTCGCTGACGTTAACATTTCACCGACAGTCCCTTTGATGACATTAAATTGACCTGTACATTTTGCTACGGTAATATTTCGCACATTTCGCTTTACTGGCATTCAGCTGTCTACCACATTTTGCTAACATTAATGTTTCCCGCACATAATGTTTGCTGAAAGCCACGTATCGGTGACATTATAAACTGACCAATACACGTTTTGTTAATGCTAATATTTCACTGACAGCTACGCTTTATAGCCAGCATTAAATTAAAACGCCCACACATAAATTATTAAGGTAATGTTGGAAAAAAAAAAAAAAAATCTTCTTCTTCACCGTTAGCAGTTTCCCGTTGTTCGGTGCGGGGATTGCCATGCAAATTGACTGTTTCCGGCTGTTTCCATTTACCTCTAAGCCTGAGACGATACCGGCTTCGATCAGATCCGCAGTGACTACATCGAACCATCTTCGCCTTGGCCTTCCAATCGATCTGGACTTGGAATGAATGCGCGACTGATAGGAACGAGCCACTTTCGGTTTTTTGAACACGTAGTACATGCCCATACCATCTTAAACGGCTCTTCTTGGAGTTTACTTAGGATAGTCCTGCTGCTGCGCGAATGCATTCATTTTTAATCCGGCCAGATGATGCCCATTGACCATCTTAACATGCGCGTTTCCATCGCAAGCAGCGCTTGCTCTTCTCGCCTTGTAACTGGCCAGCACTCACCACCATACAAGGCATCTGGTCGGATGACTGAACGATAAATTTTTGACTTTAGCCGAATGGGCATGCGTTCTTAGTTACAGCTTTCCATTTCAGCCGTGCTGTGCTTATCCGGTTTCGAACATTCGTCTAGAAGTCGCATAACTCTCTATGTTCTATAATAGCCTGAGCAGTTGAAGGCCATGAAGATGTAATAATAATAGAAAAAAAAAAAACAAAAAAAAAAACAAAAAAAAGTTAAATTAAATGAAAACTGTTTTTATTTTTAATTCGATCCGAGACGGAAATTATAGATGTTCGATCGGTGCTTATTCTCTAGCGTGCAATTAAAATTTTTAGCACCTAACAAGCGTGAAATTATGGAAAAGAAAATAAGCACGTGTCATAGGCGTCAAAAAAGCCACAAAAGTTCCGAATCCACCGCTGCAAATAATCGTTCGAGCTTAGAACAACAGGTAGCATGCGCAACTGGTTTCATTGATTCTCTCTTTTCGCACGGGTTATTTTACCTACAACGTAAATTAACCGTTCTGAACCTAATGAATGAGGCCAGGAAAGAATTAGGTGGCTGGAGATCCGATTTTAACTACCGGCCAGAACGAATCGGAACCAATCTCCGTATTCTACAATATCGTAAATATCCGATTTTAGGTTCTAATTCGAAATTGCATAATTTTACTTTACCATTTTTAAAAATGATTTCACGTCGGTTATGTTATCAATATTTTTTTCGAAAAAAAAAAAGAAACAAAAACTGCACGAAAAAATAGTTCTCCTGAAAGTAATAAAACCGTAAGATTTTGTAAAATAAAATGCCCAGTATATGGCTTTATTGTAACCCTATTAAAAGAGAATTATTCGAAAAACATTTAACACATAAAATTACCCTTTTTTTTTTTTTTTTTTTTTTTTTGAGCATGTCAGCTAAGGACGTTACTCAATTCAACGGTATGACAGCATTAATGATTATAAAGGGAAAATATTAGAAATGGAACATACGAATGAAGTTAACAAAGGAATAACCAAGGGAGACGGAAAAGAAAGCATTAAGCGCTGGAAGGCGTAGGATAAGACGCAAAAGATCGGAATACAGTATCGCGCGTTCTGAAGAAATGAAAGGACATTCAAGCAAAATGTGGTTCGCATCACAAACGAAGTTTGCTTCTGACGGATCAAACGGATAAAAAAAGGAGACTGAGTAATGGAGAAACGGAAGAGCGAAGCAGGAAGCAAGTTGTGGTTTAACCGAAGTCTAATTATGGATGAAATAGTTGACCGCCTCATGTTGGCGAAATCAAGAAACCACGAAAAAAGAGGAGTGGTTTGTATGGATAAGTAAAAGGAAGCAGGATTGGAAAAAGAAGAAGGATAGAGATCAGACCCACCAAAAGAATAATTAAGTTTCTCGGTAATTTCAATATTCTTTTATTACTTCGCTAAAGTATAAAGTGTGTAAAAGAAGACATCAAATTATATTAAATATTCTTACGTTTAAAAGTAATAATTCAGTCTCATACTATCGACTATTTCACTTATTCCGTACAACATCGTAAGTAAGTAAAGTAAGTCCTACATATCCTTGATAAGGTATCGTGGATTGTGAAGCTTTTCATTGCACCATTATTATTACAGACTACTTGAATTTAAATGCAACAACGTAAAGTTACCTTCCAGACCAAAAACTCGACTAACAAGGAATCAAAGTAATACCTATTCATCCTAGAGGGGTAAATCTACGAATCGACAATGCAGATGGTTCGGTTTTAATTAAATTAATGAGTACCCATAGTCACATAATAAACGAAAAACAAATTGGTGTATGGAAGAGGGAAATGAGGAAGTGGTTGAATGAATGGTGCAAAGTTTAAGGAATTTTGCTGCATCCTCTTTTCCCTTTATTATTATTGCTGCATTTTTTAGGGCTCTTTTAGACCATCTATTTACCAGTTTCCTTTTCTTTTTTCTTTCCTGTACATTAATGTATGCAATGTCCAATATATAAGCGGCTCCTGTGTATGGGTGTATTATTGTGTAATTCATACATATATATACATATATATTTGCGTCGATTGATGTATTTTATTTTTATTTTTTTTGGTTTAATATGTTCGATCTAGGTAGTAAGAATGATTAATTGTAATTTTGTTTACTAGAGTAAACGATAATAAGAATGTTGGGCACTCACGCAACGGGCATACTTAGTGAGACCCACAACTTATTTATTTAAAAAAAAAAAAAAAATAGTATTAAGCCTAATGGATTTAAAGAGAATATTAGAGCCAGTTCCTTTCTTATGTGATCCGCCTTTACTTTCCGGCATTTCTCTGATATAACCAATATTCAATTACAGATTAGGTGTATACCTGGTAGCGACTTGGATCCGGAACGAGGCAAGTCCCGATAAACTGTGATACCTCTGATTTGCTGGTGAAGCACCTTAACAACTAGGCTACGTTGAGATAGCCTAGTTGCTAGAGCGATTGACTATAAGTTCGATCTCGGGCAACGAAAAGTAGTTCTTAGTAATAATAACAATTAATCGCGCTAACAGACACACGTAAAGTTGTGGAAAAGCAACACATTACCATTACGTGCGCGCTAGTTGTATGCAGAAGCGGATACGCTTAGGGGGCTGCGTTTGTAGCGCGATACAAGCGAGTACAATCAGTTTCCAGTGTAGACTTGTACGTTAGCGTTGCATATAGCAATTGCCATGGACATTATTATTACAACATCGATGTCTCTAATATATTTCGAGAAAAGTTGAGATGATGAAAAATAGTTTACCGCCTGTAACGCCATTCTGGAAATAAACGAATAACGTTTTGCGTTTTTTTACACAGAAAACTACATGTTTTTTTGTTTTTTTTTCTATTGGGGCCAAAAAAAATTGTATCCCATTTTCGGTTTTATTACAAGACATAAAACGTTTCTTTTTTACTTGCATTGCACTTAAATTTGACGTGCATTTGTTTTAAATTTCTACTGTACCCTGAAAAACTCTCATTTTACACAAGAACAAATACAATAGAAAAGACGATAAAAACTTCGAAAACATATAGGAAATGCTAAATATAATTCCTAATCTTTCGTGTAGTTATATATATATATAACAAAATATGTAAAATATTTTTCAATACTATCAGTGTATTAATTTTCGTGCAGTATCTGAAACGGCTAGTGAACACAGAAAGACTTGCCCCGTCGCGACCTACGATTAGTAATATAAATATTTAGTTTTTCCTCATTAGTAATTAAAATCGGATCTCCAGACACTCTCGTTCACTTATCGAATTTTAGAAACTTTTTTCATCTCTAACCAACCCGTATGGTATCGGTGTTTGGAAAGTAAGGTTGAATGGACAAGTAAAAAGAATCTGGATTAGAGAATGAGGAGGAGTAACATTGGAACCACAATTTGTAATACTCAATTCTGTCGATAGTACAAACGCAGTCCTCTGAAGGATAACATCTCGCTACATTAGTTCCTCGTAGCTGCCGGGAACAAAATAGTTGGCCCAGGCAGCCATTTTTTATGACGAAACTCCAAACTTCGAAATCATCCATACGCGAAATAGACAAATACACGCAATCACGAGAGTACCACCGCGCATACTGAAAACACAGCGGACAAACGAACTGTGTCACAGGTTGGCGAACAGCAGTTCTCAAAATTAGCGCAAATGCGCCTAACGTTTCGGAATTTACGGCGAAAGTTCTGCGCGCTTTTTGCTGCCCCTATGAAAAGGAAGTTCGACACGTAAAAAGGCTAAGAGCAATAAACGAAAAATGCTGGAAAGACTAAGCTAATCGCATTCTTCGACTACGACGAAAGTCCGATTAATCTGCGAATGTGGCTCACTCCTGCGTGCTACTCAAAGCAAAATAGCCCAGTAATTCGGGGCAGCTGCGACAGTGCTATCGGCTGCAACTGACGTGAAAAATTCCTCGACAGAAACTAAAGTAACAACACTCACCCCCTGACTTTCGTAGTACTGAGGGGGTGCCGCGCGATTTTTAAAGAAACCGAACATTGCGAATCGCTTCCGATCGCCTTGTAAACGCCGAATTCTGCCATTCGCGGAGAGCAATAAAATGGGACATCACGTTCTATCGCTGTTGAAGATCCATAAAGAAAGAGTAGATGTGTAAATTTTAAAAGATTCCGATTACCACCGAATGTCCGGTTAGCCGTTAAAAACACAAAATGGACACGCAGAAGTCAACGGCTGAATATCGTTTATGGGGGGGGGGATATATATATATATATATATATATATATATATATATATATATACATATTATAAAATAGCATTTGGACTGCGCTCCCGCGTAAAAAATATCAAATACAATATCAAAATCTCAAAATGGTGCAGTACGTTTCACATGCATATTTCTATTGTGTAATCGGAGATCCCACCACGAGAAATGTAGGCAGTGGCACGGCTATTTTAAATGGAAATCGAAGGTAAATAAATTATTTTACCGCCAAAAGGAGCAATTAGAAAAATCTAATCCAGCTCAAAGTCCAACATACAGAGCAGACTCGTTTACTCGTTAGCTTCGGTGCCTATGTAAGTAAGGTCACTTATTTGTTAAAGCTTACAATAATTTTGGAAATCAAATTTAAAAATCGCATTAAGCGGCGATGGAAAAAAAATGAAAAACAGAAAAACCTAAAAACGATCAACGGCCGTCGACAGCAAAGAGTCTAACGAAACAGCGGGGAAAAAAATCGGAAGAAAATAAACAAATGATGAAAATACGGGATCATACAATTCAAACCGGAGGCGGTTATGGAACAGCAATGAAAGCGACAACTTAAAACTAGTTGAGGTAGTTGATTAGAATACAAGCTAGATGCGAGCATTAAAGGCGAAATTAAGACCAGAAAGAGCAGGGGATGCGATAACCGCGACACCGGAAGGGTTACAGGGCGAGTAGATTATTATATCGATATTGCCGAACAACGTAATTGCAGTAATGACAGAGTTTGATTAAACACTTAATATCGACCCGGAATACGCGAATGGAAAGAGATGTCTCGCTAAAACGATTAAAGTAAAAATATAATTTATATAACGAAAACGCCATGAATCAAATGATCGAATCGGTAGCCCTAAAAAGGGCTGGTTCTAATTGGATAGCGGGGAAACGAACGAATGACGAAAACCCGAAAACAGAATGGAAACTTGCGAAACCGGAAAGAGACACGATTAACGGAAATAATTTTAAAGAGATACAAAGAGAATTATAATGGAATAAATTAACAAACGAGCAAATTATTAAAACGGACGAAAAACTGCGCAATTGACAACCATAAGAGCGGACGTATATTACAGCGACGCTTAAACCAGGCAGTACGGATAATTGAAATAGATAACGATTTATCGGGACACAACGAACGAAAATTATCAACCTCTACAATTAAATTAACTGAAATAAATAATTAAAGAAATTAAAGAGAATATACGAAAATACGATCAAATGATAATAACTAAACAAAATAAACCAAAAGCATTTAAAATAATCTCTAAATAATGCAAATCTGGATTTAACAGACAGGACTGTGAATATGTATATAGTTATTGCGAAACATGTTAGTGTTTCAGACAGTAGCGAATTCTGATTTTTTCCCCCGGTATCTCTCTAAGACGAAAAAATGTTGAAACGTAATTAATTCAGCGCACAATCGTACGTACTATTTATATGTAAAAAAATTAAGTTTTTTTTTAAATTTAAGAAAATGAGGTTAAATTTATTTAAGAAAACCAATGGTATTTGAGATAAAAAAGAAATTAACAAATCTGCTGCGAATAATTTATGTGAACAACACAAAAAAAAAACAATGCAAAATTAATTCAAAAATAAAAAGGATTATTATATAACATAGAATTTAATATGTACAAATACAGCGCCTTTGTCTTATAATCCAAAAAAAACTGAAATATATTATTGTTTACTTTTGTTTTCCATAAATAACGTTGTTTATACTTTTACCGTTCAATGGTTTGTCGGTATACAAGCCCGATGTGTCAGTTAACAATGAATGCTAGCATTTTTTTTTAATACAAAATTCTATTTTCGAGCGATCAAATTTGTCCGTGTCTTTCTTCGCCGGATTCCAATTTATAAGGATTTAATTTTTTCCAGTTAAGGGAGTTGTTGTACCCTCGGTTGATACATAATCCAGTTTGTCCGATTACCTTTACCAGCATCTGATTGCTCTGACAACTTACAGACGAACGATGTACGCTATCAATTATTACCGCATACTACCGTTTAAATAAAGGTGATAGCCAGTATTTCGACTTTCAGTTATTTCGATTGGTAATTATCGGTACCATTACTGTTTGGGAATACAACGATTTCTAAGAAATCCAAAGGTGAAACCAATGTAACCGACTTTTTTAAACTGTCGATCTAGTAGCGCTGGTTCGCTGCGCTATTACTCACAGTCGACAAATTTTTATTATAAACTCCTGCTTACTGAATAGACAGATTTTTTCTACTTCGGTAATTTTCGTAGCTATGCACCAGGATTATGGCGGAAAAATTGATACGGATTTGTGAACGCAATTTCGCTATAATAAAATATTAGTAACCGCAGTTATAGTTTTGCAGTGAACTGCAGCAGTAGTGTAAAAACACCATACACGAGATATTTAGTCTTATAACTCATATCGAAAAAAATAAATAAATAAATAAAACGCGCAGTGTGCAACGCGCTGGTTAATCTGGCAAAATATGGTTAGTTAAACACTCGATCTGATTGGCGTTTCACATCGTTGATTTTTTATATATATATGTATGGTTTTCAGTGCTAGCAGAAAAACGAAGAAATTATCAAATCGAAATTCAACTACTCACACCGACAGAGCGACTAGCATTTTACCACTTCAGCAGTTTTCCCGTACGCTCAAACAGTGACTTATCTGATTTCTAATGGCCGGCTAAAAATTGCCTTCTCCCTTTAAAGTTAATTTCTGCTACCTGGAGAGTGCCGGTAGACTTTTTTTTCTTTTTCAGTTTGCTTTGGTACTTCGCCGTATGACTAAAAGTACCGAAAGATTCGCCACCGGTTTTTAAAATGTTTTTTAACACGTGCTTATTTATTAATTAAAATGTTATTAATTAAAATGTTAAAAGAACGAATTAAACTCCATTTACTAAAATTGTATAATCCGTTTGCCCGAGAAATATTACGAAACAAGAACAGTGTGAAAGAATGTTTGAATATATATTTCACAGGATGTTTACTAATTTAAATTGCACTTTCGGAGATTATCTGGTAATATTTTTAAATACCCGTGCCCCGCTTGCGCGACCACCAATTATCGATGATAACTGTATTTTCCCTTCTATACCCCTCGTATCACACACCCACACACACACACATACACACTACATAAGAGAGCTGTTGAAAAAAATTTAGTGGAACGAAAACGCATTTAGTAGTGCTAAATTTTAAACGAGGCAAAAAGAAAAGTCCCGTCTGTTCCGCCAGAATAAAGGAATATTCCCTATTTTTATCCCCTTCTCCCCCTTTTTCATCCTTTTAGTTTTATTTTTTTTTTTTTTTTTTTCTGTTACTTCACTCCGCGTCTACATTCTCGCTTTGAGGAATATCCATTATGGAAATTAGGTTGATGAAGCTTTTAATCTGTTAAGCGTTTCGTTTAATGAATTTAACATAAACTTTCCGTCAGACTGGTTGACGAACTGGTCGGGGTATTGTCGGCGGTTTCCCGGAATACAAGCCAATCGGTGCGGTTAATTTTGCCGGAAGGTAGACCGCTGAAGAGCGACGGGGGTTGAAAAGTTGTAACCGCCAATAGAGTTACTGTTAGCGTAGAAGGGCACTTTATTGGCGATGATGCCGCCGTAGACATGGAAATTCGTAGAATATCCCTGTGCCGCGCCGGTTCATGTACAACTCTGTTCTCGTTCGACGGCAGCTCGGAAAATACGTGCGAGCGGTTCAGATGAATCTGCAAGTCTCCGTCGTAGAGCAGTCCATAATGAAATACAAGATACACAACCACCTATATAGATATAAATATTTAGATACGCGCGCACCGATAGATAATAACCGGCATCGTAATAATAATAATAATAATAATAATGATAATGATAATGATAATAATGATAATGATAATGATAATAATGATAATGATAATGATAATGATAATAATAATAATGGTATAAAGAATGGGCGACTGCCGTACACCGACTGAATGGAATAAGAGGGTTAAAATGGAACATGCTGTCGAGTGTTTGGTACACGAAAAAAGAGACGTTTCCGATGAATTATTCATGTCACCGGAAAGTGCAACCCCCCTCAGCAACCCCTTGGACTTTTGTCACCTAGCTGAAAATTTGAACTTTTTTTCATTTCTCCTCTTTATAATAAACGTTCACCGATAATAATAAGCCAAACGTCTCTCCGTGAACACGCTAATCACACACACGCAAACATTTTTATCGCCATCTCATATCTTCACACTCTGTTCCGCCTTTTTCGTTAGTCGTCCGTTCCGGACCTTTCGGTCGTCTCCGATGCGTCCTCTTCCACGGTGCATTTAATAACTAGTTCGTTTTCGCCGATTTCATTTCGTTCAAATTCAACATCGGCTCACTGAACGAAAATGGCAAATTTATTCTTTGACCGCAAATCAGTCTGCCCTGAAGTAATTTCGTAAATATCCGCCGAAGTAAACAACTCGAAAAAGTTACATCGATTATTATCGTCATAACATAAAAAAAAGTTCCTATAAATAACACATTGTTCCTGTACTAAAAGATACACCGATCGCTTCGCACGATTACCATTTATTCAGTTAAAAGTCGTATTTCTTGTAAAGAAAACAATATATAATATATGTATGTATGTGTAAAATATATATATATATATATATATATATATATATATATATACACCTGCACACATATATATAATTATATCATTTTGTTCTTTTATACTTAAAATTTCACGTTTCAAAAGTTTGACTTTTTTTGTACGTTAAAAGTATCGTAAAAAAAATAAAGTAAAAATTTTTGCAAAAGAAATTTTAAAAACCCCGAATTAAGAAATTCAACCAGGTGGTATGAACTGAGCGTTCTCCGTTGACATAGGGACAGGCCACATTGCTCAAGACGTCAGACGACAGACAAATGGCACCATATTAATTACAATGTAATTCTTAGGCTAACCCCCATTCGAAAAAATGTCCCAATTTTATGTAACGTTTGTTATATTTTGTAGGATTTTTGTTATTGTTATTTAAAAAATGTCACAATTTTATGTAATGAAATATGTAACGAAAAATGTAACGAAAAAATGTCTTAATTTTATATAACGGAAGGTAAATGTTAGGGTAGGATTTTTGTGGTTATGTTATTTTTTGTGTGTGTTGATGCCAGTAAGAATTACGTTGTAAATTTTGATCATTTTATACAAAATATAGAAGAGAAAGAGACAGAAATGAAAGCAAGAGGGGTCAAAGGGCACAGCCCCTTGCGAGGCCAAAATGGCCGAGTTTATATATATATACATTTTTATTATTTTTTTTAATGATACTTATCGTATCTATTTAAACTCCCGGATGCACTTTTTCATCCATTTCCCCCTTAGATTAATCCTCAATATCGATGATTCTATAGGTTTTGTCGATTTGTGTTTACGTTTAATTCCATTTTTTTTTTTTTTGCTTAATAACCATGTTTCGCTAGCATACGTTATATAATACGCTTCCTCGGTGAAATACTTTTCGAATTTATACATTTTTTTTTTTTTTTTTTTTTTTTTTTTTACTACTTCTGCCGATTCGTGCCTAGCCTATTTGGCTATCTGCGAATGGACTCAATGTATTCAGTTGAGTGGAGAATACATCCATTGATGTATTCAGCCCATCACTTATACTAGATCACGGATCCTAGTTCTTTCCAGTCTTCTTGTTATTGCATTGTCCGGAAGGGCAGCTACTAGCTCGTTACTATGTCCACAGAGGCGTAACGCATGACTACGAGCGCGTTGCTTTATAGCCTCATCGACAGTACAGACTCTTAGGTCTCGATGAATAGCCTCATTGGTAACATACCACGGCATTCTGTATATCAACCGTAGCGTTTTATTCTGGAATCGCTGTATCACATTTCTGTTTGACTTCTTTGCACAGCCCCAAATTGGTGCTGCATAAGTCCACGTAGGTTTAAGGATAGCATTGTATATTAAGACCCTATTAGCTAAGGAGAGGTTCGAATGATATCCTATTAGCCAATATAGCGATCTTAATTTAATATCAAGCTTATTCCTTAATTTCTGTACGTGTGTCCTCCAGCTTAAGGTACGGTCTAAGTGAACTCCTAGGTATCTGTCACTATTGCTTCTTGGTATAGTGTTACCACCCAGTGTTAGGTGGAGCTGGTGCTCAGCTCTCTTGGTAAATGATACATGACTACACTTTTCCAGGTTCACTTCGAGTTTCCACGTTTGAGCCCACTGTAGAACCGTATTCGCGCTTTTCTGTAGCTCAGCAACTGCAATATCAGCCCTCTTGTCTTGCGAAATTAGCATTGTGTCATCGGCAAATGTAGCCACTTCAATATTTCCTTCGGTGGGAAGGTCTGCTGCGTAGATATTATACAGAATCGGCCCTAATACACTACCCTGCGGAACGCCAGACGTGATTGGATGTAGCTGAGAGTAGTCATCACTACATTTGACGCGAAATTTTCTGTTCGTTATGTACGACTTGATGAGTTGATAATACTGTATAGGGAATGCTGCTTCAAGTTTATATAGTAATCCTTTATGCCATATTTTATCGAATGCTTTTGTGAAATCTATAAACAAGGCTTCGGTATATTTTTTGTTCTGAATACCTTCTTCAATTATTTCTGCAATTCTATGTATCTGTTGTTCAGTGGAGTGAGCGCTCCTGAAGCCAAACTGATGTTGTGGAATAATTTTTCTTTCTTCCATTATTTTGGTTAGCCTGACAGATATTAACTTTTCAAGTAATTTAGCAAGAGTAGATAACAGTGATATTGGACGGTAGGATGCCGGATGAGTACCATCTTTTCCAGGCTTCAGAATCATAATAATTTGGGAAAATTTCCATTGGGCTGGAAAGTATGACGTTCTCATAATAGCATTGTATATGTATGTTAGCAAGATTACAGATTTTTTTTGGCAGTTCTTTTATCATCCTAGCTGTTATCATATCGAATCCAGGACTTTTTTTATTATTTAAATGTTTAATATGTTTCTTTACCTCTGTAGGAGAGAACATTCTAATTTTTGTATTATTTAGCTGTACTTCCGGGAATACTAGATTGGTGGTTATGTTGTCTGTTTTAAAAACGTTAGCCAAGTATTTAGCAAACGTGTCAGCCCTCTGCTTACTACTTCTTGCCCACTGTCCATCATTTTGCTTCAAGGGTGAGTTTCGTATTACCGGTCTGTTCATTCCTTTTGTTGCCTTCCAAAGGTTATATTCAGAATTTTTGGTTGGGGTTAACGTTGCTACATAGTTAGAGAATGATTCATCTTTTAATTCTTTTAGGGCGTATTTAACTCGCCTAGTTAATATATTTAATTGGTGTTTATTTTCTAATGTTCTATTCCTTTGCCATAGAGAACGCGCTTTCCTTTTCTGATTTATTAGCTCACGTATAATTTTTGGATAGCTGTGGGTCTGGACATTTGTTTCATGTGGAGTAGAGTTGGTGACGGCTGTCTGCAGTTGTTCAGTAAACTGCCTCACTGCGTGCTCGATTTGATCAGGCGTTTTTAATTTAATTGATAAATCAGTATCTTGTTGTAGGAGAACTTTATACCATTCCCAGTCAGTTTTCCTATTGTGTAGCAATCTTGTTTTTGCTGTGTGTTTTACCTCAGCACTTAGCGTGGCTATTATTGGCGAGTGATCGGAGAAAATTTGGTCATAGCTAGATTGTATTGATGTACAGTTAGGATGTATGC
Source organism: Icerya purchasi (assembly GCA_039619475.1). NCBI lineage: Eukaryota > Metazoa > Arthropoda > Insecta > Hemiptera > Monophlebidae > Icerya > Icerya purchasi. The sequence continues at coordinate 272,070,052 of CM077115.1, read as the reverse complement.
CTTTAATCAGAAACAGATCTAATAGATCAGGAGTACGATTAGTATCTGCAGGCCAGTAAGTCGGTTCGCCCGTTGAGAGAAATCTACATTTTTGTTCATTAGCTGCTTTGTATAGCTTTGTACCTCTTGTATTAGTTAACCGCGATCCATAATGTACATGTTTCGCATTGAAGTCACCACCAACTAAGAACTTAGGTCCTAGTTTTAGTATCAGGTCCTTGAACTTACTGACTTCTATTGTATGTCTCGGAGGGCAATATACTGCAGCTACGGCTAACTGGTTCCTTGGTTGTTCCACTATAATAACTGTGGCCTGTATTTCATCAGTTTGATATTTGTCCGTTTCATAATGCTTTATATTATCCCGTATAATTATCGCAGTACCCCCATGCGCATTGCCGGAAGGGTGTAGCGTGTAATAGCATACATAATTTGGAATATAAAAGTAGCTTTTATTAGTAAGTCTTGCCTCAGATATTAGAAGTATATCGATTTTTTCCTCTTTTAAATAGTATATTATTTCTTGGGTATGATTTAATAACCCGTTTGCGTTCCACTGTGCAACTCTTAGATACTGAGAGGTCATTTAACTAGTTTTGTTACAACTTGAGTTAGCATATTGACTATTACGTTATTTTGGTTTATCAGTTGTGTGAACATGTTTTCGAAACGAGTTACAAATGTATTTAAAAGAGTTGCTACATTTACACTATCAGCTGTTGTCTCATTCTGTGATGTAACTTGCGCGTATGATCTTCTATTTGCATATGCAGATCGGATTGCCTCGGATTCGACACACGGAGGAGCAGGTGGAGGTAGTTCACTAGATATATACTGGTCGATGCGTTTTTTCGATATTGTTTTATCCCTGAAGTTAGGATTTTTGTTCAATAGAGATTTATATACTTCGCATCCCTTGTAGTTCGCTGGATGGTTCCCTTCGCACAAGGCGCATGTAGCCGGTACATCACGTTTCCTAGTACAGAATCTTGAATCATGTCCCTCTCCACATTTTACGCACACAAAAGGATGATAGCAATAATTTTTTGTATGGCCATATTGCTGACATCTTATGCATTGAGGAATTATATTAGTTTTCCTTGGAGCTTCGACTTGAATTTTAACATTAAGTAGATATTTCAGTTGATATATGTCTTTATTATTTTCCGCTGGTTCTAATTCAACCGTGAATAGTGGTAATGGTTCTTTCGATATCCTATGTCTAATATTTATAGCATTTCTGACTTGGTGGCCATAATTGGCTAGGTCTTGTGTAATATCAGCGATGCTTATAGAGTGGTGCAGGCCTCTAATTATTACTTTGTACGCCCTTTCATTTTTTGGTTGATGAGTATATCTAAATACATTTTTATCATTAAGATGCTTACATAATTTACGATAGGAGTCTATATCCTTTGTTATTATTTTTACTTTATTATTCGTTAAAGTTTTGGTTTCAAATTGTTCTGTAGTCAAAACATTTTTTATTTCAGCCAACATAGCACTGAAGTTAACTACCCCCTCGACGTATACAGGCGGAGGTTTTTGCAAATTTTTAACAAATGAGTTTTGCTGTTTATCAGGGACCGTAACGTCCATATCAGCATTGTTTGTAGTTTGTAGTGGGCTAAATCTATTTCTAGTACTTATTTTATTTGCGATTTCCCAGCTATTGCCGGAAGAATTGCTTGTTTTCGATCTTTTTCTTTTTAATTTAATCACTTGCCAGGTGTTCGCATTTTGAGTATTTGTCGTATTAGAGTAATTATGAATTAAATCGGAGTTTAAAAGCGTTTCCGATGTGTTGCTATTTGTTGCGTTTTCGTTTAAAGAACGATTGCATAATTGTGATGTAATAATATCATTTGTATCGATCGTATAAAAAGGAACGGACTCACCATTGTTAATTTCGGCTTCATTGTTAGCGTTAGAATTATCTGTCGACCGATTATTATCTGCTTGATTTAATTGACTTAATTGCCGGCGAGCGGGTATCGGCGACCTGGTAGTCATGGTAGAGGAGTACGCACGCGCGCGCGCGCGAGGGGAAAAATATCACGTTGTCTATCGAGCCGCTAGCGGTAGCGGTTGTATATACGCGCCACTGATAAGGAAATAGACAGAGATAGCTGCGAAAAATTACGTTAGTAGGTACTATCTCAAAATGAACGCAGAGAATAAACACAAATGTTACCTTAGAAGAAGTATAACTCTTAGTTTTGGAAAAGCTAACCGTATTAACTGATTTGTCTCCGTATTTCGTTTCTTAGACATCGTTATTTACTGTAATTAGCCGGCCTAAATAGAATATTTATTTCAACTTCTGATACCGTTTTTATCTATTTCACATTCGTTATACACGTATTTAGTTTCATATTTATTTCAGGCCTATTTTCGAATAATTTTTGACTAACCGTCCGCGCCATTCGCTGTGTGGTTCCTTCAAGATTTTAGCAAATAGAACATCCGCGTATAGGCTTTTTATTCCTTATCGGTATACCTAAACTATTCTAATTAATCTAATTTTGAAGAAAATTCCTTGTCTTATTCATTTACTGTTTGTATATTTCCTTTTTTATTATTCGCCGTTAACATCCTTTTATATGTATATTTGATTATTCCTACAAATGTGTTGCTAATACATTTTGAAACACTTACATTATTGATTTCGTTCTTAATGTTCTCCCTGATAAAGCGATAGATTTCCACTTAAAATTCAACGTACGACTGCGCTTAATCGATAAAAACGATGCAGTCCTCATTCGCTTTCGTTGTCATAGAATCCTTTATCCGCAACACTCTCTTGCAATTGACTATTTTAAGAGAAGCGTTCTCGGCAGTCACCTGCTGCAACTCGCGCTTGCAGCTATAAACATTATCTCTACAATGTATGCAGTAATAATGAGCATCTCCTTTAATCAACACATCGAATGCCAGATATCCATTTTAATTATAACCCCGCTTCTATGGCTCCGTCGAAGAATTTTGTTGAAGGCCCAGTTTGCTAAAGAAAATACCGCAATAAATTATTAATTAACTCGCCAACGACTAATTAAAAAATACGAAACATTTTCCAAAGTACTCGTACATTCCCACTCATAGTTGAAGCTACTCAGAAGCAAATGCATAAGCTAATATATAGGCCGGCATAGCGGAGAATGTGTTACGAAGTTTGAATATGTCGGCTGCTCTTAATAGTTTAATTTACCTTGTTTCTTTCGTTCTCTTGTTCACCGACAAGGAATACCAGAAAATTAATTCACAAACACTCGGAATCACGGTTGCAGCAATGTAATAAATTTATAACATCATCACGAACGAGGTTCAAGTTTATCTTTTAAATGTACAAAGTTACCGGGTACTCTAGTTTCGAAGTGGGTCGAATAAAAATTCTTGAACAATATGAAAAAAATAAATAAACTACATCTATATGTTTGCTGTAAACATCCATCAGACTGAGAGCCAATATAGAAATAATTAGCCGGATTTTAATTTTTCCGAGACTATCCAATTGCTTTTTTATCGTGTGTCCCCATCGCTAGATGAAACTTTTATTTACAGTATCTTTAATAGACCTACACTAGTGGCCCCCCATATGCTTTCCATCGAAAGAACTACAAACTGTTTAGGATTTCATTAGTTTTTTATCATTACAAATTATAATGGTAATTATGCGAAATCAGCGAAATCTAATGAACCCGACAATGTAGATTTGTCAGAAAACAAGAGCGGCACCTTTTAAAACATGAACAATTTATTGGAAAGTATTTTTCAAGTTTTTATTTCACAGTTAATTAATTTCGCTCCTAATACAGGTAGACATGTAATGCTGCGTATATATATGTAAATATGTATAGAGGTAAATTCAACAAAGTGTGTTCCGCAAACTCGTTTATTTGTTATTTAAATCTTTATGAATAAAAGATAGCAGATTCCCATCGCCCACCTTACATGATGCATTTCAAGGATATCCAGAAAATTATGAGAAAAGAAAAAAAAATATGGTTCGAAGCGGAAAACGATAAAAAAAATTGAAATAACTTCTTTCGGATGGATAAAATTACGTTGAAATATTTAAAATTTTGCCATATAACCGAGGAACGTAGAATGGTTTGAACGCGAGTTGAATTATTACATATTGAACTTGAACAAAACCTAGAGACTGGGAAATTAAGCGGTGAAAGAATTATAAAGGGAACATAGAGAGAGAGAGAGAGAGAGAGAGAGAGAGAGAGAGAGAGAGAGAGAGAGAGAGAGAGAGAGAGAGAGAGGGAGAGAGAGAGAGAGAGAGAGAAAGAGCGAGAAAGACTGAACATGACAGTAATATAACGCAAATGAATAAAAAAGGGCTTTAAAAACGAAAATGACTGTCAATAAGTATAAACATTTATTCTTAGAAGAAAACAGAATAAAATAAATAAAAATTTAAATATTTAAATGTCTCGAAGAATAAAACAAAAAATAAAACTTGACGGATTACGAAAAAAAATATTACGACGAACCCCTCATCCGATATATACGTAGGTGTGTACGTGATCTCTACCTTTTCTACGCCATGCAGTAGTAATAAGTTCGCATACAGTGTACACTTTGGAATAGAAACGAAAAAAATATAAGTAAAAAAAGTTTTCATTCAAAACAAAAAAAATTGTACTTTAAGAAGTAACGTTCCGACAGTGACAGCTCGGAATATGCAAAACGCCTCTACAGCTATGTAATTTACACGGGTAGATCGTAATAAAGAGCTGAATTATATCCAAAAATATATCACACAAATAATGCTATGTATTTACAATAATCTAATTTAATAGATATAAAAGAGGCTTGTTGCAAGATCATATATAACGGGAAAAAAATCGATTACTTCTCTCAGCATTTTGCGACAAGCCCCTTTTACATCTATTAAATTAATATAATTATTATAAACGCTATTTGTATGACATATTTTAGTGATTTTATTACGATCCATCCGTGTAAATTACATAACTCGATGGGTGGGTTTTGTGTATATTCGGAGCTATCACAGTCAAAACATTATTCATCTTATTCTTTTTAGGACACATTTTTTTAAAAATAAAATCTTGTTTTTAAAAAGGTTTTTTTTTTGCTTACATTTTATTATTCCCTTTTTAGTGATGAATTTTTTGCAAATAAATACATGTGCCTTATATAATATATATGTATGTTTATTTTTTATCCATATGGAGAATATTTTGTATTTTTTTTTTTTACTTCTTTTTGAGTTCAATCCAAAAAGGAAATTAGAATTTCCACCTTTTTTGTTATTCATTTTAATATCATCACTCGCTTTTGCGCTTGCTTACTATACGATTAAACGAATAAAAAGACAGATACTCACGCGGTCTCTATTCTATTATGAAGTGTTCCAGACGCTTTTTAAAAAATCATCTGCCATCTTAAGCATATATGTATATTGAATTTAGGACGATATGAGATATACTATTCTATCAAAGCTGTGTAGTTTTGTTAGTTGAAATTTCGATGGTAATATTTCAGCTAAATATATTAACTATGATATTAGATAAAAACTTGCAATAAAACAAAAACGCCATTCTCGACTTGCTGATAAAAGGCATTCTCTCAGGTTAAGTTATGTGCTGTGGACCACCATAGTCTTACAGGCATAGAGGGGGTTATTAAACGAATGTTCTAGCCGACAAATTTATAATCTTAACAGTCTGTTATGTTATGACCGTCTGATGTCAGTTTGAATTGCTGATCATTTTTAATGGAACGCGTTAGCTACTTTACGTCTCAGAAAAAATTCTTCTATATCTTGCAGCTTTTCGGTGAAAATTTTACCTGCGATATATATGTATTAATTACAACGTAATTCTTAGACTACCCCCCATTCGAAAAAATGTCCCAATTTTATGTAATGCTAAATGTCCCAAAAAAATGTCCCAATTTTATGTAACGTTTGTTATATTTTGTAGGATTTTTGTTATTGTTATTTAAAAAATGTCACAATTTTATGTAATGAAATATGTAACGAAAAATATAACGAAAAAATGTCTTAATTTTATATAATGAAAGTTAAATGTTAGGATAGGATTTTTGTGATTATGTTATTTTTTTTGTGTTGATGCCAGTAAGAATTACGTTGTAAATTTTGATCATTTTATACAAAGTATAGAAGAGAAAGAGACTGAAATGAAAGCAAGAGGGGTCAAGGGGCACAGCCCCTTGCGAGGCCAAAATGGCCGAGTTATATATATATATATATATATATATATATATATATATATAGAAAGTAATTATTTTCTTCCGTCGCCATCTTTATGACACGCTTTTATTACAATTACAGTAGAACCTCGATTATCCGACTTCCGATTATCCGATTTCTTGATTATCCGAGCAAAAAATTGCAACCGATTTCGGTCGATTATCCGATGTCCAAAAGTCGGTCAATTTTTTATTATCCGATTTTCCCTTATTTTTGCACTAAATAAACAAAAGAATATAAATGTTCGCATAGCGTTGAGATCTTGTAACCAATGCGACTTGTGATGACTAAGTAAAACTAAGTAACTTGGTACCCCGAGTAATGGAGTGCGTGGGATATGTGAATTTGTTGTTGTTTTGTCGATGTTCTCGCTACTGTAACTCCAGTGTAAGTGTGTTGAAGTTTTACTTAAATATGCGTGTTAGGTTTGCATAGTTAAATTCTAGTTTGCGTATTTGTCTTCTGTAAAATGAAACCTAGAGTTTTAGAAATTTCGAAGAAAAAACGAAAAAGTGTTAACAAGCCCAAACGTAAACGAGTCATGGTTTCCATCGAAAAAAAAATACAAGCAACCAAAAGAGTCGATAAAGGAGAAAAACTATCCATTGTTGCTATTTCGTATGGTGTTTCAAGTAATACCGTGGGCGACTGGATGAGAAACAGAACCAAAATTCAAAAGTTTTACACCGAAAGTGCATCAAATGCAGCCGATAGGAAATCTATGAAGTTAACTTACACGCCGAAAATTAATGAAGCTGTGTACGTTTGGTTCTATTCGGTAAGAAGCCGAGGACTACCGATATCAGGTCCGATCGTTAAAGAAAAAGCCGAAATTTTGGCTCAAAAATTTCCCGATGAGAGTAAAGGTTTCAAAGCTAGTGAAGGTTGGCTGCATAAATGGAAGGTATTTTATGGTATCCGCCAACTCAACATAAATGGTGAAAAAATGTCGGCCGACGAAGTAGAAGCTACGTTATACTCCGAAGAATTGCGTGACTTAATTTACAAAAAGAGTTACTACATGGATCAAATCTTCAATGCGGATGAGACCGGTTTAAACTTTAAAATGTTGCTAACCAAAACTTTGGCGGAAAAAGCTGATCGTGAGGCACCGGGAGCGAAGAAGTCTAAAGAACGTGTTACAATTCTAACTTGCGCAAATGCTTCGGGAACTCTCAAATTACCCTTATTATTTGTGGGAAAATCAGCGAAACCTCGTGCCTTGAAAAAATACGATTTTCGAACATTACCAGTTGTGCACAAAAATCAAAAAAGCGCTTGGATGGACGCTAACCTTTTCCGGGATTGGTTTTTCGACGAATTTGTACCACGTGTTGAAAAGTTTTTAAAAGAAAGTGACCTTCCTCGGAAAGCTCTGTTGTTGATTGATAACGCACCATCACATCCTGAAGTTGAATCGTTGAAAAGCAAACACATAATCGTAAAGTTTTTGCCACCCAACACAACCAGCATTGTACAACCCATGGACCAAGTAGTTATCGTTTCATTCAAGAGAAATTATCGGAAGTGTCTTCTACAAGAAATTTTGCTGAATTGTGACGAACGAGACATCGATGTAACGAATTGTTTGAAGAACATTGCAATGAAAGATATTATATTTTGGACTGCGGATGCTTGGAATTCTGTAAAAATATCATGTCTTCCACTCTTAGATATAACCTATGATGATGATCGTACTCAAAAAAGTGACCCAAAGAACGATGACTGTGCTCCAACGTTGGAAAAAATGTTGAAAAAAATACCCGGATGTGGTGACGTAAATGCGAATGATGTTGAAGAGTGGATAGTCGCAGACGACTCCGAATTTAATATGAATGACGAAGAAATTGTCGAATCTGTGCTACGTGATTTCAAGAAACCATCTTTAGAGGAAATAGAAAAGGAATTGGAAGAGAAAATTTCGTATAATGCCGCTTATTCCGCTTTACAAATGAGTCTAAATTTTTTAGAAAAACAAGACGACATTACCTCTCGAGAACTAATGGTATTCCGCAAGTGGCGAGACTTTGCCGCTAGAAAAAGAGTCAGTATACCTCAGCAAAAATCTATTACAGATTTTTTTTTCAAAAAAATGATTTAACGATAACAAGTATGTACCAAAGAAATGATCTTTCTTTTTCGAATTGTGTTTTTTTTTTAGTTTTAGGTTTTACCATTTTTTTGTTTTGAAGAGGACTTTTTTTTTATTTTTTAAATCTTAGTTATTACAGGGTGGTAGGTACATGTAATGTATTTACTCTGTTAGTTTTGTTTCAAACGAGAATTATTACGCAATACATATTTTTTTATTTTTAATTCGAAGTGATTTAATTTTTTTATTTTGAATTGCACATTTTCTACGTACCTTTTTCATTGTTTTCTGTTTGTTCAATCATTTATATAAAATTTTTGCAATACAAAGTTTATTTATACGTTTTTTCAAAAATAAAAATAAAAAATAACGAAAAATCGATTATCTGATTTTTCACGACATCCGATCTTCGTTCGCCCCAATTAACTCGGATAATCGAGGTTCTACTGTACACCGAATGATATGAACTATTAAAATAGATACATAAATGGTCTAAACGATACACTTAGCAGTCGAAATAGCTAATGTGACAGGGAAAAAAACAAAAAAAGCGGTAAAATCCTATCGTAAAGTCGTCATCTAAAAATGCTTCCTTTAGGAGTTAGCCTTTTGTCAGTATCTAATTTTACAAATAAACCATGTGGCGCTAACTATCCTTGAAAACTTTGACCTGTCGTCTCCGTACAGAAATATGGTCGAGTATTTCACAGAACTTTCAGAGCCCCAAACTTTTTCAATCTGATTTGCAGTGGTCACAATGTGATCAGTTACGCGGAAGTCATTTGTTATTTTGTTATAAATTATTTGACAGACGCGAAGGTATATTATTTTCAGGCACTTAATTTCCTCGTCAGTTTTTCCTCCTTATGATATTCAGTATTTACTTTGTTCGAGGACCAGGCTTTGGTTGCCCTTTTATTCAGGTCCATAGTTAATTGCAACATTGTGGTCTAGATTCAAGCATTTTTTTTTTTCTCGGTCGATATTTGTTTTTTATCCGATATACTTTTAAAATAAGATAGTTTCTGTTTAGAGTTCATCTGTGTTGAAAATGGCCACATGGTTCAGACGGCGGGTCAAGAACAAAAAAAGAATATTAAACGCAAACTTAATTAAGTCAACTTTCTACAGTTATTTCGATAGAAATATTGTTAACCATAGAATTACGGAAATTTTCGGTAGGCAACTTTACTTTCCGAACGGACTTATGATATCTACCGTTGTACTACGGAATTATTTATTTTCCCAATGATAAATTTTATTTCTTCTTTCTTCTTCAGTTACTGTTTATTATATTTGATTTTTATGTTCTCACTTCGGATACTACCGATGAGGCAAATGTATTTTGTAAGATTCATTACATGACAACAAAAATGAATGTGCTCCATCCGATTAAATTTATTAGGTCACATTAATTCTGTTTTACAAAGTGTAAATATAATTCTTAAAAGTAAATAGTGTCTTAATCTAAATGAATATTAATATTAACAAGGGCGTCGCCAGCCGATGGACCAGGGGGGGGGGGGGCAAGATAAGTTGCCAGCCGCCAGGGAGGGAAAGATGATAGAAAAAGGTTATGAGTTGTAGGAAAAATAAAATTTATAAGTTGTAAAGGCTTAATATTTTATTAAACAAGAATAACATCTTAATCAAAACATCATTTTCGTGGGTTTCTGGCAAATTGTTCATGATTACGCGCCTATGAATACTCATCATGGCCAGTTGATTAAAAAGTTTCAAGGCTGCAGGGGTGGCAGCTGCCCCCCTGCCCCCCGCTGGCGACGCCCATGAATATTAAGCATAATTATTAATAGTAAATAGTGTCTTAATATAAATGAATATTATTTTCACGACTTTTTCTATTATCATTGTAAAGTGATTGAAATGGTTGAAATTATCATCAGTAGTTCGGTAGTACCTTCCATAATTGTATTATTGCTATTGCAGTCTTGTGTACCATATGATATACACGCTGTCCTAAAAATTGCATCTAACACAATTTTCCGAACCCGCCATTCCATACTTGTGTACAAGTATACTTTAAATATTCCATGTCCAATTATGAAGTGTAAATTAAAAAAATTTTGGGTAAAAACTTTATGATTTAATCTTTCCCCCTAATATCATCCGGAAAATACTAATACGCGATACCGTTGTAATTATTCCAGATTTGCTGAAATTTATCTCTTATATAATAATTGTTCCAAGATAATTTTTTTATTTTTTAACGTTAAATAATTAATGTTGATAGATTAACAAAAGGTTTTTATGAATATATTTTACATTACTCTAAAAATTCATTATTCAGCCTTATATTATTACGTTTAATACTAAACAAAGTAATATGCTTTTCGATTTCCATATCCATCGGTTTAAGTCCTGTAATAACTAAAGCTGCTTGATAACTTATCGTTCTATACACGATTTAATTAGCTTTATAATGATAAGTCGTTGATAGCTATGTAACACGTTTTCTCTTAAATCGTTGTATTTATAACATATCGCGCTATACATGATACTGTCATACAATTGACATTGCTTCGTATTACTGACTTGTACAATATTATTCCCTTTTTGTAATTTATCGCCTTTTGATTGTTGTATAATTTGTTAAACGTATAGGTAAAAATTTATTGATTTTATTTCTAATGAAAGTAAAATTATTATAAAATTTTAAATTACTATCGATAATTATACCTAGATATTTTTTAAGTTGAGTAACACGTTTAATATCTAATCCATCTTAATATCTATATTTAAGGCACTATTATTCAATTCATTATTCAGAATCGTATAATTAGATTTTGAGACGTTAAGTGAAAGTCCAAAATCTGCTAGAAATGCTTCTATTGCATCATAAATTATTGCAATTTTATCTGCAGGTTATGGTTGCGTTCTTGCCGCCACAATTACTACTGCAATATCATCAACATTTTAAAAAAAGTAATCAATTCACAATATTATGCCAAACGTAAATAATATGAAATTATCAATGCACAACACATATTAAAAATATCAAAAAAATATCGAAAAAAAAGTTAACTAGTTTTTCGACAAACTATCATCATTATCAAGAGTTCGTTGAAACTAGTTAACGTTTTTTAATGTTTTTTAATATATTCAATATGTTTTGTGTATTTTTTTGTAGGATAATTTTATTATTTACGTTCGGCATAATATTGCGAATAGATTACTACTTTTTTAAATAATTATATATATATATATATATATATATATATATATAGCGTCGACAGTGTTGCATTTAACTTTATATTTGATTTTTTTTCGCGAAAATTCCCTCAAAAAAAAAAAAATGGAAATTTTTATATTTCATTATAAATCTACAACATCGATATCGAATATACTTTTTCATTGTTTTTTTTTGCACTCTGCTCTTTTTATCGATTTCTCTGTAATTTCTTTCCACGTTCGTATTTATTAATAACCCTCGCTTTCGGCTAACTTCATACCTAATTCAGAGTTCCGACTAATTTTTATTTTCATCGCACGCCTAACATTCTTTCTGTATGTACAATTTTTAATAATGTCCTCTCTCTCTCTCCTTAATTTATTATCTAAATATTTTCCCATTTATTACTTCGATTTCATATCATCGCAAGAACTAATATAACAGCGGTAGGGAATAATTTTAATTTTATGGACTTCCACCGTCCCGAAAAACCCCGATGTGTTGCTAATCGGTAAATCACGAAACTAATAGAAAAAATGGGAAAACAAAGAGAGTTGTACGAATCGCCACTTTACATAAACTTTAAAGTAGCGGCAAAACTTTTAAATTTTTCGTGTCCGCGACTGACTTTGATTATGAAGTGACACACGCTCTCCTTAATGCCGCGTCGATTCTTATCGGTGATTATTACAACGGCAACCTTAAAATCTGTAAAATTCTGGAACGCGTGCGGCAACTTTTTAAAGGAAAGTGCTCCCTTTATAGGGTTTCCTGTTTTTACATGCGGTGGATGGATCGGTTCTCTTGTTTACCGGTGAAATTAGTCGCGTTAAGACGGGTATTACACGACCGCTACACCTTCTTCCTGGGAGGTACGTGAGAGCACTACGCGAAGAACAGGACAAGACCGATGTTCAACAATTCGTGAAACGCGATAGTAGTTTTTCTAGTAATTCGATCTTCGGAATTACAATCACATCCTCGAAATAGGTGGCCGATAATTAGGGAAGCGCAATAGAGACTCTTCGCGCGAACCGATGTATTTTTTTATTATTTATTTTATTTTTATTTTATTTTTTTTGTTTTTTTATTTGTTTCTTTTTCGACGTGGAAAAAAGGACGATAAAGAGCCAACCCCACTCTATTTACGAACAATATAATAATAATATGGTAAAACAGGAAGCATACAATGTCGTTAGAATATTTGTTGCCAGTGCATCGACCGACAATTTTAATCGTCCATAACCGATTTGGTCCATCGTTAACGATTTATCGGTTTTCCATATTTACTTTTCGTCGTAAAAATCGCTTCGGCGTGTCTCTCTCAAAGCATATTAATCGTTGACGACGAAACGGAACGACGGAGAAAAAACTATTTATACACGTATATTTTTATTATTACCTAGCAAAGAGCTATTTGCAGAACAAACAAACGCATTAAAATCCCGACGACACATCCGACGGTAGACAAAAAGTTGTACGAGGCAGAGTCCAACGAAAAAAAGGAAATTTCCGAATAACGAACGAATTAAAAAAAAAAGGTAATTACACAAAACTAAAACGAAAACGGCCCGAAAAAAGATGGGAGGTTTTTTGATTCAGGGTTAGAAAGCGATTGTTTAGGGAATTAAAAAAACTTTGCTGAAAAAAAAATTACTTTTTCATCTTTTTCCTGAATAGTAGTATAAAATTCAAAACTGCGCACATACGCTTTTATTGATTTTACAGTACTTCTATATCTTCTTTCGATACAGATGTAATCAGTTTGATTTCTTCATATTTTCTCCGGTACTTGTGTAATCTTCTCACTTTTTTGTTGTCAGAATTAGATCGCATTCAAAATACCTGTCCCGGTGCCTTCAGATCTACCCCGGTTCCGGCTATCCCTGCCGAATGCCATATTTCTTCTCTCTATATTCGAAGATCCTGCTGGTGTTGTCACTTTTTGATTAAGTACCTGCGCGCCTATTTATTCGTCTTCACTTAAATATAGAAATATAAAACAGAATGGTAAAAGATTCTTTAACTTCTTACTCCCTTATTCTTCATAAATGAGACAATTTAATTCCAATAAAACTTCAATTTTATCCTTTTATTTCTATTCGTCTTCTTCAATTTTTGCTGTTCCTTTTTTGAGTCACGATAAACTCTTCCTTATTTTTTTTTTCAGTTTTTCTAGTTTCCTTCATCCGATTAAATTTTTTTCCTCACGGTTCTGTCCCTCACAATATGTGGCCAGAATTGAATTTTCACGTGCTTTAGGTTCTCTCTTTCCTATACACACCACTATATCTATACTGACGGTTCCATAGGGCCAAGTGGAGTTGGTTCTGCCTCTTTTTTGTCCGCACTTGAATTAGACTCTGAGTCCTTTAAACTTGCCCCCTTTGCTCAATTTTCTCAGCGGAATTTACTGCTATTCTACGCGTATCTTTATCATCGGTTTTTCATAAAGTGCTCATAATCTCGGATTCTAAAAGCGCTTTACGGCCTATCGCATCTAACCTTCTTCCTACCTCTCCCGATTATGTATTACTTTTCATATTCTCATGATCTGTTCATATGGTGCCGATCCCACCGACAGAAAAACAAATACAACAACCAAGTGAGTTATGTACGATCACGTCGTGCAGGGTGGTAAGTTTCTGTTCGGCGGACTTAGCGATGATCAGAAAAGCTAAATCATAACTCACAACATATTACTGATACGTAAACGGAGGAAGGTGTTCCTACTGCTAAATACCGTAAGCTTTTTATTGCATAACAACTGCAGACTATCAGCAACTTGTCCATGACAATATCTGATTGACGAATGTTAATCCAGGGCGAGTAGGCTCGTATCCAACGCCTTAAAACCGGGCCCTTTCGACTAAGAGAGAAAACTCTAACAGAAAACCTACGGAAGGCAACGGGAAACCGCCGGGCAGTATCTTCCCAATCTTCGTCATGGCTGGAAATCCTGTGAAAATGGCCGTCAGCCCGGGCGCCCTTCAGTGGGACAACGGTGCGAAGAATCCCCCCCCCCCCGGCCAATGACGCAGAAAGGAGTAAGAGTAAATTTAAAATAATCAATAGAAAGACTCGTATTGTCACCTGGAACACCCGCAGCCTTTTCCAGGCTGGTAAATTACATAATGTAAATATGCTGAAAGAAGGAAATTAAGAATAGCAATGCTAGGCCTGAGCGAAGTACGATAGCCTACTAATGGATATACAAGATTAGATGAAGCAGATTTTTACTACAGTGTTACAGACGAAGGAAAGCGCATGGCAGGTGTTGTTGTATTAACAGATAAGAGCGTCAGTAACTCGGTGGCAGAGTTCATGCCAATATCTGAAAAAGTTTTATTAGTGAAATGTTAAACGAATTATTGTCTATTAAACATTATCTAATTTTATGCATCTACCGCAGACAAAGATGATGGGGAGATAGAAGGGTTCTATGGATAGATCTCCACAGCACTGGAATTAATCAAACAAGAAGAGATCACATTTATATCAGGCGACTGGAATACAAAAATTGGACTAGGAGCATATGAAAGTGTAGTTGGTTCTCTTGGGCTAGACAGAAGGATGGTAGGATAGACTTATTCAATTCTGTTTGGACCGGAATACGTTGATTACAATTACTTTCAATTACCAGCTCGCAGA
This sequence comes from Icerya purchasi, assembly GCA_039619475.1. NCBI lineage: Eukaryota > Metazoa > Arthropoda > Insecta > Hemiptera > Monophlebidae > Icerya > Icerya purchasi. The sequence continues at coordinate 272,054,872 of CM077115.1, read as the reverse complement.
TTATATACCTGAACCTCACCATCTGGGGAGTACCGCAATCAAATAGATTTCATACTCATTAAAAGGAGCTTTAGAAAGAACGTTATCGCGGCATGCACACATATCCGAGAGCATACGCTAATTCCGATCATAATCCTGTTGTTATTACACTTAGAATAGGTTTTAGCAAAATTAAGAAGCCTCCTCTGAACCATCGTATTGAAATTCGTAAACTCAATGATCGAAATGTCAAAGAGACAGCCAAACCTACATGATCTGATACTTTTAATAATTTATGAAGATAATATCGAAAAGGTATGGGATGATTGGAAGGTTATTCATTGCAATGTACAAAAGAAGATAGTCGGAACAATTAAACGGAACGAGATTAGATACAAGATATTACATAAAAAAATTCGTCGCAAGATACATGAAGCAAAGGATAACTGGCTAAATGCCAAGAAATTGAAGATTTACAATCTAAAAATGATATATTTAATGTACACAAAAAAGTAAACGTATTTACAAATTCGAATCGCAATTAAGCAGAAGAAGACTAAAAACCGATGATGGGAACCGTGATGAACCACAAAACGGGAAAAACCGGTAAAACATCCTTAAGGAGGTAGCAAAATGCTTTTGTTAAATGCATGCTAGCAACAATAGAAGTATTGGAACGTGCTTGATGCACGACTACCCGAAAAAATGGTTCGAATAAATGATATTTTAATGGTGCATCTTTAGATCCACTACTGAAAACCGCTTTGGTTAAAGGATCGTTATGGATAATGATAATGATGATGGAATCATGGAGTTTTAAGTTTTTTTTTTTTTTTTTAAATAAGTTGTGGGTCTCACTGGGCAAATATGCCCGTTATGTGAGTGCCCAACACTCTTATTAGCGTTTATTTAAGATAGGAACAGAATACAAAAATTAAAACTGAACTTATTCTATAAATCACAAGAATTATTTAAAACATTAGTTAATAGTATACATACGCATATTAATACATAAGACGCCGCGTAATATATATATTTGTACACCGGAAATGTAGATAGCTTAATATTTCAAATCGATAACGTGATCTTCTGTGCAAACTTGTATTAGGATAGACACGATAAAAACAAGGTTAATTTCCGTAAATAAATATAAATAAAGGGTAGTGGGCTATACTCGATCTTCCATCATTGCACCATTCCTTCAGCCATTTTTGAACCTCCTTTTTCCACACACCAATTTTTTTTTCCTCTAGTGTATGATTAGGGATCGTACTTATTTAAATTAATTTAGAACTAAGTCATCAGTGTTATCAATTCGTAGATTTACACCGCGGGGATAAATATATAGTATGTATTACTTTGGTCTCTTGTTTAATGGAATCCTTTTTCCTGGATGGAAATTCAATATTATTGACCTTAAATGTCTAGTAATCTATAAAAGAAATAATACATTTTCGGAGACTTTTCATCGTTTTCTTTTAAACAAAATTGATCCAGAATCGTTTTGCTTCCAGTAGGATATAGTATAAGTTTCAAACACCTCTTCTCTGTATTTTACTTATTTTATTTATTTCTGTTTTTTTAGCCTCTCCCCATATTTGAATTCCGTATAATGTTCTTGACCTTATTATCGAATTGTAATATGTACGTAGTGTTCGATAATACCTGCTTTATTTTATATAAAGTTGGAATGGTCTGCCTTATTTTCGCATTTAAACTTTGAATGTGTTTTTTCCATTTCAAATTTTTATCAATATATATATACCTAGATATTTATAATCATTTACATTCTCCAACGGTGGGCAGAGACACAAATGGGTATTGCTATTTTCATGAAGTTCATCTAGGCAGTCGTTATTATGGAGGATGATTATCGTGTATCTTATGTTTAGAATTGTTCCGAATGTGTAATACTTTTGATTTGTTTATATTTATACATAGCCTCCTACCTATCATGTGCCCATTTACTGAAATTATCTATATCCTCTTGTAAAAACTTTTCCGCGATCTCTAGATTTTTGTGCTCCATTAATAAAGCAATGTCATCAGCAAAAACATATACTTTCGCATTTTTAATATGCTTGAGTTATAGAGCATTTGTGAATTTGAACAGGACGATCAGATGAAACTTAAAAGTCTTAGAGTGATCATCGGTTACTTCTCTCGCTAACCTCAAAGTACTTTTAAATTTTCGAAAGTTTCATTATTTTCAATTTTTTCATCGATTATCATATTTATTTCGATAAGTAATACAATACATTTATATTTTTATTGAATTATTCCTTTTTGAAACAAAGTTCTTTTACGCGACTTGTCGGTAGGAGTAAATTGGCAGAAAAGGCGAGGTCACGAAAATCGCGTTATGCGTCGTCCGGCAGGCGATCTTCACTCTCGTTCTCTTTCACTCTGCCCCTTTCTATTATATACGTATGTATTAGTGTATATGTGTGTGAGTGTAGACGCGTGTGCACTGTGCGCGGTCAACTGTATAAGCTCAATTCTAAACACGTGTAAATTTTATTAAATTTGAAAATTGGCGCGGTTTTTTTGTGCGACGTTAGCACACTTCAACGGGTCCGGTGATTTATTTATTGTTTTTGTTTTAATTAATTCATACGGGATTTATTTTTTGTTTTTGTTTTAATTCATACGGGATTTATTTTTTGTTTTAATTCATACGGGATTTATTTTGTTATTTTTCTTTTAATTCATACGGGATTTATATATTGCGTCATTTTTTACCGTATACTTTATGAATGACTTTATACTTGTATATCTACCAAAATCTCTTTTTTTTAATTATTTCGTTTTTATACATACACTCGTAATTATATTACTTTTTTGAATTATTTTCTTTATTCACCGTCCAATAAATTTTACAAGTTTCAGAAGTTACAAAAATTTATTTTTATGTATGATTCAGTTATTTTATTACGCATTATGAATTTTTTTATTCACTCTTCATTTCCTAAATATTTCAGAGGTTTCTTTTACATTATATTATTCGCCGTTCAATGCAGTATACTGCTGAATTTTTAAAAAAGTTCCCGAATAAAATCATTTTTTTCCGTAGTTTCTTTTTCACTCCGTTCATTTATTTCATTCAATACAAATAAATTTTCTTTTTTCTTAGACCCCTTAATTTATTTTTAGTATTATAATTTTTCTTAAAAGATTTTACAGACGTAAGGGAGAGGAGGGCACAGTGGTGTAGCGGGACATAGCGGGATAGTAACTAAACTCCATAAAGAAACGGTGGAACGACGATTCAAATGCCGCTCTGTGATTAGTGTTTAGTAGTTATATGACCTTCGCTAACGTTACAAGTAGTCGTGACGCCGGTTGCAGCGCTCGCAGCGAAAGTAATGATATTAGGTATTTGTTAAAAAAATTATTGTTATTCGTGTGATAATTAATGTATGTGCTCTAGTTATGTCTTATTTGTGATTGTATGCTACATTTTGTTGTAAACTATACCGGATACGAATACAAATAACAAATTGGATTAAAATCAAAGGTAATATATTACAGTTATTAATAATTTATCGTGGAATGCGGGTAGGGACAAAGTGGGTAATTCTTCTAGATGAGGCATAGTGGGGTAGTCAACTGTCAAGGAGTTTAGTGTCACTTTGCCCTGTATTAATTGATAATTATTAAGTTTATTTATACAAACAATTGTTTGTATTTCAGCTATGGTTCGAACGTATAAAAAAAAAAAAAAAACGAATCAGCATTCTTGATCCACAGAAGCCATGGAAAAAGCAGTACATAGTGTGGTGTCAGGAGAAATGGGTTACGAAAAAGCTGCACACTCACACGGTGTTCCACAAACTACACTCGAACGTTATGTGGCAAAATATAGGGCTAATCCAGATAGTACTGTGTTTCTAAAGAAGTTAGGTCACGAAACTATATTTTCTTCTGATCAAGAAAAAGAACTGATTAATTATATTAAGATAACGGAAGAGCGATTTTATGGTAACTTAGAAAACTCGCCTCTTCTTTAGCCGAAAAAAACAAAATTGAACACAGGTTTAATACACAGAATGGGCTGGCAGGAATAGACTGGCTTAAAGGATTTTTAAAACGACATCATGGTATTAGCTACAGAAAGCCTGCACCTACCTCCGCAGCTCAAGCTATGGGGTTCAACCGAGTTGCTGTTGGTAATTCTTTTGATCTACTGGAGAAGATTTTAGAACAAACGCAAACTAAATCCACAGCGCATTTTTAATGTTGATGAAACAGGTATTTCGACCGTGCCCAAGATTCTAAAATTCTAGCATCATGTAGCAAACGACAAGTAAGAACGATGACTTCTGCGGAACGGGGCAAATTAATGACAACGATTGTTTGCTTCGGTGCTGTTGGTAATTATATGCCTCTCATGTTTATTTTCCCGAGGAAGCGGATGAAGCCAGAAAATTACTTGATGGGGTTCCAGCTGAATCTTGGAGAAAATGCCATGAATCAGGATGGATACAAAGCCACCTTTTTTTTTACTCTCTGGCTAAAAAGGTTTATAGAATGGTCACATGCTACAAAAGATGATCCGGTGCTTTTGCTCTTAGACGGACATGCGACACATGTAAAATCGGTGGAGGTGATCGATATGGCCCGCGAAAATGTATTGATTTTATTGTGTTTCTCACCACATTGCACACGTCGTTTGCAGCCATTAGACGTAGGTTTTTAATGAAGCCACTTAGTACTTACTATGAAAATAAAGTGAAAAAATGGCTAAGAAGTCACCCAGGTCGTGTGGTGACTCAATTCCAGATGCCAATGCGGACTGGCATTTGTAGCTGCAGCCACAATGACAACTGCAATAAATGCATATAGAGCAGCAGGAATCTGACCTATGGATCGAAATGGTTTTTACTGACGCAGATTTTGCGCCAGCTGAAACAACAAATAATCCAGAAAATCCGGAAGTAAATTCGTGCTCTACCGATTTCCCGGCATCTAATGATCTACAAACTGTCTCTCGCGTAATTCCGCCTACGGTTAATGAGACACCACCGCCGACAGACTCAGCTACGAATCTCTTGACCCGAGAACAAAAGTCTCCGGAATCTAGGCAAGGCTCTCCACAACCTAGATGTTCTTGGATGAATGATCCACCAAAAAGTTATTTTTTGACGGCCCCTGAGCAAATTATGCCTTTGCCGAGGGAAAACCGTATGACATAAAGGGTTGTAAGACGAAGAGGGAAAACAGCAATCCTTACAGAATTACCCTATAAAAATGAGCTTGTTGCACCCGAAGGATACCAAAAAGAGCAAAGAAATGAAAAGAAAGGTTACTAGTAAACTATCGATTAAAGCGCTAATAAACCAAATAACAAGAGGAACAAAACAGTTAAAAAACAAAAAAAGATAAAGGAAACTGTAGATGATGAAGATGCTGAATGCATTTACTGCGGTTATTTATGGTCACAGTCTACGGAGGGTTGGATACGATGCATAAAGTGCAATCGTTGGGCACACTGCTCTTGTGCAAGAAAAGATGATGAAGATGACGAAACTACACATATATGTGCCATATGCGTTGTTGACTGAAGTTAATTTTATGTTTTCAAATTTGAAGAAAATTTTTTTATTTTGTTTTAAGAAAGATGTAAATTTATTTTATATCTTGAAATTTTAAGCAAAAATGGTTAATTTTGTTTTAAGAAATTTATAACGATTAAAAGTTTATATTTCGATTACAAGAAACTGTTCAACATAATTTCTATAAAAATGCTCCACACAATACTATCCCATTTTGCTCCGCTGTACGTGACAAAGTGGGGTAAACTTCACTCTGAATGTATTTCGTTCTGTTAGCTAAACTGTTGCGAATCAAATAAAAAATGGCATGCCAAATAATGACAGACATACTATCTAAAAAAATATCCATAACATTTTACATACCCCACTATGCCCCCCTCACCCCGACATATAATATATATATCGGAAAATTTTGCAAAAACGAGTACGGTATCAATTTTGATATATATATATTACTATTATTAATTTCATTCGCACTACATTTGATTTAGTACAACGAAGTGGATTCTCCTTTCAAAAATAAAGAAATTAAAATATGTTTACCCGAGATAAAAATTACACTGGTAAACAAGAAAAAAATATCTGGCATGATGTTTACTTTTTCTAATGCAGTTTTTCACGCTGATTTCAAATCTGAAGACCGTTTGTCCCTATCACCTCGGGTTTTTAATATGTACCGTTCATTTACTGGTTACACGTTCATTTACCGGTTATATTGTATTTGGTCACACGCTATGCGTTATTATTAGATTTACTATTGCCGGTCTCTATCGTAGTAAGGTTCTCTTTACAGTTAGTGTTGGGTCAACGAGTATTAGCGCCTCAGCTCGATCCACACCCTTCGCGACCGGCTGTTGGCTTAGAACAGCTGACTATGGTCGGTTGGGTTTGGTATAACGGGAAACGCTTTGGCCTCGCCAGTATAACGGTGGACTTTGTAAAAAGAACAAGAATAAAGAAAAGCTTGCTTGCGTGAAGAAAACTGTGCACCGCGTTTTATTTTCAAGAACCCTTTCTCGTCTGCAAACTAGCAGACCCAACAGTTAGTGTTTACGGCATATTGTTTTTGAAGTCGTACGATTCACCTTTTCGTTTCTTTTTTATTTTAGATGAAAACAATGGCGTCTAGAGGTTGTATCAATTCACCAGATTTGTTTTGCTACGTGTGCGGCTATTTCACAGACAAAACCCATCGGAAGACATTCACAACATTTCTGAAGAAATCATATGAACTATACTTTGATTCGAAGGTTGACAGTGATAAGTCGTGGGCACCGCAGTTTATCTGTTTGACATGTGCATGCAACTTACGTGGTTGGATAAGGAAAGCGAAGACAACTAACCATCTGCCATTTGGAGTTCCTATGATATGGCGTGAGTCAAGCAACCATACTACCGACTGTTATTTCTGTTTGACAAAAGTCACTGGATTTTCATATAAAACTCGTGCATCTGTGAAATATCCAGATATTCCTTCGGTTTCTAAGCCAATTCGACATGATCCCATTACATGTCCAATACCAACACCACCTACAGAATACAGAGTCAATGAAGAAATGCAAGAAGAAAGTTCTCCATCTCGTAGCGAGAACTCAGATTCTGACTACCATCCCGATGAAGATATTCATTTGATTAATAATGATGATCTTTGCGACCTTGTACGGGACCTGGCACTAACAAAAGGCCAAGCTGAACTGCTAGGTTCACGTCTGAAAGAATTTAATTTGTTATCACCAGGTACAACATCTTCACAGTTTCGAAACAGACACAAAGAACTTGTGCAGTTCTTTACAATGAGCGATAGTATGTGCTACTGCACGGACATCCAAGGTCTTATGTCGAGCCTCGGCGTAGAACATAACACTGATGCATGGCGATTGTTTATCGATTCCTCCAAAGCAAGTTTGAAGGCAGTATTATTACACAATGGAAATATTTACGCATCAGTACCGGTTGGATATTCTTCCCATCTCAAAGAGACATACGAAACTATGTCACTACTTCTAGAAAAAATTCATTATAGAGATTACAACTGGAATATATGTGGTGATTTAAAAGTAATAACTATTCTCATGGGAATGCAGACAGGGTACACCAAGTACTGCTGTTTTATCTGCGAGTGGGACAGCAGAGATAGAAAGCACCACTATATGAAGAAGGATTGGCCCATCAGAAATAACATGCAGCCAGGCAGTAAAAACGTTCTACATGTGCCGTTGGTTGAGCGTGAAAAAGTTCTTATGCCTCCACTTCACATAAAGCTGGGGCTCATGAAGAACTTTGTGAAAGCACTAGACAACAACTCAAATGCTTTTCGGTACCTATCCAACATGTTTCCAGAGCTGAGTTATGCAAAAGTGAAAGAAGGTGTGTTTATAGGACCACAAATAAGGAAAATCATTGCAGACAGGCAATTTGAAGATTTACTCAGCAGAACAGAAAAAGATGCATGGTTGGCATTTAAGTCTGTTGTAGCTAATTTCCTAGGAAATTATAAATCTCCTGACTACATAAATATTGTTCAGAAATGCATTAACGCGTACGAATTGATGGGTTGCAACATGTCCCTCAAGATTCATCTCCTTCACTCTCATCTCAATTTTTTTCCCGAGAACCTCGGTTCTGTCAGTGATGAACATGGTGAACGCTTTCATCAAGATATTTCAGTGATGGAGTCACGCTATCAAGGTCGATGGAGTGCAGCAATGTTGGCTGACTACTGCTGGATGCTTCAGCGCGACATGCCAAATGCTCAGCACAAACGTCAGTCTACAGCTAAGAAATTCAAACCAAACTAACTTTAAAGTACGGAATTTTATGTTAATTTATGTGCGTATTATATTTTAAACTAAATTATGCTATATCGTTTATATTAATTAGTACTCTATTCAGCAATATATGTTCTACATTAACTTATCTTTAAGTTATTCGCCTTAATACAATATTAAACACATATAAATGGTTAATGTATAATATTTCAAAAACGGTGGGTGATGGAGACAAACGGTTTGCAAATTCGTAATCAGCATGTCTGAATTGTCTTAAAACAAGTGTTGCATACCAAGATATTTTCCAAAAAAAAAATTTTGTTGATCAGTGTTATTATTGAAAATTCCTTTGTTCTTATAATGTACAAATCGGAGATGTTTTTTTTTTGTATATTTAATTTCATGCATTAAAATTCGATTTAATTTTTTTTCAATTTTACAATAATGATAGTAATAAATATTTATCGATATATAGCAAAAAACAAAGAAATACTTTTTAATAATTTTCATGATACATATTATTCTGACGACTTTACAACACAGGTCTAATAATATAAAATTATCTAAGGATATCCTGTGCTCACTTTTTTTTTCTTTTTCTCAGACTAGTAAATATCTCATATCCGATACAATTTTCGCTTCTTTATTTATTATTAACACCACTTACGGCATATGTACGAATATTTAATTTAAGCTATATTAATTCTTCATGCAATATTTTTTCTTTAGCGCATTCTTAATTTTTTCGCTGTGTGCAGAATATTTTTGTTTAGCTGGTATAGAGTATACCGGAATTTTGAAAGAATTTATTTATCCGAGGATAAAAAAATATATCGGTAGGTAAACGTTTTCATTTTGTTTTTTGTTTTTTGTTTTTTTTGTTTTTTTGGTCTTCATTTTCCTCATTTATTAATAATCACGGATTATCACATATTCCGAAAGACCCTTTTCAATAGTATTCAAATAATTTAAGGAACGACATTTAAGGATTTTAAATTTTTATCGGTTCTAATCAAAAATTTCCTCACTATTTTTTAGTAAATTTCTCCTTTTCTCAATAATTTCGCTAAATTTTACTCATTGTCCTCTTCCTCTGATAATATACACTAAACTACAATTCGTAATTTATTACTATTTTTATTAAGTGTTTACTATTTGTGTATTATTTTTAACATTTTATGCATTATTTTGTTAAATGATGTACCCGTGTTTGTCTATATAATATGATTTACAATATGAATTCCCGAAAAAGAAATTACTTTTTTTGCACATTATTACTGAAATTTAGAAAGATTATTTTTTACCCGTTATGAAAATTATTACCACTCGCACGCGCGATTATTTGGAAACTGTTAGAAATTTTTTAATTAACCGCTTACACACGAAATTATTTATTTTTTTGAAACTATTAGAATCTTTTTTATTCAATCCTCATATGTGAAGATTTATTTTTCAAACTGATGGAAATTTTTATATTTATAATTTATTTTACCTATTTTCTTAATTATTCTCATTATACTAATCCCAATTTATATTTTGTTTCTTTAGCAAGTTTGTTGTTTGGACAAGGAGCGTGGTCTTCTTCCGAAAATATCTTACATATTCGCTGATAGAGCCCACGAGTAGTGAGGTATCTGAAATACCAAAAAAAAACGACTTCAACTAGAAGGCCATCAATCCAAAAAAATTCATATATTTTAAGGAGTTTACTGATCTTTTTTCTTTTTTTTTAAATTACTTTTTACATATAAAAATTTAATCTGATTAGCGATGGAAATCATGCAATAAAGTTTTGGATTCCTCCGCTCCACATTGTACAATCATTAATCTTATCTTAACATACCATAATATTAATATAAATTGATATTGTATTTTCTGTATTCCAATTCCTTTTTGGCCAAATTATTGAATATGTTTATTTTTTTCCCGCACCAATTCACCACAGTCCTCTGCGATCTCCATATTTAAAGTGTTACATCCATTCAGGATATACACTGTCCTGCTCATTGCATCTAATGCAATTTTCCGTTTCTACTATCTTAAATCTTTTGAGATAGATTTTGAAATTCCCATGGCCTGATGTAAATTGTACATTGAAGAAATTTGGCGTATAATAATTGTTGTTTAAACTCTGCTTGAATGTTGGGAAAAAACCTTTCGTTATTCCACTATGATTTGTCCACGCCGCTTCAAATTTCTCCACATATTCTTCTATGATAAATTTTTTGAATTGTCTGTTTGTTATTATTTTATTCTCTACTATATATTTTTAGTTTGTTCTACCTTTAATTCATTTTTAATTGCAAATATTGTGATATTTTGTTTCTAATTTTAAGTATGAATATTCCCCAGCTATGACTAATGCGTTTTGTTTTGTAACCTTTAATTAGATTGTTATGATATTCTGTGTATACTCTCTAAAAGTTTTTGAAATTTATTGAACTTTAGCATATCCTTGCATTTAATACTACCATATAGTAGATTTTATAATATTAATTTTTTTATATAATATTATTCCTTTTTTTGTAATTCATCTGATTGCTATTATTAAACAGCTTTGTGAATATATTAATAAATTTCGTAATTTTTTTCATTTATGTACACATTCTACTTGGTCCTTTACTGTGATCTGTAGTCCGTATTTATTTAAGTTCGTGTTGATTTTTCTGCAGTTGAATATCCATCAAATTTGTTTTGCCCATATTCAGATTAGGATATTTCTAGAAAATCTTTTATATTCTTATACACTATTGTTATCTTTTTTTTTCTAACTTTTCTGTACTTCTATACTGAATCGTTTACAAATTTTATAATTTTCAGATCAATCGGTAATTCTTATACATTTGTGCAAACAGTATATTCCATAAATGTGCACTTAAAACCGCTCCTTGTAATATACCCACGTGTACCTTTTTTTTTTTTTTTTGTAATTGTTTATATTGATTTCGGTATGATCGTAATATTGATTTAGAATCTCCGATAAGTTATTGTTTAAATTTAATTTTTCCAGTAGTACTGATCAGTAAAAAAGTACTTCGAAATTATTTTACATACATTTAAAGTATTACATTTGAAATCGGTAAAATAAAAAAAAAATCGATTTTAATTTATTTTCAAATTTTATTACTATCCATTCATTTATTATTTTTTCAAAACTTTTTCATTTCTATTTCGCATAAATAAATATATTTACGAATCATTTCATGTTTTTCCTTTTTTTTTTTTAATCTTGCTTTTTTCCTCGGGCTTGCCAACAACGGACGATTACCCATCAACACGTACAAATAGTAGCAATTAGGAGTCACAAGGAATGGAACGTGACTAATCAACCGTACCAACAACGTCGATAAATCCAAAACATATGCATCCTGAAAAGAAAAGGAACAACTTTGTCGAAAAGATGAGCAAAAGGAGTTTGTTATCCAATACCATGGCCACATCTGCAATTACAGAGTCCACGGTACCGACGGATAAAGGAATCAGCCTACAATTAAGGAAGACGAAGCGACACGGGATGTTTGAAAAGCAATTAGAACCATCAAGCGTCTTAATCACAGCTCTTTCACTGTTGTAAAAGAAATTTCAAAAAAAATCGGAAAAATTTACTAATTTTATTCGACATCCTTTCAGCGACGCGGCGCCGAAAACTTCCAGCGCACCGGGAAAAATCCCAAGTAGCCCTATAGCCCATTCGCGCCTGATAGACTAGCTAATCAGTAAATAGTATCAAAGGATTAATAATGACAATAGTAAATAGTAACGCGTATAGTTTTTTTGGTTTTTTTTTTTTTTTTTTTTTTTTTTTTGTAAAATATATGTATAATATCGTATGTGCGAGAGTCATTATGTTTTCAATGATAATGGTAAAAAGGAACACGGGAGAAAAAAAACCGCATGCGGCTAATCGCATTTATTCAAGTGGCTTCAGTCTGGTTTTTGCAGTGAAGTGTTTTGTTACCGAAAGCAAAAAAAAAATATCGGGGCAAATTGGGTTACATCGCTATTGATAAACGGGATAGCGGTTGAAATGTCGTTTGCAATGGGACAGAATTCTTACAAGTACCTGTGTAATCCCAGCGGGATAACTGCTATCGTTTAAATTGGTTAACTAAATTGTTGTAACAAATGGTAAATGCAGCATTGTAACATAAGCCGAGAAAAATAAGATACATGGAGCGACAGAAGAAAAGAAAAAAAAGAATCCTCTCCTTGTAGTACTATTTGAAATATTCAAGTACCGCATTATGTTACAGAATTCGCTTCCGTCTATGTGAGACTTTTGTATCTTTATTCAATCTTTTACGCGCCTACAGACACTCCGGTAAGTACCATTGGAGCGATGATAGAATGATTTAGCGTCGTTGTTTCCACTTCTCGGTCTTCTAACATGGTTTCGCTAATAATATTCGCCGGCACGTAGAATAATACGATTTACATTTCAATGTTGCGAAATAAACGCTGACATTTCGAAAATTGCGAAATTGTTGTTGAGTAGAATTTTTTTCAAATTTCTTAATAAAGTACGAGCGGATGACGGAGAAACATCGACCGGGAAAAAAATGAAACTGCACCGAAGCCCATTAGCAACGTGAATTTCAACCGATAACTAAATAACCGATTTTTTCTGTTTTCTTGTTTTTTGTAATTTTAATGATTAACTTTACACAAATTTCGTTTATTCGTACCTCAGAAGCTTACACGCTAATTCAATAGAACTAGCTCGCGAGATGTCTCGTTATTTCACTGGAAAACTGCGACGCCAATTTTTAGTTTAATAAAATATATCGCCGTTTCAGTTCACTGAATTACAAACTCCATTACCTCGTTAACACTTATCCGTCGGGTTGCGATCTTGTAATCGTCACATCTATCACTGAAATACATTGTACTATCCTTACAAGTACTAGAATAAAAATCGTTCCAATTTCCCTCGAAAACAGATACAAAAAGCATTACGTCTCGTAAAATATTCGTCAGCTACTAAATTAACGGATTTCGGCAGAAAATGGTATAGTAGTTTTTCTTAATCTAAAAAGTATACGGGTATATTTTCATGTACAGAGCCTGAATAGTTTGATACGATTTTCAGCATAATTCTCACTATCTTACGACTTCAAGCGCCTGTCTACTAGCAATAGATGAAGCACGCGACTAAAGTCCAAGTCGGGACAGTTTTGCTTACGACGCAGAGAGTCTCTCGTCATCAAATATACCCGAAATAATAAATGTTTTTCCCGAATTTTGAAATCGATTGGGGTTCATTGACTCCAAAACCACTTTCTTTTTTTCTCTTTCTTTTTTTTCTTTTTTTTCGTTTGCCGAAAACCGCAAAAAAAAAACAACAAAAAAAACAAACTTATAAAAAAATCTTAAATGTCGCGAAAAATTCACATTGATCGTGTCGATTTATTTTTAATAAAAATCACGATATTGTACTCTATCGTCGAAATTTTAAAAAACAAAATATTATTTTTTGTTTTAGATAATTTTGAAATTATATACGTAAATTTTGCATTTCCGTTTTCTTCGCTAATCTGTCTTTGCCAGAATTGAAAATAATAAACACAATTTCCAGATTATCCGGCACGTTACGGTGTCGGTCATGATGACGATGGCTGAAACGCTCAAAAAATTGCCGACAACTCGATTTCCCGATTGTCCGCGATGACAAACGGAAATTATTAAAAATAAAAATAATCTTACAGAGAACTGTAAATGTATATTATATAAAACTTGATCCTTAGAGAATCTTGCCATGTGGGTGCAAACATCATTTGAATTATACGGTACAAAATAATCGAAAAAAAAAAAAAAAGAAAAAAAGTCATTTATTATATTTATTACAACTCCGATTTTGACGGAAGAATATGAAAAATTAATCCAAAACAAATAGGATATAAAATATTATGAAAAAAAAAAAAAAAAAAAAAGCGTTACAACCGGAAATAACTTTTTATTTCTGATATCGCCCATGTACTGTTGTTAACTGCAATATGGTCATACAGCAGATGGACCAGGGTGAAGGGGCTACTTCATATTCTACCCAGTAGGTTGATAAACCCAATTTGTACACGCGTTCGGTCATTTGAGAGGATGGTTGAAAGTGTAACGCCGGCGAACGTCGAACGGGCGAACGCCACACGTTTTTACAACAGGTATTCTGCAGGAGAGTAGGAAGGACCGGAACAGAAAGGACACATGCGCGGGTAGGGAAGAGAATACCTTCAAATACATAGTTATGTGACGACAGCCGTATGTCCGCAACCGATTCTAAACACCATATTCCCGACATGCAGCAAGGTGAAGAAGAGGAAACCATGGATCGGCTGTAAATTTTATACTTTTCATAAAGAAAGGTTTTCCACTGGCTGGTCCACTCAGTCTTTCATATGCTCCTATAGATAACTCTTCATTTTGCAGATTTGTGGAGCTGATAACGGCATTGGTGGGCGTCGTTTAACAAGTGGCTGCTTTATGGTATATTTTTATGTTTAAATCTTTTTCCCTTTTTATCCTTATTTTCTTTCGCTGTACTAACATTTAAACAGCGTCGTTGACTTACAATAACAAAATTAGGACACATAAAGCGGAATAATCTTTCCAATGAGGATAACGAAGCAAGATAGAAAATTTACAAAAGAATAAAGGAGATGATGTTCTTTGAAAAAACTCAATTTTTCTTTACTATTTTCATGTGCGAGGAATTGTCTTAAAATATACTCGCGAGGAAAATTAAATCGGAAAACAAATTATTTTCGAATATAATATAACGAACAAATAGACAAAAAAATCAAAGATTCCGTTAAACAATAATAGTTTTAGCAGAAAATTTAACGTATGTGTAAATTGCTTTGTACATATATTCAATAATATATATGAGAACATTTTTATTTTAAGCTGTATTATAAATATGTACGATTCGTGCGTAACATTTTCAGAATATTTCTTTTTTCATAATGTACGATTTCACATTAGATTACCAAAACTGATGCGCTGTAATTGCATCATCGAAATTTTTCCGTTCGGTTACCAATGCTGCAAACCTCAAAATAGAGCTACATTCGGTTAAGCGTTAGATTGCTTCTGGTAGCCGTTCAGGAATCTATATTGATGATAAATAACTACCAAGCAGATAGAGATCCTTTTTAAATTTAGCGTGGACTTATTTCCTATTAAAAGAGATAGAAGTCTAGCACGCGCGAATAATTTTTTACGATTGTTGTAGAAGTTTTTGTCACTCATTGTTTTTATTTTTGATTGTTTTTTATGTTAGTGTGTTTGTACTTATCATATTTTCTTACGAATTTACGCAACATGAAAATGCCACATAAGCGGGCGATCGAAATACACTTATATCATCCGTTTATTTGATATCCGGATTGTTTTTTTTTTTTTTTCTTTTCTGAGACATACGATTATTTGTATCTAGTTGGAAATGTCGCTGACATTTTTGTTCGCTGAATTTAATCCTCCAATTTTCAGCCCTCAAATTTGTATTTTACCGTTGTATCTAGTTCGCGTACATTTGATTGCTTCTTCTTCTTCTTGCTGTCCCGACCGATCTCGATCACGGGTGGCCATCTAGTGAAGTTTTAAATGATATTCTGGTACCGCTCTCTGTCGTACGCGGAGTGTACCAACCACTCTGTATTTAATCCTGTCCACATCTTGATATCACAGAACCAGGTACGTTTCCTCCGACCAACTCTTCTTTTACCTTCAATTTTTCCCATCAAACTGGTTTGTAGCAAGGTGTACCTTGTCTCACGGATCAAATGTCCCTTTATTTAGGTTACTTTAGTAGGAAAGAATTTCCAAGCTTATTTGTCAAAAGGTATATTATATTTTGCCTCTAGTCCTTCGAATAATAATAAGGGAAAAGCTGAAAGATTTAAAAGAGCCTTGGAACCTACCGGATACTTTCAAGTTTCCAGTCACTGGAAAGAGGAACTTTTTCTTTTCAACGTTGTTGGACTGCGAAGTACTCGGCTTGTGTATTCAAATGTCATGTAGGAAGCACTTGATTGCTAGCCGAAGCTAATATAGAGCAGCATTTGATTTAACCCGAAAACTCAGAGTATACAAACAGAATACAGAGAAGTGGTCCGAAAAAGCTACTTTTTCTGAGAAAAAGGCTAAAATTTGTTATCCCTGATAAAATATATCATTAATTCTTACAACAAGGATGTTCGATTTTGTAAATAAGATAATCAAAAAAACAAAAATATACCCGTTGGAAGAATTCGTCTCACAATTTATTTAACGAATGCCAAACCGGATCAAACACGCCTGAGCCACATCCAAAAATACAACAGAACATTCCTTCTTCCCCAGAATAAGATTACGTCATGACCAGTGTACAAGCACTGTTGTTTCTTGGAATGTTGCGTTTGAAATCCGAGAACTAAAATATTATTTGCGAGTTTACTGAACACACATCGTTTGTGGAATTAATTTTTCTGAAATTTCGACAAAGGGTACAAAAACCGATTGACCGATAAGACGATAAAGTGACAAGTTTATATTAACGGTTTCAATATAAATGATTTCTTGCGATAACGTTTAACACGCAAAAAAGAAAAAAGAAAAAAAAGAAGAGATAAAATTTCGTCAAACATCTCATCCAATCTAGGTGCTTTCCTCGCCCGAGAGAGGAGAACAATTTAGTATAGGAAGATGAAGTAGTAATATTTAAATGTTTGAAGGATAATTAGACTATGTAGTGGAATACGAAAACATGTGATTTAATAGCTGTAGAGTGAACACGGTAGGATCATAACGATGTAAACGAAACTGTAGGGACCTCAGTTTTGACAGCGGAAGCTGGAAAATCGGTTGACGACGGCTTGAACGGAAAAAATTCTGAATCCCATATTTTTATTTACACTCGCTTTCGTGCGCGGTTAAAAATGATTTAGTATTAAACATCGCGGATACAATTTATAATAATTCGATACTTTAATTTATAATCGAAAACAAAATTTAAAAAATAATCAGTATCACCGACGTGTATAAGGGGAGGGGTTTTAAGGGTTTAAACCACCCCTTAGCTCACGCAAAAACCCGAATATTAACCGAATACACTATCGTTGTGTATGCCTTCGCACTGTCGCTTTGGATTGAATTTAAAATAGTTCGAATCTTTTTACGTCTTTATTTAGGTTACTTTAGTAGGAAAGAATTTCCAAGCTTATTTGTCAAAAGGTATATTATATTGTCTCTAGTCCTTCGAATAATGATGAAGAAAAGCTGAACGATTTAAAAGAGCCTTGGAACCTACTGGATACTTTCAAGTTTCCAGTCACTGGCAAGAGGAACTTTTTCTTTTCAACGTTGTTGAACTGCGAAGCACTCGGCTTGTGTATTCAAATGTCATGTAAGAAGCACTTTGAAAAATTATGTGTTCTACTTGGAACAGCGTAAGGCGGACTTGGTTATCAAGATCTTGGAGCCCTTGTTAATAAGCTATTTACTAACTGGAAAAGCGTTTTAGAAAATTTTGGTCATCGCGCAAATACAAAATACTACGAATTCGCTTTAGAGCAAGCATCGAACTTTGTAAAGTTCGCGGAAGGTAAATATCTATTGATGTTGAAAAGTCCATGAACCTGGAAGGTCATCAAATTGTTGCTGATAACCGCTAGAGATTAAAAGCTACCGTAGAAACCGTTCTTTTGTGCAAAAGACAGGAAATGGTCCTGCCATGATTATGAAATTGGAGTAAACGAACCGGCTCACAATGACGGCAATTTTCGAGTACTTCTCTATTTTCGTGCTCTATCCGATGATGAATCACTATTAAGAGTCATTTACTTACACGAGGCATGCATAGTAAAGCTATGTATACTTAATCAGGAATTTAGAATGAAGTGATTGAACTATTATGCGGTAATGCTATTCAAGCGCATGTACTTAAAACGGTCAAAGAGGCTAGTCTTTTTTTTTTTTGCGGTATTGCCAGACGAAACTACATATCCATGTGAGAGCAACTAATGATGTTTATGATATGTAGACTGCTCCTTTGAAAAAATCGGTTATCCGGGAGGATTTTCTTGAATTTATCTACATAGAAGATGTTTCAGCTTAAGCACTGCCAACGACAATTATAACGCATCTCTTATTATAACTTGGATATCGATAAATTCATTAGACAAGGCTTTGATGGCGCTACAGTATTCAGCGATTACGAGGCGCGTGAGAACAATAATCGTAGGGAAATACCCGAGAGCGAAATTGGTGTACTATGTGGCTCACATTTTCAACTTGCTTCTGGCGCATTCATGTGGGGTACCTACTATTATATATATGTTATATATATATAGGGATCATTACACATGCAATAAACTTTTTCGACAATTTTCATTTCGAGACAGCCTTTTGAATAATCAGATTAATTAATCTTACTCGGCATTTATTTATTTCTCTTTGTGAGATACGGTGGACCGAAAAGCACACGGCTGTAGAACGGTTTGCACAAATGATTCCCATAATACGCACAAAACACTTGAGGCACTGTAAGAAGTTACGTGTAGGGATGCCACTGCTCAAGCATACCGACTATAAACCGCCATAGAAAATAGCCAGTTTGTTGTGTCGCTAGTTATATTGAGAAAAATTTTCTCATACAAAAGCCTAAACAAAGCAACGAAACAATTTAATATCGATTTGCGTTATACAAAAATTATAAAGACGATACTACAAAATATTTGGAATGAAAGTCAATTCTCAGTCCTTTTCGAGCTGGAAAGGCAGATGAATTGAAACGACATAGTTGTTTCAAAAACGAACAGATAGAAAACCCAACGTAGTAACGTACCGAGAGAAACTGCATTACCGCCGAAATGTATTTTACCCCTTTGTTAACCATGTCATTACGGAACTCGAAAGTTTTTGCTTTAAACCACATGAAGAAACGATCGAAGGGATTCAAATGCTTCCACCTGAGAAGACGAGTAATATGACTCTAGTACACAAGAAAAACCGGAAAAAAAACAATACAAACATTTCTTGGTGAAAATGAAGGCACGATAGTTCTAAGTAAATATAAGATACCGCACTATCTCTGGAAATCTGCTACGCGAAAACCTACCACTGCAGTAGAGAAGCTATTGATCATTAGGATGAATAGCTTTTTTCCTTTGATAAAAAAGCTTTTTATTTTATTTATTATATCAACCACACTTTCAGCGATCACTGCGACCCCAGAAAGATGTTTCTCCAATTAAGAAACTATATTAGGAATCGAAATTGCTCTTACCCTTATGAGCATTCACCTTAACCCAGCGGTAAAACTAGATTCTAAAGAAAAATGGCGTAAATAAATTGGCAATAAGACGTAAACGGCTCCAATTTTAAATTTTAAATTACATTCTTAATATATTATCATAGAAGATTTTAAAAAACCGCTGAATTATCAAAAAATTAGGCACGTTGGCACCGGAAGGTGAATACACATTAGAAGACGACTTCCAACAACCAATAAACTAAGCACCAGAAAAATGCTAGAAACCACAGAGGACTTCGTCTTCCACAACCAAAACAAATCAGATAACTCCAGTCATTTAAACTTTAGTAATTGCCGTATGCCGTAATAACCTATGCAGTTACACATAGCTCACGGTAAGGGAAAAAAAAATAAATATATTGTTTAAAAATATAAGCAAAGAATTGAATAAGATATTATTATTTAATATAATACATAATAACATAAAACGACCAATTATTTCATTTTTCTTAAAAAAAAATTATGAAAATTTTAAATTTAAACTTCCCCATTGAAAAGCTACATATATATATACATATATATATATATATATATATATATATATATATGTATATACATATGTCCGTGAGCAGTATTACCTTAGATATTATTACATTTTAATAAAATATAAAAACATTTGTCGTCGTATTTATATATTTCTAAGCATAAAGTAGTTTCGAATTAATGGCTTAATAAAATATATCTTCTTCTTCTTCGATTGCCATACACATATCTGCGCGTTGACGATCCTACTGGCACTAGGCTAACACTATTTTAAATTTTTCGTCCCTCCGCTGCTCGCACACGATCACCAACAGCGTTTAATCCTGTCCATTGCCGCACATTCTTCAGCCAGGAAGTTCTCCTTCTTCCCCTTCCGCGGCGTCCCTCAATTTTTCCTTCAATTATCAGCTTAATTGGTTCGTATCTTCGACCTCTGATTAAATGCCCGAAGTATTCGATTTTCCTATTCTTGATTGTCTCTGCGTTACATATCTCTTAACACCTGCCAGCTCCAATACTTTTTCGTTGGTCATCTTTTGTGTCCAAGGAGTTCTCAGTGATCTTCTATGCAGCCACATTTCGCACGCTTTCAATTTTTTTAACGTCTTTGCTGTCATTGTTGCTGCTTCTATTCCAAAATATATCTAATGTATTTAAAATAAGCTAATGAAACACAAATATTACCTGAGATCATCTTTAGATATATCTTTTGAAGGTACATTTCGTAATTTAGTCTTTTCTGAAGTATGAGATTTTTTTTCGATGAGTTTGTATTCATCATCACTGACAAGCTTATTGTACGTCTTATAAATATACTCCTAGGAAAACTCGGCTTAACACTTTATGTTGAATTTACGATTCATTTTTAATAACCGCCCCACCAACAGCCTCGTTCGAATACGATCATTATTGACGACGGTCAAATTAATAAAAATGATTTTACAACTATACACTCTTTTTTTTTTTTTTAATTTTATTTTTGGGCGCATTAACTATAAACATAATATAATAATCCAGTAGCGGTGAAATTTGTGGAAGTTACAATGTGCGGCAGCGTGATAATGGAGTACCGAATTAACTCTAATATAACGCCGCAGTGGTAACTGATACACATTGAACAAAATGGGTGTAAAAGGGAGGTTCCCAAAATGGTTTTGGAGTTACATAAGAGGAAAAGAATTTTTAGTAAAGATCGGGAATGAACACAGTAGAAAAGAAATAATGAATTACGGAGTTGGACAAGGGACAATACTGGCGCCAATAATATTTTCAATATACACGAATTCGCTCTACCGATATGTAAAGAATTCTAAAGTGTATGTTTATGCAGATGATATTGCACTGGTTATTGAACACTCTAATATAGAAAGTGCTGAAAAAATTTTACAAGAAGATCTCAATAATGTATGTAAATGGGCGCACGACAAAAAATTATTAATTAATGCTAAAAAAACTAAAGTGATGCATATAAAAACGCCAAGCCGGTTTAGAACGTTCGTTCCTAAATTAATTTTACATAATACAAAGTGTTTACATAGTAAGGAAATATGTGGTTGTGAAAAGTTCGAAAATGTGAATGAATTTAAATATCTTGGGATAACTTTAGGTTTAACATGGAGAAACCATATTGACAATATTTCGGGAAAAGTCAGGTAAACTATATTCTTGCACTATATAAATTAAAACAAGGTATGACATACAAAAGCTTAATATTTCGAAGCTGTAATAATGTCCAAGAATTAAATACGGAATCGGAATTTGGGGTGAGACGAAAATTACAGAAATGAGGAAAATCAACAAATTACAAAAAAAATGTCTAAAACTAGTCTTACACAACGAGAACAAGACGGACGCATTAGCTAACGATCACTTGGTGGAACAAAAATAACGAAATGTCAGAAAAAATGCTTTATATTATTACAACAAATTACTCAGTGCTAAACTCGAAGATAGGCAGTTACCAACTAGAACAAGAACGTACAGGACTAGAAATTGCGATAAACCTTTTTATATACGAACTAGGGGAATTAACAGTAAAATAGACAATGTAGAGGAAGTGGTACTAATTAAATTAATGGGGAACATACCAAAATAAATTCGAAATGAAAAAAATCTAGAGAGATGGAAAAACAAGGTTAGAATTTGGTTGATAGCATGGTGTAAAGAAGTAATAATAATAATAATAATAAATAAATATATATAAAAAAAAAAAAAAAAAAAAATTGGTATCGTAATAATAGTAATAACCACATATGTATATATATATTGATAACACTGATATGAGACTCGCAACGATCTCCAGCTTTAAGCTGCTAATGAGAGTGTATTAGTTTTATAAAAATTATATTGTACCATTGTATATATAAGTTAATATATTAAGACATTATTATAATAAGAAGTAACAATTCAGATGGGGTGGTATAATTGTAACATATATTTTGTAATATAGTAAGATATAAGCTAACAATTTCTATATTGTAACATAAAGTAGCACATAAGTCGATGTTATATTAAACAAATAAATAATATAATTATGTTGGGAACCCACAGACGGGCTAGTGCCCCCTTGTGGGACCCGCAAATTATTTAAACAAAAAAAAAAAAAAAAAAAAAAAAAAAAGAACTGCGTGACATTAAATATTATACTTCGCGTGGTTTTGTCCTCGAAGGAATGAAGGAGACTTCCGAACAGATAAAATATCACCGCGACACGGATATTGAGCCGATAAGCTCTTAGAAAACCCCACTAAAGACGACGCATCTATCGATCGACACAATCTCCCCATAATCTCTACGAATCATTACAGTATTAATGACTATGTCATTTTTGCGGCAGCAGTAATAAGCAGTGATGGATTTGATAATGATCTAGGTTCATTCTGGTATGCCGCCTTTCTTGTAATGAAAAAAAAAAATATATACATATTGTATATACACATCGACGGGTTTCGATAACAATTTTTAAAGTCAAAATCAGCAATTCTCGCATTACTTTAATTACGACAAAAATATATGTATGTACCATATGTATATTACTCTATGATACATAAAATCACAAGATGTTATCGTTGACGGAAAACTTCATCAATTTCAACTGTTAAGCGACCGGAAAGAAAGGGTTTGGGCTCGGGCGCTATTTAAATTTTGACGCCCCTTAAATGCCTTAGGCCAAGACCCTACGGGTCTAGGCCTAAATCCGCCACTGGCAATAAGTCGTAAAAGTTTTGTATTAGATGTAACATTTTTATACTAGTTATTTATAATATTTAGACAGCTAAAACCGACTTTTCTATAAAAATTATGGAAGAATATACTAGAGCGGTCAGAATAATTGCCCCCCCCCCTCAGATGATAGTTTTTTTATAAATCTTATAGAAAAGTAATTGCGTCATTATTAAAAGTTGCACCACGATTAATACCAAAAATATTAGTGGATATAAAAACATTACTTAAAAATATTACAGGATTTTTATCCGAACCACGATACAGATATTACTGTTACATCGGTACGTACATGTAAATCGTGTATATGTAAACCATGGACAGAATTTTGTGACGCTTTGGTTTTTGAGCTATTTATATTTTTAGTTGCTTTTTTTCCCTTTCGATACTTATTGATATGGAATACCGTCGGATTTTTAGCGAATTTGATCAGAACTGCTTTTTTATTTTTAATATTTTTTACCGTCTAAATATTTACTCGGATAGTCTAATTACTATAATTCAGATTATTTAATTGCGCAATAAAAAAAAAAAAAAAAGAATATGTAACGATTACTGATAATCGTCAAAGCGAAACTTACATTTTTCCATTATTTCGCGTTAATTAATAAAACATTCATTTATCGTAATTTACCGGCACGGCATCCTGCGCACGCAAGAATTCAACCGTGTTTTCAATACCTTTATAACGAACAGAACATTATCTGCTTTAGCTTAATTCTATTACACTAGTTTCACACAGTTGTAGATGCCGTCAGACTAGCGGAACAGCTCCCGTTTCTTAACAGAGACGCAAATACGGATTCTCAATGTCAGAGCGTGCCTGACGAATTCGCGAAAATTCCGGTAAAACTGCTACGTTCAAAAGAAACTGAAGAACCTTTTACGGTATTTTTGATTTCTTTTTTGGTTCAGGTTCACTTTCGAGAACTTTGAAATAATAAAGATGACAGCGTAATATAGTAATCATCGTCGAAATGCGGGCCTCTTTTCAAAACGAATTTTTCGACAGGAATTTGAAATATTTTAAGAGTGATTAAAGAGAGAATTCTCTTCCAGTCAAATTTCGATTTTAAACGAGAGCTGCCGGAAAAAGGGTTTCCGCCTGTATGTATGGAAAAACCGAAGCAATTTTGATTTTGACGCAATTTTACTGCAAGAAGGAGTTTTCGACGTACGTGCAAACTGTAGACCCTTTATTGAAAAAAACGCGAAGAGAGAATAATTTATTTTCTAAGAAAGGGTACACACCGCGTGCGTTTGGAACATCTCTTGTCGCCGCAACAACAGTTGTACAAATAAGTTAGCGAGAGAAGAATAAGAAGGAGCAAAGGTCCCCTCTCTCTTCTAACTGGACATTGAAGCGAATTTCTGTTGCGCAGAAAACAAAGAAAATCATTGCAACTCCGACAGCAAGCACATTACTCTACACCTATATATTCTATCATCAGTCGCATCTGGGATGGCATGTGGTGTGTGTAGCTTGCTTATATCTAATATAGTGCCTCTGACAAAGGTCACACCGCTAAATTAGAGCAGCATGCACGTCGAGCAACTGAAAATTAAAAGAACATCCGAAAAAGATGAAAATTCTGAAGATTACAGAAAATTATTTCCCTTCGGCCGCCCAGTACTCCAGGTAAACTCGAAGTTGGCCAACATCGACTAGCAGAGTAACACCAAAATTCTGATGGAAAAGAAACCAGCTTAACCATTAGCATAAATTTAAAATTCAACGTTTCGGAAACACCGAGATGTAAACAATGTTGGTTTGAACACATATATACATATATATATATATATATATATATATATATATATATATACAGTGAAACTTCTACTAACGGGCACTTCTAAATAGCGGACATTTCCTAATAGCGGGCATTTCCTAATAGTGGCTATTTCCTAATAGCGGGCATTTCCTAATAGGGGATATTTCCTAATAGTGGCTATTTCCTAATAGCGGGCATTTCCTAATAGGGGATATTTCCTAATAGCGGGTATTTCCTAATAGCGGATAATTTCAAAATCCCCGGAATTTTCCCATAAGACACAATATAAAAATATTTCCCAATAACGGACCTTCTCAATAACGGACGCGTACACTTTAATAAGTATGATTTTGGAAATTCGATTTCTGTTAAACGAACAAAGTTTGTGAAAAAAGTTCAATTAGTGCTTCTGATTATTGTTTAACAGACGAGGTACCGACATAAATCGAATTAGCAGCTGAATTCACGCAACAACAAAATCCATCCGATGATGCATGATGAAGTAGACTATGATAACAATAATGTTTATGATGGCGAAGAAGACACAACTACCGAAGTTAACGGTGAAACTTTAAATAATGTTCACTCTCGTTAATTGGAAAACTAAAAACATTGTATTTCATTCATAAAGCTCCGGTGCTGAAAGCTTAAAAATAATGATATCCGAACTGCAACGGATTTCAAATGTGAAAGAAACAAAGTAGTAAAATTACCGATTTATTTTCATACAAAACTGAAATATGTTCGATACGCTAAGATTTACTACAGTATGTATTTAAAAAAATATATATATATATATTTTGAACATAAGTGATTAAAATTATAGATTATCTTGCGTTCCTAAAAACAAAAAGTGATTTATACTCTATTGCCTAACTTGTTTATCAACTAATCCGGAAATACAAATATAAGTACTGTAGTAGTACTGTACATACATGGATATTTTTATATTATACGAACATTTTTTTTTTTTTTTTTTGTACATATACTTTAAACGCATGTTTGTCTTAAGTAAATATGTACTGTATTTTTTTATATTACGTACTATCTTTTATATTCCTGTTAAATACGTTACAATACACAATAATGTAAATTTCAGTAAAAACTGTACACACATTATTATTTCCCATTAGCGGACACTTCTTAATAACAGACAAATTTTTTGGTCTCGCGACTGTCCGTTATTCAGAACTTTCACTGCATATGTATATATACAATATATGTATATATGTATATATATATAATATATGTATATATGTATATATATAATATATGTATATATATATATATATATATATATATATATATAATATATGTATATATATATATATAATATATGTATATATATATAATATATGTATATATATATATAATATATGTATATATATATATAATATATGTATATATATATATATTTTTCGCGTTTCGATATGGAACATTTTTGAGCGGAAACGTTATAATGGAAAAACATTAATCGTTTTTAAATTAACCTCGGTGGTGGTAATTTAAGCGCTTCCTCAGAAGCACTAAGAGACCGTTGTCGTCCATTATTTATTCTTTCGTTGTTCATCTAAATTTTCGGTACAACTCCATCTACATATGTGTAATAATATTTTCGCCGCCGATTTTTCGGTTATCTTTCGGCCAGCCTTGATCGCGGCTAATGTCGCATTTATAGTTCGTCCCAGTTTGGCAATGATTTTCGCTAAATATTTACTCAGGCAATTAATATAAACAAATGTAACACCGCATGAACGACTGTAGCCCCGTTTAAGTGTGGAATTCGTTCTTTTAATAACCGCCGTCATTTTTCTTCCTGACGACGCGGCCTGCTATGTGTAAAACGGCTGTCATTGGTAGTTGCTTCGTTAAGGATTATTAATGGCCGAATTCAGACACGATTTTTACGGTTAATAAAATTTCCCAACGGTCGCGCTGTGAAATGAAGCAGAAATTGTCTCGCGTACTGCCGCTAGATCATTCGCGCGCTGAGCATTTCGTTTGCGACTGCGCGCTACATTGACGATGGATACTAAATGTCATGAAGTGTCATTATACGCGAGAGATGCGAGTAAGTCGCCACTCTTGGATCACCAGAAGTTAGCCGTAATTACTTTTGTGTGTGTGAATGTTTTTGCATGTGTGTTTACACAATGAAGAACATATTTCTGTTGGCTAATTGCCAAATGAAGACCAATATTTTTCTTCTTTTCGGCAGAAGAAGAAAAAAAGGAGAAAAGGTAAAAAACGAGAACCCCTTTTTCGATTTTTTCTTCTTATTCCTTCTGAACCAGCGGTCGAAATATTTTTACTCCTAAAGGAAAAATTGGAGGAAAAAAAAAAAGTAGCCAGAAAATCCGCTACTGCGATAGTAAATTCTATATAGTCGTTCGCTTCGATTCGCAGCAGCAACCCTTTAAATTCACCGTAAACAGCGAAAAAGCGTCGCACACACGTGCAACGTAGGTACCAAAACTCCGGAGCAAATCCGCCATGTATATGTAAGATGCAATGATATCAAACGTATTTTCTTTCATTTCAAATACAGTTTAAATGTAATTATTAACTATCGTAAATAATTGCAATAATTTAAAACTAGGTAATATTAAACCGGGTGAATTTAACTGGGGTTCGTCTTTATATCTGATATCAAATAAAATATTACAATTTTGTGCTGTCATAACATAGTGTAAGTTTAGGACATTATAATAAAAGTGTAATACTTTATTTAAAAAGCCCTGGACCCATCGTCCGGAAAATCGATTTTCACTTTTTTGACTGTTCTTATAGGTACGCTCTTTTCAATAAAACAACTCCCCCTAGGTTTCTGGGTTTAATATTTACTTTTCAAATTAATTTTATAGTATGAAAACTAACAAAAAATCTTCTTCGAAAATCCCTCTTTTGTACTAAGAACCACCATTACTAATAATGATAAAATTAAAGCAGCTGCATTTCATAATTAATTAATATTTACGACATAAAACCGGTTAATAGAAATTCAAAACATTGCCAAGTCAATATGAATGAACAACGAAGTGTAAAAACGACGATGGCTTTTTAACACGGATTAAAAAATTACCTATGTAGAGAGGACATTATCCTGGGACAAGCATGTTATAAATTTATCTAATAAAATCAGGCAAATGATACCGGCACTTTATAAATTGTCTCTTTCAATACTATATGGTAGATTGCGTGTATACGATAACGCTACAGTATTGTCTAGAATCATGTATGGAATATCAATTTGGGGTGAAGCAAAACGGACGATAATCAAAAAGATTAGTAGTCAGCAAAAGAAATGCTTAAAGATAATATTACCTAATAATGATCAGGTTTAATATTAGCTGGTGGAGAGAGAAAAATGAAATGTCTCTAAGGATGTACTACTTTTATCACCGATTACTTGAATATAAGACACCACAAATATATATCAATAGATACGATGACAAGAAGTAGGACAACGAGGAGTAATAGGGAGGTATATTTTATTCGACCGAGAGGCATAAATAGTAAGATTGATAATACTGATGAAATAGTTCTAATTAAGCTTCTAGAACGAATCCCAGAAGATATAATGCTAAAAGAAATAGGAACTTGGAAATTATTAATTAAGCAATGGTTCGTTGATAACATTGATTAACATTCGGTTAGACGAATTGGGAACTGGCTGTGGAATCGACCATTCCGATATATTTGTCGAACATGTGCTTATGAATTTGTATAAACAAGTAGTTTTTCTTTGTTTTTATCTTTTTTTAGTCTTGTTTTATTATTATTATTCTATTTTTAGTTTATATTTTCTCACTATTTATAAGTACGAGAATTAATAGTATAAGTAAAGAACTGTTGTAACACATTTTTTCTTGAATAAACGATGATAAGCGTGTTAGGCACCCGCAGACGGGCAGTATGCCCTGCGGGACCCGCAACTTATTTTTTAATAATAATAAAAAAAAAAAAAAAATCGCTCGTTTAAATAACATTCTCCATAGAAACAAAACTGCTGAATGAAAACGATTAATAGGAAAGAGCAGGTGGAAGAGCAATTATTATGACAAGGCGTACCGCTACCGAAAGAGCTATTTTTTTTAACAGTTGTTTTTTCGAAAATTTCTTTTTAGACGATATTTTAATAGACCAGATGTCACATATATTTATATAAGTACAATGCTCGTAATCTCAGAATCCAGAAGTGCTTTACAAGCTGTCACATCTAACCTTCCTTTTACCTCTCCCGATTATGTAATACATCTCATATTCTCGTGATCTTTTCCTCCTTCATCCGATCAAGATCGATCTTCTGTGTGGATTCCTGGCCATTTAGGTTTTCAGAATAAGAAATTAACAGGATGTATCAGCCCGTTTCTCCGTTCGCAATAATAGATTTTTTTTCGGGCACCTTGTCAGGTCACAATATTTGTTCTTCTTTCCTGAGTCGCTCATTACAAATTACCGCTCAACTCTTATTCTTCTTCATATTCCAATCCTGCTTCCTTTTCCTCTCTATTCAGCCATCTCTTTCACCCCGTCCATGATTCTTGAGATACTTGCCCTCTTTTAAACGCTCTACAATCTTTGCTACTTGCTCGCTTTAATCATAGTCTTCTTCCTGCATCATTTTCTCGGGTTTCATCTACATCTACTCCATTCTTTCTCGCCTTCTTCCAATATACTTTCCTTGCGGCATTAATATCCGTGTTTTATCTGAATGTTCGAGCTTTTCTGCTGAACAATCGTCCTTTTACTTTTTTTCTTTAAATTAGGAAAATTAGATAAAAATGAAAATGACTGATTTCACTGTCCTATAGCATAGTGTCGGACTTTCAGGGTCGAAACAAAAATGAAATGAGAAAAACGGCACAAAGTTAATGTGTAAAATTCAACTGGAAAAATTGAACAATTTAATAGCGCAAAAGGGATGGGAAAACGAAAGAAGCTCCGACACTAACATTATTCGTAGAACCGTTAGTAAAACCAATAAAAGAAGTTTAAAATCTGATTAAGTTATCGCGATAGAAGAGGATTTAATGTACTATGAAATCAAAAACAATCTAGGCCTACTTAAGAGGTCTGGAAAACAAAAATTACAGCAAGAGAGCTTATTATGTGTATAAATAAAAACAGAATAACGTATTAGAAAGGAATAGGATTCTTTTTTTTTTTTTTTTTTTTGGTGGAAGAACACGCCGATTGATTAAAATGGATAGATAAGAGGAAATTATAATTTGAAGAAGGTAATGTGGAAGATGTTTTGTGAAGAAACGGTCGCCGAGGAAAGATCTGCGCGTATAGGTAAAAGATGAATGTTAAAATCTGAGAGCATTGCGAGCATAGAAAAGAATTTCAGAAAACTCCGAGATGATAAAGAAGAAGGCATTGTGGAGAAGAGCATGTCGTAACGAAATAACAATAATCGAGTTTTACGGGTGATGATTGCATTTTAAGTAGGACTTGAAGTCCCCGTCCCGTTTATGCAACAGAAAAGTTTTTAATAAATTAATTATTTTAAGACGGGAGGTGTATAGATATGAAATACGCACGTAATCAACTGTCTAGAATCGGGTCCTGAGATAAACAATAATTGACTAATGTGATAGAGATAGGTTGTTGAAACAGGCATTAATCAAGAAGATATCATAGAACTACCATAAGGATGAAGCTGAACAGCGCTCGGGTTTCGAAGAAGAGTTCGACCAGGAGGAGAGAAAGTAGAAGCGACAATGAAAGATGGAATCGGTGAAGTAATAGTATTTCGAAGTAGTAAGTTATAATGGAGATGGGATAGAGGCTATTGAACAGCGGCTGAATTTTATCCAGTTGATTTTGGAGAAGCCGCATAGAGGTGCTTATATTGGGATTCCGTAACCGGTTATTTGTATCAATAGTATCTTATCGCATACGCCTTATCTCTAATCGCTATATGCTAAATTGAAACAATCTTACGCAAAAAAAAAAAAAAAATACTGATAGGCTGTTTCAATACGCATAACACACATCACGGTAAACACTTTTTTACCGTTTTTCACTGAAGAGTGCATTAACATTTCGTTTGCAATACTAGAGGATATTCAAGGAAATACAAAAAAAAAAAAAACAGAAAAAACGTGATGTTTTCAAAGAAACTAATAACATTAGTTACATTGGAAACGAGAAGTTTAACGTTCGAAAGGATTCTTAAAGTCATGTTCACAAAGTTCATGAAAAAAGCTGTTGAAATTAAATTCAAGCCAGATGAACTTATCTAAAAAAATTTATCAAAAATTTTTATAACATATTCATTACATACTATTTTGCTAGATTTATTTTTTTTATTGTTTGTTAAATACACATATGTACATGAAATGCAAAACTTTGAAACTAACGAAGTTGATTAATAAAATTTTAATTATAGTGGTTCAGAAAAATGACTTCGATATAGAATAAATAACAGGAACAGTTTTTGTTTAACTCTTAGCGCATTTGCAAGAATGATTTGTCCTGCTGTATACGAATGTATTCAACAGATATATTATGTTTCAAAGGTAATAATGTGACGCATGCACACTTCGAAGGTATTACACATTTTACTACTTAGAAACTTGTTCAAATATCTGTTCTATTTGCTCAAGCAATCCAATAATGAGAACGGATTGAGAAAAAAAAAAATTAGAAATAAGGCAAAGTCAATTTAATTAATGGGAAAAAAAGTAAACCATGTCAGGTGGCTGTTGTATGTATGCTTCTCGTTCAAGTATGTTCGAATTCGAATGCCCATAATTTTGCACACAATACCAAATTGAAAACTAATATTTTCTACAGTCGAAATCCAGGGCCATACTTTTTTTCAGCAACGTTTCTATAATAATATTTAGAGATTGCTTAAAATTTTTAAACTACTAATTACGCTTTCTCAGCGTACACGTATTGATAATAATGCGAATATACTCTAAAAAACGCAATTATTATTATAATAAAATATTGAAACTACGCCGACTAGTCACCGCAATAATAATTGAAATTACGGAAAACAATATCGTTTGGAATAAATTATTCAAAAATTAAAGTCGATAATCGTAATTTAATATCGACCGCAATTTTGAACGACGCGTATTTTTCTCTTTCACTCTTGTACATGAGTTGAGGATAAAATTCAAATAAGAAATAAATTTAAAAAAATAAAATAACACAAAAATACAAATTATCGAAAACGTGGTGCGAGTGAGAATGTGCGTGAGAATGAAATCCTGTTTGTCGGTCGGGGGTAAAAAGACTGTCAGACTGGTGAAAAGGTCGATGATTGGAGAAGTATTGGTCCCCGCTGGAACAAAAGACAAATAAAATGATGAGGTGGGGATAGAAAATAGAAGGCAGGTAGCAATCAGTCGCAGTTGAACCTTCTTAGCAGATTTTTTTTGGACAGTTCGGGTCGTCGTCCGTAAAGAGTCGCAAGAACGATCTCGGTTAACAAAAAAATAGTTTTTTTTTTTTTTTTTTTTTTTTTTTTTTTAAATGATCGCCCGTCCGAATCGTAGTATGAAATTTAA
Organism: Icerya purchasi; assembly: GCA_039619475.1. NCBI lineage: Eukaryota > Metazoa > Arthropoda > Insecta > Hemiptera > Monophlebidae > Icerya > Icerya purchasi. Next base: position 272,022,280 of record CM077115.1, on the reverse strand, counting down.
ATTACGCGGAGATTAATTATTAAATTACCTAATTACGCGGCACCGAATTAAATTGAGTTCATTCCATCGTCCAGCACGAAGAGAGCAACCGATCGTTCCGTCATCGCAGCGTTCAGAACCAGCGCCGACAGACAGTATTACATACAAATTTATTTAATATTACATAATCATTGTTCTTGCGTCGAATGTATAATAATTGTGTATTTTCAGCGGCTGGTCGGTAAAGAAATATCTCTTTGTAAGTTATTGGAAAATAAAAAATTAAAAAATAAAATAATACTTTACGTCCACGGTGTTCAAGAGACCGTGGTAGCATCCCTGAGGGCTTTTAAATCAAGTACATAACACTATAATCTATATCGTGAGAGAATGTTACATGCAAAAGATTACTAAAAGCCTGGTAGCGTCATTGGTTTCAGTTACAGAGATCACCTTTTCTTAATTAAAATAATTGATGTTACGATCAACAATTGACCACTACAGGAATAATTATCTTGGTCTAATTTAAGACGGACAACGATCTCTACATTTGGGCAAAATAGATAATCGATCAAAAAAGGGAAATGTTATTTTTATAACATAGATGTTTCACCAACCAAGCAAGATATCTAAATGATACTAATTTTACCCTTACGAGAAAGCCTGCTTTGCACTAGTGTGACAGTTGAGATATTTTGATGAACGAAAAACGAAATAATAACGATTGACAAAAATTTCCGTTCAAACCCATCTTTATATATTAATTTGATTGCCGCTAGAAAGCCGGTAATTGAGTTCTTTTCGCACTCGCTTATAAATAGCGATTGCGAAAATTTTTAAAAAGATAATAAAATATTAACTTCAAAAACAAGACGACCGGCTGAAAAGGACACCAAAACTTAAAAATGAAACTATTAAAAAAACAACGGTAAAAGGCTTGCCTCGCAATGTGGTAGAAATTATGTAAACTGATTCGTTTTCCATCGGAAATTCTAAAGTGACGAACTATAATCAACCAACAATCGTGTAAAACTTGTACCAAAATGTCCCCGCTAGAACCTTCCAGTACACCACTCAAAAGTTGTATGTAAACTGTTTTTTCCACAAAATATAGATTGTTTAAGCGTCCGCGAACAAATAAACAACTCTCCGCCGAAATTCATCGCTATTTATCTAAAAGTATAATAAAACAATAGCGTACAATCTTTCTCTAAAGCGATACTTAAAAAATCAACTAAAACTTTCTTCCCGACAAAAAATTAAATAAAATAATCGCTAATTTACGTGGAAGGCAATGATAACCACCACGGAAACCATCATATGCGCGCTAGTTAGTGTACAGCAGACACACACAGGACTGCATTTATAGCGCAATAAATCAAACAATCACAATACCAGTTGCAAGTCATGCGTGTACACTTACGTTTTGAATTTAGCAATTGCCGTGGACACTGGTGAATACTTGAATAACATTTTTAAAGGTAACTAATAAAAAAAAAAAAAAAAACAGAAAAATTAAGATAAAACATAAAATGTCACAAAGTTGGTCTTTGGGATGTAATCCGGGGCCTTAGATCTTATATTTTATACAAAATGTTTTGCAAAATGATAGTCAAACTCAACTGCCCCTTAGAGTGCCTATATGCATTTGTTTTTTTAATACGTCCAACAACGCTAAAACAAAATTTATTTCGTAAAAAAAATTACGTATTTAACTTTTAAAAATATTTTTTTTATTTCTATTCATTTATCCGATTCCATGCTCGCTCTTCAACATCATCCCGTGCGTAATCTATCATACCGATAATTGTATTGTATCTTTAACGCGCCATCTATCGGCATTTAATTAAACAAATTCGGATTTTTAGTTATAAATTCTTCACTAAGTATACTATAAAAAAGATACCAATCGGTTTAGTAACTGAAAAAAAACAAAAAAACAGGGCTCAAACATTAAATACCTCCTTGGTGCGCGGACTATTTCGTTTTTGTTTTTTTTTTTTGGTTTCCTGCTCTTTTATTCTTAAAAAACATTAACAGGAAAATAATTTCATTTTTCCTCCATTATTTAGATTTATTTCAATTTTTTTGTGAACGAATATTCGATTAAGAAAATAAACTAGCTTTTATAGGCGGAAATAGAGCGTTCTCATTGGATAATAAACGGCTGCTATGTACTGCTGCCATTAGACCAATCTGGACTTACGGAGTGCAGCTTTAAGCTTGCGCTAAACCAACTAATATAAAATACTTCGAACGATCCGAAACAAAATTTTATTAAGGATGTTAACAGCTGCATGCTACTGTCTAACCAGCGATGTCTTGAATAAAGATCTGAACGTTCCGTATGCAGCTGAAATTGCAAAATAATGTGCTCGGAGACACGCATTCAAACCGGAAGATTTATACAATTTTTTGGCACCATCTGTAAAATGCGCAGATTAAAACGTAATAAACCCCTATCTTTTGTAAAGTCAACTACTATCAGATGTACCAGTGGGCACAACCGTATCTCCCGGTCAGGGTTCATCACCCCCCCCCCGACATGTCTGCGAAATAAGAACTGCTTGAATTAAGTGGACCGAAATTCAGAATAAATTTATTTATTTTCAATTTTTACAAAAGGGAAAAGAAAATTGAAATTTTTATGAATTCTATAAAAACGACTATTTTTTATTTGTTTTTATTGTAGTGTTTAAATATTGCATATACAATAATTGACTACACTTTGTTACGAACGAAGAGGTATTGCGTCGGTTTAACTCAGAACGAATAGAATCGCTGACCACACGTGCTCAACTACGGTGGACGGGACATGTTATAAGAATGGAGGATTCCAGGTTACTAAAGCGAATGCTGTATGGCGAATTAGAAGAAGGAGCTAGAAAACGGGGTGGACCTAGGAAGCGTTACAAGGACCATATTGCGTCGCTGTTAAGGAATGCAAATTACTTAGAAGCTTGGGAAACCGCCGCCTGCGATCGTGTAAAGTGGAGAAGAGTAGTTGAAGCAGTGTCCTTAACTACTGGACCATTAAAAAGAAGAAGAACAGTCAACGACAGCTCTAGTCCACCTAACGTTTTCGAATGTCATCATTGTGGTCGCATTTGCTATTCCAAGATTGGTATCATCAGTCATCTCCGCACCCACCCTCAGCAGTAGATACGAATGTGCAACCAGTTCACTGAGACACGAGTTTCAGCAGAAGAAGACAAGACTTTAGTGTACTATGTATAAATAAATGTATTTCATGATAATACACACGTACATATATATTTAATTTGCCTTATACGGTGATTAGGCTAGAGACACAATGAACAGTTTTATCACCTTCCTTTGCTATGGGGTGCTTTTTATGAAACTTGAACAAGGTTTGTAATGCTCCTAAAGAGTAATCGGTGTAGATTAAATTTTTACCCGGAGAAACACTAAAGATAGCCATGAAAATGGCATAAAGCTCCGCAGGCAAAATGGAGTAGAGTGAAAGTAACGAGTGCCGAATTATACTAATCTGATACTACTGCACAACCGGTTCGATTTGGATCCATCAATGAACATGATTTTATAATCTGAATACTTTGAAACAAGTTCCTGAAAGGCGCCAACTGGAATATCATTGATACAATCGTTTATTACAAATTATTTTATTTTTTTTGTATTATTAATGTCTTGTTCTGGCTAATTTATGGGCAGTAGTATAACATTGTTGCCATGAATTTTGTAACATGTTTTTATATATTTTTTTTTCTGATTGTTTTGTCAACCAGTTATCCCCGGTAGACATAGAAAATAATATAATATTTCACTTGTTTTTCCTTTTATCGTAAATTCTATTTATTACGACTGTGAATTTATAGGTAATGGTGAAATATTGTCGCCGTGAATGCTGTAATTTTTTAATTTATTTTTATTTTACGGCAGTGACTGGTAATAGTCATGGACAGGGTCGTCACTTTATCATTTATAATTTCTTTTCCTTCTGTACCTTTCAGTTTTTCTGGGGTCTGCGAGTTTATGGACAATGGTATAACTCTGTTGCCACGAATTGTTTTTTTTCTTTTCTAATCGTTTGGATAAACAGCTATCTTGTAAACGTAAAAAAAAAAAAAATGTATTTATTTCACTTGTTTTTCCTTTTTAACATAAATTCCATTTATTATAACTATTTCATGAGCAATGGAAAATTCTGTCACCGTGAATGATGTAGTCTATTAATCTATTTCGATTTTGTTAAACATGATTGATAATAATTCCTTGTTATAATCAGTTTATTAATTTTTAAATATAATTTATTTCAATATATTCTGTTCTATTTAAGTTAAGTGTTTTAATTTCTTATCTTATTTTTAGGTCAGTTGTTTCTTTTGAAAATTTTTCAGTCTTGTTTTCTCCTGTTGAATGTTATTGATTTAGTGATTTCAAAATGTTTTTAACAGAATATTACCGATAAAAATTTTGTATCATTCATTTTCTTCCATTAGAACTCTAAATGTTTCCATATATTTGAAATAGCATTTACTTTTCCGAATCTGTAGTCGAAACCCATATTTAAATTATTTTAATCTTGATAATAATATTATTTTACATTTACAGCTTTCATTTTTTCTATTCTTGTTTAAAACCAGTTTCTCTCCTATAGTTCAATTTTCCTCGCTTAATGCATTCATTACTTTTTGATCTTTACTATTTACAAATATGTAATATTTTTAAATGTCCCAAAATTTAGTGCTATAAATTTAACTACACAATAATTTTTATTTATTCAAAAGTAAAATTTATAGTTCCTTTGTAGCTTTTTTTGAAAAATTAATCTGATCCACTGTGTCCTTTACTTTAGTTACTATTTTATGTTCTATACTAAAATTAAAATTGCTGTTTACTGATCAATTCTTCGACTGGATAAAATTATAGAAATTAAAATACTTGTTAATATCAGCGATTACTTTTTTTTTTTAAATTTCAAAATAAACTTTTTCATTACATTCTGCATTATTTATTAGAAATACAACCGTATTGCAATGTTTTTGTTTGTTGTACTTTGTTTTTATTACTTTTCGGCTACGAAAAAGTGGACCATACAAATATAATTAACATTAAATTCTTGATAAGTACTTATCAAGAGTAAGTTTACTCTTCGCCTAATTTAGAATTACGAGTATTCTGAATGCATTAAATATAATTTTATAAATTTAATATATTCTAAAATTAAATCTTTATCATGTCTAAAAAAAAAATTATTTAAAGCGCTTGCTGTGCTATAATCAGGGCTTGAAAGCCAGCCGAAAGCCAACAGCTAAAAGCTGAAAGCCAATCATTTTTAGATGTCATAAGCTTAATCCAAAAGCCATATTTAAATTTCCATAAGCTAAAAGCCTAAAATTTAAGCTATATTCAAAATTTAAACAGTCGAAAGCTGAAAGCTTAAGCTGTATTTCTAGAAAAGCTAAATTAAGCTTTATATTCGACTAAAGCTTTTTTTTTTTAATTTCTTGATTTTGCATTTTTGACATAATTATTCGCGTAAGAAATTGTTTTTAAAAACTTTTATTATTGCGCGTAAAGAAAAAAGTTGAAGTTTCAATAGTAATGCTAAATGGTTTGATGCATGGTAATTAGTAAATGATTTTAATTATCTTGTATTGAAATTCATTTCGTAAGCCGAAAGCTGAAAGCTTAAGCCGTATTTCAAATTCAAACAGCCAAAAGCCGAAAGCTTAAGCTGTATTTATCAAGGACATAAGCCGTATTAAGTTTAAGCTGTATTATTATTCAGCTTTCAAGCCCTGGCTATAATTAACACTTACACATGCTGTCTAAATATGTGCTTCAAAAAAGTGTTATAAAGATTTATTTTCTAAAAAAATGAGAAAAATTTATGCTGTAATTTGTTATAATAGTATACCAATAAATAATGTAATTACTTTAAAATTTACATTATCAATTTTTAATAAATAATTATTCTTTCAAATTGCAACATCGCAATTTACCGTACATGTCCTATCATTTTCGAATTTGCCACTTTTGCGATATTATTTGCTTAACCGAACGTGTAACCCAATTTTGAGTAAAAGTTTACAGCATTGGTAATCGAACGGAAAAATTTCAACTGTGCAATTACAGCGCTATCAGTTGACAATTTAATGATTTCTTTATTATGGCGATAAAAGATCATATATTCTGAAAATTATATTAAAATAAAAATGTTTGCACATCATCGAAATACAAAGCAATTAACACAAGGAAAATTTTCTGCTAAAACTATTGTTTGACAGAATCTTTTATTTTTTCGTTTATTTGTTTATTATATTATATTCGAAAATAATTTTTTTTTCGATTTAATTCCTCAAAGTATTTTGAGACAGTTCCTTGTATATGAAAATAGTAAAGAAAAATTGAGTGAAATTTCATATGCCAATGATAGTTTTATATATTGTCACTGAAAAATTTATATATTGTTGTTCTGCTTAAATAAAAATTTTGAAAATTGAAAAATTTCCTTACGTGTGCTGTAGACGCTGTAGTCAAATTGTGTTCGATTACTAACCCTGTAAACTTATACTGAGAATCGTGCTACATTCGGTTAAGCGTATATTTAAGTTATCGTTAAAATTTTTGTCATCGGAAGTCAAAAAAAAAAAAAAACTGTCCGGTTAGAATAAAAAATTACATTTAATTTTATCGAATTTTTTATTTTTATTATGAATTTGAGTACAAAAATTGCTACCGATATTCTGTCAACATTTTCTAAAAATCACTTCGAATACTGTTTCTGTTATGGATCGGGTGTGTTTAAACAAGTTAATTCGGTTGATAATGTTCCTATGCTGGATATGTTGTTCGTAATAAAAAATTCCTTAGCATTTCATCAAGAAAATTTATCACGACATTACGATCATTATTCGGCTTTAAAATTTTTAGGACCTAATAACGTCGCTAAGATTCAGGAAGAATGGGTAGCGCATCTTTATTATAATACGTTGATTCCTTATAATAATAATGTAACTTTTAAATACGGTGTAATTAATAGAAACAGTTTCATAAACGATTTACTTGATTGGTGTCATTTGTACATAGCAGGACGTTTACATAAACCTGTAGCGGTTCTTTTAAAATCATCGGATCATGAACTAGCATCGGCGATCCGAATGAATTTGTATAATGCGGTTCATGCAGCTCTTTTAATATTACCCGAGTATTTTTCCGAAATTGAATTCTATCAGACCATCGCTAATATTTCGTACGCCGGTGATTTCCGGATGATATTTGGAGAAGATAAGAACAAGATTAGTAACATAGTCATTCCTCAGATAGACCATTTTCGTAATTTGTATTCGGATATAATAAAGTCTCTTAAAGACTTCATGTATATACCAGAAAATCAGATCAGTAGAAATTGCCAGCAGAATTCAAGTCCGGAAGCCCGCTGGCATCATTTAAATAATTTACCGCGAACGCCGCAGAAATTATTAGTACAGTATTTCAATAAACAAAACGGGTTACGTCGAGATACGGAAGACGTATTACGAACAGTTTCTCATCATTCGGATGTTGGAAATATTCTAAACAACTGCCTGCAAAAAATTGTTTGGTCATCGAGTATAAAACAAAGTATAAAAGGTGCATTTACCGCTGGTTTATTAAAATCCGTTCGTTACAGTGGGAAAAAAATATACAAAATGTTGGCGTCATTTAAAAAACCGGTGAAACATTCTAGAATTTAATTATTTTTTTCAGAATAAAGAATTGAAAATTCAAAAAGGCAAGTATATTGTACACATTTCAAAGTATAATTTAATTATATAACTGAAATTGTTCTATAAATAAGTATAAATGGTACATAAGAAAAAAAAAGCAAACAGTTTATTGTTATATTCGTAAATAAAAATGCATTGATACAATGCAAAAATAAAATCGTGTCTATATAATAGTGATTTTTTAATATAATATGAATATAATCGTTTTCTAATGTTCGACACTTTTGTTAAATTAATGGTTTAAAAATTCTGTTACAGAGTGCCAACAGGATCGCTCTTTTCCCGTTATGTCAAAGGCTGGCATTAACAGGCAACCGATAAACTGCCTGTTTGTGGTGTACCCGTAATCGATGTTTGAGTAGTACCAAAAACTGTTTGTTACTTTGTAAAATACGGAGACGTTTTAGTTCTTAGTTCGAATTATTCGTTGCATTTCTTAACTGTGCAAAATCTTCGTATAAATTACAGCGCAATGTACATTGCAACTTGACAGTTAAATTTGAAACAATTTGTTTTTAGAATTTAATTCTATATTAATAATAATGCATCAAATTTCGAGCTATTTCTTTAAAAATAAGTTAATAAATGAATAAAAAGTAATTCGAAATATTTTATTACTGTTAATTTGCCTTTTTTAAATATTAATCCCTAAAGAAATCAGAATTATTTGGATATTTTTAAAAGTTATTATGACATCGATAAAATCTCATTTGATTCCTGCATATAGTTTTGTATTGTTATAAATCGTTAATATTGAAAAATGAAGAATTCATTTTTCTATTTTTGAGGAAGTTAATGAAAAATCAGTATTTACAACAAAAAGCGGTAATTAAATATCGATTTTTTTGTTATTACCCTAGGGCTAAACATGTATTGAAGAAATGAAGGAAATTACAGTATAAGTAAACAGCTAGACCAAAAAAGAAAATATAACACTGATAAAAAACAATAAGTAATGAACGAGAATGTATTTAAGACGAAACTATGTAGCGTTAACAGTACGTTGTAGTTAACAAATAAAATTCTCGATGATAAAGATATTCTTTTGTTAAAAACCTTATATTAAATATGTGCCCACAATAAGAAATAAAAATAAATTTTATTCGCGAATTAATATTTTATAAAAATAAAGAATAAATTTCGCATAACTACAAAACGGATATATCTGATTCTAAATGAAACGAACAGAAATGTAACTAACATAAACGGAAAACAGTTTTTAATTTGGTAGAACATTAACATTTACGATATGGTAATTTAGTTTGGAATTTAAAAATGTGTATTGAATGTTAACGAAATTTAATTAAAAGTTAAGCACGGTTTACTCCAGATCTATATACATATTAAAAAAATATTTTGTAGTTTTTAAGTTTCTGGTTGAATAATTCAGCGTACTGCGATTTATTACTATTGATGATATAATCACATTATTTGGCAGGGGGAGGAAATAAAAGCAACGCAACTGGAAACTATTTAGATATTAAATGTTGCATTGAAAATTAATGTCAAAAAGAAAAATATATAACTAAAGCTGTAGAATTTAAAACGTACTAGGATTATACTTAAATGGGAATGTGTATCGAACAGTGTAGTCAATAATCGGAAAAGTAGATGAAAGAAAAACTTTACTATTTTATGCTGGAAAATGCAGAAACAGAGAAATATTGCCAAAAATATAGAAACATATTGTAGCCTGTATTGATAATTTACAAATACAAATAGATTGAAATGATAAGTGAAAACTATGAGGCAAGTGTATAGACTGTGTATCGGATTAGTCTAATACATTAAGGTTTAAATTAATCCATATCACATGCGCGTAAATTTTACCTTTGACTGTACTTGATTTCATCATCATCGCGTTATTTAGCACTTCAGTTCAGTTTAATAATCTTATAATAAATTGTGACAATCTATCATCAACTTTTGACTTTTACATAATTTTTAATTTCTATTACATCCAGTTTACGAATGAGTTTTTCCATCGTTTCCTTTTGGTATTTCACCTTTAGTTCCATCAACAAGTCATTATGTCTGAGGCTACATTTTGTTTGGATTCCTTTTTCTTAACTATTTGAACAGTTCGCGTTCTATTTCTCCTCTGTTTCCTAATTCTTCGTTGTTAATCATATCGGTCCGTTTTATTTTTTCTAATAATCAACCCCAGTGCCACATTTTAAAAGCTTCTTTGAGGTCACATTTATATCCAAGTTTTTCTCGCGTATATCATTTAACTATTTGTTTCCGTAAATCCAAGGGCATATACTTCATATTAGTTATATTTAAAAGCTTTTGGCATTATGACTTAGTTTCAGACTTGCAATGTAGATGTTCAGTTTTTCAATTTTTATTTGTTGTAACTTTTTTCTGTTTAACAAATATGTTTAATATTTATTTATTTTTTTCATTGTTCATTAACTATTATAATCTTTGAATTTTTAAAATTCATTCTCACATCGTATTCAGACCTCCTCTCATATTCTACCGATTTTCTGTAATTAAGGCAGAATAATTTTCGCATAAACGCCTAGCTAGAAACGTTTATACCCCGGGCCCCACCAAAATTTAAAGTAATTCGAAACGTTACTTCTATGTGCAGTTAGAAGGAAGATATGCTAACTTTCTTAGATAAGACAGCTCTTATTTATATTTCATTTTTAAAATAACCGCATTCTGTCGTTTAATTTTTATTAATTTATCATGTGCTTGTAAAAATAATTCTATATGAAATATTTCTCTTTTATTTTTATATTTTTTATTACACACAACTATTTTTATTGTTCGCGCCAAAATAGTTCTCATTTTCTTACCACACGGATTCAGAAACTTGAGTAAAATAACTAAAATTTTACTATTCACATCTTTTTCATTTTTAAACGGACCAACTTTTAATTTGACAACATTCATCTATCCAGAAAAAGTATTCGAATATTTCAGGAACTGCTATTTTCGTTGAATTTATTTCGAGCAGATTTTTATAAAAAAAGAAAAAGAAAAAAAACGGCAGCGGAAGAGGCGCGATCTGCTTCATTTTGTTTTTTTTACCGCACCATGTACAGCATCTTTGGATAGAAGTGCGGAAAATTGGCGCTATTATATTTTTTGAATTATTCCAGACTCTTTAAGAAAGGAAAGAAGGGGGATACGATTGTAGTTGAGATTTAAGGTTAGATAATTTGTGCTTGAGCCGCAGGCTTTGGAGTAATATGGACATAGGTCGAGAAAATGGGTAACAAAGATAGGGACGTTCCATGAGGAGCATAGCGGAACGGAGAGTCCAGACAAAATGTGACGAACATCTTGTGTGCCTGATTCGAAGCCGATACAGAGCTGTCTGATCCTTACGAAGCGAGGGAGAGTGATTCCAGGGATAGATGTCACCTCTGATGAGGCAAAATTGTGATGGTCTGGAGTTAGTGCACTTGTCTTGCCACAGAATCCAGAAAAGTTTTTTGATTAAATATTTAACGTCTGATAGTGAGATTATTATATTTGGAACAGGTCGCATCAGTGCAGCTTCCTTTGCTGCTCTGTCAGCGATTGCGTTTCCCAAAATGCCTGAGTGTTCCGGTATTCATATAAACAATGGAATTAGAGATCGGTTTTTAGCAAGAACCTCATAGATGGACGCTATTACGTGGTTGCGCTTTCTGTCTTCTATATTCTTCATAGCAAACATGGAGTCAGTTACGATAGTTATGTTTGTCTGATACATGTCTGACGCATACATCAAAGCTACGAATATACCGTACAATTCTAAAGCCAATGTCGTGAAGTAGGATGGTGAAGGAAACCTAGATATGATTGTATTTTTGCACACCAAAGCACATCCTGCTGAGCTGTCCAAACTGGATCCATCAGTGTAGTAAACTACGTTTCTTCTAAATGACAATAGCTTATAAACAATTGCAAACGGAGATCCTTTTTGATGTAGCAGTGAATAATCAAATGAAGCCGTGCTGTCCATCGACGGAGATAAATCATTCGAGGAGTTGTAAGTTGGACTCCCGAAAGCTTGCGATGACTAGGGGTCTATATTTAATAAGTCGTACGGATTAATCGAAAGGCAGGATGCGGAATTTAAGATCTGCTTGGTTCGAAGAAATAGGCGAAGACTGGATGCTAACACAATTTTCGCCGCTGGGACATGAATATTTGAAATGGTTTTTAAGAGTAAATTTGAAGGTATTCGCGACGCATCGCTGGAGGCCATTAAATGCTTCGCAGAGCAGACTCATGATAGGAAATATTCAGAAAGCACCAGTAGTGGGTCTAAGTGCTGCATATTAAATACGGTCCAGTGATGATAAAAGAGATTCGGATACAGAGGAGAAAAATAGGGCTCCATAATATACAACCCATTAAATAGGAACGATGAGCTTCGTACGATGTGTGAGCCAACTTTTTCAGAAGATTTAACTTGTTTATTTATGGTTTTTTAAAATCAGTTATATGATGCTTTCAAGATAGATTCTGATCGAAAATGCAAGTATCGAACCGATGGAGAAGATTGGATGAAAGAACTATCAACGAGTATATTCATAGAGCGAGCACAACGTTTTTATCTGCAGAAGTATGCTGTTCGTGTCTTAGTTATTAAAAACTTGAAACCATTCCTCTGAGACCATACTGAGAGTTTATTTACAGATTCTTGTAAAACCACCTCCGCAAGCTCCATACTTGAACAGCGTAGAAAAACTGCAATCTCGTCAGCGAAGGATACGACTTTAACTGAAGATTCTACTTGATTGACGACGTCGTTGATGGCAATGTTGAACAGATTTGAACTCAACAGGCGATCCCTGCGGAACTCCATTTTCCAGTTTTCTAACTGAAGATATTACATTTCTACTTTTAGTTCTGAAACAACAATCTGAGAAGAAATTTTCCACAGGAAGCCCCACTTGTGTAAGTTTTCTAGTATTATAGATTTAAGATAGTTCTGACATTTTAACTTCGGTTCCTCGCTAATATATGATTTTTTCTTAATTTTTACTTTTGGTTCATTCGTCTGAATATTCTTTTAAAATATCGAAGCTCATTTGATATGTTATATATTTATTTTCACTTATTTCTTATGTTATTTATTCATTATATTAACGAGTTTTTTAAAATAAATTTCTTAACTTGATAAGGTAGGATTTTTTAAAATTTTTACCAACTTTATATTAAATCAAAAAATAAAACAGCTTGTTTTTGTGTGTTATTTAATTATCGTTTTTTTTTTAAAGATTAAAATCTTTTTATATAGATAAAAATCTATTTATTGCATAATGTTTTAACAATGATGATGAATTTAATGCTACCTAAAACCGAAAAATTGTTATCTTTTTGAAGCAGAGAAAGGTTTAAAATATTATATAATGTAATATATATTTATACAAAAAAAAAAAAAAAAAAAAAAAAAAAATTAAATAGTTTGCTAAATTATTCAAAAAGTTGTAAGGAGCTCCCACCATAGCCGGACCCTTACTTAGAAATCCGAAATCCAGCCCTGCTAATATACCCACGTATTTTTACCGATTTTGTTAGTTCGCTATATAATAATTTAATTAGTGCATTTTAATTTGAAATGTATACATCTAACTTATTCACAAACAAGAACATTTTTATATTTAAATCTAAATGATTTCTAAATAAAAAATCAATTAATCTTTTATCTTGCAAAAAATGCCGGGATAAAATAAAGATATACGCACTAGCACAAAATTTTTCTGCTACAAAACGTGCTTTCGAGTCATACTTTTTAGTTGAGTTTATTAATATTTACAAACAACGTTTTAATTTTAATGTAAGTTTTACAAGTGAATAATGCCCGAATAAATTATTCCAAAAAATATTTTCCGAACGTTAATAAAAATTCTTTAACAAAAAAAGTTCAAAATATACGGGCCTGTTTTTTGTGCAAAAAAAAATGGAGAAGGTTGGAGATCCAAAGTAAATGATGCCGTTCTGAATGATGAATATATATGTATTACCACGTGATATTGTGTTAATTTTATTTTGGTAAACAATTTAAAAATTTATTGTACCATTTTATATACTGTGGCATCTCGTCTTATTTCATTAAATAGCTAATTTTGTATAGAAAAAAGCGTGACGAAATTTTTGAATGACCGTGTCCAACATTGTCCAAAATGGCTGACACCTAACGTTTATAACAATTTAAAATAAAATTGAAATTACCTCAGTCAGGCAAAGGATAATAACGTTACTCATTTCTATACTCTTATCCATCGGCTAATGAAAAATTGTGCTCATTTGATTAGTTTGAAGAGAAGAATTTGAAAATTTTCAAGAGAATAATAACTATTTTTTTTCCTCATTTGTGACACTACTTTTGGCCGAATGAAATTCTTTCTAGCTAACACTTTCAAAGTGTACTAAGCTGGAATCCAGTTTTGTACTCTCAAAAAAATTTGGTTACCATGGGTGCCTTTATGAATCGAATTACTACAAAAATGGATATATTTACACGAATCTAATGATGGCCGGCAATTTATAACTCGAAAGGGAGCTACAACAGCAGCAAATATTTCTATCGCTTGCTGTATATATATATATATATATTAGAAAAAAATCGTTACAGAATACTCTGTATAAAGTTAAATACAGTAATTTTTTTTTTTCCATTTCCAAAAACATGTATTAACTTACGATCAGCCCCATTTTTTATTTTTATCAAAAAAAAAAACAACACTTTAGAGCGATTTTGACAAACTGAAACAATTATAACGTAACTACTTGATTTTTATACAAAACCAGCTTAACTTTGATGCTATAAAAATTTTAATTTATTCCTGTACAAATAATTTATTTTTTTTTTACTTTATGGATATTAACATTTGCTTTACAAAATTCATCAGATCGTGTGTAATTAAACATGTTATTCAAATAGTAAATTACCAAATATACACAATAAAACAAACGTCCAAATTCAGGTAATGTAATAATTCAATAATTCGAAACACGGTTTTGAATTCGAAGAAGTCAACTTTTCTTAATTCCTAATCCCATTACTCATATATACTCTTGCAATGCCCCTTTCAGACCGTATTGTTTTGGGATCTAATGTTCGCCAATATTTATTCACAATACTAAATCGTTTCTTAAAACTTATGTTACATAACATCATGTTTTTCAAAATATAAGTACGTCATTTCAACTGGCGCTAGTGTATAAAATGATCTACACGGTTTTCTGTATTTCATAACTTACGTAACATAAATAAAGGGGAGATTTGCCATAATGCTCACTGACGTTTTATTATACACACCATCTATGCGCGTTATCTTTCCGGAAACGAATAAACTGACAAGAGTTTAAAAAAAAATATTTTCTATAATATTATTATGATACTTAAGAGAAGAGAAAATAAAGCGTAATAAATGAGTGACCACCTTTTATTATCATTAAACTTACTTTAAAATGCAAATAAAATTAACATTTTCAAACAAATTTGTAAGTGTAATTTACGAAAAATAAATTAATTATAAAACTATATTAATACGCATACCCACGACCAAATGAAGTAATAAATAAGTTTCATCAACTATAACAGTTATATTAATAAATACAGAGTAAATAAAAATAATATACCACCATATACCACCATAAATTAAAACTCTGTATCAAAAGAATAGTAAATTATTTTTTATTAAAAAACTATATAATTTACTAAATCTATTATTTATTTATTTATATATATATATGTATATATGTATATAAATAAATGCGTGAATTTTAAAGATACCATATCAACTCGCGCGTCAATATTTTCTACCTAAATAACTACTAAAAATATTCTATGATTATTCAAAGCAAAATGAAAATGTTTATCAAAATAGACAGAAATTTATTACTTTCTGTTAACTGAAAACTTATGATTATAAAATATTATAAATTTCTATCAAATTATTACGAAATTCGCGTGGCAAAAAAAAAATTTTATGCTTTACTTAAAATAATAGGTTCCCATTGATATTTGAAACTGAAACAATATTATAAATGTTGTATCAAAATAATAACAGTGATAACCGTAAAATTTAACCAAAAAGGTCCTTATTTATAAAGAAACCGTTAATAAACGCATTTTAACTGAAAATGAAGGTACTGTATTCTTTAAAGTTATTGATTCGAAATTTGGGAACAAACTAACAGAAAAAAGTGTGTACAATAAAATATCGAAAAGAGTATATCATATGAGTGAAATATGTTTATGTACGTTCGAATTATCGATACAATAAAAGAAAAGAAAAAAAAAAAACACTACAAAACTTACATTTTGTAACCATTATTATATTTTATATTAAACCATGATTTACGTGTAATCGAAAGAAAGTGTGTAAGTAGGTATAAAATAATACAAAGAAAAAACTGTTTATACATGTGTAGGACAGTTCCTCCGGTAATAACTGTATCATTATGTAATTTTTATATGATTAATCTAAATTGTAAGTAATAATTTTCTACTATCCCGTTGATTGACAATCCCACGCTACGTCACTCGCTGTATATCGCTTGATTGATTTTAATCTTCCCGAATTAATACGGCGTATAACGAGAAGCAGTTGACGTTTGCGTTCTCATTCTGATAAAACAAATAGAAATAAGTAAAATAAACAGCAACACAAGTATTTTATACAACTAGCTCACATTTAACGTACCTTTTTTTTCTATTACATACACACACACACACACAGACATATTTATGTATATATGCAGAAGACAAATAAACATGTATTTTATAATCTACCTTAGTCACAAAAAGTGAATCGTAAATTTTAGTATTATATTTAATAAGAGAGAACAGCACACAGTGTGTAAGACTACATAAATTTTTAATAGAATTTTCGCAAAAATAAAATAGGTAATACAACGACGGATAGAGCCAACGGCCGTGCGTGTTCGTTATTTAATTTTTGTTATGATTTTACGTGTGAAAAGTATTATAATTCACTTTGTATGGAAAAAATTCGGACACCACCACGAACTTCATGATTTAGCAGTAATTTGTACTTTGTAATACTGGCTTGACCACTAAGTGATATTTAACATTGCGAGTTTATTCTTGTTAATATTAGTAACAAAATTAAAAGAAACTTTATAAGGACTTCTTAACCATGAACCTAAATTAAAGATAACTCAAAATGCATATTTGGAAAACTAATTATTTCAATAAAAAAAAACAGATAAAAAAAAAAAAAGGTAAAATTAAAGAACGGTTTTTAACAAAATATCACAAAAAGCCCCCGCGTCGAAGAATACTAAATTAGCCCTACTTACCAATATTTGCACTACAGTTGTGTACAACTTCTAAAACGTTACACAATTATAAATAATAAATATGTTTATATATTAAAAGGTTAATTACATTTAAAAAAAAAAAAAAAAAAAAAAAGAAAAGAAGAAACACTATAAATATAATAAAACGTACGATTAAATTTTTTAATGATGCACTTCGTTTTAGGAAAACAAACGTTAAAAAAATAATGAATGACGAGATTTTCTAGAAAATGTTATAATTTGCTAGTTGAATCCAAGGCGTATATATTTCTCAGCCAAAAAAGGTTTCTTTAAAGTTTTTTAAATTTTCACAAATTCCATATTCATCGATAAACCTTAAAAATTGGTTTTAATGATAATAAATAAAAATCCAGCAGCTCATCATAACCAGTTACGACGGCAATAATAATAAAAAAGAAAATCTAGAAAAGTTATAAGCGAATATTATATTTATTATATATATTTTTTCTTACCAAAATAGTATTTCATAGTATCACGTGCATGTACACGCACACAGCCATTTTTACAATTTCCCCCTCTATTTCTGAATTTAACATTAAAAGGTTTAAATTTTTCGAGCATACATATATTATTCTTTGCATACGTTAATTTTATTGCAATAGAACGTTTAAAAAGTAACGTAAAGTTTATTAATTTCAATGTCATTAAATAATTTTGTTGTTTATATTTTTAAGAAACATTCCCCCTTCAGAAAAACGTACCGGTCCAGTTCTTTCTAATGTAAAAAATTATACTGCCGAAGAAAAAAAAAGCAACTAAATCCTTTATATTTTTTATCAGTCAATTGTCAAAGATATGCAACTAAAGGTGAGGTTCATATGTAACAGAAACGACCAAGAAGATCTTCAAGCGGTAATTAAAACATCTCCATTATAAATCTACATTTCACCGGCCAGTATTAAAAATCAAGCTAAAAATGTTCACTTTAACAACAAGCTATAATCACACGATAATTGAAAAGATTAATCGCACTATCAGCATTATGTTCAGCTTCCTTGCATGAATAAATGCCATCAAAAATATTTCGTTTCTCTCTCATAGGGAAATCACAAAAATAAAAAGCTGGAAACTAACGAAGACACGTAAAAACAAATAATTTTCTAAATGCAGATTTTGCGAAGAAACTATTTCTCTGATGTGTAGGAAATATTCGGAAAAATGCTGTTGAACTAGTTTACTACGTGCAGTATTCCGATTAAAAATATATTAGTTTTTAGTTTACAGAATTACAAAAAATGAACGGACAAAGTTGTCTTTTTTAAAATTTTATTTCTCTTTAAAAAAAAACAAAAAAAGAAGCAAGACAAAAAATGGCTCCTACTTAAAGTTTTTCTTTTAAAATTTTAAACATTATTAATTAATAAAGAAATTTTACGCGCCGACAATGACAGAGTACTTTTTTTTTTATGCAATCTATAAGTAAACTTTAAATTCTGGTGATTAATGAAAATTATAATAAAAATTGTACACACCTAACATTAGATAATCCTACATTCTTGCCGAGCAGATGATAATAATACACATTCGCAAAGAATAATAGAAAAAAAATACAATGACAAAAAAAAAACATTATAATAGAAAACATCATAGGACAGCATCAAGTACAAAATGAGTTTTTACACATCGCACAAAAAACCTGTATGGGCTATTCCTCGGTGTTAAAGCCGAAATCAAGAATTAAAATTAAAATTTCGACAATACAATAATCTTATTACGAGGAATATCAAAGAAAATCGTGAATTATAGATTTTTGCGAACTTTCAAATAAAATTTATTCGCTTCTGTATCCTACACTACTACACCAAATTGTAGTAGTGTTACATCAATTCTCAGTAGCGTTGTTTATAATATTTAGTAATGTTCATTTAAAAATAATTATAATTCAGTAAAAACTTTCGTATTTGTGAATAAACCGAAAAATGTAACATTTATTTGTAGCAGGTGCCAAAATTTTAACATCGTCCAGAATAATTAAACCGGCGAAGTGTAAATATTGTTCCACTGTCAAAAATTAGAACAGATAGTATACAAAATCAGCTGATTTCGATCAAAAAGGTTACATTAAAAAATCGTGCCAAAGAAATTAACAAAAAGAAATATGAATACTACGAAACCGAAGACATGCACAGGAGAAAAACAAAAGCAACGAACTGATGATCAGAGATAGACGGTTCGAGATTACTGAAAAAAATAAATTATTATTACGATGTGGCGATAAAAGGGGAAAACAGAATGATAGGAACAAACAAGAATAAAACTATTAAAATTCGATAAAAAAAAAAAAGCAAAGTAAACAAAAAAAAAAAAAACGCAAGTTTTTACGTTTGAAAATCCGGAAGACTATGTGCAAAGCGTGAAAAAGTACGCCGGGTAGAAGCAGATTAGACGAGGCTTCGAACAACATTAAAGATCTGGTGAACTAACAAAACTTTTAAATTCGCATTAAGGAGTAGCTTAAAGATAGACAAATCTCAATAAATGCGAGAAAGAAACAGAAGTCATATTCCGAGGAGGAAAAAAAAAAACAACTAAAAATTGCATCAGAAAGAACTGTAAAAGGAATATGAATAGGCTAAAAGAAGGCAGACGATGTGGAAGAAAAAGTACAGTTTTAGAAATCCAATCAACAATGAAGACACGACAAAAATAATGACTTTGAAATAAACTAAATTACTGAACATACTGGAAAATGTATTGTGGCCGAATAATAGTTCCGCGATGTAAATAAATATAGCACACAGAAAACTGCTCTGGTATGTATAAAAAATTTTTATTAAATACAAAAATAATAAAAAATTTTAAACCGATTACGTAATATTTAACCGCATTAATCTATATATATTTTTTATATATATATATATATAAAAAAAATTTAATATATAATCGGAAATCAAATACATTATAGAACGTTATTTACTTTTAAACGGTAACACGCTAAAACGATCACTCATAATAAAACGTTTTAAAAATATTACAGGTAAAAATTACAGAAAATAATAAAACGGCATCAGGTTATCGACGGTATTCAGAACTTAAAATTACGTCGGATTCCGGTTAACGGGACTTACTAATTCGACTATATATAATGGAGGGCAGTCTTGTCTGAGGAAAAAATTAACAGATCAAAATATACCAAAAGTTCACTTCGTACATTAAAAGTAGACATTATAATGATTACGGCGAAAATTCAACTGTTCTTTTTTACAGTATATCGTACGCAAAAGTCATTTTAACAACACAATCCGTGAAGTCTCTCGTCCAATGATTATTCAACTTGGTGCAATAAGAAAATCTCTACCAGTCAAAAAGCTAGTTATACCATGAATATTTTGTTTTATCAAACATATTCACCAGAACCTGTCGTCATAAAAATGTTATACACGCAAATTATAAATTTACACACTTCTCTCGGCTTTAACAAAATTGCATCATTAGATAATCGAAACATAACACACTAATTCGTTTATATATTTTCTGCAACAAAATTTTAAAAAAGAGTTATTATATTCCGAATGCTATCGCACTCATTATGCAGTATACAGATTGAAGTCAATATACTTCGTGAATTACATAATTAAAACTATCAATGACAAACTGCGCACAAAAAAAAAAAAAGTAATTTGTAAAAAAAAAGTGATAAATACCGGAGATCAATAAATAAATGTGACGGTAAGTATCGTTGAAGTAACTTGTAGTCAAAAAAATTTCCCCCGAAAAATAAAAAACTAATAATAACAATAACAATAACAATAACAATAATAATAATTATTTTTTACTAATATCAATAACAATAACAATAATAATAAAATTCAACATAATACAGACTTCAATGAGTTAAGAATATTAACTATTTTATTATTCGGTACAAAAATTGTAAACTTGAACGTTACAGGTAATAAATCTGAAAGCACGCGAAAAATCAAAGTTCATATAATGGATTTTTATTAGATACATCCCCAATTATTTAACACGAAAAATGTTAAAACCAAAAGATACCATTAAAGACGGATGGTTAAAAATCTCCCAATCAGACTAATAAATTCCCAAACTTGCTTTCCGTAATGGTATTTTTTTACGATGCGAATAGATAAATTAGATAATGTTTATTTATATATATATATATATATATATATATTCGACAAGAGAAACTATAGGAAATATATTAGTTATTTACATAAAAGAAAGTAAGCAGTAACAAAGGTAAATTTTTTTATGTAATAGTCAAATTATGAACACTCAGTCCGTAAAATAGTCATAGTGTTAGTGGTGGGTGGGTGTAGGGGGATAACTTTTCTTTACTTGTGGAATTTGTAGATACATTTAAACCTCCTCCCTGAAAGTAACGACCAGCGACAACATTTATTAAAACTTGGACGAGCATTTACGATTATTTCTATACAATTTTTGCATTTTATTAAAGTTTTAAAAATGCACGTATACATTTTTAAGGCAAAAATCATAAAAATTACAAAGCTGTGACCAGCATAACTGATATGTCCGACTAAAAGACAATACCATTTTAACGGCAGTAAAAAAAAAAAAGAAAAAAAAAGTCCTAAGATTTTTTTAAAACTAAATATATCACCACCTGGCGTTTAGCGAAAAGATAAATTATTCTTAAGAACACACTAAAATACTTTTACGTAGATTTTGAATTTAAATCGAATATTTCTAACAAATGTTCTTTTTTTCTTTTAAAGTTCCATATAAATACTAATTTTGTTCAATTTAATTGTTGTTTTTTTTTTTTGTTTTTAATTAATTGTTTCCTAAACGATTTCATTAGAAAAAGATCCTAATTTTGCTCAAAAGTTTTTACGTAATTAAGGGACTTCAAAATTTATAAAGAATACTTATTTTTGACCGCATTTAAGTAGTAATGAATCTGTTAAAATACACTTAATTTTCGACAAAATACATATACAGTTTACGCAAATTTGTAATTACTGTATCGGTGATTATAATTTTTTCACCGTAAAATCATGTGTAAAATTTTGCACGGATATGACTAATACTTTTCAATATTAATTTTAAAAAGAAAATAATGGGGAGTGTACTACATTACAAAAACAAGCAGTGCAATTAGAAATGTTTTTGTTAAATGTGTTCCAACGCGTACTATTACGATCATACGATCAAGTTATTGTTAAGGCCAGATTGGAAAGGAAAATACACAATTGAAAGCTCAAATATATCCGCCGCCGGTTTATTTATAAAAAATCGAATCAAAGACTACTTTAATTATCATAAATCGGTTGATTTTTATTTATTTTTTTTACAAAAAAATACTTCATTAGATTTATCTTTAATATATATATATATTTTTTTTTTTGAATTTTAAATAATTCATTTAGTTGTAAAAAAATGTCACTTTTTAAATAGTAGAACCGTTTCCTCTTGCGGTAAACACGCGGTGATTAATACTTTGACAGCCACGTTGAAAAAAACTAGTAGTATCAATCGAAAAGATTCAATATAATGACAACGGTGAAACAACAGAAGGCTATCGAAAGACCTTGTATAAACGAAGCTACAGCAGATAATGCCGACAAATATGTTAAAAGACCAAAACACCTCTTTTGAAACGATACGCCAACCCTCGTTATGAACAAGGTAGGTTCCAAACAATCGTCAAAGTAAGACTCTCGTTTCTCATAAAAAAAGGAATAAAGCATATCATGAAAATCGATTAGCTGACTCGTGATTGCTAACGTGAACACATTTTCGGTATGGTATAAACAGTTACTGCGCTGTATAGGCGGGGCGGTGTCATTTATTTTACTTAAATTTGTATATTTTCCATCATTGCGCTGGTATGTATATATAAGTATACACGTAATTTACTCGTAGCCTCTATCTATTGAAACCAGTTCGTTTTTTGTTTTTTTTTCGGTGCACTTTTCAACGATAAATATAATACTATAGAAATATAGTATGTGCAGAGAGAGAAAAAAATCCTCCTAAAACTGAGACAAAGCGATGTAGGGGGTAAACTACATTCAATAGGTTAAGTATGGGTTAATAATTTCAGCCTCGTCGTTAGGAGTACGGGAAAAAAAATTCGATACACTGAAAACATCAAAACCGTTATTGAATACTTTTTTCGCATTATTGGTAAATTTTCGGTCTCACACTTCTAACTTAATCCCTGCTACGCTTACTGTTGGATGCCCAATTAACTGGAATCCATTGTCCCTGCGTACTGCGAATTTCGTTCTACTGATAAAAAGCGGAGAAAGCGATAAGTACATAAAATTAGAACCGAGACGACATTATTAGACGACGGCATCGTGGAAAAAGTTTATCGTTAGCTTTTAAATCAGCGATCTGCTTTACAACCGACAACAGCAGGAATAGTAGTAGCTCGTCCCTGTCCGATAAATGAACATCTTATGCGTACACGGCATTAAAAGAACGCTAGGTAAAGATATAAATACACACGTACAATTCCAACGCGAAATAGTAAGCGTAATTGTGTATAGAGACTAAACGGACTAAAAGACGTCGTCGAACGGAAATCTAAAGTTATATAAGCGTAACAGGTCGTGATTTCTTATGAACGCGCAGTACGATCTAAAATAAACTAGTTTATTATAACGTAAGGGTAACAGGACGAACACTATTCGAACAAATAAATAACGGCGCACGCTGTATTTATATTCTAATAACAAGCAATTTCAGAAGAACGAATTGCGGCAAGTCTTAAGTATTCTTTTAAAATATATATAACACATATATATGTATATAGACATATATACACATAACGAAAAACGATTACAACGTAACATATTTACGCGTCGCGCATATGAATAAAGTTCGAGTAGTAACGAATAGCGTTCGCATCTTTAGAGAAAACGCGGGAACTGTTATGCGCGCCAATAACATACAAAATAATATTCGTACAAGGCGACCACGAACCGTCACGAAGATTAAAATAAAGACGAAAATTCATCGACCAGAATAATATACCAAATTTCTCGCTTTACGATACTTTAATGAATCATCTCTGATGATGTGGTGGTAGTCTTTTAGTATTATTATTAGTAGTAGTAGTAGTAGTAGTAGTGTAGTAAGGAAAAAGTGAGCAGAATCGGGAAGTTGGTGGAACAATGCGGCCGAATCTTTTATTATCTAATGAAGAAAATTTATGACGACACTTGCAACCTTTCACTCATAACGAAACCTGAAAACACATTCTAATTAGTCTTTATAATGAATTCTGTAGCGAAGTTAAGAATTGCGACGATTTTTTTTGTACAATTTAAAACCGAAATATCGAAAGCGTTCAGAACGACAGCGAAGACGACGACAAAATAAATACGACAGACGGTTTATTTTATTTTTATTTTTTTTTGTTTTATTACGAAGTATTTCTTTAAAAAAAAAAAAAAAAACGTCCAAATTGAGGAATTTTTATAAATTATGAATAAAAAACCAGTGGCGGATCTAGGATTTACTCAAGTATGGAATCAACACACATCTGTTTCCTTTTATTCAGTAAATAAAAAAAAAATGAAATTAATAATTCGCATAAATTGTTTAGCTCTTCCTTTAATCCGCCACTGCACAAAACTGTTTTTTTTTTGTTTTTTTTTTTCAATTTGTACGATGTACTTTATTATTCGAGTTAAGTTGAAAAACTGAAACCGTTATGAGAACAATATATAAAAACATATGCATTTTTTTGTTTTAAAGAGCTAACTGAAAATTTCGATTTTCTTTTCTTCTACAACATAAAGATAAAACAAGTGTACTTACGATTAACACAGTTCCTCGTAACAAATCACAAACTTACTTTCGACAATCTTCAAACGTAATAAGTGTGTTTAGATTAAATGTTAAGACTGTTGAAACTAGTCAACGACCGCGAGAAGTTATTTCATTTATTTTTCCATTTAATTAGAATATATTAAGTTAAAAAATGTTTTGAAATTTTTAAAGTATAAATCGATCGTGATTTCTTTTATTTTTAAGCTTTAAAAATGTCACACATTAATTAAGAATTAAAAAGCAATGTTCTAAAATTACTATAGATATTAAATCGAGGGTTTTTTTTTTTTGTTTTTTTAGATGATTGTAATCTTCAAATTCTACCTTTCAAAACGCCACAGAACGTCCGAGTATAACACACGAGCGAATCGCTTAAATGTGTTAAACGCAACGAAAAAAGCCCTTAAAGAAATAAATAATTTCTGTGTTATTATATTTATTGGGTTTTCGGTAGACAATGATAGGGAAAACGTTTAGTCCCCGGCCGCCCGTAAGTTATACTGCTTGAAAAGTGATCTAAATTATTATATTTTAATAAAACGACCCCATTCAGCCATAAACTCTGACTGAAGCGTTTTCTTTTTTTGCGCGTTTTTCTTTTTAATAAACCACACTTAATACTTTTCGTTACACAGATAACCTAAATCAAAACCGTCATAGGTAGAAAAAAGCGTAGTTTATCAATCGCTATATATATATATATATATTTTTAAATACCCAGCTGCTGCGTATAAGAAAAATTAATAACTGCGCAGCTCATTAAGTACACTCTAAATTTAATACTTCGCCTACACCGAGAACCTTCGCTAGACCCTATACATTTTTTTCGACTTAATACACCATCCTCGCGCCTTATTCCATCATTATCCTGCTCGTTAAAAATTCACATTTAACATAACATGACACTCCCTAATCACTGAAACACATTCACGTACAATATTATTACACCTGATAATTACCATTTTTAATAATTTTCGAGAATGTATTACTTATCCAGCTTTTTTTTACGATTAATTTTTAATTACTCTTTTTAAGTAACAAGTAATGAAAGAATAAAGACTATAAAAATTTCCCTGCAAAGGTATTTTAATATTTCGCTATTTCCCTGAATAAACGTGTTGCACGACACTGGTACTTAGTACTTTTCTAATAAGCGAAAAGCCAACTTCTAAATAAGGCAGCTGTTATTGACTTCTCCATTGCAAATCGCTTAAAGAATACACAGTCGCGCATAATGCGTAATGCACGAGTAAAAAAATATTAGCCGAAAAAAAAATACATCAGAAAACAATACATCCGCCGTCTCTATAGGTGTAACCAGTAGAGGCTGCTAGCCATTCAGAAAAATACTATCATTCCTTAATTTCCCAAATGTTTTTTTAACCAATATAATAGAGCAATAAAAACTAAAAGTATACAATTATTTAAAGAGAATACATACATAAATACACGAATTATAAATATTGAACACGTAACTTTTAAATCCAATGTAACATCGCTGAACTATACATTTAAAAGAGCAGATTCGAAGGTCTTCCCGGTTAAATAAAGACAGATATGAAGTATAGCTCTTACTATAGAGGTTGGAAGAACGTACAATATATAAGATTTTTCATACAAACAAATAACGGTTTTCCAACTGAAGATACACAGACTCGTGCACACATACCTACATACAAATCGGCAGAATTTTCAAGAACCCCCTCCCCCCAATAATATAGTATCATTTTCGAATTTCTCGCTCTTTTTTTACAATTTCCCTTTCGCAAAAACTGTTTTTTTTTTATTTTTCAACTCCAATATACTTCATAATTTCGTTACAATTAACTTTTCAACTTTAAACGTGTAAACTTTATAACGCACTATTTCACACTAGGATTCCTTTTCAAAGTTTTGACCCCAACAAAATTACCCCATGAAAAAATCATCCGCCAAATATATGTTATCTGTTTTTCGGTAATTTTAATCGATGTAAAAAATTTTTAAATGTGTCGACTTAAAATTAATAACACAAAGCATCGCGATATACGTCGCGCTACAAAACTTTCGAATAAAAAACCGAAATCATGCGTGCAAAATAGTAGAAATACAAAGAACGCCTTTACTATATTTGAAAAATGTCAACGACATAACGTAATCAACGACTAACGCCGAAAATTGTTCAGATCGACAAATAAAATTACTAGTATCATCCGTCAATGCGGTGAAAATATGTACAATTAACTCCTTTCAAAATAAAAAATTTACGTTAGATCGTCACTCTCTAAGATGTCACAATATAGGGGAGAACGTTTCATAGTCAATAATCCATCGATTAAAGTATCACTATTGTACGGTTTCGACGATTAAACAAAAATATCCGATGATACACCTAGTCCGAAAATACCGATATAAATGTTGCACAGCTCTTCTCTGCGACGTCTCGTGATGGAATGTAGCAGGCGATATATACACCTATATATATATATCGTTAAAATATTTTAAAAACTGTTTTATAAAATACGTGAAACTTAACCGTACCTATTCTTTAGAAAATTGTAAAAGTTGCAAAAATATTCAATTTCCTAGTACAACGCACCACCATTACCATCGCGTACTACTGCTAACTATTTTTCAAAAATCTCTTCGAATTACAATTCAACTTAATTCATCAGAGATCTAAATTTAAAAAAAAAAAAAAAAAAAAAAAAAGATATATAAAAACTGAATCGAGGCCATCTCACGATTAGTACAAAATCAAGTACTTAACCGAAATTTTTAAGAACATTTTCAGTAACAACGCGCCACAACCATTTACAAAAAACAACGCCAAGTCTTTCAAAATATATCGAAAAAGTTCTCGAGTATTAAAATTTTTCATCGATTAGAATTTTCCATAACAAACGATATTTAAAAGATCGAATTAAATTGAAATGCTCTCACATATAATATTAATCAAAAACTTTCAACAAAATCGGAAAAACTATTTCCTTTTAAAACGTAAGGACACTAGCAAATATATGCATTGCTTTATTCACACACTTTCATAGCTCCTGCACTAAGGAGAACTACTGTTCAATTTTTAATAAAACAAATCGCGACATGACTTTAACAAAATCTGCTCGTCCATCATCTTACCCAGTTGAATGAAAACGAAATATTTTTTCTTGTACATTTCGACATTTTCAAGCGGTTCCTATCATTTTACAAAACTCTCGTACGGTTATAAGCAACACATTTATAAATATGCGAGTCCATCAGCGGTGTTTTATTTTTAGTTTTGCTTAATGGAAACCTTCAAATTCAAAAACTATATTCAACTTTCTTTAATTCTTCGTTTTTTCTTTTTCATTTTTTTTATACATCAGGTAACAGTAACTAAATCAAACAGATTCCAAAATTTTCATTTGAATTAAAATTTAAAACACTTAACTTTTATACAACACTTATAATTCGAATCAACATTAAAATTAATACACTCTCCTTTATCATTTAAGAAGAGTAAAGTTCACTTCTCACTTCTGGTTAAAACCACATTGCATTCGTACGAACCACATTAATTTTAAAAATGACGTAGCGAACATTTGAAAAATTAGAGCATAAAAAAAATTCACGAAAATAAAGAGGGGCAAGAAAACTCAGAAATTTCATTACCGAATTCATCGCAAAAAATATGGTCTACGTTAAAATATAACGTCTGAATAGCGTAACAGTAATATCAAAAATGAATATAACACAAAATCATTCATCAAAGATTCTAAATTAATGTTTAAATTTCTAATTTCTAACTGAAGGATTAATGCGTTATGAAATTAGCAATCTATCGACTAAAACAAATTTATTTTATTGCATTTATTGTTTCGGATTTTGTAAATTGAATATTGATCATCTAGAAATATCTATATCCACACATATATATATATACATACATACATACATAAATGATCAATATTCTAAGAGTTATGTTATAAAAAAAAAAAAGAAAAAAAGCAGGTTTCACTGACATTCTATAAATGTTTATCTGCTAATTCAAAAACGCGTTTCGTTCGATGGTGAGATTTTCTCGAAAACATTTTTTAATTATTATTTATACATTTTTCATTTAACTTTTTTGATAGATAATATGAAAAGATGGCACAATATGAAAATTAAAGAAAAAATACTAAAGAAAGCATAAAATAAAACATTGCTCGATAATATCTTATAAGAGTTTACAAAACTTGCGATCGGAATATAAAATATAGAATACGAGGAAAAAAAAGATTCAATGAAAAATTATCAAAACAGATAAAACCTTCAACAAATATGGTGTCTGAGAAGTTGGCAATTATGATGAATACGAAATAGAAAAGATCGGGACTTTTAACCAAACTAATAAACAGCATTGTTCGATTACTATAATTCTAAATGAAAAATGTTGCAGATGAATACAGTCTCCTCGTTAACATTAAATACTAGTGTCTAACTTGCAAAGTGCGATATTTAAACAGTTTTTCATCTATAAATTTCTTTTAATTTCATGTCAGTTGCGAATAATAGAAAAGTTTAATCATACGCGGTATAATTAATTTATAAGAAACAAAATCATACGGTAAATTCAAAATTAAATTAATTTATCGAATAATGAAAAATACAAGATTCGGTTATTCGTAATTTCGTACAATTATTTTACGTATTCAACTTTAAATTATAAATATAAGAGCATAAGAAATATGAATCCTTATTTACTTTTTAATGGGCAAAATATAATTTATTTTTATCTAATAAAGTTTTTCATCATTTGTTGGTTTTTTGATGCCAAAATGAAACTGTGTTGTTATGTCCATTAAATCTTCGCAAAACTTTTGCACAAAAAAACATGTTATTTATTTTCAGCTAATTTCGTGATTACGACCGGAAAAAAAAAATGTTAATAAACACAAACAGCTTACATTAAAAATGTTGAAAAACACTGCGCGTCACATTATAACAAATATACGAAAGCCATTTAGTTTTTTTTAGAATGTAAACCTTAAATAAAAAAATTTGTCAGACGTAATAAAAAAAAAATGACTTACCTTCTTGTCTTTAACAATTAGGTAATAAAAAAATGTATTCATTTCGAAATTATAGCAAGCGGTGCATACACATAAAAAAAAAAGGAAATAAATTGTAAGAAAAAAAGACGAAAAAAGAAAAACGAACCGAAATAATACAATCGCAAAGTAAACCTCTTTAAGAGTAAACTTTAAATATTAGTTTAAGCATTTTTCTATAAAATTCTTCCTTTCCTTATAATTCCAACTGTACTACCTTTCAATACCACCTGTATACCTCTTACGATTTATTTCAAATTATTCATTTAACGATATTAGCATAAAATGACAAAACAATCAACCCGCATTACTAAGTATGGACGACCATATAAAATGCCACGAATTAAATTATATCGATGAACGGTACAACAGAAAAGGAAAATAAACAATATTATACAATAAATTACATTATAGTGAATACCTCCTATCCGTATCATATGGATCAGCGGGTAATGGCGGTAGCGTTGGAACTTGCGCATTTGTCGTCATATAATCATCATACACTCCGGCAGTTGTTCTGCATATGTAACATTACGAAATACGCAGCAATATTTAAATATATAAAATATGAAGTTTTAAAAGTAGTTACTTTGTTAATTAATATATAAATTCCTTTTCCTTTGTATATGTATTTTTATTATTTGCTTGTTAATAATCAAATGTATCGATTTATTTAAATGTTGCTCTATGAAAGAACTGTTGGACACCACCAAATTAAAATACACATTAGGAAGGGGCTATAACTGACAAAAGCAATGGGACTCTTATAAGATATAAATAATTTTTTAAATTATTATAATTATTATTATTTAAAGAAAAATCGTTTACTCCTTTTTTTTTCATAATTGGGTCATGTACATTTTGCGCCAAGACTTGTCGATTGATACTATACTCAGCTTACACTATAATTTTTATAAAATAACAAAACAACTACATTCATATTTTCCTCAATTACTCGAAATCCTCTGAAACAAATTTTCTCAATATTTAATTGTCTCGATTTTACACTAATAAGAAACTGAACTGTCACATACATAATTGAGCACGCGCAAACACATAATATATATATATATATATATATATATATCGCTCATTAAATACAATAACGTCATAACTCAAAAAATAGAGAATTCGAGTTATGTGTATAGTTGGAATGCATTTTATGAGTACAGTTAGAGGTTAGAACGCCATATTTGTAAATAAAAAACTCGACAAAATAAGCATTGCTCTTGGAAAGTGTACACCGTTCAAATTATAGTAAACGTAAATGTTAATTTGCGTTTTCTGTGAAATAACGTTTTTTGAGTCATAACGTTATTGTATTTAATGAGCGATATGTATAGCACACACACACACACACACACTTTCGTTCAAATTGTTTTTCTTCTTTTAATTATCTACACTCGAAAACAATCATACATACAATTTTCAATTTCCAAGATAATTACAATAACTTCCATTTTTGAAAAGAATAATCAAAATATATCCATTTATATAATTATCGGAGGTTCAGTCAGCGCAGATATATTATTTTTTTTTGCTGCGATTGCCCTTCTGTTCGCCGTAACTGATGATACTTCAAATTAACTGAATATAACATATGTTTATAAAATTACTTTCCATGTTATACTGTGCAACCAGAATATACCAATGAACTATGCAGCTACAAAACATTTATTAAAACCCGAAATGTTTTTTTTTTTTTTTTGAATTTGTAAAATACAAACTAACATATAGTTTGCATTCAACAATAATGCTCATATGCTAACAAAAACCTGTTCGTCAATTTAAAGACTTTCTCCTAAATTTGTTGTTGGTGCAGTGTGAATGAAATACAAAGTGCCATGTCAATCAGGTAGAACAAATTATTAAACAATGTGTATCTTTTAATAAAAAAAATTGCCGTTTGCAAAAAAAAAAGAAGGTATTTTTTAAAAAATAATCTCACGTACATAAAGAATCCAATGAAGATAATACAATGAAAATTGATGTGGTGATACCGATAACTAAAATTTCATAACAAAATTGTAACTAGCCAATTTAATTTTTGTTTCATCAAAGTTAACGAAAAACAACAACAAACATTCAGAGTCAAAATTCTCTTCGATTATAAAGGTATTATCAAGCATCTAATATAAATATCAAAAATGTCAATCGAACATAGTTTTATCACTCTGCTACTAACTAGTGGATGAAATTATCGGCGAAGATAGTTCTATGATTGTTTTACACTTACCCGATTCTTCCATCAAGGTAATCGTACGTTGCAGTTGGAGCACACGTTCCGTAACCATCGTAAATAGGCGGCGGCGGTGGTGCCGTTGTAGGCAAAGGTGGAACCGCATGGCCATCCCTGAAAAATTAAAAATAATATTGAATTGTACATACTATTTTTATATCTAACAGAAAAAGAAAAAAAGCACTATAACTTTATGACCGCGAATTAACGTATCTAATTAAAGTTCAATTTTTACAACATATTAAACATAAACCATCACATATTCTTGAAAAATATTTTTCGAGTAATGAAAACCAGTTGTAACGTTTTCCTGTTACTCCAGTCAAATCAAATAGAGGTCGCGTTGCCTAATGCTAATATAATACCCAAGCACATGTCAGGAAAAATTTACAATTTACTAATACCGTTCTGCAAATTTCACTTCTTTTCCTATAGAATTAAATTCACAAATACCCGAATCAGAGTGTACTGCTGATAAATCTAACAAACATCTGTAGGATTGAAAATGTTCTTGACTAAAACACTACGAAAAGAAGGCGATTTAATAATTTTGTTATAAAATACTTTTCGAATATTGCTGTCAGGGAGAAATTCATTTTCAAGGTAACCAAGCTTCAGATCATTACTAAAAAAGAGAAATTTAATGGAAGAGGAGTAAATGGCAAAAAATCAAAAAAATCAAAAAAAAAATCAAAAAAAAAACAAAAGATTTATTCCAAATGGATTTTGCCCGAAAATTAGTGACAATCTGTTCAAAAGCGAATTATTCTTAAAGAACGAGTTTTAAAAAAGAGCTGGTTTCGTAAACAGTTCGCAAATAATTGTAACAGCAGTTCCTAGCTTTTTCAGTAGAAAAAAACTGCAGCATAGAGGCAGTGATGGCAGTAAGTTGAACAAGGAGAACAGTTCTTTCTGTTTCAGTTTTAATGATTTTCGTTGTAGTAGAACAAGCGAAGAGTACTGCACGGGCTTGAATCGCGCATACCTCAATGGTAAACATTCATAGTAATGATGTACCACTGGCACTCTGGTAACGTCGTGGTAATGCAAATGGAATTCGCTCACTGATCTATGCATTTTGTGTGAAAACTCCGTCTGGCACCAACATTTCGCTTTGACCATTCATTCAATTCATTGCTATTTCAGATCGACAGACTGTTGCGTAGTTGCGCAAAAATTTCAATTTTAAATAATTTAAAATTGATTTGCTAATAAAAAGAAAAACCTAACCAGAAACCACAACGTTATTAGCAATAACTGGCAAGACACGCTTGTTCAAACTGTTTTAAGCAGATATCTGTTATAACTTCTATTCTATTAGACGTAAATAAAAGTTATGGTTCAATCGCATGTTACTGAGAAATTGCAGTACTATTTATACCTATATTTAATCAACGAGAGCTGAAACAGTGAGATGAGAACTATTACACTAGAGCTGCCATAATATGTGTTTCAGGAGCTAAAAGAGCTGGTAACTAATAAAAAGAACTGTTCTTTATAATGATGAACGGAAACAATAAGAACAACTGTTTGAACAAAAACTTGGCCACTGTTAATCAATATGACATAAAAACGACCACAGCATAAGATTTTTGCAATTATTTCCTCGATCTACATAGAGTAGTTATAGAAATTCAAATGTATTAGATGAACTAGAGATAATACACCAAAGAAGCGAGAGAAAAACAAAAAGAAAACAAAAGAAATAGAAAAGGATGAAAATTGAAAAGAAAACGAACCTGCCAGTTCAACTGTTCTAACCGATTCGAAAGATCAAATCTATCCTGAGGAATCACATCGATTAAATAATTATACGGTTTATACTTACTAACTCACGCAAAATAACTAAAAAACTGTCATCGACATAGTATAAAATATAGGCAGACAAATCAAATGGAAATTAACTCAACGCTCGAATTAGCCACAACTGAAAAACAAATGATTTATATCTTACCTAAAATTAATACTAGTGTGATTGTCACAATTATAGTTGGAAAGACATGCTGCAAGGAAATTCCGTGAAACGGTAAAGTGATAACTAAACCGGGGTGCAAAGTGGGCAACGATACTTGTATAACGCTATGTGTTTTACTTTTACTTGGACATGTATTAAAAGTCAACAGTCACTTTATTATTTCTTTTAACCTTCATAAATAAATCAGTTGACATAATATATGGGAACCGACATCCCAGTATACTAGTCATTTTAGCTACCGCGTCAACTCTATCATTAGGAAGAATACTACGGTGACTAGGAAGCCAGCAAAGCTTGATAATTCCACCAAGCTGTATGATACTTTTAAAACATTTATTCCTGATTTCAAATACTAAAGGGTGACTTTTATAATAAAAATGGCTACCTCTAATAGCCAGAAGTAAATTGAGGCTACTGAAGCATACAAAAAATTTCTTACCGAGATGGAGAACACTTAAAATATATTCATAGGTTTTTTCAATCATCGAGCCTCGGGAGGTAGCTTAAATTTCAGTGTAAAAATATTACGGATGATGAACGCAGAACCCATATCTTTATTCGATTCTGGAAATTTGAAACAGTCAGTGATGATCTACAGATAGAGTGAGAATACTGAATTTCCATGGTGTTTAAAAATGTGAGTTGATTATCTCGGGAGGTAAATTAAGTTTATTTAATTCTTGAAAAGAATGTACATTTATATCATTGTTGATTATGTTAACATTATATGGCAAGTTAAAATGCATGGATGGAAAAACAAGAATTAAGACGACGTTATATTTAATATATTTGGTTATTTTAATTTAAAAAAAAAAATTTAATCAACAAATCTTCATTTTTTAAGCAGTTAAAAAGTTATTAAAAGTAAAATAAATTAAGTACAAAATTGTACCAACAAATATAGCCGAACAATCCAAACTTTTTTTTTTTTTTTTTGAAAAATACGATGCTCATTATTGACAAAAAGTTACTCAGCTCAAAATATGTTTTTTTTTTTAAAATATTACTTCATACAAAGGTTTTGAAATCTATTTTCGAAAATACTTCCCAAAATTTCTCAATTTTGACGCCGTTTTATAAATTAGACTCCTAATATTTAAGCTTTCACGGTGATATTTTCTTTAAATCTTTCTTTTTCTTTGCTTTTTTTTAAACGTTAAAAATGAGATACCGAAATAAAATCGTAATCAATTTTTCACCAAAAGTCAATTACCGACTTCGCATAATGAAAATTCTAATCAATTATTTATCGAACAATTAATTCACGTTATCGCTTATAAATTTATCGCTCAAATAACTCAAGAAATTGCAATTATTTTTCAATTAAATGAATAAAACGGTGAAAAAGGAACGATACATACTGCGTATGTGTATACTGAATTGAATTTGACGACGTGTTACTAGCGTAGATGTCATATTCATTTTGAGGTGCCGCCGGAACACTGTGAACGTTAAGGGCATTTCTATTCAACATATCCTGACGAACCGCTAACGTTTGTGTATAATCATCGTAACAAGCTGTCTGTCCAGTAGCTGTGGACACAGCGGCGGCTGCAGCGCGAAGAGATGGATCGTAATAATTGTCGTAAATTTCCGGCTGTAAAATATTAATATTTAATGTTTTTTTAAATAATACAACCAGAGTTCGACAGTTTATTTCACGCAAACGCACCACCGATAATAACAAAAAAAAAAAAAAAACATTGCCCACATAGAAAAAAAAAATAATCAATTTGTATTTACTTACAAGCTTATAAAAATTTAAGTTGGGAATAAATTATTACAACTTACATATTAATAATCTCACGAAATCATAACAATTGTGTTAAATACCTCGGGCGAAGTTAATTGTTGCAAATATTTTACAGAGAAATCTATTAAAATAAATGTTAACAAAAGTGAACAGTTAACATTTATTTTAATATTCCTTTTTAATTAAATTATTAGAAAACTAAACATAATCGACATGGTTTGTTAACACTATTTATAAATTTATACTAGTTTTAAAATGTTTACAACATACAAGTGTACGCTGAACTTAATACCACATTCGCAGCTTTCTTACTATTTCAAATTGCACCTCTTCAAAATCACTGAAATCATTCGAAAAACTTGCCGATGTACTTTTCTTCATGTTCCGAGAATGAATTCGGTAATCGTTGCTGACCCATTTTTGTTTTTCAACTATTATGTAACCACAATAACAACCATGGACATAATCTTTAAACGATTTATTCATTCTGATATACACAACTTCGGAAAATTAAAATTATAAGCGAATCATATTTTATTTTTCGACCACGACTGAAAACATTAATGCAAAGAAAATTTATATAACAATTGGGTAAAGACGCTAGCAAATTTAAATCACAACTCATCTTCGACATACAAACACAACTAAAGAAAAGAACAAAAGAACGAAAAGAGTAGTGTCTGATATCCGAAGAAAATAATACCTGGTGAAAAATAAAGCGATAAAATTATTTAATAAAAATTTTTTGAGATTAATTAAAAAATAACATGTAGATAAAGTAACCGTTCAAAATTTAAACTCAATAAGTTAAATTGACACGTTGTTAAATTTTTAAAAAATTACATCTAGAATACTAGTCGATAAATTTCGTAGAAATATATGTTACATAGAAAACAAATGAAAAACCATACATCTAAAATACAATATCCATCAAAAATTATATACTTTCTTTTTTCATAATTAGTAGGAAACTCTGGCAGAAGTTTTTATCGAATAAAAATTATAAATCTCAAAAAGAATTTCCTTAAAAAAAAATTGAATTTATTCGTTTTACACGTTTCTAGTATTTTTTTTAAGACGTAATTTCCCCTGCCTAACGAAAATTCGATTTAAAATCAGAAAAGAACAAAACTTTCTTACTTTTAGGGTGACGACCTTAAACCACACTAATGTAAAACTGGCTGTCATAATCTTCCGATTAAATAAAATATATATTTCTCAATTAGTATATTAAATAATAAAAAAAAAAAAAAAAAAACGCGCGCAATTAATTATAGTAATAACTAAAGCGAAAAATATAGTCCTGAATATCATTTTACGAAAAGGCCTTCCATTTCTAAGTTAAACCTATACTGAAAATAAGCTAAAAAATTACTTATTCGGATAATATTTTGAAAAAGTACACAAACTTATTACATTTTATTTAATACTCCACGTCGAAAAAGTTAAGAATATCCAACAAAAAAAAAAAAAAAAAAAAAAACAAATAGAATACCTGTTTACAGCTAATAAAACAATGAAAAATAATTTATTTTTACTATTTCTGCACACACAGATACTTTTTAACATGCTGATAAGTACATCAATGTGCCACTAAATAAAAGTTTTTTGTTATTTAACATGTAAATAAAACAATCAATCAAACCAAACTTCCTTCTACTCCTAATGAACATAACTGGTAAACAGATTCGGCAATTGCGGAAAAGTTGTAGTTTTGAAGATTTCAAGGCAAAATTAATTCAATTTTTGAGACACTTTTATTAAAAATTGTACACGTTCATCACAAAAACTAATATTTTAAATCACATTTGTTTCTATAAATACTTGATCAAGAATATAAAGTTATTTACGGTTACTAAATAATTTTATAGTCCTGAATATTGAACTTAGACAATTTGGAAATTTCATAAACGAGGGCTTCGAACGAAATTTTGTATGGGGTTTCTGATTTGAAGGTGCGCTGCTAGCCAAATAACTTTACGCAGAAATTTTTTTCGGTACTTCATAGATATTACTAAGAACTAGTGCTAAAACTGCATGCTCCCGCCAAAAAAATAAGCAGCCAGATTTGTACTTTTTTCCATTATTAAATAATCACAATATAACCTTCATTTTTTTTTATAAAATCCTCACCGTAATTTGCAGCACTAAAATAAATTAGATTACATCACTGCTGTATAATGCTCAGATATACAAAATCGCAGTGCACAGTGATTAATCAAAATTTGCTGAAAAAAGGGATACCATGTTTAGGCCGGCTGCACTCGCAACCACTTGTGGCTATTAGTGGAAAAAGCTGCAATCGACCGTTTATCAACAGTAATCTCTACTAATCGCATTGGCCCAAATACAAGACAAAAGATAGAAAACCCATTATTTCATAATAATAAAATTTTGCAATCACTAGCTGTGAAACATAGCCAGTCTGCTGCTAGAAGTTCAGTGTCCGTCATCTAATGCTATGTGTGAAATGAATCCAAATAAAATACTTCGCGAAGATAATACGAAGCTTGCGGGTACCGCAAATATTACCGTCATAGAAAATGAAGAGATGCATATTTAAAATTTAAAAAAAAAAACAATAAAAAACACAGGCCAAACAGAACAAAAAACACAGTTTGGAAGAACGGTAATAAGTCTTTTCGAAAAAAAAAAAATCCGACAAATCATGAAGAAAATTTTTATATATTAACACATATATCAAGAACCTTATTTTACAAAGTATAAAATTCCTTAATTGGACAATGAAAAAGTTGCGTAATTTGATCAATTACAGTTACTCAAACTTTAAATC
Source organism: Icerya purchasi (assembly GCA_039619475.1). Lineage (NCBI taxonomy): Eukaryota > Metazoa > Arthropoda > Insecta > Hemiptera > Monophlebidae > Icerya > Icerya purchasi. The sequence goes on along the minus strand of CM077115.1, from coordinate 271,983,656 downwards.
TGAGAGGTCGATTCAATATCTACATGGATATTTATCTTCAAAAAATTCTCTGATATTTCCTTTCCTGCTTTTTCCTGATTTACCAGAGAATGAACGTTACACTGAAACGGTTTGTGTTCTATTCAGAATTGTCTACAACCATATACAACTTACAGATCAGTCTGGCCTACACTAATAATACGAGGTATAACAAATATTCGTTTACCATTTTCACATGAGGATCATGTATTGCAGGTGGAACAGAATACGAATAAACGTTATTTGTTGGAAGGTACGCAGTTGCAGTAGTTGGCGGAGGTGGCAAAGGCGGCTGGTAAACTTCCCGTGCATAAATTGATCTCGGGATGTTCACTGATTCTCCATATGTAGATGCAGTTGTTGGCATGACCGATCTCATTTGGGTAGACCCATAATTAGGAACACTACAATCAAAGTTAACGTAAACATAAAAACATTTATCAAGCATACACATATCGCTAAATCGCAAAAACAAATATTTAACAGAATATTATTTCACTTTCATTTAATAAATGTTTATGATTATAATAAATTTAAACTAAAATTAACAACAGAAATACACCAAACACGAATAACATAAAGAATACATAAATTATTCTTGAAAATAAAAATCGCCTTTTATGTCTTGATATGAAAATTAATGGATCATGTAGAGCAAATTTGTTTTACAAATAGATATATACAGTGAAAATCGGTTATAGCCTCATACTGGTTATAAAAACGAATATTGTTGAAACACGCAGATTACATAAAACTACATGTTCATTTCTATCGGATATATCAATAAATTGGTTATTACAATACAAATTTTGGCGCGCAAATAAAAAATTATCGCGTATAACGACACGGGAACACAACATTTAGCTTCAAAATGTTTTTGTGAATTTAAAAAAAATATCCCCGATTTTGTTCTACAAAAAAATAAAATTTATACAACTGTAACAACTGTTATTCTTTATTCTGCTTATATTGTTAAACGCTTTTTATTTTAACGCTGATGAAAACTTGTGATGTAGGTCATTATTTAAAAACAAAAAAAATCTTCCACCTCCTGATAATAAAAAATAAAAATTTTAACGTGATAAGTTTTTCTTGTTTTTTATTCTTGTTTTATACTGATTTGGGTTTTATTTTTCCATCATCGAGCTTCCATGTATAAAGAAAAAATCTGGCTTACGCTTTTGAATTTAGTAAAAAGTATATGTAATTAAACAATAAATTTTGAATATAAAAAATTATAATACTTCATTTGGAGTTACGTATAACGGCCAGATTATTCACTTCCTTCAATGTCGTTATAACCGTTTTTTACTATATATTAAATCAAACTACATAACATCGATCAATTAAAAATGAAATATCTACTATCCCTCACTTTGACAATAACCAAATTTATATTTTGTGATCGACATTTCATGCTATTAAAAACACGAATATTCATTTTAATATGAATTCCGTTACGATTTTAATAAAATTATTCTAAGATGTTTATGTATCACTATATACGTACAATCGCTGCCAAACGGTATTAAATAAGCGAGAATGTTTTTCCGAAAAATCGCTAATCGTACATATCTATCGTTATGTAGTATTTGGAAATATTTCATACATACACATATAATTAATATGGTATATAATAATGCTAACTTGTAACTCTGTTGAGGGATTCCCATGCCAGGTCGTTGACGAACACGACTCGTTGATATTTGTACTTTTATCGGAGTTCCATTTATTTTGTAACCATTCAATTCATTCAGCAACTTTGTAACATCTGACGTATCGATGTGCTAAAAAATGCGATTTAATTATAAAACATGTTAAATTATTTTTGTATTGCGCTCAGAAAAAAATAATCTAGAAGAACGTTATTTTTTACGTACAATCTGCATTAAATTAAAAATTAATTTTGTAATTATTAAAACGATCGCTTATGGTTCACCTAGATTTTATAGGGGAAAAAAAAAACAATTGATTAATACAAACATGAAAAAAACAGATCAACGGAGAAAAACTAAAGAAATAAGCTAAGCCTTTTTATTTTATAATTTTAAATTTGTATTCATGAAAAGTACTTGCCGTGTATAAATAAATAAAACTGTACGATTTGTTGCCCGTTTTTTCAACTTCATAAAAAAACACAAAATAAAATTTTAAAAAAGTTGCAAGATCTTTGACCAATCATCAAATATAACACTGTTTATTACTCAAGTTACTGGAACATTAAACGGCAGTGCTTGGCGTAAAACATACGGATTTATTAGTTAATGCTCAAATTTAATTAATAAAACAAATTTTATTTATACAACGTTTTCAACTTTATTTTTAATAAAAACAATCGAAATATTTTTATATACTACAACCATATTTTACTTATAAATTAACTCCAGTACATACCACAAAACCGTAATTGTGAACTAAATCACATTCAATAACTGTTCCGTAACGACTAAATAAATCTTTTATTTCATTTGGTCGAACATTTGTTGGTAAATTTCCTACGAATATTTTAATAGTAGCAGAACCAGTTGCTGGCGCTTTTCGTGCCTTAGATGCCTCTACTTTAATCTGAGATCCATTCAAAACTACATTATTCAAGTTTTTTATAGCTTCCATACCAGCGGTTTCATTTTCCATATGCTATTAAAAAATTACGCCAGAATCACGAAATAAATATTATGGTTTTATATATTACAGTTGATGAATTAAATAAATCATAAACGTGCAGACGTAATACTTAAATTTATCGCTAAACCTAAATTAATTGTAGAATTTTTTTTTAGAAAATATAACTTATGTTTAAGAGTTATTTATAAAACATCTATATATGATATATATATATAAGTAAACGTAATTACCACAAAGCCATAATTTTTAACAACAACACATTCAACAACTGTTCCATAGTTCTCAAAAAGATGCTGCAAATCTTCGGTTTTTGTAAGTGGATTTAAACGCCCAATAAATATCTTGAATGTTCCTTTGGTGCGCGACATTTCAGACTAACAAACATATATGATTATTATTATTAAACAGAAAGTCTGTCATTACTAAGAAAATAAAATCATCATAATTATACATACCGAAGCCATTTTCATAAATAGTATCGTTATTGCTCTGTAATGTATACCTAAAATATAATAAACGAATTAATCCAAAAATCCGGGTAACAATTTACCGTTTTCACACAAACTTCAATTTATGCAAATCCTGCTTTCTTTTTAAAAAACAGCATGAAATGTATTTATATGTGCATATAAATGCACAAATATTCCACAAAACTTATTCACTTTATGTATAAAACAATCAAGAAATTTTTAAATAATACAAAACAGGACATAAACATACGCATCTATGGACACACACATACACATTCATATATACAAAAAATAAGTTGTGCTTGCAAAACAACAGCAAAAATTATTGATAAGGTTCACAGACCGCACATACCTGAAAACCCGGCTGATTATTCATAAGACTTAAAAGTACATTAGCAACGTACGCGTGCAATTAGGTATTAAAACAAATTCAAAAATATTGACCAAAACACTATTTTTCAAACAACAAAAACAACGATGCTAATTTATATAAAATAACTTTTTTTAGATGTACTTTACGCTGAATTCAAAGAATGATACGTATGCATCAGAATTAATTATTATTAATTTATGGTTGTTTCTGTTTTCGGTTAAATTTTATTTTAATTTAAAGTGATTTTATAAATTTATTTAAATATTAAAAATCCAAAATTTTAAAAAAGCGTGGATATTTTAAAAATTTATACATTTCAAAAATATATAGATAATTGAAATTAACAAAGTATTTTCATATAATTAAAATTACATATTAAATTTATAAAATCTTATTATTTAAATTAAAATTTTTTTTATATATAATATTTTAATATATACAATAATATCAAAAAGCATTTTCTGTTGTCAATTCTTTTATATTTATACAACACTTTGTTATAAACTAATACTGCTATATAATAAATATTTTGAAATTAGATAATATTAAAGAGATTTTATTTATTATAACTTTTGATTTGTTAAAAAAAAATATGTAGTAGTAAAAATCAAGTAAGCCAAAAGTAAAATTAGAAACAATAAAAAGTTACAATTTTCGAATGATCAAAATTAAATAAAGTTTAACCTTATTCTAACTGAGTATTTATAAATTAGTTGACTTATCTAATATAATATTTTTAATATACCACATTTAAAAAAAAAAACAATTCAGCTTTCACTTTTGGAGATTTCATTTTACTTTTACCGCCAGATTTTACCGATCATTTTATGCTCATAAAAATACTTGGCAAAGTAGTTATAAAAGTTATTTATTTTAAAATTTGCTATGAGCTAATGTGCTTTATATCAGGAAATACTAATACGATGAATATATAATTTTTTTGTTTTTATAAATAATTAAATGAAAATCTCCACGACATTTATTTAAATAGTAAACTTTTCGGATTATGCAACAATAAAACAATAATATACATAAAATTGAATCTTATTAAACCCATCACTGTAAAAACTATTTAAAAAATATTATTATCATACCGTCTAGCAGGGCTTTAAAGCCAGCCCAAAGACAAAAGCTAAAAGCTGAAAGCCAATCATTTTTAGAAGTCATGAGCTTAATCCAAAAGCCATATTTAAATTTCCATAAGCTAAAAGCCTAAAGCTTAAGCTATATTCAAAATTTAAACAGTCGAAAGACGAAAGTTTAAGCTGTATTTTTAAAAAAGCTAAATTAAGCTTTATATTCGGCTTAAGCTATTTTTTTAAATTTCTTGATTTTGCATTTTTGACATAATTATTTGCATAAGAAATTGTTTTTAAAAACTTTTATTTTTGTGCGTAAAGAAAAAATCTGAAGTTTTGGTAATGACGGTTAATAGTTTAATGCATAGTAATTAGTAAATGATTTAAATTAAATTCTATTGAAATTCATTTCGCATGCCAAAAGCGGAATGCCTAAGCCATATTTTAAATTTAAACAGCCAACAGCCGAAAGCTTAACCTGTATTATTATTCGGCTTTCAAGCGCTCCCGTCTACACTCTAGACCACCGAAAATAAATCAGCACCATCAGGTATAAATTAAAACTAACAATAGTTAATTAAATATCCAACCTTTATCGCATATTACTCAAGCTGTTTTATTATACCTAGCGTAGTTTGTAAAAGGTTTATAAAGAAAATACTTAACAAACAGAAAGCAAAACCTCAATCAATAATTTTATTATAACTTGTAATTATAAAATTTCATTGCAAAATTAAAAACAAAAAATCATTACAGCATATAAATGAGTTTGATTAACAGTAAAATAATAAATTTTATTTAAATAATATCTGATAATTAAAAAATATTCATCAGCTTATAATTATATAATGTTATTATTTGAAACAAAAATATTTTTCAGTATACTGAAAATGTTTTATTTTGATAAAAAATTCTAGTAAATAATGACGTCATTAAGATGGATTATTTTCATGTAATTTAGAACTACAGATTTTATTTGCTGCTACAAAAATCGTTAGCGTCAGCCAAGCGAAGACGTCACATTATGAAATTTTCAATTTTATTTATGTATAAACAAGGTTACCAGAAACGTTTAAAGTTAAATGGTATCAGAAATTGTAGTAGGAAAAGATGTTATCCATAAAGTCACGAAAATTAAATTATTTAATATACATATATTTGTAAGCTAATTGCTTACTATGATGAAGAAAAGTTTACATAATTATTATTGTTTGAAAAAAGGATAATTTTTAGAATTATTACGTTTGTATAATTTTTCTAAATAGTGCTTTTCTTATGGATTTTTTGAAAAGTGCATAATTTTTTCAGTGCATATTGTCATTATGTACATATGTACTTTTTTTAATATATAGTTAAAATAACGAAACATTTTTGTTCCGCTTATGTACATACATATGTGCATATTCAACTTTTTAAAATTACAAATAAGAAAACCTTGCTTGAAGGATAATAGTATCTCGTTTCTCATAATGAATTATTAAAAATCGATTTAGATATTAATAACGGTCTAAATAAGAAAATATTTGCAGTTTGACTATAGTAGTATAATTACCTATGTAACAGATTAATTTTTTATTCTAGTCAATTTTTTTGTTTACACCTTACTGTACTTAACTCGTTAACTATTGATTGTTCTAATTTGACCGTATTGTTTGCTAAAATTTTAGCGTTCGAATTAGCGTAAATGGAATACATATATTGTTAACTCCCTATTTTTGTGTTTTCTTTACCGTCTTTGTCATTGTTATAAATTTCAATGTTTGTACACTTCACTCACAATTAAATTGTTCTTGAAATTGCTGCAGTCGTTATTTTCATTAACGTAAAGGTATTCGATTAATTAACAAAACTGACAGATTATCAGTTCAATTTTGTAAAATGTTCCATGAAACATTAAATCTTCGTATTAAACGAACTTTGCACATTTTTGTTGTCGATTTATAAGAATAAAATGTTATATACTTATATTGATTTAGTTCTGAACGAATTTACATTTTGCATTACGTGATATTTACTGGAATTAGTTTGTATCTCAAACTATATTTTAAATAAGCAAGCACTCAATTTTAATCAAACTTATTGTTTTTTATCCATTGTGATATGGTTATTTATGGAAATAAAATGTTTATAGGTATCGAAGTTTGATTTAAAAATAGTTTTAGGAGAAGTTATGTGTATATTCTCTTACGGATTAGCCTCATGTAGGAATGCCTGTTCTATTTTATAAATATACATATGTATGTACCTGAGAAATGGAAGTCACATTTTTAAAATAGGAATGACAAAATGGATCATCAGAGTTTTTAAAGTAAATGTGCTAAGAAAATTCAGGAAGCCACTTTTTTGAATTATAAATTTCTTTTTACACTTAAAAAAATTTTATAGTTATCATTTGAAATTCATAAATTTTGAAAAAAGTTACTTTCCTTCATCACAATTTTTATTAATGTACACATTTACATCTAACTGAAACAAAACAGTACAAATATGACTGACAATGATGGTTGACAATTCTTTCTGTCTGTTAAAAATAAAAAAAAAATTCAAGATATTGTTATTCATCTTACCAAATTTTATGTTATCGTTATTTAAAATTTGGACGAAGTTATTTTTATCATTATATTTATTGTTTGAAGTCTATTAAGAAGTCAATCATTTTCAGCGAATGCTACAAACAATGGCATAGCTAAAACAGAACGAGAGGAACGACCATTTCTAAGAACAATTTTTTTGAGGCATTTTTAATACAAAAATGTTGTTTCTTTAGATAGAACAACAAACCACACCACCATAAACAAATCAAACAGAGAATCACGTTTTATTCAATGAAGTAAAGATTATTTTTGTAACAAGTAAATAACGTCATAGCTGGGATGACACATAAATGTAAGATTTTTAATGTTAATTACCATGGAAATGTGATTTTGAATAAAGAAAACGTATTTGAAATTGCCAGAATATTGCGGGAACCACAAACTCCTTCCTGGTCACACTGATCAAAATCCTCTCCTCCCCCCAACAGATCTCGGACGAGCTGTGATCCTGTGTCAACTCGTCCGGGCCAAGATGATTCGAGATAATGATATGGTTCGGGATCGCACGTTTTAACGACGGTCTATTCGATTCGATGTCGCTTCGTCCGCCGCACTTTTGTGAAATAAATTTCTTTTACCGTGTACTTTTGTTTTTGGAGTCGACAGAGGTTATGCGACAAAATTGGTGACCCCGACATAATCGAATTCAGTAACACCTTTCGATTTTCAAAATTTGTGCGAATTTTTTACTTTTGCTATGATTTTTTTTTTTTTTACGGGCGAATGTGTAAACCGCTTTACATATGTCCCCAGCCGCGTACCGATGGGCGCCGAAACGCTGAATTCGTAAACACGCTATAGTCGCTTTACAGTACGTCCGCTCGGTGGACGGCGCCACGATGACGAGACACTGTTCGTCGATCAACCGCGTGATCGAACACTGTCGCTAAGATCGTGTAATAAATCGTACAACGCGACCTCTAAACTTTTCGTTCTCTCCGCACTTCGAAACGAACATACTATCCTTTCGGGGTAGTATACGACCACGATCATTAAAACCGAACTATTATTCCGATGTAATTTTGTTTTACTTTCAATTTAATTTTTTGATACCATTTTTCTCGTTACCATATTTGAATTTTTTTCACGTTCTTCAACTTTATCGAATATGGCAAATAGTAACGACACTTCTTTGCCGAATCAAACCTTTAATTGTCCAATTCATGCCAACTTCCCCAGTTTAATACGATTTCCACCCTTTTCAAGACGAGATCCTCAATTATGGTTCATCCAAATTGACGCTCAGTTTTCCATCAACAACATAGTTGATGAAAAAGTAAAAGCTGATATCTTTATTGCCAATGTAGATAGCGACCTGTTACATAGTATTCGGCACGATATTAAACGTTTGCCTACCCACGACTAGTATTCTTATATCAAATCCATTGTTTTAAAATTATACAACCAGCCGGACCATACTCGCCTTCGACGACTATTAACCGATCTTAATATTGGAGATCGTTTGCCGTCTCATTTGTTGTCAGAAATGTTAGATCTTGCTGGGAATCACTTAGACGAAGCGACTGTGAAAATCATTTGGGAAGAACGATTACCATTTAGTATTCAATCATTGTTGACTACCCTCCCTATAAATACGCCGATCGCTGAATTAGCCGCAACGGCCGATCGCCTTATGTCGCTACATCGTTTTAGGACATCTTCGAATCCATATCAAAACTATTCTTCCAGCTCTGGTACCGAATATACCAATGCCTTATCCTTATCTCCGAGTTCTTTGACCTCAATCAGTTATCATCCATTTAAAAAACACAATCGTCCACTCAATCAAGCACACTTCCAGCCAAGCTCTATTTCCAGTCCCATCCGTCGACAGTCGCCACCATTTTCTTCCAATAAGATACCGCGACTAGATTCCTCGACTTTGTGTTGGTATCACGATACCTATGGAAGAGATGCTCATCAATGCCGCCCACCTTGCAGTTGGGATGAAAAACCTAGCCGAACAACCATGAAAACGTTAACTACACATGCCTCAATCGAATTATATAGACTCATTATCAAGGACAAAATCACTGGATTTGACTTTCTCATTGATTCAGGTGCGCAATGTTCGGTTCTCCCAATTAAGTTAGTCATGAATTACAACAAAATGTCTTCGGGCGTTTTAACAGCAGTTAACAGTACCGATTTCAAAATATTAAGTAGCAAAAGATTATCTTTAGATTTTAACCTTGAACAAAATTTTATCTGGACCTTTAAAGTAGCGGATATCGCCCAGCCAATCATCGGCACTGATTTTTTACAGCTTGAATTATTAGTGGACGTCGCGAATAAAAAATTACTAACTCGTAATAATTTGCAATCGAATAAACCTTCTGCGAGCGACGTGACTCCTGCCGCCTCATCTATCGCTACCCTTGCTATTAAGCAAGACTCAGTTACATCCATTGTAAATAATTTCAAAGATTTATTTTCCGGAACTTTTTATAACACCTCTCGATTATCTCCTGTTCAACATCGGTTAATTACTAACGGACACCCTTCTCATTCGAAGCCTCGCCGTTTACCACTAGAAAAGTTTCAATATGCTCGCTGCATATTTAATGAATGGATGGACCTTGGATTTTGTCGTCGATCCGAATCTCCCTGGGCTTCACCTTTAACACTCGTCCCAAAAGGCGATGGTTGGCGTGAATGCAGAGATTATCGTCAGGTGAATCACATCACAATCGCTGACCGATATCCTATTCCACACTTACATGACATGAACTCAGATCTGCATGGAACAACCGTGTTTTCAAAGCTTGATTTCGAACGAGCCTACTACCAGATTCCCATGTATCCTCCAGACATCGAAAAAACTGCTGTCACGACGCCATTTGGGTTATTCGAGTTTCAAGTAATGCCGTTTGGTCTAAAAAATGCGGGTGCCACCTTCCAAAGAGCCATCGACCATGTATTGAAAGATTTACCATTCGCACGCGACTACCTAGATTATTTTTTTAATTTTTTCCGCGGATCTAAAACAACATATGTCAGATTTGTATGCTGTGCTCAAGCAGTTATCGCTTCATAACTTGAAGCTGAGTGAAAATAAATGTATTTTCGCTGTACCCAAAATTACATTTGTTGGATATGAAATATCCCATGAAGGTATACGTCCCGATCCGAAACGTGTTGAAACGATAGTAACGCTGCCACACCCAGTCACCAAAAAGGATTTGAGAAGTTACCTTGGCGTTATAAATTTTTATCATCGCTTCTATAAGCAAGGAGCCGAAGCATTAGCCCCATTGAATTCCCTCCTTTTGGGGAGCAAGAAGAAAGATTTGATGCAGATTGCTTGGACTGAGGAACTCGATAAATACTTTCGATTATCAAAGAAACTTATAGCTGAGGCCGCAGTACTGGCACATCCATCAGCTGACGACGATATCGTCATCATGACCGATGCTTCGTCTACCGCGATCGGATCAGTCATCAACCAGAGAGTTAACGATTTATTGCAGCCTATTTCGTTCCACTCACGTAAGCTTTCACCAGCAGAATGTAAATATAGTACTTACGACCTCGAGTTATTATCAGTGTACGATGCAATTCGGAGATTTAAGGACCTTATTGAGGGCCATAGAGTCACTGTACTTACTTACCATCGACCGCTTACCCATGCATTACATCAGCCCGTGGAGAAGCTGTCCACCCGTCAATCGCGTCATTTGAGCTTTATTGCTGAGTATGTCGAAGACATTTGTTACATAAAAGGTGCAGATAACGTAGTCGCCGATTATTTATCACGAATCGATGCGTTCATGTTAGACGAGTACAGTTTCGATACAAAACAATTTCGGACCTTACAGGAAGGAGACGAGGACATAACAGCAATACACAAAAATAGGTCGTCTAAGATTGAAGTATCTGAGAAAGCGATCGACGATATTATGATTTACATAGATCAGAAGGAAAGACCAATTGTGCCGATATTGTTACGCCAAAAGATTTATCAGGCAATTCACAACATGGACCACCCGTCTCCCAAACGTACGCTGTACAAAATTAAGCAACGATTTGTTTGGCCGCATATGTCCACAGATATTAGACATTGGGCGCGTACTTGTAATTTGTGTTAGCGCAACAAAGTTTACCGACATATGAAACCACCGTATGGCGAATTTCCCCCAAGTTCTCGTTTTCAACATGTACATTGCGATTTAGTTGGACATTTACCTCGTTCAGGTGAATATCAATATATCCTCACGATTATTGACCGATACACCGGCTGGCTGGAGGCCGTTCCAGTCAAAGATATATCAACAGATACGATTGTAAACATCTTCATCGAAACATGGATTTGCCGATTCGGTTGCCCTTCGATTATCACAACAGATCGTGGAAGCCAATTTACATCACAGTTATTCAAACAACTCGTACAACGATTTGGTATAACCCACATAAATACAACAGCTTACAACCCAAAATCGAATGGAAAAGTGGAAAGAATCCATCGTACTTTGAAAGCCGCTATCCGCTGCCAGGAAACTGAACATTGGCACGAAGCCCTTCCGATTGTATTATTCGGCATAAGAACTTCGATCAACCACACTGGCCATTCGCCGGCCGAACTTACGTACGTCACTCCGCTATCGCTACCGTGCGAGATGATCGACGCTTTACCGCCGGTCGAAAACGAATCGAATCTAATTAATAAATTATCCGATACTATCAACAATGTTTTCCTAAAGCCAGCACGCATTAATAATCGCTCAGGATTTTTGCAAAAGGGCATCGATAGCTGCACTCATGTTTACGTCCGTCGAGATCGACATCGGACAGCTTTACAACCTGTCTACGACGGTCCGTTTAAAGTTATAAACCGTTATCCACAATGCTACGAATTGAAATTTGGCGCAAAGATTGACAGAGTTAGTCTGGATAGACTGAAGCCAGCATTCATTTTAGAAGACAACTCTGAAAATGACGAATGGATTGACACATCACCCTGCAATGATCCAGACCTTCTATTAACTGATTTCGATTGGCCCCTCGACACGATACCCTCAAGCAAAGATATGGACGATTCAGTTTCCGATTCCGATTTTTACGGCTTTCCCGATGATGACGCCTCACCTTCCGACGACCCCGAATTCCTAGATAAGGATGCCGATTCTGATAAGGAATTATTTCCAACGATATCGAAATCGCGGTATGGACGCCCCATCAGGCGACCAGTTCGCTTTAATGAGACCGTGACCTTCATTCATTAGTTTCTCAGATGAATCCGATTCCCGATTTGGTATAGAACTACACTCGAGTAATGCCGACAGGTTTTTACTATTTTATGCAATTAATTTTATTTTTGTTACTCGAATAACGCATATCGAATCACACTCGGCCCTATTCATCTCTAGTACTACTATAATCATTTTTTTTGAATTCATGCCATGTGCGAAAGTAATATTTACTTTTTCCAAAATTGTAAGATCGTAAATTTTTTGTTTTTATTAGTTTAGTTTAGTTTAGTTTAGTTTAGTTTAGTTTAGTTTAGTTTAGTTTAGTTTAGTTTAGTTTAGTTTAGTTTAGTTTAGTTTAGTTTAGTTTAATCATTTTTCTGGATCGTTGTTCAAAGCTGCTTTATTATTCCTTCTTATTCTGATCTCTTTAAAATAAAATAAATATCCGTCCTTCTTTAGATTGACGTCTATGTCCTCTCCCGCTTTCATTTTGCATTCATCTCGCCTGAAACTTTTACGCTACTTCCGATCGATATAATTATCTACATTCACTTTCGAGCATTCCAATTCCGCTAACGAAGCAACTCTCCGACCGAGTTTCATCCCTCAATTTTGTCAATTATGTACACTCGTTACTCCTGCGATTCCAATTTCGTCTATCTCTCAAACACATTTCGCTCCTAGTTCCTCTTCCGACCTCCTCATACTAACGATTACGTGCCATTCTGCCATTTTAGCATGATAATTTAGTTTAATTTACCTACACCATTTTTATTTTTTCGCATAAACGACCTTATTATGTGTTAATTTTTACTACTTTATCTTCTGTTCATACTACATATAATTAATATCCATGTAAACCTTTTATTTTTGCTTTCCTTTGTTTTATTCCATAACTTCACCCCACCGGGGCTCAGTCTCCAAGAGGGAGAGCCATGTGGGAACCACAAACTCCTTCCTGGTCACACTGATCAAAATCCTCTCCTCCCCCCAACAGATCTCGGACGAGCCGTGATCCTGTGTCAACTCGTGCGAGCCAAGATGATTCGAGATAATGATATGGTTCGGGATCGCACGTTTTAACGACGGTCTATTCGATTCGATGTCGCGTCGTCCACCGCACTTTTATGAAATAAATTTCTTTTGCTGTGTACTTTTGTTTTTGGAGTCGACAGAGGTTATGCAACAATATCATTAACAAACTCATCACTGATGGAAATAGTTTTTTTTAATTGCAGTTTTTTAAATTAAATGTTTAATTAATTTAAGAGAGGAAATAAAAGTGCTTTGTCATAGCTCACCAAGTGAATAAAACACGATTTCAACGCAACAAACCCCGCAGAAAATTGAACTAGAAATGGAGCATCAACAAGGAATACAAAATCAGTTCACATCAGTATCAAGATTTTGTACAAAAGCCGATGCTTAAATATTGTGCCGTAGTGGGATTCACCTATTTTTGAAAAAAGATAATATAAACGCTTACAACAATCACGTTTTACAATAATTTCAAGACCATATTATTTCTACAGTCACTGATTTAATTATAGGATCTAAAAACCATAATCAAGATGCTAATTTTGGAATAAAGTTACATAAAATGTCAATTATCGATGCTGGTTGTTTACTTTATGAAATTACTTTTGTAAAAGGCATGTTTTATACAATTACAAGTATTGATGTATTTCCCCCTGTTGACGGAGAGTTAGAATACGCCAACTGTAAGCCTGCATGTTGTAAGAGGCGACTAAAAGGCGGCTGCTGGTGGAAAGCTCCCAGTGAATGATACCAACAGTGACAGGACTGAGAGCAGGAGAATGCAAGGGGTGAAAATGGGGTACTTCATCACTAAAACCTTGCAATGTTCTACAAATACTCTTAGTAAGGGCCGCCACAAAAGCCCCCCCCCCTTCTTTAAACCCAAGGAAACCTACGGCCTTGTAAGAAGGGTTTTGACTCAAAGGCTAGGAGACGAATACTCCTAAATTAAACCCTGGTGGCGAACAGCAGTATCCACCAGTACCAAAATAAGGTGTCAAGAAAAGATCCGGATACAGCTTATTGTGGAATATTGTAGGCACCAGAAGCATAATCTCTACAACAGTTGCAATACTGTGGCACAGAAGGCAAATGAGAAACCCAAGGAGAAGAAGCCAACAAAAACGGCCCCGAGTCCTGGGCGTCCCTTAAATGGGACAGGGGTGCGAAGAATCCCCCAGTTTGACATGATGAAAGATATAAAGATCGGCACATGGAACGTTAGAACATTACTTGAGGAGGGAAAGCTACGAAACCTAATCACTGAAATGACGTGGCTGAATGTGGCACTCCTTGGAGTATCAGAAACTCGCTAGCCTGATTCCAGCTATTTGGTATCTAGCGGCTACACAATTTACTACTCCGGATCTGCGAATAAGGCCCGGCAAGGTGGAGTTGGAATCATCATGAAGGAAGAGTTCTCCAACACCGACCTAAACTTCATTCCACTCTCAGAAAGAGTAATAATGCTATAGATTCAAGGAAAACAACAGATTAGAATAAATATCTTGCAAGTATATGCGCCAACAGTAGCCAGACATGACGACGAGATAGAAGATTTCTACAGTAAGTTAGAAGAAGCACTCTCGTATACTAAGAATCACGACATTACAATTTGTATAGATAATTCCAACGCAAAAGTAGGATGCACAGCAAAAACTAACGTCACTGGACAGTACGGACTAGGATCCAGAAACAAGCGTGGTGAATGTCTGGTACAGTTCTGAAAAGAGCAACAGAAGGTCATTATGAATACATGGTTTCTACTGCCAAAAAGAAGGCTCTACACGTGGAAGTCACTGCAAGATGGACATATAGTTCGCAACCAAATTGACTTTATCTTAATAGGAAAACGCTTCAGAAACTGTGTTCAAGTCATAAAGACTTTTCTAGGAGCGGACATGAACTCTGACCATAACTTATTATGTGCTCTTGTAAAGATTTGTCTGAAATGGATAGACGGCAGAGGTCAACGAAGACCAAAGCTTAATACTGCAAACCTGAGATTGCTCGAAATTGCTGAAAATCTGAAAAAATAAATAAAGAGCCGCATGGAAGAAACGGAACCAGAAATTTGCTGACCAACATCGTGTTGAGGAGTATTGGAGGCAACTAAAGAATGCCATCTTACAACTAAGTAAAGAAATCCCCGGTGCTAATAACAAAAAGGCGATAAAACAAAATGAATGGATGACAGATGAGATCCTGGTACTGATTGAGCAAAGAAGGAAACAGAGAAATAAGGATGAAGTGAAATATGCTGACATAAACCATAAGTTTTGAAGAAAAATCAGGGAAGCCAAAGCGAAACACCTCGAGAAAGTCTGCGAAGAAATGAAACCCTCCAGTGTAAATACAATGACTTTAATCTCCACAAACTGATTATATAGATATATCATTAATCATTGAACCCAAAGGTTCGTTTCCTCCATTCCATTCTGTTTTCGGCCATCCGTTTTAGGTCCGAGTATGTTTGGCATCCCTGATCTTTAATGATCTGTTTTATGTAATTATTCCTTGGTCTTCCTCTTCTTCTCTTCTTCCTGGTTTTTCCTTCTATAATCATTTTTAGTTTCTCATCGTGTCTCAGTATGTGTCCCATCATCTTCGATCTGCGTCTTTTTATTAAGTTTAATTCCCGTTTTTCACTAATCATGTTCATGACTTCTTCATTGCTCTTTTTATCTATCCATTTTATCTTTAACATCTTTCTCCACAGCCATATCTCTGCTGCCATCAGCCTCTTTTTATCGGCTTCATTTATTATCCAAGATTCGCATCCATACAGTAGTGTGCTCCATACATAAACCTTTATTAGCCGCTTCCTTAGTTCTATGTCCACATTTTTATTGGTGAGTAATGCGTATTTTTGCATAAATGCGTATTTGGCTAGACTTATTCTGCGTCTAATTTCTTTTTCATTTTTACCATCTTCTGATACCATACTACCCAAATATACCGCTTCTTTGGCTCGTTCAATTTTTTTTATTATTTAATAATATATTTTTCTTTTGTGGCGTTGGTGTCCTTTCGCATATTACTATTTTAGTCTTTGTTTCGTTTATTTTCATATTGTATTCCTCTAGATGTACTTGTGCTTCTGTCAGTGCTTCTTGAAGTTCTTCTTCAGACTTAGCAATAATGACAATGTCATCTGCGAATCTTATCATTTGTAGGTGTTCACCTTGTACTTGTATTCCAATTTGCTTATTCCACAGGCTGTTTTTTATTAAGTTTATTGGTTTTTCTATTTATATATTGAATAACGCTGGTGACATGACGCAGCCTTGCCTTACCCCTTTACCTATTTTTATTTCCTCTCTGTTTCTTCCTACCATAAATTCTGCTGTTTGGTTTTTGTAAATTGTTTTGATTGTTTGTATTTCTGCTTCCGGTATATCAATTTCTCGCAGAATTTCGAACATCTTGTTCCACTTCACTCGGTCAAAGGCTTTTTCTAAATCCAAAAAGGCCAGCAATAGTCTGTCTTCCGATTCTAGCTGTTTTTCTATTATAAGTCGTAGCGCTAATATTGCTTCTCTTGTCCCTTTTTATTTTTGAAATCCATATTGATCTGAATCAAGATTTTTGTTGATTTTCTCTTGTATTCTTTTTAGGACTATATGTGTCAGTATTTTTGAGGCATGGGACAGTAAATTTATTGTCCTGTAGTTTTCACATTTATCTGCTCCTTTTTTCTTTGGAATCATCACCAGTCTGTCTTTTTTGAAATCTGTTGGTGCTTCCCTGCTCTTTATTATGTGATTAAA
This sequence comes from Icerya purchasi, assembly GCA_039619475.1. Lineage (NCBI taxonomy): Eukaryota > Metazoa > Arthropoda > Insecta > Hemiptera > Monophlebidae > Icerya > Icerya purchasi. The sequence goes on along the minus strand of CM077115.1, from coordinate 271,966,500 downwards.
CAGCTCTTTCAGTTCTTCCTTTAGTTTTTCGTCACCATTAATTATTAGTTCGATTGGTATTTCGTCTATGCCTGTTGCTTTCCATGTTTTTATGCTTTCAACAACATTATTGAATTTTGATGCTAGCACTTCTAGTACATCCTCTCCTTGCCAGTTAGTTCTGTCTTCTTCTATTCCTTCGTCATCTTGGTATAATTCTTCTAGATATTCTTTCCATCTATTTTTGATTCCTGTTTCATTTGTTTCTTTTTTTTCAGTCTTATTCTTTATATATAGTATACTGTGCATTTCTTTCCTTCCAAAGAATAATAGTATCATTTTATAAGCCTTATCGAGTCTCTGATCTTCTATCATAGATTCAATCTTTTTGCATTTTTTATTCATCCATTCTTCTTTTGCTTTCTTGCATTTCCAATGTATTTGGTTCCTCAGTTCATTATATTTTTTAACATATTCTTTTTTATTTTTGTATTTTCTTCTTTCTTCTATATCTTTTAAAATATTTTCTGTCACCCATGCTCTTCTTTGTGTTTCTTGTTTCCCTTGTCTTAGTTCTTTGTTTGCTATTTTTTTTAAGGTTGTCTTAATTGTTTCCCACCTTGTTTCTGTATTATCTCTTTCTTTGCAAGTATTGTATTTTTCTAGTTCGTTTGTTACTTTTATCACGAACTCATTTCGTCTTCCTTCTTCCTTAAATTTTTCAGTATCGTATTTTTTATACGTTGTTCTTTTGATATTCTTGCTTTTCTTTAATTCCACTTTGCATTTCATAAGTACTAGGTTATGGTCGCTATCGCAGTCTGCACCTTGTGACGGATTCGGCCGCCATGACTTTCGATATTTTTCACGCTGTACCGAATTAAAAAATGATAATGATTACTTCTTTTCCAAATTCTAAATTCCTCATTTCTCCGCATTTTGACAGTTTCTCAGGCCTCCAATTTCTATTTCTCCGGTTTCTTCGGGCAGCGTGCAAACTGAGCATACTCCGACCGTAATGCTAGATCGACAAATTTCGTGGGAATTGCCAATGTGCACGGCGCCAATTTGGCGATCCGTGCATATGTGTGTGTTAATTATATGAGGGTGGTTCGTCCGCTGTTTGTCCGATCTGGCGTTGTGTGCGTCGGAGATGCGATTCGAGCTACGTCGAGGCGTGAGAAGTTTTTCTTAGAACCCGAAAAAACCGACGCAGGGTACCCGCCGTTCCACCGATTTTCAGAATGTTCTAGAAAAATCGGTGGCGCATTCATTTTTTTATATATATATATTTTTTATTATTAGGCAAAATGGCCGTGCAATAAGATCGTGGTCGAATTCTCTGTGAATTCGGGCCGATCAGTTCTCGCTTGCTGCTCGTCGCAGGCAGATCTCGACTGCTTTGGCCCGTGGGCACTTTCGTTTTTCTTTTCACTGCTACGCGCCGTAAGGCAATTTTTTACTATAATTTAAGTTCTCGCTTGCTGCTCGTCGCAGGCAGATCTCGACTGCTTTGGCCCGTGGGCACTTTCGTTTTTTCATTGCTACGCGCCGTTAAGGCAATTTTTTTCTATAATTTGAGTTCTCGCTTGCTGCTCGTCGCAGGCAGATCTCGACTGCTTTGGCCCGTGGGCACTTTCGTTTTTTCACAGCTACGCGCCGTTCGAGGCAAAATTTATATCTTTTTCCACTGCTTTGGCCGCTTAAGGCAAAATTTATATCGGTTCGTTTTAAATCAAATATAACTCAGTTTACACATCTTACCAAAAGATTTGTTGTGTTTTTTTTTCTTTTTTTTTATTTTTCGCAATAAGGACACGTTTTCGTGACATCTCCGCCGCGGAGACCTTTTCTTTTTCGTGTAAACCTTAGGAAAGCCTAAAGCTCTTTCCGAACGAGCTAACGGTTACGTTACACCTGAAGTAACGTTGGCGCCCGGAACTTCTATTTCTTTTTATTTTATTTTAATTATTTTTTTTCATTCATCATCGGAAGCTGGTCAGTTACAAATGGCTTCCGGAACAGGGACAAAAATTTAAGTTCAAAGAACGAATCAGTTACAAATGTCGCCTAAGAACAGGGACCAGTGAAGAGAGTTAATTCTTATCAAATGGTACCCGAACAGGGACATAGTTAATTCTTAACAACCTGGATATGCTCTGTTGTTGATTATTTGATTCCTGTAGTCTTGTTTGACTATTATGTAATCTATTTGGTATCTTCCTGTGTCACCAGGTCTCATCCATGTGTATCGTCTACGTTTATGGTGTTGAAACAGTGTATTGGTCAGCGTTAACTTGTGTTCTTTGCAGAATTCAATTAATCTTTCACCTTTATCGTTCTTGATTCCCAGACTATATTTCCCTACTTTTATTCCTTCTTCTTGTTCTCCAACCACTGCATTCCAATCCCCCATCAGGATCATTATTTCTTCTGTACTAATTGTCTCTATTAATTCTTCCAGTTTAGTATATGTTTCTTCTATTTCTTTCTCTTCAACGTTACTAGTTGGCATATAAACTTGAATAATTGTAATTTTCTTCATCCTGGCTTCTAGTTTCACCATTATTATTCTTTCGTGTATTGGTACAGTTCCTACTATTCTTTTTGCCCATTTTTCATTTAAAATTATTGCAGCTCCTTTTGCATTATCGCCACCAGTTGATATAATAGTAAATTCATCTGATTTGTATTGAGTTATGTCTCTTGCCCGTGTCTCGCTGAGTCCTAGTATATCGATTCTCATTCTTCTCATTTCCACCTTGATGTTCTCTAGTTTTCCTATTCTCATTAGAGATCTTACGTTCCACATTCTGATATTTAATGTTTTTGTCTTATCCATGTTTTTGTCTTATCCATGTTTTTGTTTGTTCTTTTCCATCCGGGGATTCTTAGCACCCCTGTTCCATCTAAGGAATGCCGGGGACTCGGGGCCGTTGTTAGTTGTACGTTCATGGAGGTGATTTGGGATAAGTAATGCAGTAGCTTCCCCTTACTTTCTGCATCGCAGATACTCGACCATTTTGGAAAACTATTCCAAGGAAAAATTGTTAACCTTTTTTTTTGTTTTAGTCATTGATTAGACATATGCTCTGAGCATTCACTTACTATGTTAAGCTAGGCCCAGACCAAATGAGCAAGCAAGAACAAAAATATGACCTTAAAAATTTATACTCGCCAATGTTCTTTGTTGTTCGCAAGTATATGATCGTCCTCGGAGTGATTGTTATAGAAAGCGCGAGCAAATGCTCGCTCTTGCTTTCTAAAATACGTTCATACTTCGCGATCATTCGAGAGAAAATGTCAATGTCAGGTTTTTGCTCTTGCTCGCTCGCCTGGTCTAGACGCAGCTTTAGGTTATTATCCCCCTGGCTGTTGCTGATCCCTAGGAAGAAAAGGTAGGGTTTTAGTTTACCTATTGAAATGATGTATTAATATATGAATATTAGTAAAACAGCTTAGCTAATAACTAATTATTATAATTTCATAATTTTAAAATTCGGTAAATTATAAATCTATCCTTTTTTCTCTTACCATCAATATTCATACAACTATTTGTACTATGGGCTTGAAATAATTAGAAGAAAATATATTTTGTAAATTAATTCATTTTTTTTAAATATTTTTAAAAGTTCTTTCGATTATAATTTTTATTTAATTAATTTTTGTTAATTATTATCAATTTTAATAAATATATTTTTTTATTTTAGAAAACGATATTCGATCTATACGCATTGATTAAGATATCGCCGAAGCATACATTAAATTAAATAAGCCGCCAAAATCCTAATTGTTTATCGGTGTGATGTGTTATGTAAATTAAAAAATGGACGAAAAAGTAAAAAAACTAATAGAATATGGAGAAAAAGCTTATAATCAATTAAAAAGTGATACTAATGATCTACAGAACTATGTTGAAAATGTGTTGGACTTAAATGAAGTAAGTTTTTTATATAATTATAAAATAATTATCACTCAAAACTGTAATTTAAGTAAAATTATCTATTATTTAGATATTTTTGGTACATTCGGTACATTTAAATTTATCAAACTTTTCAAGTATTTACTGTCTATGAAATGTTCATGTATTGCATATTAAAAAGCTAACAGTTTCGTGTATTTTTCTAGTTAATTAATGTTGTACCGGAAATTATTTGGAAATTTGAAGATGCGCAAATGTTGGATTATATATTTTTAGGTTTGTCGCACCATCCATCTTCTCAAAAAAAGTGCATGAAGGTATGGCTTTTAATTATATACAGAAGATAGATTAATAAAGTATCATTTTTTCCGAGAAAATAAAAACTGATATTTTGTTTTATTTTTTTATAGGTCATTGAATGTGTTTTGTCTAATTTTCACGAAAAAGAAGCTACAAATAAAACTATGGTCGCTTTTATGAGTAAGATTTGTATACAGTTGGAAAAATTAAGTACAATTGATCTAATGAAAATTTGTAATATCTGTATTAATAACATTCAACAAACTAAAAGTTCTTCATCTGTTGCGTTAGTAAAATTTAAAATTTTTTATTTAATAATACTCTAAAGTATTCAAAATTAGTATATATATATATATATATGTATAACAGGTGCGACAAAAGTAAGTTAACCAATTTGCATGAAAAACTTCGGAGAACGTTAACTTACTTTTGCCGCACTCATATAATTATTTATAATTTTAATTAACTTAATTATTCGCCATTAAATTTATATCAATTTTGTTTGGCCTGTTGGTATTTAGGTGGAAGGAAATATTGCCAAAAGTGCTTCATTTATTGGCTGAAAAAAAGGAAGTGAACCACTCCGGTTCAGAAATGTCAGGAGAGGAGTATAAATCTGAAGTTATAAAATCGTTGTGCTTGTTAGACTGGGAACTGAGAATTATAACACCTATTGCCTCTATGTTCTTGTGAGTATGTACATGGTTCATTATTTTGTTCAATATCTAATTCAAGAAAACATTTTTCATAAATATAGAAAAAAATAAATGTTTTCCTAATTTCTTTCATTAGTTTTCCTAGTTTTTATTAGTAATATTAATATCGCTTAATAAAATTATATTATTTTTAAAAGAATTTGAATTTAACCAAAACGTTTTAATGTTTCATTGTTTGTTGTTTTTTTTTTTGTTATTTTAATGGGATTTTGCACATTTTTTTATTGTGATGTTAACTAGTGATATGCCACTAAATAATGAAGAACATGAAAAAGTTGTCAGAAAGTTTTGCGGTTATTTTGATGAGTTGGATCCTCAAGAGTTGCCTCCACTGGTTCATCAGTTATTGCAATTATGTAAAGAAGACCATTCAGTGATTGTATTTATTCATCTAAAAAATTATTTTTTTAAACACTTACATTCTAAACCAGTAAATGCGGGATCCGATATCGGTAATTAATTTATGTCATATTTTAAAACAAATTATTTAACCAAGTCACTTTTCTTACTGTGTTATTTTATTTCGGGTTTTGTTTTCCTTTTTCGGTGATTCATGTTAAAAATAATTGTTTAAATTATTAGAAATTACTGCTGATCGTAATAGAATTCAAGCCGAAAGTACTATTTTATGTCATATTGAGGAATTCGCACGCATATCACGTATCGGAGATTTAAATAAATTGTGTAAGAATTCGATAAATGCTGCAGATTATATTTTGGATCCTTTTTTATTAGCCATACTGCTTACTCTTTCATGTATTCCAGCATATGAAGCTCAGGTTTGTTTTTTTTCTTTTCACTATAAAGGTATACTATTTTATCTATAAATATATTATGAAAAAATCACAGTTTTGTATGTAATGTATTGCAGTCATTAGAAATGAGTCATCTTTAATATTAATTGACTAACAGAGAATATTACAAAAAAATCGAATGAAACATATCAATGTAAAATCAAAATGCCAAACTATTTTATTTTTTCAAATAATAAAGAATAATATATAAATAAGTGATTGAAGTGAAGGATCAAAAAAAAAAAAAAAAAAAGTCCATATTCTGCTTTTATACACCATTATTGTGCCTCTGTGAATAGAAATATCTGTTTTCGAAGTAAAGAAAAGCGTTTTCTCATTTTTCTTTACAAGTAAAAATTTAAAAGCTGTTTTAGACTAATGTTCATTTTTTGATCTTTTTGAAAAATTATCCCTAACATTTTGATTATTAGTATGAATTGACAAGGTTGAGTAATGATGCCAATAAACGAAAATATCTTTAATCGAGTACCTGCTTGCTAAGTATCACTGTTATTACTGCAGTTTTCGTATGAATATTAATTGGCAATCATCCTCTAAACTGTATTCTTAATTTATATTACATACTGCCCAACACAGACTTTTGGGGCAAACATACTACAGTCGAAGCCGCTTATAAGATACGCTGTTTAATAGAGACAAACAGGAGAAATCAGAAACAAACCTATGAAATGAGGGTTGTTTTAGTTCGCTTTAGTCATATAACATGTCGGTTATAAGAGGCAAAAAAAGATTAACAAACTTTTAGGTCAGGCATAATAGTGAAACGGATTAGCACGGCACAAGTTTTTTTTGGAGGGAGGGAGGGCTTAACTAAGAACATTAATCCAGCGCAAGTGAAATTTTTTCCATATTTGTCAATATGCGGCAGCAAGATTCGAACCTGGTCCTCCCGAACGAAACACCACTGCTTACCGAACTATGCCACGGTAGTTGACTCACGGACCGAATTATAAATTGACAGTTTCGGTCTTATTTCGCTCAATCAGGCAGCGAGAAATTACAATTTCTTTTGTTCAGCGGAACATGTAAGAATCAAAAAGTGATGATACGAATGACATTCTCTTACCTCGTGTGCCTACTAAAGAGGCGAAAAAACGTATTGAAAAACTTCGGTGATATTTTATATAGCAGAATAATGAAAGTGATCCTACAGCATTGTTAAATAACTAAGCAGATTTTATTCAAACACAGCAGATAAAAAACTTATATCAAACAACTACAGTATATTTTTTAGTATAATGAACAATTTTTATAAATACAGGTTAGATATTTTTACCTTATGCATGCCTGCTGTACTTTTCTCTTAATTTCCATACAAGTCGATATTACACATTAATAACGTTATAGTTATAATTGTTGAGTTGTAGATATTCTAGCACCCACTCACTTGAATAAGAGATTTTAAAAAATTCGCTTTAGTAAGACAGACGGTTATAAGAGACAAATGACTTCTGCCCGATGTGTCTTTCATAAGCAACTTCGACTGTATATTTAATGTACAATAAATTTATTTGAAATTCTAATCCTGACTGGTGTAGCTTTTATTATAAGATGATATTTTAAGTTTTATATTTAATACTATCAGTTTTAAATCAACGGCTAAAACACTAAAGTATACTATAAAGGTAAGTTTTAATAGAATATTGGGTAATTAGATTGGTAATAATTTAACATGTTCCATAGGTAATGAAGTAGAGCATTGATATATAAAGATAAGAAAAATTAATCGATGCTATTTTAAATAAATATTTACCTGCTGTGATGCTGTGCGCTGAGTTAAATAAAGGTTTTTTTCTGCATTGAAAACGTTGAATAATACGAAATATAAGTGTTATATTGAAAATTTTGAAAAAGTTAATGTCGCGGAATGTAATAATCTTTTGTAATAATCTTTAAATTGAGATTATCAATTTATTTTTAGTATAATTTATTTAATAGAGAATAATTCAGCCTGTTATTGTAAATTTAAAGTAAAAAAGAAATAATTATTTTTTTCATATATATATATATATATATATGAATATATCCATATTATAAAGCTGAAAGAAAAAAAATCGTACAGCCCGTTCTATAGTAACTAATGAGTTAATTATTTTTTCAATCAACGTATTTTCTTCGTGAGATCATAAGAAAATTGTAAAACTATAAGGCCCAAATTTTGAAAAATTTAAAAATCAAGTTTTAAGGAAAACTTTTTAAAAAATTCCACATCTGATTCTATGTGAGTTATGGTATTGATTTTCCTTTAAACCTGCATACTAAGGTATCTAAAATACGGGGGAAATAACAAATTCGAAAAATTTTGATATTTAGCGACTAAAATTTGGGAAAATACATGCTTAAAGCGCGAAGACTGGAAGCTAAAAAAAAGTCCACAACTCTTTCCGTAGTAGCTGGCAGGTCACTCGTTTTTTAAATGATGTATTTCAATCGGTAGAATATAGGGAAAATACGAAATCCCCAAAATTTTAAAATTAAAGGCCCAAATTTTGAAAAACATGAAAATTAAGTTTTAAGAAAAAAATTCCACAGCTGGTTCTATATGAGTTACGGTAATGATTTTCTTATTAACCCGCGTACTAAGATCTCCAGAATACGGGTAAAATATAAAATACGAAAAATTTTGATATTTAGGGACCAAAATATACGCTTAAAGTTGTAACTTTCGGTTGCAGCTAGAGGGTCACTCCTTTTTTTTAATGATATATTTCAATAGGTAGAATATAGGAAAAATACGAGACTCCCAAAATTTTAAAATTAAAAAGGCCATATATACAGCCTTGGCCAAAAGTATTAGGCACTAGGGCTGGTGATTTTAACGGGTATACGGATAACCCGGTTAACCGCCGTATCGGTTTAAACCGATCATTCGGGTGAAAACCGTATTTGCGGTTTTTACGGGTACGGTTAACCGTATGAAACGGTTACCCGTATTAATCGCGATTTCGGTTAACCGTATGAAACGGTTACCCGTATTAATCACGATTTCGGTTAATCGTATAAATCAGTTAATCCTTTTAACAGTTATATAATGAAATTTTAAAAAATGTTTAAATATATCGTTATAACTATAATTTTTTAATTGTTCGTATAGACGGTTATTTAATAAACTATAAAATTTTATTTTAGAGGGTGTGGCCGGTTAAGGGGTGTAAGAGTGCCTTTAAACCAAACTTTACAAAAAAATATATATAAATCTAGGGCATGAAAAAAGTAGTTAAAACTGGAAGTTTCAGACCCCTAGTCCTACAGAGGGCTCCTGTAGTCACTATTTCGTTATTTTCGGGTTTTTTACGATATCTTAGCCATTTTTCAATCGATTTTAAAAATTCTTGTTGGAGGTTAAATATAATGGAGAATTCTATAATGGTGAATTTTTTTAAATTTTTAGACGCTAAATTCAAATTTTTAGAAACGTTCACAATTTTTAAAATGTCATAAAAAATATTTTAAATTTCAGTTACGACGGAAAAAATATATATGTAGCGTGTTTTGTGGTGTAAACTACTTATTGAAATTTTTTCAGATTTTTAAGTGACGGAGAGGTTCAAAAAAAATAAAAACATGCATTTTTGACTGAAAACCATCTTGAAATTCAACTAATAACAACGAAATAGATATATGTTACGTATTTGAAGATAACATGTTTTCCTGAATTTTTTCGGATTGTTAGAATAAAAAAATATAGAAATTCTGCACGAATTTAAAATTCCCATAATAACAAATTAGGTAATGACATAGTATATAACTTACATTTTATAGTTTGCTTCCAGTTGAAGTTTCAAAGGTTTTTTAGACAAAAATGCATGTTTTCATTTTTTTGGACTTGTTTCATCTGTTCCTGAAGTTCAAAAAAATTCAGAAAAACATTTTATTTTAATATATGTAACATATATCTATTTTGATGTTGCTAGTTGAATTTCAAGAGGTTTTTCAGTCAAAAATGCATGTTTTTATTTTTTTTTGAATCTCTTCCACCACCTTTAAAAATCCGATAAAATTCACCGTTATAGAACTTTCCATCATCTTAAACCTCCAACAAGAATTTTTTAAATCAATTGAAAAATGGCTGAGATACCATAAAAAACCGAAAATAACAACATTAGGCATTCTGTTATGAATAATTTTCAAGTGATTTGCTATTGCCGAAGGAGAACTATTGTAACTTAAAACGGCTTTGCAATAATTACATATTGCGTCTTTACTGTCTATGGATTTTTCAGCATGATTCCATACCCAACTATTTTTTTTTGGCATCTTGAATTAAAAACGATATCAGAATTAAACCATAGCTGAAGAAAATAAATCGACAAAACTAACTTTCAACCACTTAATACAACTTTTTTCCCAATGCGTTGTAAATAAATCGCACTGGTTGGAGCGGACTGTCTTTTGTAGCACAGCATCTGTTGCATTGCTGAATGACTCACTCCCGTAAGCAGTGCGCGTACGCCAGTGATCATGAAGTAAGGTTTTAACTCACCGAGCTGCGGTTTTCCCGTAAATAAATAATTTTTTGAAACTACGATTAATGTTATTAAATGACAAAGCGATAACAACAAAACACGAACTATTTTAACTAAATCCCGCAATGATATTAATTACACAACAATTCAAAAAGAAACGAAAAAAAGATTATTATTATTACTATTATTATTTAATCAACATTGCGATTAATACGAATATCGTTTCGTACAATTAACCGTATCCGTGAAAACCGTAAAACCGGGTTTCACCCGTATCATCGGTTTTTAACCGTAACCGCGGTTACCCGGTTACACGGTTTTTAACAGCCCTATTAGGCACCCCCAAAAATTACGTGAAACTGATAAGATATTTAAACCGAAGGCAAATTGCTTTAACAATATTGTAGGAAGCATTATTAGAAACGAAGTTGAACAATAGACAACCTTATCTACACGTAGCTAAGCGCATAGATAAGCGCGTTGTGATAATGCATGTATTTTGAGAAAACAGTGTCAGTGCGTTATCAGAATATTCCTACGTCTCTTAGTGTCAAGAACCTTCCGTGCGTATCTTATTTACTAAAAGTAAGTTAGAAATGCCTAAATCGAGTGAGCTTGATGTCGAAAAACGGGTTAAAATTCAAACGCTACACAAACAAGGCAAGTCCCAAGTGGAGATAGCCAAATTAGTAAATTGCTCTCGGTGTGCAGTCCAAAACACTATTAAACGGTTTGTGGAGACTGGCAGGGTGCATTATCTTGTTGGAATTTGACGTCGCCTAAATTATTATCACCAAAAATTCGCGTTATCAAAGGCAACAGTGTAGTTTCCAGTACATTTATGTACTTTCGGATGTTCATACGGCCTTCACAAACAAACATTTCGCCCAAGCCATTAGCAGCCATACAACCCCAGACCATAATGCTACCGCCTCCGTATTTTACAGTAGGTACCACGCAATTTGAGCTATATTCCTCGCCCACACGTCGTCTCACGAAAGGTGTACCTGGGGTTCCAAACAACTGCAAAAATTTTTTTTTTTTTTTTTTTCATATCTTTACATCAGGACTGGCCTTATTAGGCCATTAACCGATTATTCTAACATTATCAACACAATGGCGAATACAATGCAAACGCTACTGTACACAGTATATGTAGATTATTGACCACTGCCAATATTCTATCTTATTCTAACTTAGTGATACTATATGTTAATTTAAAATGATATATTTAAATTAAGTCGGGTGGCTTTTGGCGTTTAAGTCGCCTACTGCCAGATAATGCGTCTACCAATTCCAACATCTCCAGATTCTCATGATGACGTAAGCGGTCCTGGTGTTTTAAAGCAAATCGGGCAATGGCTTCATTGATTGTTTCAATCCGCAAATCGTTGTGCAAGGTATCATTTCTTACATACCACGGTGCGTTGGCGATGGAACGTAACAATTTATTCTGCACCGTTTGGATTACCTTTCTGTTTGTCGGCTTTGTGCATCCCCATAATTGGACACCATATGTCCAGATAGGTTTGATTACTGCCACATACAGGAGCCTCTTATTTGCAAGGCTAAGCTGAGATTTAAATCCCAGCAGCCAATACAATTTATTAATACGAATTTTCATTTCTTTAGCTTTCATTTTTACATGAGGCTTCCATGTAAGTTTCGCATCAAGATGAATTCCCAAATATTTCGTTGAGCTGGAATGTAATATCGCTTGTCCGTTTACCGTCACCGGAATACAGGTCGTTCTGCGAAGTGCAAAGACTACATGAGTAGATTTGTTCTCATTTAGTTTTATTTTCCAGCGAGACGTCCAAGCAGTTAGCTTATCTATAGCCTCTTGTAGCTTATGAGTAGCCTCTATCTGAGTTTTATCTTTAAATAAGATGGCAGTGTCATCTGCAAACATTGCTACTAATGCATTTGGTACAGTTGGTACATCCGACGTATAAAGCAAGTATAATACAGGCCCTAGGACACTGCCCTGAGGAACGCCAGCATTTATAGCGTACTTATCTGATTTAGCTTCGTTATAGTACACCTGAAAAAACCTGTTTTTCAAGTATGATTTTATTAGCTCACAGTAGTTGCCAGGTAGCAGCAGGTTTAGCTTGTGCAGTAGGCCTTCATGCCAAACTTTATCAAAGGCCTGCGCTATATCTAGAAATACTGCAGGGCAAAACTGTTTTTGCTCAAAGGCACTTTCAACATAGTCGGTCACTCTATGAACCTGATCAATTGTCGAGTGACTATGCCTGAATCCAAATTGAAAATTAGGAATGATATTATTCTCATTGATTACAGAATTTAAGCGCTTCAAGAATAATTTTTCAAAAACTTTGGACATTATCGGCAATATAGATATTGGCCGATAGGATGATGACAATTCCGGCTGCTTTCCAGGTTTTAATATCATTATTATCTTCGCTATTTTCCACTGTAAAGGTACATATTGTAACCGCAATACCGCATTACATATATACGTGAGCAGAATTAATCCTTTACGCGGTAGCTCCTTAATAATTCTTGCTGTGATGCGATCAATTCCAGGGGCTTTTTGGGGATTTAAAGCCTTATCTATAACTGTAGCGACTTCTAAAGGTGAAAAATGAGTAACCGTATGTCGTTTGCTAAATATTAAATTTAGGTTAGCATCTGAGGTAATATTGTTGGGCGTAAAGACAGCGGCCAGATGTTCAGCGAAGACTTTAGCTTTGTCTTCGTTACTTTTAGCCCAGGTACCAAACTCAGTCCTAATTGGTGGTTGATAAGATACCGGCTTCTTCAGGTAACGAGTAACTTTCCAAAGTGAATAATTTGTGTCAATATTTGGTGATAAAGTTTGAACATAGTTATTAAACGATTCTGATTTGGTCCTCTGAATCAGTCTTTTCAATTTCTTACTAATGTGGTTGAAAGTATTTTTATCGTTAACATTCCGGGAAGTCTGCCAGCGCTTCCTAGCTATTCTCCTTTGCCTAACCATAATTCTTACTTCAGCTGCATATGGTATTTCTTTTTCAACGGTTTTTATTTCGGGTGTGGCTTGCACTGCTGACTCCCGAATTTGTTCAGTAAGATTATTTACTGCCAAATCAATATCTCTCGAATTTTTTAACTTAACTTTTAAGTCAATCCTATTTGCAAGAAGTTCTCTAAATAGGTTCCAGTCCGTTTTCATATTGGTTAATCCATCCTTCTTTTTCCTGGCTACTAAGCTAGTTATTGCTAATTGTACTGGTACATGATCAGAACTTAAATCAGTACAGTTCCTAATTGTCATATATTTTTCGGATATACCTTTATAAATAAAAAAAATCTATTACATCGGGGATTTTACATATATCTGCAGGCCAATAAGTTGGTTGTCCGGATGAGATCCAATGACAGTGAGTATTCTGCAGAGCTTTCAACAATTCTCTTCCTTTACTGGTGACTAAGCGAGAACCCCATTGGGTATGCTTAGAATTGAAGTCACCACCTAAGATAAATCGATGTCCTAGCTTTGAAATGAGATCTACAAACATCTCTTCTTTTATTTTATGCCTAGGCGGACAATAGATCGCTGCTACATTAGTTATTACATTACCAATTTTCCCAGTAATAATTGCAGTTTGAATGTGTTCTGTGCAATATTTACTATTTTCCCAATGAGTGACATTTTCTTTTATCAAAACAGCTGAACCGCCATGCGCTTTGCCGTCTGGATGATCACATCTATATATAGTATATCCTTTAACTTTAATGTAAGATTTGGGTGTTAAATGAGTTTCAGAGATCAGTGCAATATCGACATAATTTTCATGAAGGAAAAACTCCAACTCCTCTTTTTTAGGGAGCAATCCATTTGCATTCCAAGTTATGATATTAGTGTACGTATTCATTTTGCCTTTTTACGCTTGGGGCTCACAGGAGGAGATTTTGACTCAAGTTTTAGCAGCCGATTACCAATTACCTGTAGTTCATCTGTAATAGTAGCAATCATTGCTAATATGTTACCTAGCTGATTTCTAATTTTATCGTTCTCAGAGAGATCAGTTAATTTTTCCTGCGGCTTAGGCAATGCCTGAGTTTGCGCTTTAACATCAGATTCTGATTTGGCCACCTGCGAATATGATAGTTCTGGAACAGTATGACAGCTTTTGCTCGCATTGGATATATCTTTGCCAGATTTTATCCTATTAACAGCAGAGCTTTTTGCACCATTCTTTCGGTTTAATATTTCTTGATAGACTGAGCACCCTTTCCAGTTAGCTGTGTGTTCACCACCGCAGTTCGCACATACAGGTTTGCTTTTTTTAGGTTTTTTGCAGTTTTCAGTGATGTGGTTACCTGCACACTTAACACACTTAGGCTCCCTTCCGCAGAAGTTCCTTGAGTGTGAGAACTTCTGGCATCTTTTGCATTGAATCACTTCTAAAGATTTGGTACGTGGCGATTCAATTTTCACTTGACAATGAAGCATATGCGTAATTTCAAAAACATTTACATTATTTTCTTTTATTTCAAGTTCCACTCTATGTAGTGGCAGGCTAATAACAGATTTCTTGTCGTTAATCTTCTTTACAATTTTAATATTGGTGACACGTCTTACTACATGCCCCAAGTTTTGGAGCTCCTCTTTAATCTCCTCAGGATCAGTAGAATGGTGTAAGTGTCTTATTATAAATACATAGGGCTTGAGAGATTTCAGTTGGTAAGTATGAAAGCCAACATTACCAATAGTATCAACTAGGGTAGGGTCTAGCTTAATTTGGTTTAATAGGTTTATATATGTTCGGTATGTTTGCTCATCTGCACATTGTATTTTCACCTCGTCATTACTAAGATTCTTCATCACTGAACTTTCTAGGCATTTACCTTTTGAAAGATAATCCATGAATTTAGTAATTTCTTTTATGCCATTGATAAATATTGGCGGAATTTTTAATTTGTACTCAACTTTTGCAGCCAAATTTGCTGCGTTATTTAAATTAGTATTATTTGATTCAAGTCTTACGCCCGATTTCACATTAGCAGATTTAGTGCTGACAGTATTATCGGATTCACCAGTTAGATCAGAGATCCGTTGTTGCAGCGAACCGATCGTATTTTGCAACGTCTTTATTTGCTGCTGCTGTAACAAATACATCTGATTCAAATGCTCGTAGGTAGGCGTAGTCTCCGAAACCGGCATTTCGCCATCGGTAGTGTCTCCGCTGCCTGAACTCATAGTTCAGTACGCGAGTGTGTTTACATCATCGATGAAACGCCGCTGTAGTAAATATTACGCGAGATAACTATTTACTGATAAGAGAACAATTGGAAATAATAATCGGAACAGACTCACCGATGTATCTCCGAAGAAAACAAAAGTAAACGGAACGCACAACAAACAACTGTTACATAAACTGATATTATTAAATAACTGCAAAAATTGAAAAAATAAATACTTACAAAATTAGTTATTATTTCAACTGCAGTGAATTAAATCGGGAGTTGCTGTTGCCATTTGTTAAAATAAATCATATAAAAACTAACCTCAAAATTGGATTCATCAGACCATAGAACATTAGACCAATCCTGTTCGCTGAAATGTTGGTGTTCCCGAGCCCACTGTAAGCGCTTCTTCCTGTTGGTCTCGGAGAGCCAGGGCTTCTTCCTAGCTTTACAGCCTCGTAATCCAGCTTGTCCCAGTCTTCTTCTTACTGTTCGAGCGCTAATCGGAATCCCAATCTCTTCTGACCAAGGAGTAGCGAGCTCTGATGATGTTTTCATTCGATTTATGAGAGAGTCGCGGACAAGTTTTCTGTCCTGTCGCGGAGTAGTTTTGCGTTTTCGGCCTGTTCTCACTTTGTTTGCATGGGAGCCAGTCTCCACAAACCGTTTAATAGCGTTTTGGACTGCACACCGAGAGCAATTTACTAATTTGGCTATCTCCACTTGGGACTTGCCTTGTTTGTGTAGCGTTTGAATTTTAACCCGTTTTTCGACATCAAGCTCACTCGATTTAGGCATTTCTAACTTACTTTTAGTAAATAAGATACGCACGGAAGGTTCTTGACACTAAGAGACGTAGGAATATTCTGATAACGCACTGACACTGTTTTCTCAAAATACATGCATTATCACAACGCGCTTATCTATGCGCTTATCTACGTGTAGATAAGGTTGTCTATTGTTCAACTTCGTTTCTAATAATGCTTCCTACAATATTGTTAAAGCAATTTGCCTTCGGTTTAAATATCTTATCAGTTTCACGTAATTTTTGGGGGTGCCTAATACTTTTGGCCAAGGGTGTATATATATACCGGTTATTGTAATACTTTTAGTGCATATAAATTCGAATCATACTTGTAATTTTCGGTATTCAGCTACGAAAAATACTATATAGAAAATGGAAATTGTTGAAATAATATAAATAACACACGGGTCATTAAGCCTCGGTAAAAACCAATAAAAACACATTTTTTTGCAAAATTCGATTTTATTCATCAACATAGTTACCTTCCATAATGATACAATCATTCCAATGTTTTTTTAAACTTTCGGTGCATTTCGTATAGAACGATTTACCTTCGGCCTCAAAATAAGCTTCAGTTACGGCTATAACCTCATCATCGGAGCCAAATCTCTTTCCCTGGAGCATCGTTTTGAGATATGCGAATAGGTAGAAGTCAGACGGGGCCAGATCTGGCGAATGTAGGGAGTGTGGAAGCAATTTGATCGTAAATCATTCAATTTCACCATCGTTTTCATCGAACTGTGGATCGGTGCATTGACTTGGTGAAATAGCGGCTTTTTCTTTGCCATGTGACCCTTTTCTGATTGAATACGTCATCCAATTGATCCAAAACGCAATGTAGTAATCGCTGTTAATCGTCTGGCCTTTCAAAAGAACATTAGTGCGTTTTCGGACGCTTTGGCCGGCTTTCACCCTCTCCTCTCTCCTCGGCTGATGCTGTTTTCGACTCTGGCGTATAGTAATAGAACCATGTTACATCCACTGCTATGTATCGACAAAAAAAATCCTTTTTATCACGCTTAAACAGCTCCAAACAGGGCTCCGAATCATCAATTCGTTGTTGTTTTTGTTCCACTGTGAACAAACGCGGCAACCACTTGGGAAAAAAATTTTCGTACCCAAATTTTCATGCACAATTTTGAACACGGTATCTTTTTATATCTTTAGGATGTCAGCTATCTCTTGCAACTTTACTTTTCGATGGGACAAAACAATTCTTAGGATTTTTTTGATGTTTTTGGGCTTAGGGGGCCATCTCGATTGGTCAATCTTCGGTGGTTATTCGACAGCGTTTAAAATCCGCATAACATTGGCAAATGGTTCTTTTCGATGGAGAATTTTCCTGATAACACTTTTCAAGCCATTGCTGATCTTAAACAGTTTTTTCCCATTAAAAAAAACAGTGTTTGATTAACACACGAAACTTGTTTTTGAAAAATAATAAAAGTAGCGTCACTTCAGCTTCAATATGACGACAACTACTGAATCAAATCTAATAAAACGTTTACACGTGCCTTTTGAAAGCCAGTAGTATCAGAAAAAAAAGCGACATGGCATTGGTGGCGCCATATATGTGTTAGTCCCGGGACTTAATGACCCGTGTGTTATTAGGACCAAAAAAATAAAATAGAATTATTGCTCCAAATGTATGGTTTTGTAAAACATCCCTAAAATTAAACTATTATGTTTCTATTGATTATACGATGCTATTTAGTATCAACTTCATACTGAAGAAATGTAAAAAATTACGTTCTTCTTCTGTTTCAAGTTAAAAATTAAATGGATGTCGCTCTACGGAATAAAAAAATAAAATATACATTATTTTTTAGCAGTCATATTATAGCCTTTTACCTGAAACTTGTCAGTATTTTATCATCATCCTAATCACATTTTTAAAACAACTTGGATTTATCGACTGATAAATCAACCGCGTTTTATGTATATTATTATACGCCATATTTTTAAGGTTCCGTACACGTATAATGTACGGAATCCTAATAAGATGGTTCAGAAACGACAAAAATACTAAAATAAACATAAATAAGTAACGAACGGTTTTGACATATAAACTATAAATTTGGAACAAATTACAATTAAAATTCTCTTTAAAAGAGTCTGTAACTTCAAGCTGACCCATTACTCTGGGCGGCAAAAAACCCAAAAAACTCAAGAATATATAATATGGTTTTTAAAACGACCTCAGAAATCACTTAAAAATTCATAACTCATCACCAGATAAACCTTTAAAGGTAAAATTCAAAATATCAAGTAAATTGCAGGAGTCCTTTCATTAAATCAAAAAATTATGATAAAAAAATTATTTAAATCCTACCCCTTTTGGGTCAAAAACAGCAAAAATAAAGGAAGTTCGCGTAAGTATTAGCTCGAGTAAAAACTTTGGAAAAACCAAAACGTATTGCAAACATATGCAAAAGACCACTTCATAGGAAAATATAGCCAAGCTGACAACTTCATGTTCAGACCCCTGGGGCGCCGAAAACTCAAAAAATTTGAAAAATATATCGTTCTAAAGCTCGCAGTTTGTCTGGAACGAAATCGTATTTCATTTCCTTAACGAAACTTACAAAGTTGCTGAAAAGTTCAAAAAAGCGAGAGAACTGATATGTAGCTCTCTGTTTGCGACGGGAGTATTATGGCTAAAAATTTTGAATAAGGTTGAAAATATGCGCATCCCTGTATACTTCTCTAGTTTAGGACATCCGGGTTTCCAACTTTAAAATTTTGCGCTCGGGGCGTCCCGGACATATGGTATATTGTTGGAAAAGTCGTTATTTGATGGGATCGAAACCATGTCATTTCCTTAACGAAACTTTTGAAGTTGACGAAAAGTTAAAAAAAATGCGAAAGATGACGTATGCTTCTTTCTTGACGACGCGAGTATCATAGTTAAAAATTTTGAACAAGGTTAAAAACATGTAAATCACCGTATATTTTTCTAGTTTGGGACATTCGGGTTTCCAACGTCAAAATTAGGCCCCAAAGAGCGCGGAAAACTCGAAATTTTTGAAAAAAGAAATTTTTTCTCCAGTATGTGATATACCGATTGAATGATTACCATTTGTCGGCAACGAAACCGTATTTCATTTTCTTAACGTAATTTTCGAGATGGCGATAATTTCAAAAAATCGAAAAAAACAACCACGCTTCCTCTTTGCAGCGGGAAAAATCAAATTCCTTTTTTTTGAATTTAGTGTTATGTACCCGTATATGTAAATTATAGTTATCATTAATTAAACGTACGGAATCCTCAGCGTATGAAACATCATGCTTGACTGAACTTCTGAACTTGTTTTATTCATGTTTACTTCCTTTAAAGATATCGTTATTAACAATTTTTTTTCTCTTTTTTCTGTTTAATATAAAATTAAAACAAAAGGATACTTCTACAAAGTTTCAATCAAAAGAATGTATATTTTTTTTATAAAGTAGATAATTTTCATCTTATATGAACTTTTACCTAATCTTTTCGTATTAAAAAAAAACAACTTATATAAGAAAATTAGCTTTGTACTTTAACTATTTTTGCGTGCTGTGTTTACGAAAATATTTTCATCGAATTCAAATTTTTGTAATAAAATATTGTCGGTGGTTTTTATTATAATATGATCTTTACTACTCATTTAATTTAACTTTTTTTTATTATCGCACATTATACTATTTGTATGATTTAATTATTACAGACTTTAGATGTATTGAAAAGTATGTTAACGCGTGTCATTTTAGAAGAAAATAAATTACAAGATTCAAGCTGGTTACACAATATCGTAAATTCAGATGTAAAAGCGGAACACATATTTTCAAAGTTAATTCATAGTAGGTTCGTATGAATATTCTACTATTGCAGTTTAATTATAAATTATGTTAAATGATGCGAAACGCAGTTGTTTGTATCTGTGTCATTTTTTCGAATTTGACCATCTGTAAACCGTGTAAAAACATCGAACTTTTTATTTTTCGCTTTTCTTAATAATTCTTTATCGTTTAGCTATGTTCTTTCTTTTATTTGCCCATTTTTCCGGAATTTCTTCTTTTTGATTTCTTTGAATTCTTTAAATTCTTTTAACATTCCCTTTTCAATATTCGGTATGTCAGTTTTTGCTTTATTCAGACCTATTTTTTATATTTAAGAACAGCCTTAAACTTATTTTTAGTTTAACGAAATGTTAAAAAAATTAATTATGTCAAGAAGGTGTTACCCATTCTTTTAATATATGCGTATTTTGGCAATCTTTTCTTCCTCGTATTCGATGGTTTTTCCATTTTTTTATAAAGTTTTTCATTAGTCTAATCTGAATTTTTTTTCTTCTTTTCATGGTCTAAGCAATTTTTTTTTTTTTTTCTTTTCTAAAAGTTCAATCTGTTCTATACTGTTTAAAATTTCAGTTGAATATAAACATTTTGGTTTTAATCTTGGCATTTATTGATATTGATTTTTACTGCATATATTTCGTTTTAACTGAAAGACCATTTACACTTTTCTTATTTTCATTTTAATTGCGCATCCATTGAAGCTATTTTTTAAATTGTTTCATTTAGCTGTTTAAATTATTAGGGTTCTTTTTATCTTTTTATACTTTGTACATATGTGTCAAGGTGAATCTTTAATATTTCCCGTAAATTTTGTTTTTTAAAAGGAGATTTGTAAACCATTATTTTCTGCTATTTCTCTAAAATGATTAATTCGTTTTATTGCCGAAAATACGTCCTACGAAAAAATTGCTAGGTCATCTGTAAAAGTTAAATAATTAATTCTTATTATTATTATTTTTTTTTTTTATCCCAGTTATATGTCTAAATTTATATTTTCCACTTCCAGCAGTTTTTCTCACTTGTTCACTTAAGTTTTAATTTCTTATAATTCAGAAATTTGATCCATAGATTTTACTTTAGCCTTATTTTTTTGATAATGTTATATTCATTTTATAGATTTATAGTTACACCAAGTGCTTCCAATATTTTCTTCAAGCTTTCTCTATCGACTGAATCATGTATTTTCGTGAAGTCTACAGAACTACTACATATGGTTTATTTCTTATTCTATCTCTTATGATTACTTTTAAATTTAAAATTTGTTCTGTGCATAATCAATTTTTCCTAAAATCTCCTTCGTACTTTCCTAGTTCCATTTATATTTTATTTGCTATTTAATTTAATAATGTCTCAGATAATATTTTATGTTACCGCTAAGAGCGATATTCTCTTTTGTAGTTGTTAATATCTGATTTTCCATGTTTTTTATGCGTTGGATATATTAATGCGCATTTTCATTTTTGTGGTATCTTTTTCCCAGTATGATTAGGTAGCAGTTTTGTTAGCTTTATTTCTGTTGATTCACTAGCTGCTTTTAATAATTTCGCTATTATGGAGGCTTCATTTGATAATTATTTTTCAATTTTGATATTTTTAACTTCTATTTTGTTGGGATGGTTAGAATCTCTTGTTTTTCTCCTTGTAAATGTATATTTAGTTTGCTTCTTTTTGGTTTCATCGTTTTTCAGCTAATATTTCCAAATTATTTTTATTTTTAAGAAATAGTTTCCCATTTGATTTTTTAAAATATAAATTTGGTGACCAAGATCCTTTTAAACTAGTTTTAATTATTTTAAAAAGGTTTCATTTTTTTTTTTTTTTTTTTTAATAGGAATCATTTCCCATTTCTTCTACTGGTTCTTAAAATTTTTTATTCGTATTTCTTGTAAATCTTTAATGTACATCTTCTCTGATTATTAATTGTTCGTACGGAGTTACATTTTTATTTGAATTCCATTTTTACAGTATTCTAATATTTATTTGAGGACAATATATCGTTTGTTCCATTATCCGTTTTTTTACTGCTGTTTAAAGGAATTATTCTTTTTGCTCTTTGAAAAAAGTGCTGCTATTCAACTGATTTTATTTCTTCAAATTTTTCTTAGTATTGCTGCGCGTATCTTTATTTCCATTTTTTAGTTTGTCTATGTAACATTTGGCAATTTTTTGTTTAACCCCTTTTGTTCATACTGTTTTCATTATGGAACCATCTTTCGAAAAACCACCTTGATATGCCCATTAAAGACGAAATACATTACCGTTTAAAACAACTAAGTCGGTAAGAGACTTTACTACTGAAAAATAGTGTTTTTCTACACAATTGATTGTGAATGCGTTAAATTTTTTGTTTAATTTTTAAATATTTTTACATATTTTTACATATTTGATGTATTTTATTGTATGAAATGGTGTGTAACATAAAATAGTATTATGCTTAATATACACATTTTTCATTGTTTTCAAATTATGTTTTGATATAATGTGTCAGCGTCATAATAATACCTAATTTTTATTATCTGTTTACTTTCGAATATTTTCTTATTCTAACGCTATTATTATATTTGAAATAGGGCAATATATTTTGACATAATTAGTGAAATTTGTACTAATTTCAAATAACGTTCTCATTTTTATTGTTTCTTATTCTTATTGTTCATAATTTACGGGTTATATATACGACTACTCCGCCGAAAATGTAAACTTGATCTCAGTTTGTGATTGTTATAAAATAAACCAATTTTTTAATAGGTAATTACACTCTGCTATAATGAGCAAAGTAATTCATTTAGAAGATTTTGTATGCAATATTCTTTTTCAAATACTGGAAATCCCTTGTAAACGTGAATCTGACGTTTCTTTTGATTCTAAATTAGATGATGACGGAGACAATGGCGGTAGCGATTTGATTGTTGTCGAAGATACAAACAACATTGCTCAGCACGACTCAGACTTGGAAATTACGAACTTGTCATCAAGTCTCTTTATTATTATAAGTGCAAGAAGCAAGTTCCGTTTCTTTCAAATAAGGAGCATTTGGACCGGAAAACCCGAAAGAATTTGGGCCAGAAAAACCAGGAATAAACCGGGAATTTAAAAATTATATTTAAGTGGCCATCGGTGTATAAAGATACATGGCTTCAAAGACCTCTTCTTCGCGGTTCATATATTTCATTTCTTTTGTCAGTGAACAAATTTTCGTGGCTTTTGAACCACATGTATTGAACACTGCCTATATTTCTACAACTATAATGTACAAATAGGTAATCACGATGCTAACAATAAGAATCACGTGATACGATTTAGAGAGGAACACATAAATAGAACAGCAGAATTTCAAAAAAAGTAATTTAAAGTTCGATAAATTATACAAAGTTCGTCCATTTTTAGATTTATTTTCAACGTGCCTACAATGAAGTAATAATTGGTGAATAAATTATTCGTTCATATGCAAATTTTGGCTCCAGATATACATGTCTCAAAAACCAATAAGTGGAAATATAAATTTTGGATTCAAATTAATGAAAGTGGATTCATATCTCAGTTTGAAATTTATAGAGTAAAAGTTGACGGGCAAGCAAAAAATGTGTATTTACAAACGGGCAGTCACAAAACGCGCAAGTGAATTAGTTAGCAAATGTTATGATAAATATTTTGTCAAGTTTTTCACATCTATAAAGTTGAACATTTTAAAACAAAAAAAAATATATATATATACGCGTGCTGAACAATAAAAAAGGGAAGAATTGGAACCTTGTGGATTTTAATGAAAAAAGTATGAAACGTGGCTACTTCGATTTCGCTAAGATGACAAAGTTAGCGGTAATGTGGATAGATAGAACACCGATTCGATTTCTATTCAATTTCCTTAAAATTGTGACAAGGAACAACAAAAATGGAAGTATTTCGGAAATTTTTTGTCCTTAGTTAATGAAAGATTATAGCGCGAATGCGCGAATGTGGACTTCATATACTAAAAAAATGTTACGAAATAAATAAAAAGTCGTAAATGGTAGATCTGTCATATCCATTGTTGATTCCCGTATTATATTCAAGGGACCAAGTCTGAAAACGACAAAATTAAATAATAAACAGTTTCAGTTGGTGGCAGTAGTAAAACTAGTAAGGTCATTTCGGCAAAGGGAAAAATAGGCCATCAAAAATCAAGCAATGATTTCAAACAGTACGTGCTATTGAGAAAAAAATATGATCAAACTGCGCATTTGCCAACGAAATGTATATTTCGAAAATATGTACAATGCAATACCAAAAATAAACCGAACCCCATCAAACTAAATAAATCTCGTTTCTTATAAAGCTAAGATTAATATATTCTATTCATTCAACACTTTCGTCGCTTCTTATTTGGCGGTCCAAACATACGTATATTTTGTTTAACGTTGAACTTACGTCGTATTTTATATGCTGGTTTAAGCTCTCCAAAATTTGTAGGCTTGATTGCATTCCAACTGTGATGAATTGTCTTCTTAAATTACTATCCGGAATAGTAGTTCCCATTGATGTTGACTCATTTTCGATTATGCCAGTTTGCTGTTAAAATATACTTTTTTGAGCGGGAACAGGCTAGTACTAGTTTCAAAATTAAAACTATAATTGTAGGAGGTCCTAGAGTTTGTATTTAATTTTATCTTAATATATAATAAGAAGAAAGACACTAATATAAACAGTTAATAGATATTTATTAACCTGACGCGTATTAATTGTTTATATTAGTGTGTTTCTTTTTATTAGATGTTAAATTAAACTAAACAATGCGTGACAAAAACTTATATAAAAATTTAATTTTATCCTTTTATTTATATATTATCTTGCTATTTTATGTGTAACTGTTGTTTATTTCCATATTATTGATTGATGTAGATTGTAGTTCGGATTTAGGCTATGACAAAACAAGGTTGTAATCCCATTCCCGCCTTCCTCGTTTGCTGCAATTTTCAGAGTTAATACTATGGCGTTTATTACGTTTACTCTGGTTAAAGAATGTAAGGGTCACCTTGTGCGGGAAAGGTAGACGTTAATCTAAGGAGGCTTGCTGAAGATTTGTCCATTCATTTATTGAGCATCCTTTAACCTTTTATATCTGTTTAGTATTATAATTTTCCTTTTTTATAGTAATAATATAAAATTTGAAGCTGCTGAAATTGTTTATTTGCAGAGAAATATATACATAGTCTGTTAAAAATTTTTGTTTTAATTGTAAATGTGTTATATTCTTATACGTTCTTGTTATTAGAATTGGCGAACATGATAAAATATTAAAAGGACTTATAAATTTGGCATTCCTTATGTTGGCTTCTTACCCTCTCAAGGGAAAAGAAATGGTAGCCAAAAAAATGTGGAATATTGCTCGAGCTTTATTGGTATCTGTAGTAAAAAGACATCGACAGGTTACAAAATCAGTTTTGCAAACATTGGCAGACCGTATTATAACTGGTTCTTCATTTCATCAGTATACGGGTAAATAAACTTATTTTTTTGTAAATAATTTCCATTTTTTAAGAAATCGAAGTATATAAACATTAAATAATTATAGAATGCTTTTAATATACATGTCATCAATATTGAGAATTCTCGTAGAAGAGACAAAATAGAAGGTTGTGTGTGTTTACATGTTTGTAAATTCAATACATAAGTGGTTATATGTTTATGTTGTATAAAGTAGTAATACGTTTTTATACCTAATTCAGTAAGTTTTATTTTATATCTAATATATTTTATTTATTTTACTGGTTGTACTTAATTGTAAAGCGGATACTAAATTAATAGAAAACATCGATCAAATATTCGAAGAAATAAAAAAGAAAAAGTTGAACGTGGATTTTACCGAACCAATAAAACGAATCATTAATAGATCGTGAAATAATAATAATAATAAAAAAAAGAAATTATATCCATAAATTTACAGGTAATAAATTAATTTTTATGCTTTACAAAGAAGTCGGAAAAATTCTTACAAACTGGCATGAAGGTGAAGAAGGTACTCTCTTACATATGTAATTACGGGAAATTATCATGTGAACAATTTACAGCCAATTTATAATGGAGCATTTTATGCGCATAAGGAAAAGAGATGAAAACTATGTGTCAATTATTGATTTTATCTTTTTTTAAAACCCTTTAACTGAGTAAAAATTTTTATTAGATGGTAACAAATACAGGTTATAGAAAGACCGGGAAATTGAACGTAAGGAGACCGTTTTTGTTGGACGGAGACAGAATTGTTTTCTAGAGAGAGAATGAATCTTTACATCAATATGTTCACTTAAAAAAAAAAAAAAAAAAAAAAAAAAACATTTAAAGTCTAAGGAAACAAGAAGGTAAGTAGGTGGACAAGTTATATATTAAGTTAATGGTATAAAAAAATGGAATGGTCATGAAGCGGCAAAAAACAAATGACTGTAATAAAGAAAGCAATGAAATTTTCAGAAATGAGACTCAGTTGACTCTCCAATAAGTATTTCAGAAAAAAAGGGCAAAATCTCAGGATGAAGGAAGGTATTAAATTATTGAATAATCGCAAATACTAATTACATAAAAACTTTACGCTATAAATTATTCCTTACGATAATATCTCCTATTTTTTTTTAGAAATATTCGTGCACACAATTTAGTAAGTTTGTAGTACATTATTAATGTACAATAAAAAAATATATTTTATTAATATATTTTAGAAATTAAATTACAGAAAAGATGATAAAAAATCCTTCAATAAGGGTTTAATAATTGCTATCGGAAATATTTACATTCAAATTTTACACTTTTACCACCGTAGTTCGTTGTTGTAGAATACACTTAAAGTTTGTTTTAATTATTACGTCAGTAATTCCCCACCCCCCACCCCATGAATAAAAGAAATATGTATTTAACGAAAATATATAGTACACTATAGAGATAACGCCAGTGAAGCCGTGGGTAATTGCTAGCAAGTAAGCAAGTGGCCAGTCATAGAAAAAATGAATGATACAAAAAAAGTGGTGAATAAAGAATAAAAAAAGCACGTATAATGAAACTATGGAACATCCAAAAATAGCACTCTGTTGGCTTTAATGAATATTTTAGCAAAGAATGTATAAATTTACTGTTGAAACCGTGGAAAACGGCTTTATAAAGAAGATATGGCATTAAATCATCTCAAAAGTATTAATTACGTAAATACGTTGCATTATAAATAATTCTTTATAATAATATTTATTATTTTCTTTAAATAATTCAATAACTTTGTAATCCTCCATAAAAAAAAAATGATTTCATTAAAAAATTTAAAAAATTTAAATTACAGTTCCTCGATATAACGGACTAACTTTTTTATAAAAGTTTTTAATGAACATTTTATAGTAAGTAATGGTTATAGAATGATTTAGTTTTCGAAAAAGAAAAAAGAAAAACATTTTTTCTGAGTGGCAGAACTTATCAAATTAAACAACGAATTAAAATTACGGTTTTGTGCGATTATTCTATTTTTTTCTATAATTGCGAACATGCAGAAATGTGTTAACTGATACATTCCTCGCCTTTAGAATTATCTAAAAAATATCATTTACTTGATAATTACATAATTTTTCATTAACTTCAATATTATGGAAATTGAATTTCCGAGTCCGAGTAAAAATAGCCAGTGAAATATTTTATACGTATAATAATTTAAACATTTTAAACAATATTTATTAATTCATATATTGATGCATATCTTGGCAAATAAAATACATTCAAGAGAAAATTATAGTTTTTGTTGAATTAAGATTTTACTAAAAGATAATGTTCGATATTTTTTTTTATTTTATAGCTACTAGTGCGCACAATTAGTAAACTGTGTGTTTATACTAAGCGTAGCAGTAAAATTTACGTATTTTTTGAACAGACGTTGACAACTACATTCTAATCCTTTGTAAATACACCTTATTACTGCATTTGATTTAAAGATAAATTTTCGTTTTATTCGATTAACAAACGAACTTTTTATGTATTTCTTTTCTGAAAACACTTCGAGGTCTTAAACATCTCACTTGTTACTAGCAATAAATGAACAATTGTTAAAATAAGAAAGCAACCACAATTATTTGTACGGTTATTCCGACTATTTCTTCAGAATTATTTATCGTTTAAACCCTGAGTATGTCTGTTTTTATTTTCTTTCATTTGTTTTATGTAAGTTCTTTATAACGATTAGCTGAATTTCAAACAACAAGCCACTTTTAATTTGCCAGACGAGAATAAAATAGCTAAACGAGTAAATCAAGATAAAAAACAATTTTATCAAATGTAATTAATTATTTCTTCCGCTATGTATCGTAAACGAAACTTCTAGCAACTGGAACGGAACCCTCTTTTTATTTTCTCCGGTTTACTCAAAAAGCAAATGCGGACTTGATGGTACTGTTCGAAAAGAGTCCGTGAATATACAATAGTAATGACAAACTACTTAATGAGTTGCGGTTTTTAATTATTGTTGAAATTTAAATTTGATGTTGACTATAAAAAGAAAAGAAATTATCGTTCTTCTGAAATATATTATTTTTTATCAAATAATTATTTTTTTTACTTTTTAGCGTATTTTTATTAAATTTTCACAAAAAAATTTTGAAGTGTTTTTTCTTTTTTTAAAGAAACAGTTCCGCAATTTTTGGTATAAATATTTATACAGATAGATTAACCAAAAATACAGCTGCCTTCTGTATTGTATAAAGCTACAGGCTCAGAAGTAATGTTCAAATGCAATGTTTTCGTTAGTGATAAGCTTGTAAATTGCATTATGGGAGTTTCAAATTCATTATTGCTATCCGAATCTACTTTTCCTTGGGGAACTTTAAATCACTCGCATCCAGTGTCCCTTTAATTTTAAAATGGGGTTCATATTCTCTTTATATTCTAATAAAAATTTTTGGCCAATTTTTGTCTGGCTGTATTACCTAAAGAAAGTGTATGTCTAAAGAGTTAAGGTTACTTGATGACAGTCTGTGCTCACCAAAACTCATCGGTATTCATGAGATCGCACCACTGATCGGTACACTTTTTAATACCTAAAGAATATCATTTTCGGAACACACCACGTGATCAAAAGTTATACGTAGTAATGTAAAGATGTAATATTTTCACGTTGAACATATTAAGCAAAATACTATCCATTTCTGTATTACGTATATAAATCGAACTACGGTAACACTACACCGAAATTACAATTATACAATATTAACATTTGTTAGTTAAAAGCTTGTAAATGTTGCTGTAAGAGGTTTCAAATTCATTTTTTTTTTTTATTCAGATTTACATTTCCAGGATAATTATGGTAGATAATATTTTAAATTACTCGGGTTCATCGTCTCTTCAATTTCAAAATTTTGGCTCTTAAATTTAAAAATAAGAAACACTTTCTGTAACCTTTATTGTATAGATTTTCATACTTTTTCGAACAATAAGTAACATTTTTACAACATCTTATTTCATTTGTTACCTATTTTACTACTTAAGTAATGTTACGATTTTTTTTTTCTTTTGTAACTTTTAAGATGTACGATTAAACTGGTTGTTTCTAAATTTTTCTTTTCCATACAGATTGTTTATTTCACTTATGCAATGTTAGTACACTTTCAGTGTTGGATAATTTGCCGATAGTAATCCGAATTTTAGAGTTCATAAATCAGGTACCGAATACTACTGCTCAGCATGTTATTATTGCTGTGTTACCCCTCGTTCGTATTTCCAATAGATTGAGGGATAATCTAATTTTAATTCTACGCAAAGCTCTATTCTCCAGGTATCTATACGTTATAATTTCGTAATTTAAATTTTTACGCTGTTCAATTTCGAAATGAACGTGATCTTTTCTTATAGAATTATTATGTAGTGACGGTATTAATATTTATTAAGTAATTCACGTCTTGTATAATAATCAAAGACAAGCAGGTACTCGTCAGGTAGCGGTGGTTGGATTTTTGAAACTTTTACGATTCTTGAAACTACAAGGATTATCCACGTTGAGTCAAAATTCATTATGTCAAAATACTATTAGCGGGCCTAGTGTATTCACCCAGGTAAATAATAATTTTATTGTTATTTTGAAGAAGAATATGTAATGTAAAATTTTCGTTTTTTCTGTAAATTACAAAATACTAGTTAAAGATTTTCTCCATTTTTTCGATCCCATTTTTACTCTTTATATGAAAAGGAAAATGTAGTAGAAACAAAACAGCAGTAAAGAAAGTTTTATTTGCTTCTGATATGATGTTATATTATTTTTAGTCTTTTTCAGTTTTGTCTTCCTGTTAATGAGGTTTTGTCTGGTACTTTATACACGCACGTTTATGATAATGCTTTGTTTATTTAGCTTAATTGTAATTTAAAAATTTTAAAACAAGCGTTTACATAATACTTTTCTATTGTTACGGGAATACATTTAAGTTGTAAGAACTTTTTTAATGTGGATGAAGTGAACTATGAATGAACGAAAGTAATATGTAAAAGTTGTTTTTCTATACAAAAAAGATTTTAGGTAATTGTAAAGATTTTAAAAATTAACAAAAAAATTATTACAGTTGTGTATGGATTTACATAGTCAACAGGCAACTGGATCTCAAAGAAACACGAATACAAACGTCGCGATTTGTTTAGAAATAATCGGAATTCTAAAACGATGTTTCTCTCTAAAAGCTTCAGTTAAAGTTTCACTTTATGCCGGTAAGTAACATATGCAATTAACTAAATGTATTTATTTTTTCGAATTATTTCGCTATTTTCTTTTTATTTATTTCTTCTTAATACATTTCTTATAGGATTATTTGATGCGATTTCGGTTAATCCAGAAATTTGTCTTGGTATACTTGATGTTTTATTAATTCACGTGAGTCAGTATTACATATCAGATACGGCTACTTTGCCGGGCCTGGAATTCAGTAAAATAGTTACCATTCATGGTATAGATGTTGTACTTCAGGTAAGCATGTCCGTCCACTGTTTTTAAAAATTCTTTTAATAATAACAGCTCTTTTCATTAATACGAGTATCGTATTTTCTATACATATCTTATAATAAAGCAACGTGTTTTGTAATTCATATGAAACTACCTTGAATACCACCTCACTTTACTTATGAAATTTATTTGTAATTTCAGTTAAATCACAATTTTTCATAGAATACCGCGATATTTTTTTTTTGGGGGGGGGGAATTATTAACTCGTCATACTTTTAAAAATTATTTCTTCGAAATTATATATCTTATATTTAATATGTGGCATCATGATTAAATTTATCCTTCATTTCTTGTCATTACGGGCTCAGTAAAATCTATAAGTAGATCTCAAAGTATTTTAAAGATAGAACTGTAATTAATGCTATGGAAACAGTTTTTATTTGAATACAAAGAATCATGAATTGAAGAATATAAAGGTCGATTTAGACTTGGTCCCGAAGTAAATGGAATATATATTATTTTTATTTTGTAAATTATATTTATTGTAATGATAACAATTAGACTGGAATAGTAATCGGGTGTTAGTATTAATATAATGCATTCAGATATATGATCATGGATGTAGTTAGAATTTTGCTTAGAGGGAATTCAGATTAGATTTTCCGCTTTGAAGACTTAGTAAGGGAAGAAGAATATACGATTTGCACAAATAGAAGTTTCTATAAGCAGAACCAATTTTAAATTTATTAAAATAATTTTTATTTTTCTAATTCTGTTACAATCGTAAAAATAATCTTAAATAAATAATATGAATAAGTACTTTTGAAACAAATTACTCGTTGAAGAGACGTAGCCCACTGGATCGCTTTATTAAATTATCTGAGTTACATAATTATAAAATTAATAAATCACGTGGTTTTGACGCTTAAGCGAACGTTTTAGTAATGCCGTATTCAACAACTGCTGCGCTTCTGTATTTCCATTGACCTGCAGACGCTGTTCATGAATAGGTACAGATTCACGAATGGCGTGGTCCACCTTCCTCAGCTGCAAATCACCCTATAAATCATCGTTACGCTAAAACCAAGCCGCTCTAGTAATCAGTCGTATGATTTTATTCTGCGACTTTTAGATTATGGCGTGATTGGATGGCGCAGAACATCTCTTCAACTGCGCAATGTCCAGAAGGGTTTAATGATCGTTAGATAAATGAACCTCTTATGGTATAAACTCAACGTTGAATAACGTTTTAGTAACCAGTACTGTTGAACAATTCTAGCGCTAACGACTGTCAAGTTAATCTTGCATCTAAGTGCATACCTAAATATTTAGCTGATGTAGATATTGACATTTGCTTACGGAGATGTCCAATACACGCGATAGACCAGAGCAGCGTAATTCGGAGGAAATGGATGGCATCAGGCAACGAAATTAAACAGCTCAGCAGCAGCAGCGACAACAACATAAACAGTTTTTGTTAGACAGCTTCGCAAAACGTGGTCATACACGTTCACGTAATAATGTATAGGTTAAGCAGCCGAACTGATCTTGCCCAGTAACGTCGGTCTGCGTGATCAAGTACAACCACTCCCCTCATCTCTCGTACGAAAACAATGTTTAAAAGCTAGGAATGATGACAAAAATTATATCAATATGATTAAAGGAAAAGGGGGAACAAAAAAGTACCAAAAGGGGGGGGAATTTAGGAAAGTAAGAACAGAAAGTCAATAAAAAAATACTGAATCGCCAGTTTGAATGTTAGATCATTGAAAGATGGTGAAAATTTGATTGAGTTGGAGAATGTTTTTAAGGAATCGAAAATAAATATATTAGGTTTGTCGGAAATACGGAGGAACGACGTCAACATGGTAGTAACAAAGGATAATAATTTACTGTGTTATATAGGTAATGATCAAGGTCAGAAGAGAGGAAGTTTTATTATAAACGGAATTTGGAAAGATAACCGAATTTCGGGGAATCTCTGATAGAATAGTCATAGAAAATTTTGCATAAATAAAGGTAGTAGAAGTAATCAAACCATAACTCTAGTACAGATTTGTGCTCTTGCAACGAATTCTAAGGGAAAAAATTGCGACGAATTTTGTAATCAAATAAACAAATATTTTATATAACTCAAAAATAAATCCGAAACATCAGTAATGGGAAACTTTAATAGTCAAGTAGGTCAGAGAAGAAAGGAAGAACATAGGATTTTAGAACCCTATAATTACGTGATAAGAAATGAAAGGGGATGGAAACTGGTTGGAACACGAATTGCAAATATAAATAGCAAATACGTTATTTAAAAAAAAGTTAAGAAGAAGATGGACGTGGATTTTGCCGAACCAACAGTTTCAAAATCAAATTGATTACATATTGACATCAGTAAACAAAAATAAAATAACTGATTTTAATGTAATGCAAAATTTAAAATTTTTTTTTAGATCATAAACTAATCGTGTGCAAAATCATTCTTTCAAAGTGGCTTTTCTCAATCGGATAAAAAAAACGTGTAAAAAATAAATATAATGGCAGAAATTACGAGCTAGAGTTAAATAAACTTTTAAAGGATACTAACATTCAAAATGTAGGTTACATGGAATTATTATATAGGAGGATAATTTTTGAGATGGGAAGACGAAATAAGGAAATTCTTACATAACACACAGTATGACAGGATTGTTCAGGACCGCAATGGGCAAGGTTGAGGGAAGCCTTTGCCCCGAATATGGGCTTTTATTTTTTTAGTTTAGTTTTAGTTAATTAATTGTTTAAAGTAATTTTTAAGGAAATGTATGATGTCATACTCGGTGAGTGTGCATGGGAGTGTAAATGAGTAGTCGTTAAGTACTCGCATCATAAATTTGTTAATAAGACTAATAATAATAATAATAATAATAATAATAAACTGGAAACAGGAAGCAAAGTTCCGAATTAGTGAAAAATTAGAAACAGGAAATTTCCAAATATCCAACAGCGTCAGACAGGGATGTGTATTATCATCGCTCTTATTCAACCTTTACCTCAAACGCATTTTCCGAATAGCCCTTAAAGATGAAACAACTGGAATAAAAGTCAATGGAGAAATAATTTCAAATTTAAATATGTCAATGAACCCTATTGTCCTGGTAGGAAGTCTAAGAGATTTGCAATGTGTAATAAATAAAATTAATAAAACAGGCCAAAAATTTTTAGAGTCAAAATTAATGTGACAAAAGCAAAATTCATGATTATCTTCCGTAACCCCCGTCAGAAAGAGCTCTACATGAGAAACAATTAAAAGAGGTCGAAAAATGTAAGTATTTGGGGTCAGGGATAAATCGCAACCTGCACTCTGATGAAGAAATAAAAATCCGCAGTGGAACAGTAAAGACTGTCTTCAGAAAAGTAAGCCATATATTGTTACAGTGAAAGTTTCTTCTACCTATAAGACTGAGAGTTGTCAAGTATTACGTTTCGTCAGTACATCTGTACAGCGTAGAATCTTGGTCCATAAAGAAAATTTCAACCAATCGACTTAGAGCAATCGAGATGTGATTTTTAAGACCATTCTTGAAAATACTATAGATAGATAAAGTATCAAATGCAGAAGTACTACAAAAAGCAGAAGTTGAAAAGGAACTATGGAATTACATGCAGAAGAAAAAAATAGCTTACTTTTGTCATGAGATTGAAGGAAGAAAGTACCGCATTCTACAAATCATACTTCAGGGAAGAACTGAAGGGAAACGACCGAGAGGGAAAAATTTAGATGGATTAACAATATCAGAGAATGGGGTGTAATCGGCAGTTTTGAAGAGCTAGTAAAAACAGCAAGAAACAGAGAACTGGAAGCAGCCAACGCGTCATTGACGTGAGGCACAAGAAGAAGAAATAGTCTATGTAACAGGTAAAACTGGAACGAAACAGGCTTATCAAGCGGTTAAAAGAACAAATAAAAATTGCAAAATATTAATAGAAAGTGAAAAGTAGGATAAAATAGGAATGATAATTATAAAAAGTGCAAGTTAAATTAATACTAACGGTCTGTTTCGCAAATAACAAATAGTGGACCTATGAAATCATATAATATATAAATAGCCTAATAGTTTTTTTACATTTTATTTATTTCTTCTATATTTTATTTTCTTTTTAAAGGAACCGTTGGGTCGTTTGTTACTTCTGATCCAAGATGTACTTGTAAAGTCAGCAAATGTTTTTAATGGCGAAGAAAATATGCCTCGCAGTTGCGCAAAACTAACTGGAATGCTTAAATCATTGGTGGAGCGATTTTCTACGTGCGATTTAAACCATTTCGATTTGGTATATACCTGATTTTAATTATTCAATTAAATTTATTGCGCTCTCCTATATTACAAAAAATTATTACAGAGTATCCGGTCGGCTGAAATACCTCTGGCTGTTCAAAATTTCAAAAATTCAATAGTTTCCTCAGTTTCTGCCATACCCTACTTTACAAAATTGCATCTTTCTTCAGTTGTATCACTGCGTATTGTTTAATGTTTTCCATAGAAAGTACTTCGGATCGACATTTGTTGAGAGAAATTTTGTGCGTGTTTCAATGATTTTCGTTCTTGAGATCCTCCATCATAGAACAGATTTCCATTTTTCTTTTCTTTTCTTTTTTTTTTTTTTCTAATATTTTGACCGTAAGTGGTACTATGCTACTAAGTTTCTATGGTCCTCCAGCCAATAATATTTTTCAGTGTAAGCAGCTGGACACGCTTATTTAATTACAGAGTAAATGAATCCAAGAGATGATGTTCTTTAATATATACGGTTTAATTTCTTAGTTGTAGTTTATTGGTTTCCGACCGATATTTATTCGTGTCATAATTTTCATTTTTGTGTCTCATAGTGACGTCTAAACGTGAGACTCTTCAGGTATGTCGCCCAGATACGTAGGCTTATCGATGTGCCTTAGTTTAATTCATTCCATTCAAATTGACTTTATATAGTTGACATAATGATATTAAGCATTAATTTTTAGAATCACTAGCCTCTTTTCCCGGTTTTCATAATGCGATCTGTGCTTTGCTCTAAGACTTTGGTATAACTATTCTATTGATACAGTTACTGAACATTTGTCAGGTACACATTCTTACTCTTCTTTCAAAGTATTCTATTTGTTCCACAAACACGTCGTTGACCCCTGGCGCATCCCGATTTTTAGCTCTTAGTTACATCGCTGATCTTGTATTATATAATTGATTGCTGGAAATTATCTCTGAAATATACTATCTAATTACTCGATTTTCACTTTTGTTGGTTTTACTTTTAGCTCTGCCTTACTGTTAACTAGCTACTGGAAGCCGACCTGATTAGCGGTGACATTTTATAATTGTCTACGTTCTGTGTCTCTTCACCTTTTAATTTCATCAGTAACTGACATATTTCCTGTTGTGTTCTTACTGAAGTCTAAATTTTCGACTAACCTCCATCATTCCTTACTACGTTCTGCAGCAATATTTTCTACAATTTCTGAATCTCGTTTAATAGTTTCATTGTTGAACGAGTCTTCATTAAATTTTTGGTCTAATTTTTGAATTGCTCTTGTAGGTATTACCTCGCGGAATTTACCAAATGCTGCTTTAATACTTTCTACAAAAGTCTCATACTCTACTGCTATTGATGTATATTTTTGACTTGATCATCCGGTTCTTCTGTAAATGGAGTCCGGTTAACTTTTTTAAAGTTATAACCTATTTTTAATTCATTCATTATAGTTGGTTTTATGATAGCATCTATTTAATATATTATTAGTAAGTTCTGGGTATCTATTAAAAAGTTCGAAATTTTTTAGTACGCGTGAGCAATATTATTTACAAGGAACAGGTTATCTGGATAATACCCTCGCTTCCATCTTCCACTATTAAACGGGGATGGAAGTTTTGAATCGAAAATTAAGCTTAAACCATTTGTTTCATCCCAGTTCTCTACAAATTTTCCATTCCAGTTGTTTTCACTGTATCCATCCCCCGTTGTCACTGTGACTATTATTACAGTCATCCATCATAATTTCAGTTCTCTATATTTCATCAGAGTAGAACTGGTATATTGTGTTCTGCGGTTTGTATCTATACTAACTGACTGGATTTCATTAGTTGCGGTCTTGATTGTTTTTTCTACATTAATGTTGTTCTTTGTAAAGATAGCATTGCTGTATTGCATGTAAAGTTTGCCGACTGTAAGCTTCATTCTTCCTAATATAGTTTCTCGATTAATTTCAGTGCGATGGATTTCTTGGAGGACAAGTATGTTGATATTTTCATTCTTAATAATATCGGATAAAATTACCTCTTTAGTTGTCGTTAATCCTATATTTATTAAAACTATTTCAAACGGATTCTCCATCGTTTTCGGTTCTGAAAAGGGAATTTTTAACCTACAAGTATAACTTTGACCAACGAATTTGGAATAATTGACCAAATTTCAAATAAAATCCTCAGAGAGCATTGTTATTTGATATTCGTTTGTTAAATCGTTTTTATATAATTTAAATATCACTTTTATGTGGAAACTCGACCCATGTCCTCCCTCCTCATTTATGAAGCAGCGGCTTATTGATAATTTTTATGAAAAGAAAGGTCAAGCAGTTGTAATGTGTCGTTTTAATTTATTCTTACAATTTTGTCGTACCTAAACTTTTAAATCCTCAAAACGGCACTCTAAATTATCTTAATGTACCACATTTTAAAATGATTTAATCTATAAAGATTTTAATTTTACTCTTTTTTTTTTTCTTTTTTTTTTTTTTTTTGCTTTATAGAATGAAGATGTTAATCTAACCGATGTTGTACCGGAGAGTGCTGTATCACGGGAAATAATTAACCAGATATTGGCTGTTTACGAATCTTTAATCTCTTATATGATAAATTCTTGGAATTTAGATTATACTGCGGAAAGTGAAACTCAGCTTATTTTGCTGCATAAAAAGTATACATTAGTGAAAGAATTTGCT
The DNA here is from genome assembly GCA_039619475.1 of Icerya purchasi. Taxonomy (NCBI): domain Eukaryota; kingdom Metazoa; phylum Arthropoda; class Insecta; order Hemiptera; family Monophlebidae; genus Icerya; species Icerya purchasi. The sequence goes on along the minus strand of CM077115.1, from coordinate 271,928,582 downwards.
GAGGTAAATTTATAAATACCCAAAATATAAATGTAATTTTCTAAAGCCAAAAATAATATATGTATTAATACAAACATAACGGAGAAATTAACATATATTTAGTGTAAAAATTTGTTTTATACGAATCCTCTTTTTAACGCGAAGTAGTTGTGATATAGGGTGAAGTTAGTACAAAGCTTAATTAACATTTTATTGTCAAATCACAATAAATTTAGCAAAGTCAAATAAGAAGTGTCAGAGAGAAATTTTTAAATTATTCTTCAACTTTGATATGAAGTTATTTCATGGCTGATGCGAATGCAATGATTTAAAATTATAAAAGCAATGTAAATTAAATATAAAATTGATGAATTGCAGTAATATGTGACGACGCATGCATATATTAATGTGTAGGTTGATAAAAAAAGAGATTTTAGAAATGACATATTCTCGTAGAATTTTTCATGTATAGGCTGAGGTCTCCCGATTCAAGGAAGTCAAATCATTACAGTTTCAAATGGACACCAAAGAAATCTGAAAAAGTAAAGATGGTTGAAAGAAGAGAACCGGTTCTTTTACAATTTTTTCGGTTTAGTACATTGTAAACCTTAACTTCGTAATCTGTAAATTCCGTTAAAGGCGTGGCATTCATTTTACTCGCATTGACGTTTGGATTTTGTCATGTTGTAATTATCTGCGATAATATTCGTTGTTTTTGTTCCGTAGAATTCTAATAAATCTAATAGAAAAAAAGATGGAAATGAAGATAAACGCAATAAGAAAAGTCAGAAAAACGATCTGAATGGTGTATTGATTAAAAAAGTCTCGTTTAAATTAGATTCATCAATTTTACGCTTCGTTACAATTCATCGATTACTTCGAATATATCTGGAGTAAGTAAACGAACATAAATTTTATGGTTGTTGATTATATTATATAATATTATGCTTGACTGCCATTTTGAGGAAATAGTGCTTTAAACTAGTAGTATTGTTTCGCTATTACGTCAGAGTAATTAATTCTGACTGAAAGAATGTTATTAACCTGACCGAGAATGCTAACAGTATTTAACTAAAATAGACGTCGCCTCCTAACAGTGGCAAGTAAAAAACAGTAAAATTTCATTTTATTTAAAAAATATGTAATAAAAAAATTGAAAATATTTGCTGTCACAAACGAACAATAAATTTAAAATGAGAATAAAGAGCATGAAAAAAAAAATGTAAAAATTCAATTGAAATTATAAATTTTTCAATTTACTAACTCATAAAAGTTCACAAATGTGTAACTTGTATGAGTAGCTGGAGTGTAAAAAATATACAAATAAAGTGTTTTCATATGTACACCTAAGAAATATAAACTAATCACACACGCGCCCGCATGTACACACAAAATATTTATAAACGTTAAATTTTATGTACACATAAATATTTGAGTTTATAATATTACACTACATATACATAAACATTTACATATAGTTTCGATTAATAAGCGACTTATATAAACAAAAGATATATTTATTTGTCTATATAAAAAAAAAAATGGTCATGTTTTCTTCGTGCTCTGATTGATCGAAAAAATTTGAGTTTAATATAATAAATTAGAACAAGTTCAGTCAAGCATGATGTTTCATGCGCTGAAGATTCCGTATGTTAAGTTAACGATAACTATAATTTACATATACATAACAATAAATTCAAAAAAAAGGAATTTGATTTTTCTTGCTGCAAAAAAGAAGAGCAACGTGGTTTTTTTCGATTTTTTAGAATTATCGCTATCTCGAAAATTACGTTAAGAAAATGAAATACGGTTTCGTTGGCGACAAATAGCAATCTTTCAATCGATATATCACATACTTGAGGAGAAATTTTTTTCTAAAAAAATTTCGAGTTTTCTGCGCTCCCTGGGACCTAATTTTGACGTTGGAAACCCATATGCTCCAAACTAGAAAAATATACGGGCATTTACGTATTTTTAACCTTGTTCAAAATTTTTAACTATGATACTCGCATCGTCAAGAAAGACACGCATTATCTTTCGCGCTTTTTTGAACTTTTCAGCAACATTGAAAGTTTCGTTAAGGAAATGAAATACGGTTTCGTTCCACACAAATAGCGATCTTTCCAACGACATATAACATTATTTCTCATTATTATTGTAGTTTTGAATTTGACGTCGACTACAAAAACAGTTAATATTGTTTAAGAAAAATCTTAACATCATTAAATATATTTCTCTGAAATATATTATTTTTTAGGTAAATCTTAAAGTCGATATTTTTTTCTTTTTTAAAATGTTATAATTTTTAAAAAACTGATTCTGAGTAGTTCTTATACATAAGCTGAAAAGAAGAAAATTATTTTTTTGCTGTTTCGGTTCTTAGGAGATTTAACTTTCGCGAATTTAACATTTATAAAAAATCTGAAAGTATTTCTCTCGAATGTTCACGTTTTCCTGTAATAGAAAAAAGGAAACAAAAAAATATTCAACCGAAAGAAAAACATAAATATATTATTACGGGGTAATACATAATGTAAGGAACGTGGCTAGCTGAAATTTGAAGTGAAGCAGATGACCGCTATAAATCGTAGCCTACAAATTCATTGTCCCTATTTATTATCACATATGTTATTCGGCAGATATTGTTCGCATTTAGTTACTAATTTGTAATCGAAAGGCTGATTTTTTGGTGTATCCGTATAATTTTTATATGGTAAATAATGTCTGCAACATCGCTGACTGCGGCACAGGTTGTAGCATTAATTAATAATGGCCGCAGTTGATAGCGGAATCGATCATTATATCTATTTATGAAAGGTTTTGAAGACTAATTCCTACCATCACCGAAGAATGAATTTAGGCTGTCTACGAGTTACAAACTCAAGAAGATCGCCAAATATGTTTATTCGTAATCCACTTTTGACAATTTCTCATTGATTCGAGGTGAACTTATTACTTCAGGAACAGTTCAAAGACGTTTAAAACAACACAGAGGCCGACGCGGAAGACAGTTCTTTACTGTCAGCGTGGAATTGCAAGATTAAAGTTTGCGAGTAGATGTTAAAGAAATGAAAGCGTGTTCTTTTTAGATAGGTCTAAATTATTCCATTGAAATGTCCAGATAGACGTAAACAACTGTAGCGAGGGAACGAGACTCGATACCAGCAGTCTAATTTTGTTCAGAGATTAAATTTCTGCGATGATTTGAAAATGGCATGGGATAGCATACAGTGTAATATGAAAATCAAGCTTCACGTATTTCACACTCGTTCAGTCACTGCTTCACGCTGCACTATGGATATCTATGAATATGTCGTATGTTTTAAGCATTTATTGCAATGAATTCCTTCTTTAATATGATAACGCTCGGTCACATATAACTTGAGCAACAAAAACAATTGTAAAGGAAACTTGTATCGCTGTTGGAAATGCGCAGTCTGCAGTACAGATTTGAATGTCATTGAGCATGTCTGGGGTATGATAGGAAAACGACCGAAAGCTCGAAATACTCACGTTACATTCTTAGTTAAATTGGGAAATATTTTGGTTGAATAATAGAATAATATTTCTCAAGGAAACATCCAAGATGTCTTGTCACGAAGATGTAAAACTATTATTCATGCTCGGAGGTAACACCCGATATTGGTTTAAAGATTCATTTTTAATTTCTTCTTTAAGTGCCGTTTTAATATATCTGTAAAGTAATCATTTTCTTTTTTTTTTTTTTTTTTTTTAACATTTTTACTATTTTCATTCATTAGCCACCGTAATGATTCTCCGGTAGAGTTTTGAATTTATTTAATGGCTGGTATTGGTATTTCTTTAAAGAATACTTCATACAAATTTGGTACATTTTTGAAGAGCAGGTTAAAAAATTTAATTTTTCTGTGGTAATTAGCATGTTTTTATAAATACTTTTGTTACCAGACGGTTAATATTTTTTCTAATGTGCGATCGGGCATAATAGAGTAATTAGAAACAAAAATCACGATGTCACGCAATTGCGAATCAACTGTTATTTACCTCACTCAGCGGTAATCAATATTATATCATACATTACTCCAGACTGCTTCTGCTTATGGTGAAAAAAAAACGATACTTCATTTACGTTATTTGTTTCTAATCGATTAATGTCTGTTTGGTTAAAAAAACTTTAACATTTAATGAAAAAAATGTAACTGTATACACTATGTAAAAAATAAACTTAATGTCTCTTATATTATTGTTATTATTTTTTTTTATTACTTATTTAAAATGATTTAAAGTAATTTTCGATTACAGCACTAAACTAGAATGGATGTCTGCTTCATCGCAGTCAGAGATAAAACGACGTAAACACTTATTTTCTTACGCAGCTCAATCTCTTTTAGATGTTATATTTCAGATTAAAATAAAGTTAAATGAAGAATACAAATCGTCAACTATCTTTTCGGATATTACATTACTATCAAGGTACGTTTTTATTCAGCTAATTATTGCGGCTGATAACAAACATTTATTTATGTTAGAAATTATTTGTTGAATGATGCAATAGCTCTACATGTTAGAAATAGAAGTAAAGAGTAATTTGCGGTTGTCGCATTCAATATTTGAATACAGTCGAAGAATGAGGTAACACAATATTTATACTACAATCTGGCAGTTTAAATATTTCAGTTTTGTTCTTTGTGTGATTTGCTATTTTTAGAATGTTGTTAATGTCACAAACATTGGTCTCAATATATTTATGTCATATTCCGACCATTCATTTGTAACTCGTACGGACTTTCCGATCATTGTCGTTTTGCAATATTATTATTTCCAGGGATTTCTAATATTAGGGATTATTTTGTTTTGAATAATTTATTCGATTATTTTCATTTTTAATTTTACTTACTTGTATGCGTAATATTCAATTAATTCCAATATCAAGACTGTTTAGAACTTTTTGTCGTATCATGTTTTTCTTATGATATTTAAATTTAAAATACCTGTATTAATAAATAAATAATTAAATAAGTACATTGTGCGTAGCTTCTTGGCTTATACAGATAGTATTGAAATAAATCGATGTTTCTTCGGTCAAATGCCGTTAATGGGCGTCAGTAAAATTAATAGAGTCGAAATGATTGTAGATCCCTAATGCGGGACTCCATAAACTCCGATTCCCTGGAAATTTTCTTTAACAAAATTAATAAAAACAATTATGTGAGCATTAGGGTTTAGAAAAAAAAACAAACAAAAAACGAACATATATTAAATCGAAGAACTCGGCGTAAATTAAATTAATTCTAAAAACGATTCTAATTTTTCAGATAACAAATCTTCCTTTTTACTTTCTTTTTTATTTTTCAATATTAAATATTTTAATTTTAAAAATCCGCGTATTTTTCCCTTTTTATTTCATTTATTTATTTTTATTTATTTTAATTAAATAATTCCGGTGCCATTTCGTAAAGTAAAGAATGATTGAACAGCTTTATTATCTTTCCGCTTAACAATGTGATTAACTAATTATTATACATTTTAATAGAAATATGCGGCAGAATGTATATGAACATTGAATCTGACTACACAAATTTAGGGTCCTCTCTCGCGCACATGCCCACTAGCATTTATTAACATTATCCGACAATTACCACGATTCAAAATTACATAATTTTACACGGAAATATTTATGACGAGAGATTACTAAGTAACAATAATAAGTTTAACTTGCGCAGTATTGGAACTCACTTAATTTGGTTTAATTCAGTACATCCGCCTACCAATTCTACCCACGATTTTGGTGGCTTATACGCTCCTCTAGATCATAGTTTCTTCTTTTTTATTTCGTTGGTCGGTAATAGATAAATGCTAACTTTTAAATTTAACATAGACTAATAAATAATCGCTATTTATAATTTAAATTTCCAAAAATTTGTACTTTTTTTTGTGTAATATCTCTGCATCAAACACAGATAGCAGCTAAAATGTGCGTTCCTTTTATTATCAGAACCTGAAGAGCATACAAACGAGCCAATCAGAATGTGTTACCCTTTAGTAGATCGCGCTGTTAAGCCTACAGAAAACTCACTAGTGGTAATACACCGAACACTTCGTTGTTAATCAACACAGTTCCTCGAATAATCATTATAGCGAATATACGAAATCATTTATATATCTTACAGAAGTGTCCTTTGCGTAAGTCGACATAAATCGTAAACGGAGAAAAATTTCGATTAGCAACCCGCAGATAGGACTAAAAAGCTTCTTTTCTTATCTCAAAAAATAATATTTCTGACAAAAATGGCATATGTAATTGCCAGTAACGCGACAGACAAACAGTACACCAATCACAAAAAGAATATTTTATGTAAAAAATGTCTTTTCTAACAACGTAATGTGGTTTAAAAAAAAAAAAACATAACATGGCTTTTTCGATTAGCACTTAACCGACGTGCAACATGGAATTCATTGATGGCAAATTGGCAACAGATACACAAAACACTTATAGAACAATCAAGTAAAATTAAAAGTACTATGCAATATATTACATGCTCCGCCTATCGGGATTTACAATTTTTCCTTCACTTTAACAATACTCCGCATTTGTAACAGCACAGGCTGCATGCAGACGCTAAAGCCAATGCCATTAACCTCTAACACCAAGCTACTTACACAAATCCAACCCTGACTTGTTCCGTACGTACGAACAGATGTAGGATTTTTGGTTTTACTGAGTAAGCGTCTTTCATAATATTCGGCCGACGACAGCGAAACAATAAGATAATGCTCAAAAGATCGAGGTTTAATGATTTTAACTAAATATTAATTTCTAACTCAACATCATCGAAAGATAGCGCCAAAAATGCCGAATTTGTAACAATGTATATATATATATATATATATATATATATATATATATATATATATATATATACTGAGCGGCAAAGGTCTTGCCGTACTGTAAAAATTTAAGTAAAAGGCAGAAAAATGCAGCAGAAACGTTCCATAAATGTATTTAATATGCTGAAAATGTAGGAAAAATGTTATATTAACACAGCCCAAGCGGTACGAGAAACAAAACGTAAATTGTGTAAAATAATGGAAATATTTGATTATAGAGAACACATCTTAAAGCACGAAAAAAATTATAAATAAGTCAAAAAACAATAAAAACCGTTTGATTTATTATCTCGTATTTCGGCCTCGAGCTTCAATCACCGCAGCTCATCGTGCTGGCATCGATTCAGTAAGAGTGCGAATAGTGTCCTGCGAAATTAAATTCCACTCCTCCAAAAGTGCATTACCCAGCTACAACAATGAATTTGATGGTGGAGTACGACTTCAAATACATTGTCTGAGGATATCCCAAAAGAATTCTATCGGATTGAAGTCCGGACTGCATGCTAGCCAATCCATTGTAGGAATTCCAACTTGCTGCAAAAATGTTTTTGTAACTTTGGTAACGTGAGGGCGGGCGTTATTTTGCTGTAGGAAGAATTCACCGCCCACAAATAGTGCAAATGGCACGACATAAGTCTGAAGAATGTTAGTAATGTAAAAATGAGCGTTTACCGACGGTCGTTGATAAATATGAAGTTCAGTTTTGGTATCATATTGAATTCCGCCTCGTGCCATTCTAAAGCCCTTGAAAAAATTAGAGCGTCAGGCGAAATTTTGTTGGCCGTATCGTTCTTTTGCGTCGCTAGACTCTCTGACGTCCATCTGGTGCCTGCAAAATAAAACTTGACTCATCAATAAACAATACATGGCTCCAATCATTCACTCTGCAATGTGCACGATTTCAAACAAAATCTTATGTTGTGTGGATAATACCGCCCCTATTGCCGGCTTCGAACTATACAAATCAATTCTGCCGTAATCGTCGTAGCACTGTACGACATGAAATTGGTGTGTTCGGAGCGTCTGTGGGTCGAGAATTCCTCCTACAGCAGGACAACGCCCGCCCTTACGTTACCAAAGTTACAAAAACATTTTTGCAGCAAGTTGGAATTCATACAATGGATTGGCTAGCATGCAGTCCGGACTTCAATCCGATAGAATTCTTTTGGGATATCCTCAGACAATGTATTTGAAGTCGTACTCCACCATCAAATTCATTGTTGTAGCTGGGTAATGCACTTTTGGAGGAGTGGAATTTAATTTCGCAGGACACTATTCGCACTCTTACTGAATCGATGCCAGCACGATGAGCTGCGGTGATTGAAGCTCGAGGCCGAAATACGAGATAATAAATCAAACGGTTTTTATTGTTTTTTGACTTATTTATAATTTTTTTCGTGCTTTAAGATGTGTTCTCTATAATCAAATATTTCCATTATTTTACACAATTTACGTTTTGTTTCTCATACCGCTTGGGCTGTGTTAATATAACATTTTTCCTACATTTTCAGCATATTAAATACATTTTTGGAACGTTTCTGCTGCATTTTTCTGTCTTTTACTCAACTTTTTAAAGTACAACTTAACAAACTACAACACATATAAATAATACTTTTTTTGCGTCCCCATGGTATTATTAAATTAGCAACACAGTTTTTACATGCCTAAACTTATGGTGGGACTTCTTATTCATTAACCTGCACAGTAGTAAGAAGTGTATTCATTATGTTTCCAAAACGAAATTGCTACCGAACGCAAATGTGAATTGCGAAAACGAAAACGGGATGACAAACTGCAATGGCCAAGAATTTGCCACATTTATAACACGCCTTTTGGTTCGAAAACGATAAAGCGTTTGATAGCATTTTAAGTAAACCACCTCTGATAAGAAGAAAAAAATTATCCAAAGGGACCACATTTTTTCACGTTTTTTGACGAATACTCAATTTATGTTCACCGATTTTCATCATGGTACTCTTTCTAATGGACAAAAAATCAGTAAAATCGGTCTATATAAATAGAGTTATGCGCGCACAAACATATAAAAAAAAAAAAAAAACGAACAACCTTCTTTTTGGAAATCGGTAAAAATTAAAATAGTACAAATGTTACATAAAATTGGGAAATTTTTTCTAATGGGTGCCGGTCTAAAAATTACGCTGTAATTTATATATATATATATATATACATATATCTGACTTGGTTTATTAAAAGGGACCTGTAATCCAAAATGTTATCACGACCTTTGGTAGCCATGCACTCGCGCATTGTCATGACGGCCGTTCTCTCACTTCCTCCTTTCCGTCAATCATCTTCATTATGCAGTTTTGTTTTTACAGATAAAAATAATACTGTTCTTGGATAATTAATGTGGCAAGTAGCCGAAGGATTACAAAAAACAATATTAAATTTCCTCCTTGCAAACCGTACTAAATTTTCACCTGACGGATACTTTAGCATATTTAAATCAAAGTATGCCGTAAGTAACATCTACACTCACGAAAATCTCCTTCAGATCATAATAAATCTGTCTCTGCTGAAAATGTAATTTGATATAACTAAGCTAGCTATGTGAAACAATTTTACAAACCATTAGTTGGAATAATTACCTTTCATCATTTAAAAGCGGACGATGTAGCTTCATTGCCTAAAAAAGAAAAATTGGTTTCAATAGCGAAAAAGGACTAAAATTTTGATAAATCAGGATCGGAAAACAAAGCAAAAGCTGCATTACCTGAAAAGTGAAAAAATCGTAAGAAACGCTAAATCATGCTCAAGAAAGACCAAAACGAAGCTAAGAAGAAGTTAGTTAACAAAAAAAAGAAAGCGTGAGAATGGTAAATCAAATCTATAGTTACAATCCAAATAAAAAAACCCGTAAGAAGAGGAATTTATTGTAAAAAATAGCACTTCATACTCTTTCATTGTTTTCTTGTTTTTTTCATGTTCTTTTTTAAAATTAATTTGAAAAGTAAATATTAAACCTAGAAACCTAGGAGTTGTTTTATTGAAAAGAGCGTACTCACCAAAGAAATGAAAATCGATTTTTCGGAGGATAGGTTCCTTTTAATGAATCGGGTCACATATACGAGTATATATATACGAAAAGATTTGTATAAGTAATATCACAAACATAGCTGATTCTAGAAATAAAAATTAAAAAGAGCTTCTTTTCATTGTAACAAAATAAATAAGGCACATTTTTATTAATGTTCGCCGTTTATTTGAAATACCTCACAATTTTCAGAACGTTCTTCGTATGGTATTTTGATATTTCTGGCCAGAACAGCTTTTAAATAGTTCCTAATTCGATGACCAAGAAAATCCTTTAGAATTACTGAATCTCCAAGAATCGTTTATGCTGCAAACTTGATCAAATTTTTAAGTATATACAAAAGCTTTGCCAAACAAAAGTAGAGCGTTTTACAGACAAAGGCGGAATCATTGCTCTCAACTTATAATAGGCATCGATAGATGTTTATTGGACTGTCCACTGGTAGGTGAGAAGTAGATTTCTGTAAAAAGAAAAGAAAAAAATCCGTAATCAATCTTAAATTTTATTATTAAATTTTCTTAAATTTTTTAGTAAGATAAATATTTACTAATGGGTTCTCGCAGTTTTCAATAAACAGTATCTACGATAACCTGTAATTTAATGAAATGCTGAAATAGTCGACTGTGAACTAACTTTATCAAAAATTGTTCCAACGAATCTGTGTTGCGAGACCTATGGCCGAACAACCGAGTATTTTTTCGTGCAGATGCAATGACTTAGTTTACACTGTATGTCCATTAAATCTTCGTTGATTTGGTCACTAATGTGAATCTTCCAACACAAGATTATTTATCATACGCATATTAAACGTAAGAATATTTGGAATGTAATTTTTATGTTAGTGCATTAGAGGATTTAAAAGAATAGATTGAAATTTTCGAACTCTAAATCTTCTAACGAGAAAAAAGAGAATTAATACGGTACCAATTCAAGCTAATAGATTGTTTATAAGATAAAAAGTTATATGTATTGTGTAAATTTTACATATTTCCAAATAACAAACATAATCAAGCATTTCATCTGCTGGACTGTTGTTCAAAAAACCTAGATACTCGTATTTATAAACGGTGGAGATATTATTTTTAAGCATTTATTTTTTACTTTATTTTTTTGATTCATCACTGTAAGCAAAGTGCAAGTATGCCTTCAGTTATGTTATTGATATACAAATTCCTATAATTTGAAAAGGTATATATATGTGTTAATAAAATAATTTTGCAAAAATTAATAAATAATTTCATATAATACCGCCTCGTTTTGTAAATTTTGATAGATTATTATTCGAAAAGTGTTTAAGCTGTTACAATGAAATTTATGATTATGAACGTTCTGCCGCAATTACATGTTTACAATGCTTTTCTGAATTACTAGATCTAGTGTATACATTTTATCACAGTAAGTTCAGCGAATTCCTTCAGAGTACAGGTATTTATTATTTTTTTTAAATTTTCATATATATATATATATATATATATATATATATATATATATATATATATATATATTATGAAAATAACAGTAATAAATCAAACGCTATATAAATTTATCTAAATGGTACAGCATCAAAATGAAAGCAGGCTACTGTAGACGGCCGGTTTTTAACACTATTTTATTACGTTGTATGCTAGATAATGCAAACAGTTCGCGTTTGTTTTCCCACTTTTGTCATAAAAATTTACTAACTGTATAATCTGTGATATAATGAAATGCACAGTATAATATTTCAAACCGGTATCTAGAGTGTATATAAGTAGTGTAAATATACGGGGACTGGCACACTTTAAGGCCATCTGGAACGGTACACCCCCTTCACCTTCCTCTCTGCTGGAATTACCCCTAAGTCTGTTGGAATAGTAAATTCTAATCCCTCCCGTCCTTTCACTTTTGCGGGAACTATCCCTTGAACTCTGGATCAGTAGACTCCAGCGCTGGAACTACCCCTAATTCCGCTGAAACTGTAATCGGACTCTGCCTAGGGCGTGGAAGGCTTCCTGCCTTCGCCCCAAACAAGGGAGCCCCCGGTGTTCCCAAACGTTCTAGAAAAGTCTGCTGCAACGCCTTCGTTTCCAAATATACACAACCTGCGCTACATCAACGTGATCGTCGTTGTTCCAAAAAAAAAACCGCGGCATCTTCGATCCGCCATTGTATGCAACCCGTACGCGACAATCGATGACCGCAACGACGACAACGTCACCAGAACCAGCACCGGCCTGTAGTGCTATTTTTTTTTTTGCGATATTACGATTATTATTATTGCTTAAATTCTTCGTAAAAAAATGTTTTTTTTTTTTTTAATTGAAGCCTACTAAAAAAATAGGAATAAATCGATTACATTTTTTTTTCTTCTTTATTTTTATTAAAAATAACTAAATACGCTAAAAAGTAAAATTTTTAGTGTACCCCTTCGTAGCCTAGCGGATAGTAATATGAAAAACACCAAATTACCCAACGTCTAGGGTTCAATACCGACGTAATTATATGAAGCTAGAAATATTACCGTTGTATCGGAACCAATAACTTAGAATACCCATGATACGAGCGCTATATCCACTGTGCCGAGGGTAGCCACATAATAATTTTATGTGATTTTCTATTTAAATGGTTTATAAATAAAGGGTGAGTAATATTGTGTAATAATTTATAAACAAGATGACGCTGTAGAGAAAATTGTTCCAAATTACTGTACAAAATTAGTATGTAAACCCTCACTCTACTCCCTACAACTTCTAGTGTGCACACGGCATTGGATAAAGTTACACAGTTTGTTTTTGTTAACGGTCACATTAAAATTTCTCGATTTAAGTTCGTTATTAGTTTCGTTGTCTCCCCTTCACATTCTCATTATAACAAAATGGATCCGACGCAATCTACTCCGATAGTCAATGTCGATGATACTCTTGCTAGCGGCGGCGGCGATAGTATTACATTAAATTTTTACCGCGAACTATTCAGTGAGGGAGATGACAATCCTAAGTCACTCGTTAAAAACTCTAAAGAAAACCCCGGTGCCGCGGAAAATAAGGAAGAAAATAGATAAGGTACAGAAACTTATTGACGCCGAAAGTGCTCACTATAATGAACACATTGTTGTCCTTCACGTCATTTTACAGCAGAGTCTACCCGTGTTAGAGTAAGGTATCAATGATAAACTGGAGCCGCTAAATACAAAGTTGGCTACCCTAACGGGAAACTTTCGGCCGAACTGTGCACGATTCGTTAAAATCGAAGACGACGTTCGTTAGCAAAAAGGGTTGGTAAATACACATTACACATGGAGTAACGCCGCAGTCAAGGAACTTACCGAAAAAATGTTGCCTTTTGGTGTTATGAACACGTTCGTTAATCAGCATAGCGGATTGATCAATAAGTTGGAGAAAAAAATAGCTGAAGAATGGGAACTTTGATAGGTCACGATACAGAAGACAGTGGATTCGTTACAGCAGAATTACAAGACGATTAAAAATACACCCAACGAAATGCGAAGTATCATTTCAAAGCTGATGCGTCCACTGGAAAAATATATTAATCAAATAAAACAAGATATCATCGCGAGTTCCATTATGGTGGATTCCCGTTTATCGTGCATTGAAAAGCAAAGTATGTCGCCCGGTACTTTAAAAAGAAATTAAGCGCACGTGCCAAATAATATTACTAATGCTAATAGGGATAACGAAAAGTGGCGCTACGCGCTATTAATAAAAACGGGAAAATTGATTTAATCGATTTATTCCTAAATTAATTAATTATGGATTATTCCTATTTTTTTAATATACATACTTCGATAAATAAATAAAAAAAAAAAAAAACTTTTTTTTTACCTCAAATTTAAGCAAGCGAGCGAGCCGAGTAATAATAATGATAACTGTAACATCGCAAAAAAATAGCGCTATGCGGCGGTATTAGTGACGTCGTCGTCACAGTCATCGGTCGTCGCATGCGGGTTGTGTACAACGGCAGATCGAAGGTGCCGCGGTTATTTTCAAAAACAGAGACGATCGCATCGGTGTAGCGCGGGTTACATACATCTGGAATTGAAGGCGGCGCAGTAGAATGTTCTAGAATTTTCTGGCACGTTTGGAATCACTGGGGGCTCCGTTGCCTGGAACGTTGGTGGGGGCCTTCCACCCCTAGGAAGAATCCAATTACCATTCCAGCGGAGTTAGTGGTAGTTCCAGTGCTGGAGTCCACCGTTCTAGAGTTCGGGAATAGTTCCTGTAGGGGGAGGAGGTTAGAATCTACCATTCCAGCGGACTTAGGGGTAGTTCTAGCAAAGAGGAAGTGGAAGAGAGGAGGCTGGAGTCTACCGTTCCAGTGCCTAGAGCTGAAATGACGTTACATGGCTTTGAAGTGGGCCAGTCCCCATATATCTACTTCTATAGCTCTAAAATAAGCTATATTTGTCTGCATTATGACTTTCGCAACGTTATATTATTCATTAATAATTTCAGCGTCATCTGTCAACTTCCACTACGGCTATACATGGGACGCTATTTGAAACAATAATTTAGAAAACGTTTGTCTAACAACCGTGGCCTTCAATAGTGAAAATCGTAAAAATAAATTTTAACCCACTTTTTTTCTCTGCTTGTAACCTAAAGTTTATCATCGTTATCATATAAATATCTTAATATTGATTGCCAGGCATTTATTCTTAGCCATTCTTTTTTACATTAGAAGTGTCTTGCATTTAAATTTTTTCTTTGATTTTTTTTTTCATTTATACTCATAGTTAACTTTATTGGTTTAATTTATCCAGTGGCCATTTTCATTTTTCTTCTACATTTTCGCAATTTTCTTTAACATTATCTATTATCGCGGATTTCCTTTTACATTATATATCGCTTTAATTTTTGCAAGGTTTGAACTTTTGTTACAAATGTTAATACATTATCTTATTCTTCATTGCTCCAGAAACCCTCTATTATTCTATGAAGAGTAATATGAATTTATCTTAAAGTTAATTTCGGAAATGATTCTTTTCCCTTTCAAATCTCGTTTTATTTTCTAGAATTTGGAAGTTTTTATTCATTTGACTGATTTATTTCTATAAATTATTCATAACATATTAAAAGTTTATTAAACACACATTACTTTAAAAAATACTTCGGTATCGTAAGTAACTATAAAAATTCATTATACAATTTTTATGCCCCTTTTACTTAGTCAGAACGGTTAATTATTTTTAAAAAAACTTGTTTTGTTTGTCGTTCATATTTTTTTATTCGACGCTTACTACCGTTTGTTTAATTATTTATCCTCAAAAGTCGCAATTGATTAATCTGCTTTTGGTTTTCTTTCTTTTTCAACCGCAGGTTTCTAGTTGTTCTGTACTGTTTTCCATTTCAATCTCGTAGGGCGTGCATCCTATCTACACACATTAGGATTTTAGTATTCTGTATCTTTGGCTGTGTTTCATTCTTGTAGTCTTATATTTAAAAATGATTCCAAGTATTTTAACTTTTCGGTTCATTATTTAATTTTTTGTGTTATCTTTTTATTGCTTCGCCAGTCTTTTCCGCTGTTGGACCAGTATAATTCTTTTCTTTGAAAACATGTTGATGCCTTTTCTTTTTCTATTGCAGTTTTTACTTATGTGCTTCATTTACACGGGTCTACCGATTTAGTTGTTTCTATGTTTTATATACAGAAATTTGTTCAGTAAAAACAATTTAAATTTTCGTGCCTTTTAATTACAACGTAATTGTTAGGCTACCCCCCATTAGAGAAAATGTCCCAATTTTATGTAACGAAAAAATGTCTTAATTTTATATAATGAAAATTAAATGTTAGGATAGAATTTTTGTGATCATGTTATTATTTTTGTTTTGATGCCAGTAAGAATTACGTTGTAAATTTTGATAATTTTATACAAAGTATAGAAGAGAAAGAAACAGAAATGAAAGCAAGAAGGGTCAAGGGGCACAGTCCCTTGCAAGACCAAAATGACCGAGTTTTTTTTATTTGTATATATATATACAACGTTTACCTATTTTTCTGATGATAGTGACAATTTTTTCCTTTGATGTTTCACTATTCGAAACGACAACGAAAAAAAATGATGACGTAGTCCTTATCGAAAAAATTGACAAACTTGTTTAATATTTCTGTCCTTATTTTTTTAACTATGTACTATATAATACTATTATTTTTAGTTGCATATTTGCTATACCTAATTTTTATTTTTCCGGCATTGGTTTTTAAGTCATGTTTCACATTTCCTTTTTTAACCTTCTTCCACTGTTCTTCGAATGTTTTCATCTCTTACAAAAGTACTATATCATCGGCATCGTTTTAGAGATAGTAAACAACACTTTTCCTTTCTTCTGTTTCTTAAATTCTTCATTATTTGTTTAATGTAGCAATAGATAACTTTGAAAATAATATATCACTAAATTTCTTTTGATTTCTTTATGTCATTAATTGTAATCAATGTTTTCTACATCTGTGTTTTTATTAATTTGTACTCGTATATTTTTGTTCTATCCCCGATTCTTTTAACAATTGTAATAATTTAAATTTTAACTGAGTCGACTATTACGAGCATAATCTATATTCGTTTCAATTGCAGTTAAATTTACACGTTATTTATGCATTCTATGGTAAGTATATACTCTTAGCAAAGCATTTTAAAGTTAAGATTAATTAATTGTTTGTTATTAAAGTTTGTTTTATTATACAGGTTTAACAAACAAGTATGTATTCACCTACATTTAATTATGAATTAAGTTGAACGACATTAAAAAGAATAAAGAAGACAGATTCTATAATTAATTCGGAATGACTTGATCCTTAAAAGTGAAATTTTAATTTTGGTAATTGAAAATCTTAACTCCAGCATGCTCTTATTTTTTCTGAATCTTCCCGTATTACGCCCCGTTTACATGAATAGTATTGCTGTAGAGTGTTGCTTTAGTATATAATTTTTATGTGATTTATCTATCAAAAATTCTGCAAATATTTTGTATGAATTGTACAAAAAGAGGAAAAAAACAGGTTTGTATTTTTTTGAATCTTATCCTTTTTCCTTCTTATGTATTAAGATTAGTTTTGCATTATTCCATTTAGCTGCTATTCGATTTTTCTATATCTATTTCGTAAAAAATACTGCTGCCTTTTTCCGTATTTACATTTATTTTTGTTTGAATCTAAAGTCAAGGTTTTTTGATTTTTCATGGAACTAACTCTTCATTTATTGTTGTCACTTCTGGTTTTGTACAAATTGTTCGGATATTAAAATTTTTTGTATTTTTTTAGTAGTTTGTCAATAATTCATAAGTAGGAGTATTTAATTTTTTATCTTAAATATCTGTTTTGTCTTTTTTTTTTTAGGTTATTATTTTCGTTTTCATTCAGCATCATATTTAGTTTTATATGTAGATAAATCCATAACCTGTTTGTTAAAATTTATAAATAAAAAATAAATAAATTCTTTAATAGCAAAAAAAAGGGATAAATTAATTTACTTTAATAAGTTAAAATTAGCTTATTTTAGAAACGTTTCAGGCATAGTCCATCATCAGCTTACAACACAGAGTGCACTCAATTAAAACTAAAAACGCACTACAGAGAAATAATGGGACTGTATGTGCATATATTGATAAATAAGTGGACGGTATAACTACGATCAAAGGCAAAAAAGCGTTTATAAATAAATCAAACGCGGGATTTTATTTACAAAATAATAATGAATTTAATGGACAAATTTTTATATTAAAAAGAGGGTTATGGTTATTCGGTATTTAATCGTTTAAGAGATTATTTTTTTATTTATTTATGTAATCATTTTTAACTACATTCATTAAGTTTCTTTTATTATAGGAAGTCAAGACTGTTACTGTTTTTTCTAGTAAATTAGATTTTGTAAGCTTTTCAATTTTATTATTATTAAATGATTTTTTATGTTCTCATATCTGCATTTAATTTTTCTACCTGTTTGACCAACATATGATTTTTCACAATCTGTGCAGTTTATTCTGTATGTACTTTATTTTCATAAATATTATTATTTCTTGTATTTCAAGTATTTATTTTATTTCTTAAATTATTTTTAATTTTGAATGCTATATTTATTCCTTCTTTTTAAATACATTGTTTAATTTATATATATATTATTGTTTATAAATGTGAATGCTATCCAACTTTTATTATTATTATTATTTGTTTTTTATGAATATTTTGATTTAGATTTTATTTTGTATATTCGTTTATCTATTATTTGTTCATCATAGGTATTATTTTTTACCAAAGTTTTTAATATTTTTATTTCTATTTGTTTTTTTGTTTGTGTGATTTGTATTCCCATATTCCTTTTGTTAGTGATTTAAATCACTATAGCTAGAACTTTTACAGTCTTTTTATTAATATTATATTAATATCACAATTACCAGTTTTATCGAATAACCCAGCTTACATAATTCTTCTTTTCTTTTATTTCTGTTTTTAATTTCCTGATATAATTTTTTATTTTCATACGAATTTTTATTTATATTTTTATTCTTAACAGCCGCTAATAACTACAAAACTTTTCCACAATGTACAATTACATTTGATAAGTAATCAATTTCTTTTGTCACTGCCTTATCCATGTTTCCGCATAATACGGCTTTAGAAATAAAATAAAGCAGTGCGCGTAATTTCATTAATATATTTTATTTTTATTAAAAAGAATTTAAAAAACTGAATTAAAAATATCGAAAGAGAATGCATTGTGTATATTGTTTAATGATTTGCGTTTATATTGATTAAATTTAAAAAATGTAATTTAAATTTAGTACTGGTATCAGTTGAAGACGAATTGATGGTACAAATTTCTCCAATAGTGGATGTGTATAAAAACCTCCTTGAAAAAGCAATCAATTCAGACGATAGTTCAAATTTAACAGATGATAATGCAGATACAGAGGAAACCAACACATCAAAATCTCTAATGATAATGTCACTTAAAGGTTTATCAAATCTTGTAAAAATTATTCCAACGAATGATCAATTAACCTTTGAGGTATATATATATATATATATATATATCTTTATTATATAAAAAAGTTATAAAATTTTCGTATAAAATTTTCAATTTGCTAAACTAATAACCAGAAATAATTGATTTTTATTTTTTTGTATATTAGCAAATTTTTTCTGATATTTAATGCTCTCAAATTCTCAATTGTAATTTATTTCAGACTATATTTGAAATGTATTTCCATTTTTCGATTAATGTTGATTTTAATTGTGTTTAATGAACATTTACATAATGTAAAAAATAAAACTGAAATATGCAATTATTACACATTTAGATTCTATAACAGTGATTAGCTGTTAATTTGTTATTACACTTGGCGAAAATAAATAACATGCAGCAAAAAAAAATTAGTCCGTACATCTTTTTCGTGATAACATATGCTTGTGAAACATGAGTCCTGAAAAAAGAATATAAATATTTTAGGAATAACAAAAATGGATCATAAAATCGTAAAATGGATACAGGATAAAGCGGAATTGGACAGATAATGTAGTCCGGGCAACAAATGATAGATGACTTGTAAGGGTTAATTGCTAACTAATAGAAATCAAAAGGCCGCGATCATGAGAAGGATTACAAAATAAAAAAGAAAATAGAAACAACATCGATGCGTATAGCACGAAATCGAGAAGAATGCCGAACTTCGGTTACAATTATGCCAAATGTTAATTAATTATAAGGAGAGGCTGCACCGTAAAAAATTGGTTAATACAGTCCCAAATGATAATGATGATGATATATTGAAGAACAAATTATTTTAATTTTAGTTACACCGTCTATCAAAATTTTTAAATTTCGCTATTTTCTCTGAGTTTCTAGTGACTCGGGTTTTTATAGAACGAAATAAAAATAAACGTATTTTTACACCACATTTTATTATTTTCATACCACCAGGTAGCTTTGAAAGTTATTGTTGTATCTACAGCATCAATTTTAGAAGTTTTAACCCCCCCCCCTGCTTTTTTTTTTTTTTTGTTAATAACTTTAACTTAGTTTCCCGTTTGCATTGCATATTTATATATTTGGTTTTTACTGTAATAACAATGCAAAGAAATTTATGTGCCAGAAGTTTGTTTTGAACTCTACGCTTACAAAATTATAACAACAGAATTTTAAGTGACTGCAAATATAGTCTAAATTCAAATGTAGCCTAATTCAAATTTTAATTTAATTAAGTATTCTTGATCAATCTGCGATTTGTTTTAAGAACAATACCGTTTATTGAATAAAATTAGAAATATTTTAATTCCATGAAGTAAATATCTTTAAATTTTAAAAACATGTAAAATTTGAAATTACCATATTGAAACTGTTTTTCATCTTTTTTTTATTATGTAATGTTAAAATTTATGTTAAATTAGATTTGTCGTTACATGTTTTTCCGGTCTTCATTAAAGGCCATGGGTGGATCAGAATGGTAAATTTGCCCTGAAGAGCTATCGGGTTGATATTTGGATGATAAGTGGATACTACCAAGGAACATTCGTGACAGAAGTTTCAGATCACTCACTCCTCTAGTTTTTGAAAAACTCACGTTTTGCCGAAATGCGGTTAATTTTTTTTTCTCGAATGCAAGTTGACTGATTTTTTAAATTTTTTAGTATGTTGTAGACTCATGGAAGCAGCATTTTAGAAAAAATTAACAAACACCTCCTATCGTGTTTGACCCCCCAAATGACACTTTCTAACATTCTTCATGTTTTCTACCAATGGAAATACATGGGCACAAAAATGAAACTGGTATTTTCAGATGTATTTTAGACCTCTAAATAACATATATTTAGTTCAAAAAAAAAAATTTAGTGGGTCCCGATAAAAATTAACAAAAACTTAGAGTAAGTTGAAATTTTATTAAAAATGAAGGCGTTTTTTTTTTTATTATTTTTTTCTCATCTAGGTAGATTTTATTTCTTGGTCATCCCAAAAATCCGGGATCCAGGTTTTTTCCTTGTTTAGTGTAATTTTTATTTTCAATCATGAGTTCCAGACGAAATACGGCAAATTAAGTGTTGCATTTGTAATAGATTTTTAGGAAAGACAAAAAGTACTTCCAAGTTCATCTTGTCGGAGGAGAATGTAGCGACTTTTTCTCCCGCAAAAGCCACAATTTATTATTTAGCATATGGCCGTTACCGGTCCAAAATGATGAGACCGGCTGAAATTCTTAACCGCCTATAGTGAGAGGTGGTGATTGAAGAAGACAGCAACGAGGATTGATGTTTTCGATTTTATTTTTACTGGGTATTGAAATAAATAAATTCCTTTCCATATGACTTCTTGCATTCTTACTTAAGAGTCTGCTTAAGTATAGTGTACATTTGTATTACCTCGTTTTGACTCAATTTTTGGGTTGGAGTGCTACAATGGCTCAGGGGGATCGGTGCTTCTTGTCCATAGTATTGTATTGAAACAAGCGGCATGTAGGTAAAGTATAACAGCTTCATTTTCAATAAAATTTACGCTTACCCTACGTTTTTGCTAATTTTTATCGGGACCCACTAAATTTTTTTTTTTGAACTAAATATATGTTATTTAGAGGTCTAAAATACATCTGAAAATACCAGTTTCATTTTTGTGTCCATGTATTTTCATTGGTAAAAAATATGAAGAATGTTAGAAAGTGTCATTTGGAGGAGGGTCAAAAATGATATGAGGGGGTTGTTAATTTTTTCTAAAATGCCTCTTCCATATGTCTACAACATACTAAAAAATTTTAAAAATCGGTCAACTTGCACTTGAGAAAAAAAAATTAACCGCATTTCAGCAAAAAGTGAGTTTCTCAAAAACTAGAGGAGTGAGTGAACTGAAACTTCTGCACGAATGTTCCTTGGTGGTTCCACTTACCGCCCAAACATCAACCCCGATAGCTCTCCAGGGCAAATTTACCATTCTTATCCACATCATGACCTTTGTCGCGAATTTTAAAAATGTTCACCGTGAAAAGAAATATTTGTTGAGTGTTCGGTGTGTTTATACTATATCGTACAATATTTAAATAATTATTTAACGATCGGTAATATTTTGATTAGGTACTGGATTGGTTAATGTTGATAGCTGAAAAACATTCATTCAATAATGTAAATAACACAAAGATATTTATACAGCTACTATTGATGCTGACTAATAAGTGTAAAACCGATTTAACTTTATTGGATAGCATGGTAGCACAGTTGTGCCACACATTTCCATCAATAAATGATGTAAGTATGAAAGAAAAGCAACACCACATTACGATTTCATTCGCTGTTTTATAATGTTTACAGAAATTTTGCAGTGCCATTTATTTCTATCGAGTATAACTACATTGTGATTATTTGTCAAAATATTTTAATCTGTATGGATAACTTTTTAGACAGTTGGCGATGCCGCCGTTAGGCCTTTAATGATAATAACAAGTGAAAATAAAAATGCTGTACTACAATTAGTTTGTTCTACCTTAATTACTCATCTGGAAGATGTTGAATGGGCCATCGTACGTTTCAAATCGGAACATTTTATTATACCGTATGTTGAACTGAAATCAAAGGATTGTGAGTAATTTTTTTGTAAACATTATTTTATTAAAAATTGAAATAAAAAATATAACGAAGTTTGTTAATAGAGACTTATTTTTCTTAAATTACAATTGTGTACAATTGTAAATGGTATTACGTCAAATGCCGCGTTGCTGTGTGCGAACGAAATAAGATTTTTCAACGAAAACCAAACTCCTAGATTTGGTCGGAATTAAAATCGCACTCTAATGTATTGTTATTGACTTAAACGTTTCAGTATAGCAAAATTTATTTCTAAACATTTAATCATTTGCTTTTATAACACTTACGGTACCGGACTAAACTTTCACCGAATCAGGACATGCGGAAAGTATATCGGAACGTTACGATCGTAAAAGAAAATTCAACTAATTTTTTGCGGAATAGACATTTTAGTCAAAACTTATATTTTAGCCAACAAAAATATATTGTTGAAAAAGGTGTGTTATAGATATTCTCATGGATGGTCTAAAAAGTAATAAGCTGTAATTCAGATCTTTAATTTCTGTGCTATGATATACCACTCTGTTTTTAAAAGGTTGCAGTGTATATCTTCGTGATTGCAATCTATAATTTTTAACTCCTTCTTAACTCCTGGAAATAACAAAAAGTTTCAAGGTGCAAATCTGGCCTAAATGAATGATAAAGCACCGCATTAATTTCTGCTTTTAAACAGTCTATCATTATGGTGCAATATAATTTTATTTTAACTTTTTTTTTTCTTTTTTCTTTTTTTTTTTCTTTAATAAATTACCATTAATTTTAGTGCACTGATATATCGGGAAATATTCACAATGGTCCCTACAAGTTCATAATGTGTACATTGCGTATAACTTTATCTACTTTTTAGAGTAAATGTTTCCGTTTATTTCTGTTGAGAACCTTGTTGTTTAATCTTCGGGATATGTAAAACTCATCGACCGTTAGCGGATTATGAAAATAAGTTCTACAGCATGTATTTTTTGATTAGTAAAAAACATTATTTATAATAAAAATTCTATGAAGTATTTAATAGTTTATGGGTTTTTTTCTTCTTTTTTTTTGAGTTAAGGAAATCTGGTTTAAAAATAGCAGTTACTCTGATTGTTCTTTAAATATTCTTCGAATACTTTTTAGATATGTGTATATGAAATTAATCAATATTTTTTTCACGATAAGCGAGTTGCAGATGTGGTTTATGTTATCAATCATCAGTACCCATACCAATCCGTGCAAAATGTACATAATTGTAGGTAAACGAAACGTCTAACTACATGTGTTTATGCAGTGCCGTATTTAAGCTGATTTTAATATGAAAAATCATACTTTTTGAACAAACCACTTAAATTGTTTTATAGTTCTATTTGCTTTAATACATACTTTTTCTTCCTCCGTTTCTTAGAATATTTTTCGAAATTAAATATATATATATAATGTTTGATATTAATATTTAATTTTTTAGTTTTTTATATATTTTTAATGTTTATTGATAGACGCTGGTGTATTAAGAAAGAAAGAAAAAGAATTATGTCAACGGTTGACACATATAGCATTAATGACGAAATCAATTAGTGCTATTGCTATACCGACTGGTCAGTCGATGGAAATTGTTTTCAAATTGATTACAAACACTTATTCCGTCATAAGTTTATTAACAAAATACTTCACAGTACGTTCATCTAGTTCAAATCCGGCATATCAGTATGCCTTGTAAGTATATTAGCGACCTACAATAAAAATTATCTTATAATTATTTACTAGTAATAGGATGTGGTCTGTTGTTTTTTCAAACTTTAAACATTATTATTCGAATCATTACATTTGTAAGTGTGCAGGCTCGGGCGCGTGTGTTTGTGATGTATGTACGATCCTACAAGAGATATTTCAAATGGATTTTGTTAGCTCGAGCTAAAGAAAAAAATACGATTTTTTATAATTTAATCCCGAAAATTCCATTACCATTAGTTACTTAAAATGTCTACATGTTTTTTTTTACTATGGAGAAACTCTGCGCTGTTTAGAGATCTTGTTATCTTTGCCTAATCGTCAGGATTGAGCTCTTTCTAGCAAAATTTTATATATTAAAGACGCTGTTTTTTTTGTTTTTTTTTTTGATTGTATGTAAGTGATATATATATGTGTGTGTGTGTGTGTGTGTGTGTGAATATTTCATTTTAATTGAGGTTGTTTTTTTGTTGTTTTTTTTTTGAAACGCGTTGGGTTGGTGTTGAGAAGCGGATATATATCCGCAGTTGGAAAGGACACATATATCAACTACTTTAGCGGAATTGATTTATGCATCTCTATTTTCATCTTTTAAAACATGCACTTCCTGCATTTTGTTTTTTATATCTTCAGTTTCTTTACCTCTTCGGCAGATATATTATTAATATTTAGATTTATTAAATTTTTACGAGCTCTAACATCGTGGTGTTGGTTGTAAATTAATGTACTTATTGGGAGTACAAATTAATTCGGCCCGCTTTAAAGGATGGCGCTGACTGTTATGGATGTGTTATAGGGACAGCTGATTTCGATGGTTTTAGAAAGGTTAGACATCTGTCAATAGTGTATAGTTTATATCGCGTTCAGTTTCGTACGGAAACCTTGTGTTTTACTATGTTGAATATGTCAAATTTTGTGTTAACTAAGCAGCATTTGCGGGAGGTTTTAGTTTTCTTCTTTAATTGGAAGAAAAGTACAGCTGAAGCTCATCGAATGCTTGCGGAAGTTTATGGTGACAATGCTCCAACTGATAAATCATGTAGGGAATGTTTTCGACGTTTCAAGAATGATGATTTCAGCGTTGAAGACAAGCCTCGCTCTGGACAACTAAAAAATTCTGAAGACAAAGAATTGGAGGCATTACTCGATGAAGATCCGAGTCAAACGTAAGAGAAACTTGCAGAATCATTGGGAGTTACCCAACAAGCAGTTTCGGTTACAATCCATGCGAATGATTCGAAAGCAAAGAAATTGGGTGCCTCCGAACTGAAACTGAAAGACGTTGAAAAGCGATTTTTCACGTGTGAACAGCTAATTCAAAGGAAACAAAGAAAGCGGCTTTTACATCAAATTGTGACTGGGGATGAGAAATGGATATTCTACGACAGCCCCAAGAAGAAAAAATACTACACTATGCCCGGTCAATCATTGCCATCGACGTCAACATCAACACCAAAACCGAACATTCATGGTTCGAAGGTGTATCTGATGGGACAAAAACGGTGTGGTACACTACGAGCTGCTACAACCTGGCGATTCCATTATGGGCGATCGGTACAGGCTACAATTGATTCATTTGAGCCATGCATTACGAGAAAAACGGCCGGAATACGAGCAAAGACATGACAAAATTATTCTTTTGCACGACAACGCTCGGCCTCATGTCGCAAAAGTCATAAAAACATACGTGGAAACGCTTAAGTGGGATATTTTATCGCACCCGCCATATTCGCCGGACATTGCTCCTTCTGATTACTGGTTGTTCCGACAGATGCAGCATGATTTAGCAGATAAGCGGTTCACTTCTTTCGCAGAAATGAAAAATTGGCTCCTAACTTGGATCGCCTCAAAATATGAGACATTTCTTCGAGATGGAATTTGAAAATTACCTGAGAAGTGGGGAAAAGTAGTAGCCAGTGATGGGCAGTACTTCGATTAATTTGTTCATTTCATTTTGTTCCAAAATAAATGCATTTTTTACCAACGAATGTCCTCTCAATGTTTAAAAAATAAATCCCAACTTTCGTTTATTTTTAAATGCGTGTGTATGTGTGTTACACATATGTATGTATATGTACAATATACTAGCTGTTACCCACGGCTTCATCTATATATTAATAGTTATTAAATCTCTATTAATTTTTTCCTCATCTATCTTTGCAGTAAATTCTATATTACTGCTAAGATTTCTTTTCTTCGATCATTACGTACTTTTTTTCTTTGTTCTGGACACATTACCACTATAACAATCAAAACAATTTGTAAAGCCAGCAAACAATAGTTAACGAGGATATAGGATTTGTATTGCTAATAATATTTCCAGTAGCAAACATTGAAACTTCTATTGTAGTATTCTTTTTAATTTTTCCATAACTGAAAATTGAAATTTCTGAAATATCCCAATAAGTGCTAT
Source organism: Icerya purchasi (assembly GCA_039619475.1). NCBI lineage: Eukaryota > Metazoa > Arthropoda > Insecta > Hemiptera > Monophlebidae > Icerya > Icerya purchasi. Next base: position 271,902,012 of record CM077115.1, on the reverse strand, counting down.
TTTTTTATCGAACATTATTATTTCCTATATTGTGTTGCCAAACGATTAAAAAAAAAAAAAAAAACATATTATGAAGAATTATCTCCTTTTTGTCGAAATATTGAACACAGATGAACTCAACATTACTTCCGAAACGTCACTTTGTTTTAATCACTGACAAAAATTATCTCTTTTTTAAAAGAAATATTTTTATTTATACCTGTTTGCTAGAAATAACTTTTTTAAAATGTATTTGCTATTTAGTAAATATATTATTTAAAAAAAGTTATCTTCCTTCTTCACCATTCCATTTTCCTCATACCATTCGTTCATTCCAAAACTGTCCATTTACCTACCCATCCAATTCTTTAAACTTTAAATATGTATAAATGGTTTTTATTCTTTTTGTTTTTTAATCAACCTTTTTATGTAAACAGAAAAGTTCAGTAATAAGTGTAGGTGTTACCATTCTAGTTTTTAAAGAGTGGTCAAGTTCTCTTTTTTTTTTTTTTTCTTATAACTTTACATTTTTTCAGTATATTCAATTAAAATAATACACGTTTACATAATTATATCGATATCTTTGATCAAAATTATTTTGAAATTTAAAAAATGTCTAATATTGAAGTAATGTAACCGCGACTGTTCTTAATAATAACCACTAGTGATCTAATAAAATTATATTTGCAATATAATTAATAATAATAATTGCTGCTTAATCGAGTATAGTCCACAACAAGTCAAGAAAAAAAACATTTGTAATATAGAAGTAATACGAGCAATATTATACTTATGCGTGGTCTACTCAATAATGCAAAAATTTACATTTGCAATAGTAAAGTAATTTAGTCAGTCTTACAAAAAGCAAATTCTGGAAGCGGTTTTGTAGGTAGTAGATGTTGCTTAATTTACTTATGTTTATTGGCGTGGCATACCCCGAAATGTGTCTTAGTTTAAACCTTCGCCGGTTATTAAACAAGACGGATGATATCAACTCGAATATGAACAACTTTTGAAACGTCACTATGCACCAAATAAGTTATGAAAGAGACCAAGCACGGACCATCAACAGATATATTAACCACTTTGTGACGAACCTTTATTTCACCGATTAAAATAATTTCTAATTTCGTGTTAATTGCAATTTTATTATACGCAACGGTAATTAAAATTAAATATATTGAAATTCAAAGTCTAATTTTACGTTTTCTTAGTATATTATTAGTCGAAGAATATATTTTTATTAACCCAGAAATAATTACAACCTACATAAATTGATATAATACGAGTATTAAATCAAAAATACGTACACAATTCTATTGAACAAAATACTTATATACGAATAACGGAGATCGAACTAATGAGATGATGTGCATTAAACCACATGCAGATACTATTCGAATTATAAAATACGAATGAAACTGCACTAATCAATAAAAATGTTTTTCCAAGTAACATTTTTTTTTGACAAGAAAAAAATAACAACGATACGTACACAATCAAAAAATTTTCTTATTAAATAGTACTGTAGTTATAATATTCAAACAGCCGTCCATTATTGCCAAAGTTTAGAAATATGTATTTTTCGGTCTATGCAACTAAATATTTAAAATTATTTAAAAGACTAATTTCTTTCTTGTTCAACATGTTTATATATATTTGTTTATCAGTTTGCTTGCATTAAGTTTTGTTTTTTTGCGATTTTAATTTTTTTACAACTTTCTGAGGGAATCTACATTCCAAATTTCAAGTTCGTATGTGTTTGTAATTACAGGGATTTTGTATTTTTAAATTTTCGTTCCTTTTCCCGATTTCTAATGTTAGACATATAATTGTTACAATTACATTCTTAGAAAGCACCTAATAACTTCGTAAGACCTACCTACCGAATTTTAAGTTTGTATAGTATTACGGTAAAAAAAATTTTAAATGTTTTTAGATACAACAAATTGGTGAAGGTTGCCGGAACACATCTGTCTTCGCAAGTAGCGGAACTAATCATATTTGTAGAGGTAAATTAATTTATATTATATAAAATGTGCTAACTTTAATACTTTAATATGTCAAATAGTTACATATCGAATTCATTCACACATTTTTTAGAGTAAAAATGCGACCAAATTTTAAAAGGGAAATTTTTAAGATGTGAGTGCAAAATAAAATAAACGGTTTCGAATTAAAAATAATAATAAACATTTAATATATTTAAGAAGTAATGTTCAATTTATGTGTGACGACACATTTAACGTACCAATGTTAGAAAGATTTTTTTCTATGAAATTCAAATGTAATTAATGAAAGACAGTCAATAAGTATTTTTATAATATATTCGTATCTATTTATTATACATATATTAGTGGAGTCATCCTTAAATTGCTGGCACATAACTTGCTAAGCTGAACATATCAAAAACCTTTTCAGACTATCTGCCGTTTTGTTGTACCTCTGCAATGTTACCTGATCTTATCTGTTAGTGGGAAATATTGATTATCAAACTTCCTTTTACACATCAGTTTACATTAGCTCCGTGTTCTACGAATAATTTCGCAATAAAAACAAAAAAAAACGCCGACATCTATACCGATTTATTAGTTTGCAGCGTGGTAAGATTAAACAAAATCGTCCACCTTCCATCAAACGAAAATAAACACCAATTCTCACGCAGTCATTTTTAGAATTACGTATGCATATAATGTACAGAATTACGAAAAAATTCAAGAAACGCGAAACGTATCGAGTCTCTTTCCCTTAGCGACAACATCAAAATTTTAGAACACCTTATGAATATGCATGTTTAAGGGAATATTAGAGGAAAAATATATTTAGATCTACGAGAACCCGAGAACCTCGGAAATAGAAAAATATTATTTTAATTTCGGGTACGTTATGCAGCGATGAAAAGCTCTAGAAATGATAAAACCATAATATGTCGGTTTATCCACGAAGTTAAAAATTTTTAAACAATTCAACAAATCATGAAGAATGGCGCCGCGTAGTTCTTTTAACGAAAGTTATAAGTTTCTTATAAACGTGTTTTTTATAGGAAATTTCTATAGTTAAGCATAAGCAAAATTTTTAGCTCTAAATCAGAAACTTCAGAGCTCTGATAATTTCTGAGATCGAAAAAAAAGTTGAAAAAAACTTTATGGAATAATTTGTTTTCGATGTAGTATTATAAAAATTTAAATTGAAAAATCCATTTCCTAGCGTACAAAAATCTCGACTAACTTCTGTATACCGCAATAATTATCTTTTATTATTTTTTAATTTATTTATTTTTTTCAAATATTTAATCCTATATAACAAGTAGTAATTAATATATTATAAATAATACGTAACTATCATACGGTTCTACATATAATTTCTTAACAAATTTTTTTTATTTTTATTTTTGATTCCCGTTTTTTTTTATTTTAAATTGTCACGCGATCATTTTAATTTCTTATATATCATTTTTTCTAAAAAATGTTTTGCCGAATAAAAACTTTTAATTACAATTTTATCCGTCCAAAAGTCTGGAATGTTTCTAAAAATAATTAAAATATTCGAATCCGCGCGTGATCATAAATAATCGGGTAATGAGAAGTATACAGTGCTTTAGGTTGACTTCTTAACACTATTTTTAGTTTGTGTTTTGTTTTTTTGTTCCGTAGATAAAAAAAATTGTTAATTGAGTATTTTCTAGGTTCGGCTTGAGGTAATTGTTACGGTAGTATTTTCCCATGACAGATTAGCTTTTACTTCATCAAACATTTATTTTATGTCGTAATGGCTTAATCGTCAACATATATCAAACGATTAGTTTAACTTGTGATCGACTGATGATTAGTATGTATATATTACATCGGATAAGATTGAGACCAGTATAATTCCCTGTGGCAGGCCGTTATTTTTTCTTCTCCGTCTTATTATTTTTATTTTGCAGTTTCGCATAGAATCATCGGTCTTTTTATATTGTAATAATAATTTTTTCCAATTTTGTATTTCCATTAAGCTTGTATACCTTTTTTCAACAGTAATCTGTGATTAATTGTATCCATAGGTAGCTGTTAAATCTATAAAAGCTGCTTCTATTATCATTTTATTTTCGTATCCATCTTTTAATTCAAAATCTGTGGTATACATGATTTTTCTTTTCTAAAACCAGCCTTTTGCTCAGTAAGTTTTCCATAAATTTTCTTGTTTATTCTGTTTAGTATCGTTCTTTCAAAGATTTTGTAAGTATGACACAACAATAACTTCGTGTTATATTGTATTAAATATTTAACAACTCCTAATATTTATTTTTCAGATGATTGCACTTTGGAAAAAAATTAAAAAGTAATGGCATACACAACTGCTATCTGAGCATAAAGCATCGTGCGTCAAGGATTCCGTGTGCTAAAAAATGAATTACTGAAATTTAAATTTATATGATACTGCATCAAATATTTTCTATAAAGTTTATTAAATTTTTTTCCTTCCGATTTTAAAAATTACCGGGTCTAAAATATTTTTTTTTATCCCCAAGGTTCTTGTGGTCCCGAAGGCCTAATATCATCCACTATATTTTTCGTTAAACGCGACGATCAGTGACATCGTGATTTATTCGTACATCGGTATAGGAGGAACAGAAGTCAAAATTCTTCTTCTTCTGTATCCGCCGTCTCCAAATTGAAGGTTGGCGATCTACGATTGAAAATTTTCTTTTACAATGGCCGATCGGAGGAGTTGTATAGAAGAGCAGTCGAACCAGTTGATAAGCTTATTCATGAATTTTGACGTCTTCCTCTCGATCTCTTCCCATTTATCTTTCCTTCCAATATGATTTTCAGAATTTCGTATTTGGGGCCTCGTATGATGTGTCCGAGGTACTGCAGCTTCCGTTTCTTGATGGTTTGCATTACTTCAAGGGTCTTTCCCATTCTTTCGAGTACCTCGATATTAGTGACTTTTTCACCCATGATATTTTCAGAATGCGCCCGTAAAATGCGTTAATATTTTTTTTCCAATGATGCATTCAGGGTCTAGCTCTCACAACGATAAAGCAAAATAGAGGATAAATTTAATTAATCAGCAATACACAATATAGCGTATGGAAATAAGACAAAATCATTCATTGATGGCTCTGTATTGTAATAGAAGATTGTATTAATCCTAGCACATGCGGCGATATAACATTAAGTCAAGACTCAAAGTTAAGTACAACAATGAAAAGGACGAAAAACGAACAAAACCGTTTACACTGAACCAACAACGTCACATTCCTCTATTTAATTTGTTGTCGTAATAACACGTAGTTTAATTCAAACGTTTCTTCTATGATTTTTAGTCAGTATAAAGTATCGACATTTGTCAAGCGTATTAATCTAAGCTAATACATTATTTCCGTGTATTGCAATACAAATGTAAATTTAATACTTTATACGCATCACAAATATAGTATAAATTATTATTGAATGCATTGAAAAACTTTCTTTTTCTTTCTGTTAAATGGTTAAACATATTAAAAGTTTGAATCGAAAAAATATTAAGTAGTTAAAATAAAATTATTAAACAAAACTCTAAAAATATGTCACTTACTAAATAATCATATTTTTCCTTCTAATTTCTAGTCTTATGAATTCGACAAAAAAGTTCGGAATAAACGAGTTTCTAGTCAGATTCGTCGTCAAGGAGTTTTAATTCCAAAAGTAGTATCAACTCTGGAAAATTTCACGAAGCTAGTAACTTTACTTAGCAAGAAATGCAAGGTTTGTTTACACTTTTATAAGTACTTACTTTGTTACAGTTACGCGTAACATTAAACATATATGGAAATGCATTATTTAAATAAATTAAACATCTATATTACAAATAAAAATTATTTTATTTTATTTATCGGCAAAGAATATACAGTTCACTCAAAAAAAAGAGAAATAAAATAATAAAAATAAAAAATGAGTAATATAACGTACATTTGTGGAAGTTATTACTTTATATTATAATGTAATAAAGTTTATATTTATGCGATGTTTTTCAAGTTGCATTTTTAATTACAATTTAATCGAATACTCGAAATATTTATTTTTATTAATTAGTGCCAACTGATATAATTCTAGATCTTTCATTATTTCACTTGAGCCAGTTGATATAAATAAAACAGCTCTGTGAATTCGTTATATATAATGAAATAGGGCGAAATGTTATGATTACTGTTATAATAACGGCATTTATTATACTTCGGACGTTACATTCGGGGTTATATAAACACAATATTGCCCCGTTACTAACAAAAAAAATTAAAGACAAAGGATTGTGTTTACCTTTATCATTTATTCGTTCCTTGTGAAAAGTTACTAGCAGTAATGTGAGACATGTAAATTAAAAATAATAATTCTAGTAATAAGGAAAATGACAAAATGAAAGCTTTTTTATTGATCTCTATTTAATAAAATAATTTTGCCGCTTTGCGTGGCTAAAATAAAAACAAACAAAAATATAAAAGAGAAACAAAAAAAAAAGTTAATGAACGGTGGTACGAATGTTATACGAATACGGAAATAAAATAAAATGAAATTTTTTGTGTAACAATTTTATTTTTAAATAAGGCGGTTTGCTTAACGGCCAGAAATGTCTAGTTGGATTTTTATTGGATGCTCTCAAAATCTCATTTTTAATTTATTTTTGGCTAACTATGAATGAAAAACAAAATTTTTTATTTTTATTTTAAATAGTTGCCCCTGTAATTATGACACCATTCAAATTATGATTTCTGTTACGTAAACAATAGTTAATGGAGGAAACGCCTGAGTAAGCAAAGCGAGCAGGAGCGAAGCTCCCCTAGTATTTTATAAAAAATAGAATGTCTTACACGCACATCTAATGATCTCAATAATGTTTTAACAAAAGGATGAAACATAGACGTGCGTAGAAACAAAAAGATAAAAAATATGTATCTTGACTTTTCCGTTGCCAAAATACTTCTTATGTAACCATAACCTAAAACCCAATGCTGTTTAACCGCAAATTTTTTTAAGTATTAAGATCCAGTTGGCTATCGTACTCATATACCCAGCGGAAATTATAAGAAAACAAGTAGTCCCGCATGGTTCATAGAGCTTCACGTTATTCTAAAAACGAATAAAATTGAAAAAAAAATAGTTTTGTATTTTATATTTGTTTTTCCATATTTTTTTTTTTTTTTTTATACTTAAATGCAATTAAAACGAAACTGGTAAAAACTAGTTCATTAAAATGTTTCATATTAACTGGAATAATGTAATAATAAAAATCTAAAAATATAAATCACAGTAATTGAATAAGTATTTTATTGTGCTATTGTCACCAGGATACTTCACTTATGTCAAATGTAAAGTTAACTATAGCACGAGATTTCAGATTGAGTATGAGGAAATTGGAGGAAGTTATCAACAAGCAAAATGAAGAGGTAATACATGTATTTTATAAATTTTTAATTTTTAGCAGAAAATAAAATTATTTTATAATGGTTTCGTTACATTTAAAAATCAAAGTAAAATTCAATTTTTCAAAATTTTTTTGATATAATTTTACTCTGACAAAAAGTAAACATTATTCAAAATAGTTCATTTAAATTATAGCGTATCTTTCTTTTTCTTTTTTTTTTTTTTATTAATATTTATTTATCGGTTCTCTATTATTTAGTAAGTTTTTATCGGTATAAAGCTATTCTGTATTATTTTAGAGTGAGTCAGAAGATAATAATAGCACGACGAATAATGATAACAGCAGAGATGCATCATCGAGTACTTCAAGCGCACCGCAACCTAAACGAAGGCGAAAAATGAGTTGAATCTCATCGTATCCTCTATTTAATCCGTTCTCTTCTTAATTTTTATTCTCAATTTAAGTTAAACTATTTTTAAATAAATACTTTTAGTTTGAAAATCTTTAATTCAATTTCTTTTATTCAATTACAATTCAGTGTATTTTCTAAACTTGTTTTATTTCTAAATAAAATAATGTCAAAAGTGTTTTTGTAAGAAAATAATCTGAGAAGTAAATATTATTTTTCTTCAAGAGCATTCATTTGCATTGAAAAAATTAAATAAATTGTTGATTTTTTAACATACGTTTGTGCCTTAGTTATAAATCAGTTTTTCTAATAAAAAAAGAACAACAAAGATAGGTAGTTAATTAGTTAATATGACGATTTTTAAACGCCGATAGAATATTAGAAAACATAGCTATTTAAATTATTACGTGCGTATTCATCAAAGTTTACTTTGCCATGAGTCTCTTCTTAAAGTTTATTATTTTAGGCGCTATCACATTTTAAATATCGTCGATATTTATTATTTACTTCGTTAGATTGTTTGTTAATTAAATAATTTTGTAATAAATAACATGAACAATAACTATATATATATATATATATTTTTAAATATATTCAATGGCATATTCTATATTTATTTACATAAAAACCACCTAAACCATTTCTATGATAAGGAATATGCGTATATTAAAATAATGAAATCGAAATTTTATAAGCTTGAAGTCGTTTTCGATTAATGATGTGATGTTTTTCAACAATAATTGCATGTATTTCAAAAAAAAAAAAAAAAAAAATCCCGCTCCTGCCATAATGTAGCCATGTTAAATTTTGGCACGCACACAATGTTTTGAAAAAATAACTAGTCCCAAGTACTGAGTGTGGTACTATTCGCAGAATCCGTGTTTATACTCACAAGTTAATGTTCAAAAAAATACTTGTTTGTAGTGTCCGATCGAAACAAAATTTTCGCGAAAACCAAAGTCCAAACTTTTGTTTTATGATCACTTAAGCTAGAGTTAAAATTTTTTTTAAAATAAAATTTGAATACTTTTATTTACCAGCCCATATATAATGTTAAAAAATAAATTGCCTTCATTTTATCATAATTAAAAATGTAATTCGAGAATAACAATTTTTCAGCAGCGTTTTCATGAAACTGCTTTTCCGAGGGCTATGTACTAAAACTTCAGTAAAAATATCTGCCCGTATTTCTTTCTAATCATAGTTCTGAAAGGTATCGTTGAATTGTTTGTTTAATTTCTAATTTTTTCTCATCAGAAAGATTATCCATTATTTGATCAAGAAGAAGTTGTGCATGTTCCATAAACTTTTCTTCTTTTTCCAAGTTAAAATGGGATGTCGCAAGTTTTATAGAAAATTCACATATTTTTTTAGTTTCATTAAGATAATACTTAAATCTTGGATCCAGTAAAATGGAAATAATCAGTGAAAAATATCCCTTATTCGTGGAATCGTGTAATTTTTTTCAAATATTTCTTATCATACGTCTTTATGCCGGGTTTCTAATTTACGATTTAACGATAATAGACAGATTATTGAAATGCAAACATAATCAGACGATAAATCAAGTGAAGTTTCATAGGAAAATTTTGAAACATCTATATGTTTTATATATTGACAGTCCAAGCTTGAAATTATGTTTATTTCGTGGTATTTCACACTGTACAAACTGACTGCTATTTTTTGTTCCGGAAATCTATGTAAGATATGTGCTGTCCTGTCTAATTTCAGCATTTTACAGTGAACAATGCGTTGCAAGTCCATACGGATTTTGGCATTTAGTTCGGTTCCTAGTCGCTTGCTCGCTGCAGTTAAAATGACTCATTATTTTCTCGAAATTTTTTATAACCTTTTCATTTTGCTCTTTTGTAAATTAAGCATTTTTGATCACTAATTGTAATATATGAGCCGTTCAATCTAATTCAATACAGTAATATGACGCTGATCCCATTTGCTGCATTATCACGATTAATATGAAATTCTTTTTCATTAATGTTCTATTCATTATTTCTATTGTTTTTTTTTTTTTTATATATATTTTCTGGTGTGATCATTCTCAAGTACCACTGCACCCAGTATAATTTTTAAACATTGTGATCGCATAATAAAATGGCCTATGAATCTGAGTAGCGAGCCTAATTTACTCTTCATTCATCGTTTAGTTTCAGTTAATTCTTACTTACGACTTATGAGTACTCTCCAAATAGTCCAACTCTGAGCTATAGTAAACTGCTTTCGTAAACCATCGGTGCAGCAAGTGGGACTCTGCCGATTCCTCCTGCACTAGAGATGTTTTACCGAACAATAATATTTTCTCTACATTTTCAACAATACGTCTTGCGATATGTCCAAAAAATTAGTAAATAATACAGCAGAAATGTTATATTTGTGATATTTCCCCGTTATTTATTAAGTATTTATTCTCTTATTCCACGCCCGGTAACAAAACTGGTCTGCTGAGTCGGTATTTATCTACTGGGAGAGATTTTCAGTCATTTATTTAAATCTTTAACAGCACCTTGCTTAAGTGTGTTAATAAGACAGTTGCGTGATAATTGGTACATATTCTAGTGTCATCAATGGGCTTTACTGTTGCTATTCTGCTTACCAACTGCTAATTCTACTGCTATTGTGATTTCAACGTTTTTATTACTGCTATTTTCCGGCTTTTGTTATTTTATTTCTACTAAAAGAAACGATAAGTAGCCGGATTTTTAAACATATACAAATTAATCGTTTGTTTACATATTTTGTTTAATGTTGCAGATTAATGTTTGTATTAATTTACGAACTTATTTTAAAAAAATAAAAATTAAACAACTAATTTACTCTATGGCTCTAATGAAATATAGAAAATGAAATTATTTATGTTACAAATTCCTTAAAAGCGTCAATGAATAATTATTTTAAAAATGAAATACCTATATAATCCACCATGAATATTTTTTAAAACACTTATACATGTCAGTTGTATTAGTTATAATTGAGTCGTTACAATTTTAAATGTTTTTTCACTTCTGATTTTCTTAAAATTATCTTAATTTACTATTTCTAATTTACAATAATTTAACCCATTGCCGATTGTAGCGTAGAATATGGAATGTGAAATGTATTTTCTAAATGGTTACCACATATATCATTAACCATTTGAACAGGGAATAGTCAAAAACAGTTAAACAAGGAGATCATGGTGTACAATTTTATTATATAAATAGGTATTTCATTTTATTCTACCTTTACCACTTTTTCAATTAATTGTCTAACGTGGCACCGAAGTGTTGTTTTGTTCAGGTAATTTACGCTCCTTTCAACATTTGAGTTCAACTTTTAACATGACTCAAACGCCATCGCAAGTTACCCAGGTTCGGATGTCGAATTTATTGATATCGACTTTGTTTATTTCAATTTTTGTAAAATTAAATAATTTCAAATTTTAAATGTGTACGAACTGCAGAAAATCAAACCAGTTCTTATTGGTTGCTTTGGTGCAACCACAGCTAATCGTATTGTAGGGCGAGCCGCCCACTCATATTTTTACCCCTGGATTTTTGACGGTGATCAAGTTAATAGATATTGACGTGCGTTCAGGTTGAAATGTCCTGCAAAAATGTCTAAATAAAAAAATTATCATTCGCCTATGAGACTGCAGCTGCACTCGGCTATTATCAGACCTAGTGCCAACGCTCTCCACCATTTATCACGTTGAGATCGCTAGTAGTGACACCGAACTCCACCATGTGTGCCAAAGGTATCACTTCATTTAATTTTAATAACTGTTCTAAAGAATACATTTTCTCTCTTCCTGGTTTACTTTACCTTAATATTAGTTCGTCCTGTATCATATAAACTTATATTTAACGTCTATCACTATTAGTTATATTTATATTTATAGTATCTAATAATTAGATTACCGATTTGCATATTGTACAAACACCATTACACCACACTTTCCTGGTTGACAGGACTATGTTTTCATCCCGTCACCATTCTAGGTTTAAGTACGCACGCAGAGGACTACCGCATTCACAATACATTTCTGTTACTTGTCTGCAGCTAATTCTCACTTGCACACATCTTTCACTTAAAGACACCAATCTTCTCTGCTTCTTTATACATCAATTATTTTAAATACAGTTGCCCCACCCGCTATGTCACGAATGGGATAATCTAAAAAAAAAAAAAAAAACTAAAATTAACCAAGAACTTTCTGAAATCATTGAAAACATCCAAAATCCAATAATCCAAAGCTTTAAATCCGCCTATAATTCCCAAATACTCTCATGCCCTACCAGCTCGCATCCTCCAACTCATCAAAGCATGGAGACATACCAAAAAGCAAGCTCAAAAAGTTCTCAGCCTTATTGGCAAAAATAGAAACTCTAAACTAAATAACAATCTCAAATGCACACTTTGTGCCTATTCCAACCACCAATTGCAAGAACACTTATCCTCCCTCAAAATTGATCACAACAATCTTTAAAAAATAGCCCGATTTCTGTGCACCCAATCTCTCATCATCCCTTCCCTCATAAAATATACCATTACAGCCCACTCCTCCCAGAGAAAACTACCCTTTTTGCTGACAATCTCAAACCTCAGGTCTGGCCCAACTCCCATGCCCTAATCTTTCTTAGCCTTCAAAACCCACTAAATCCTACAAACTATCCAAAACACATTATCTAAACTTTTTAATGGAATTTTTTTTGTTTTTTACATTACTGATTAAATTTATTCTTGCGCAACTACTTTCAAATCACTGAACTCCCTGCTCCTTTGTACATAGTTTTAAAAAATAAAATTATTATTCATTAAAAAAAAATGTACTTCTAGAATAATTTTTATTGATTCTCTCCTTTTTGAATTAAAATTATACCTTATAATTTTGAATTATAAATATATATATATAAACTGATAACGTCCATTATCTAGCCAATTTAATTAACTACATTTTCAAAAGTGATGTATAAACTCTAATTTCAGTTTCCATTAGAATATAATATTCATTTCGTACATTTGTTACAAGTTACAGTTTACTTCTACATTTAGTTTCGATTAACAATAGGTTATATTATACATAACTCTTTATAAAATATGAAGAATATTTACATAAATGTAAGTAAACAATTTCTTTCGTAACAGGCGACGTTGTTAGCTTCATTATCACGGAATAATTTTTATCCATCTGACAACGCTGTTCGCATGTTTTGCCAATTCTTCGTTTCAAATACATATCTTTTTCAGTTTAAGTTTCGTTTACCTTATTGCGTGTGTATTGAATTCCTTTTTGCCTTGTACCGTTATATTGATTTTTTTTGTTTTGCTTTTTCAATTTTGGTAAAAAATTGAATACTTTTCGTAATAATAAAAATGACACATTTAACATATTGTACACATTGTTAAATAATAGAGTTAATTATTTAATTAGAAATCGATGGCTTTAGTTCCCACACCGGTAAGTGTTTACGCATTTTTAATAATGTTCATTTGTTCTAAAAAATATATTATAGGATTCTTAACTTGTAAATCAATTTACATTTAAACTTAAGTAAAAATGAATTATATTAACATTTACTTGCACGTATGTAACGCTAGTTTTAATATTAAAAGGTGACTTTTTTCTGAAAATTTAGAGTCCGCCGAGTATACGTTAATATTTTATCGATTACTTTCTATGTCTTTATTTTAACAAGTATATAAATGAAATGGCCCTAAATATTTCAGATTTCATAGTCGTTTACAAACAGATAAAGCAGACTTATAAATCGCATTTATCACATTGCAGGGCACACAGATTTATTACACCTATTTTTATTCTGAATATATTTAATTTTTTTTGTAAATCCCTAGAACGTTCACACCAGTTCTTTTTGGTTCTTTCTTAGTAAATATTGGACGTACAACGTCGTTACTTTTAGTCAATTTCCTATTCAATCGATGAATAAATAACTCGCTAATTTTAATTTATATTTTACAGGAAATTAAATAAAAAGAAACAGTTGTAATTTAATATTTCAAGTAATTTTAAATTGTTTGCACTTTAAATGTATTTAGAAGTTAAAATTTTCAAATCACTAGGTTTGGTTATTCAAATAGTGTAATATTTTAAGAAGGATAGTTTTGGTAAACGTAGATTTTACACATAAAAATTATGTTCCATTAAGTCTAAAAATTAATTGTGATTAGATACACATATATCCTATGGGCGTGTTAGGTTTTTCATTAGATACACACAATAAAATTATTCAATATTAATTATTTCCTGGTTATGACTATTGCTATCCAGTGCCAACGTCGGTTAGTTCTTTGTTGTCCGTAGTTTACGGTGTGACTTTTTAGTACTAGAATAACCGGATCAACTTGTTATTCGGGATTATTATACGTGCTGGTCTTAACGGGTTATTAATATAAAAAATTGACGCGATTTAGTATCTTGGTACAATAACGAAAAATTAAAAAAATTACCTTCATTTTCCTGGCCATATTATCATTTTATTATTATTGAAGTAAAACTTTTTATGGGACACTGTGAGTTTCGGGATTTAAAAAAGTTAGAAAGACTAGAGACTAAAAGTTTAATAACTGTAGATCAATGTCTAGTTTATATGATTATGGACACATCATAGTCATCATAAGCCAATTATTTCTATTTTCAAATAAAGGTTACAGAGAAGATAAAAATGATGAAATTTGTGGAAATTATTTTTAGTTATTGCGAGTGAGGCTCAAAAAAATTATGCATCAGTTGAAAACGAACAGTGTAAGAAGTGAAACTTTTTATGGAATGCAAAAAATGTCAACAAAGAAACAAAAAAAAAATACATTAAAGTAAAGAAAAATTGGTAAATTTTTACATTATCGCCTTCGGTTCATTGTGCCTTTTTACAGTTCACAGCGATACGTTCGTCGTCGCTACCTTTTAGTTCGTATCAATTTATTTCATATATTATTACAAATTGAATAAAAATATTAATTTTTTTTAAAAAATTCAAATTTATTGTTTTTAAAATATTTCAAATCTACTCAAAACAATGGATGACTAAAAATTCAAAAGCTAAAAGCTTTGTGTTAGTTCACACACTATAAATACCATTCAGAAAATGAGCGAACTGAAATTACGACCAAAAATGAACTCGGGACAATAATGTAACAGCTTACCGAAAAATTTTCTTAAAACTATAACAGAAAGGATATGTAATATAATTCAATAACAATGTTTAGATAATCTCGAATTAAACATTACAGAAGTTTCACTTGTATATATATATATATACGTATATAATTAGTACGTGCAAGTGAAACTTCTGTAATGTTTAATTCGAGATTATCTAAACATTGTTATTGAATTATATTACATATCATTTCTATTATAGTTTTAAGTAAATTTTTCTTTACTTCAATGTATTTCTTTTTGTTTCTTGTTGACAGTTTTTGCATTCCATAAAAAGTTTCACTTCTAACGCCGTTAGTTTTTAACTGAGGCGCAGTTTTTTGTTTTTTTAGTTTTTGTTTCTTTTTATACTGTTTAATATCTTAATTTTTGAAATGATTAATGGAAATGAATTGAGTTATCCGCTGTGTAATTTCTCGCATTTTAAATGGGCGCGATTTACAGAAGACGAAATAAGGCGATTTCACATTCGCAACACATTCTTCCATATTTCAAATTTAATTAATTTTTATGAATTTCTTTGTTTACGTTTTCATTTTGTTTATCTTATTTTTTCTATTTTCACATTCTTTTTTTAATGAAAAAGTATAATTTCTTGTAAACTTCCGAGTATCATTTTCTAACTCTGCCACAAAAATGTATCCAGCTTATTAAGGTATATCAATTTTGTTATTTATTTTAACAAAATTAAACCAATTATCAATCAAAAACAACAAATATTATATCAATTTTATTTAGTATTCCTATTTTTAAAATTACTGCACTTCTAATTAATTTTATGTTATTTTTAAAATTTCCTTTTTATAGTATTTCGTTCTTTTTTTTTTGCTTCATTTTCGATATATTACAAGTGAAATTTTAGTTCTTCATTTTTGAAATTATTCATAGTTTGTGTTTGTTCACACATAAAAAGTAAACGAAGCCGTCCCATACTCTCGACAGGATGTTGGGGTTTGTGGTTCACAATGTACTAAGCCCAATGGAATTGACGAGAATAGGGTGACCAGTTCCTATTATTTCAGACTGGATAAATCTAGGAGCGGAACGAGGCATGAACCTATGAATAACGCAGAAATGAACGAATTAAAATTTTTGGGCTGAAATGAACTAGTGTGAACCATCTAGGCGCTTATCTGTTTTTCTGTTTTTGTAAGGTATTCTGACAATGTTTTAAAATTTTTCAATCAAGTGCTGATTATGTATCGCTATAAAAATGTAATTTATTTAATCAAATATAATGTGTTTTTTAAGAATAATTACTAATCGTATTAATTTCTAATGTATTGAAAAATGATTCCTAGTATATTCCCCTATTTGTATGACTACCTTTAACGTTACGGAATGAAATTTTATTTTCCCTCGCGGTTTAATTTTGTAAATCTGAATTTTCCATTTATAACTCGGTACCGAACTTTATTACATTTAGTATGCGTTTTGTAAAGTTTAATATTTTGAATTATATTTGCGTTTTTTAAATGTTAGAAAACTGCTTCTGAAATAATATTTATCTTCTTTTACATTAAGAGAAACATTTATTTCTCTTATTTGTAACCAATATCAAAACAAAAGAAAAAAGAAACATCATGTTCAGTTTTTTGTACACTCGTATTTTTCAAGAACGGTTTTAACCTTTTCGGTTTTACCATTCAGGCATTATCTTGTTGAGGAAATAATTTTTTATTGTACTTTACCCAAAACCGGATGAAAATGCAATTTTCCGAAGTCTCATATCAAAAATTAATCTCCTTTATCATCGTATCTATCTCGTAAAATTTTTTTAAAATGTACTCATTTACGATTTATTTAAGACCGAAACCGTGAAGTTTCTTATAAAATAATAATTCATATTTTCGCAGTTTTTAAAATTTCATTTTTCCAATACTTTTTTTTTTTATTAAAAGTGTCCACAATTTAAAAGCTGTTCTTAAATGTTTTGCTTGTTCTAAAATTGACATTTATATTGAAAGCAGTTATAAAGTTGTACAAATTTTAAAAAATTTTCACAAAAAAGAAAGTAGGAATAACACTTACTGTGATTCTTTTAAAGCATAATATCATAAACCTCCGCGGAATTTTAAAAATTGGTAGTGATATTTAAATAAGATTTCGCGTTATTTTAATTTTTGTTATTATTAAACTTGGTAATATTTTAAACCTAAGTAAAAATTATAATTCTTTAGAAGTGGAATATAAAACGAGTTGTTGAAAAAGATGTTTATGAACCGGCTGAAGATACTTTTTTATTAATTGACGCGATCGAAGATGATATTGTAACGTTGCTACAAAAGAAAGTAAAAACAATTTTAGAAGTAGGCTCTGGTTCTGGAGTCGTTGTAGCAGCTTTGTCTTCCATTTTTCAAAATAATGCATTCTGCCTAGCTTTGGATATATGTAAAAATGCTTGTTTGATAACCAAAGACACCGCTAACCTCAATAATGTTAAGGTATGTGTATTGCTTTATTTAATTACAAATATTTTTATGAAGATAGTACAGGGAATATTACAGGAAATTTCATGTTTTAAAACAAACAAATAAAGAAGGTAAACAGATGCACTAATAATTACGAAATAAAGGAAAAGTCAAACGCCCAGAAAATGAAATATACCAAAAATTTATGTTATCGTAAATATCACCATCTTTATAATAATGAAAAAAGTTATATTGGGCTCATATTCGCCAAACGTATATTTTCGATATTTTAAAATTTAATAATTTTGTACTATTTCTGATTATTTTAAAAAGTATATATTAAAAACAGAAGGAAAAAAGAAAGTTTAATTCGAATCATCTCGCAAACGTTTATTTGTAATTTAGTAAAACTGGAGAATCAAAGTGAATTTTTTTCCGAAATATTTTTGATCTATTATCGAAATTGGGTCACTATTTTACGTTTATGTACTGTCTGATATGTTATAAATAAACTAATGGAAGAATTTAAAAATCGATGATGTACTACCGCAGGATATGTTATCCTTATGAATAGTGTGAAGAAAATTAATATAATCTGATTTTAGAAAAAATAAATACTAAAGATAAATCTGCTTATTATCGATTTCCAAAAGAGAAAAGCGAAGTTTTCATTACACGTTCATGTAAAAAGGAGAAGAGCGAAAGCCATAAAGGTTGTTTTACTCCATTCATTTCATAATTGAACAGAGTGGTCTCCTATCAAGGACTGAGAGTTTTAAATACTGAGATTAAACTAGAAATTTTTTTGTAAAACCTTAAAAAATAAACAGTTTTGATTTTTCTAAACCGTTTTTGAAAGTAAATTCAAATTTGTCGTTGAAAAAGGTTACTTTGTTTTATATGAGTCTCGGTACTTTTCTAAAATAAATAACTTTTCATATTATTATGTTATAAAAGAGAAAAAACGTGGTATTTATTAGTCAATTTGTATAAATATCACATTTACAACCAGTTTTATAATTATTATTCGGAACTATTTTAATAGAAATTCTACTATAAACGTATATCGCAGATTTAATGATCAGATTTTTTAAAGCAGACGTATATTTCTGGGATAACGGTTGCTATAATAACCTCGGAATATAAATGAAATAATTCCGATTAACAGTAAAACAGAGGATTAGGTTCATTTTTCCTCGCAATGATATTGTCGAATACTGACTGAGAAGTGATCGAGATCTAGTTTACTTTTTCATAGCATGTTCATACTACTTTCCAGTTTTCTTTATTCAGGTTATTTAAACGCATCTTCCAATTTTTATTACTTTAAGTAGTCAGTTAATAATAAAATTAAAGAATACGGTAATAACACAGATAATTAAATCCATACTTTGTTATTGAATTATGACTTGAAAATGTCGGTTTTTTATTATTACCGTTAACCTTTACAAAATCTTTTCAATTTATAAAAAAATTTAAATCAGCATGATCAGGTTATAATTGAGTAAGAAAAAACAGATTAACTTTTTTGTGCTATTATCATATTCTTTAATTTTATTATCGAGTATTTATACTAATAACAATGTTAATCAAGCGTGATATTTCAAGCATTGAGGATTATTCCGTATGTTAAGTTAAAGATAACCATAATTTACATTTACATAATACTAAATTCAAAACAAAGGTATTCGATTTTAAAATTTTCGCTCACTATTCTCCTATAAATGTGTGTATGAATTTAAAAATTGTTGTGACTTCATTGTTGGGACAAAGTTCTTTTACGCAGCTTGTCGGTAGGGGTAAACTGGCGGAAAAGGCGTGATAACGAAAATCGCGTTATGCGTCGTCCGGCAGGCAACCTTTACTCTCGTTCTCTTCCGCTTTGTCTCTTTCTATTATATACGGGTGTGTGTGTGTGTGTACGTTCGTACGAGTATCGAAATTCGAGCAGCAAGCATCGTACGCGATCAGCTGTATAAGCTAAATTCTAAACACGTGTAAATTTTATTGAATTTGAAAATTGGCACGGTTTTTTTGTGCGACGTTAGCACACTTCAACGAGTCTGATGATTTATTTATTGTTTTTGTTTTAATTCATACCGGATTTATATATTGTGTAATTTTTTATCGTATACTTTATGAATGACTTTATACTTGTATATCTACCAAAAAGTGAAAGGAACTTCGGTCCTACCGAGTGAGTGTCCTCCTCTAGACACCACTTCTCTTTTTTATTTCTTTTTTTTTTTTTTTTTTTTAATTTCTTTAAAATCTAGAAAGGTTGGTTAAGGAATCAAAGTATGATTTCACAACCTCCAAATTCGATTATTTTATTACATTATAATAAAAAAAAATATTACGCCTGACACTGTAATATAATGAGTTTGACTTTTTTTAACAACAAAGTTAAAATCTATATATATATATATATATATATATATACGTGCATACATATTAATGAATATGTCATTCTTAGCTCTGGGTATACTACAAAAAATACCGCATTACAACATCCGTTGTTATCACCGGTTGTAATGTATTATGCACTTCAAAAAATATTTTGGTATTTCGTTTTAAGAACTGTTAAAAAAATAAAAGTATCACAAAACTCATTCGGACGATCTATTTCAACTATTAAAAGAGGATCATTTTGCTCTCATATTTATATAAGAAAAATTGAAGAACAACGTAGAAACAATAAGATATTTCAAATGACAAAGGTGGGTTTAGACGGACTATGTGATAAAACTGACTGGTAATTGATGAATTCATAGAACTACCTTTTAATTTCTTGTTCAACATAAATGAACGCGGATGCTATAGAACGAGATGAAAAGGCAATTTTAGCGCATTTTTAACAGTTTCTTTATAATATAAAATTTTAAGAAATAAAAGTGTTTGCAAAAAAAAAAATATTTTTTTGGTTAATATTTATTTTTTCGTCTTTGATTAAAATCAAAATTCATATATCTACAATTTTCTCAACGGAGATTTTTGTATTTATTTGTTCTTATAATATTGCACTTTTCAAATATTTTCCGTTTCATAACTTCTTACGCTGTGCATTTTATATTGGCATGGATATGTCTTGAGTGGTTTCGCAAAATGTATACTTCACGCAGAACTGCCTACGTCATTCAAAAGTTTTAATCTTTCAATTTGCCGTCACAGTTTGAGTTTAGTCGCACTTAATGCACCATTCGAAAGACATATCCATGTCACAGTGTACCTCTGTACAAGAGATATGTATACCGGTTTCATTTTTTCAACTTTATCTGTACCCATTATTATAGTTTTAGTAATAAAGGCTTAAGATACAGTCAAGACTTGAAAATAATTATTTTTTCCTTGACTGTATATGAATAATCCATTCCGCTAAATCGGGACTCATCTGAGCAGTAATAATTTGGCCCAATTAAGTGACGTGTGAGTTGAATCTTTAAAAAAAAAAAAAAACGTGTATGATTTAGCTTGTTTTGTTTTTATTTAAAAATAAAAAACACAAAAATTGAAAAATTTTATTAATCCACCTTAATGCAGAAAGAAAAATTGTAGTTTATCTCGAGGAAGAAAAATAAAAAGTTTACATTTAATTAGGAAAACAGTATTAAAATCTTACTGAAATTAATTACATTTTAAAAATTTATTAGAGTGTAGCTCCTGCGATTTCTTCAATGTCTACTGTAAGACACAATTAACGGAATTTCTAATATAAAAGAAAGATTACACTTTACATGAAGTATTGTTTAAATCAGATTTTTGGGATCTGCATTTTTTTTTATTATCGCGGTAATATCTTAAGCAATTTCAATAAAAACATTTTTCTCAACGATGGAATCTTCGAACTTTTCATTTTCATTGAAGTAATTAAAGTCGTAATTTTATGTAAACGAATTTTTCAAAGTTCCTAGCTTGTTCGGACGTGTTAAACCTCTTTAAATCTATAGTAAGTGAAATAATTTTTAATAGTATTTCAACTTATTTCTTTCCACATAACCATATATATTCACTGAGGTTTTCTGGCTTGACGCCCAGCCAAAGTAAAGAAACTATGTAGTTATCTGATCATTAATTTGTGAGTTATTCCAATTATCCAGAATAGTATTTCAAATAAACGAAAAAAAGTAAAAAATATCAACTTCTTTAATTTCATTTTTTTCTTAATTTGACTATTTAGCCGACTGTTCTCATAATCCAGTGATCATCCAGTTAAGTAGAATTAATAGTATATGATTATATCTATAAACTAAAACATACTTCAAATACAAACAAATGGAATAAAAATTCAATTTCACTTTCCTAATATCTATTTTTATATAATAGAAACCTTAATTTTATTTCATTCTGTATGTATGTGTGTACGTATGTATGTATGTATGTATGTATATATGTATATATGTATATATATATATATATATGCATGCATGCTGCGTATGTGTAAATATGAATATGTATCTGTGTATATGTTTATGTATACAAATATAAAATATATATTTCACTTGAAAAATGAAAATATTTGATAAATTGTAATACTAAAATAATTTATGCAGTTAAAATGTAAAAACTATTACTTTTTGCTAAATAGGTTGATGTTATCAACGGTGATTTATTGTGTTCCTTTAGACCTGGTCAAATGGTCGATGTAATAATATTTAATCCGCCTTATGTTAGAACTGATCCTAGTGAAATTAAAATGAATGGTATATCGAAATCATGGGCAGGTGGTGCGTCAGGTAGAGAAGTAATGGATCGGTAAGAAATTAATTTGGTGTTTTTTTTTTTCAGTATTTCCAGGTTTTATGATAAGCACGATGATAGGGGACTGCAATTCTTATTTTATGCGAGAGCGTTAATTGAGGCGGTTAAAAACAAAGGAGTGTAAGGGAAAATTATTTCTTCTGAGAAAACAATCTTTCAAGTTGGGAAAAAAATTAAAATTCCCTATTACTCTTTAAACATTTATAAAGTAACCAATCTTCTCGTATTTGAATATACACCGTTTGTCCGAAAAGTAAGGGGACTGATTTTTTTCTGAAGAAACGAGTGGCGCTATCTGAGGGAAACTATTACAGTGACGTAGTACTATGTTTTGACATAGCGTATGATTTTTTGTTGGTCAGTAGTGTGATTATTTCTTGGTGAGATACGGTCTTGTAATTTGTGTGTTCTTTCAACGCGTCACGTTTTTCGTAATGGAACAACGATCGGTAATTAAATTTTACTTCAAACTCGGTAAAACTGCTACCCAAACGTTTAACGATTTAAAAAAAGTGTATGGTAATGAATATCTAGCCCTTTCGAAGGTATTCGAGTGGTATAAACAATTTAAGGAGGGGAGGGAGTCGGTGCAAGACGAGATAAGAAGTGGGCGGCCGTCGATGACGAGTACCGATGATAAAACCGACAAAATCCGAACCCTTCTCGCCGCAGACCGCCACTTATCATGCCGAATGCTCGAAGATGAGTCGGGAATACCCAAATCAACCGTTCACGAGCTGATTCGATACGTTTTACACAAGCGGAAGATCTGTTCTAAATTCGCGTTCCTCATTCTTTAACGCCGGAGCAAAAAGAACAGCGCCTGAACTCGTCGCAGAATTTCATTGATTTGATCGATGAAGACGCTTCGCTGCTCGATAAAATTATTACCGGTGATGAGTCACGGGTTTATCAGTATGGCCCTCTACCACCAAGAAGCAATCGAGTGAATGGGTGAGCAGTGGAGAGCCACGGCCGACGAAGGTTCGCGCGACAAAATCGAAAACCAAGACCATGCTTATCACATTTTTCGATTCTCAAGGTATCGTAAATAAGGAATTCGTGCCTCCAGGTACCACCGTGACTGCCAACTACTATTTGGGAACTCTGAATCGCCTTTGCAAACGGATTCAACGCGTACAATCAGAAAGATGGGAGTCCCGAGATTTTTTCCTGTTCCATGACAACGCGCCAGCTCATACCGCCGGATCAGTGATCCAGCTTTTGACCAAAAGTGTTGCACCGCCCGCCCTACTCACCGGACCTGGCCCCGTGTGACTTCTTCCTGTTCCCTAAATTGAAATCTGCCATGAAAGGAATCCGTTTTGACGACATTCTATCGATTAAAGCAGCTGTGACGACACGTGCATTGGGAAGGATTCCAAAAGAAGCTTTCTCCAGAAGCTTCCAATGGTTGTACGAACGATCTGAAAGGTGCATTGTGGTGGGGTAGGATTATGTAGAAACTAGCCGAGAATAAATTTTCCCAATCTGAATTTGTCGATTTTTTATAGCATTAGTCCCCTTACTTTTCGGACACACGGTGTATGCTGCTGTGATCTCGCCTGATTGTTGAATGACGACGACTCGTATAGGGCTGCAAGAAGATTGTTTGCGATACGCAAAGTAAAATTGTTACTTGTTGCGCAACAAATGTTGTTGTGCGGTAACATTTTCGCGGGAAATGAACTGTACATATCTTGAAAATTAATTAACAAATTAAATGGATACAAATAGTTTTCTTGAAAAAATTTAAAACAATTTCTACTTTAACATAAATACAATTTTCCTTTTGCGGCATCAATATACATCAGTTCAGCGGGAATGAAACAAATAAACACGTAAATGTAAAAATTCAATTAATAGATTTTATTTTCATAAAAAGATACAAAATTAATATGGGACGAAAGTTGTCGACGGTGATTTTTCTCTCAGTCGCATTCAAATTATTAGGCATGTCAAAAAAAACTTCTAATGGCAACTAGCTGTGTTTATTGCCTGAAAGGTCTCGCATTTGACAGGAATTACACACGCGGACATAGTTAATCATTTATTACATATATTTATTCTGCTTAACCGTTTAACACGTGTGCTTTTGAGATGTTACTTATTTTTTCAGGCCGTATCTTCGTGATTCTGCTCACATCGTAGCATCAACTTCACTTTAGATTTTCTGCTTTATTAATGCAGGTTTATATTTTTAAATAAATTCATTTAAAACATGTATGTTATGTTTCTCATTGTCGAGTTTACTAAATAAATGTTATAAAGAGCTGTGCACTGTATACTAAAGTGGATATTAATAAAATTTTAACTGAATATATTAAGTGACTTTAATTCCCTATGGTGTAGTGAAATTGAAATAGATGGAAAAAAATTAGAACTATTCTCTGCTATGTTAAAATAAGCTAAAGTAAGATTATCATAACGAAACTAAATGATTTTTGTGATTAATACTTATGAAAAATTATAATTTGTTGTATTTATGCTTAAATACCTTCAATTAGACGTTATGGCTGCACGCAAATTAAGTGACACTTCACAGTTTGAGCTGATATAGACGGATTAAAAAAAAGAAATCCGTAGTGCAGTTTAGAGTACATATTGGAAAGCGGTTTCGCGGTACTGTTTGACGTAGGCAGAGTCAGTGTGCGCGCAATAACAAAAACTAATTTGAGCTTGAAGTCAGATTACTGAGTTTGATACAGTATTATTGTCAAAAGTCGAGTAAGATGAAAAACTTGTGCAAAAGTGAATGTGTGAAAAAAAAAAAAGTAACTCGCATGGAATTTGCACTGACGATAGCAATGAAAACGGTTTATAAATTATTTCCGACTGAATCGGGCTATTGCATTACTGAATTCTAACACCGTACCTATTCGTTTTTCGTATAAGTAAAAAATAATAAGTGTTCGCTTTTATCGTCCATTCATGTTACTTTTTCGCGTTTTATCTGTTCGTGTAATCCACGAGTGTATGCCCCATTGAATAATTCGTTTTTTAGTTTTAGATATTTCCGTTACCTTGAGTTATGTTTTCATAAAACTTTCGTACGCTTTTTAGTGACTGACATGTTTTTTGTGTTTCAGTTTTAAAAATATTAATTAATAATGAAAAAAAGAAGAAAAAAAAACAATATTTCTTATAATGTAAATAAAGTAAAAGTCAAAATACAGTTCGCACCTCAGAAACTGAAGAAGAACAAAAAAACAGGTTATAAAGGCCGCGAGTAGCTCCTAAAATTGCAAGCGTGGATTATATAATTGTGATCTGATTATGATGCATACTAGGGTTTCATACGTTGTCGCAATAACTTAGTTGCTAGAGCACTTGGTTTCCGATAAGCAAGTCTTGAGTTCACTCTCAGGCAACGATAGAAATTATTACAAAAATAATTAAATAACCGTTAATAGTCACGTGGTAAGCAATGAAAAATACTACCATACATATGCGCGCTAGTCGATGTAAAGTAGAAAAATCCGCATGGGACTGCATTTTTGGATATATCGATAAATCAAACAATTTAAAATCAATTCCAAGTCTTGCATCTCTACGTTAGCGTTGCATATAATAATTTTGCCATGAAAACAACTTGGTTGTTGGTATAAAATGCATTTCCTAATTTGTTTGGCCAACACGAGAGATTAGACCAACTTAGTCCACTAGAGAGTAATGCTTACATCCAGCAGTGGATTAAAATGGGCATAAAGCGTGATAGCGTGCGATACGTTTTACTTACTTTAGTATAATAACAGCAGTGTTAAATGACAGAACCAACTTGAACTTCAAAAACGGTTTTCAATGTGCGGGCGAAGCTGCAAGTAAAAAGCCGGCGTGTATATATATATATGCATAAATGCATCGATTTAATAATAAATACAAATGTATACCTTGGGGGTATTTTGCTTTTAATTTGCTTATTTAAACGATTTTTGTTATTTTACGTATATATATTTCGTACACGTTGTGATTGTTTCAGTGGTATCTTCGATTTACTGTCCAGCAAATATACATGCACATGCACAAACAAAATATACGATTGAAATTATTAAAAGGGCGAAAAGATTAGCTTTTTTACATTTTTAAGAAAATTAAATTCCAAAATAAAAAAATAATAATCAACCAGCAGATGGCTTTTTGTATAATGAAAAAATGATTTTACCCTTAGATTTAAAGCATTTCTGATGCACTTTGAATTTTTAATCCCTTTAAATATAGTTTTTATCTTTTTCAGTGCAATTTTTATAGCTCCTTGTAGTCCTTCAAAAAATCTGAATAATATCCATGTTTTCATTTTCGGTACTTTTTTTATACTTTAAGAAGAGTTTCCAATTCACAACCAGTCTTTAAATCTGCAAAAAGATGTAACCCCGTATCAACGTAAAGTATTTTAGCTAAAATTTACACCGATCAATTTCGTGGGAGTTATTTGAAGAAGAAGAAGAAGAAAAAAAACCATAAATAACGACACTGAATCCAACCAAATAACTTAACTTTTCGGCCCAGTAAACTTTCTATTGCGTAACATCTGTGATTCATGTTGACGCAGTATTTTGTGCTAAATTTTGAACGAAAGTTAATTCCAAAAAAAAAAAGTAAAACTACATGGCTGAAAATTTAAATATTACAAGAAAGGATAAAACATAAATTATTTACTTATATTAATTCGACGTATACTAGCAACAAGATTTTGTAAGTTTTGCCGTGAAAATATTTACAAGTGCACAAGAGACTACAATTTGTTTGCAAGATCCTTTCAGCGGATTGTACAGTCTTAATACATATATTTTTAGAGCATTTACAGATGCTTTTTGATTTTAAAAACGTACATTATTTTAAATAGTTGCATTCTAGATTAGCGAAAATATTTACTGGTTATTACTATTTTGCTCCTTTCAAGTGGATCATAGTTTGTATAGGCTACTTGTACATTTCTACAGATCAACAAATTGGAAATTTAAAGACCGAGAGTACACTAAAAATTAAAAACTTCGTTTGGGAAGTCACTTCGCGGAGATTTAAGACGTGTGTATTCTGGAATAGTATATTTAGAACATTGAAAAGGGAAAGTAATCTGTCAATAGAGAAGATTATATTGCAATAATAGTGTATATTACCGGTTTTATTTTTGTGTTTTTTTTTTTTTTTGGTACAGTCTTTGATCAGTCTATACAAATCTAAAGAAATAATTTACAATTATAATTCGATATTACCGAATTTGAAGAAAGAAAAAAAAGGGAGTGTAACACCTTATATTCGGTAGATAATGTCTTCTGCACAGTTTGAGATATAGATAACGTTTAGTACTTGTTTAAGATATCTTCACAAACCCTTCCCTTTCACTGGTGTATGTATATCTGTCACACTGCCAAATAACATGTTATTTTGTTCCATCCGATTCATGTTCAAGACAAATATTGTTATTTATTATTCCTAGTCCCGCTAAATAAAATGCAATTCGGTGATTATATCCACCGTCACTCGACAGATTGTAGTTATCTTGTCCTAAATTTTTTCTTTTAAACTATGGATGGATTTTTCTCTTACGCCTGTGCCTGCGTTCCTGTTTTTAAATGGTTTTTGTACAAATTCCTCCTAGTTTAATTTAATATTTCTATTCACACATTCATCTGTTCTACGCGGGTTATCAATTATCTTGTTATTTTGAATTGCCACATGTACGGGAATTTACTTGAATATCCTATGGATAATGTTTACATAACCTACCCAACCAACTTCTTAATATTTTTTTAGGTTTTTTTCTTCAGATTAATATAGTCCAGTTTTATTAGCCTATAGATCCGATAGGATTAAGATCTTATTTATTATTGTTTTTTCTATTTTTCAAGTATTAAAGAGTCAACAGAACCGCCTATAACTCGATCATAAATGAAAAACGAGCGTATGGAATCCTGTGCACTCTAGATATTTGCTTATTACTATTACAGAAAGCCGCGAAATGTATATTACTTATTCTATCCAATATCGAAGTGTGTGTGATATAATATAATATTTTTAACGGTTGTTTTAAAATTCTTATTGAATGTTATTAAGACCTTCCAAATTTTTTTTTTTTTTTTGATATATATATTTTTTTATTAATTTAAAAAATGGTATCCAAAAGGTTTTATGTGGCGGAAAATTTTCAAAGTGGTTGAAAAATAAAATTTGATTTTCCGAGTGTGGTCACAGCGCCGTTTAACGAGTAATTGTAGCGTGTTCCATATCAGTTGGGGTCACTATTAATTTGTAAACGTGTATCGCGCTATTTGATTGCTCCCTCTCTATCGAGGCAAAAGAAGCCCGTTCAGCATTACTATCCTCAAGGAAGGTTAAGAAGGATGAAAACCTGATTAGTGGTAAATAAAAAATTACATAGAAATGTATGTACTTGAAACTTTAAACGCGTTTCTCTCGAAACCATGTTTTTCGAACTTGCCGTACCGCTAACTCCTACAATTTTCAACTAATTGACTTGAAGTGTTAACTATAGAGCTAAAAATAACACTTTCTAATGAACGATCGTAGAACTTTTTGATCAATAAAAATTTACCAATTTTATTGCCGATTCGGCCGTTTTTTTTTCGTCTTTGAATTAACGCTGAATTTTTTAAAATTAATATTTTAAAAAGTTTTACGGACGTTCACTAGATTTTTCGATGTAATTTCAAAATCTTTTTTTCTTTTTTGTTCTAGATGCAAAATTGCGACCTGTAGGGGTACGGCAAGGGAGATCATGAAAATAAACTATGTTTCATTCCGATAGCTGTTGTGCCGCCATTTTGTTTTTAAATGACGTAATAAAAATATTTCTGTGTAATCATGTACAAAAAACCAAAATTGAATAAAGTGTTTTGTCTGTCTACAATAAGTTCAAGGAAGTGACCACCCTTGATTTTGACCCTACAAGGTAGTATTACCTCTTAAAACGATTATTTATTACGGAAATATTATTATCTTCTACCTCTGTACTGAGTGAAATTTCAAGTTCATTCCAACTTAAATTATAAACAGGAAATTTTATATTTGAAATAAAGCATATATTGTTTAATCTACGAACTTGTTTATTGGTCTAATGATGACTCTCTGTTCTTATAACTTTTATACAAGATTTGTTCGCGATATATTAAACGCTTAGGACTAGAGGAAACTTTGCTACTATGTACCTAAATCCAGTAAGGGTGCATTACTCCGCGGTTTCATGATTTTGTCTCCTACCCCGAGCTATAATAGTTCTGCCATCATCATAATAATTATAAATACATCGCATTCAATTTATCTCATTTTATACGAATAAAAACTGAAATTGCGGACTGATTTTTAGATAAACTACTGCAAATGTCTAAGATAAATAAAGTTAAAGCTTTTACCTACTTCTCGTTCTTTCTAAATCTAGTTGAATTTTGGGGAATTTGTTAATTTCTATGAGCAGCCATTTCTTTGACCGTTTTTTTTTTTGTTTTGTTTTTTTTTTTTAATATTTTTTAATGCTTTTCCTATACACGCTATAAAAGGGGGGAATCCGGTCTGCCGGAACAGAGTAAATTTGAATTATCTTTCTTGCTTATAGCTAAACAAATACAATGTTCTTTCCACACCGTTTAGGAGATAATTCAAAGCGTAGGGCCGAATTTAAAAAAAGTAGCGTATGTTCTCTGCTTTCTATTACAATCCATACTATTATTTAGTTTATGTATGTATGTCATTGTAATTTTGACTTTTAGAAGTGTTCACTGGACTCCCAAATTATCTAACGAATTCATTTATCCAGTTTAAATTTGTGTAACATTTCGTATTAATTTAAGGGTTTTTTTTTTTTTATCAATTTCGTTATTTGAAATTGGAAACCTTATGTTTACTGATAAGATGTAAAAGTATCAAATTTTAAAACAAATGACACTATATAATAATTTCATACAATTCCGGAAAATTATTAAACGTCAAAAATATTAAAATATTCTATTTATTATTCGGTACATGATGAGGGTAAACTAAAAAAATATTCAAATAAAATTATGTTTCACACTGATAAAATTAATTTTATAAAAATGTACAGATATGATTAGTTTACTGCTTTTATTTTTATTTTGTTGTATTAATTCTATGAATAAGTGACTTTTATATTCCCCTTCAATTTTATTTTTTAATTCAACGGAGTTTCGAAATTTTTGAGCTTTAAAATTTTCAACATATTTCCTACTTTATACGCAATGAACTCCATCTGAAAGAATGTTTTAATATTGGAATTTAATAATTTTTAAGCACATAAAAGGTTTCTTTCTTTTATTAAAATCTAAAAGTACTTCAAGTATTTATAAATGAATTTGATTTATTTGCTACAGTTGCATTTAATTTCATAGGATATTTCCTCAGCTTCATTCAGTGTTATCCGAAAACGGGTTATTTTATCTGCTGGTGATAGATTACAATATGGTTGATGATGTAATCTGCAAAGTTGAAAATTTCGGATTTGTAGGTAATTTAATTAAGAAGCGACAAATTCGCGGTGAATTATTATCGGTACTGCGATTCACTAAAAAGTGATCGACTTGTTTTCTTACGCATCGGCGAAACGTAATAACGTGTATGCAAATTATATTGTTTGTTTTAAAAAAGACATTTTTCCCGATCCTGTGGACTAATACATACATTTCTATGTGTTACATATTTT
The DNA here is from genome assembly GCA_039619475.1 of Icerya purchasi. Classification (NCBI taxonomy): domain Eukaryota; kingdom Metazoa; phylum Arthropoda; class Insecta; order Hemiptera; family Monophlebidae; genus Icerya; species Icerya purchasi. The sequence continues at coordinate 271,871,230 of CM077115.1, read as the reverse complement.
AAATTAAGCATTTACGGCCGTAATTAACTATGATGTAATTTAAATTGTTCATTATTACCTTGTGTTTTCCTCTTCGTATAGTACTTAATTTCAAAATTTCATCTTGATCATTTTCATTTATTATAAATGTATAGTTTATAAATTTTTACGTCGCGCAATATTCGATTTTTAATTATGTATAAAAATTTTAAATTAAGTAAGTGTTACTTTTCTGGAGGAAAATAGATTTTTCATTTGTAAAAAAAAAAGTAAAAAGTAATTTGTTTTCACTTTAAAATACCTATATGCTGCCTGTAAATGAAAACACGTGTAATTTCTACTTTTATACGTTTAATTATTATACCTGTTCCAAATAAACAATTGAGTAATCATTAAATTATTTTTTAACGTCATTTCATAGAACATATTTTGCAACTAGTGATCGCTGCGATGTTAATTTTCGGGTCTTGCTTGATTTTGATTAGTGGTGTGGTATAATTTAAATGTTTTAAATTAATCGAGGAGTTTTTGTTTAAAACTTCACGCTATCAATTAATATACTTTGCAAGGAGTTGCAAAAGAGTTTGAATATCGATACTGATTTTTGTATTAGAATTTAATGCGCGCAAAATGTCTATTTGTATAATGGAAATACTGGTTATGGAAATATTTCCAAAATTTTCCAGTAATAACCTAAAAAGGGTTTTTAACTTGATTCAATGGAAAATTTGTAGAACCGATTGATTGATAAGTATGTAAAATGGGGTCGGCGGTAATCATCTATTATTGTGTATATTAAGAGTTGACAGGCTGTGATATGCTGGTAGTTCAATTACAATTTTTCCAGTATAGTTATGCACTTTATGTCAAAAAGATAATTTAAGAAAACACTGCGAGAAACTACGCTGTTCTTGGAAAATACGCTAAAATTATTTAGTGCAATATGTAAAAAAAAAAAATGTGTTATCTTTCTGAGTCATTAAAGAAGTGTCAAGAAATACATCAAAATGTTATTTAAAAAATCAGTTTATTGCTCGATTGTGAATTACTTTTAAAATTTAAAAATACTGATTATTCGCCTAATGATCGAAAACAATCCTGAAACTTCCAATGTTACGATTTTATATTTTTTAAATTTTCCCCTTTACAATTTAATCTATAAAAGCTTTTAAATCGTCAGCAATGTTACCAGTTTTAAAACACAATTTATTAATTTATATTTGAACAGAGTATGGCTTTTTTATTACATTAGATACTAGTTTGTGTACTAAAATAGCGGTTTAAGTAATAAATGAAATACTGATAGCTAAGAAAAAGTTTCAAAAATTTTCCCGAAGTAAAAATAAAGGAGAAAATATTTTTATTAAAATCTGATTCATCGTTTAAAAAAAGCGTTAAATTAAATTTTAATTCCGATGCAATACTTTTATCGTTCACAACAATATTTTCACTAAAAAATTGAAAAATAGGTTTAATAGAAACTATATAATTATAAACATTAAGGTTGTGTTCATTAATGTTTTGCTTTTTTTCACTAATTTTATGAAGTATGGCCATTGATCGTGGTAGAGTTCTAGAATTTACAAAACTCGTCAAAACTTTTCAAGGTTAAAAATATAGGGTTGCGTAAAGGACAACTTTATTATTGAAATTTAACCAACTTCCCGAACGGAAATCAAAAAAAAAAAAACAATATAACATTAAAAAATAGAAAAGTGAAGGTGTTAATAACGCGATATTTGATAAATGATGCCTGTTATTGGCAACACAATTTTCTAGCCTTTTTACAGAATTCTTTAACACTTCCTGCGACATTTTCTCGAGCTGTATGACAAGTTGCATCATCTTGATGAAACCAAGTGCAGCTGAGACGATGTCTGCACTTCAATCCCGGTATAAAAAACTTCCGCAGCATGTCTGTGTAGCGCTGCGTGTTCATCATACCGTCGAAGAAGAACTCTTCACAAAAGTAGTTCGAATTCGCTCGATGTTTTCAGGCGTACGGACAATGGCCCGGAGACTTGATTTTATTCACGGAACCCGTCTTATTGAAATTCTCCACCCACGCTTTTACAGTGTTCCACGACGATACCGGATATTTCGGATTTAACTCGAAATAGTTTTAATGTACGACCGATTTTCAAAATACTTCTTAAAAACAAACACACGGTGTTGCACGTTCCACGAATCCATGTCGGATAGAACCTTCACTCATCTACTTTCTGTTGCCGCGTTTTGCGTTTCTCACTTCCTCCACTAATTACAGTGTTACCACCAAACGAAACTTGTCAGGTTCCGACGCGCAACCCTGTCCGTGGTTCAATCGTAGATGTATTTGTTCAACGTTTCTCAAAATTGCCTATTATAATTCGTGATCAAAGTAATCGTAGATATTTGATATTCACTAACGTACTTTTTTAAAGAAAGTTGAAATTTATTTAATAATTGAATTTTATTCGAATCATCGTAAGGTTGGTGATATAAATGTATGTTCTTCAGTTTTCATTATTCGTTTGATTTTTCGAAATCGTGTGTTAACATTAACCCGCATAGGTCGCAAAGAAAATATAGCTTGAGAAGTCGCACGCGAAGGATTTTTCTGGGTCATTAACTTAATTTTAATATACCCTTTTAATTTTTAAAAAAATTATGTATGTGTACATTATTTAGCTTTCTATATGAAAAACCAAAAATGGGAGCATATATGTATGTGATATTAGTTTTCTTCTCCACTTTAAAAAATAATACTGTACACTTTTTAGTGCATCTTCTTATTTTTGTCCAAAAGTACCACGTAAAAACATAAAAATACCTTTAATTATAAAAGTAATTTTTTTAAATTTCAAATTCTATACAAATAAATCAAACACATCGCTTAATAAAACAAATGCGTAACCTTGCTTGTCGCTGCTATTATTTAATTGTTATTCATTGACCACGCAGTATACACAAGTCAGAGCTGTATATTCTTTACAGATAAATTTTCTGAATATTCTGCAATTGGCTTTTGAAAAACAATTTTTTTCCCAGTTGCATTTAAAACTATCGCTAGCAACTGCAGCCATTTCCAGCACTTTATTGCGGATCCCCACTATTTCTTAAATTCTACTTGTGATATATATCGATAATTTTCGATGAACGAGGTGCGATTTCATATACTCATTACAGGGTTCTTTCGATAACGTTTTCAAAAAATTTCTTCGTAATAATCGAAGTTATTTGTGTTGAATCTAAAAATTAAATAACTGTTCATCTCTGTGATATTTAGAAGTGAAAAACGTACGGCATAACTTTCTTCATCAAATCTTGTAAGGAAAAGTCTTTATCTGACAGTTTCTTTAGTACACACGTCGAGCTTAATTTAGCATACGTATCATAGCCGATTAAAGTTATAACGTTTTCTTCTTTCTTCAAGGTTATTAATACTATAAGTCAAATCATTTCAGCCATATTTCGAAATTGTCATTTTAACAATTAAATGGCTTAATTTTTCCTGTTAACGGAGTCATTATCTACACTAACGAACTACAGGAATGTACAAATATTAATTATTTACAGCACTTTAAAAAATATATATAAAAAAAAAAAAAAAAAAAAACATAAAACGATAGTTTCGAAACAGAAAACACATTTATACGATTTAGTCAGCAAACAGGTGGTTCCAAAAATCTTTCAAGACATTTATTATAATTTTATTTCTATTAAATACATATTTTGCGATATCTTTTTAAATGTGTTTTCGTTTGTGTGAATATCCATTTCTTTGCTTTAGCTCTACCCAGTAAAACTTTCAACGCTCTAAAAATATTCGTAGGAATAATATATGCAAGAACATGCAAAAAAGCTGAAGATGAATTAGACAATTCGCAGTTTGGTTTCCATAAAAACTTACACTCGAAAGACACATCATTTAACATCCGCAACTTAGTATAAATATGTAGAGACACTAACAGACCTGTAAGTATTCAAAAAATCTTAAATACGATAAAAGCACACAATCTGAAGTACTCTTTGCTCATATGATACTCATTCAAAATAATACAATTTTTTGCTGCTGATTTTCTAGAAAAAAAAAAAAATGATATAAAAAGGCTATCTGGAAAGAAAAGGAATCATGGATGCAAAACCTAACAAAATTATCTAGTATGATTTTTGCTAAATTATACCGAAAAGTCATCAAATTATATTACCAGCATATTAGCCAACATTCAGTAACAAAGAAGGCGATGACGTTAAAGTTTGCTCGTCTTATGCACAACGTACCGGATTTTTTTTTTTTTTTACACAATATTTTTAATGTACAAAATATTTGTGTTATACACAATCGCAAATTTCACATATTGATCATTACGTATATATACAACTAAAGATCATTCCTAAAAAATGATATATTCTGTTATTGCCATGTATTCTTAGAAAAAATTACGAAGTTTAAAAATTTGCAATATATTTACAATTCATTATTTACATTTATTAACCCAGTATTATGGCCGTAGGCGCCCTCCTCGAAATGTTTTGATTTTTTTTTTTTTTTTCATTAAGAAAGAAATTACGTTTGATATTTAAAGAAAAACAAATAAAAATATGAATAAAATTTTAAAAAAACATTTGCTACACAAATTGAAACAAATTTGATTGCTTGTTATTCGGTTTCGGTTATTTTTATCCAGCTATTCAACTCGATGCAGTGACCAGTCCTGGAAGTACAGTAGGCATTTCAAAAAAAAAAAAAGAAACGAACAGTGGAGGCAGAATTTTTATCATGTTCCAACATGATCTTATGAGTTTTGAAACTGAACGGAAGTTTCAAGTTACGGTTGTTCGATAGACCCGCTGCGACGACTCGCGCACAACAAGTAGTATCGAGTGCTTACTAGCGACGCCATGAAAACAAAAAAAAATTTGGGGAAAAAAAAGAAATGGTTTGCGTACGGTTGCTGAAAACTGAGTGTGTATAACTGGATTTTTTTTCCTTTCCTTTTTATTGTAAATAACAAAAAATAAAAAAGAGAGCATTTTACCAATCGGTTTTTCTGTACTCTTCTTAACTTCCTATTTTCAACTGATTTTTTCATTTATAAATTATGTTTACGCAGTTGGAAGAAGGCGAAGGAAGAATTCGGAAAGCACACTCTCTTAAGTCATCACATAAAGGCAACCGAAATGGTTGAAAACTTCTTATCAATATATGATGGTAAAACGGAGAACATCCAGAAAAATATTTCTTCTGAATTTGCCAAAAAATCTTTAGAAAACAGAGCCAAATTAACCTCTATTGTCAAAACCATCATATTATATGGTTGCCAAGAACTACCCTTGCGAGGAACATCCCCGATCATGGAAACGTTTTAGAGGAAAAAATGAAGAATGACGGAATATTTCGTGCTCTTTTAAGATATAGAGTTGACGCAGGAGATATCTTCTTTATAATGCCATACTCAGCTTCTGAGCGTCGGCGACTACCTATTCGTACGTCTCAGCTGTACAGATATAGGTAGTATACTAGGCAATCGTTATACGCAACGCAGGTGTACACACGCAAGACTACATTCGGAACTGATAGTAATCGTTTGATTTATCGATATACAAATGCAGTCCCGTGTGTGTCTGCTGTGTACTGACCTAGCGTGCATATGATATTGTACGTGGTAGTTCGCCATTGCCTTCCACGTGATTATTAGCGATTATTTAATTTTATTTAATTCTTGTAATAAGTTCGTCGTCGCTCGGGATCGAACCCGTGACCTCCATAACGGAAGTCAAGCGCTCTAGCAACTAGGCTATCGCGACGACGCAGGAGATATACTAATTTTAAAAACATTTGGAAACCGGTAACAGAAATTGTCAGTACAACAGCACTTCCGTATAGAACCAAATTATTAGTATTTGCGGAGACATCATTAAGGAATCTATTGTGGAAAAAGCCACCGCTCCTTGTTTTTTTTAGTTCTCGTTGATGAAACCAGCGACTTATCCAGAACTGAACAAATGTCATTCTGACTCAGATACATTGACCCTGACAGCAAAGCTTTGCGAGAGGACTTCTTAGAATTTGTTCCTCTTCGTGATCTCACTGGAGAAGGCATTGCATCATCTTTTATCGACCAGCTGCAACTAAACGGAATAAATACTAAAGAGTTTGTCGGACAAGGATATGATGGTGCATTGTCAATGAGTGGACGTACCCAAGGTGCTCAAGCCATAATAAAAAGACAGTATCCATCAACATTATACGTGCATTGTAGTGCCCATTCGCCGAATCTGGCCATCGCAGGTACTTGCAAAATGCGGAGTTTGGCCAATTGTTTAGGCACTATAAAGTCTGTTGGAAAGTTTTTTCGCACATCGGCATTACGTTCGACAATGCTAAAAGGAGTAATTGCAAAGCAAATGGCTCACTGTAGGAAAACGACGTTAATATGCGAAACTCGATCGGTCTAAAAACACGACAGTGTAATGCGGTTTAATGAAATCCTCTTGCCTATTGCGGTTACATTGGAAGAAATGAAGACTTCAGGAAATAATGAAACTTCACAAGCGGCTAATCAGTTGCTAGTTGCGATTCAATGCGAAGAATTTCTCATTAATCTGAACATTGCCACCAAGTTCTTCTCTGTGACAATTAATCTGTGTATAATTTTACAAAGCTGCAACTGCGACCTCGCAACAGCGTGCCATCAAGTCGACGATATAATAAACGCTCTCGAAACAAAATGGATGCAAGCAGAGACTTAGTTCTCAGTAATATTTAGAGCTAAAAATCAGGCAAGACAACTGAATGGCGATGACTTCACAATAGCTGTGCTACGACGAGTAGGACGCTAACAACATCGAAGCCGAAACTCCAGAGGAATACTATAGACGTGTTTTATTTATTCCGATTATTGACCATATTATTAGTCATCTGGAGGAACGGTTTGTTAACCACTAGTCGGTTATAGGGTGCCTATCGTTGCTAATGCCGCACAAGCTTCCCGTCAACACCAGCGAACTTCAGAGCGCATTACAATTTTATAGTCCACTTCCCTGCGATCGTTGCTAATGCCGCACAAGCTTCCCGTCAACACCAGCGAACTTCAGAGCGCATTACAATTTTATAGTCCACTTCCCTGCGATGCAACCCGTTTTGAAGGAGAGTTCGCGGTTTGGAAATCAAAATGGTCAAAAATAGAGGTTGCGAAATTGATCGTCACATCGATAGAGGTGCTGGATAATTGCAGCCCAGATCTGTTTCCGATGATTCAGAAGCTACTTTCAATGCTTGTGACTCTACCTGTGTCGACGACGACACCAGAGCGGGCCTTTTTTTCATTGAGAAGGCTGAAAACGTTTCCGAGAAACAGCATGCGACAGGAGCGGCTCGGTGGATTAGCGCTGATAAGCATTCATCGTGATATCGAGATTGATCCACAGGTAGAGTTGCCAGGCGCTTTACTTCTCAAGGGCATCATCGTCGGATGCAGTTTTAATAAAATTTATATTTATAGAAATAATTAAATAAAAAATATAAAAATAATGTTACGTATTGCCTAAATCCCACAAGGGAAACACAAAAACAACCTACCCGAAAAAAAACTTCCTCGCATGTTGTTTTAGATAAATATGACGTGTGTCCTTTCCCTTTATGGTCATAAGTTTGAATATGTTGGGTCATAAAAAAGGTCCGATTCGGAAAGTAATTCTAATTAACTTAAGTGTAATTCCCATTATGTATTGAACCAATAATTTCATTATTACCCTGAAACGAAACACTTCGTTCTGCTAAAGACTTTATTACTGCAATAATTCGTTTTAAAAACATCTACCAATAATTTTGCTCAGTCTGAATTTGGCTCACAAGTTGAAAATCGACACACGCATTCTTGTTTTTGCGATTTAACAGCGAAATTATAACTTTTCTATGCGAAGTGCTTTCTTTATGCCTTTTCAACAAATTGTTCGCATTCTTCCAGTCATCGAACCCATCTTTTGTAAACCGTGCTGACTGATTAATATCTGAATTTATAACTTTGCAAACAGAACAGAAAAGTTGCCTCTTAATTTCTAACATGCCCGTGCCCAGATTTTTTTTTTTTGGGGGGGGGGGGTGAAATTTTTTTTACGTATTTATTTTATAAATGATAATACATTTTTTACTAATATTCGTACTATTAATAATTTCCATCATTTTGATTTATATATTAATAATTTACATAAATGAATTACCCCGTATATGAACATTAATAAAAATTACATATGTTATTAATTATACTCATAATAAAAAATTTTGCATAAAATATTAATGAAGTACCTAAAAATATGGATCATATTTTATCTTTTTTCTTTTAAAGGTAGGTAAAAACACCCTAAAAAATCATCAATATTTATTTTTAATTTTTTAATTTTTTTCAGATTCTTGTGTATTTATAACTATTTCAGTTATCACGGCCCCCCCCCCCCCCCCCGGTGGCACGGCTTTGATTTCTAAATAGCACAACTAATTTCTGACGTGAGTTTTATTAGTAGATTTATGTTTATAAGTGAAAAATTACTTTGGGCAGAATCGTGGACTAATTTCTTTTTCATACATTTTTTTTTTAACTTAAAAAGTCACTGTTCATATTTTGCAGTTTGCTGCTTCGTTTCGCAATCCAATAATCTCTGTCAAAGTTTGCCGATTTAGCGTCCTTGCCGGAGAATGCGACGTTCGCAAGCTGCCCGAGGAAGCCCGAGAAATTTAAATGATTTGCCTGGGAAATTGTCGAAAAAAATGTAGTCTAGAACTTATCATAATTATCATTTTTTGCAAACTTAGACAGCGTGATCATATATTATTATGGCGGCCGAATCCGTCTTAATATTCAGCTTATTTTAATACCAAAATTGGACATGTCCTTTGAGAGCTCTTTTCGAAAAAAAAAAACCCATTTATCCCAGTAAAAAAAATATTTAGCTTATTTTAATACCGTGATGGAACATGTCACAATCCTTTCTAAAAGTTCGAACCGGGCACACCGTAAATTATTTGTGAACAAAATTGTTAACGATCTTACTATGTCAGGATTACGAAGTGGTTATAAGAAATTTAATTGCAAGAAATCTCTCATTACGTTTATAACTTACATAGGCTTATTACTAGAAAATAATTTTTTGTTATATGATTGCTAAATTATAATAAAAATAACGTGGTAAGTCCTACAAATAAATAGACAATTTCAACATTTTAAATCGAGCTATTTCAATTCTACTACGCATCCGGGTGTCGAGGAAGAGTGCTCGCACACGTCCGACTTTTTGTCAAGCCAATTATCAGGCCGATTAAAATTTTGTACATTTATACGAGTGACTTTTTGTAAAACTTGTGCATTTACGTTATGAAATAGTGACATCAAGTAAATTCAATATACCACGACTTAATAAGTTTCACTCAAAAAATTACGTTCAGGAGATGGCGGATCTGGATACACAGGGCCCGTAGCAATTATTACTCTAGCTATGTGATTAATCCGGCACTGCTTCAATTTATTATAAACATTATCAAAATTTCATCGAGAATATTCCAGTTTTTAATTTTTAAAAGCATTAATAAATTTAAAATTAAAATTTTGTGATAATATTGTGGAGGCTGATTTAGATGTTTTACTTGATCCAGAAAATAAACATTTTTGGTTTCATATCATTCGTTTTTTGGTTAATTATTTTATTATAATAAACGCACAAATAAAAACGTGATTTTTCCCAAAATACATAATCGCCATTCTACTTATCTTTTATATTTTATTTACGATAAATAATTTACTTTTTTTTAGAAACTTTATTTCTAATTTTCAAAATATATACGCACAAACAAACTTCGGAAATTATATTCAAATTTACACAAACGCATTCAATTCTAGCGCTAATAAAAAATAATTTAATTTTAATAAATCATAAATCGATACTACAAGTCGATTAGTTAAATATAGTTCATAACATATATGCGTAATCGATTTATTCAAAAAATCCATCTTCTTTAAAAATAATTTTATTGTTGTAATTATAAATGTTTTTATTTTGGGTTTTATTTTTTATCATTTACGATTTGACGTAACAGATAGTAACTTTTTAAACGTAATAAGTTTCCTATAATTTTGTAATTTCAGTTTGTTGACTAATACCGATTCGTTCTTTCATTAAGTTTTCTTATAAATCGAGATAATCCTTTAATGAACTAAAATCATCGGTAATTTGAACTGCTCTTAAACTAGTGCATTGTTTTCATTTGAAAACTTATACTACCGGTATGTCGTGTATGTTTAGTTTTGTGATCAGTAATATACATTAAATTTCGAAATGCATATATGATTCTCATGGACTGAACAGTAAATAATGTAATTGCATTTTCTTACGTTAACAAGAATCTATCATTAATACCATGTAAGTGAACTTATTATTACTGATTATGTTTCTGAGGTGTACATTAATTTTTATCTGCTTAAGTTTTTCCCACATTGTTAATGGTTCCGATAATTTTCACGAAGAATTGCTTCTGAAGCGACTAAATAATGCTCACGTATATAGTTACTTTCAGTTTAGTTTATTTTGGGCTAACAATTTAGACTACGACTCATTCAAACACCCGCATTTATTCTCCTTATCATTAGGACAGATTATTGAACGTTATAATGTACGCGAACTTCACGTGAGTTTAACAGAGGGATTTTGGCGTTATAAACAATGGGGCTACCCCGTTGTAGATGCATCGCCCGGTGCTGAAATTTTAGCGTGGTTCAAAGATGATACTGAAAATGTAGATCAAATTTGGCGTGATTTAGTTAACGCTTTGTCCGGCTTATTGTGCGCATCTTTAAATTTCATTAATGAAATAAATAGTATGGCGCCTAATTTTAGTTTTCGTTTAAAAGGTGTCAACGATAAAAGCCGAAATATAAACGATTGGCCTTTTGGGAATAATTCCTATATTCGATATTCTACTCTCCCTCGTGAAATTGTATGTACCGAAAACTTAACACCGTGGAAAAAATTATTACCATGCCATACGAGCGGATTGATAACTTTGTTGAATGCTCGACAAATTCACAATACCGACTATCACTCGTTGGGCATACATTTCCGGCACGTCTGTATGGATGCTGACTGCCAAATGACTGGAGTAGAATTGCGGTTAACAGTGTCATTAGTTTTCGATTTAATGCTATTAGCGGGAAATCAGCGAGACTGGTCAATCAGAAAGCTGTTCGGAAATGCGATAATCGGCCTATGTTCAGTATCGCGTTCGACAAATGTTTATTTAGATGTTACATCGAATAAAACGGATTCGGTTTTCTTAGTCAACAAACAACCGACCAGTGTAATAGAATACACGCACGGAACCTCCGTTACTAAGTATGCTGTGTACAATATAACGTCTAGTCCGGGATTTAAATTCAATTTGGAAGTGTACTACGATTTACAAGGGTTACCAATTAACGACATACCGCCGATTTTATACGCCAATCGATATTTTGCTGGCTATGGTCACGAGTATGGAAAAATTGTAACGGAAATACATAACAATTACGCTGATCCGGTTAAAATTGTATATTTTGAAAATATACCATGGTATCTGCCGATCTATTATCAAACGTTGACAATTACTTGCAACGGAGAAACCGTAAAGCCGTTAAAGACATTCTATAAACCAGGTAAAAGTCGAACCCGACCGTACTATTTAGAAGTTTTATTGGAGTTACCGGGAAATTCTGTCACAAAAGTATCTATACAATTCGAGTACGTATTTTTGAAATGGCAAGAGTATCCTCCTGACGCAAATCATGGATTTTATATTGGCTCAGCTACAATTACCGCCTATTTACCAAAGAATAATGAAAATTTTACGGTACTGCCACCAAATCAGAATTACTATACTATGTCATCGTCAGACGGCAATTATAACCTGGTGGAAATGAGGACTGAAATTTTAATAATTACACTGCCAACCCCCGATTTCAGTATGCCTTACAACGTAATTTGTTTGGCGTGTACCGTTGTTGCGTTAGCATTTGGCCCAATACATAATATTACTACGAAAAAGTTGATGTTTAAAAACGCATTGAAAAAACGAGGCATTAAAAAGCTAGTCTATAATGTTTTTACGTTTATCAAAAAGATAATTTTTGCTAAATCGTCAATGAAAAGCGGATAACCAATTGCGAGTTTTTTTTTTTTTTGTTTTAGGTGATACGAATTTTTTCAATATATTTTACATTTTTTGTAGTCAAAAACACAACTTGTTTTTAAATCCTCTTCACTTAGCTACTTATTTATTTAAAACTATTCATTAGCAATTATATGTGTAACATTCTTTTTGAATCATTATTTTACTTTAAAATATAGATTTTAAGTATGTATATATGTGTGTGTGTGTGTGTGTGCGTGTATGTATATCTTTATTTTTCTTCTTTCGTAATGTGATCTCCGTTTTCCTCGTATTTGTTTTACATTGGTAATCGTTTATTAATTTTTTAACTTTTATTCAGCTCAAAATTATTATAGCAGTTTTGATCGCAGATATCGGAATAATTTATATTTTTAATAAATATGCCATTAACATTTTCATTTCTAACATCGCGAATTGTTTTGAAAAATCCGGAAATTTACAATTAGTTTCGTACTTGATCTACACACACATACGATGATATAACGAACGAAATAATAAGAATTATAAAATGAAAGCAAAAAAAAATTCAGTATTTTGTAGACAATAAAAAACAAATAAATTATAATATATTGATGCGATAAAGTATTTAGGTAAATATCGGCTAGTTTCAAATTTGTTGGTTTTAATATTTTCTGCTTCTGTATGGTCAGAATATTTAAATCAGCACATTACCACGCTCTTTGCGATTTATTTATTTATTTATTTATGCATTTAAAATAAAGAAAATGTGCACAGTGAGTAAAATTATATCTTTAATATCCTCTCCCACAATGAAAAAGATGAGTATAGACTCTACCGAGTTAATAAATATTCGAAAAATTTATTTTAGGTAAATGTTTACAAAGCTGACACCAGTTCGTTTTACTTGTTTCTTAGTTGATATTGATACATATGACATCGTTTCTTTTTAATTTATTTCCAGTTCAGTCGACGAACGAATAATTATTGTTAAATTCAAAATTTAAATTTTATAAAACATTAAATAAAAATAAAAAATTCTAATTTAAGATTTTTATAATTATTTAATATTTGAAGTAAAATAAAATTATTCACATTTTAAATTTATTTGAAATTAAAATTTAAAACTGTTTATCAGCTTACACTTACACTATTTTATGACAAAGTTAATTTTTGGCCCATAGTTTGTGGTGTGACTTTATGCAGTTGCATAATTTATTGTCTACTGCATTGTTTACCACAGCCTCAATTTATGCGTGATTTACTGACGAGGCAATCGGCCCATTGATGACTGAACAAAGTATTGACGTTTATGCAATATTTTTCTACACAAAATGACGAGTAATGATATTAAAGAACATTGATTCTGATTGGTAGGTAAAACTAGATCTGACACATGTAATTTATGTTGAATGCATCACTATTGCTAGGCCAGATTTTTTTGTGGTTGAAATTGTGGTCAAAGAAAAACTACACCAAAGTGTAAAAAATTATAAATTAAGGGATTTTGTTTTTGTAGTACAAAATTTAATTTATATGTTTTGTTATTTATGATTAGATGTCTTTTTTCACATTTGTAGATTGTAAGTGTCTGTTTAAAAAGTATTGAGCATTCAATCAATGTAGAGCAAACTGAAAAGAAATTGTATTCTTTCAAATTTTAAATTGTATTGGATACATTTTTCTTCCATAGTCTTTACTTTATATGTATATTTAGAATATGTTAGCTTTCTAAATTTTCATTATTTTTTTTTTCTCCCCTAAAGAAGGTGGGTTAAATTAATTAGTTATTTCAGATACCTTTTTTTTTTTTATATATAAAAAATTGTTTGATTTTTATTTTGTATTTCAAATTTTATATTTAATATGTTATCTTTTAGCCAGTTATGAATTTGAAATATTTGTGATACCTTTTTGCAGTTTTGACACTACAAGTAGTGGGTTGTTTGAAAGTTATACATTTCCTTAAAGAACCTTGTAATTGTTTATGGGGGGTTTTCAAATATTATGTAAGCAGGCTTAGGGGGTGAGGGGATTAACTTTTTTCTTACTTTTGTGACAAAGAGAGTAGGGGGCATATTATAAATCTTATATAAGATAAAAAAAATTATAAAATAATAAAAAAGGTTTCCAAAACAATATTTATAATTTAAATTAATAATTCTATTTTTATTATTTTATTATGGTATACCAAAGTTCTTTTCATATTTCTTACCAAAAATAAATAAATTAATTTTCCAAGAAATTACTTAATTCTACTCTAAAATGTATAGAATTTTTTTTAAATGTACCAATGTTCAATTCGGGGAATTCCTAATGTACTGGGTTGACTTGAAACAAATACAGTCAAGTCACATTAGGCTAAGCACATAGTGGTGCGTCAAAGAGAGCTGCGATAAAAGCTAAAAGTAAAACGATAAAATTAAAAGTATGGCTTGTTATGGAAGTGAATATAGTAAACGTCAAAAATGATCACGACGGATACATCATCAACAAGTAAAGCACGACATGTTTCAACAGCTCCTATTAAACTTGCTTGTACTCAAAATAGATTTTCATCACGCTCATATTGACAGTTATTTTGCAGTCACCTCAATCCATTACCTAGAGAGCTTATCTTCTATTCTCGGCTTGGCTTAAGTTTTTTTTATTTCTCAAGACAACAAAGCTTGTGTACCTATTGGTATTACAGCCGCCAATAAGCAAGCACCAATGCTAATGCATGTGGAGTACCGAGTCACTTTACCTGACCATGACTGGGTTAAAGTAGAGCGCCATAAACTAATACCTTTTGTATTGCCATTAATTCGAAGGGTCTACTAGGAAATTCTGATGCTGTAAGTTACTCTGGGGGCCAACATTTATTGCAATTAAAAGTGATAAACATAGCTCATCAACTAGTAATACCCATGCGAATGATTTTAAAACATTGTTGAATGTTGAAGAGTTGCAATCATTTTTAAAGATGAAGGAAGACTTGATGAAACCTATCATCATTGTCACGGTAGATGGCGGACTAGAGGAGAATCCAAGATATGAAAAAGTAATATCTTTTGCTATTGAACATTTCAAGGAATATAGTTTAGATGCGTTTTTCCTTGCCATCACAAAATATTTTTCTAATTAATCTTAATTTTTAAAATTAAAATTTTTTTTAGTGGAAACTATGTCACTATTTAAAACACTATTTGACGTTTTGAACAAATTTATAATAGAACGATGCAAAATGTAACTGCAATGCATACTGAATTAACTAACTTTTGAAGTAGTAATTCAGTATTAGAATATGATATGAAAGAGTAATAAGAAACTTCTAATGTCATATTAGGAAAGGGGAATAACATTTTCTAGAAAATTGCATAGCCAGTAATCACCCATTTAATTTGCATTTTCAAAAAAAATTTAGACTCTTCAAATTGTTAAATCTACGTGTTAATTATTAGTTGAACTGTTTATATGATATATACTTAAAATAATTCAATAATAGATCAGTCAGTTTAATGAAACTTTTTGATTACTTATGACAATGATTTGGATTTGTTCAATCCAATATAAGTAATTATCTACATACATTTGTAACAACAAAATTATATTTGTTGGCATTTATAATGTTATTATGAAATAAATCATCTGCAGTATTAATGTTCTAAATCACTGGAAACTAGTATAATTTTTACATTCACAATATTTTAATTATGATTAATATTTGTTATATTGATCACATGTTTTACTTATTGTGCCAATCATATTAAATTCTATCTCCTTTATTGTAAACAAAATTCTATAAACCTGATGTATCAGCTGGTGTAATAAAATTTAATTGAATTCTTATACTAAACATAAATGAAAACATAAAAATACTGTTAGATGGCAAGACATGTTTGTATTTATGTTTCAAGAAGAAAAGCTATCTATCCAATTACTATGTTTATTATAAAAATGGAATAGAATAGAAATTATATTTTTATTCTGTCGACAATGGAATCAAGAAACACCCCTAGGACAGGAACAACAGAAAGAATAGGTAGAGAAAGAACATAAGAGGCGTTGAAAGGAGCAGGAAGACCAAGCTTTAAAAGATGATAATAAAGTAACTCACGCTCGCGAGATAAACCAGGAGCACTCGAAGAGCATATGATTCGCATCACAAACATATTGGGAACCTTCAGGATCCAATGGACCAAAAGGAGATGGAGCCAAAGAAAATCGATTTAGTGAAGACGGAAGGAGACTATGCGAGAAACGGAGGCGAGATAATTTAGTAATTATGGACCGACGCAAACTGGGAAACTCATAGAACCAAGAACGAGGAGGAGGAACAGGATTAATCAAGAGATAAAAGGAATATTAGCGAAAAGAGATACATAAACAGAATGTCAAAGTCTAAGATGTCAGGATTTCGTTGGAAGAAGAATATTGTGTGCTGGAACCCTACTAATAAAATTCCCATTGGAAACAGCAGCTTTAGCAAGGAGGTCGACGGCTACATTTCCATCAATGCCTGAATGTTCCGGAATCCAAAGAAAGTCAATCTGGGTAGACGTCACTGAGAATAGATCATGAAAAAGAGAACGAATAGAAAGGATAATAGCATCAGTGGAAGGAGAAAGGGAAGGTGGATATAGCGCTAGAAGAACACTTAAAGAATCAGAAACAATAAGGAATTTGGAAGGACTTGCAGAAGAGGAAATATAAAAAATGGCTTGTAGAATGGCAATAGATTCTGCAGTAAAGACAGAACAAAAGGACGGAAGTCTAAAGGACCGAGAATGAAAGAACTGAGGGCACAAGAATGCCGCCCCAACTCCGCTCGGGCTCTTCGATCCGTCAGTAAAAATTAAAGAGTGATCACGGAATAGAGAATTTATTGTATTATTAAATTCCATACTGACGATATGAGAGGGAGAGGATTTAAGGAAGCATGGCATGAAGATGATATTTGGTGGCTTTAACAGTTTGGAATAGATGTAAGAAAAAAATGGAAGCTTGTGATGAGGAATGACAAAAGGGGAAAATTTAGAAAGGCGAAACGATATATGAGATAGTATAGGAATTTTATTGGAGGAAAAAACGCTAGTGACGAAGGATAAAGGAATAAGAGGTGCTGATATTTGACGAGGAAGTGGAAAAACGCTTGATGAAAAAGCGATAACTCAAATAAGATCTTCGGATGAACAGAGGGCAGATATTGGATTCAGATAGAATGGCTGGGATAGGAGATGACCTCAGAGCTCCGAGACAAAGCCGAAGGCAACTGTTTTGGAGACGATCTAATTTGTAGAGAATGGATTTGGAAGCGTTGCCATATAAGAAACTGCAATAATCCAATCTAGAGCGTATGAGAGATTTGTACAACATTATTAACACAGAAGGATCACCTCCCCATCTCGTAGGTGAGAGAGCTTTAAGAAGGTTTAAGACTTTAAGCGAGGAAGCATATAAATGGCTGATATGTTCATGGAAAGACAGACGAGGCGATAAAATGATACCCAGATATCGAAAAGAACTGACTATTGGAATGGAATGATTTTTAAGATTTATTTCAAATGAGCCCGGGTTGTAAGGTCGAAGGGTGAAGACTACAGCTGCTGATTTAGGAGCGGAAATGAAGAGATGAATGTTAGAAAGGGCCTCTTCTAGAGTACTTAAGGAGCTGTTTAGTTCGTCATTGGTAACTAGAAGATTACGGAAAGAGGAGTAAACAAGGATATCATCTGCAAAAAATAAAGATTTGGATTTTAAGGAGAGAAAACCAATTTTGGAAACATATAAATTAAATAAAGTAGGGCTAAGGCAAGAACCTCGCGGAAGTCCCTGGAAGATCTTCCTTGAGACGAAAAAGGAAGGAACAGAAAGAAGGAGAGTTCTACTTTGAAAAAGATTGATAATCAGGAAGGATATGGATGCAGAGGGATATTTAAAGAAATCATAACGTTTTTGAGCGTGGGAAGATGGACGCTTTCGTATGCACTGGGGCTACATCAATAAAAGCTGCAATTGTGAATTCTTTGGAAATAAATGATTTGTAAATGTCAGCAAGGAAGAGACTGATACAATCTGGAGGGCCTAAGCCAGGACGAAAACCAAACTGGTTGTCTGGAAGCAAGTTATTGTGTTCCAGCCACCAGATAATAAGCCGTTTATTAAGCATGCTTTCGAAGAGTTTTCTTAGGCAAGAAGCTAAAGAAATGGGCCAAAAGGCAGAGGAATTATTGTTGGGAATTGGGATAACAACGAAGGTGTTCCATGAATCAGGAATAGAACCAGATTGCAGGAAGGAATTAAAAATGATTAAAAGAATTTCGAGAGACTTTACAGATAAGTTTTTGAGGATGGAGTAAGAAATTTTATCATGGCCCGGACAGGAGTTGGAGGAGTTTTTCAGGGAAGAAAGAAGTTCAGAAATACTTGAAGATATACTAGTTTACTTCCATTTTTTCTACATTTCAATACTTGTAACTATGTTAGTAATTACTCTTAATAATGGGTGATATGAGTGCAAAAATTGAAAGCAGAAATGGTAATAATCACATAAGACGTATGGTTGGAAAATTTGGTCTAAAAGAATAAAATGAACAATGGAAACATTTACTCTAAATATCATCTAAGGCGCTTTAATACATTGAAATCGCTGAATGATAGTAATAAAAATCAAATAGGCTACTTTTTAATCTAAGAATAATAGGATTCATCCTATGTGAATGCAGTTGTTTATTTAGGAGCTGAGCACGTGGTTCAGATCACAGAATGTTGATGATGAATTTAAGGGGCAGATTTGTAGTACCACTAGGACCGCAGTAAGAGTCAAAGCGTGTTGACTGGAAATGATGGGATATTCACTAGATTCATTGAAGAACTGAAAATGAAGGATACAAAAAATTGGTAATGTAGAAATACATTGAAACAGCTAAAGCACGACATGATAAAACCAGTACATAAAACATAAAAACGTTGACCAAATATAAAATGTAAACCATGACTGTTGGATTTAACCAAGGAAAGGAGAACATGACTGTTGTTTGGACAAAAGAATGGTGTTATTCCGCATACATTGTACTGTTCAAAAAAGGGAAAGCATCAAAATGTGAAAAATATCACTCTACATAACTTATTCCACATAAAAACAAAAAATAATGTGAGCATGTCCAAAGAAATTCTGTAAAGTTAATCTGAATTTGTAAAACGAAGAGGTGTTAGAGAACCATATTCTTAATATGAAACAATTGATAGAAAAGTCGCAAGAATATCAGATACTTATATGGAAGTATGCTTCACTGATTGTCAAAAAGCATTCAATAATGTACAATGGCATAGATTATGGCTAATAACGATCGAAATAATTTGTGCTTCAAAGCACATGTAAACACAAAAATTTATTTTGATTTTTTATCAAAACTTTAAAAGTTTGATCAAAGTTAAAAAAAAATGTGAATCGCTTTAACAGCATAAATATTTTACTTTAAAAATTTAGAATAGCTTATAAATATGCATTTTTAAGAGGATATTACAGGAGAAATATAGCGGATATTACAACTTAAAATGTGGGGACTTTCCAGACCTGAAAAATCTCAGAGATAAAAAAAAAAAAATTATTTTAATTTCAAATGTGTTATCGAGCGACGAAAAACTTATCATTTAAAGGTAACAAAACCATTATTTTAACTTCTTGGTGAAACCTTAGAAATTCACAAAAATTTCCAAATAGAATGAAAAATAGAGTGTATATCTCATTTTACGAAACAGGGATTTTAGTAATTCCAAATGTCAAAGCTTCTGATAAACGGGATTGTAATATGAAATTTCTCTAATTAACTATAACCAAAATTTTCAGCTTTAAATTTGCACATATTTTAACGCACTGAAGTCGATGCCAATCTGTGACACGGGCATCTTGATTTGTCCTATATGATGGCAATTTTAAAAATGTTTTTATCGGAGATACCCGTCTCTCACACGGAAAGCGAGTAACCCTGTGGTGACAGATGATTTTTGCTTAGTTTTGGCCATCCTTCAAAATTTTAGATTAAAATTAAAAAATTTGTTAACTAGATTTTTATAAACTTCCAACCTCATACTTCCATTACAAAAAACAAAAAAAAAAAAAAAACAAATTGAGATAATTAAAAATGGAGATATTAACATTTAAAAATTACCAGATTTGAAGCCTTAGAAAAAATATTTTAACTGCATGTCGCAGGAAATAATAAAAGCGAAGGCAAAAATAATCAATTATATTTCAGATAGTTTACAAACAATTATTTGTTAATTTATACTTGCTGCTACTAAATATTAAAAAAAAAAAATCACAAACCTAAGGTAAGGAAAAACAACAAATACAAAACAGAATGAAGTAAAATTGTGAATAAAATATATAATTACAAAACTTTATAACTGAAAAACCAATAGTTGAACAAAACAAAGTATAAAAATAATCAATAATATTCAGCGACAAATATTTTACGAACAACTATTTATTTAATTACACCTACTAGCAATGAGTATTAATAAAAACTTGGAATCCTAAGTTTATAAAAAGTGAAAAAAAGCGAAACAAAAGGAAATAAAAGAGCTAATAAAAAACGTGGTTATAAAATCTTCGCAATTTAAATTCATTATTGAAAAAAAAAAAAATATACAAACAAAATAAAAGCTTTTATTGCGAATATGTCGATAAAAATTAATTGATTCAAAAAGTCAGAGAAAGTTGGTAACGCAATCTGATAAGCACAATGTGGTATTTCGCATCGTGCACATTCATATACTGTTTCTTTTCGTCGTTCCAACATTCCTCTTTTCTTTTTAGCGCATACTTTACACAATCGACACTTATATTCCCCTTTTTCGCCTGTTCTGGCTATTTTTAAAATAGTACCAAAAACAAACAACCAGGAAGAATAGTTGGTTTACAAATCGTAGAACGAAACAACCATAAAGAAATGATGTGCAACATGTGGTGTGATTAGCGTTGCTGAGAACTAGGCGGTATCTAGGTGCCGATAGATAACTTTCTCTTATGTAACGATACTGCGGAGAGGAAAACATCGTTGAATTGTAGAGTGAAAAATGCTGTTTTCAGGTATGTAAACGATACCCGTGTGCGATATTTACTTCGTTTGTTATATGAAGTAGAAATTTCAGATCTATCATATCATACAGGCATCGTCACTCTGGACAACAAATAATCAGAATAGCCGTCTCCAGCAGTTAATAAAAAATCTGTCTACAAGACGAACTTCGTCACAGAGAGAATCAATCCTCCGACCGCAATATATTAACGCTATTTTAGGAACAGGATATTTCCCCCAAAATGTGGAAAGAATCCATCATCCAAGTTATACCGAAACTTCATAAAGATTTATCAGTTCCTTCGTCATATAGGCCGAATAGTTTGCTTAGTGTATATTGCTGAAGATTTTTGAGATGCTAATAGAGGATCGAATTATAAAAGTTATTTCGAGAAACAAGATGCTGCTCGATCACTAGTTTGGTTTTCGTGCAAAACACTCGGCAGTACAACAAATTCATCATATTACCGATAAAATAACTTCGGTACTGGAAAAGGGACAGTATTGTAGCGTTGTCTTTCTTGATGTCGAGCAGGCATTCGACCGGGTGTAGCATCAGGGCCTCCTTTATAAACTGAAGAATATCCTAATAACATTTCCGCGGTAATATAATCTTTTCAATCAAACAGGAGTTTTATGGTAATGATAACTTTATCAATATCGGGAAAATACAGTATAAATCATTCGTCCCGTTGCGTCATTGTTATATTCCTTATATTTTGCGGATTTTCGAGTACTAAAAACGACGGTAATAGCGGTGGTCTTCGCTGATGACACCTTGCATCTTAGCGGTTAACAGCGATCCCTCGCGTGCTTCGCTACTGCTCCAGCAGCATTTAAACAAGATTAGAGAATGAGCAGAGAAATGGAAGATTAAAATAAATCATTCAAAAAGCTTACAGGCGACCTTTCCTTAAATATCTAGGATTAATTATGGACCGGCGTCTAATAACGTGTAGGACTTATGCCGCGCACACAAGACAAAAAGTTAGTTCAACACTTAAATTGCCTTATGGGAAGGAAGTTCACTGTGAGCATATCTTGCAAAAGATTAATCTACCTATCTGTATTGGCACCAGTATGGAGATATGACATCGAGGTATGTATGGCGCAACGTCTAAGAGCAACATCAACAGAATTCACAGCTGCAGTCCAAACAGACCCACCGACGCCTCTCATTTCGTGTCAAACAGAACACTCCTTCCCGATTTAAACGTCCTATTCGTGCAAGACTATCATAAACTTCAATATAGCAAGTTCTTTAGCAAACTAGAACTCAGCGAGAATGTCGAAGCATCCAGCATGTTCTCCTTGTCTCCCCCTGAATTATAGAATATGGAAACAAGAGAGTTGTCTCAACGACTGTAATAATGATTCGCTCTACACGCACCATAACTTGTGAATTAAAAAAACTAAAACGTAATTATAGCCGACGTATCTCTCTTTCCTCTACCCATTTATACTCCATACGCTCCCTTTATATCTCCGTACCTCCTTATTCACTATTTATGTCTGCAACTTAACTCTGGATTTCTATAATAAAGCTAGTGTTGTACTAAGCAGCTGTGAAGAGAAAGTTTAGGTCCTATATACACATTCATACATATAATGGAGGCATGTAGGCCTGTCACGAAATTCGATTGTTATATCACAATTGTCATAGTTTAATGTAAAAAAAGTACGGTCCATGATTTTTTATTTTTTGCATCTCAATAAATGTAACATGAATTACATGGGCGTCGCCAAGGGAGAGCAGGGGAGGGCCGTCGCCCCCCCCCCCTTGGAGCTTTGAAACTTTTTAATCAACTGGCCATGATGAGTATTCATAGGCACGTAATCACAGACAATTTGGAAGAGTTTTATAATAAAGTAGTAGAACAATTTGCCAAAAACCCACGAAAATTATGTTTTCATTAAGTATTCTTGTTTAATAAAATATTAAGCCTTTACAAATTATACATTTTATTTTTCCTATAACTCATATCATCTTCCCCCCCCCCCCCCCCCCGCGCGCTCATCGGCTGGCAACGCCTTTGATGAATTGCACGTTTTTATCCAACAGACCGACAACAATAAAACATCTAATAATCGAACTTCAAGATATGTAAAATCGAATCGGGTCGGGTGTATAAATGCAAACATCGTGTGGGTATGGTTTTTATTGGTGATTATTGATTTCTATATACAATTTGTTATTTACCTAATACATCTTCTGCTATTTATCTTTCGCCTCTTGTATACAATGACTTATATATACCTTTTATTTTATAATTACTTATTAGAAATATTTGTCTATGTTAAATAAAATAATTTTACAATTCTAGCTATAATTTTTTTTACTTACTGTTAGCTCTTAAAATGTATTTAGGTGCATTAGAAATAACTTGGCTATTGGCTTTTGAGTTTATGTTCAAAATAAGTGGCGAAAATGTGAAAAATGCGGGTTTTCGAATTTTTTAGTAAAACGCACAACGATAATCGCAATTCTGACGCCGCCATTTGAAGGAACGGAAAAAAATACATGAAAAATCATTATTTAAAAGTTGGCCAAATATTTTGAACATAACCTAAAGTAGGATCCAAAAATTAAAAATTTTTTCTGCGATCAATTTTTGCTAAAAAAAAAATCTGAAAAAAACATGGTTATTTATAATTAAAAAATACACCTCCATGAATTTTTCCAGATTTTTTGTAGTAAAATTACGTTTGAGAAAAAATAAAGTAGAAAAAAGAAGACTTGAACGATTATACCGGTGATATGGCCTCTGGAAGGCTGAAAATTTGCATGAAAGCATCTTTCAACATTGTCTATCAAATGTACTACTCGCGGTAGCAATTCATTCTTAGGCACTTTTCACTATCTTATCTCACTATAGCCTTTAGAATTAAGTGCATAATGAAAATTAAATACAGGCTTAATGAATTAGAAAAGATTAAGAAAACTTATTTTGTACTGCTCCTAATTACAATGGTACGATATTAAATATATATTTGAATTGGTAATTTATTTAATATGCAGGTATTGGAGTATTTATTTACGAGTAGCTTGTGTAGCAGTTATAAGTGAAAAATGTATATTAATTACTCTTTATAGTTTGCGATAGTTAATTATATACTGAATTGAGAACTGCTTAAAAATTTAATTTTAGAGAAATTGTTAGTTTTTATTTATTTACCATTAAATGTAATTAAAGATGAATGAATATCATAAAAATTAAACTAATATCAATATTGAAAAATTATTTATGTTATCTATTTTTTTTTTTAAATTTCTTAATAAAATCGAAAAATGCTTACACCCCTCTTATGTATTCCTATTTTCGTGGTTATGAAAAAAAAAAAAAAAAAAGAAAACTAAAATACATTAGGCGAAATTTTTATGTGAAATATATTAGATTGTATTTACTGGTAGCTATATGGCATCAATTATGCACTTTGTAGCTGACATAAATATATAGAACAGCTTACTACTTACTGTTAGGCAATAAAAACAGCAAGCTTAGTGACATAATTTGGTGAAGGTAAAATTTCAGATGAACATTACTGTCTTGCTTCCTTATTGATAGACCCAGTTGCCTTGTGAAATGAATGTTATGTTCTTGTACTATGTATTTCAGTTTTTCAGTATACTCAACATTTAAAAAATTATTAAATTATATGAATAAAAGTCGAGGAAAAAATAACTTTATACAATTCCAGCTGTGATTTTACAGGGATACTTTAATAGGTAATTTCCATAGAGATAAATTAATAAAGTGTAGAAATCAATATGAAAACGCCCAATGAAAAAATAAAGCAAGAACGTGAAAAAACTATTCCTTCTCTTTCTAAGTAATGTGTACAGAGTTTATAAAGACATATTAGTACATGAAGTTACCTGTTGGTCCCTTGTATCTAGTTCATATTGACTGTGCGCATACATCAATTAGAAAACGATGGAATGGTTCTCTTGGTAATATATTTCTTCACCTATATATATATATATATATGTGTGTGTTATTTTTGTACACTCACATATGTGGTTTTGAAAACTTATATAGAATTCAATTAAAAACAATATTAAAATACGTTCATAATTTTTCAAAAACAAACAGTCTCCACTGGAATTCAAGATTCGCAAAGATGTCACTAGTAACATCACATTATTTTAGATTACATTTAAATTAAATTCTTTCATTCCACTGTACTTGACAAAGGCAAAACATATGCGCAAGCTACAGCAAGTGAAAAAGGTCAGGACGATAGAGGAAGCTCAGCCCTGTTGGACCTAATGAAAACGTTGGCAAGTGTCAGCCAGTCGTTGGCCAAAATTACTGTAAGACTGGACAGACTGGAAAATAGCCAGGCCAGGTCAGTTAACAAGGTTCAAAACAAATTAAAATGATCAACACCCTAAGAATAATCACATGGAATGCGAACGGGATGGTTCAACGCAAAAATGAATTGGAATATTTACTTCATAGCAAGAAAATAGATATTGCGCTTGTCGCGGAAACGCATCTTACATCATGGATGCTCATTAAAATGCAAGATTATCATATCTATTCTACTGAACACCCAAACAATAAAGCTCATGAGTGTGACGGCCGTAATAATCAAAAATACAATTAAACATTATGAGATAGAAAAATTTCAGGAAAAGCAACTGCAAGCAACAATCATCCGACTTGATGATGGAAATAATAATATCACAATTACTGCTACGTACTGCCCACCCGGGTCTAAAGTAACGACACCATGTTCAGCAATTATTTTGGAACATTAGGGAATAGGTTTCACTGGGGCTCAAGGTTAATTACCTCCAGAGGTCGCGTGCTGCTGGAAGCTATGATAACAGCTAAAGCAAATCCAGTTTCCACAGGAAAGTCAACTTACTGGCCAGCTGATTTAGCAAAAATGCCAGACCTGCTTGACTTCTTCATTGTCAGAGGAGTATCTTTTAACTACATGAATATTGAGGAACTCATAGAATTATCTTCAGACCATATGCCCGTGTTACTCACCTTAAGTAAAAACATATTAAAAAAGAGGAAGAAGTTCCTTACCAACAAAAAAACAAACTGGGAAGTATTTAGAACCACGTTGGAAAATACAACTGATCTGTCTATTAAACTAAAATCAACATCAGACATAGAAGAAGCAATAGAAAAACTAATCAATAATATCATCTGTGCTGCCAAAGCTGCTACACCTCTTGATGAATCAACCGAACATCAAACGGTAACTTATCCCGTCGAAATTAAGGACCTTGTGTCTCAAAAAAGGAAAGCCAGGAAGCAGTGGCAGAAGACTCGCAATCCAGTGGACAAGACAAAATGGAAACGTATTGGTAAAACATTCAATGAAAAAATTAAGGAAGTTAAAAATATTACATTTCAGGCGCATCTAAGTAATCTCACAACATGTGTTAAAACGGATTATTCGTTGTGAAAAGCCACAAAACTTATGAAGAGACCAAGTGAACAAGTAGCGCCTATTTGGGAAAATAACGACACCTGGGCTCGTGGTATGAAAGACAAGGCCGAAGTATTTGCCAAGCACCTGCAAAATATGTTCCAGTCGAATAAAATCACTTCGGACCTAGATTTAAGCCGCCCATTCAAAAAGATTAAAACATTTCACGCCTATAGAAGTGGCGAGAGAAATAGATAACAACTTAAATACCAAAAAGGCGGCAGAGCATGACGGAATTAGCCCTCATATACTAAAAGAGTTGCCTAGAAGAGCTCTGATACTTCTGACTTATTTATTTAATGCCTCGTTACACGAAAAATATTTCCCAAGGTAATGGAAAAGAGCAGATATAATAATGTTCCTGAAACCGGGAAAATTCGCCAATGAAATATCATCATACCGACCCATATCGTTACTTCCCAGTATGTCGAAATTATTTGAAAAGCTCATTCTGGATCATCAATTTGGTTTTCGGAAGAAACACTCGACAGTCGATCAACTACATCGCATCATAAATGCTGTACTTAACGCATTAGAAGAGAAGAAGTACTGTTGCGGGGTATTTCTAGACGTGGCCCAGGCTTTTGATAAAGTCTGGCCAGAAGGGCTGTTAATTAAATTACGTGACCAATTACCATACTCATTGTGCCAAATGATAGAATCTTACATGACTGACCGGCAGTTTCATGTAAGCCACAAAGAGGAAAAAATACAATGGAAAAACATATCAGCGGGGCTGGGGTCGGTCCTTTACCAGCTGTATACTGCTGACATTCCAGTCAACAGACAAACACTGACCGCCACGTTTGTTGATGATACAGCAATATTAGCAATCGGCCAGGAACAAGAAATTGCAATGGATCTGCTACAATCAACTTTATGCAGCATCGCTAGCTGGATGAATCGTTGGAAAATTAAAATTAATAGCGAAAAGTCGGTACATGTAAACTTTACATTGCGGAAAACAGATTATTTCACTAATATTAGATCAACGAATTATCCCGCAAAAGGATACGGTTAATTACTTAGGAATGCACCTGGACACGCGACTAAACTGGAGGCATCACGTTCGCCAAAAACGTCTACAAATAAAGGAAAGGATGGGAGGGCTGTATTGGCTAATTGACAGGCACTGGGAATTACCCTGGAAAAATAAACGGCTTTTATATATAGCAGTTATTAAGCCAATCTGGATTTATGGCATCCAATTGTGGGGCTGCGCCAGCAGGACCAACGTGGCAGTAATATAAAGCTGTCAAAACATAGATCTACGCACTATAACAGTAGTGTACAGATACAATAGAAATTATATCATACATCGGGATTTGAAGTTGGCCACAGTGGCTGAGGAAATCGTCAGATACGCACGCAAGCATGAGAATAGATTGATGAACTATAGCAATACAGAAGCGATGCAATTACTAGATCATGCCGGAGACATCAGGAGACCATAACGTCAAAAACCATAAGATCTACTGTTAAATCTATAATGCTGAAAGCACTTCACTGGAAGTGTAATCTTACATGTATTCTCTCTTTGTATGATAAATATTGTTAAAGGCCAAACAGTTGTAACAATATAAAAAAAATAATTTCATTGTACTTTAGAAATGTTAATGTAGATAATTATAAAGTATAGAAGTTTCATTTATTAAAAGTTTTAGTTATATTTTCCTAAATTTTTTTAAACAATTCAAATTTTTTTGTTAAAAATATTTTTAGACACATAAGAAAAACATTTCCTAAATGAAAAATAAAATGCAAGATCTCTTTTTTTAATATATATACATAATCTCTCTCTCTCTCTCTCTATATATATATATATATATATATATATTATGCTTATTAAATGAACTATTTAACTTTGGTTAATTAATTAATTATTAAGTTCACTTTTACTAACTAAATTTTACATGAATGAAATTTAAAAGAGGGCAAAATATCAAAAAGAGATGAAAAGATCTATGATAAAACAAAATTTAAATGCATATAAAATATATTTTTTATTTGCAACAAATTCTAGTGTATCATCATTCTATGGAAAATATTAAATCTAGATGAGAAAAATTATTTTAAGGAATTACCTGAGTTTAATTAAAACATTAAAATAGTGTAATAATTAAGCTTTGAATTTATTTAAAACCCGATATTGGCGACAAAAAAGCTATATTAAATTACAAGATGGATACTTGAAAAGCAAATGTAATATTAAAGAAAATATATTTGTCACCCAGATTATTTGTTTACTATGGTAAGGGAATTGTAAAAAGAACTGCTGGTCATATTGGATATAAAATAAATGAATAAAACAGTAAACTCTATTTGCTTTACTGATGATGAAGAATTAATAGAAAAGTCTTAAAAATAAATGTAACAAATAATTAATAAGTTAAAAAATGCAAGTGAAAAATATTTATAAAGTTTATTCAAATAAAAATTATGGTTAATTATGTTTCGAATTTTGATTGAAATACTACAAAAAAATACATATGTAGAAAATTATTAATGTTAAATAAATAATGAACTCACCCCAAATTGTAGATAGTAAAATGTGTTTGTAATGACGTCAGTACTGCACTTTTTGCAATACTACATGAAAAGTGACGTCTCCAAACCAGATAACGGTTTCCCCTTCAATATATTCAACGTGTAAGTATTTAAAGTGTTAAGCTTTAATAATTTCAAAAGAGCAATAAAAATAACGTTTAGTTCAGTTAGAAGTGTTTTTTTTTTTTTTTAGTGATAATGTATATTCAATAATGTGTTTTAAATTAGGTAAGTTAAATTTTAAATTTACGTTTGTTGAAAAAAATTTGGGTATTTTACTATAGTTAATTATTTTATCTACATATTGTTAGATTTTGATAGTACACAAATTAACATGTACATCTCAGTCTTACAAATTTCTGGTGTACTAATTTTTTCATATTTTGTTTAAAATGTTACAGGTGAAGGCGTCCGTGTGTTATTTTCCCAGTATATATTGCAAGTGATACGTGTAATAAACAGCTGAATGTAACGTTTTGATATGTGATGTGTCATATTTTAGTGGTAAGTAAATTTCGCGTAGTCAAAAATTGTATATTTATATTTGGAAATTATATGTATTTTTAATGTTATGATTCAGTCAAAACTGATTAAAAATAGGATGCGTTCAAATATTCTATTCGAGGTTTATTGCGTGCACGTTTAAAAGTTTAATTTCTTACTTAAAAAAAAAATAATAATTAATTGTATTATCTCATTTCAGAAAATATGGATTTTGCTGAACTAGGTAAATATATCACTGAAGAAACAGGTGTAAATTCAGGTGATGAAGAACTGTTAGAAGTAATTATATTTTACATTCCAATCGAATTGACGTATTGTTTTAAATGAGTGTAATAACGTGTCTAACAATATTCGTTAGTATAACTATCGAACATGTATACAACATGATACGGAAATTTTTATTTGTATTACCTTTTTTTTTTTCATTTAAAAAGAAAGAAAAAGTAAAAATACTGGAAATTAATTTCAAATCCATGGTTTTTAATGGAAATAAGTGAAGCGTGTTTAAAAATTATTCTACTTCGCAAAATAAACAGAAAACACTAAATACAAACGGCGTACAATATTATTGAAAGTGTGCATTTTGAGTGTGTGGTACAAGAAAGTGAGAAGTCGTTATGAAACTTTAATAACATGCGATTAAATTAAATATAGTTAAACTATTCAGTAGAAAACTATAATAAAGCGATTTCTAAAATTAATAAACAATCATACAGACGATTGTCGATTCAGTATACAGAAAATCAAGAGAAATAAAAATATATTATAAATGAATTTAATATGAGGTTCGACAAAAAAATAAATAATCAAAATTTGTACATATATTTCGAAGTTTTTAATCGAATAAGTTTAAGCGGTTCAATATAGTTTATTCGGTTTTTATTAATTATTCGAAACATATCAGTTTTAATTAAATTTGTTGTAATTTTTTTATTTAAATCACGAATCAGCAATTTTAATTTTAAATAAAGATTTGTTGATTCCTTATATTAGTAGTAGTGACTAATTTTTCGTTATTTAATAATTATTTTTAACAGCGTATTCTCTAAGCTTTAGAAATTAAAAATCATTTAAAATGTCAAATTTTTCTTCTTTTTTCTTTCTTTTTTTTTTTTTTTTTGTCTATGATAATACTTCATAGATTTTCATGTATTCAGTAGTAAGTTTTACTAAGATTTGTTAGACCCTGGCGAAGAATCCTGTCTAATGTTTTTTCGTTTCAAGTTTGTTTTTTCTTAGAACATGTCGTATATCATAATTTATTTACCAATTTAGCATTTATTTTTTTCGGTAAATATATTAATAATGATAAAAAAGAATTGTTATTTATTATTTAAAAGTCATTATTTATTTTTAGAAAGCTCAACTTCTTCGTTTTACCCGGTCTATTTGATAGAATATGGCGACTTTTGATTTTTCTTAATTTATTTAAATAATGTCGAATTAATTTACTTGTATGTATATACATTTATGTATTTAATTTTTTTATGAAGTGACGCTAAGTCCCAGATTCGAAAGGCAAGCTATTTATTTTGCCGTTATATTGAAAAGAGATGATTGTTTTCATTTCAAATTTATCTAAATGAAATATTTTCCAATATACATTTTTATTTTTACTTTTATCTAAATGAAATATTTTCCACGCGAAACTTTTTATTATTATTTTAATTTTTATTCCATTTGTTTTCGGTGTAATGGATGATGTATGTTTATAAATTTCAAAATTTTAATAACACTTTAACTAGTGTTTGGCAGTTTCGGTTTCGACCAAATAGCCGAACCTTCACCTTCGGCTTTAACCGAAGCTTTGATCGTAATGCTTTATTTTACTCCATTGTGTACTTTTTAAAGATGAAACGCCATTTCTCATATTTGAATTCATTAGACACAATGATCACTTTAATTAGTACAGATATGTATTTAAACAAAACAGTTTCTCCTCAAGGATACAGACAACAACGATGTTGTAACCCGCTGAGCTTGGCATATGTTTTATACCCTTTAGCGTTCCTTTAAATTTCAAAAATTCCTTTCAACAGAAAAATGAAACATGTTTCCCCGGTGAAATAGTGAAAAAAGAAGGATTATGACCTTCTTAGAATATTCACTTTTTAATGTTTACGTTATTTCATAAAAACTGATCTGCTTTTATAACAATAACAGGAGCGCAATAAATAGAAATGACCGTTGTTTTCGAATTATAATATTAGACTGTTTAATTGTGATTATTAATTGGCTAAATTTTAATTTTTTTTTTATAAAAAAAAGTTATTATATAATAAACGTATTTAAATTTTATTTTAAAAAAACCTTAAAGTTTAAATTGTAGTTGGAACAATTATTTTAAAAAAGTTTCGGTTTCGCCTGACAGTTTTGTTTCGGTCGGGGACACTAACTTTAACAGTTGTTTAAAATGAATAAATACTAAAGAGGTTCTACCTTATTCGCTTAGTTCACCAACAGCAGCCCCATCGTGTTCCTCATTCGTTTAATTTTACCAAGTAATGCTTTTTCAGTTGTAGCATTCCATATATTCTCTTCGTTGGCATATTTAATCTTGGGTATTCTCTGCAATGTATATAGTGTTACGTAAACTGGATAGTACGAAAATATTGTATCGTTATATTCTTCGCAATTAAGCCGACTGTGGTGTCGAAGCTTCGACCTTGTGACTTGTTGATCGTCACAGCGAACGCCAAATACACGGAAAATTGCAAACGTTTCTCAGTTTTAATTATTTCCGGCTAAACGATTAATATAAAAATTACAAATTTTTAAATTGATCATCATAAAGTTGATAAAAATGTGACGCAGAAATCAAAACTTTTTTTAAAGAAATATAGAGATTAAAAATACCCTTATTTTGTAAAATTTCTTAAAGAAATTTACATAAGCTGCGTGAAAATATTTTACCTTATTATCGCCCTTATCGAAAAGGAGAATAAATTGTATGAGCGTTAAATGCTAATAGTAAAAATGTAGCTTTGAATAAGGAATATGAATTTTAAACCGCCATAATTTACAAGCTTGTCATTTAAAAAAAAAAAAAAAAAAAGTTTATTTTTAGCAAGGCAAAAAATTTTAAAATTACATTAAAAATTGTGAAATAAAGTATTTAAAAAAAAACCGTCGCTTCGCGCCTTTACTTAGAGCCTACGGCTAAAATTATAAAACATTGGGAACATGCTTTAGCCTGATTTGTTGAATGCCGAATTGTAACTGCTGTTGTTCTGTTGGGAAATTATGAATGAAGAAATGAAAAAAATGAAGAAATACAAAAAGTACGGATAATCGTTTTATTTTTCTGTTTGTTCTACATAATCGTTAGAAGTAATCGACAGTACCGGTTTATGATAACTAAAATAACTGACATAATTTTTCGAATCGATTCTTTTAATTTTACCGAGCAAAGACTGTGTACCAATGCACGATCTACCACGAGTAGTCGATAGAGCGAGATTTGTTTTGAGCTGTAATCCGAACGTTTCTTCCATAAACTGAACTAATCGGCGATGTTCGGGTTTCTTTAGATCCAGGTTTATATCACCAGACAAAATGATGGATATAGTATGGTATTGTTTTTTTTTTTTCAAAAACTTTGAAAACCTCTGCTCCCTTAGGTGTCGAAGCCGTCAAATTCAATTCAAATAAATCTTCAATATCGTCATTGCTAGCGCCAGCTGAAATGTAAACTGTTACAATCAATGCCCGCTGGCGACCATTGATAGTGCTTTCGATAGCGCAGATATCACCGCACTCTTCGCTTACTGCGACGCTTCTGTTGTAACAAATTTTTTTGTAAAATTTCATCAGGATGTGCGGAGTCGAAAATAACATGCAGCTTTTATTTTTTCGTACATAGCAACTCCTCCAGCTCGTACTTTTTCGCGTTTGAACTGAGTAACGCATCGGTAGCCTCTCACCGAAACTTTGTCGTCTTTGTTTAGCCGAGTTTCGGTTAACTCCATGACCTTGGTTTCCGACGACAAAATCAAACGTAATATGTGTACTCAATTGCACCGACTCACTGTAAACCGGTTTGTCCTACTATACAGAGTAATCCGCTGAACGGTTTATCGAATTCCATGGTAATTTGTTGAAGCTGCGAACTGAGAATTTCCAACAGCTCCGCTCCAATCATGCTAACCTCGTTTATGAAAATGATAATGTGCTGACTCACTATAAACCCGTTTGCCCTCCTACAGTGGTATTATTATTATAAGCGTGCTACTTTCGTCTCCTTTCCAGTGTGCTATTCCCTTCCAGCGCACATTTCGTTTCCCTTTTCGCGTAACGTTTTCGGGCGGTTAGGTCCCGGCTAAAGCATGTTCCGTGCTAAAAACATACCTCCTTGGTGATTTATTATAAAAATTTAATAAAAACGTACCAAAAAAGGGAAAACAATTTTCGATAAAAAATAATATCACTCAGAGATATATTATTATTTTTTATCGAAAATTTAGATCAACCTCCGGGAATGGAACTTCGTAAGAATTCCGAGTCAGCGAGTTGCTTTTGCGGTCATCCCGAGCAAACAATAAAACACATTGTTGAAGAATATGATGCGTACTCAAAAAATAGTGTTACATTTCAAGATTTACGCGATTCCCTAGATTGGCTTTCCAGTTTAGCGCTCGAACTATAGATCAACGTGTCATACGTTATGATACAATACGATTGTATACGTGCACGTGTAAACTGCATTATATTTTCCAGTACATTTTTAAAAGCTGTAGTCCACGTTATTTTATCAAATAACGGAAAACTGAAACAGATTTTTCGGTTTCGAATAAAAAATAATTTTCGATAGCTTCATACACGTCCTCTACACGATAAAAGATTCGCCGTTAGATGAAGTGGTAAGCCGGTGTTTTTTAAGGAAGAACCGCGTAACTTCTGACAGCGTCAATTGATACGCAATTAACTACTGAAAGTGAATAGTTAACATTAAATTTTATGACGACGTTACAAGGTGGTTTATGAACATTGTAAATGTTCTCGAGGCGCTTGATTTTGTGACGTGACGCGACATCACCGGACCTTTTGGCGTGCAACTTTGTTTTTGTCAGGTCATCTAGAAGCTGTGGAGTTTATGAATAATAGTGGAGAACGGTAAATGAAATTTAAAAATCCGGTTATAAAATTGCGGTTAATGTTTTGTTTTTTTATTTATCTATTTATTATTTCTCTTATTCCTGCGTATTGCCAACATTTGACCGAATCATCAAAATTTAACTGATTGCTTCTGAGCGGAAGTCGCTAGTTGATAAGTCGAGAAAAAAATCTTGGTTAATTTTAAATGTATCATATATAACTTTTGTTTGGTAAATTTTTACTTTCGCCTTTCTTTGGTTTTAAACGTTGTGTATGTTTTTAAAACTTATTTGTGTTTCAGAATTCTGACGGTTCAGACGATCTCGATCAGTATGTTGATAAACTTTGTGAAGTTGAAATCGATGAAGAAGAAAACGAAGTTTTTACTATTAACGATACCATATGCCACGATGGTAAAACAGATTTTAAAAAAACGGGCGAAGCGATGATAGACAGTGACAATGATCATCATTCTGCTTTTAAACAGTCTGCTGTTAATGAATACAATTCAAGTCAGTTTTCTCACAATGCGAAGAAATTCTCGTTACCTAATTTTAATGAAAAGTTTATTTCTGCACTGAATACCTTTAAAAAAACTAAATCTATAGTTAATAATAAGGATAATGATGATAGCAGTAGTGACGATAATAATAATAATAATAATAATAGGGGCAATAATAATATTCAAGTTTTATCCGTATCATATATAAATAACGTAGATGATGATAAAACTCTGAATAAAAACGTCACCCGTGCTAATAGTATGTTAGAAAATATTCTCTGTACCGAACCATCAACAAAGGTAACAGTTCCTTCTAATAATACTTGTACCTCGCTGGGAGTGAATTGCAATAATAATTTAAAATTACAAAGTACGATGCAGGAAAAAGATATTTTCGAAGTAAGCCTTAGTAATAGCGATAATAATAGTAATTATAATAATAATGCCGAAAAACTATTAGAAATATCTAAATTAGATAATGCCGAGAGAGGACATTCGAATGTTACCTGTGCAAATAATGCTCCCGAACTTAAAAGAATATGTAGAACGAATCGCATGAAGCAAAATAGAACCACCGCTTTCTTTTCATCGGCGGAAAAACAGCTAATCCGGTTAAAATCGGAATTCATAGAGAATTGCCTTCGACACACTGTAAAGCCGAATAACGTTCCTTCATCTTGTAAACGCTACAGATGTTTGGCGTGTAAATTTGAGTGAGTATTATTTTCGTAATGTTAGAATTGCATGAAAAAAGTTAACACAAGATGACCTTTTTAATGTAATGTTTTTGAAAAGAGATTATTCGATTTATTGCGAAACAATAATTTATGTTAATTTAACGTGCATATTTCGAGTTTAAAAAGGGCCCGTTTCTGTTAATCACTTCTTTTCATGGTAGATATTTCGTAATTAAAAAATAATTCAACATAATGCTTAAGAAGGGGTCTTTTTGCAAATCGAAATAAGAGGAGCAGCAATTAAGTTTCGAGAATTTGTTTGCGAGCGGCTATTTAATTCATTTTTGATCAACTTACCAACCATAGTTCTTCGCAGTAGTCACCCTCGAGTTCTACACAACGTTTCCACCGCCGCTCCCACCATTGAAGCACCTCTTCCAAACGCAGGTCATTCAGCGCACATGTCGCGGTCTTCTTAGCCTCCTCTATACCGCCGTAGTGAGTACCCTTGAGTTGAGATTTCATTTGGGGGGGGGGGATCAAGGAGGATGCAGTGTCGTGGGAATGTTGTTTGTTTTTTTGTTTTTTTTTTGACTAAAAACTCGCGAACAATCAAACGATGAATGTGGAGGTGTACTGTCATGAAGAAGGAGCCAACTATGAGTTCGGGCCATACGCAAAAAATACAGGCCCTTAGATGCTGCAGTACACCAACATAAAACTGCTCCGTCACAGACTAGAGGAACGTATTTACGATGGATTACACCCTCAAAATCAAAAAAAAAAAACGCAAGGACTTTATTTTCGGTTTTGATATGCTGACCTTCTTCGGTCACTCCCCTCCGCGTTCAACCCATTCCTGACTCTGCTTTTTTTAGGGTCATATTCAAAGACCCGAGTTTCGTTCGCAGAGTAACCACAGTACTCATCCAATCCTTACCATCTGAAAAAATTTAATAACGCGTTGTCTTAGATTTTTTTTTTTTTTTACAGAACTAATCAACGATTTTAATAAATACTTGTGAGTTCCTAGGTTATCTTATCGAAGACTAAAAAAGGCCATCCAAATAACGCGGAAATTCCGATAAAAAAAAAAAAATCCAAAGCTGAAATATTATATGTTTGTTAACATTTGTTTTATATTACATTGCAATAGTATTCATTGAATTAGTTTATTTTTTATAGATTTATTTCCGGTAATATGCTGAAAAGCCATCTGGACAGAGTTCATATACTGTTCAGTTACGCTTGTCCGTATTGTCGATTACTATACCAGTTCTTCAATAAATGCGAACTAATGCTGCATGGCCAAAAACACGTTGGACCGATAAAAACTTGTCACTTAAATGTCATTTCGTCCGCTTCATTCGTCAGTCATGAATATGGTGTTTTCACAGTGGTGCAGCGAAGCGGCGATATTGACTGTGATCGTGTCAACGACAATGACGACGACGATGATAATGATGACGTAGAAGATAATTTTGAAATCATTTCTATTTCCAATAATAATAAATTCGACGGTTCTTCTAGCAGTATAAAAGACGCGTCGTCGTTGACGTCTAATAATAATGGAGTGATTTCTTCGAGATCGTTCGTCTTTACCAAAATTGACGATCGAGGACAGACCCGTATCATTCGCGGTCCGGTTGCGGTAATAGACGACAGCAGGTACGACCTGCTCGAGGAGCGAAGCGAAGGATTCGGATTTTTCAGTTCGCGCATTGCAAAATGTTTCTCCGGAGCTAACGCTGAAACTGTCGAAAGTACCGTTAACAATAGTCGTACTAATAATAATAATAATAATAATAATAAGATCGGCCGCGGTGAAACCGATAAAGAGAATACAACGAGCGAAATAGTTGTTACCGAAAGTGTTACCGTTCATGATGGAAACGAGAACGATGATGGTAGTATCGATTGCGTAAATAACGCTCCGGAAAACGACACCGAAACGAATGACGTAACGTGGCACGAAGAGGAGGAACGCGACGATCAGAACGCTGAACAGCAAGGTCGCTGCAGTGACGGACAAGTCGGCAAGGATGACGCACCGGCTACGACCGAAGTGACCGCCGCCGTTACATCAACGAGCGTTTTAGATATGTATGACGTGGCTAACGAAGAGATACTCGGCAACGATAGCGTCAGCGAAGAAGAGGGTAACCGAGTGGAGATTGTGGATAATAACGCGGACTCGGATTCGGCCTCGGTGATCAGCATCGAGTCGTTGGCCAACGAGCAGCAGTCGTCGTCGTTATCCGCGTACTGCTACGAGTGCAGGCTGCAGGTGAAGAATCTGGTAAAGCACTATCGCGGTAACGGTCATCCGAAGTTAAGTTTAAAGTGTGAAAAGTGTTGCTTCTTCAATACGACCGATTGCGCTTACGCGGCTCACTTGCGCATTCACCGGAAAGAGAAACCGTACATATGTCCGGACTGCGCGGTAACGTTCGACCTGTACGAAGACTTTTACCGGCACATCAGCCGAGTCTGCTATTACCTGCACAAGACGGTGCGCTACATATGCCCGATGTGCGGCTCGTCTAGCGGGGCGATAAAAATGTTCGTCGTTCACTTCATGACCAAGCACGTCAAAGTTCTCTTCAAGTGCAGCTTGTGCGTCGTTTCCTCGCACTCTCTGAAAATCATCGAAGCGCATACGGTCAAGTCTCATCGCAACACCAATCCGTCCTACCAGACCGGTTACAGTTGCGCCCTGTGCCCGGATATTTTCATATCGAAGACGACGCTGAACTCGCACTTGACCAAACACGCTACCGACATCCGTTATTTGAACTACATCTATTTCTGCAGCCGGTGCAAACTGTTCAGCACCGGCGCGAAGGAAACGTTTGTGCGTCATACGATGACGTGCTCGGCGATCAAGTCGAAATACAGCAAAGACAAGTACACGAAAAAGTACCTGATCGATTCCGAGATGTCCAGTTTGTTTCGCGAACTGGAGCGAGACTATCGGACGCGGAAACGGTCCAACAGCGGCGCGACAACGCCCGATAGTAGCGAAGAGGACGCGGACTGCGTGCAGATAATCGAAGAGGAGGAAAGCGATCCGCTGTACGTGGACGACGAGGACGAACAGTGCGTCGATGTAGCGCGGTCACCCTCGCCCGACGTCGTTGCCGGCGACGATAACGGCAAAGTGTGCGTCGCGTGCCGTCGACGTAACTTCAACGTGTCTTCCTTGTTTTGTTCTGCGTGCGTAGAACCGATCGACGCCGATCGCTCAAGTCCCATAGACGCTGCTACCCGAGAAGAACGCCAGCAGCAGCAGCAGCAGACGTCCTGCTCGCGTTCGAAGCGTTCGCTGGTGTGCAGCATATGCAAGTACACGATAAAGAACCGAGATTGGACGGCTTTGCGCGAACACTTCGAACAAAGTCACGAAGCGCATTTCAGATCTTCGTCCGGCGCGAAATCGTTCGATGGCGCCGATGGCGGTCACAACGACGCGCATGCCTTTAAGAAGCGTAAACTGAGAAATAACGCTGGACTGTCGGGCGAGAAGATACGGAAATCGCAACAGCAGCGGACGAAGAATTCGCCGGAAGATGCATGCGATGTCGCGGAAGCGTTTGTTGACCTTGGCGCCGCTGGTACATTATCATGCGCTAAATGTCCGTATAAGTCGAGGTTCCCGATCAGTTTCAGGTCGCACATATTACTTCACAAAAACAACAACGACGACTTCCAATGCCCCGAATGCGGCGAGTGTTTTGTGGTGCAGCCTACCCTTCTGAAACACCTCATCGTTTGCCACAATATTAAAAACCCGAACTCGTACTTGAAATCGTTGCTGTGAATGTCACAATGAGGTGTGATATTTTTCGTTTGTTCAATTTAAAGAAAAGACTAAATTCGTTCCTTTGTGCTTCCGTTGCATTGTTTGTCGTTCACGAAAATGCTAATTCTGTTCTCACGAGTTTACCGTATTTTACGCATTTATGTACACAATTGTTTTCGTTGGCGCGTTTTTGATAATTATTTAAGAATTCTTTCGCATTTAACCCCGGAATATTTTTAATATATACACATATATATTTTTATTAATTCTATCATATATGAAATATACTTATTTATTTTTCGAAATTATTCGGATAGTTATAATTGTTGTTATTGTCTAGTGAAAAAGTATATTTTTTTTAATTGTATTTTTTTCTTTCTTCTTTTTAAATGTTATTATGTGCACGTGATAATATTTTCATTCTGTTTTTCTTCTTATAAGTGACTAACTTCGTTTTTAATTTCGGATTTTTTCTTGCCTATAATTTGGCATTTTATTAATTCCGATTAATAGACATGAACCGCACTAACGCGCAATAATTATACCAGTTTTCCTCTTAATCGTATTATTTTGTTTCCACCTTTTTTTTTACAAAATTGTCAAAATTTTCCCACCATATTTTTTCATCGAGGGAATATTCTCTGCGTAGTTACACGCTTTTCTTTTCTAAATTTTAAAATATACGTATCTTGCAAATAACTTTAAGTAATTTGTAAAGTATGTTCTTGCTAAATTTTTCTGCGGTTTACCTAATTTGTGATCAGCCTCCTAGCTTGGTGCAATTAGTTAATGTGCTGAATGTTAAAAATTTAAAAGAAAAACGCATCACTTAGTATAATTTGGGGCACTTTTTTTTTTTTTTTTGTCTATAAATTTTATCCATTTATTTCTGCTCACGAATATATATGTATTAGTATTTTCGAACATTTTAAGAACATGCGTGTGCTTGAATTTCAAATCGGAGTTTTAACTATAACCATTTTCGAATTATGTACACTGTTTAGGTAGTTAAAGTGTGTT
Organism: Icerya purchasi; assembly: GCA_039619475.1. NCBI lineage: Eukaryota > Metazoa > Arthropoda > Insecta > Hemiptera > Monophlebidae > Icerya > Icerya purchasi. Next base: position 271,830,450 of record CM077115.1, on the reverse strand, counting down.
TATCGATGGGGAAATATCGTAATAATGTCCGATACTGCGCGTATTCATATATTTCTTGTTTGTCAGCGGTTACTCTTGCACGGGTTAATCAATTTTTATCGCTGAACGAACGCGATTGCATTATTGTAGTTTCCGAGAATTTTTTATCTGATCTGATGAGCTATAACAAATGCACGGACAAGACTTCTTCAATCTCGTTTAACCGCGCGATGAATAATAAAAACAAAATATGAAAATAACAACAAATGTTCCTCTTTTTTTCATTTATCAATCAGGAGGCTGTTCCTGGCAATTTGTACGGCGCCAGTCTGTTGTGAGATTTCGTGAAACAATTTGGCCGTATGTAGTTTTCATGGTTAATTTCTTATCAGTATTATTTAGCGTAAAGAAGCTGCATGTGATAGAATTTAAAGGAAGTCTAAAAATCTGACGCACCGGATGGTTGCTTTTAGTTGAGCCATCGCCATACTTGAAGTACTGCAGTTGTATCGTTTTAGGGTATTATATCCAAATTTTTTCTTTATGATGTGAAGTAATTTTGTATTCTTATTTCCGGTCAGTCAATCATCGCCAAAAGAATGTAATGTTATAAAATCATTCGCGCGATACACAATTTACTTGCATGACGTATAACGTAGTTGGAGGCAGCTGCTTTAGGTTACTACGCTGTGATACTGTCACATTCTCCGCAGTTTTTCGGAAGTTTAATTAGTTGTTTTTTTTGAAAGAACGTACAGGAATTAGCATTATGTGGCCTATCACCTCTCCTGTATCATTTGTTTTATACGTATTTCGTGTGATGTCGAATGTTTTTTGTAAAATTTATATCCGTCGCTGTCCATGAAAATTTATGGTGAACGAATTTTTCATATTGGATTAAGTACATATTTAAAATAGGTTACGGTTTAGTCCAAAAATTTTAAATCTTGTGACTGTCATGCGACCGTCTACGAATTCATTCTACTCTTGTGTGGAGCTAAATTACTACACGCGACCGATCCGTAATATTGTTTGTTTTCAGTTGAACGCGGGCAGCAACCTCTCTGAGCGATTTAGCGAGCGCACAGTTCTGAATATATTTGAGTGGATCTTTTTAATGAAGAAACGACTATTAGGATTATTTTGTCGTTTAAAATGTTCATAATTGGAGATAGAGGCTATTTACAGTTCTCAAAAAATATTTTGTTACTACAAATTGCGGAGAAGTAGACACAGTTGCGAAAAGGTCCGAGAAAACAAATACTAAATATTCGCGACATTATCGAAAAAAGAAAATGGCATTTAATCAGGAGACGTCTCTCTGTGTTTTATGGATCAGGGTGACCACCCAACCGGGAATTTTGTTGCAAAACCGGGTGGAAAAACGTAAAAATAGCTAAAAACGACGATTATTTTTAATAAGAAAAAATCACATTTGAAACGTTAAAAAGTGAATGCATTCTTTTTTAATGTACTTCACATTCAAGAATAAACCACGAAGAGTTCTGTTTTATTCGTATAAAGAGTATGCTGCGGAGGTCAAATATTATCGATAGTAACAAAAGAATACATTCTTCTTTTTGTACAACTCTAGTAATCAGGGAAACTGGGAGAATTTGGACCGCGAAATCCGGGAATTTTAAAATCTTATTTGAGCGACCATCATGTAGATTATCCTAAAGCTTTTGACTCGTTATTGCTGCAAATTTGTTGGAAATTCCAGATATAATGTGAGATCTAATTCGGTTGACAAAATAATTCTATGGAAACGGTATAACAACGATATAAGTAACGTAGTTAAATGGATTTTGATATGGCAAGGAGTTTGACGAGGATGGATATTATTACCGTTACTTTTGAACTCGGCCGTAAAGATAGTATAAAAAGAAGGGAGACGAAAAGATTCAGAGAAATTAATGCTCGGAATAATGAAAGAAGCTCCAACTCCATTAGGCCCCTTCGAACCATCCGTAAAAATAGCCATATGGGAAGGAAAACGGGATTCGATATAACTATGGAATTCCTGTATAACTGTTGGATAGGAAAGGGATTTGGAGGAAAAAGCTAAATGTAGAATACATTGGGAGGATTGGAGAAATCTGCAAAATTGAAAGAAAAGTAAGGGAGATTGTTATAAGAAATTATGCAGGATAAAAAGGAATTCGGCCGCAAAGCAATGCGGGCTAGAATAAGAATTTTCTTGGGAGTAAAACGCCAGTTTTGCAGAATAGAAAGATATGAAGGAATAAGTCTAGAGGATGATAACGGTAAGCGTTTACACAAGAAGCGATCAATGCATCCATCATAAATGATAAATTTGCACATTTAAAAGCGAAAATAATATTATATAATATACAATCTGATATTTTACGTGTACAAGGTTTTTCTTAATTAAATAAAACAGTAACGCCAAAGACGTACGATTTCTCAATGTCGAATTTTGAAAAAGCTCGTCGGGTTCTCGTATAAGATATATATGGAAAAAGGTTAAGGAAATTGAATACATCGTATTATTTGAATTTCACATTAACTATAAGCAAAATTTAAAAACAACAGAATTCTCAAAATTTTTTGTTACGTTTACTGAATTTCTTATTAACAGCCAAGTTTTGAATTGACAAAATTTTATATAGTGGCTGAGTTCCGATTTTAACCCCCCCCCTCTCCGACCGCCAACACAAAAAAAAGACGGCTTAAAAATAACGGTCAATTTGAAATACTCGTTATATAGCTTGAAAATTAAATTATATAACTCAGGAAAGTATGCATTATAATTTACATACGAGAACTATATTAAAATTATGTCGCATGTTTTTTATTAAGTTTTCACTTCTGTATCAACGTACTAGTAGTTCACTCAAAATAATACAATAGTGTAATCTAGGGTATTGTTCTCTGTTTCAATCACGCCGCCAACACATTCTATCAGTATCAATGTCTGTTACACCTTATATTCCCATTAGTGTTACACCAGCATAGCATGCTCCCTCGCAAAACCACTGTCGAAACAATATAATTTCTGAAGTATACATAATATATATTAAACAACAATTTCGAAAAGCTGAAAAACCTTCCTACTAAATCATAAGTAATAAAATACAGATTATTTTATTTGAAACTAATTTTAACGAATTAATCTTATTTAAATTTTTATTACTTGAAAAATAAATTTATCCGAGAAGAATAGTAATATACACCATTGCGGCAGATTTTTGTAGACTGGACCGCCATTTCTATTTACGTTTAACAGTTAAATTACTGTTATTCAATTATTTCTTTTTTTTTTTTTACTCCATTTTAAACCTCTGATTTTCTGCAACAGCATTAGAAGAACCAATGGGACGATTATAATTCTTCGAAAAGAAATACAACTTTCTAGTTATTCATGTTCTGAAATAAGATCAATCGAGCATGATATTGCATGCACCGAGAATTCCCTATGTTAAAGATTAAAGGTAAACATAATTTACATTTATATGCAACGATTTTGCCCATTTTAAATTATCCGCTGTATATATTTTTCATCCAGCATAACACCCCGTATATAAATGTGCATGTTTATAAATGCTTAAAATTTTTTGTCACCACTGCTCTCTTTGAAATCTTTTAAAATCTAGTAAGCTTTGTAAACGAATAATGGTTTCACAACCACCAAATTCATTTCGTTAAATCATAATTTAAAAAAATGATATACCTAATAATATTGTAATATGATGAGTTTGACTTATTTTAAAGATGAAAAAATTAAAAAAAAAACATACATATACGTACGGCCACACTCGAATTGCGCACTAGAAGTTTGCAGGCATGAAATACAAAAAAACAAACGAAAATGACGCTCGGACCATAATCGCTGTTCACTGGACTAAGGGTTTCCAAAACTGATGGCGCTTGATTGTACTATATTTTTAATGTTCGATAACTTTCAACATTTTTACGTATCGTACTTTTGAAATTAATTTTTAATCTACTAATGAAAAATACTACATCTGCTGATGTATTAAAAATATTTCCTGTATAACGGTTTATTAAAAAATATTTGAGAATACGCCAGATTAATTTTAAAAATACGTAATTGTTTAAACTTCTAATTCCATTTTTGTTTTTAAAACAAGTAGTTCCGATAAATAACTGTGATATATTTATGTTTTAATCATTAAAAATTGATTCTGGCTTTTGCAATTTACCAGTTAGCTCAACTTTTAGTAATTTAGCTTACTCCTAATTGTCTACATTTGTGATCTTTTATCTTTCTAGTTTCAAAAGAATTACATTTATGATTAAACGTGTATACTACCTCTTGACATTTTCCTTATTTGTAAGTTATAATTTTTAATAAAATATTTCACTTTCATATATACGTTAATGTTAATTTCGTGTTACCATTAATGTTAAGCAATTATCAGTGTTAACAGTTTTAATTCTACTAAGCCCCTGTAAAATAACAATTTTGAAACATCATTTTATTTCTGATTAAAAATAGAGCAGTAATTTAAACAGTGTCGAATTACTGCTATGTACTTATTATAAGCCGGATGATAATTGTTGATGTTTTGTTATGAGGAAAAATTATGACGCTTACACGTTAAAATGTAAAGCTATATACAAAAATAGTATTAAACGCTCTTTCAGAAAATGCTAACGTTCGAACAACTCTTCTAACCCCCTAAAAGTCGCGCAACGAGTTAAGAATATGTAATATGACAAATTTAAAATTGTCTAAAAATTACTTCAAAATGCATAAATCACCAACCGATATTATTCCTGAAATTTAAAATATACAACTAATTATAAAAACTTGACGAAGGAAAATTATCTTGTTAAATCCAATTAACACTTAAAGAAAAAAGGTAGTAGTACTAACACTATTTATTTACGTAATTATTATCATCGTAAGTTTTATTATTAAATTGTTTTAAATAGGATTTTATTTTAATAGTAAATTTTTGCGTTGTCATTTAAAATTCAAGTAGAATACTATGTATTGTTTGATGGTACACTAAATGAAAAAATTACGATTTTTAACAAATTTGGTTTTAATTCAAATGACAATTTATAACTGAGATTGAACACTGATTAACGGATAAAATAAAATCTGAACTGAAACTTTTCCGAAACTCGGTTCCCCCAAACTCTAAGTAACTCTATATTATAACATATTTAATTTGTCAAATTCGAAAATTTTACATGGTCACATTTATATTTTATGTACATTAATCAGTTGATATGAAAGTGTTTTATATTAATGTGAAATAGAAGCTTCATAAAACATAATATGCCGTGCGCTGAAAATTTTACATATTCAGTTAGAAATTGTAATTTACGTTATTTTATATAATATTCGTGCAAAAATTATTCTATTTTATGCAACATTTCTTTAAATATGAGTACGTTCCCTAGAGGTTGTTAAAAATATTTCAAATAACAATCGTACTGCTAACGGGATAGTAGCCTATTTTTCGCAAACGTTAAAGGCTTTTTTAGTCGACTGAAATGCAGTTCGGTTATTATTCCAAATAGTAAACGTTTCATTACGATAACACATTTTGGAAGTCACTCAAAGAGCGACTTTTACTCATTTTATTCCTTCATCGATTTTATAAAATCAGAGTAATTTTTTTAAAGGCGGTGCGCAATTCGAGCTGTCAGCGGGTGGGCTATTTCAGGTGTGGTGCGCAATTCGTGTGTCCCCATACATACAACTAATGCGATTGCCATCAAATAAATACGCCAAGTACGAATGAAAAAGAACGATCAAATAACGAATGTGTATTAGTAGAACCGAATTTAATTTATGCCAATACATGGGCATCTGTAACTTGCTAAGTTCCGTCGATTACACATTAAATACGAAAAATCATTAGGTGAAGTAAAACTTTTCGTTTCAATCAAAGAAAATAATGACTAGCATGTTAATAATTGTCGTCCGTCCAAACAAGTATGTGTTAAAATCAAATTTTAGAAATGAAATTTATTTCGGGCGAAAATGTTCTATTAAAGCCGCCGATACTTAAGCGCTTAGTAAATACTAAGCTAAAATAATAATATTTACTAGTAACGTTTGTATATAATTTACGCTAGATAATTTCAAAAAAATGAACAGGTAAAAATTCGGTGTCAGGAAACTGTGACAGATTTATTCGAGACCTATTGCGTTTCCTTGCACTTCTGTCGGAATTTTTGCCGGTCCGGAAGGTCCATTTTGCAGTTAGAAATTTTAAACTAAAGCTATGTTTTTCACCTTTTTTTTAAAACATTTTGCTAAGACTGAAAGTTTCGTTATCTAGAAACATTGTGACTACTTTTTCATCGATATATAAAACACCTGAAAAAAAGTTTTTCCGATTTTTCGGCGCTAGGAGAGCACAATTATTTTTAAGTTGGAAAACACTCAATTGTTCCAAATGAGAGAAGTATCAGTGAATATTCATCAGCCGGTTCGCCATTTTTAGCTATAATACTAGCGTAAGGGGAAGACACGTGGTTTTTTGCTTGCTTTTTGAACTTTTCGCCAAACTTTGAAAGTTCCGTTAAAAAAAGCAAAATGCGGCTCTCCTCCATTTTAGTTTTCGGCCTACGAGGGGCTAAATGTGAAGTTGTAATAATATCGATATTTTTTACTTTAAAGCGCGCTCTTTTTTACATTCACATTAAAGCCGTTTTGGATTTTCAATCGTGTACTACTTTTCAAGAACATACTTCGTCCTTTTTTTTTGTTGTTTTTTGTCTCCAAAAGAGATTTAATTTTCTTTTTTTATCGACAACGTTATGAAAGTGTTCGTTATTTTTGTTAAATATTTTTGACTACTCGCAGGTTATCGGAATTTTTAAAATTATGTAATGTTTTAAAGAAAAATCTAATTACGATATTTATAGTCCGAATTTGAAGTTAATACGTGCCGAGTCTTTCCTAAGTTATATAATTTTACTTCGTGTTTTGATGTTCTTGAACCATTTTAATTCGAGATTCCGTAAATTACCTGTATACGGAAACAACAATATTTTAGTATTCCGGTTTATCGAAAAAGTTTTTTACAAATATATAAAGCTGATATTAAAATTAAAAACACGCGAAACAATGAAAGAAATTTCCGTAAGCAAGCTATACAGAATTATCGCGATACATATAATACATACACCCTGTCAAGAAAGTATCGGGAATTGTCAATTTAAATCTCCCGGGTAATAGCTAGGCAGATAATTTTTTTTTTCCAGGTTGGTACAACTGTTTTGTATTATGATGCCTATTTTTAGCGCGATCTGTCAACCAGTGTGTTTACAGCAGCTGTTAAAATCAGTCGACCTTGAAGTGTTTTGTCGAAGTTTTACAATGAGTGAAAATATTGAACAACGTACTTGTGTTAAATTCTGTGTTTCGAACGAAATTTCTTGTGCCGATACACTGAAAATGTTACAGAAGGCTTTTGGTGAATCTGCTTTATCAAAAACGCGGGTTTACGAGTGGTACAGAGCGTTCAAGGATGGTCGGGGGACGGTCGAAGACATGCCTCGCTCTGGACGGCCTTCAACGAGTGTGACCGATGATAACGTCGATAAAATCAAGGAAATCGTTGCTGAAAATTGTCATGTGAGCTTGAGAGAGATGGCTCATGGATTGGGCATGTCACACGAGAGCGTACGTACGATTGTGCACGAAAAATTGGGTATGCAACGCGTTGCGGCTCGGCTTGTTCCGAAAGACCTGAATTTCTTTCAAAAAAAGTACCGAGAACAGGTAGCTGCAGACATGCTGGATCGAGCCAATTTGGATCCTACCTTCTTGGAAAAGATAATTACTGGTGACGAGACATGGGTGTACGAGTACGACACGCTTACGAACCAGCAATCGTCCGAATGGCGGCCAATTGGCGCGCCAAAGCCGAAAAAACCTCGCCAAAGCCGATCGAAAGTGAAGATCATGTTGATTGTTTTCTTCGATATTCGAGGCGTGGTACACTATGAATATGTGCCAGCCGGACAGACAGTCACCAAAGAGTTTTACTTAAGTGTTTTGAGACGTTTGAGAGAGGCTATCCGTCGTAAACGTAACGATTTGTGGGTCGACAATTCTTGGATTCTCCATCACGATAATGCGCCGTCTCACAAAGCCATAATTGTGAATGAGTTTTTGGCCAAACACTCGGTAAATATCATCGAACAACCGCCGTATTCACCAGATTTAGCACCCTGCGACTTCTTCCTATTCTCAAAACTCAAATTTCCGCTACGGGGAATGCGCTTCGAATCGATTGATGACATCAAGACGAATGCGACGCGAGAGCTAAAGGCCATCCCGGAAACCGCCTATCAGAAGTGCTTTGCCGAGTGGAAAAAGCGTTGGCATATGTGCATCGCTTCGAATGGATGTTATTTTGAAGGTGACAAAATAAATTTGGATGAAAATTAAAAATTGTTCGTTTTATTTAACAATTCCCGATACTTTCTTGACAGGGTGTATTAGCATCGAAAGTGACAACTAAGTCGGCTAAAAATTTAGTTTTTCAAAAATAGAATTTAAGAATATATTATAAAACTATAAAAAAATATAGTAAAATAATTACTTCCATATTTTACACTATTCAATTATTACATGAAGAATTTGTGATAATCGCGATTATTCAGACTAATATTACATAATATGAATGCAAACGTCCATTTATGTATTTGTTTTTCAGCTGTTCGCAACGAAATTACTGAATTTTAATAAAATCCGATAAAATAAAGGCAACTTGGTATTTAGAAATGTGTACACGGAATGATTGTTACCGGTTTTTATTTAACGTAGTGACAAATGCTGTTCTTGCATGAAAATTGCAATTAAGATTTATTCGCTTTCATTTTTAACAATTCTCATATGTATTTGATGATCATTTGTATGTTTTTATTCAGTTAAAACGTACACGTTGTTATAATTCCTGATCTTCGTACATTTTTTCCCACTCGGAATATGTCGAATTCTTTGTTTACAAACGCGGCTCAAATTACATAAACTGTATTATATAATAAATCCGTGAACAGACATCACGCTTACATGCGGTTACTATAAGTTCTTTACAAAACATCAGTGTCATTACAGACTACGAACTGTATTGTTTATTAACGATCCATTTAAATGATCAAAATACTACTCGTATATATTATTATAATAAACAGAAAGGTAAAAGTTTACAAGTACACTACTACAGATATTTAAAAAAATATTTTACGTTGAAAAATAAACTGCGTAGCTATATGCGAAAAGCAATTTTAAGATTTTTTCAAAAAAAAATAATACTTCCCTCATCCGTTCCCTTGATACTGCGTGTCCGGGGTAGAAACAATCAACTTCTTAACACCTATTATTGATCTAAAGCTCTCGTTACAAGTAAATCCTGTATACATCGCTGATAAATTACTAACCCCCCTGTTTTTACTGTTAATTTGATTTTCCCCCCTCCTTCGTTTTATCACCGTTTAAATACGCAACTGAAAAAGATGTCGCCATTTATATTACTTTTTAATCTGCGCTGTAAACTCCAATTTTAAGAAAAATGTTTTTGTAAAATTCCTCTTTTTTCCTTTGTCTTAATTACGCAATCGGAGTGAAATTCTGTACAATATATTTTGTATTAAACGGAGATTTTATATAAACGTTCCCCGGCATACAAAAAATAAAAATACAAAACGCGTTTTTATAAAATCACATATATTCTATGTATTTTCGTAACCAAATTAATAATAAACATTCTTACTTACTAAATTACTGAGATCAAGACGATAGAACGTAATGCAATGATGGAAATTATCAAGTTCTACCTATAAGTAGATAAAATATTTGGCCGTTAAAGATCGACTCTATAACCACATTCAGTAAACTTTAACGCACACTTACCGAAAAATGTATTATTATATATGGTGTCAACAGAATTTTATGAGTAGGATGATAATATATGTATATATAATACATATACACATGTTTCTTATAAAAAAAAAAAAAATAATATATATGTTGTTTTCAGCCTTAATCGATTAACATAACTTACATAATACATTTGCTTTCATACCCATTCACACAGACGATTCATTCGGGACACACGCAAAGTACTGAATTAACATTTCTATTACAAGAATTAAAGGTAAAATTTACGAATTAAGAAGGTATGTCTGGTTGTTTCGTAATTGTGATGTAATCCTTAACATAATAAAAATATGTTATCAAAAAAAAAAAAAAAGAGAAAAAAGAGCGGTCTTTCTCCTCATCGTTTATGTTTTTTTTTGTAATCGTGATGCCGGTAATAGTCCCGATTCCTGTCTTCTCGATCTCGGTCTTCCTTATAAACTGATCTATGTTTATGGTAATCATGTTTGTGTGTTGTAATGGAAGCGATTGTACGAGGACTTCCTTCGTGCTTATGTCTGTGAAAAAATTTTAAATATTTTTAAAAATCAAAAGAATTTTATACTACGCGTGTTATTACAGAGAATAAAATAAACACTTATAAAGAAATATGTTTCAAACGGTAAGTAAGAAAAACAATAATTTATACCGATTACAAAAATTCGGAGCAAGTGCGTTAATCAAAGTATGCACGGGGGCTGATAGAATACCCTATCATACACTTGCAATACAACGACTAGTAAAAATTTCTAGTAAACTCAATCGAGTTATGAAGAGAAAGTGAACAAACCGCGTTTATCACCTTGGTTAATGTTATTATTATATTTTTATCGTTTAAAATATTCATTTTTTGGCTAAAACGAGGGATGGTGAACGGTAAGGAGCAAGAATACAAAATGGCGTCGTTTTTATCATTTTTTTAAACTACCAACTAGAGTTTCCTTCAACGGCTTCCATGATTAATTGTCCCCGCTTAGATTCCACTTTTGAAAACAACAGCCGTTCAGAAAAAATTATCAAACAGACGTCCCTAGCGAAACCCCATTTTTTGTCATTTTATTTATAAATGTGTATAAAATGCGAGGACGTGTCAACATTTGCAAATGAATAATACCGAGCAAATGCTTAAATAAAATGTAATTTAGTATCAGTTTTCACATTGGCTATTTGAATAGAGTAATCAAGGACAAAAAAATAACGCACACCCTCACCCATGTAAAATTACATCACCACGGTCTAAAATTTATTTTCGATACATTTAACATAACAGAATTTTATTTAACAAATTATATTCTTACTGACATGGCGAAAAAAATTAAGGACAAAGTGAACAGATTAAGGAATATTGTTATTCTAATATCATTAACTCGTACGTAGATGTCTGTCCTTTGTAACGATATGAATACATAATTTACAAAATGTTGCAAAAGTACGATAATTACAACACGTTATTTTTCTTTATTTTAGGAAAGTAGCGAATTAATTTTACCGAATAGTTTTCTAAATTGAAATACGCTTTCCGGTATTATCCGCATTTAACGTGTTAAGTTTACATAATTCGGGACTGGTCGTACCTTCTTTTTTTTTTTTTTTTAGAATTATTTAAGCGAAGATGATCTGTTTAAAGCCATTATTCAAACCTGCCTCGCACAAAACGTTAGAGAATTCCATTCTAGATACGCGGTATTTTTTTTTGATTTATTTTTTATTTTTTTATGGCGCTAGCTCTTGCTATTTATAGTTAGTTTACCTGTAACACGACTGTTATTAAAATACATATTTATAACTGAGCAGATTTTGTGTTATATCTAAATAATTCCACTACAACAAATATCAGTAAATTTATTACAAAACAAAACAAAACAAAAAAAAAAAAAAACACACAAAGGAAAAACTTACTGAGAGAATAACCATCAAAAATTTGCAAGGAAGGGGTAGGTAGGTGGTAGGTACGATGAGTCGCGCTAACAACGAAAACCTACGCCGTGGCTATAGAAATTTTTCCAGTACGAGTAATCAGAGGATGATTTCGAAGCTTCGCCTGTTTGGTACAAAGCGTCTTTCAAACCATTCCTTCGTTTCGATCTGTAACGGCAACTTTAAATGTACTATTTACAATGGTTTTTTCATCATTGTAGCAATTTGCACATTCTAATTATGTACAATGTAGATTTTTTTTTTTGGACTGCTTGGCCTTTGTGGCGTGGCTTTCTCTAAGCAGAAGAGAATTATTATAAAATTAAAATTGACGCGCTACAAAAAATTGTGATTTCTCTATATACATGCATTAATAACTACACTTGATTTTAAAATTAATCATCACCTTCCTTCCTTGTCATTTTTGATGGCTTTCTCTGAAATATTTACGTACAAAAACAGCAACTACAGGAGCGGAAAAATGAATAAAACAAAGCTGTCAAAAATTACAGATTTGTGAGAAAAAGAAAAAAAGAGGAAGTAAAGAAGATTGTATTCAATTTCAAAGAAAAAAAGGTATCGAATTAAATGAATTTATTTCGCAATGAAAAATTAGTGAGTCACGAATTCCTTCTACGGAATCATATTAAAAAAAAAGAAGAATAATTTAGAGAATTATTTTCTTTAAAAAAAAATTAGCGAAATTAAAACTTATTTTTAGAAACATTATCACCGTAACCGAAGCAATTTTAAAATAACAGAAACGAAAAACATCCAACACTTTAAGTGCCTGTTGGATCTTAGATGGAATATAAATTAAAACCATAACTTTAAACAAGATTTATTTTTTTCTTTCAAAAAAACTTAGAGAAATATTTTCCCTACTAACTGAGAAAAAGCCTCACTAAGATATGTGTCTTCTCCTTCACGTACTTTACGTGTTTCAACATTTTACTCAATTTCGAAAGCGGAAGCAACTTAAAATTTAAAATATGTGCAGACCAAATTAAAATTGTTATGCCTAACAAAAATTATCAAAATACGGGGGCAGAAGTGAATCCGAATGTGCACCGCGTATTTTAAGACCAAAAAGATATAATTTCACGATTTTTACAACAGAATCTACAATCAGTGCAAAAAATATCGTCAGATATTACGTAATCATATACCATATAGATATAAAATAAAAAAAAAACAACCAAGACTGCTTCCGGAGGGATTTGTTCTCTTGCACAACGCAAGATTCCGCTTAACACACACACACACGAGCTGCTTGAAGAATTTAAATACTTATTTCAGGACCTTTTTAATCATAGCTGGATTTCATCTATCACTTCCAAAAATACGAAGCAAACGATTCCATTCGAACGAATAAATCATCGAATTCACGCATTCCTTTCTTCGAAAATTGGACGCACCGGCAACTTTATATTACATTTAATCATGACATTTTGTTTTGATTTCTTTTATATAGTAATTTGCCTTCACATTTATACAAATCAAGGTAACTTAATGATTTACTACTTTGACTTAATATTTGTTTCATCTAATTATCTGACATTTATATAAACATTTTGTGAATAAGCCCTGGATTCGAGAAAAAATATTTTGTACTCAATAAATAAACCGTTGATTTCAGTTAGCTTTAGCAAGTAGAACGTGTAAAATTAACCTTGCCGAAATATTAAATGATTTGATTCGGCACTACTCAATATAGGGTATGGGATGATAATAATAGTATAGCAGTTTCTGTTTATAGCGACAACGACATAAATTAATAAAAAGCAACAAATAGTATTACGCATCTAACATAATGCGGCGTTAATGTAGCAATAAATAGTTGTTCCGTTGCTTACAATTCCTAAATGGCGACAGATTTTTTATATTTTGAACGCGAGAGCGTAAGTGAAATTTTAGGAAGTCACAGTGTGCGGCAGCGGGATTCGAATCCGGTTCTACCCGAACGAAACACCGCTGCCTAATGAACTACGCTACGGTAGCTGACTAACAGAAAATGTTGATATATTTTCCAATTGGTTTACTATTCGTCGAATATTGCCGTTATATTTATTCAAAAGGGTTACTGCTCCGTCAACTTTTTATTTACATCTTGCGATCTTCTGAAACTCGAATCGATTAATTTTATAAAGTTACTTGGGCTATTTCATATATACGGTATTATACTTTTGTTTCACCTGAAAATATTTCCTCAGCATCTTTCTCTATTCCTTTTAATTATTATTCGTTGATATTTCTCTTTCAACGTCTATAAAAAGTTATATTGAAGTAAACCGTATACGGTTGACGAAAAGTCTGGGATCATCCGAAGCCCAATTATTTTTATATAAACACGATGACGCGAGATTCGTTTTCCCGGTTATCCGTATTTTCTAAAAATTTTCTGAAATCTAAGTATTTCAAAAGTTGTAATGTGATTTCATCGCACAAATTGAACTAGAAAATCCAAACCCCCAAGTTATTTTCCATTACAAAGCGCTATTACCACAGTTTTCTTCGCGATATTAATCGATGAAATTATCTTTATAAAATAACTGTTTTTTAAAAGACGGTATCAAAATCTATAGCGGATTTTAAACACAATTTTTCAACGTAATAAATTTAACAATATAAGTCATGACCACAATGATACTGTAATACGGTTTTCTAAATAATATCTAAATATTCAACTCTAACAAATTTACAAAACTTCTTCTTCCCAGGATGAGAAATGTTTTGCAATTATGACGTGGAATAATTAGCGACCATCGCAAATTTTCGATTTCTAATTTATATTTTACGTCGAAGATTGGTATTTTTCATAATCAAGGAATGTATTGTGTATTATATAGATGATCAAGTCGTCGATTAAAATAACTTTCGAATATAGTAACATCTTTGTTTAAATTTAGGTTGTTCATTTCACGAAATCAATTTTTTTTTAGATTAGTTAAAGTTATTTTCTTTATAGTATAGTAGACGCATTATCTCTTTCGTATTTTATATCAGATGATTTCATAAGTATAGTCGCCTTTTATAAGAAGTTATTGAACCATCATCAGCTAAAGAATAAAATACAACATGCAAATTGAAAATATGTTGTGCGGTTTTTATTTAAACATAAAACACCTGAATAGGCTTCAAAGGAGGAAAGAGGGAATAATTAAAAGTTTGCTTCTGCCAAGGAATTATATTATTTTTCCACAAAACCCAATGTTTTATTCGACACTCTCGCTTATAATTAAACAACCATGTCCAAATCTTGGAATAATAAGAGATGCTGCTCTTTAAAGTATCCCGCCATCATTCAT
The DNA here is from genome assembly GCA_039619475.1 of Icerya purchasi. Taxonomy (NCBI): domain Eukaryota; kingdom Metazoa; phylum Arthropoda; class Insecta; order Hemiptera; family Monophlebidae; genus Icerya; species Icerya purchasi. The sequence goes on along the minus strand of CM077115.1, from coordinate 271,815,369 downwards.
TTAGATTACATTGAAAATACCGACAGAAGTACAACAAAATAAATATGAAAACGATTTATTAGTTTTACTGACACGACTAAAAGCCGATGTTCAAGGAAATACGCCCGCCTTTTTTTGTTTTTCATGAGCCGCACACTTATGTCATCCATTTATATTAACATTTTGAAGAGAAATTAAATTAACCAAACATTGAGACATTAAATTCCTAATGTATCATTTTTGAATTTCCACAGAACACAAACAAGAAACGTTTATTATATAAAGGAAAAATTAATTTTTACAATAAAGTAACAACATAGCACAAATCTGGGCTAGTAATATTATATATGTATATTATACACGACACCATACATAAAAAAGCGCTTACAGAAGTCACCGTAAACAATTAAATAAAAAAAAAAATCAGTAAATTTAAATGATAAATGCAATTATTTCAGCAGGTAAACATTTACATACACGCAAAACTTACTTGTATTTTTTATGATGACGAGATTTTGATGGACTAGGCGAACCGCTAGTACGTTTATAAGAGGAAGCTTTAACGGTTTTATGAGATGCACGGTGATTATATTCCCTACAAAAAAAAAAAAAAAAAAAAAAAAGTAATGTTATGAAGAAATAAAATTTCCCATTTTTAAAAACTGAATATAAAGAAAGCACGATATTAAATAATTACGGTAATACTTTTGTCAAACGAAGCCTGAACATTTAATTAAACAATATTATACATCTCATTAATCATTTTACTTAGCCATTTCACTTATTTTGTTCAATAAAAATTTTAAATTTACCTTCTCCCGAGACAATTAATGGTAAACTGCTCTCAGTTAAACTTTCTGCGCACATTTAGGGAATATTATTTTTGTTACTTCCCAGCGGAGTTTATGAATATTTTGCTCCACTTTGTGATATTCACTTATTTTAAAAATATACAAGTTCATATAAAATTTTTAAATTCATCTTTAACCTTCGAAATGGCAGAATTATGAATATTTGTAAAATTATTCATTAAAAACTTTTCAAATCGGTTTCGTTAGTAATAGGATAATAAAATAAAGAATCACTTACTTATTTCGTTTTAGTTTTCGATGTCGCGAAGGACTCGAGGAATCTGATCTCGATTTTGAAGTAACTGGTGACCGGGACTTTAGTTTTGACTTCGAACGTGATCTACTTCGTTTTTTTATTTGACTTCTACAAAAAAAAAACGTCTGTATCCATATGTTTTTTGTTTGCACAAAAATAGCAATATAAAAACACGTAAATTTACATTACTACAAAATATGAGTAGTTTATTCAGCGTAATTTTTAAATGTTGCAAAATATTCATTAAAGACTACAACCTCGAAGATGTAAGTTTTTTATATATGACTTTTACGAAACTTTTTATCTGACCGCAAATACAAATATCCCTTGCACTACTTTCAAAATTATACCGAGCCATCATTATTCCCATGATTCACTTTATCTTGCATAGTATGTTGTGCGAATGCTACACGTGTCAATGGTTTTTTTTTTTTTTTTGATCTATTAAATCATCTTTTGTATGAACATTCCAGTTAGATGCACATTTACTAACATTTTTAACAATTTTTTCATCCAAATTTCACTTGTTTTATACACAACTTCATGTTTAATTTCCGTTTCGTTAAATTTTGCCGTTATTTCTCCGTATAATTTTCCCAAGGTTTGTTAACGTGTCCCGCCTCACGCCCGTATTATACAAAATAAGTGAAATTACATACTTGGACGAAGAATTAAATGTTGTTGGACTAACTGGCGATTTATTTCGATCAGCACCAGTTGGCGTATTTTCTGCGGTACTCACAGCCATCAATTTATTTCGTTCGCGTTCTTCATCTAACTTAGTTCTTAATTCTTTGACACGATCTTCGAGTTCTTCTAACGTTATCTATAACATTAAGGACAAAATAATTTTTATACAATACATTCACGCTTTAAATTAATGAAATGGAGAGAGAACAAGTGAACTCCCTAAAATGTCATTCATTCTTAAATAAAATGAATGTACACTTATCAAAATAAACAAAAGTTTTTAAAAATTGAAATGCGAAACAAGAAGTATGAAATGTTAGAACACTTTCAACAATGCTATAAAGACAACATTAGTAATACTTGATAGGCGCATGGAAGATGAGCTTCATACATCACAGCGTTGAAAATTCTATAACCGGTAAGATACTTTCTTATAAAAGTAATCGATTCAAAACTTACACTATGTACAATATTTCAAATTGTAATAAAGAAAAGTAAAATCATCTGGGGTCAACTGATTTAGCTCGTAAAATTAAAAATCGCTTCTTTAACACTCCATCAATTTGGACGGCTAATATAACTCTTTACAAGACATTGTAATAAAATATTTTTAATGTATCAGTTTATAATTTCCAAAAATCTAGGATTATATTACTTTTATAAACATTTCCGCACGTGTAAAACTCTTCATTTATTTAATTTTATCTTTTTGTTGACGTATAAATTTAATGAATAGATTATCGGTTAGTTTGGAGAAGGACCGTAATAATTTAATTCTTTCAATTACATTTATAAATAACGAACTTGGACTTTACCTCGTAGTAAAAGAAACTAATAAAATAGATTTAAATGAAAGATGTATTCGAGTCAAGTTAAAATTGGAAAAAGCAATTAAATTAGACTAAATTTTAGCAACGTATATTAAATATATTTATACGAGTACATAGAATTAATCACACGCTTCTATAACAAAGTACCATAAATTGTAACGTTTAGTGTGATTACATAAAAAACAAAGAGAGACATTGGCCCGTGGAACATAATATTGGATGACACGATTATACTGTTAATTCGCACTAGTAAAGTATAGAGTTGACAGGAACTGTCTTGATCAATGTAAGGGGCATAAATGTTTCGGAGTCGATGTACTTAGAGTGAATTATTTTAATCTTTAAATAAAAGCGCAGAAATTCATACATTCATTCTTTTATTTTATAATATATACTTTTTATATAAAAATAAGAAATTAAATATCCGATTGCATTCATGTACAGCAATTCATATCCTTTTATTAGGGCTAGCCTTTAATCCGTAAACAACAGTTCACGAAATCATAATTCTTTCGAGAAGTTACTTTACAGGGACCTCGAATTCTACATATTCACCGATATAAATAATACACATACATAAAGGACGCATTCAAAAAGAAAATCTGTGAGAAAAAATCTTACCCGCGGTCGTTTATAAAGTTTCAGTATCCTCCGACAAATGTTTAACATATCTTCTTCTTTTGTTCCAAAAATAACATAAAAGTCTGGATTTTTGGGCATAATTATCCTTAATTTTCTAGCGGAAAGAAATATACAGGCACATGCTACGGTTTCCGGTGAATATTCAACAAAGACGTTTGTTCTTAACGAGTCATTCATGTAATTCCTATATAAAAAATTTTTTTATCATTATCCCGGTTTTTTTTTTTTTTTTTTTTTATACACATATTTAAATGTCAAAATTTCGAGGCAAGTATTCTCAGATGGATAAAAATTCATAATCAATGTAACCAAGAAAATTTGTAATGTGCGCAGCAGGTAAAAAGAGCTAACAGTTGTCTTTTCAAATTGCGCGATCTATTGCCGGTTTTGTTTTAACAGAAACAACAAGTTCATTTGTCGAAGTTGAATACTATAAATTGCATTCTTCAATTTAAAAATTTTGAACAAAACACGAATGCCTTTTTTTTTTTTTTTTTTTTTTTTTTTTGTATTCACTCGTTAACCATAAACAAAATCCAGAGATAAAATGAGCCACTGCAAAAATGATTATCAAATTTAGAGTATAGATAAAAACAAGGGACGAAAACAGACATAATGGTGTAATGTGTGAAAGAAAATAAAATAAAAAGAAAAAAACGGTAAACACGACGCTAGGGAGAATGTGAATGAGCCTGAGAAATCTTGATGTTGATCAGGAGTGAAGGGCCAAAGACCATCGCAGAGTAAAGAGCACTTCTTCGGTAGTTGATTCCAATAGGTAGGAGTTGAAATTAAGAAAAGATGCAATGGAGATTTTTTCACAAGTTAAAAATCGATCATCCATCGAAATATAGTCTCCACTCACATTAAACAGGTACCACGAGTCTGCAACGTAACATAGTCACATATCGGCCGTCAGAACGGTTAATTTTGTTGGCTGAATTAAGTGACCATAAATAGTCTAAAAAAGCAGAAATTTTACGGTTAACGTCAATCCAAAAATATAACCTATGCCTAAATCGTAAATATCAAATATCTATCAAAGAAAAACCGAAAAACCACCAATTCAGTGTGTATCACCGCCGACAACACTGATACATATAATTTTGCTTTTATTTATTTAATTAACCATTATAATATTAGTATACAGTATTTGTTTATTGTCTTTCAGCGGCCGATAGATGTAGAGATATTTCGCAATATAAAATTTAATATATATATATCGCCTACCTCAATATAAACTTGATAATTTTCAATAATGATTTAAATTGCGATAAAGAGCTAAATCCGTGAATATCAGAAGTAATTGTACTCCGCACTCCGGAGAAACGTAAAAATAAAACGATAACGTTATATTTGGCCTCCCCCGTGGGAATCAAAACTAACTATAACGTTTCAATGAATATAAACTAAAAAAAAAGAAATCGACTTTTTAAATTTGAAAAGTGCAGTAGTAATTTGCAGAACAACTAAAATGGACAAATGCCAAGTACTTTCGTTAAAGAACAATTTAAGGTTACATTTTATCAATCTAATAGAAGTCGATTTTCTTAAAAAAAGTGAAACAGAAAATGCTACGACGACAAAATATGAACACATCTTCTTTATCATAAAAAATTTGTTTTATTTAATGCAAAAAAAAGAAAAAAAAACGTTTTAGAACTCAACCAAATTAAATGATACAAAAATATAAACATTAAGATACAAACAACAAAATGTCCCTAAGTACACGTGTAATATCCGAAAGTGAAATCAAACATAATAGCAGTTTTTTAATCCAAAAGAGTTATACAAAAATAAAAAAATACACTTCAAAAAGTTTTAATTACTATTTTAAAACGTTTTTTTTTTTTTAAAGAGGGAAAACCCATTCTTTTAATATTAATACTCCCTGTACAACTTAAAAATACTTACCAAGACATTTGGAGTAATCCGGGATACTTTTTTTCCAGACCTAAAACTTGCAGATACATCACGATAAGCTATAACAAAAAACGTCATGACGTTATTATAAATAAATAATCAGCAAAGCGCCGATACCGTCACAAACCTATCTCTTGTTAACAGATGCATATAAAAGAAGCATCACTCTAGTTGCCCTTCGTAAACGATTGCTTTCAGAATTTTGATATTCTTTAAGTGGTGGTGGCTTCAGAAATGTAACGATTTTTTTATAGTAAATTTTTCTTATAAATTACGGTATGGAATTTTTGAAAGTTATTAAAATCAATTTATATTGTTTACATAACTTTATAAAAAAAATATATATATATAACAATAAACATAAGGAAACCAAAAAAAAAAAAAAAATCTTTACTGATCAATAAAATATATGAAAAATATAAACATTACAACATGCATGCTCACTATTTTAAAACATACTCGTAAATGTGCGAATAATTTTTTAAATTGCCACGACACGTAGAACTGTTGTAGTCACAAACTTCATTGCAATTACTGAAATAAAATGTGTAAACGCAAAAAAGGTAAATATTCTGATTAACCTTGAAGGAGTTCTTCCACTGCGGCAGGTTGTCCTAAAATTTCTTGTTTACGATGATGAAAAAATACTTCACATCGCTTTAATTTGTCGAAAATATAATCTGGTTTGTATACGAGTGAATTTTATTAGCCATCAATGACTTCCAGTCAGGTTAATTAAACGGTCCCTTAAAGCGACACCAAGTGCTTTCAAAAGAATACTTTTCAATGCGCCAATTGTTCTTTAAATAATCGGATAATCGAAATTTTTTTCAAGCGATTTCGTACCATCAGTAATAATCACAACACTGATTATAGCTTTGCAGTCTGTATTATTTCCACATCTTTAAATTATATAGCAACAAACTTTTAACAAAATTCTAATCCGTTTAAAATTGTTTCTAGCTCAATTCGTCAACTTGTTATATTGTACAAATATGACCAGACATGCTGTTATTCTACTGCATCACTGCATAAAATAAACGGAAAACCCGGAGGAAATACCAGCAATAATTTCCTACTTTCACAATTTAAAAAATTCCAATTCAGAATCCAACGAAAGGATGAATAATAATTTCGAAGAAAATCGCAAAAACAAAAATTAAAACAATTTTTCGCGGCATATGAATAAAAAAATGTTGCAATAAGTAAAAATTACGAAATGTTTGATACTGTTATTCGCGAACTAGAGAAATATAAATTGAAAATAAAATCGAACCAGGATCTTGTTTTCTATTGTAAAAGTTTAAGGAATGATGTAACTTTTAATTTCATCTGATAACCGTCACGATCACGATAATACGTATTTCAAATTACCTAGTTTTCGCGGCAGTTACACGACATTTTCGTATTTCTGATAAATCGAAAAATAAAAAAATTGCATTCCGAACATATTTTAAAATGACACATTTACACGAATAGTTTTAATTGTATAAAGCAATCGAATATTGCGATTCGATCTATGTTAGCTTTTCTTCAAAACTACAATACGATACATATTGCACAGAAACAAAGATTATAAACATAAAAAATAACATTTACCATATTTGACGAAGACGTATCATGTGACCATTATTTCGTATTTCTCGCGTGGCGCTTATTGCATTATAATACATCAAAAAGAAAATACATATCTGTAAAACTACATTAGAGTATAAATGATACTATAGTTTGAATACGAATAATAAGAAGAAATAATAATAATGTTTCAAGGATGTCGTGTTATTTGTTATTGATACGGCGAATAAATATTAAAACGATTAAACATAATTTCCATGAAATCACCCCATCACAATGTAAAAATTTTATGGTAGAACTGTTAAATAAAAAAAGTTAAAATATCATTTTTTACAAGGTGGATTTACAATTTATTAGCTTAATGTCATTTTTAAAAAAAAAAAATCATCCGACCTTGAAGTGTACAGTTAACAAATAATTAACAAAACGAAAATTCTGGGAAATTCTAGAGAATTACAGGAAAAAAAAAAAAAAACGAAGATTAATTAACAAACGGATAATAGTATAACATATCGGAAAGAAAACTTTTCACATACTAGAAATTTGTACGAGGGAAAATACTCAACCAAGAAAAAAGTAGATGAATAACCAATAATTACAATATAAAAAAAAAAACATTTTTTTTTGATTATATATGTATATATATATAAACACGGAACATAAATGAAACATGTACGAACCAAAAAGTAATCGAATGATACGATATCAGTTTAGAAAATCAACAATTGACAAAATGACTACAATTCGAAATACATAAAAATAGTAGAAAAAAAACATTAAGAAACGTGGGTTACAAATATATAAAAACAATAAAATTAAAAACTGATCCGTAAATGCTGAAAAAACATACACTAGGAATTATCGCATAAAAAGATCGTTTAATGTTAATCGACAAAAATTGGAAAAAGAATACATTAAGAAAATACTGTATCAGAAATGTTAACATTTTTATTAGCAGACAATACAGGAGAAAAAAAAAGGTAACTCTTCCAAATAGCCACTTACAGATTATATAATCGAAAAAAGTAATACGATAAACGCTGAATTTAATTTGTATCATCTATGCTAATGTACGTGAAACTAAATATATTGTCAGAGGGACCATCACATTATGCTGCTAGTAACATTACACCAAAAGCCAGTTTGCTGCCGGTGTTCTAATGAATAGGTGTTCGTTTTTAAAATCAAGGGAAAATTTTAAATTTCGTTAATGTGCTCAAACTTATTTAATTTGTTAATTCGATTGGTGTTAAATGTACTTACGGAATTAAAACAAATTATAAGAACATTTCATGATAAAATCGTTACTAAAAATCAAACTAGAAAGCAAACATTTTAAAGCACAGTAAAAATTAATTCTAAAAAAAAAAAGTAAAACGCATTTGATTTTTTTTTTTTTTTTTTTTTTTTTTAAATAAACAAATCTACTTTAAAATATTTGCATTCTAATTAGACTTTTAGTAATGATTTTATCATAAAATGTCCTTACGATCTGTTTCACCTCCGGAAATTCATTCAACACTAATCGAATTAACAAATTAAATGCGGTAGACCCTCGTCAGATGTTCACGGAATATAATACATATGCAGGAAGCAAAAAAAAAAAAAAAAAAAAAAAATAGAAAAATAAAAATGAATAATTCGGTTAACTAAAATTTGTCAATTACGGGAAATCTGAAAATAATCGACGACAAAGGAATATAAAATATCTACAAAACACAAAACTACCATATGAATTGAAAGTATAAGATTACACGTAACGAATGAAGCGTAAAACTGAATGTAAGGCAAAATGGAAAAACAAAAACAAATCCAGCGATTTAGTAACTGAAAATAAATTTTGCGATAAAAAATATTTATAATTAATCATTTCATTAGTAATTTGCAATTGATGTCTTAGTGAAGAAACAAAAACAAACGTAATTAAATAATACATACGTTGTTGAAAATTATCAATCTTTCTGAATTGGAAAAAAATATCACCGAGATAGTGATGAAAATTATGCATAAAAATTACGTTCGAGAAAAAAGTTTAATTTTGAATCTGTACAATTACTCAAAACAATTATCCGACGATAAAAATAATAAAATGGACACCAAAGAGTTAGAACTAGTGACACTTTACGTCTGAAATAACAAATTTACCACAGAAAAACGACTAATATATTAATAGTAAAAAGAATGAGTATGATTTTGAAACATATAGAAATAACCGATGTATAATTAAAATGTATGTGTGTTTATCGACCAAAATACCTTTATTCTTGTATTTTTCAGTTTATAATTACTTAAATATAAAATTTACTTAAAAACAACATAATTAATTTCACTACATTTTGAATGCATGAGAATACTTTACATCTCAGAATAAACAACCTTGTTTAATGCGTTGAATATACAGCTTTTTAGAAACATTTACATTTTATATATTTACAATGCCTGATTATTTCACAATGACTGAATAACTTATTTGATCGATAAATACACTACGTTAATTCTTCTAGCCTGCTCTCCAGGAAGTAACATACGAGTTGTACGATTAGATCTCTAAGCGAACCAAACGGCTTTATGGACTCACATCTCTCTATTTCAGATAATTATTTTTGGCAGCTTTTCGGAATTTTGAAACCTAATTTTATTTTACTTAAATACCGATACATTTATTTGCGCAAGATTACTCGTGTCAGATAATTCTACTTCATTACTAATAAATGAAATTATAGGAATGATCTACAATAACAACTTTACGCTCTTCAAATGAGCGGGATATCAACCAGCGAATAGTTCATAAAATGATTATTGTAACATCATAGCAGTGCTTCACCAACTAGTTGTAAACTATTAACGCTTCATTTTCATTTATACAGATTGTATTTGTTTGGGGTATCGATGCAACGACATAGGTTTAAGAACAATATTGAAGTAAAAATTGGTAGAAAATGTTACGTTCTTTTAAAAACAAATGACTACGTATGAAAACATTTGTTTGCGTAAATGAATGCGTACAATTACGAAGATTGCAGTGTCCGATATTCGTCCACTATAAAAATGAAATTTTTGTCACTTCGATCCACGACTAAAAGAAGCTAAAAGATACAACTAATGTAATACTTTTTAAAACATCACAAAACCTCGCAAGACTTTCACCACTTCACGACGAAAACGTTAAAAATAACGAGTAATTTGTGTAAATGTAACGAACCCGCAATTTTTTTTCAGTATTCAGGTTTAATCAACCAATAGCGCGTTTTAATCACATTTTAACCGACGAATTAGTTTTTCATTCTCACGTTTAACTTCAAAACCATATCAAATTAATCAACTTTTCCCGAGAAGAGTATGAATTATTTTTCGAATAAACAAATACAAAGAATTATTTGTAATACGCGCTTTTAAAAATTTGCAATATCAGATTTGTTACAAAAAAGTTATAACAAATAAAACCAGTGTAGGTTTAATATTATATGAATATACCATGTCGCTTCTTTGCTTGGAGCATTCTGCAAAGCCATAGCTTCTTTCTCCGTGCAATAAATTCGAAACGACGATCCACACTGCCGACGAAAGAACCGTTGCTGCGCGTCGCTCAATGAGCAGTAATTATTGGCACATGTAATTGGCAACGAAGAGAAACTGGAAACGTTTACATACAAAAATATAGTGTTGTGCAGATGAACACGCATTATGTTAACCAGCTCGATTTACATGGTCCAGTTTTATTTCTTTTTAATTTTTTGAAACAATACAGTTCTGATTAAATTAGTTTCATATGAATACGAAAATTTAGTTGCTTTTGATACATACAATTTATAAACGAGTCCCGAAATATGCGCACTTTATTTCGATATAAGAATGCGTCGTTTGTAAATATCCGCAGATTTAGCGCATCGATTACATTTTTGTATTTTTTTTACCGATACGAGAAATATTAATTTCCATAAATAGTATTTGGATATTTATCATACTTTTACTAGAAGGTACCATTTTCTTCACGAGTAACGGATGGCATCTACTCTGGCAAAAGAACGTACCTCAGTGTATCTTTATGGATAAACGCTTCGTCACACGAAAAATTTACCCAGTTTCTACTTAAAAATAATGCACGCCATTACGTTCAAAATGTTCCTGTAATCTAAAAATAAAGGTTCCGCTAATACATTTTTATCGTAATAAAAATTTACTTAAAAAGACGTGTATTCATCATAAAACAATAACCAACATCCTTGAAACATTTTTTTATACATGCAAATACATCATAATATAAATAAAAAAGAAATTAAATGTCGTTCTGAGTCAATTTCTGCTTAAAAAGTAACGTAAATATAATGGTAACATAAGTAAATTAATCTAAAAATGGTATATTAAAATCGAATGTCTGAATAAAAAATTTTACAAAAATATCGCGGAGCAGTATTTTTACGTAGTGTGGTGTTAGAAAAAAACTTAAAAACTCAAAAAAAAAAAAAACCATCCAATCGAACTAAAACTCTTTCTATTAATAGTTTTTTATTCGCGAATTCTGAGACCAAATATTTCGATATTTGTTAAAACTTTAAGTCATATTCTTCAATTAGAGCAAATTTCATCATAGCGATAAAATGTGTGGAAAAACTTTATATACAATATTAAAGTAAGAACAAATACAGGATTAAGCACCGTTTACTACTAACACATCATATTTAGTTAATAATTACTTTCGAATTACGTGTTCTGTTTACCTGCAATATAAGTTCTTCCGTTACAATTGTAGACAGCATCGTGTGAAGTAATCATTCTCAAAAATCTTATAGCGATTACACATACGAGTATGATCAGAAAATGTCGAAATATGTCATGTTCAACGCCCATTTCACAATACTGAGCGAGGTTTAAATGATGGGCAGTAACTATTCGAATACATTTCACATATATTTAATAAAACTTATACATTACATCGCTTATATCAACGATTTCTATATATGCATTTCAACAAATTTAATAAAGTCTACACTATATATATATATATATATATATATAAGCCAGCTATTCTGAACAGTAACCGATTGCGCAAACTATAAGATATTTCTTTTTTCATTATTGATGTGGCAAAATATTTGTGATTAACTGAATTACAAACTTTTTAAAATCATTATTTCTTCCGTATTTATCTATTTTTAAAAGTTAAATATAATTATAAAAATAAAATAAATGTAACTGCAAAAATTAGAAACTAAAAGCTGCTGTAATTGAATTATTATCAACAACATAAAATGGCAAAAATGTACAGATACCAGTATTTAACCAATATTTTATAAAATATTTGAGAAAATAAGAAATATTTTAATTTTAAGTGGATTTTAGATAACTTGCGAAACAAGTAATTTAAGTGTATACTTCCACTAACTTGATAATAAAATGTAAGTTAACATTACAATATTTAAGATACTTCAAAGGAATTTGTTGTATATTATTAAACAATTAAAATTTATGAATTATGTTATCAAATTAATTGAAATTTCTGACTATATACTGCGGCACATTTGGAAATAATACAAAATTCCCGCTTTATATATATAACAGATGATAATGCATGCGCTTCCATTCAATTTATTTAAAATTATTTGTAAATTTTTATTTCATGTTAAAAGGTACTATTTCAAACTGCATCATTTTCTTTTGAGCTTTTTTATTTTTTATTTTTTCTAAATAGATATCAATCCCCTAAAATTTACTATTGAACTCCCAATTTCAATATAATAATAAAAAAAAACCTTCCAATTATTTACAAAGTACAGGAATAATTGACTTCCCAGTAAAACATGATTAAATTTCAAGTATATAGAAAGGCATTATGCGCAATACAATATATTTGGTTATTATTATTATTATAGGTTCAAAGATTTTGTTACTATTATACCTACTATAATGTTTCTGTCATTCGAGATAGGTTTGTGTTCAAAGTATGGCATTAACAGCTACAAATTATAATTTAAAATATACATATTACAACATAAACAAAATATTACACACTCTTATTTTAAGCAAATATATTCAAAATACTATCTTCACTACCAACAAATTTTTTGATTCCACACTATACTCTTTACTCATCAATCTGCAGAGTAACTATCAAATACACTTAAATACTTACAGATAATATTCACACCACAACAAAAACCTTCAATCAGTTCTTTTATCTTTTTCCTTATTAAAAATTGTAAATAAATAATTAATTATACTTAAATTATAATGTACTTATAGGTGGACAAAAAAAAAAGAAAAAAAAGAAAAAAAAAAGAAAAAGAAAAACGTTATAAGTCTACCTACCTTATGAGGGTGTCTCACATGAACGCAAAATCCTAATTCTTTCAATATTCTTCGTTCGGCTTTAATAACTTGTGTTTTAAGAGCAATGTAATGTTGATCTAGAATCAATGGTTCTATAGGCCTGCAATCAAGGAACAAAAAAAAGAAAAAACATCAATTCAACCAGCCCCATAAAATTAAAAATGTTTTGTTTATGCCTTAAATTGACATTTAATAAAAGTGAAATTGGTCGTCAAGCATAATTCAAGAACATAAAACTTAGGCAAAAGAAAACCGAGCTCACGTTATGTTTGGCCTTAGTTTTTACCGACCTTAATTTCGTACCACACAATTAACGGAAATAGTTCAAAGGTCAACAAAAATATTCCGTTTAATATTCAAGTTCTTCTGTGCCTAGTATAAATATATCTGTTAAATCGCCTCCTCCCCCAAAACAAACTTCTTTCTTATATTTATTTGGCACTTATAAATTATTCAAAAATGACTCAATCGTGAAACAAAAAAAAAAAAATTATTTGCTTCTCACAATTACAGGTAAAAAACTAATTATTTTTTAAAACTAGGATCCGAAAATATGCACCTGATACCTGTAGATTGTACTCAATTGTATTGGCTCTAACAATGTCATAATCTTTCTTTACTACACCCTTGTTCAGATTCATAATGACTACACCTTACCGCAATGATGCCTGAGACTTGTTATTCTTAGTTAGATTCATATAAGTACCGTTCAACTGTATTTGCTGTAACAATATTTACCTACTCTTTTTAAGGATTTCTTTCTCTCTTATAAACACGGTGACATTTAATCATGTCTTTTCTTTTGATAATCATACTAATCTATTATCATATAAATTTAAATTCTATTAATTTTCTTGTTCCATGTGTCTTATCGATCATTTTTCTTGACCCTAATATATATGCTGTAGTTCTCTCTACACTAACTTATCAGTGATACTGAAGAACAAGTTCTCACTAAGGGAATTTTCTTTGAGTATCAAAATTAACGTAGCGCTGTTTGTAGTTTTCTATGTCTACTAAAGCAAAGAAGGGAGGAGAGAAGCAATTGTAAACACGACTAATTTAAATACAGATGTAAAATTATCGGTAACTAAAAAATATTTCAAACAAATTTTATTTCTTGATACAATTATATATGTTGGCTACTGAATATAAAAATTATTAGTTATCAGGCTAAAAAAAATAAAATATCAAGAAAGTAGAGAAAACTTCATAAAACGTCCCTCATGATGAAATTAATCTGTTTAAATTAATATAAGTCCATACATTTCAATACAGAGATGTATTAATTATTCTGTAAATTTTAGTTTAATAAAAAACTCTTTTCATTGTTAACAGTGAATTCATCAAACTGCAATTAAGATTAACAATGCCCAATAAATATTTTAAAAAAAAACAATATTAAAATTAACTTTAATAATTTCTTACTTAGTGAAATAATATTTAATTTTTTATTAATAAGAAATCAATTAATAAATTACCCAACTTAGACCATTAAAATTAATCAATAACAAATCTCTCAAATCTGACAAATAACATCCATTTCAACAACACAAAATAATCAAAGTAAATCAAAATTTAGGAGCATTTTTTTATCAAGCAATAATGTAAAATAACTTTGAGATAATTATTTTTATATACATAATATATATATGAACAAATCTCATTTAAAAACTGAAGGTACAAAATTCTTCAATAAAAAATTAATTTTTTAAATGCAGTAAAAAGTATTTATCGAAAAATATGTTATAAAATAACTTAATATTATTAAAAATGATCAAACATATCAAATTTGAAAGTTGTTGATGCCCCTATTATCGTAAAACAAATTACCCACGCGTCCGTTTTCGGATAAAACCACGTTTAAAGATTTCACCTCCATATTTGATATTTTCCGCTAGAAAGCAATAATAGAAGAACAGAAATCTTTTAAACGTGATTTTAACCGAAAACAGTTGCATACATTATTAGTACTACTTTAAAAAATATCACAGCGGAATTCTATCTTGCCATTCAAATATTAACAAATGATTTACACAAAATAGTCAACAGCCAAACTACCTGTTATTGTGATAATATAAAAGTATATTTCATTACTATGGAAAACAAAGCCGTAAGAAGGATCATAATAATAAAGGTTCAAATAATTTATGGAAATTACATACCGTATTAAATAATAAAGTTTACAATGCCAATACTAGACTGCATTGAAACAGTTTACTCATAATCATAACAAATAATGCAATAAAATAAGTTTAAATGCAGAAATAAGATGATTCATTTTTTTTTAACTTATAAATTTTCGAATAAAACATCTCATACACTTGAAGTAATCATAACTTCTTATCCATTGATCAGATATTTTTACAGTTTATTACAAGAAATCGTTTTTGATAATGAATGATAAAAACATATTCAAAATGTTAGAAAATACGATTAATGTAGACACGATTTTAATTGAAAAATAACCATAAACGTTAAACAACTGCAAAACTATATTAAGACATTTTTTTAATCACTTATATTTGTCTGCGTTTTAAAGTATTAAAAAATATGAATTAATTATACTACTGCATTACAAATGAATAAAAACTGATTAAAGCATTACAAACAATACTATAATATACAAATCGATTAATATATACACTAAAACACGAAAAAAATTAAATTACCATTACCAGCATGATTGAACCCAATAAACATTAGAAACAATGGTGGCTGATGCTTGTGTACATGTTGCATGTGACGCCTTTTGCTTTTTCTATTTAAAGCTTATTAAATATATTTAATAAAATGTAAAATCATTCAAAAGCAGAAGGTAATTTTTAAAAACAGTAAATTTTCAATACTGAAGAATTAAGTGTAATCGCATATTTTATTACTTATTCATTATAAATTTTATTTCAAATTAAGTTCACCTTTAAAAAAAAAAAAAAAAATATATAATAAAACTGATAGTTTCCATTACCTAAATCTGTAAATCTGCTAAGATATTACACGCATGTGTTATTCTTCCAGTTTATCATGTTAAATGGCATTTATAAAAATTTATTTTACTTCTTTAGTTTTCTTAGATAGTATCATATAAAATACTTACTCATAATAAAATTCAAAAATCACGAAGAAAAAAAAAGAACAAATAACCCAATTTCAATTTATTTTATTTTATTATTTTTTTTATTATTTCAATTGTTGATGGCTAAATATTTAGTTTTAACAAATTTTTTTATTGAAAGGTAATATTCAATTACGTACTTCGTATTCCAGTTAAATTAAAAAATTACAAACAAATTAATCAACATACAGAAAACCAGCAGATTTCGTCGGCAAATAAGTAATGCTGTCATTTCATTTCTTTAATAAAATAATTTTATATCTGCGCGAACTTTATCTAACATCCATTACTGTTAAATTATTTACAGAACGTTAATTTTACGTTTTTATAAATACAACATTAAATAAAATAATCCCTTCGATGTTCACGCATTTAACGTTAAATATTGCATTCATTTTTATATGTTTAAAATAAGTTTATACGAAGTTAAAATAAAAAAAGTAAAAACAACGGCAACAATAAATACGAAATTGTTTCAACAATTAATAATCTTGATTTCTGTTAAATCATGATATTATAAAAAATATATCTGCCGTTACTTACTTCAACATTATGCTGAAAAATATTGTAATGATCCGATTATAGCGGCTCATTAATATATAAACACATAAATTTATATAACATTCATAAAAAATACAATACTTACGAATGTGGAAATTAAATGAGATATTTATCAAATATAACAAAAGAAGTTTATAATAATGAGAATAAACACTCCAGAACAAAACCCAAGTTTGATTTCGACCTGATTCAATCCACTCCCAACCAAGGAGGGTTTTGCTATGCAAAATTGGTCGGCTGTGGAAAGCATCTGCGAAACCCAAGCAAAATTTATCGTGAAACAAATAAATTTTAAACAGTTATATTATATATTATCATTGTTACGCACATAACATAAAGCAGATATTTTATATAAAATAATAATTCAGTAGCCAACATAAATCAACATTACAGTGATAAACTAAATAAACAAATGAAGTGTACTTACTGTTCAATAAAATTTAAAAAAACATTATGATTCACATTTGTGCAGAAATCCGCACAGTTACATACACATAAAAACACTCACAAATAGTTCTTCGGAACATTTTCTAATTGTATTTCTTTACAAGGTATTAATAGCAAAAATATAAAAATTCCTTACAAATAGCATAAATTGACTGATACTTACTTTTGACCTTGTACTTGACGAATATGATGAAATACATTAATAACATCGCGAATTCTTCTAGGAGCTTCTTCAATTTTTGAAGCAAGACAAACACAACCCATAGCTGTGACATCAGCAGGATGTCGAACAAATGATTTACAATAATAAAATCGTTGAAATAGTACTTGACCAGTAGCCATTGCAACCTAGTTTATACATCGGAATTATTAAAAGAAAATAAATTAACACTACAAAACACGTGTCGTCATTTATAACTCATAGAGTATAAAGTAAAATTATAAAGCGGTTATAAACATTCTATGACCATGCTATACACTTTACTTTATAATTTATAAGCTATTCAATCAAACCAGAACTTGGTATATTTAAAGAGTTAAATTACTATGATCTTACTTGAGGTAATTTTAAAAGAATGCCCGCTGTTTGGATCAATTCACAAGCTTTAATTCTTAATTCCGTTTCAGTATTTTCATCCATTCCATCCATTAAAGATGGAGGGTTTTCTATTTTATCTTTAGGAAACAAACAATTATCCAACGTGAGCACTATATTTTGCACAACATTATTGGAATTATTATTACTTTGCGACGTCTGCGATTCCATGATATATAAAAAGAAAACTTAATAAATAAACACTATATCAAATTAATTCACAACATAATTTAAATAAAAAGAAAAAAAAAGACACCATGTACAGCCACTTCTTACGAAATTCAAACTACAGAAAGCAGAAACAATACAAAAATGGCGTAATACAAAATGGCGTTTCCAGCTAAATAAGTCACGTCATTTACAATATTTATTGGTCTATGGCAATTTTACATCGTTATTATATTAAGTAATTTGTATTGTTTCAATTCAAATATTAAATTCCTATTTAATTTTTACATATTGATAAATTGATATTAGTGTAAAAATTATAATGGAAATAATTTAAAATTTTCAAGTAATTTATATTTGGACCATAATAGGAAAAAATTATTATCATACTTAAAAGTAAAATTATTTTTTAAAATGCCACGAATAGCTAGCACTAAAAGTATTATGGCTTATTTATTTCACTTCGGTTGATTAATTTTTTAATATCTATTTGTTATTTATACTTGAACTGTGTTTTATTAATGAAGTGAATAAATTATTAAGGTTGATTCACATTATATAACATGATAAAAAATTTGAAGAAGTAATTATCAAAACAGCATTTCTTTTTGCACTCAATTTAAAATATTTTATTTTACCATCTACTTGTACTATTGTAGTGATGAACTAAACTTTGAAATGTTAATAATCGAAAACTGTACAAAAATAACATATAAAACAAAAAATTAAATTAAGTAAAAAAGAAATAAAACTGCATAATATAAAGTTGAATAATAATAACAAAATTGATTAAATTATCACGTTTCTTACTTTTTCTTCAGCAAAATTAATTTTTTCCTTTTTCATAACTTTTTAGGATGGAAAAGACTCTTCAATTGTACTGGGTAATAATGATCTCTTAAGAATAAATTAAGATAAGAATAAGGCATACTGTAAAAAACAAAATGATAAAAAATCAAAATTTTATCCTTTAGATTGAAAATATGAAATAAAGATTTGTCGTCTGCCACTAATATAAATTTCATTCTATATATATAGTTCCCCTAATTTCTGCATACGCACATGCATGATTGCTGTCATACAATTATCATCATCCATGCAACATTCACTAAAATCAATACTAGTACAAACAAAAAGGAGAAAGGAGAATAATTTACAAAATGAATTAATGCTCTTAGCTAAAGAACATTTTAAAGAACTGGGAACAGACTGTAAGGTTATTGCTAAAAATTTATTAATGATATTTTATTCAAAAGGGAGTGTGGTAACCTTAATAGAAATTTAGTTAAATTAATGCCACTTCATCCCAAAGTTGAAGATCACAATCATTTTGCAACACTCGATCACTAGTTGAACAAGTTGGTCTACAAGATGTAAATATAACTTTACAAGTATCACTACAGATAGAGGAGGAATTAACACAAAATACACATTCAGAAACAGATACACAAATAGCAACCATAGCAACATTTTTGAAAAATTTGTATGCACTTTAAACACATATTCATTTTCTTTAATGCACTTTAGCATATATTACATTTTTATACACTTTATCATGAAATATTACACATTTTTTATTGTGATCTAAATATTAGTATTTTTAGTTTGTTTTTTTTTTTTGCTATATTTAAAAAGAAAATAATATTAATACTTACTTGAATATTGTCTTTCAATGCTTCATTTATTGCTTTGCATGTTTCCATAATAATGCTACTCAGTGTACAAGGTGCAATACAAGATATAAATTTTAGATCTTCAAAGTTTCAAAGTTGGCTCCACTAGCTAGAAATCTTAAAGTTTTTGATAATATTTGAACAACTAAAACGGAGTTTTACATAACTGTGCTTTTTTTTTTTTTTTTTTTTTTTTTTCAATCCAAGGGCAAAATAATTTTAACAAGTTATTAAAAGTATATTCATCCATTCAAGAAAAGTTTACATAATCATTGAGTTCCATGAGTCTTATTTCATTAAGCAGATTTTTATAAGTATATTTATCTCTTAACATTAACCATTCTCTATACCAACATCTTGTTTTCTTTTTCTTAATACACAGCATCAGAGTCAATGCAAGAAAGGCTTTGTCTTTACATTTAAATATTACACAATTACAGTCATGAACACAATCAAAAATAACAGTAGTTTGACAAATTGCGATTGCACATCTGCATACTTGTTTATATGGAGCATATTAAATGTTTGAACATTATGCAGATATAGTGGCATTTATCTTCTGACAGTTAGGTTTTCAAGCAATGCTGGAAGCTACAAAGATACAGTTGGAACTCTATATGGACTGTGGCATGTATCTTTTGAATTGGCAATTTGAGGGGGTTTAATCCAGTATTTCATGCAATATTGTGAAGTGTGGAATCTACTCATTTCTTTGTCTAGTTGTAATGATCAGGGGGATGACCCTAATTATATATTCTACATTGACTATAATAATTTATATTATACTGTGATGTCAGGGTCTTTGCCATATAAAAGGCTAACTAAAGAGGAAATCAATAATTTGAACTTTACTGAGGTTCCTTCTTTCTTAGGTTATGTCATTGAAGTTGATGTAGAATATTCTGAGGAGCTGCATTCTTTGCACAATGATTTGTCCTTTCTTCTAAAGTCTAAAGTGATCTCAAGATTGGTTAATGTAAAACTAGTGGTAACATTAGAGCATAAATCTAGATATTCATTATATTCACTTAAAATGGATTAAAATTTTGTAAAATTCATAGGGGAATAAAATTTGACTAGCCTCTATAGATGAAAAAAAATATATTGATCTAAACACTATTTTTTGGCAGTACAGCAAAAATAACTTTGAAAAGAACTCTTTTAAACTTTTGAATAACGTGGTATTTGGTAAAACAATGGAAAATTTACATTCACAGCCCAAAATTAAATTGTAATAAAGTAAAATTTACTAAATTTGTGGGCAAATCATTATTCAAGGATAGAACTTTGTATAGTGAGAGAAAGTTTCTGTGTGCCATAGAGCATCCTACCAAACTGTTATTTGATAAGCTGATATATGTGGGCTTGTCTATGTTAATCAGGTTCCACATTAGGTTAGCAAGTGTGAGTGAGCAAGAGCAAAAATATGATCTTGATGTTTTCTTGGAATGATTGTGCAATGTGGATGTATTTTAGAGAGCACAAGCAAGCATTTGCTTATACTTTCTAATGATCACTCAGTCAGTGATACTAAAAAGAAAAGATTACAACATTGCTTATTCTATATGGACAAAGATTTTATTTGCTGTAATGCTTGCTACATTTGTATTTTAATTAACAAAGGTTGAATTCAGTGTTTACCAAGTTTTTTTGCTTTATTAATATTTTAAAAAATGGAATGGACAAATGATTTGGTATTGAAATTAATAGAATACAAAATAAGACTAATATTATGGGATATTATTGAAGTTATATAGAATGAACCGTCTATATCTGAAAACACTTACAAATAATTTCTTTAAACCTTATAGCAGTTTCTTAATTATATATATTTTTTGTTTTAAATAATTTTTTCTATTTTATATAATTATTTTGTTTTTTCATAGTACATTATTTGCTTAAATGTATACCTTAGATATGAAGTGTTCAAAATATAATGTGTATAATTATTTGTTTTTATTTTTTCTTATATAAAATTTTTTAAAAAAACTATGAAAAAAGAAAAATATTTCAATTGCAAAATGAAATGGAATTTATTTACTTTTTATAGGGAAAATGAAATCAAACATAAACATGGAACAAAAATATTTCACATTCTTTGGCAATAAAACTGTGTTTCTAATAAATTAAGTTATTTATCCAATCTTATTTTTATATGAAATGTATTTTAATTCTGCCTTTATGTATACAGTATTTGTATTTGTAACAAGGCCCAGACCATGAAAGGCTCACAGAAGTAAGGAAAGTAAATACACTAAAATGTGTAAGAAAAAATTATTCATGTGTTACACAAAATTTTTAACTTGCCCATTCTTAAAATATCTAAATCAAATTTCAATGAAGTTTGTTATATAGCTACATTTTGTGTCAATTTTATTTTAATGTTTTAAAATTATAGCTTTCTTGTTTTTGTCCAATTTAAAAAAGAACACTTCTTAATATGTTTTTTTTTCTTTTACTTTTTTTAACATACTGAATATTTTGAATAAATGAATAAATTGGTTTATATAATTATATTCCCATGTGAAATGTTTCTCAATGTATGTAAATAAATAAATCATTTATTCACCTTAATTTCATCTCATATTTTTTTATTTATTTACCTCTCAACCTTGGTTAGATTCCAGGATGTGTATAATATCTAGACTATTACAGCCCAGGAGTCTCTAGTTATAGGAGTGCCCTTAATCTATTGTCCCAGACAAACTGAAAAACTGTGCTCTAGTTCATTTCTGAATTTGAGAGGATATTACTGAGATTAACAAATCCATGTTTCGTTCTATAGGGTTGGACTGTAGAGCAATTTAGGTGAATGTGATCAAGTGCCAGTAGCTCTTGTGCACAACAGAAAGGACAAATGGTTAGAGGGTGACCGCCCTCCAATGGATAGTTGTGGGATAGTTGCATGTGGCCTAGGTGTAAGTGGTTGAGTGCACAATAATGAACTCATAAGGTCCCCTAGGGGGACCACCATAGCTTTACAGATTTCTTAATATTCTGGAGGTGGGACAGGGCCTTGGTTCCACTGTTCCATTATTTGAGTTTGTATTGCATCTGATATTTGAGGGGGCCCAATTATGTTATATTGAGTGAGCTGCTGTGTTTGCCCTTTCATTTCCTGGGATTCCAGTGTGACTTGGGGCCTGCAATACAATTAGATTATAACCCTTTAACTGCAGCTCCATGATGAGTGTTAGGACATAGTTTGTTAACCCCCCTCCCCCGGGTTCCACCTTCTATAATCTTAACTGCCACTAATGAGTCTGTTATCAGTAGTATGTCATAGATTAGCTGTGTGGATGCTAGGATCATTTCCAGACATAAGTATATTGTATATAATTCGGCATCTAGAATTGAGCAGTAATCGCTCAGACAGATATTTGTTATTACTCCCTTCACTTGGAAGGCACAAGTGGTTAGTGACATCCCTTTGATGGGTGCTGCTTTTGCTCTGTCTATATAACATTGGATAGTGTTGCTGTACTGTGTTATTGTTTCACATGCAACTTAGGTAAGTTGCTCCAACATGCTGTAGGAGTTATACTTTTGTAGAATCCATAGTTTAACTGCTATAGGCTCAAGTTGCCACAGATATAACAAACTGGTGGCTGCTGCCCATCATTCTGTGGAGTTATTGATATTAACATTCAGAAGTAGTTTGGTGAGACCTGGTAGTGGGTCATTAGTGAACACTGGGAGTAAGTAGGTTTCAGGATGGGTATAAGGCAGCTTTAGGAATGGAATATTGCACTGCAGGGTATGCAGGGAACAATAGAATTTCAGTGGAGGAGTGCCCGTTAGTGCACAGATAATCCTACAAGGTGTTGTATGATGGGCTCTTGAGATGATTTGTAGTGCAGAATGGTGGATGGCATCCAGTTTTTTCAGGTTACTTAGAAAAGCTAAGGAGTACACCTAGCACCCATAATTTATTTTAATGAGGATCAAGGCTTTGTAAACATTGCAGATTAATTTGGGGTGAATATTGATTTGAAGATTGGAGAGGTATTGGATTATTGATGGTAACTTTATACATTCAGATTTTAGTTTATCAATGTGTAGACGCTAAATTAATCTACTATTGAACTCCAGGCCTAGACGGTTTGGAATTATAGAGTTGTTTATTTGGAAAGGAGTTCTATTGGCCACAGATCGCCCCCTATTGAAATTGACCTGCACTGTCTTTGCAGAGGAAAAGTTTAGACTATTGACTTCTGACCATTTTTGGAGTTTTCTGAAGGATTGTGTGAGATATTTGTGGATCACAAGATGCTAAGGAAATACTAAGGTCGACAATGAAGGGCTGGGCCATTACTGGTAGCTGAACACAATCAGCAATGTCATTGATGTACATTATAAACAAAGTTATGCTAAGTGCAGAGCCTTGAGGTATTTTGTTCTTGATGCTTACTGCATCAGACTTGCAAATCGATTCTGACCTGTATTCTCGGGTGGCCACCAAGACTCCGTTGATGGTTTTATTGAGCTTTAAAAGGTGTTTTGGGAAGCCCAGTGTGACCTCCATTCCTGCTTAGACTTATGTTGGAGTAGTCTCTTTATCAATGCTGGTTGGGTGACATCCGGGCTCACCGGACAGTAAGTTGCTGCCAGTGCAGCCATGTCCACCCTTTCATTGCTAGGCATTCCAATATGACTAGAAACCCATAAGTATGACACCTTGCAATTTTCTTTCATGAGGTCAACCATGATCTGTTGGATTTGGCAAACCAGTGGGTCTTTTGATTGTGAGCTGGGTATAGAATAGAGAGATGCTATTGAATCTGTAATTATGAGGACTTTCTGTGAGTGGGGATTAGCTAGGTAGATATGCTGTAAACAATACAAAATACTGTATAACTCAGCATCGAGAATTGTACACCAATCACCTAGTCAAAATGATAGGACCGAGCCAAACGCTTCGAAAGAACATGCTGCTGCCGCCTGGAGTGATGCTGTATCTGCCTTTTCACCATCAGTATACACTGGCATATAGTCAATATACCTATTGATAGTTTGTGTTGTTTTTTCGAATGTATCTTGTAAGCTGTTTGTTTGAGCATAGGTAAGCAGGGATATATTTATGTCTGCCTCTAGGTGATCCCATGGTGCTAAAAGATTAGCTGGGTGCATTATGGGTAATTTTATATTCCTTTGGTGTAAGAAAGTGAGGATTCCTGGTAATGGATCATTTGAGAAATACAAGGGAGGAGGATGGTTGGAAGGAGAGTAAGACTGGTTGCGTATATATATATGATAAGTAAGGCATCAAGTTGCAAATAGTAACTCCTGTGGAAGAGAAGAAGTAGGGCACCAGGCAAGACACATATGCTAAGAGAAGGAGAAGTCCTGTGGACACCAAATATTGTTCTGAGGGCAGTATGATGAATGGGATCTAAAGAATTTAGGATGGTTTGTTTGGCAGATGCGTACACCTAGCACCCATAGTTGATTTGGGATATGATTAGAGCTTTTTATATACTAAGAAGTAATTTTGAATGGATATTGTATTTTTTTATTGGGTAAGTATTTTAAGATAGCCATGGACTTCAAACATCCTGTTCTCAAGTTAGCCACATGGGAACGCCATGATAATTTTGAGTCAAATAGGAGAGCAAGGAATTTGGCATTTGGTTTAAAAGGATTTGGTGAGTTATAAAGATTTAAGGATATGCCTGGGGTAATTTGACGCCCTCTAAAGAAATCTAGGCACACAGTTCTGGAGGAGCAGAAGATCATGCTGTTGTCATCGGACTAGGACTGTATTTTAAGGATCGTTTGTTGGAGTATGTTTTGAGTGTTAAGTGGAAGATTAAACCATAAGAATATGTTTAGGTCGTTGATGAACAGCCGAGCTGAAATGGGCAGTTTAATGAAGTCTGTTATATCATTTATGTAGAATATGAACAAGGTTGCACTTAAGGCAGAGCCTTGTGGAATTCCATTCCCTGATGGAAAGATTTGTGATATCGACGAACCGATTCTCACATTAAATGTCCGGTTGTACAAAAAACTTTGTATGTAATTTCCTGTATTACTGGTTATATTGACAGACATTAGCTTCTTTAATAATCCATGCCGCCATACTCAATCGAAAAAAATGGCATATAAATATTGTTGATTTTAGAAGCTTGTTAATATTTGCCTTTGAAGGCTTAGTAAATGATCGACTGCAGACCTTGCTGTACGCCCTCCGGCTTGGGCCGAGGAAAGGATATTATTTTTCTCCAGGATAAAGAGAAGGCGTCTGTTTACCATTTTTTCTAGTACTTTGGTAATTACACTTAAAAGGGATATAGGTCTATAATTCACTGGGAGTGTGGGACTTTTGTTTGGTTTTAGAATAGAAATTATTGTGGCTAACTTCCAATAGTCTGGGATACCACCTGTTGTCCATATTTGATTATAAATGTGGAGTAAAAAGGTTTTTGCATTTAGCAGAAGATACTTTAGCATAAATGGATGTATAGAATTGGGTCCGGGTGCACTATGGAACTGTGGTATTTTAATTGGAAGTTAAGTTCTGACATTGTAAAGTTGCAATTATATGGATTTACAGAAATTAAATTAAAATTTATTGGTGTCAGTTCTTGTATGGATTTTTTGTTTAAAAATGTGGAGGAATAGGAACAGGAAGAGAATTCTGTATAGTAATGTTAAGCAAAAGAATTGGCAATATCTTGTGGGTTGGATATTACTGTGCCGTTGCTGATGAGTGATGCAGGAATGGGATTAGAATTAACACCATTTATGCTTTTTATTTCTGTCCATACATTGTGATTAGAAGAGGATTTGGAAATGGATGTTATAAAGGTACACCAGGATTCTTGCTTCTTTTTACATATCAATATATGCGCAGCAGCTCGAAATTTTTTGAATGTGATGAGATCTGGCAAAGATTTCATTGATGTGTATTTTCTTAATGCTCTTTTACACTGGCGGATAGCGATTGCTATTTCATTGCACCACCAAGGGACCCTTTCAGGACGGCAGCAAGATAAAGATTTAGGAATTGAAGCGTCAGCAGCCATAAATATAGCATTAGTAAGTGTGGTTATATTAGCTGTTATGTTTGATGAGGGTTGACTTGAAATAATCATTTTTTCCATATAAGATTTCCAGTCCGCTTTGTGGAATTTATAACAAATCTTTTGAGGAGAGTATTGCATAGGCGGGGGAGAAATAGACTGTATAATGATTGGGAAGTGATCAGTTGAACAAGGGTCTTGGAGCACAGCAGAGCATAATTTTAAGTATGGTTGAAAAAGAATTGTGGAAGCGCTGAAGTAAGTGTAGTCTGGTGGTAGGAGGATTACTAGGTCATTATATAATATCAGTTTATTGATTATGGAGCCATGGTTATTTGTTGATGGTGCACCACACAGTGGGGAGTGAGTGTTGAAGTCTCCAAATAGAATTACTGGAGCCGGAAACTGGGCTAAGAGAGTCTGTGGTTCCTTTAGGTTAATAGGGACATTTGGAGGGAGGTAGCAGTTACATATTGTTATAGGGGAAGAGGAAATGTATTGCAGGTGTATGGATACTGCTACCGACTGTAGTGATGTATTAACGTTGATGCGGTTTATTGGGACTGTCATATGAACAAGGTATGCTATGCCTCCACTAGCTCTATGACCTCCTTCACTATCATGTCGGAAAATAACATAGTTTTTCATTGAAGGGTTGTTTGATTGTTTTAAGCGGGTCTCTTGTAGACACACCACTAATGGGAGATGATACAAAATTAGCTGTCACAATTCAGCAAGTTGGTTGTAATAACCTCTGCAGTTCCACTGCATGATAGCTCTTTTGCTTGCTGTTATTATCAAAAATTATTATCTAGCAGTAGTTTGGAAATAGCTGCTCCATGTTTGTTTGTGTGTGAAGATCCCCAGATTGGTGAGTGGGCATTGAAATCGCCCAAAAACTATTCATTGGCGCTGGCTACACTGCTATTTTCATGAGGACGCTCGTCTTCGCATGTTGTTGTATACCGTTCTGATAACTTTCTAATAATTTGGGAGCAGCGACTCTTTATGGATCTACCAGTAAGAAAGAGTTTGACTGTTACGAGCATGTGTATTAGTTCATTGTAATTCTTTGTGTAATTAGCTGCATAAGTGATGTACTTCGGGTAAGTTGCTACTGTTTTGATGAACATTTTAAATTCTTCAAGCTCCATTGTTCTGAGTTAAAGAGGTGTTCGGCCCCTTCAGTGACGTCAATTGGCTCTGCTGTTGGTTTTTCTTTATGTGTTTCTATTGATGAAGATTTTCCTTCTTCAATTAGTCGCTTATAATCTATTAATGTCATAGTTATCTAAATAGTTTATTATCCCAAGTAATTTATCTAATTTTTTTTGTATAACACAGGATTAATTTTATTATATCTTTCCTTATAATGTATCTTATTATTTAATTGTCTGTTGAACTTTATTGTAATAATGAGTAATCCATGGTTAGCATAAAAATTAAATGAGTTAATGTCGTAAACTTTGTAATTAGTTATTTTATTGTTTTTATTTTCCAGAGCCAGTTTATAATCAATTAATAATTTATATTCTTAGTTTGGTGATATCTATTTCCAGCGTTTTCCTTTCCTTTTTTTTTTTTAAAAAAAAAAACTATTAAGTATTTTGAAGTTACATTGCTGACAAAATCTTATTAATCTCCACCTTCTTTCATTTCGTTTACCAAAACCAAAATTACCATAATACTTTATTCTCCCTTATTCCTTGGTCCAATTTGACCATTCCAATCTCTCATTAATATTGAATTATTATCTTTTATTCTAAATTCGTTAATTATATTTTCTAACAATTCATAGAATTCTATTTCTCTTTCTTCTGCTGAGGAAGTCGCTCCGACTTTATTAAATTTGTCTAATTGAACTCATTCGTATACTCGAATAAAATTAAATCGAGTATTATTTATATTGATTTTTAAAACGGCCATTCTATTGTGAATTCCTCTGAATTCCCTTAATTTATTTGCATAGTTTGGTCTTATTAAAAAACCGGCTTCTCTCTACCCCATATTATTCCCTATGTTACAAAATAAATTTCCTTTTTGCATAATTATAATTTTTTCGTCTGCCCTTCGAATTTTTGACAGACCTAGGAATTCAATGTCTGTTTTTCAGAAAGCTTCTTTTAGTTCTGTCAAGTTTTTCTCTCTTTTAAGTGTTCTGACATTTATTGTACCAACTTTTATTACATATTTATTCTTATTAATGGTAGTAGCTTTATTATTTTTGTTAACGTTTTTATTTCTATTCTTATTTATACTATTACTATCAAGCATAGAAACGGTTAAAGAATCATTGGTGTACTCACCCTCATTTACCAGTCTTCCTGGGTGAAGAAAAGCAGGAGTGGACTATCTAATTAAATTTCTTGCGATACTTTTCCACAATATCTTAAGAACAAGTAATATACAGGAAGAATGGAAGTATTCAGATATATAATAATAATATTTAAGAAAGGTGATCGCCATAAAATCGAAAATTACCACCCTATTACTTTAAGCTTAAGTATTTCGAAGTTATTCTCGAAATTAATAGAAATAGGATTAAAACATTTTTTAGAAACCCAACGACCATCAGAACAAGCCAGAAGATATTTTCAACAACAACCGACCACCTTTATACAGTAAACCAAATAATAGAAAAAAGCAACGAATATCAGATAAATATATATTTAGCCCTAATTGATTACAAAAAGGCGTTCGACTTCTTAAAACATGAATATATATTTAAAACACTGTACACGCAAGGGGTCCTAGGAAATTTCGTAAGGTTAATTCAAGAAATGTATAAGGGGCTAGTAGTAAGAGGACGCATAATAACGGATATAAAAGGGAAATATTTTTCAATTAATAAAGGGGTTAGGTAAGGAGACCCACTCTCTCCAATCTTATTTAATTGCACATTAGAGGAAATTTTTAAGGAAATGGACTGGGAAAATAAGGGAATAAATATAAATGGCAAGAAATCAAATTTGAGATTTGCAGATGATATTATCCTTCTTTCCTCTTCCTTAGAAGAACTGACGGATATGTTGCTAGAGCTAGATAGGAAGGGGTCAAAAGTTGGACTATTTATTAACACCCTGAAAACTAAAATATGAACTAAGACTACAACTCAGAGAGAAATACAGATAAATAATAATCTAAAAGAAATAGCGAGCGAAGCGACATACTTAGATCAACAATTATTATTTGAGAATAGGATGGAAGAAAAAGTAAACGCGAGAATTACTAAGACGTGGAGTAAGTATTGGTCGCCGAAAAGAATATTTAAAGGTCCTTTTAGTAATCACTAGTAAAAGTCAAATTTTTAACATGTGTATATTGTCCGTCTTAACTTATAAGTGCTAAACTTGGACACTGAACACGAAAAATTATAAATAAATTAAGGATAACACATAACACAGTAGAAAGATCGATGCTTAATATAAAGATAAGAGATCGAATTAAAATAAAAAAATATAAAACGGCTTTTAAGTAATAATATTGACGCGGTGAACTATGTTAGAAGGAGGAAATGAGAATGGGGCTGGCCATATAATAAGATTAATAGATGACCGTTGGACATATAAGTTCACTTTTTGGTACCTTTCACATTGCAGACGAAAACGAGGCCATCAAAAAGGTAGATGGAAAGATGAAATAAATCAATTTTTAAATAATAGGCATTTTGAAAAATAGCAACTAATAGATCAGAATGGAAACGGCTTTACTCTTTACGGGCCGAGGAAATTTTATTTATAAATAATTTGTTTTTCTTGTAATATCTTAGAAATGCATAATTTTCTCAATAAAGGTATTTTGATTTGACATATAATACATGTATAGCGTTTCACGCGCGTGCAAAATTAACAATTTTGTAAAAATAAACATATCTTTAATGCAGGTTTTCATAAAAAATAATACAATATTGGCGTATAAAACTTTTTTGATACTATTTCCATAATTTAGCTTAAACGCGGGGAAGCAATATTTACTTACAGTAAATTTTCTCTAATATGCACAGTAGTACATGCATTTTTATGTACTAACAGAAGTAACATATAATTATATAGTCAAATAGACAATCTTAACTGTATAGCTTCTATCACAATATATTAGTTAAGAAATTTCTAATTTATTTTAACACAAATTTCTGCTAAAAATTCGTTCAGACCTCAAAAAGTTATTATAAAAATGTTTTAATTATAAATTGAGTATAAAAAAAATTAAATAATTTTAATAAAAATATAATTAAAAATAAAAACTTACTATTTATTACTTTTGAGAATGACCAAAACAAATTCGATACTAACTTTGAGTTTTCACATAACTCCCCATAACTTTAGTAGGAAAAATCAAAAAAAAGCAACTAAGCCGATAATCTGACTAATACCACCAAGTGTCAGTTCAAAAATATAGTTAAATAAAATGTTCCGTTAGCACGCTTTGAATTTGTTTTTTGAAGAAAAAAATCACAATGTAATTTTCTTGGGAACAAAAAATTTCTAAGAGCGAACTATACTTCCTACCGCTTTCTTGAATTACTATTTTTTTTATGGCTTCTTATGGTTCTCACTTTTTATTTTTCACGACCCTCTTAAAAAATGTCATGGCTCCCGTTCAGAATCATTGTGTTAGATTCAATATTCATCTTAGCGAGGAAAAGTTTGTTAATGTACTATCGAAGATATTTTAATTGAACTAGATGAAAATAAAAAGGAAAATAATAATTAAACTATTAATAATAGGTTGATCAATGATGAACGTACGAGTATGTATTAGTATGCTGAAAAATGGATGGTGCACGTCCATGTTTGGTATGCATAGTTCAAACGATACGATATGACAAAAAAAAAAAAAAAAAAAAAAAAGTTCCTCTTACATATATACATGGGTAATGTATTGACAAGAGGAAAAAATAAGAAGTAAAAATATTAATAAGTTATTTTGCGATTAAAATTAAAACTTCTTAAGATGACCAGTGTCGGGGGAAAAAAATTTAAATACAAATAAAAACGCATTTTAGTCTGAAAACACCAATTTCAGAATAAAATAGCATATTTCAGGTAGAAGATGATGAATTTTATAAAATAACCCATTTTTAAGTAAAATCACTCAGTTTTTTAATACAAACATCTTCATTTTATTTGATACGGTAAATTTTATTTTCGAATAGACAAAAATATAGAAAATAAACATTTTTTTTATTCACGATACAATGACAAGTAATAAAGTAAAAACTATTTCTTATTAAAATGTTATAGAACTATTTCAGATGTACATTTAAGATAGACAATATAAATAGCGCTTTTTTTATTAATCTTAAAACTTATTTTAATTACATCGCGGAAATAACTGTTAACATAATATTGTACAAAGAAAAAGTAGAGAGCGGAATTTCGTAAAGTTCACATTTTATAAAAATGAATTAAAATTAAAATGTTTGTAATACTAATGATATAAAATTTTAAAAATTTTCAACACATTGGTTCTGATCCGAAGCATAGATTTTGATGATATGATTAATCTGTATGTATTCATATTGAGCGAATTCGAACAGAGAATTTTACAAAAATGGTTCAACTGAATTTCTCACCTATGTCTACAGACAAACTTCTATACTACGTTCGATTATATTATTAATTTTACATTCTAACAGGTGTGTGTGTGTGTGTGATTGCTAAAACTTTTGAATCATCTACACATTTTTGCAGAACATCGAATTCGTTTTTTTTTTTCTTCTTCTTTTCCGTCGTGTTCATGAACACAGTTAAATGAAATTGTTGCACAGCTAATAAAAACGATTTATAGATATTCTCCTTTTTTTATAATAAATTATAAAGATTATAGAAGAGCGGTCAAAAGTGAACACATACGTCCAGAATTCTATTTATATTTTTAATACTTTGCTTTGGCTGGAAATTAAAAATACATATTAACAAAGGTTAAAAACGATTCAAACAAACACCGCTTTTGCGGTACTTACTATTTTAAACAATGTGAAAATTGTCAATTTTTTAAAGAAAAAAACATGTAAAACAGTTCAACATATTATTCTCGTAGTATAAAAAATTAAAATATTTTTTTGTTTTACAAACAATTTGAAAGTCATGATCACAATTAGCATAATGCGTATATATACGCACACCCGAACTTTTTCATTTGAAAAGGTTGCATTATAAATTAGCATCTAGCAGACGTATTATAAAATATATGGTGCACAATGAACAGTTTGTGTATCTTTCCTTGTACACACTATAAAGAAATAAACATTTTCCTGATGCTATTTTTTTTCCTTTTATGATTTTTAAATCCTCATATTTTTTTTCTTAATATTTGTAGTTTATTGACTGAAAGGAGAGTAGTGTGTGTATCACATGTCTTTTATTATTGAATACGTTTAAGTTATTAAAATCTGTTAATTAATTTCTTACCGTGTTATTGTACGCGCAAACACAAAAAAAAAAAAAAAAAAAAATTAAAACAAGTTCAAAATTCTAATGTGTTATTGAAAAAAATTGGAAGTGATAACAGAGAGGATTTAAACGAACTAGAATTTTTTTGTACGATTTTTTATCTTGTATAATGCAAAAATCACCGGATAGAAGCACATATTATTGTTCGCATAATTGTTAGAAGTGAATTTACGACATGAAAATTTCTGAAAATAATCGTTTAAGAACACAATACTGGATTCGATTTTAACATTATACGATTTGATCCGATGTTAAATATCTTTCATCATCATGTTACATTCATGGTATTAACGTTGTTCGTCAATTAGCAAAAAGTAGAAACCTATCGAGACCTTTCTGAAAGTGAGCTTCTAATTGTGCATTGAAATATTTTTAGCATTAAATTTTTCACCGTAGGTTCGTAGTCGTACATTTATAACGTAATAGACACAGTAATAATACGCAATGACTAACTATTAATTATAATTTTCAAATCTTGCCAAGTTTAATTACGCATATAAGTTTCACCTGCGTTTCTGTTTCGTATAATTAATACGAAACAAGACCGACTAATTAAACTCGGTTATAAATATGTTATTTTTTGAAAACATATTTTTCCGTTAAATAACCATTATTATTATTATACGCAATGTACCTTAGAAACAGAAATTTCTTTTAGCTATAGTGCTAATGCATAAATTTATCCCGCGTTAATCATCAATGAGTTACAATGTATTACAGAATCTATAGACTCTCACTTTATGAAGTTCTGAAATCTGATATCGCCGCAGGTAATAAAAAAATAAATTAATTACGAAAGAAATAAATAAAAGTATGTGAAAAACAGAAAAAATATTTTCAATTACAGAGACACTGCTCTAACAAAATTTTGAAAAAAATTAAAAATTCATTTTACATTTTTCTTTTTTTCGACAAATTGGCGTGTATTTTAATGCATGATATATTATTAATTCGTTTTATTCAGATTTACTATCCGCAGTCTAGACTATCTACCTGATTTAAGTTCGAACGTTGCGTTTTGTCAACTTAACCTCCTCTGTTTTCAGTCTGTATTATACAGAGACGTATACAACACCTAATGATACTGACCAAAATGTGGTAACAAAATATTCGATAAGAAAAAAGACGGAAAATAGGAAAAAATTAATTAAGATAACGCTTTATCGATATTGCTTTTCTCTACAGCCGAATAACCGAGCATACTTTGTATGGCCATTAAATGATCTTTAGCGTTATTCGCGTCCGTCAAAAAATAGTAAACAGCCGATTTTAGAAATCGTAATGTGATCTCCGCTTCGCTGGGTGGTATTTTAACATCTGACTCCATAGTGTCATTGTATTTTGCCTGTAAATTTTCACAAATGCTACGTTATTATAAAAGTAACGAAATGTAATTTCGAATAATGTTCGATTCGATAAACGAATTTTCGATTTATTATAATTTCGGGATTTTACACCATTTGAATAAGCTTCTTCGCGATTTTTAAAAATTGCTAATTTTTATCCGTGCATATGTAAACACAGACTAAAATATTTAAAAAACTCGCCGCTCTCATTTGATAAGAATAACGCGCGGAATTCGAAAAGTGAACAACAGCCGTTTAATAATAAGTTCGTCAGAGTAGAAACTAAATATACGTAAGGAATTCGATTAATCGAATAATCGAATCTCGAGGGGGAAGGGTAAAATGTAGATCGACAACTTCTGCTATTAAGGCAATTGCCGTTGCAGTAGAGTACCTATTTGTTTCTCAAAGCAACTGTAATGTGTAACGCGAGCGTATAGCAAACAACACTACCACACTTGGACTGATTGTAATCGTTTGTTATCGTGATACAAACGCCAATTCCGTGTTTGTCTGCCTACTGTACATTAGCCGGCGCGCATATGGTTGTTTGCCGATTGCATTCCATGCGACTATTTACTTATTTTGTAATAATTTCTGTAATAATTTCTGTCATCGCCCGGGATCGCGAACTTAAGACTTTTGTAACACAAGTCGAGTGCTCTAGCAACTAGGTTAAGAAATAAAATTTCGATTCAGCGCGACAATCGTCAGGTGCAAAAGTTATCTTTTTTTCATTT
Source organism: Icerya purchasi (assembly GCA_039619475.1). Classification (NCBI taxonomy): domain Eukaryota; kingdom Metazoa; phylum Arthropoda; class Insecta; order Hemiptera; family Monophlebidae; genus Icerya; species Icerya purchasi. Next base: position 271,780,171 of record CM077115.1, on the reverse strand, counting down.
GCTCTCTTAATTATATAAATGAACTGTCTGAAAAATCCTTCTTGTGTTCGGTAAAAATAATTGATAATTTTTAATTTTTTCGGTTTTTATAATTAAGGAAAAAATAACGCATTAAAGCATACAAAAAAAGAGTACGTGAAGAAAACCGCTTAATAAGAAATTTCAATTTAGCCCGGAAGTAAATCAAAACATTTATATGATCAAGTAAGCAAAGTTCGTTTAAGACGAAAATTAAATGCTTTGCGGAAGAAAATAAGAATTTACATATTTCATGAAATAGGCCTTCGGTAATTTTACTGAATATTCCTTAAAATTAAACAAAAATATTACAACTGTCGCTGTTTTAAGTAATAAAGAAAAACTCGCAGGAATAGCGGGCAAGAAAACACATTAAAAACACCACAATAACGATGAAACCGGCAAATAGAAACTTAATAATCTTTATGTGCCCGATGAAACTAAATATTCAACTTACGTATCAACTTCAAATTTGATATACTACGTACATTATAAACACATAAGACCATACTAAAATCAAAATGATTACATTTAAAAAATGCCAACTAGTTCTGGACAACTTCGGTCCACAATTATCGGGACCAAGTTATCCGAAACTAGTCGGCATTGTTTAAATGTAATTGATTATTTTTTCGTACGTTTCTGTGTTTTCTAAGTCATGCATATCAAACATATGTGTGCCAAACGCCGCTGAACCTTTTCCTGCGTTAACGAGGGGATTCAAGGGCGTCGCCAGCCGATGGGCCAGGGGGGGCGGGCAAGATGAGTTGCCAGCCGCCAGGGGGGGCAAGATGATAGAAAAAGGATATGAGTTGTAGAAAAAATGAAATTTATAAGTTGTAAAGGCTTAATATTTTATTAAACAAGAATAATCTTAATTAAAACATAATTTTCGTGGGTTTCTGACAAATTATTCATGATTACGCGCCTATGAACACTCATTACGGCCAGTTGATTGAAAAGTTTCAAGGCTTCGGGGGGGGGGGGGGGGGCAGCTGCCCCCCTGCCCCCCGCTGGCGACGCCCATGAGGGGATTTATTAATTTTTTGATGCCTATTCGAATATTCTAGAATTTTTAAGGACAGTTTAGAGTATTTTTAACAACTACTAAGAAATAGTGTAAGGAAAAAAAGTTACCGATGGATGGAAGTGTATTTCATAAATAAAACCATTATTAAAATAAGTTTACCGATTTAGAAAGTCTTCCTCTCAAAACAAAAACAGTGATGTTTACTGTGACTTTACGAGCATTGTCGTGGCCAATAAAAATTCATTGGAGGGTTTATTGGATCTTCATAATATCAATGTTATTCTCATCTCTGAAATGTGGCTTCGGTCAGGCATGGATTTTAATATCAGAGGCTTCAAGGTAATCAGAAGTGATTACGATGATGGCTGCGCCGGTTCTGCGATCCTCGTTAGAAATGACATTCCATTTCAATTTCACGAGATTTCTCTCAACCTCCCTTCTAGTCTTAATCTACTTAACATCGTTTACATCTCTATCCATTCTCCTTCTATACGTTCTATTAACATTGTTTCGATTCATGTTCCTCCTATTTACGATCTTCGTCACTTCTCTCTTTCTACATTTCTCAATTCTATCCTACAATCGTTTATTATCGATGAAGATTGGAATTCTCATTCTCCTCTGTGGGACTGCAGATCCTACAATATCAATGGTGGTTCCATCCTCGATAATATTACCCTTTCTGATAATTTAGTACTTTTTAATGATCTTTTCCCAACCTATCTTAGGAATGTTTTAATTTCCAGCTCTCTTGATTTAACTCTTTCTTCTTCTTTCATTGGTTTTACCTTTACCTGGAGAACTCTTTCGGTTTCTTTCGGTAGTCACCGTGTTCCCATAATAATAACTCCGGATAATCTTTCTTCTTCGAATTACCTCAGGCCTCTTCATTCTCCTCGATGGAATTTCACCAAAACAAATTGGACTCTATTCCGCTCTTCTGTTGATTCGTAACTCCCTGGTTCTCAGTCTAATACTGATCCCATATTTCTCTATAATTTCTTTGACAGGCTCCTTCTTTATCTTCTCCTCCCCGTCGTCTTCCTGCATCCACTCACCGCAGTGCGGTCTCATCTCTTTCGTGAAATGAAGAGTGTAACGCCGCATTTGACTATTGTCGCTACACCTTCAGAATCTACTGCCCTAATCCTACGACTCAAAACTTTCTAGCTCATAAACAAGCCAACGCTAGGGCTAGATTTATACTTAAGGTCACGAAGAAGGCCTCTTGGAAGAAATTTTGTTTTTACTTCTCTAGAATTATTTCACTTTCACATATTTGGAAGATGGTTAGAGCTTTTAAATTCCCATCCTCTGAACATCCTTCTTCTACTAATGTATCTAACGATAATCTAACATCCTTCATTGATTTTGTTATTTCTTTTAAAAAATTGTACTCCAGTCCATTTCCACAAAACTATCCCTTCCATTTCCTCACTTCGGATTTCAATTTTAACGAATTAAAGTCTGTTCTATCCAAAATCTTTCGACCTCACTCTAGGCCTTGACGGCGTACCCCTTATCTTGCTCTTAAAAATCTATCTGACCAATTCCTTAACTTCCTTCACAATCTTTTTAATTCTTTTCTTTTCAAGGCAATACCTTCTTGGAATTCTTTCATCATTGTACCCGTTCCTAAAAAAAGTTCTTCCTTACGCCCCATTTTCTTGGCATCCTGCATCAGAAAATTATTTAAAGATATGTTGAACAAGCGTCTTGTTTGGTAACCGGAACATTATAATGTGCTTCCTAACAATATGTTCGGCTTTCGGCATGGCATTGGCCCTCCTGACTGTAGTAGTCTTTCTGTTTCTCATTTATATAAATCTTTTATCTGAAAACATTACGCCCTGGCTTCCTTCATTTATGTCTCCTGTGCTTTTGATAATGTCCATATACCAATTTTAAGAGATTAAATGACCGCATTTAACATTCAAGATAATTTCACATACCTTGTTATTAAGCTCATGTCGAATCGTTCTATCCACCTCTCTTCTCCATTACTCGACGCTACAAGAAAGGTGTTCTGCGATCTTTCTCAAGGTTCTTCCCTTAGTCCTACTCTTTTTAACATTTATACTGCCAGTATCGCTTCCCTTCCTTCAAATTCCCTCCTTTATTCTTTGCTGATGACATTCTACCTTTTTCCTCTTCCTACGATATTGTTGTAGCCAATGGAGCTCTTAATTCGTCTCTCAATTTGCTAGAAAGGGCTCTTGCTTCAATATTTCCCTAAGTCTTCCTATGTTGTATTTACTCTCCGACCTTATAATCCTGCTTCTGTTAATTTATCTTTAAACAGTACAACTCTTGCTCGTGTCAATTACTTCCGTTATCTTGGTATCTTCGTCGATAGTCGTCCAAATATCTTTCCTCCTCCTCTATTAAAAGGTTAAACTTGCTGAAGGGTCTGCTTCCTACTAAATGAGGTGGTGGTGATCCTTACATTTTTATTTCTTTGTATATGTCTATCACCCGTTCCTGTTCACTTAATTTATTCCTGCGCCTCCAAGTCCAAACTCTCTAAACTAGATGTGATCCAAAATTCTTGCCTTCGACTCTATCTTGGTGCTCTTAAATCCTTTCTCCTATTTTAGCACTGCTTGCTGAATCGAATACACCATCCCTGTCTGTCCACAGATCGTATTTGGGCTATCGCTTCCTTGCTGAACTCTTTCACTTTCATACTCTGCTCTCATTTTTTCCTACCTTTCGATTTTCAGGAATTGGCGTTTTGTACCTAAAAAAATTCTTATCTTATCTCTTATTTCTCTCCGTGTTAGTTCATTTTTGGCCGTACACAATTTCATGTAAAAGTTTCCCCAATTTCTCTTTTAACTTCTGTGATCTCTACCAATTTCCCAGAAAGTATTTATTTTACCTGCCCTTTCGAAATCTCCTTCTCCAGCACTGGGAATTCCCTTTTTCCTTCTCACGTAAACATTTTCACTGAAGGTTCTAAAAGGCCGGATGGTGTCGGTGTTTCTTTTATTCATCCAGATTATAACTTCACTGAATCTCTTTGTCTTCCTTCTATCCGTTTCGTATTTACAGCCGCGTTGATGGTTATTTTACGTCCCGTTATTTTCATCTCGTCTAATTTTTGTTCTTCCCAATTTCGGACCATTTCCGACTCCACGAGTGCTTCCTTCAAGCCATCTCTTCTCCTCTACCTGATCATTCCTGCGAATTTATTATTCTCCATATACGTTCTCTCATTCGGATTTTTTCTTCTCTCTAAGGGATCCATACCGACTTGTTGTGGGTTCCTGGCCATTCTGGCATGTCTGATGAGGCGGCTGATTCTTCGACTCGGGCTGTTGCTTCTTCTTCAAAAAAAGCCCATCTTTTAATCTCTTGTCGCTGTGTAAAAATTTCCATCTCAGATTTTGGTCGGATGCATACACACTTCCTCCTTTTCTAATAGTCACACTCCTTTTATCTGTCGGTACAACATAGTCTTCCTTCCAATCCATGGTTCCTTCTTTTTCCTTCATTTCGTCGCTTTGTAGTTGTATCCATTATGCGTTTGAGTTTTAATCATTCCTCGCTGCTTTCGCTTCCCATTAGCCTCTTCCTCATTTTGCGCTCTCCATTCAAACGATGCGGTTGTTTGTGACGCTGATCACGTGTTCTTTGAGCGCCCAGCTCTTTCGGTGGAGAGTTCGGCTCTGTACTCGCGTTTGCTTAGGCTTGAGCTTTCTGCTCCTTTTTGTGCCCGTTATATAATTCTATAAAAACCTTGATATTACTCAATTTTTGTATCCTAATATTTTTCCCCTCATCTATTAGATTCCTAAAAGTTTAAATAATTTCAGTGTTTTATAGGATAACTGAGGAGTCTTTCACTCCGGTATTTTCAAATATCGAAGTTCTCACGAGCATAAATAACGAAATTCTGTTAAAAATTAAAATTCATGTCGAAAATGGAACTTGTGTCGGAAATCAAGGTAACAGAATTCACTGCTAGTAGTAATACGGTTGTAAAATAATAAATATAACTATAAACTTCAACACCATTTGTCTACCTTAGGATGTTCTTATAATTCTCTTCATATATACGTTACATTAAAAAAGTATCTTTTCATGTTTTATCATTACGATTGTTAGACCAAGAGTGCACTATTGCTACAGATTCTACAAATAGTGCAAATCGTCTTCGAATGATTCTCCTCAAAAAAAGCATTCATCAATACTAACAACGGAGATACAAATCAAATGCAAAGTAACCAGAGGCGTTTAGGTAATCTCGAATAAATACGATTTATTATCGTCAAACATCTGTTTATATGTAATACGGCACTTATTACCGACTAAATTTTTTATCATCATCAGTTGAAATTTCATGTTCGTCAGGTCATGAAAAATGATTAATACAAGTCGAACTGGAAGGAACTAGTGGAAGAAGTTTAAATTTCCCAATTCTTCGAGTCCAACAAGTTTTCTGTATTTTGAAGGCGAGTAAAATTTGTTATTACAAAAAGGGCTAAACTTTTATTTTTTTAAAATGTTTTCACTTTTGATACGGTTTTAACATTACACGATAAGATTTTAATTAGTAAAGTTGTATTTTATAAATTATGAAAAGAATTTTCAGGCTTTCGCATCTAGTTCGTTTCTTTTTTTTTTGTTTTCTATAAAAAATATTTCACAAAATCCTCAACTTTTTTGTTGTTTAACACTTTTTCTAACACTTCTTTTTCCACATCACTTCTTTAAAGTTATTATTTTACAATGAATTCGCGATTTTCGCACACTTTCACTACCGCATATGCAAACAGAGATTAGTTACTAAGCAAATACCCGATTATACAAACTGCATAAAAAAATAAACAAATACCCGATAGCGTTAGTAATAAAACGCTAAATAAAAAGAGGTTAACAGCAAATAAGGAAAAAGCCACATGTAATGATTACACCTCGGCGGTAGCGAAGTGTGTACGGTCAGCCATAAATGTCTACCGTCGGAAGAAAATAATTTTGATTAACTCTAGAAATAAAAACACGCAGAAATTTATAAAGCCTTCTTTTTTATTTATCAGTGTCGCTGATTTGACTTCTTCATTGACCGAAACATTTTAAATTAACGTCTGCTTCGGAAGTATCAGTGTTTGTCCACTGCTCATTGAACTTCGTTTGTGATCTCTTTCGGTTTTATTTATCACTGTTTATTTTTAAACATAACAAGAATAAATCGATGTTTCACCATAGCGTTTTCTCTAGCACTCATTCGACCAATGTAGTAAAAAATAATCAAATATTAAATTCTAAGAGACACGAAACATATTTGAAACGTACAATTTTGAAAAGTTTGAAAGACAGTGTAAGATTTGGTAATCAACATAGAAAAATCAGACTATATTATAACTAAATTTCACCGATTTATTAATCTAGAACAAATTTTATTCTGCGGTATCAAAAGTTCATAAGATGTTAGCTTTACATACTGTGACATGCTCAACTAAGCGACGTTTCAGCATGTTAAGACGTCTTCCTATAACCAAAAATAGATTATCCGTGTTACACTTGCTTCGTGTTCATCAGGCTAGTGGAAGAAAGCAAAGATAGCATTATATCGGAGGTAATTGATCTTCTCGAAACAACTAGCGATGTTTGAAGTTCCTTTTTTTATAAAGGGAGTTTGGTTTAATTCAAATTTTAAAATATAATTTAGGAGTTTTCGGATTTAATAAGTTTCTTATTAAACATTTTTATTATACATTTAGTGAATTTCTTAATTTAATTTTATTTATTTTTTTTTTTTTCCGAGTGGATATTTTTTAGTGCATGATCTTGCTGATCTTCTTTTTCTCAGTACATAAAAATATTCTGGTAAAAATTATTTATGCGCATGTCTAGTAATAAATGGAATATTTTGACAAGCTGATGGTGGAAAACGGACGTTTACTAATCTTCGTTCAAATTGTTAAAAAAAATAAACAGAATTAAGGATTCCTTTTTTGCGTTATCTTAAAAGAAAATTCGAAAGAAGGGAAAAAAATGTTTTGTTACGAGAAAAAAAAGACAAAAAAAAAATACCGACTTTAATATTTACTGTTAAGAATTTAATAAAAATGCATGACCCGTCAGCAAATAAATTAAGAGCTATCAAACCCTTTGCAAAAGTTTGTACTGCTGCGCTCCTCCTCAACCGTAAGGAAGAAATGGTTTTATGTAGATTACGAATAGGGCAATTAGGTTAACTCACACATATATTCTAAACAAAAGTTTTCCTCTATTGTGCACTCCTAGCTATGTTCCACTATCTATTAAGCATATTGTGATCTTTGCGTAAAATTCAATCTACCGACTTCCTTGGATAACATTTTGGGTGATGGCATACACACCGCTAATCATCTTTTCAAATTTCTTTGAGCCGGCAAACTTTACCAGGTTTTGTAACTATCTATTTCGTCGCGCCTCTGGCCGTTGTCGCAGTAAAGGCACATTAAAAAAAACAAAAAAACAAAAAAAAAACGTTATTTGATAAGAAGAGAGTATATTTTACAGTGAAATATACCCTACCGTAATATTATAATAATTTTTATACAATATTCATACCTTCATTACAGACGCACGGAAATATTGCAATAATAATTAAAAACCGCATTAAATATTCATTAAATTGTTTCTAGATATTGTAATTTGTGATTTCTGTGCCTACTATAATTAAGGTATGAATGTTGTATAAGAATTATCATAATATCACCTTAAGGGGTATATCATTAATATAAAAACTGAGATTGTGTTTTAAATGACGAAAGTTTAGCAATTCTAATAACGTGCTTTTATTTTTCGCCATATACACAGTAGAGCAAAAGTTAATAGAAATTTTTTTTTTTTTTTTTAAAATTTATGAGCATTAATAAATACGGTATATAAAAAAGAAAATTACGAAATTTTGAGAAATTTAAACATACAACGCATTAAAACAGAAATAAGAATAAAATTGAAATAACAATACAAAAACCGAATTCTCGAAATAAATAATAAAAAAAAAAAAAAAAAAAAAAAAAAGTTTTCAGACAAAGCACATTTCTTCAACCTAACAAGTTAACATAGATATAAAATACAGTAAAACATTGTATAATTAGCGTACTGACTAATTTTGAATACTAGTATTAACAAAAAACTGTAAAAGCTGTTTTAACATAGTAAAAGAAAAAGTGTGTAATTATTCGAAAAACTAATATTCCTTGAAACACACGCACACACACACACACACACACAACATGTATATTAATAATCGCAATTTAAGCGTGTTCGCGTAAAAATTAATGTTTAAACGAAATAAAAATTTTCTTTACGTTTGGGTTATTATCATTAAAATTTTTAGGAAATATGTGTAGTAACATCGTGTTTGCATTTCTGATATCCATCGTTTTGATAAACATATCTTCTACTCTATAGACCAAGATATATATTCATGCAGCGAGAGTTCTACATATACGTGTATGCAAGCATGATAAATAGAAAATAACTTAATTATTTTAAAACATCGATTTATCTCGCTTGATTAATTCGTGCGGGAAAAAGTCGCTTTTCAGCGTAGACATAAGCGCACTGCTACGGCGTAAGCAAATAACTACGCTGATAGATATTAATTAATAACTATTTTACCTGCAATTTAATAATTTTCGGAGGGTCGAAGAAAGAGAGTACAGATGGATGTTAGAAAATACCATCAGTATTATCATCATGGTCTTCAAGTGTTTATATCTTGAAAGGACGGGTGTTACTGCAGTTGTACTTAACACTAATATCGCCATCTTTATAACTAACCCCATAAACTGCCATTTCTGAGTCCAGAAACAAACAAATAATTTTCTCTCTTTTTAGTCGCTCTTTGTAACACGAATAAAACTTGATCGAAAAACCTCGACCACCTTTTAAATTTTAGTAGATAATTCATCGAAAAGGCACAGTATTTTTAACTTAAAAAAAAATAAAAAATAAAAATAAATATATATATACATATATTATAAAATACAATCTATCTGCTTATTAAGGATTGCAATCATTAAAAAAATAAATTTTAATAATACAAATACCATAATTATAACTGCCATTCTATTATTAATTATATTATTAACAGAGTTACATCACTGCTCATTAATTCATAGAGGGTGAAATATACTCACTAATGGCTAAAAATACTATTAATAAATAAAAGCTTCTTTATTTAGGCCGGTTGCTGATAATAGAAAAACGTACAAATTCCCGACTATCAGATAATAATACATGTTTTGCGCGCATCATCTGCTTCATTCTAGTTGTTATGCTAATGAATCACAAGACGAGATTTCGTCTACGGTCATAGGTATTGAGAATTGTTTTTTCTGACAGTATTACAGGTTCTTAGATACAGCAATATGAAGATGCGTGTTTATATAACTAAATTATGTGTATGAAAAACCATTTTAAAGTTCATGTTTCGCTATTTTACGTAATATAAATATTTTCATCATTACTATGGAGCAGTGTCTTCAAAACATGTCGGTGTATTAATTTTTAATAATAAATCTGGTTTCTAGTCGGTTTTTGATATTACTTTTATATTACCTAAATTATGTGTAGTTTTGCTTTCTTTAATTGTCTGACAGCTGAACCGATGTTTGTAACTGTCTCCATTTCTGCATTTGTATAACGAATGAGTGTTGTTTATTATACGCGTGACTTTACATCCATCTTTACGATATAACCTGTCATTTCAGTATTAAAATCTTTGCAGATAGCTTCCTTACGTTGGTACCAACCGGCGTTCATAACAGTTCTAAGGGGCATATTCTGCCAGCGTTAAATTGGTTCGTCTCACGTAACTAGATGAATTGTTAAACTAAACTGATGGACGTTTCAAAGCGGTAAAAACTTCATCCACTGAACAGCGAACAGAAGTATATAAAAAACGTTTTTAAAAATTCCATCTTAAAAGATGAAGGCGACTGCTGACAACAGAACAAAGCAAAATGCGGATTTGTTGACATGCTCTTTCAAAGTTTTAAAATCGAACTTCACACGGAATCGGGATTTTAAAGTTTATATAGTTTTCCAGTAAGGTTTTTTCTATTCTACCGGAATCACTATAGTAGAGTTGGTGTTAAAATACGATTTTTTTTAAAAAAAAAAAATGAAATCAACACATAAAATATATCGTATGTTTTGATATATAATTACGGCGTAAATGCGATGCTACATATAGTGAAATTTCACTTTTTTCAAATAAAATAGCCGATAAACGTTTTTCATCGTTCCCGCGTCTGTTGCAGCTCATCTTATGTTTTCCAGACTCGCTATTACATAATTTTTTCCGTAGAAAACTAAAATTTCGAAAATTAGATTATTAATGAACCGCTAGCAATATTAACGGAAAAAAAAAAAAAAGCTTCAATTTAAGAAGAAATTACAATCCTTCTGGACAGCTTGCTGCAATCAGCAGTGCGAAATTTACTCGATAAACACAGAACAATGCATAAAAAGTGTCAAAACATTTACCAGTTAATTTCCCCTGGGTAGGTAATAAACCCGAAAATCGAAATCGAAAATTTTATGATTTCAAGTACGAGGAATTCTAAGAATAAAAAATTGAACAAAATTTTACGTGTGAGTTGGTTGTCAGCAGAATTTTGTGACACGTTAGCACTTGAACAAATGACGCTAATTTCTCCCGGTTTATGCCGTTCGTTTCGTTTTGAGGTGGAATTGTGATTGTTATATTTTGAGTACTAATGTAGTTCGGAGAATTTTTAATGAAATACACAAAAAATCGGAAAAAAAAAGTTATTTAAAATATGGAGTTGACTAGGACGTCGTACATACATAATTAAGAAGTTATTGGTGCGCCCTTTACAAAAACTCCATCAACTTGTTTAGAAATTTAAGTTACATCGATATCCGAAAAGATATTTGCTGTAATTACATTATAAAGTATAAGTAAAATGTATTTTATACTTTTTTTAATTTTTAAAATCGTAAGCTAAACCTTAAAAAAAAAACAAAAAAAAAACTAGACGTCAAGTTTTAAATATATGATAAAGAAGGAGGCCAAAAGCAGATGTTAACTTGCCTTATTTGTTATGAAAAGTAATGCTTTGTTTTCTCGCTACTGCAGAGTATAAACATCCCGGCTTGACACTGACACTGCCTCCTAAAAATAATAAGAAGCGCGCGGTAAATATCATTACCATTGTCAGCCGTCATTGATCCAGTATCTTTGAGAAAAAAATGATTTCGTAGTGAAAACATTCTTATTTTTTAATTCACCAGTGTGTGTTGACAGTGGACGCGTTAAAGTTTTATTAAATTGTTTAACGAAATACACGTGCGTATAAAATTAAATTTTAACACTAAAATCGTCGTATGAACAATTTTTAGTAGTCTCCATTATGTTTATAATTAAATGGAATATTAAATGATTAACAGTTACTACCAGAAATCGGTTTTCAAGCAGCCAGATTAAGTATTAGATGAGATATTTGATTATTTATGACGATATAATATTTTTTCTGTACTTTTTAAACTTGTTTACAGCTGTTATTAATAGAGTTATATTATATACGTGCGTGTATTTTTATTATAAAATAAAAAAAAAAAAAATCATTTTATTTTTCTATCCATAATTATGTAAAAAAATATTAATCTTTATTATCTATTAATCAAACATTTCGCATGTCAGGTGTCAGCGTAAGAATAGTAATTTTGTTTCGGAGCAACTGCTGCTCCGACAGAGTAGCTAAAGATCACACTGCTCATTTCGAAGAACTGCTTCGGCAAATCAGTTGCCGGGCACATCTCCAGTAGATAGGACTACCGTGAATAGGTGGGCTTCAAAAAGTTATAATTTTGTCCGTCGGGAGTAAGTTAAATATTTCCGAAGGGAACGCAGCGGACAGTCAATTTCAGTCAGTGATGGTGAGCATAGTTCTCGCGTCTATAAACTCATTCAAAAAATCGCCGAATCACTCAACAACGGATTACAGACACGCCGGGAATATCAAAAGAAAAGGTTGGCTTCTTTATTAATGAACTATACTCGTAGCTTATCGAAAAATTTGTTCACGCTGCGGCGACTCAGCATAAAACGAAAAAATGAATAACTCAACGACTGGCTAGAAGCGAATTGAAGACTATGATGCAACAATTATCGGAAATTTGGTTACCGAAAGAAAAAACATTTTTTTTATATATCGACGGTTCTCGAATCGTTTTTTTGGAGTTTTCTGTTCCAGATTATTCTTTTTGCGAATTAATATAAATAAACGTAGGATAATCTTAATTCAGTTCAGTTTTGCTTGATACGCGGTCGCGCGACACCGAACCAACGAAAACGCGAAAACGTAGAGTCATCAGTAAATCTTTAGTTATTTTTTTTGTGTTTTTGATGTTCGATTAGGAGAAGATCAAGAAGTGAAAGTTAGATCCATCGTTACGATGTTGAAAAAAAGAGACAGAGTGCGGAATATATCGACATTACAATTCGCTAAAGGTAAAGAAGTTCAAAGCAACACTTTAGCCAAATGAAATTCTTCTCAGCGTTTTACGCTCATGGCGTGTTCATGACTGAACAGCTGGAAGAAGTGAGTACTGCTGTGAATTCGGAGCGATACTTAAGCACTTCGCAGACATTACGGAAGCGGGATGCAGCAGTGACCGGTTATCGTTGCACTATAACAATGCTCTACCGTACACGTCGCTTGCGCAAGTTCGATGAGATGCCTTTGTACTCGTCTGCCTCTTTCAGCTGCTAAAAAAAGAGATTTGAAAGGGAAATCAAATATGATAATAATGAAAAAGTATAGACCAGACGGGTAAAAAGTCAGCTGCGGGATTCGTTCGTGATTCAATAAGTGAGTCGAATGTTGAAAGCGTTCCGTAGAGGAGAAAAATAAACACATTATATTCAAGTTGAAGAATTGTTCTTTAATTTCTTTTTTCATTTTTGTAAATATCTCTTCTAAGAATCGAGTTATGAATAAGTGTGCATGACTTTCTAGCTCTCCTAATATAAACTTCCTTCCTTTATAGTATGTGCTATGTATATTTATATCTATAAAAAACGCTTACATATACGCGTATATGAATTTGGGATGTGTGCATATGGATGTATAGATATTTATGGGCCTGTACGTAAGTACACACGTAGTGTGTTCCGTAAGTTTTAAGACTGTGGCTATAAAAGGTGCAAAAAAAATTACAAACATTTTTTCAACATATTATTTATTCGGAATAGTCTCCATTAGAAGTAATACACGTGTTCGCATGATATTTCAACATTTTCATGCCTTTCGAAATACCGTTTAACTTCGTTGTTACGGCTTTTTGTATCTCTTCTATCGACGCAAAATGGTTCCCTTTCAAGTCCATCTTTAATTTGAAGAACAGGAAAGAAGTCAGGGGCACCCAAATCAGGTGAGTACGGTGTGTGGCTGAGCACAGGAACCATTTTTTTGACCAAAAATTGAAAGTTAATCGCTGTGGTATGCGCTGTTGCGTTATCGTGCAAGAGGGAAAAAAAACGATCTCTCCACAATTCGGGTCTAACACGCGCATTTCTTTTGCAAAGGCGATTCAGCACTTGTTTCATAGAATGAAGCATTCACAGTAGAACCTCGAGGAGGAACAAATTCTTTGTGAACGATGCCTTTGGAGTCAAAAAAAATTACTAACGTTGTCTTAATTTTTGATTTTTGAAAACATAATTTTTTTGGTCACGGTGAATTTTCATTTTAGCGTTTTGTTTCTGGATCGGTAATTTAAGAAAATTCGGCTGCGTTTCAATCATTTCCAGCAAGTCACGTGCGTGAGAAATTCGTTGCTGTCGCTTTTCGACGGTTAGCGCGTGTAGAATGAAACGCGCGCACAGCATCTTTTTCTTTTGCACGTCGGTTTTTTATATTCCGCAGTTAGTTCTTCAACCAACCTACACAGCTCGTATTATGGTTGTTACCTTTAACACAGCTGCGACATTGGCGATGTTTTCGTTGCTCTTCGTGACGCATGGCCGTCCGCTCCTGTTTTCAACCAACTCTCTAATCTCCACAAAAAGGTTATGCCACCGAAAAAAAAAAAAACAGTAGCTTGAGACATAACAGATCCACCATAAGCCACTTTTAACATTTTGAACATTTCCGTCCCACTTTTACCGACTTTAAAGCAAAATGTAATCGCCCCACGTTGTTCGTTATTTTTATTCATTGTGAAATTATGACCGCAATCACATCGATACTACCAAGCGAATTGCTACTGAACAGCTGCATGTGACCTGATGGACTTCAAACTTCGTATGGGGAGAGAGGAAGGTTGTATGGCGCTAATAGTACCTATTTCATAGCCGCAGTCTTAAAAACTTACGGAACATACTGTATATGCCCATTTCTTTATCTCACTCAAGTATCGATTGTTATTAATATTAATTTAGGCTTATATTTATACGTTAATGTAATAGGCGTAAATTTCACATATTGATGAAAAAAAAGGTATATATGTACATACACACACAACACGCAAATAAAGACAAACTGAAAATGGATCTGCATCACTCTTATTAAAGACATCTTCATTAAATTATATCTATTCGTTCGTTAGCTCGATTTCGAGCGCGTTGAGACCACCTATACTGTACAATCTAGCTGTACAGAACAGGTAGCGTTCTTGGTAATTGCTATATGCAACGCTAGTGTACACGCACAAGACTCTTCATTCGGAACTGATTAGTAATCGTTTGATTTTTACCGATTTACACAAATGCAGTCCCGTGTATGTCTGCTATGTGTACTAAACCAGCGCGCGTATGATGGTCTATACGTGGTGGAGTGCCACTGCCTTCCACGTGATTATTAGCGAGTATTTATAATTTAATTCTTTGTAATAAGTTCTGTCGTCACCCGGGATCGAAACCTCCGTAACGGAAGTCAAGCGTTCTAGCAACTAGGTTTTCGCGACGACTTCATTAAATTAACGTCTTTAATTACTGAAACATAATGTAAAGTACACTACGTGATATTTCGAGAACAAAATTTTTATGTTTGATACAGGACAAACAGTAGGTAATAATAATAATAAATATACTTAAAAGTTCAGAAGAAAATGTAAGAATCTTTAAAATAAGCAAAACAAATTTAAATATCACATTTCAAGTAATACGGAAAAAATCGTCAAAATATGGTATTACTAATAAAATTTTGTTTTGTTGATGGTTGTTTTCGAAAACTAGGTACAAAAAAATAAAATCTATATCCTATTTGTAGTAGCAATATTTCATTTTAATGAAAGTGTATCATTTTTATAAACTTCTACAACATCTATGTAATTTGAACAAAAGAACGCAATTCAAAAAATTATGAGTCGACACGCTGGAATTATTCGTAACAAACCATGCGATCAAGCAGAAAAAACAGCTTCAATATAGCGATTTTCCGAGAAAAATTAGAGATGTAGTATCATAATGGACGACTTTTAAACGTTAGAAAATTAATTCTGTTGGATAATACCTTGTTAGTAAAGTCTTTAATTTTTTAACCTACTAAAAATTACCCGGTTTAATTTAAAATAACTCAGCCTCTTTAACCAAAAAGGTCACTACTGGTACGACTGTGCGCGTTTTTAAAAAATAAATTTAGTAATAAACATTTTTACGCAGATGTAAAATTAGAATTTAAGAACGTCAGTGATTTCTTCTGCGCACTGGGAAGAAGAAATTAAGAAGATATTACATATTTATCACACATATGTATGTATATATATATATATATATATATAAATAAATAAATAAATAAATAATTCTAATACACGGTTCAGCAATAAATAAAATTATGCGAGAAATCGGTTTCTTATCATTTCAGTCACACCAAATACGGAAAAATTTAAACAAAATTATCTTTTAAATAATACTGAAAGTAATAATTTTATTCACCCGAAACCGGATATATAAAGCGAGTGTTTTAAAGTGATCGAAGAATATTCCTTAAACGTAATTATATATTCATACAACATGCACCGCAAATCGGTAATATAATTTAGTTAATAAAAAAAACAAAAAAAAAATCATTTACTACGTTACTTTGTTGTGTACAGTTCGAAAATTAACGTTGCTGAACTATTGCAGAGGAGAGAAAAAGTAACTGAAAGCAAGGTATGATTGATCGGCCGTACGGAATCCTGATTCATAGGAGTTTATCAAAAACGCCGCAGAAAATGGTTAATAGGCGCCCCCTTTCTTCCTTAACAATCGTCCAGAAGATGTAAGGTGCGTACTACAGCTAATCTAGCCTAGCCTACGGAGGAAAATACAGGATGATTTTTTAAGAGTTAAGTTTTTCAGGTTGGCAGCACTGGTTGGTATTGGCGTCCAAACGTCATCTGTCAAAGTGAAAAGTTTTCAGTATACTCTGCCATTTCATCATGGAAAGACTTACACAAACGAGCAACGATTGCAAATTGTTGAAATTTATTATCAAAATTCGTGCTCTGTGAAAAATGTGCATCGTTTGTTACGACCATATTATGGTCGTCATAATCGACCTGGTGAATCAACAATTCGTGCTGTTATCACCAAATTTGGTGCGAAATTTGGTGATAACAGCACGAATTGTTGATTCACCAGGTCGATACAAACGATGCACATTTTTCACAGAGCACTGGTTTTTGATAATAAATTTCAACAATTTGCTATTGTTGCTTGTTTGTGTAAGTCTTTCCATGATGAAATGGCAGAGTATACTGAAAACTTTTCACTTTGACAGATGACGTTTGGACGCCAATACCAATCAGTGCTGCCAACCTGAAAAACTTAACTCTTAAAAAATCACCCTATACTTCATAGTATATCACTGACGGCAACATGCATACTCCCCGTCTTCTTCGATGTAGAAAAAACGTTTTATAGAATATGACGGTATGGTTTTGCTATTTTTCAGCTGACATCAGTTAGAATATTTGGAAACGTGGCCGGTTATCTGAATATTTTTTTAATAAATAGGGTGCTCTATGTTAACACTGATTCGTTAATATCGGTAACCATTCAAGAATTGTGTACCATAAGGCTCTGCTCTCAATGTAACTTTGTTCATTTTTTATATCAACAATATAACTGAATGTGTTGCTCCGCGTGTTACTTTGACGACTTCTTAGATATTTCCTTATTTTCCTGTTTTTCAGCAAATGCTCAAAATGTTCCACAGAAAACTATTATCAAACCGCAATCCTCGTTTAATAGCAAACTACTAGCATCTCCTTTAGTCTTGTTAACTTCTCGTTTCATTTCCATCCCACTACTAAGTTTCTAGGACTACTGTTTGATTATAAAGTATCTCGGCGTCCTCACATAATCAATCCTAAAATGAAATGACACAAATTTCTATCCATCCTTAACTATTTATCAAGTGTAAAGTATAACGTACTTCTGAAAACTTTTCTTTCCATATACATAAAATTTTTAGTCCTTTCTAGAATCAGTTACGGATCCTAAGCGTACTCATCTAGATTTTTTCAGAGACTTTTACCGTCAGCGTGAGATCTTTGCCCTTCTTTCTTGTTATCGTTTTTCTTTCTAGTATTCCGGAGTTTCCCTATGATTCATTTCCATAAATTCTAGCTTTCTTATCGTATTACAATATAAACGTAATTTCTTTCCCCGACCTGGTTTTCTTAATACCCTGACACTGCTATGGGACAACCCTATTAACGTCGATTTTTCCTTGACAAAATACAATAAACCTTTACATCCAAATATTATCCAGTTAATGGCGGCGATATCCGATCATTTAATTTTTTTCACAGATGCCACAAAAGACAACCCAGAGGCTAGCTTATTCCCGACTACCTCTTTTGAGGCTTGTAAAGTAACACAAGATATACGACTCAGTGATAGTTGTTCGTTATTGATTGTTGAAATCTGTGCAGTATTTTTCTGTTTACAATATTTTCCTTTTCTACAGCCCCTGTCTCAAAAAGCTCCCATGTCCCCCCGATGAAATGCCTTTTCTGTTACCAAAGTGATACCCCTTCTACTTCCCATATAATTTTTTGATTGTTCAGCAGCCTCACTTCTTTCGGCCCCTTTTTATAAATAAGAAAACAGCTGCTAATATCCTTGAGAATTCCCCGACTATGATTCCATTATACATTTCATTAAAAATAGCAGAGTAGTTAACTATCTATAAGAACGAATCCGCACATTCGCTTACTGTAATGACCTTAGAGTTTAAACGCAATATCGCGGTGTTATGTTAAATAAATATAAAAAAAAAAAAACAAAAAAAAACACGAATTTAGACTTAATGTTACTAAATAAAAAATTTGACTTAATATATGGTTTTTAAACTTGACGATGTTATAGATAATTTTGTAGACAAAAGTAACGCGAAAGGCATTACGTTTAAACTGCTCACGTAGGGTGATGCGGAACAATCAAATAATCTGCTGGTGGAATAATGCCGCAAATTTAATATAAATGTAAAGTTTAATAATAACCAAATCAGTCAAACCAATAAAATTATTCTATTTTTCCGTTACATGCATAAGCGAACTTGAATTATACGATCAGTTGGCCGAGGGAAAATTAATATTTTAACACTGTAATTATGGAAGATAAGCGATTGAAACACTCGTACACCTAATGAAATTGCCGCGCAACACGTAATAGTATTTTAATTTAGTTTTATCGAATTAATAAATGGAACTTTAGAAAAGTCTCAAGTAACGCCTACACCGCTTTCGATCAAATGGACAATTTTAACTAAAAAAAAAAGCGAGAAAGTGTAAACAAGTTATAAACAAATCACTACGAAAAATCCGTAAAAGTGGAAGAAACTTAGGTTACAATAAAGAAAAGAAAAGAGTTAAGTTAGATAGAGAATTCTAGAAAACCCAGTAAAATTATAATAAATGTAAGATAACCATTGCTACGTCATCGCATTTTGTAGTCTGTATTTCATGAAATTACCGGTAATTAGTTTCTCTATAGAAATTAAATTCCAATTCATTTTATAATATACGAAAATCTATTAATATTTATGTTTTAATTTTAATGAAGCTCTTTCCTGTTTTTGTTTTTTTTTAAACCGGCAAATATTAAAAACATATCGATGTCGGATGCGGGACCAATTCTAAATATACATTTTACGTTTTCCGTATTCTTAATAATTGCACATTAAACTTAAGTTCTACATAATCAGTTATGCTTCATTATTATTATTTTCGCAACTGTTACGCTGGTGGACAACATAGGACTCTGTTCAATGGCGGGATAATTTCGTCACTTCAGCATAGCTTTGTTTCTTCAATGTGATCTTCATAGACCGAATTCTTGGTGGATACAGTTTTCACATGAACGGTGACTGTGCAAATACTTTTTTATCGTTACGGTTAATTAGGTTACTAGTATACGCTTAAATAAATACTAAACCGTGATAGAACTAGCTAATAAAGCAAACAAGCTATTTAAAAAAGAAGTACTATTGATTCTGTCACAAAGTTCTTAAATCTCAATAATGATGCAGTATTATTTTTCAAAAAATAAACAAATTCATACCCTGTGTTCATTAAGAAACACCTACAATCTTAGATTCCGATTTCAGTTTAAGAGACTA
Source organism: Icerya purchasi (assembly GCA_039619475.1). NCBI lineage: Eukaryota > Metazoa > Arthropoda > Insecta > Hemiptera > Monophlebidae > Icerya > Icerya purchasi. The sequence continues at coordinate 271,760,539 of CM077115.1, read as the reverse complement.
ATAATTAAAACTGTTTGATTCATTTATTGCGCGATATAAAAAATTTTTAAATTTCCAAGTGCATGTCCTAAAAACGAAATTATTCTTGCTGGTTTTGTGGCGTTGATTTAGCAAAAAAAACAAAAAACAAACTAGTTTCCATTTTTTTTTTTTTTTTGGTTCTAAATAAGATTGAGTTACGCTTGATCAAAGCGACAAATGCTGGAAGAAGCGCGTAAAAGATAAAAGCGTGCAAAATCAGATATTTGTGCGAAAAAGTGTCAAAAGAAAAATAAGAAAAACAAAATGCATCGTTTATCGCTATTATGCTATTTACCAACCTTCCTTGTACCGATTATCCATAACGAAATGGCTTCCTTGGCGCTTAACCAAGCACCGCTCTCATTATTTCTATTATTACTATCAGTAGTAGTACACGCATCGTCCTAATTAAAACAACAATCAACCAATATTGTATTGTTTAAATGTTTAGTAATTTTTTTAAAGCCAGGGTTGTGTGAAGGTTTACTACATTTTTTTCCTGATTGCTGTTACATTTAAAAAAAAAAAAAAAAACTATTTTGAAATTCAACATAATTTTGTCAAGGCTCTTTCTGTTATAATCAAGTTTATATATTTTAAGTGAAATAATGAATTCTCATTAATAAAACCGTCATTTCGATCCGTTGATATGCAGTGAAATTCTCCTGTATGAAATTTACACCAAAAATAGTTAAAAACAATAATTTAATATCGCGTTTATTTATTTTTTTTTGTTCTAAATGTTTAATGTTCTGCAACATATCGTACACATTCTTGCTTATTAAAGTATACAATGCAAGTTAGAGTTATCAATTGAAAAAAAAAAAAAGTAATAAAATACTTTGATCCTATCAGATCAAAACAACATATAAACATCATAGGAATGTAATAGGGACGAGGCAGAAAGTAAAGAAAGTTTAAATTTTATCTTGACGTGGAAAATCAGTACTTTGGTTTATCCGCACTCACTCTATATGCTGTGACATATTGTGATTTATTTTTAATTTTTTAAATTTAAATAGTTATATTTTAAATGAATAAATGTTTGATTAGTGCAATCACACCTAACAAAAAAAATAACAAAAAAACAATCACGATTCGTTTCTTTTGATTTTAACAATTATATCCGATTATATTAAATTACCCGAATAGTTTAAAACACTAATAATATAGGAAACCTGAATGAATGAAATCGACAAAACACATGTACTGAAAAACACATCGTGCAACGATGACCGATTAAAAGATGTAAACGTAAGCTGAATTATCGAGTCTACCATACTTATAACTGGATTTTTTATATTATAATAAACAACGTTAACACAAAAAATTGACTCATTATAACACCGAGACGTTAAGATGTTATTTGTAATTCAAAATAGGATCAACTAATTAAACTTTAAAATTCAAATTTTATCCCTAACCATAAATTATTGAAACGCCTATAAAGAAGCAATAATCTATGCCGCATTGTACCGTAATTTTAATTTTTTTTTCATTTGATTTTTAAAGTTTGTTTCTCAATAATATCTATTCTATAATCGGACAATAAATATCAAAATATGAATAGTCAAATCAACAAACAAAAGATGATAGTTTAAAACGTTTCGTAAATTGTTATTATTTTTTTATTTTATGGGTGATCGTGGTGTACTTTTTGGCGAAATTATAAAACAGAGAATGAGTCTAGGTTAGACGAAGAGTGCATTGTCGGTAAGTGTACGATAAGTAATAGATTAATTAGTGTTACGTATATTAAGAATAGAAGAGTGAATAACGTAATCTATCATTATAAAACTTTAAAACGGAAGGTATATAACATGCTCAATAACAGTATGTTAAAAAAAAAAAAAAAGTAAAAACATTTTATGTAGTATGTACGGAAAAATAAATTTAATAACTAAGTGACTGTTTTTAAGTTGTAATTAGTTTCAAACCAAAACGTATTATTCCCCGTAAAAATTTATAAACAATTTCTAAAAATGTATATGCGGATTATTATAAGATCAAAGGTAAATGAAGCGAAATAATAGCGGTTATTAATTATATTTAAATAAATCGGCGACACAAATCGTAAATACATACATGTTCTTATTAAAACACAATTATTAGGAGGTTAATAAAAAATCACGCATACACTGCAGATAGTTTAGGCATTGTTACAATGGAAAGTTAGAGATTTTGTTGTTACAGTAACACAAAACGATATTTCCCAGTATGACACCAAAGCCAATAACAAAAACACAAAGTGTGGCGCTTTAAACAGTTTCAGAAGTGTCCGATCAACTGAGGCATTTAGTTCCTTAAACTGAAATCGGTTTTAATGAAATTAAAACACCTTTTGTCTTTCTTATTTATTTATTATTATTATTATTTTATTTTTTTTAGTGTCAATAGAAAACTATTACCGCGTAATTATATTTTTACACTAAACTATTCGTACTTAGTTAAGAAAAATTAAATGGAAAAAACGAAAGAAAAAAAAATACGAAAAAAGGGAAATATTACCTTCATTTTTTCTAGTTCACTACGAGTTTGAGCAAGCTGATTTAATAGATTAGTCATATTAAAAGAGGAACTGGAACCGCTAACTATTTTTGAATCTTTGTCATCCTATTAAACACAATAATCAAATATTTTAGTTATATCTTAACAGATAAATTCTGCACATCACGTAATGTGAAAAAATAAAATACTAAATATTAAAATTAAAAACTTTTATTTCACACCTATTCAACAAGCGGTGTGCAGTTATATATATATATATATATATATATACACACACACACACACACAAACACCACGGACAAACTAGTAAAATCATATCTTGATGATGTATATGAGTCGGTATAGTTGTAGCCGTAGCTGAATATTCGCAATGGTTTCAACTGAATTGGTTGACCCATTTTTGTAGTTTTAATACCTTAATACGTTTACGACGCGAAAATATATCGAACAACGGTACGCTTTCAAATTATACGCGAAATACAATAAATCTGCCATAAAGACATTTGCTTCTTTAACCGAAGGTTTTCGAGATATCGCGCCATCGAGAATTCAGATGGTTTTTAAGTGGAAAAATTTTTTCAAACACGACCGAGAAGATATTGAAGCCAACCCTCTTCTTTTTGGAAAAGCAGTTTCTTTGACAAATCATAAAAATGTGGAAGTGGTGCAGGCTGCGACGGCAAGAAATCGGCGATTAAGTGTTAGGATGATTGCAAACGGACTTGAATAAAAATTCAGCTTATAGAATTTTAACAAATCGTCAGTATATACGAAAAATTTGTGTGTAAAACTAATGTTGGAGAAATTATCTACGAAGGAAAAAGTGATCCGGGTGGAAATCTGTTGGGATTTGTAAAAGAAATACGAAATTTAGTAAAATCTTTCGGATAAAGTAATAAGAGGCAAATAAATCACAGATGATCATGTACGATTTTGAGACAAGCGGTGAAGTTCGAAATAGCGGAAAAAAAATTCTTTTTGTTCGAAGAAAACAAATATAAATAGATTCGGTGTGAAAATAATATGTATATATATATATATATATATATGTATGTATATGTATATTTTTTTTTACAGATGCGGTATAATGTACAAAGAATTTATAACTCCGGGTCATGGAATTAATCACGGCTTTAACAAAGATGTCTTGGAACAATGGGTGCAGCAAGTCAGAACGGACATTGCAGACGATCAAATGCTACACTGCGATAGCGTTTCATATTACGTTTCCAATTCAAGCATTTCTGGCCAAGAAAAACATTCCTCTACTTTAAAATTTTTCCTATAGCCCGGATCTAGGTCCAGTGATTTTTACTCTTTCCCTATGTTGAAATTTTAAAAGGTTGATATTTCGGTATAAGGAAAACATACAAAAAAATTGTAATTAATAAGCTAAACACAGTTGCCTAATTAATGGAAAAATGATTGGGATCAATATGTAATTTCCAAAGGATGATACATTAAAGAAGATAACTTGTAATTTCAAATGTGAGATGTCAATATCATCTGTAATTGATGAAAATGAATAAATACAATTTTTTATTTACTTTCGGAATACATTAGTTAAATGAAAATTTTAACGAAACATATGATCAAACTTGAAAGAAATGACTTGATGTTTTGTTGAATTTTATAATATAAAATATTCAAAGTTCTGTATCCTAAAGTCCATCAATCTAATTCTTTTTCTTCCCATTTTTTTTTTTTTCTTTTATATAGAATTGAATTTTCTATTAAATTAAGTTCAGTTGTTTACAAAATAACAGCAAAAAAGTAAGTGCAAGAATTATACACAAAATTGAGTTCCGTAGCCTGTACAGACGTAAAAGTTTAAACTACAGTAAAATTATAATGAGTAATTTTGTAGAACATTCAATTCTCTGTAAAACATACCTATAAACATTACAATAATATAAAATGGTGCCAAGTTTTAGAATTAATAATAATAATAATAAAAAAAATGTTAAAAGTCTCGAGTTTGCGTGATATTTAAATAAAAAAACTTTTAATGCAAAAGGAAAATTCTTAACATTCAAATTAAGGACTAAAAATTTGAGGGAATTTTTTTCTTGACCAGGTATAATCAAATTTTGAGATTGGAATGAAAAAGAAAATAGTTATTTAAAAAAAAGCACCCTGATATATTACACACACATACATAATTTCAAAAGACATTATTGTAAAAGGATATTCTTAGTAAAATTATATTCGCAAAATACCTACATTCGAATATAACGATGAAGTATTTTTTTCAGATTCATCCTTTTTCGTGTAAACCTGATGGAGCAACATTTTCTGAAGTTCATCTTGTTGCAATAGTTTTTCTTTCAAAGCGTCATTTTCTTTTTCCAATTCTTTAATTCGTAATTCGGCTTCGCCGTATTTCGGTTTTAGAGTGTAGTACCTGCACAGTGAAAATATAAAAAAATTATCATTCTTCAATAATATTAAGAAAAAAAAAAAAAAAACCTTTCACTTTCACATTAATGAACAAACAAAAACACGAATAAAAAATAAATGCAAATTTACAGAGTGTAACTTATGATTATTGCTTTCGTTTTAAAATTTCTATCAATACAATAATAATTATTTTATGCAAGACACGGATTACAAAGATCATGGCATAAATGTAAAACATCGATGTATAAGAAAATAATGCAAAGGTTAAAACGACTTCAGTTTCAATATTGACAGAAACTAATTCGAATCATTTCAGCTATTCGTTAATATTGAGTTAGTCGAAACTGCTGGAACGGCGAAAAGATCAATTTTTTTAATTATGAAAAAAATTCAAATCATTATACGACATAAAAAAAAATCAAAAGATGTTTATTTCCTCCATCCAAAGATAATACTCCGTTTCTATTCTTGTAAAACTCAAAAAGGTCAATTCAGCTAAGAGTACAAAATTAAATATTTGAAATTTTTTAGTTAATAGATGTCACGTTAAATACGCAATCAGTGCATATAATATATATAAATATACGAGATTTCAATAAATAACGTGACATAGTTTCAAAGATAACCTTCCCGGAATCCAAAAATTATGAAAAGAATACCAAAGAAACTAAAGGAAATACTTTATTTTTTGACATAATTTCCGAAAACATCAAGGCATTTATCATACCGGGTCACGAGTTTATCGATACTATCATGGTAAGAACGGGCGGTGCATTTAGTGAAAAATGTCGTTACTGCTCCCAAGATCTTGCCGAATGAGCCGTGTCACGTTACTTATTGACGCCCCTAATATATATATAAATATAAGTATATACATATATATAAATACACACACACACACACACGCACACACGCGCATACATTTATATATATATATATATATATATGTGTGTGTGTGTGTAAAAATACACAAAATAAATAAATAAACAAATAAAAGCCAAAAAAATTGTCTGCTTGTCTGTGAGCGCTAATCTTAAACTGATTTTGCTCTGGTTTTCACCAATAGATAGTCTGAATCCTGTGGAAGGACTTTGTGCATAATTTATAAGTTTCTGATGTAACTTAAGCGAGTTGGAAGATGGGCATTATCAACAGCACAGGAAACATCAATGAAGAAAACCAGAGTGTAATGTTTTAAGATAAAACATTTATATAAATGGGAAACAAAAAGACTAATGCAGTCAGGAAGACCAATAGCAGGCCGAAAGCCGAACATATTGTTAGGAAGCACATTATAATGTTCCAGTTACCAAACAAGACGCTTGTTCAACATATCTTTAAATAATTTTCTGATGCAGGATGCCAAGGAAATGGGACGGAAGGAAGAACTTTTTTTTTTTTTTAGGAAAGCGGGCAATGATGAAAGAATTCCAAGAGGGCGGAGGGCGGAATTATACCCCTGGAAAGGAAAGAATTAAAAACATTGAGACGGAAGTTAAGGGATAGTTCAGATAGATTTTTAAGAGCAAGATGAGATAGGTCGTTAAAATCCGGAGTGGGGCTGGAAGATTCGGATAGAACAGACTTTAATTCATTAAAATTGAAAGCAGAAGTAACGAAGTGAGAAGGAGAGTTTTAATTAAAATGAGGGGCAATTAACATTCCAAACGTGTTCACTTCCCTTGTTATTAAGCCCACGTCGAATTATCTACCTTTCCTCTCAATACTCGACACTACAAGAAAGGTTTTCTGCGATCTTCCTCAAGGTTCTTTCTTTAGTCCTACTCTTTTTAACATTTATACTGCCAGTATCGCTTCCCTTCCTTTAAATTTCCCCTCTTTATTCTTTGCTGACGACATTCTCTCTATGGGATCCATACCGACTTGCTGTGGGTTCCTGGCCATTCTGGCATTTCTGATAATGAGGCGGCCAATTCTTCGACTCGGGCTACTGCTTCTTCTTTTAAAAAATCCCACCTTTTACTTGTCGCTGTGTAAAAATTTCCATCTCAGATTTTGGTCGGATGCATACACACTTCCTCCTTTTCTAATAGTCACTCTTTTTATCTGTCGGTACAACTTACGTCTTCCTTTCAATCCATGGTTCCTTCTTTTTCCTTCATTTCGTCGCTTTGTAGTTGTATCCATTATGCGTTTGAGTTTTAATCATTCCTCGCTGCCTTCCTCCTGCTTTCGCTTCCCATTAGTCTCTTCCTCATGTTGCGCTCTCCATTCAAACGATACGGTTGTTTGTGACGCTGATCACGTGTTCTTTGAGCGCCCAGCTCATTCGGTGGAGCGTTCGGCTCTGTACTCTCGTTTGCTTAGGCTTGAGCTTCCTGCTCCTTTTTGTGCTCGTTATACCCTGTCTTTTCCTTCCTTTCCATCTGATCGTTTTACTATATAACTTTTTTTTTCCATTTCTAATTGTTTCTTGGTGAAAGTCCTTGGTTGACAAGTCAATTTTTCTTCCTTTTTTTGTATTGAAAAAAAAAAAAATAATAGATTTAGCCAAGTTATGGAGGATTTTTTTTAGTGAAGTAGGGAAAATAAAAAGGTAAAATAGACTCAATAAAGTCATAATAAAAAAATTGGATAAAACTTTTACCATGATAAATATTAAAAATAAAATGATTACTCTGGTAAATATAAGTTCTCGATAATTTTTTATTAATTTCTGGCACAAGTAAGAACACAGCGTTCCATCGCTTCTCTTTCTGCTTTACTTAAATCATTAAACCTCCATAGCTGGATTTAAATATAAAAGCTGCATTCCTAGCCTAGGCTGTTGTACACTGTGCGGAGATTTTTTAAAAAAAGTTTTTTTTAAAAATTTAACGACGCTCGACACTTTGGTAATTTGAGTTTCAGGAAGTTTAGTAAGGTGTTAATACTATTCACATTACCGGCTAAAATATAATTAATGCTTAAATTATTGCTTTTTTTTTTTTTTTTGTTTTTTCGGTATTTCCAACAATCAATTAATATATGGTGTACTAACAGTTGATATTGATATTCTGAACAGAGAGGCGTGAAGCTTTGAACTCACTGGTATCCATTCTCCCATTTAGAAGTACAAATGAAAAATATATTCTATTGTAAATATATGTACATGCATCAACCAACCAAATGAACAAGTTAGATCTGAAGGGAACGGATAAATTTTAGGATCTTGAAGGAAGCACGGCCAATATTTCTTACGAAAACACGATCATCCTTATGGGCGATTTCAACGCGCAATTAGGCAGAAAACGAAAACACCAGGCTAAAGTAGAAAAATATCCTATAATATATGCTATAACTAATCGCAACGTCGAATGATCTGATATAATGTAGAATTTTTAAAATTAATAATGAAGTCAACAGCTTTCGAACATCTGCCTAGGGAACAGAAGACCTGGGCGTCGCCAAACCCTAATATGGGAGAGTTCCAAATTGATCATATTGCCCAGTCAGAAATACAAAATATGTGAGAGCTGTAAGAAACACTAAAAAAAACAATACCAAGCGAACAACGAGCAAAAGAGGTACTACATTTAACACAGAAAAGCTGAAATATAACATTGAATTTGCGGCGAAAGTAGAAGCCACCAACTCAAACAACTGGGATGAACTATAGAGAAAACAACAGTAAAGGCAACTAAAGAAATTATCCCTTTAGAAAAAGTCTCGGTGGATCAAAGAATGTGAAGAGACTATAGACAAAAGGCAAATGGCATAATTGGAATCAAAATGAAAACGAAAACAACAGATCATAGTTTAAAGAGCAAAAAGAATGCAAACATTTAAAATCATAAGGAATGCAAAGCGTATGTTCGATAAAAATCGGTTAAGTAAAATTGAAGCGGGCTTAAAAAAAAACATGTTCGCGACTGTCATAGAATCTTTAAAAATAACATCAAGAAATATGCACCGCTGGGTCTACATTTTTTAAAGAAACAAATGACAAAATCGATTACAGCAACCGTGATAATTGTCGAATACTGGCAAAATATTTTGAACCTATCTTAAATCATAAATTTCCCAGAGAAAGTTTTACTTTTAAACATTTTAAAAACTAACCCAGATTCATTGCCAACGACAAAAGAAGAAATTGTACAAATTATTCGGTCGCCCAAAAATAATAGATCACCGGGAGAAGATTCAATTATAGCAGAACTATGGAAATACGGAAATAATAAAACACTAAACAATGTAACAAAATTTATGAACGTAATCTTGAAAACCACAAGACCGGCAAACTCATATAGACGACAGTCTTAATTCATTCGATATATAAGAAAGGTGACCAGACGAAAGTGCACCAATTTTTAAGACATCTCCTTACTATCAGTAACATACAAGATCTCATCGAAAGCTATACAAACTAGAGCAGAAGAACAACTTGACATACAATTAGGAAAATATCATCAGGGCAGGGCAAAACCGGCAGTGAACAGATTATGAATTTAAAGTTTACCTTACGCTACACAAAATTAAGATAAAAAAAAAAAAAAAAAAAAAATGTTTGTAGCAATTTTCGTTAACTTCCAAAAAGTGTACGATTCAATAGATCGAAAGATTTTACCGTCGTTAACCTTAAAAGAGCTGATATTAGACAATCACGACTAAAATGATTATTCAACAAACTCTGTCTAACACCATGTCGAAGGTGAAATTCAGAGGACATATCTCGGATTCGTTTTAAGTTTAAACGAGAGTTAGACAGGAGATTGGTTAGCATCATTATTATTTGTATGTCGGAAAATTTTTTCCGAGAATGGCGCATAAAATCGGAAAAGGAAAATATCCTAACGCGGAATCAGATTAGTACACAAGAAAAACAATTTAACGGTAAACTGTCTAGCTTTTATAGATGATAGATTCTTGCAAATGCAATAGAAGTTGCAATGAAACAAATGAAGGGGTGGCGATGGAAGCGGCCAAAGCGGGTCTCCAAATCCTTACCGATAATCAAAATTTAAAACGAATATATGTCGGCAGAAAGGAACGAACATTTAAAGAAGATATAATTAGCGTCATAGATACTCTATAACTTTATTCGGGTGAAGAGAGTAATGTGGAATGGGAAACGAATAAAAAAAAAAATCAAAATTGAGAAGAAAACAGAAGACGATGGTTAAATTGCAAGCGAATAAAAGAAATATGACAACAGAACAAGGAAGCGAGGGAAACTCGAGAAACTGTGAAACAGGCGAAAGATTCGGTTGAACAGATGGATAAAAGGAATGATCGTTACGAAAAAGAGAAGAGTCAGTATCTGCTACCAGGATCTAGGGTGGAATTATTTAATTTAAGCACCAACTAAACAAAGTTAAGATACATGTTGTAAATAACGAAAACATTTCGTTTCCGATTTCGTATCTTAACTTATCATTTTCCCTATTATTATTAATCTCTGTTAAAATTCGACTGACCTGTCATTTGCAGTTTCAATGATATTCAATAGTTGCGCTACTTTCTCATTGTGTTCGTTTTTCATTTGATCGTACGAGCAACGTAATTTTTCGTATTCTTTTTCAACATTCTGAAGTAAAGTGTAGTTGATATCTTCAAAGTTTCCAGAATCTGCTAACGATGGCGAAGTATGCGTTTGATGCGGAGACGAACTATATAAACAAGTATTACCGGTAAGAATATTAGCCATTGATATAGAAGAGATTATTCATTTTGATAAATCGCATAAATTGCAAAGATATATTAAAAACGATTAGACAATAAGTTTATGTTTTCCTTGCGTGGATAATTTAGTTCATTTTTTCGATTTTTCGAGTTATCCGAATTGTTGAAGCAGATATTTCCTATCATGTCGCGAATCAAAATCTATGGCGAAACAATTGCAACTTAATCGTTACAGCGGTTAAGCACTACCATCGGTAATGAACTTTCACTCAAAACGAATAAGCATGCTACAACTACCTGAAAGACACAACCCACTTTTCCTCCGTGTTACCCAACTGCTACCGAAGCTGCAGTTTAGAATACTTTTAACAAATACTCAACACGCTAGTACAGCTACACACAATTTTGTCACTGATAACAATCAATATCGTCTGATATTACGCGCCACCGTACACACTTACACGACTAAATATGCAAGCAGAGCTGTTCCGTTGTAAAACCGAATTTTTCTTTGTAATTAAATATGAGGCTGTACATTTAGGCGACAAAATGTCTCAGATAAGACGCGACGTTGCGATATTTTGTGTCTCGAAACAAAATTAGAAAACCGTGCGTACGTGTGCATGTGTTTGGTGATAAGTAAAAGTGAACTAAAGTTCAGAATGTACGAACGATAATAGCGACTCGAATCAGACACGGTTAGACAGATTTTGCCTGAAGCTGCTCTTGGGAGTAAAAAATTTAGCCGCGTCGTAACAGAGCGGATGCTAAACCATCTCCTCACCATAATGTGTTCTACCCCTTACGTAATTTCTCCTTCTTGAAAGTATAGTGAATATATCGCTGGTACAGTTTTTAAGAGGATATAAATAAATTATTCATAATGTACATAAAAAGAGTATATATTTTCAGGAGAGTAAGAGAAAGCGGGCGATGCGGATAAATACCAGCATACAAATTATGTCCGACTGGCAACCTGGTTTTTATAATAAAAAACAATTATTAATTAATCCTCAAAAAAGAGTTCACAAAACGCGGCAGAGAAACAGGTGTAGAAAGTAAACACGATGCTTTCTTTCCTTCGGCCTAGCGAAGTTATTTTCTTAGACTCATTCTAGGTTTGAATTCGGTTTTAGCGAACTAAAAATAAAAAAAGCCGTTATAAATATTGTGAGAAATTTACAAAAGTGCCTCGAAAATTACAAAAAAAATATCAGTTGGGTTTATCAAAAAACCATTTTTATGAATTATGAAAGGTAAATCACACAATGATTATTCTCGAGTGACGGATGTGGTTATATTACCGCGTTTATCAGCGTTGCGATTATTGTGATCATTTTTCCTTCTTTCAGTTTACTTGAGTTTATCTTTATTTCTTCCGAAATACTGAATATTCTTTTCATTTTTGTTTGCTTCTTTTTTTTTTCCCCTTATTGAACCTTACTTTTTATAAAACGTGAATAAATTTTTATCTAATAATGATTTTGTTGATGTAAAAAAAGAATCTCACCCAATATGAGCACGACGAAATTAGGAAACTTCCGCTTTAATAAAGATAATGAAATTAAAAAGGTACACTAACCTTCTTTACAACTCAATTTTGGTTTACATTTATTATTAGATTTGTTTTAAATTACGCAACAATGATGTTTCAAAAAAGTCTTACATTAATTTTTAAAAATTTAATATTCCAACATACGAGTCGCAATGAATTCGCGACAATTCGATTTCATGATTACTAAATCATACACCTTTTAAAGAATTATTAAAGAAAATCAACAACAAAAAGACCACTGCGCTTCTAACATTCCGTATAACGGCGTTTTCGGAAACTACTTATTATTTCGCTCGAATTAAATTTATCCTACGAGAGTAGTACCACCTCGAAATAGAATTGTTTTTTTTTTGAATTTAATAATAGCATTTGTAGCGAGAAAGTTTATCGAGGTTTCACAAGTATCAGATTTGATAAAGATGGATTTTCCAATAATCGTAAGATATTTCGATATCAACTACATGGCATTTTCATTTGGCAGCAATCATGCGCTGCTTTCGCTGTTTTTGTAGTTATTATATCTCCAATAGTCTTTCTATTTACTTGCAATTCAGCCTACTCCACCTTTTTGCTTCTAATTAGGCTTTTCTTTAATCTATGCTCCGCTATTACTTTCACCTTAGTTCGCCCTCCGTTTAATTATAATTTATTTCAATTTTTTTTCTGCGGGAGGTTCTTGCTCCGTACAAATTTGGTCTTCTTAATCTTACACATTTTAATTATTATACATGCTACGCCGACATCTATTTCTTTGCAATACTAAAAATTGTTTACTTCCGTATTTTTAATTTAGTTCTTCACACTTCCGATAATCTTACATTCTCTCATTTTCTGAGTATTCCCGGTCGTTATTATATATTAGCTCATTTTATTAATTTCTAATTGTTTTCAATATAAATATAATACGCAGATAGAGAAACAGAACATTTTACTAATGGAATTTTTGGTTTTAAGCCTTATCTGGATAGAACGGGCAGCTCTGTTTATTATCATATTCAATATTTTTCCCACCAAATCTTGTTTTACGTCAATACAACAAATATAGAAAAATTACTACTCTTGAACTATGGTTAAAATATGAACATATTTAAATCTTTAAAAGCTTCGGAAAATAAATCTTGCGATTTTTATCTTGTACCGTTAAATTTATTAAATGTTTGCGATTCTTTGTAGACTTCACCAGTTTTTTTTTTTGTTACGGTTCAATTTAGAAAAACCAAGTTTAGAAAAGTGGACTTTGCAAAGTTTGAATACTGGACTAATTACAGGAAATATTTGGTTCACTCGAATTTTGCTATTTTGAATCCAAGACTAAGATCTTCCATCACGTGTCCGTAAATCAGAAGGAATAAGAGTAAATTAAAATAAAAACATTAAAACATAAGAAGTTTATATAAAACATCATATTTCTTAATGAAACATATTACCGTCGAAGAATTATTTCTTTAACGAGGAAAATTGGATAATTCTCCAGTTTAAATGACATTTCTTATTCATTAAGAAATTTCAAGAATTTGTCTAAGAATATTTTATGGTTTCTATTACAAAAGAGATACTCAAAACAGGTTGTTTCAAAAGATTGGTTATGTTTTTCGGTTTCCTTATACTTTTACGTCTGATATGAAATAGTTAGAGAGTCCTTTATATTTATTTCTTTGGTCCCATGCATTAGAAAAACGCTAGACATTGCATTTAAGAACAGGCTGTTGCGATACGGTAAGTACAGTAAGACTTTTTTGTAACTGTCGTGTTTGAGTTTGGGCTCGTTGCGGTACTTCGGATTGTGTGGTCGATTTTGCTTAATGATGTTTATAAATACTTTGTTAATAAGGAATTTCCGTCGTCTACCTTCTTAGACGTTAAAGAAACTTTTAATAATATCTCATTACCTATATTATTTGATTAGGTAATTAATTCAGGTAGTTCACGTGTAAACTGTTTATGGGTCGAACATTATTCTTTCATACCTTGTTTCTAAATTAATCGTTTCTACACTTTCTTGCAATAGTTAGCTTAGGATTTTGTACTAATCTCTCCTCTTGTTTAATCTATATCGTATTTCGGTTTTTGCTGCTTTACCACTAATCAATCTATACTTTTCATCCTACGCTTATTATTTTGTGGTTTATAATAGCAATAAAGATGATGTGTAGAAAATAATTCACATTTAGCAACCGTATATAATGAACTGTTATACAGATCAGGTTTAAACATTTTACCAAGTCATCATCTGTGATAATCTTATATTAAATAGCGTTAGTTTTATTTTCGGACAGTAAGCTCATTTGAGCAAAACTAGACTTTCAATATTATTAACTTTTTCGATTATCTCTGGTTACTAATTTTGAATCAGAGGCATTCATAGGAAGAAAATCAATCCTTCTCTTTCACTCTTGACGCTTATTTTAAAAATGAATAATAACTAGAAACTTATCCTTTTTACTAAAATGCTATTGTTGGCTAAAAGAATTTTTGCTTTACTACAAAATACAGCCTAGCTTTTATCCTAAAGTAGTTCCTCCTTCTCCATATTTCACTCTATCTTATCAATTGAATTTTATTCCTTTAGATCTCGATATATTCACCTTCAAACTTATTTCAGTTAACTCTTGTTAATGTTAACTTCTGTTTCAAGAAAATGGTTAGTAAACATTACCCTGACTTCATCTGCATCTTCACGGATGGTTTTTCCCTGAACGGTACAATCGGTTCTGATTCTGATCTGATGCTAAAATTTAAATTGCCACCCGAGGCCTGAGTATGTACAGCGGAGTAGTTTGTTATAAATAAATCCTTCGATCTGACAATTCACGCTGATATTTATAGGAGAAAATATTTGATAATTAACATCAATCTAAATTAAATGATATATAATCTAAATACTTTAATATAACTATAGAAGAATTCGTTTTAAATGTTCTTGGGTACCGGATAGCTATGGTATTGGCTTGAATGATAGGGCGAATGTTACGGTGAACCTGAATCATGATTTACTTTTCCACTTTTATTCCCATCTTTGAACTGTATCATATAAGATGAAAACAGGTAACTGAATGGACCACAGCATTATTATATTCATCATCAAAAAACATAAACTATAGCGTCAATGGCACAATATCTTCACATTCCGCTGATAAAATATTACGTTTAACAATAGGAATGTTTTTTATCGGCTTCAAAAAAAGAAAGTTGTAGCATGTTTTTCTTTTTTTTTTTGTTTTTGGACGCAGATATTTTGCTTATGTGGACTGATTTTAACGACTCTTTGTTTATTTGAAAATGTACCGGAAAGTACCGATCAACATCGGTGAACATAAACTGAGTAGTCATCAAAAAAAGTGAAAAAAGGAGATTTTTTTAGAAAATTTTTTATTAATATAACAAACGTGATTGACCTAACATATTAACAGTATTATTTCCTATGAAAAAGTAAATTGAAAAAAAAAAAACAAAAAAAAAAAACAACATAGGTAGACAAAGAATTAAAATATCGATGTTAATTACCATGGAAATGTAGATTCCAATAAATATTAATGCATATTTGAGACCTCCAAAGCGCCATTTATAAGCTCATCACAATATAATGTCTTTGCATAGCTTTTGATTATGTGGAGTGGTCCGAGTTATACTTTGTTTATTAGAAACTGTATCGGTCAGTTGTGGTCTCATATGAGTACCGATGAGTATCAGTGAGGACTGACTGAGTGGTCATCAGGTAGCATTAAAAAAAACAAAAAAAAAAAAACGGTTCTTTTAGAAATATACTACTTTCTTCGTTTAATAAAACCAGACCCAGAAGTAGGCAAAAAAATTTCATCAGAATGCGGGGAAAATATGAACACCTAAAATTTTAAAATTAAACGAACGATGAACGAGAATGCTTTAAAGTATTACCACAATGTTAGTTTCTCACAAAAATTTAGATTCGAATAAAGACAACGAATTTGAAACCCCAAGGCACGATTTACAAACTGGCCGAACCTGTATCAATACCGAACTTTACACGTTACCGAATGGAGCGACATTTTATATTGGCCTATTCGCACTATTATTTAAAAATATTTTCACTAAAAACTGAAAAATGAAACAAAATTTTTCAAATAAAATTGACTTCAAGATTTACTCTAAAAATTTAATAAAAATGCACTAAAAAAGTAAAAAATAAGATATTTTAGAATAATATACATAAGGAATTATGATTATATTTTTAAACAAGATTAACCGGTTGGATTTAGCACGAAATTTAAATTGCAACAAAAAATCAGCATTAAATATTCTGCGTGTTTTTAATACTTGGTTTATAAAATAACGAATGATCGTATTGTATACATATTAAAGTATTTGCAATTACTATTGCAATTTGAATTTGGCCTTGATTCTAATAAGTTAATGTTAAGAATTATCATAATATCCGTATGCATAAATTACTTTGAAATATATCATTTGCTTTTTAGTGTGTTTTTATCAGATTTTTACAGTAAGTCTCGAAGCAGGTACTTTTTTTAAAAACAATTTTATTTTTTTAGAATATAAGTAACTATATCTTTCTTCGTAACATAAAATTGTCTTTCCTTATTTCAGGATGTCCCTGTGCTTACATTTTGTCGCATAAATGTATGGCGGACCTAAACTGTCCACAGGATAATATAACTGAAAGTAATTCATCTGTAATTGATCAAAATTTAAATATTAATCAAATTATAATCAAACAGAAATCTACAATATCTTCCTTTGCAGAAAAAGTAAACATCACCATTAAATGATCTAGTAGCTTACTAAAATGACCAACAAGGGCCGCTGCTCCCTTTTATCTTCAACTATTTATGATTGTTTAGAGCCAATAAAAAGTTAATGGTACATCATTACAGGTAACTTCTCTTCGCTAATGGGAGAGAAAAGTAAACATTGACTCACAAATACGAAATTCATTTAAACTAATAACTACCTAATGCGAACTCGCAGCTGGTTGCAATAAAATCATATCGTATTTAACTTCACTACTATACAGTTGAAGTCGATTGCAGAGGTGCAGGTTGAGTGGAGTTGAATGTTGTGCGAATATTGCCTTTATTCTGATTCTAGAATCAAGTTGATATTTAGTTTTTTGTTAGTTGATACGAATTCATTTTCAGAGTCGTAATATGTAAATAACCGGTGACTCTGGCATAGGATTGAAAATTTTACGTATACGTTGCATTCTATTCAACACCTTTAGTCTTTTTTCTTCTCCGTGAGAACAACACATCTACGTACAGACATACGCATAGAAAAGCGTAATCGTTTTACTATGAAACTAATTCAGCAATATTAAATACGATCTAAAATATACCTCCTACGAATAAAAATGAGAGGTAAGAAAATAAAAAAGAATAAAGTATGTTGAGCGCTTTGCTTATACTATAATAAAAAATCTATCATCTCTTGATAAAAAATAAGGTAGTTCTCTTAAAGCTGAGCCACTACTACCTTTTTTCAGAATTCAAAGTCGACTCGTTTTTTATTAAACCGATTTATTTTATAGCGTTAACCTAATTCTGAAAGTTAGTGTGGAATATTGTTTTATACACACATGTTTTTAATCCAGAGTTGATTTTACTGTCGGAGTTCCTTGTCTCCAGCATATAATATCTTCAGTTAGAAAAGGGTCATACATCTAAAACTTACAATGGCAAATTGACGAAAACTAAACAATTCGTTTTCGATAAATCATCATTAGACAGTACAATTAAAGAAAGTCGCAAATAAAATAACATTACTGTAAAGAATTTCGTTCTTAGCCATTTACAGTTGTTCGGCCTTATTACGAAAAAACTAACAGAAACTGCTTACCCGTTGCAAGTCCTTTATTAACATCCGGAACAAGAGATCTAAGCAGAATTGTAGTTGATTTCCCCTCCCTGAAACCAAATTAATACTCATTTTAAATGGTTATCTTTCAAATAGTTTTTCAAATGTTTACCTACATAAGTCTCAATAACTTCTGCTAAAACTGAAATTAGTGTAATCGACCTATAATTACCACACTTTTGAAATCCCCGCCGTTGTAAATTGGTCGTATTACGTCCACTTTTAACTCTTTAGGAAATACACCTTCGTTTACAGAGAAGTTTATCATTTCTGCTAGCAATGGGGGCAAATATTCGTGGGTGCAACCGATATATTTATAACCGGACCGAAATTTCGAAATTTTTAATAAAATAAATGACATCACTGGAATCAGTCCAGATGTTCAAAAGTTACACACGCAGTAATGTAAAGCCGTAATATTTCCGTTAGTGATGAGCTTGTAAATGGAGTCTCAAATGTTCATTATCTTTATTCGGATCTGCATTTTCGTGGTAATTAACAATGATATTTTAATTTTTTGTCTTATTAAAAATTTTTCCCTGTTAAATTATTTCAATAGTAGACATTATTTTTAGTCAGTCGTATTTGTTATATTACTAAAAATTTCTCTAAAGAGACTCCCCTTTTTTAATCTTATTTGATGACTATTCAGTTCGTGTTCTCCGACATTCATCGATTACACTACCATTGACTAGTACACTTTCGAACGAACAAAGAACTATTAAAATTAGATCACATGAGCACAAGTTATGCGTAAATAAACTGTAAAAGGATAAAAATAAGCGTCGGAATATAAAATAAATGCAGGTCGTCACCAACATGTTTTTTGGAGACAAGCTAATCATGCTGATTGTCTCTCGTTGACATCGGTTATTTATTTATTTTTTATGAATTACACTTTTTATAAATTGGAATATTTTCGCGTAGTGGTTAATTTTTTTTCTGATATTTTATAGTAAATATTGATAAATGTCGTTAAAACTAAGAGATAATTATTATAAGGAGAAAGAAATTTTAATCATTCTACTAATATAGTTAAATAACCCCTATGTATTAGTAATCTACATCGTAAGACCAGTTTAAAAATTATTAATTATTGTTATAAATTAATACACGAGAAAATCGCAATAATTAGTATAAAATAACACGTAAATTAATAAAAATATTCTAAAGCAAACGTGCAGGATGATAAAAAATAATATAATTTTAACGTACATAAAAATAAATAAAAATGCTTAAGAAAATTTTGGAAGAGAAATTTATGAAAAAATGAATTAACGTAAATTATATTACCCAACATGCACTTAACACAAATTCATTCTGTTTAACAAATCAACTCCGGAGCTTGGAATTCGCACCAAACAGATAAAAAAAATTATCATAAAGTAAAGAGAAATTTCACCAGATTCCAATTTGAAGAACACATTTTAGTTAAGTAAAAAATGTTTATACCCGCGATATTTCAGGGTCTTTTTTTTTTTGTTTTTTTCTTTTTGGAAATGCAGACTTTTTAATTATTTATAATTTTATTGTAAATAATGAAATGTAAATTGTAAGCATCTGTTATTTATTGATAATATCTTGAAAATAAATTATTCTATTTTTGGTTTGTAAGTATTTGGATTAACTGTTTTTACCATATTTCATAATGGTCTAATTGGTCGGTAGGCGGTGTTAATTTTTCCCCAATCTGTTGGGGAGGTTTAAGATATTTTATTTTCTAAATTTTTTTAGAAAAATGTGACAAGTCGTCAGAGCGCGAGTGGTCGGGGCTGGCTAAGAAACGTCACCCAGTATCTGCACCTGATGTTGATTTTTTAAGATGTTCTTATTGATCGCGAACAAATGTTATGGTTCTATAATAGATCATGGTGGTATTAAATTATCTCGTGAACGAATTTTATAGAGAATCAATTTAACTGGAAGAACTACAGAGATTTTAAAAACTCACTTCACGGTGCATGGTGAAGGCAAATTTTTTATCAGTTCAAATTAACGACAAAAATTAAATAAAACGAACCGGGTAATAACAATTATAACATTATCGCTATTCGGATGTAGGAATAAATGCATTTAAATAACAGCGAACCTTTATTGCCTTTACTATATAGGGGTAACAAAGGAATTGTGAGAAAGGATCCTCGTATCTAGTTGATTTTACATATAATTCGCTACTGATTATTAAGTCACTTTTTTTTTAAATACACTTTTTTCGATTAGTTTTTTCAATTCGTTAAATTTTAGCGTTAGTTTTCGTTATTTTGTTATAAAACAAATGCGTCGAAAATAATTTTAGTACTCGCTAAATAGAAAATAATTTTTACCACATGCGAAAATTACTTATTGCAGCGACTTCTTCTTCCGATATAAATAAAGCATCGCCATATTTATGATAACCGAATTTATCGGTTGCTATTTTTTAGTTTTTTTGTTCCGTTCATAAAAATGTTGTTTTAAGAATTGTTTCAAATAATCGTGAACTGCTTTCAAAAATTCTTTCGGAAGATGAAATATCTATTTTACCGCTTTTAAAACTGCGTATTTTTCCATTCAGAATTTATCTACCATTCATTCTTACGATAATAACTATTCCATTTTTTTTTGTTTATTTCGTTTCGTTCTTTAATAACGAAATAAACTTAATTAATCATTTTCATATACAATCTACTCTCATCCCGCTCTATTACTATTGACCTTTTGTCGGTTCCTAGCCATTCTGGCATCGAGGGCAACGAGTTAGCGGATTTTTTAGCCCGTTCGGCCGCCCGCGATGGCCCTTTACTCTGTAATTTTCCTACCTCGGACATCCTTCTTTCGTTGCTCGGCTAACCATTCCCGACTATGGTCGGACATCTATCCTTCTTTATTTTCTAATTCCGCCTCTCATTATCGTCAAATTCAGCCGGTTCCCTGTTCTCAGCCGTGGTTTCATTCCTCTCCTTAATAAAGGTTTTGCGATCGTTCCCTTAATCAGACTGCGTTTTAATCACTCCCTTCTACCCTCTTCACGTTTTCGTTTTTCCCTGTCCTCCTCTCCCGATTGTCCTCTTCATAGTTCCATCTCTACTCCACTATATATTGCAAACCAAATCTTCTTTGAATGCCTTGCCCTTGATTCTGAGCGCTCTGTTTTGTACTCTAAAATCTTAACACTGGGTCTTCCTGCTCCTTATAGTTCTTCCTTTGTCCTTTCCTTTCCATCTCCACATATAATAAGCCTTGTACTTCAATCTTTCCTAAGCTCTATTTCTAATCGTCTGTCTATTTAACCCTTTCCATGATTTCTGTAGTTGCTGGATCAAAGCCGCTGGCGCGCCCAAAAATAATATATGAAATAATATTATTTTATGTATATTTAAAAAAAAAAGAAAAAAAATCAAAAATATTTGTTTTTAAATTTTTTACGGAAAAGCATCTCAAACGACTTTATTAAATAGATACGAAAATTGTTATAAAGCGTTCCAATTTATCGGCTTAATTTTATTCCTACTAAGCACATATTATGCGTTATTTACCCTCGATTTTCCGATGTTGTGTTAGTAGTAGTTGTCTGTTCAATACCGATATTATTTGAAATATCATTTTCTTCATGCAACACATCCATATACCTGCCGCTAATATTACCGTTCTTAGCATTTGTCGAGTCCACGTAGTCTTCGTCCGCGTCAATCTCCATCAGACGGTACCGTTCTTCGTCGTTATTTTCGTTATCCATCTTCAACAATCTTAATTCGACTATTTCTTTCGTTAAACGTGCAATGTCCGATTCTTTTTCGATCAGTTCCGACTGTGCATCAGCCAACATTTGCTGTAAAATAACCAAAACTCTGTTAACAAACATAATTGCACCTCTTTTTTTTTTTTTTTTTTTTTTTTTTTTTGTTGACGCCTATTATTTAAAGATTTCCCTCTCCTTATTGAATCAGTCTCGATGACAGCTATCAGAATACTTAATAAAATTGCGTACACTTCCCTAGTATAAATTGGACACAGCAATAATAATAAAAATATCAGAGGCATAATATTCGACTCTTTAAACAAATTTCGATAATGCATTAATTACAGGAAGAAAAAATAACTAAACTAAAAACGTTTTGTAAACGGTACGAAAAATTATTTAGGTAAGTCATTACCGCATTCGAACCGAAACCTTACTTTCAACTTACACACAAATAAACATCACTTTTACCACTACACCAGAAAATAAGTTTTGTAGAAATTGTTCATTCAGAAAAAAAATTTGTGACAAATACAATCAAGGATAAATGAAATGGTCATTTTTACCGAAGAAGTTATATTTTAGTTATTTTGAATTAAAATTTTCTTTTTGTTTTTGTTATTATTATTGCCATTGTTTATTTATTCTGGATTAATGTGTCTTTGAGAGACTAATTATGTGAAACCAATATATGGCCTCTAAGGTTCTTTAACCATGGCTAATTAGGAATTGTATATATGTAATTTGATTTTCAAAAAAAAAAAAAAAAAAAAAAAAAGAAGTTATTACCGCATTATTATTAAAGTATAAATAACGGGAAATTCCTTTACACTGGAAAAAGCTAAAATAGTAACATCGTATATAAGAGAACGTAATTTATCAGCAAACAGACACATTATTAACTCGGAAGACTGTATTATCCTTTTATATTAAAGGCGACGATTTATAAAAACCCGTTATAATAAACAACGGTTTAATTTTAAATAGTTATTCCGATTCTAAATATAGTTTCCGTACTGTATTGTTTTTTAAATCACGACTACGTCTTACAGATATTTTTTTTTTACCCTGATTTTTGATTTGTTTATTGAAATATCTATTTGAGAATACTGTGCACAAACGATTAGTCAAGAGTAAAAGTGTAAAAATACAATTATACGCGCGCACTACAGTAAGTTTTTGGGTGAAACAGAAGTACATTTTAGATGAATGCATAGAATTGTTTATTAATAAAATTAATATTGAAATATTCTCATAAAAAATTAAATTTACTATATTCTACGATTAAAATAAGAAAGTCTATTTAAAGAGATAAATTGCCGTTTATTAAAAATGTGATCTGAAATAACATATACAGTGGTACCTCTGTATCCACGATATCGGTGTCACGGCGCGGCTAAAAAAAACATATATATAGTGAGCAACATAAATATTAAAACAAAAGTTTAAAAAAATTGAGAAGATATGGGGAAAAAAGCAGGTATAATATCGAATTTATTAAAAGATGAACAAATGAACACACTGCTGATCGGATATATGATGAAAAAAAATAAACGTAAAACAAAAAAATTACAGCCGATACGAAAAAAGTAGGTAACGAGACAGCAACATAAATATAAAGACAGCGTGATCCATTCTATTATCTACGACGCTGGGTTTTTCCTGATTCACTGCAAACACCAATAATGCATGCATGTGCATGAGCAATACTTTACATTGTTCAACAATTATTTTATAGTAAGCAGCTACGTTGTACGTACACGTATCAATTTAAAATCCTTGCGCATTCGAAATAAAAATGCCAAAAAAGTCAGGTAACACTTCGATAAGCGTCGACTAGTACTGTGTCATCATGCGAAAAGAAAATCGGTTCGGGAGATTACTTCTCTATTACAAATGTCACGAACTACTGTTTATAGAATAATTAACAGGTTTAATAAAGAAAACAGAAACGATTTTAAGAAGCCATCTAGACGACCTGTGAAGTTGTCGGCTCAAGATGAGCGTTTTATAGTGCGTTGTGCCGCAAAAAAAAAAAAAAGGAAGTGCCCCTAAAATTGCTACCCAGTTATGTGCGAGAAGTGTCAGTACAATTTCAGGGCAAACAATACGCCGAATTCTTAAAAAGACGGGTTATAATTCGCGCACCGCGAGATGCAAACCTTTTATTAGTGCGGTGAATCAGAAAAAACGCCTAGGATTCGCATTAAAGTATATAGTGATGTTACTGAAAATTTCGCTGGAATAATGTACTCTTTTATGACGAGTCGAAATCCAATATTTTCGGAAGCGATGGAAAGAGAAAGGTGTGGAGAAAACCGAATGCCGAATTAGAAAAAAAGAATCTCAATGTAATGGTTAAACACGGTGGTGGAAACGTCATGGTTTGGGGGTGTTTTGAAGCCTCCGGTGTCGGCTCGCTGGTATTTATTGATGATAAAATGAATGCCGATATGTATATTGATATATTGCGGCACAATTTACATGCGCCTACCGAAAAATTGGGCATCAGGAAAACGTTTAACTTTTATCAGGATAACGATCCTAAACATAAAGCGCATAAAACGCGTTTATGGCTGTTATATAATAGCCCGCGTGTACTCGAGACGCCACCTCAATCACCCGATTGTAATCGAATCGAACATACAGCGAGTCTCATAAATATTCGTACACCAACGAGAAAAATCGAAAAGAGTCTATAAAACAACGAAAAACAACTTTAATGACGAAAAATACACATGAACTGATACGTATGACTTTCTGCGTAACATAATTAAAGACAAAAAGTTTAAAA
The DNA here is from genome assembly GCA_039619475.1 of Icerya purchasi. Taxonomy (NCBI): domain Eukaryota; kingdom Metazoa; phylum Arthropoda; class Insecta; order Hemiptera; family Monophlebidae; genus Icerya; species Icerya purchasi. Next base: position 271,736,074 of record CM077115.1, on the reverse strand, counting down.
AAATCGTACATCATATTTTTGTAAATGGAAAAAAAAGGAAAGAGTTGAATAGAGCATGTCACAAAAACATTCGTACAACACCAAAAAAATGTTCTTAATATTTCGTTTGAAGACCTCGAGCCTTAACCACTGCTTCCAACCGACGTGGCATGGACGACGCCAATTTTTGGAAATATTTCGCTGGAATTTTCTTCCATTTGACTAGGAGACGTTCTTTCAATTGATTGATGTTCTGAATTGGTGATTTACTAAGTTTCTTGTCAAGGTAATTCCACACATGCTCGATGGGGTTGCAGTTTGGTGACTGAGCGGAGGTAGGAATTACACGGGGACAATTATAAAGCATCCATTCACGGGTATAAAGCGCGGTATGCTTTGGATCGTTATCCTGGTAAAAATAAAATGAGTTCGCAATTCCAAATTTCGTAAATTATTACGTAAAATGTCCACATACATTTCCTTATTCATCCGGCCATCAATAAAGTCCAGTGAACCTACCCCATATGATGAGAAACAGCCCCAAACCATTACTCCTCCGCCTCCATGTTTCACAGTTGCTATAAGGTTCTTCGGATTTAACTCCATCTTCGATTTGCGTCATACTTTCTGTCGCCCACCTCCACCAAAAAGGTTAAATTTAGACTTATTGCTGAATATAACGTTTATCCAGAAACTGTCGGGGATTGTCTGATACTTCATTGCAAACGGATACTGCTTTTTCTTATTCTGTTCACTTATGAACAGTATCCTTCTGACGGTTCTCCCATGATACCCATTACGAATACTTATGGGACTCACTGTATATGGGATTATATAGATCGGGAAGTTCGGAAAACTCCCATTACTAGTTCTACCCATCTCAGGCAGTGGTTGCAGGAGGAATGGGCTCACATTCCAGTATCATATCTTGAAAAACTGGTTTCGTCGACGCCGCAACGCTTGAGTGCTGCAATTCAAGCAAAAGGCTTGCATAAAAAATATTAAAAAGCCGTTATTTTAAAATTTTTCGTAGTTAAATTTTAGTTCTTAATGTTTATGTTGCTGTCTCAATATTTATGTTACCTACTTTTTTTGCATCGGCTGTACCTTTTTTTTTACGTTTTTTTTTATCAAATTTATAATCAGCAGTGTTCATTTGTTTATTTTTCAATAAATTCGATGTTATACATGCTCTTTCCTCCGTATCTTCTTAATTTTTTTAAACTTTTGTCTTAATGCTTATGTTGCTCACATATATCATGGTGGCCACTCAAATATAATTTTTAAATTCCCGGTTTTCCTGGTCCAAATCCTCCCGACTTCCTGATTACTAGCATTGTACAAAAAGAAGAATGGGGAATTTGTTTGTTTCTATTAATAATATTTGATCGCCGCAGCATATTTTAGATGAATAAAACAGAACTCTTCGTAGTTTATTCTTGAGTGTGAAGGACATTAAAAAATGCATTCATTTTTCACTTTAAATGATTTTTTCTTATTAAAAATATTGTATTTGGCTATTTTTACTTTTTTCCCCCGGTTTTACGAAAAAATTACCAGCTTATTCTCGGTTTCCAGATTGGGTGGCCACTATGTATATATATAAAAACAAATTAAGGTTGAACAATTCATATGCAGTAATTTTCTAATAGCACCACTACAGCAGCAGATACAATGCAAGATATCAAGCATTATCGATAACTTCTAGTACACTGTTAAAGAAATATAGAAAACCGAATTATCATATAAATGTCCCTATTTTTAATAAGCAGCCACATTTTTACTAATAAAATAATCGTCCCCATTAATAAATTGATTACCGCTAAACCCATTTTCGTTTATGATCGCGACTAAAACGCATTTTTTTAAAAATCGTAACTACTTCTGTTTTTTATCAACGAGGGAAAAAAACAAAAATGGTTAAAAAAGAGTAAAAAACAGGAAAAAAAAATGTAATTTTATTAGAATTTAAAAAGGAAATAAACAAAAGCCAATGCCGCATATGAAAATCATTTATCGGCTGATTACATAACTTATATTATCAGCCGTTCTTCTTTTGTATGTAATTAATATTTTTTGTGGTCGGTTAAATTCAGTTTTTGACTTTTTGTCAATCTGTATATTTACATTTATTCTCGCGCATTAAATTAAGTTGTTTTGTATCTACCCTTTTTATTTAATTAGTTCGTTTTTTACGCTTCTGTTATGTTTTATTTATTTCTTTCCCCGTATAAAGTAGCGCAAACAATCGAAATATTTAATTTGAAAGGCTGAACTAAAATAATTAGTGAAAAAATAAGAATTGAATTATGTGCTTATACAATCATTAAATGTGCCGTATTTTCATTTATGTTTTTTCCTTTATTTTCGCAATGTTCTCAAATTTGATTACATCTTCGGTTTAACAGTCATTTTTTTAAATGAAATTTTATGCCGTAACTTTACCAAAAAAAAAAAAAAAAAAAAAAAAAAAAAGATTAAAATTTACGGAATAAAGAGGCAGGAATGCAAAACCGAAGAATTATAACTGACGAGAGAATTTTTATTAACCAATAATTTTTTTTTTTACTGATAAAAACAAAGCTTAATGTTTTTTTATCTGTAATGGCAAGACCGTATGGTTTGAATATATGAGCATCGCATAATATTCCTTGCATTACGTTTTACCTGCAATTATATTGCTCAATGTGATGCGATAACCATAAATGGGATCTCCGCTATATTTTTATGATCTGAACAGAGTACACTAAACGGATTGAAAAACCCCCAGAAACTGTAAAAAGAAAAAAACAATCAAGCTTTCTACAAATAAAAGAGAAAAACGATGGCTATCGAAAAAAGCTGCAAATAACAGGCGAGTTCGTTAAAAACAGATTTAAAAAGCGTACAATTTTTAATTCATCCCGGCTGTTGTGCAAAGAATACTATTAGGCACCTAGCTATATTTGCTCATGTTACACATCAATTTTCCCGATTTGAATGCAATAAAAAGTTATGATTATAAATTGGATAGAATTTAGCTGATATTAATGTGACTATATTGCGAATACATCATAAAAGTAGCATCCCCGCACTCGGAAGGTTACACACGACGAAATACGTCGACATCTGGCTGATTCTGTTAACCGGAAAAAAACATTAATTTCCATGTTTGTGTTGGTTAGTTCCATTCTTTTCCTTCCTTTGAGTGCTTTTCCTTGAATTTTACCATGTGCTGCTAAATTAAAAAGACTTTCTTCTCGAATTTTATGCGCGATAAATTTAGTTGCAGCATTTCGAAAAACTTTATTTTTCTCGGATAAAACGAATAGTGAAACATTCGAGAAATAACTAAAAACTTTATGTGTATATATTTTATAATAGGAAATAGAAATTTTTCGGACTAGTTTTGAGGTTGTCGAGAAAAATACTATTAAATTCTCCCTTTTATCGAACAATAAACTTTAATGTATGGCGAAGGCTCAAAAAATGGTTCACAATAGTTTGCGATGTACACTTAAGAGGGTCCAATTTTATTATTTTTTTTACGAAATTATCGGGTTAAACGGGGTTAACTTTCCCTTCAGCTTACAAAAACCTCCGATAAACTACCGTGTTGTTATTGTAACTTTAACGTTTCGGGTAGAAATATTAATTTCCTAAATTACTTCTATATTAGTATAAAGCTTAGTCATTTGTACGAAAAAAAAAAAAAAAAAAAGGAAATCTGGCCATGACAATCGCCATTCCCTACATGGATACAAAGAGCTAGCTGAAAGCCGCCTAAAATCCTGTCGCAGCTTTCTAGCTACAGTGGAGGACCTCAAAAACGAAGGTCACACTGAAAGGCTTCGGATGTGGAGTACAAGCACAAAAGAGAAACCAAAAGAATCTCTCCCAAAAAGCGCCTGCCTGAACTATATACTATGGAGAACACTAAACAGATCGCGTAGCAGTACAGCTAGAACGAGACATGATTTAATAAAATGGGGTTTGACGGATAACGTTGAAATGATTGTGGCGAACCGCAGGATAATAAGCACATATTTAATTGTAAATTATTTGGAATTTTTGAAAGAAAGAAGCTCTAAATCAGGATATTGACGAGGAAACTGTCAAGTTTCTAAAATTTTGGACGACCGGAGGCATTTAAACCGACCGGATACGCTCTAATAATAATTTGTACGAATGATTATTTAAAAAAAGAAACAATGTTTTTCTGTTATTAATTTAAGTATATGTGTTTCTCATATTTCACGTCGTTTTTGTAATTTTATCAATTCACTTTTTTTAAGTATTCATAAATTATTTCCTAAATATTTTAATGAACGAAACACTCGTTCGACCAAAGGCAAATAAATTATTCTTTGCATTACACATTCGTACTATTTTAGTTACAAAGATTTACAAATAGAAAAAATTATTAATTTCATTTTGACACACATTTTGAAAACATGCAAATAGTATTCGTTAAGATTTTTTCTTACGTAGAATTTTAAGTAGGCGCATCAAAAAATTGGAAATTAAAAATTGTTTTACGCAAACGAATTTACGGACAATTGATTAAAATTTAATAGGATTAAGTTAATGTTTTGCAGGATTTCATTATTAGGACTTCCACTAAATCTTCTCGATTTCTTAATTTTTTGCAATAAATTTTTTATAATTTAGCTAAGTGTTATTTTTTCATTATTTGTAACTTTTTTTTCTCGTAACAAATAATCGGTTTGAAGATAAATCATATTTCTGTTTTACATTCAAGGTTATAATTACAGACTGACTGTTATTTCACATGTTTGTTAGAATTTTTTCTGTTCCCCCCCCCCATTATATGCGCGTGTTTTTCTGAATTAATTGTTATACCGGCTGATACGATTGATTATTTCTGTAAAAACTAAAATTATTTATAGTGAACAGTAGTATGTTAATATAATTATTTTATTGATGTTTCGGACAGCTTACACTAACTAATACCGGAATAAAATCAAACGAAACGATAAACATAGTCCTAATTTAAAGTTGTTTGCAGTTTCGTTAGTTTGGTTTTATTCCAGTAATGGTTAATGTAAGTTATCCAAAACGTCAATGAAGAAGCTATATTAAAACGGTGTTCACTGTAAATAATTTTAGTTCTCATATTAACTACTATGAAAATTTTAAATATTTAATTTATTATTTCTGCTTAAAAGTTCTAATACTGTAAAAAGACACATGTCCGAAGAGGTCAACAAGAAATTATTCGAGCAATTAACCAAAATATATACCCTCCCTATATCAAAATAAAAGAAAAAAAAAAAGGCTTATCCGGAGGAAGAATATATACAAGTCATTGAATCACGTGCTGGAGTTCAACTGCTATCACTAAATCATACAACTTTTTGTTTATGTACATATGCTTCAGAAGTCATGAAAACCTGTACGAATGAAGAGAAAATAAATGCGGAATTAACTAAATGAGATTATGTAATGGGAAAATTTTCCAATGACGCCAACTGCCAAAAGGGGCAGCAGAAACGTTTTCAATGGTGTATAAGTTTTGACAGAAAATTTTCGAAAACACCCTGTTACAAAGATCTATTAAATTACTATTGATTTCTAACCTATGCGTAGGTTTTAATAAGCGAATGAAACTCAAAAAAAAAAAAAAAAAATTAACCTCATTAAAAGGAAATACTTAATCTTTTGATAGCACCAGCATTACCTTTAAACGCTAGTAATGCATTACAAAACAATGTATGGAGAATGATGAAGAACAGTACAATACGCTATTGATAATGAAGATGAAAATTTAAATTTAAATCTAATTAACTACGTGTATTTTTATTTATTAAAAACTATTTATTTCTTATTTATTTTGTTTTTTATTCCATTTTCTTCCAACATTAACAGTAAAATATTTTTACCTGGATTTTTCATATAAATACTCCATTGTGTGAGTTTCCTAATGTAATTATTTTATGACTAAAGTTGTTTTCAAGTTTTTATTTTATTAAGCATTAAATTTAATTCTGTCTACTTCTTACTTTTACTTAAAAACAGATTTTTATAATTTATTGTAAATTAGTAAAAAATTTAAGTTACAAATTACATATTAATGCACTGTATTATTTCAAGCTAATTCCATTATAAAAATGTCTAGCTTATTTTTTTTCGATTATGTTTGTCAAAAAGATTTATAACCACAGTCACTGAAAGTTACTATTTCTAACAGATGGAATTCGTGGAAGTGAAAATTATAAACAACAGGAAGAATTAAAAATTTATTTTTATAGCTAAAATTATAAATAATCAAAAATAATGGATTCTACAGTGTCCATTTTGGGTGTCAAATTACGCAATATAAACAAAGTCATTAAATGTTTTTTTATATATATATATATTAGCGACCTTTAAAAGGTAAACACGAGATTATTTTTGGCACAAGTGGATATAAACTATTTTTTTAATACAGTAATATAACGATGAAGAAACATTCTTCAACATTTGTAAAAATTAATCCAGCATTACTGCAACGATTACACGAAAATTATTTACAAATATGTCGCGTTAATTTTAAATAAGAACATATGTACATGGCCGTGTGTGTATGCGAGTATGAAAACAAAAACAATAATCGGACTACTTACTCGAAGTCGTTTTATTGTTCTATTTGCTCGTTGGGTCGGCGTCAGATATTCTTCACTTCCCACGTTCAAACTGCAATGATGTATATACTTCATGGTTCTGGCGCTGTAAGTCGTCCCGTTATGGGCAAATGGAGAATGTCTGCTATTACCGCAGACGCTATTACAACTACTGCTGAAACTTTTATCCGAGTCATCGTCATCATTATCCATAAATAAAATTTGCGCTCGTTCCAGGGTTTGCTATAAAATGAATAAAAACATTGCCACTGTGAAGAGAAACTAAGATCGAATTTCTTAAAGAACATATTCGTGAAAGCTAATTACGATCGAAAACGGTCAAGAAAAACTAATTTTTGCCCCGTTTTATTCGAATTTCGTCTAATAGGAAAATTCAAATTCCTTAGTGAAAATTTATATTACACATTATTACACGTAGAGTCGTAAAAATAAAATGAAACTAGAATATTGTAATTACTGTTATACGATTAAAAAATTAACGTTCACCTTATTTGAATGCTTAACCGTAATTTGAATTTCTAAAATTTAAAATACTAAAACGTATATTTATTATTAAAAGCTGATCTATTATTACCTAGTCAATTATAATTTACCACCATACATTATATATAAACTCCACTACAAATCATATTTCGTTTTGTGCTTTCTTTCGTAAACAACTTTACTTTTACCATTTGTTTAATGTAAAACTGGAAAGGATATTTCCACTTACTAAATTTCTCTTACAAATGTTGTTTTATCACTAATCAGTTTTTATGAAATTTCCATTCTAGAATTCTTCCAAATTTTCATCTCCAGTAAACTCGGATATCAAAATTCGTATTTTTTAATAATAAGCAATAAACTCTGAACTAAATTCGCATTTTGTATTAATCATTTTTGACTGTACTTTATATCTTCTTCTTTTTTCTCTCCTCAACCTTATGGTTGGTGGGTATTAATATGGCCATGTTAGATCTGTCTTCAGGAGCAGGCACGTGCTTTTATGATGGCATAATTTTCACCGTTTTTTATTTGATCCATACATCTAAATCTCGTACTTTTTATACACATACATACACACCCACACCCACATATATATATATATATATATATATATATCATGTCACACATAACTTTAATGTAAATAAACTCACAGGATTAATTCTATTTAGCATTGCAAAAGCATTCGACACGACTTGGCACGACGGGCGGATTTACAAAATGTTAAAATATAATTTTCCAAGATATTTAATCAAATTAATTAGAAGTTATTTACGCGATAGAACCTTTTACGTTTCACTACAAGATGCTAAATCAATGACCAGAACTTCCGTCGCAGGGCTCCTCAAGGTAGTGTGCTGGGGCCTTTTCTCTTTGCAATCTACTTGTCCGATCTCTTTAAGTTGCAACACACGAGTATGGCTTTATATGCTGATGATACGGCTATATATTGTAGCTCATTTAAAATGTCTACTATTTATAGTCGTCTGCAGCTGCACAGTTCCCGGGTTTTAAAATTTTTGGAAAAATGAAAAATTGAAGTTAATCCAACTAAAATAGAAGCTATAATTTTTACTCGTAGATGCCCCATCCCTCCAAGGCAATTGAATATTAAAAGCGCTAGGATTAAGTGGGCCGGTCATGTTCGATGTCTAGGTGTAATTCTAGATAAGAGATTATCTTTTAAGGAACACTTAAAACACGCTGAAGCGAAAACAAATCGAACTACTGCAGTACCCAATTATTAATCGAAGAGATCTTACTTAAACATTACAAACACAAGCTTATTATTTCTAGAAGCATTATTAGACCAATATTGGCTTATTTAGCTTCAGTTTGGTGCTCGATTTCAAACTCTAATTTTAATTAATTTAAATTACTACAAAATAGGTGTTGTCGGTGTATTTTAAACGTTCCCCGCTGGACTAAAATTGATAATACGTATAATTAGTTATAGTCGCCTTATGTAAAAGATTTTATAATTAACATAGCAAAAAATCTTTTTCATCGCTGTTCCTACCATAACAATATACTTATCAGGAATATAGGCGATTACAATTCCGATGTACATTAAATATAAGCATCGTCGGATTGAACTCAATTTAGTTAGTCAATGATACCGTTAACTGTGAAGTAATGTTTATAATGGTATAAATTTGATTATTTTGTTTTTTTTTGTTATACTTTTTGCCCTTTGTTTTTTTTGCATAGTATTTATATTTTCGTTAATTGTAAGCGTTCTACTTTTTTATCACTAATGTAATGCGCGTAAGTCTCTTTCGACCTCGTACGCATTTTATGTTTATATATACTGTGCAACTCTGTAGTTAGCTAAATATACGTTCTGTTCTGTTCTGTATATACATACTATGTAAGAAAATGCATTTATCTTCTAATGTAAGAAATCAAAAAATCACTGCCAGTAAACATTTATAACAGTAACTTTATGATTTTTTACATAAATTACGAAAGCAGAAATATAAATTATACTTATCATCTAAATTTTGTAAATTTTATTTTCATAATAATTATAGTCGGGAAAGGCAAGCAGCGTTTTAAAAGCCGAGCAGAATTCGTGAAATCTTACAAACAAAAAAAAGTAGTGACATTTAAAAATACAAGTATATGCTCATTTGTTAAAATTATAATTTTATTAGAAAGCAGATGCGTGTATGCGATGAATTTAATGGAAAATTCCGGAGCGTTTAAATCGTGTCATCAAAGTGTAGAGGAAAATTATACTGGACGAACATAAAAAATGATTTTGCTAAATAATGACCTTTTTCGATATCGCCCATGCGCATTTTGAAATGCCACTTGTATACACATATATGTATACGTATGTATAAATATAATTTATTAGAGATGAAAAAGTTTTATATTATTATTAAAAACATTTTTGACGGAAGATTTTTAAAATTCTAGGTTTAATTTTTTCAAAAACGTAACTTAAAACTATAAAGTCGGAAAGAAAGGAAAAAAAAATTGATTGATTATTTCTTACCACTTTTAAGATGACAATTTAACAAACTGCGATTTTTTAAAATAAATTGTAAATATTTGTTATTTAAAATTAAGCGCTGAATATTTCCCGTGAAAAAAATACTATTATAATCTTTTTTGATTATTAAAATTAATATTACTGAATAAAATTATACGACAGGCTTTAAATTTTAGCATCTACTGTAAGCTGGAAATCCCATAAAATAAAATAATTACCACTTAATACATGAAAATTGATTGTATAAATATTATTTCAATTAAGTGAATATAAAATAAAAAAAAATAAAAAATAAATTTTAAAAATGGGCTTTTATTTATGTACTAAAAAGTACAAATATTTTTCAGAATATTTTGTAGTTTCAGATTTTAATGTTAAGATGCGTATCTGGTAGTCGCACACTAATAAAGTTATTTTGTATTATTTAGCGCATAAATAAAAAACTATTTTTAAAAATTTTTGTTTATTTTTTTTATTTTTTAGTCTGAACTTTTTACTGTGTATCTCAATAAAAAACAATAAATTTAGAATTTAATTTTATTTTTCTTTATTTTATTCAATATCTTGATTATAAGACATCTACAGAAATTTGAATTACATTTTATTAAATAACGGATCACATTCATTCAATTATATTGTCTTTTATTTTTCCTAGAATAAATACGGAATCCTCAGCACATGAAACACAATGTTTGACCAATAGCGATCTTTCCAACAAGCCCGAAAAAAAAAAGGAAATTTTTGAAACTTCCGAGCTTTCGGCGCGCCAAGGGTCTGATTTTAAAGTTGGAAACCCAAATGTTCCAAAGTAAAGAAATACACAAGGATGCGCATTTTTTTAACCTTGCTCAAAATTTTTAGCTATAAAGCTGAGCCACGAGCGGAGGCTCACGTCATTTTTTGTGCTTTTTTAAACTTTTAGTAAACTTCCAATGTTTTGTTAAGAAAATGAAATATGAGTTTACTCCCGACAAATAGCGCTCTTTCCAACAGTATATCCATATGCCCGGAAATAAAAAATATTTTTTTTCAAAATTCCAAACTTTCGACTCCCCGAGGGTCTAATTTTAAAGCTGAAAACCCAGATGTTGCATAATATTGTATTGTCATCTATAACAAGGATTTCTGCAAAAGGACACTATTTTAATTCATCGAGAAGTAGGTGAAAAATGGTTCGCAAGATTCCCCCCGGACAGACAGAATGACAAAGCGAGTTAAATTACAGCCTATAACAAAATTACTTGTTTTCAACAAATCAATTATTGCGAACATTAGGAATATTTCATGCGATAAAAGTTATACTCTTGTATATTACTCCAAAATATATTATTCCTTATCAAATTATTTTGTACTTTCTAGTGCATTTTTATTAAATTTTTAGAATAAATATTGAAGTCGGTATTTTTGTCTTTTAAAAATATTTTATTTCACCATTTCTAATGTAAATATTTCTGAAACAGTGGACTGGTAATGGTTAACGAAGAAGAAGAATACGAGGTGTGACAATTAAATAACCGGACTGCGAATGCCTTAGCCGTTAGGCTTGGCAAGGGGGAGCGAGAACGGAATGTAGTTGACTTTGACGCTTCCAGTGCACGTAGCACGTTATTCCGTCTTTCTACCTAGGTTAGTTTGCTTTTAACTCTTGCTTGAGTAAGACGTTCTCGCGCTGTAGTGCCGCAATTATGATAAGCGTAAAAATTGAGCAGCACATTAATTTGAAATTTCTCGTGAAATTAAAAAAACCTGCAACTGAGTGCTTTTAATTATTAAAGAAGGTATTTGGAGATAATTGCATGTCACACACTCAAGTTTTTGAAGGGGCACAAACGATTTTTAGAAGGCCAGGAAGTTGTTGAAGATGAACGTTCTGGTCGACCTGTGACATTAAGAACTGATGAAAACATTCAAAAAATTAATGAAATTGTGCGTAAAGACTGACATTTCAGTGTTCGGATGATAGCAGATATGATGAACATTGACAGAGAGACAATAAAAAAAATTTTGCATGAGGATTTGCAAATGATGAAGTTTGTGCAAAAATGGTTCCAAAAAACCTCACACACGAGCAAAAAGAGAATAGGAAAAACATTTGCTCTAACATTATGGAACAATTCACAGAAGATCCTGAACTAATTGAAAAAATCATCACATGTGACAAAACGTGGATTTTTTACTACGACCCTGAAACAAAACGTCAATCCATGCACTGGAAGACCCCCACATCGCCAAGGGCTAAAAAAGCTCGAATGAGCAAGTCGAAACTGAAGGCCATGCTCATCGCTTTTTTCGATATTAAAGGTATCATCATGATTGAATGAATATCTCAGGGTCAAACGGTAAACCAGAAGTATTACATTAAGGTTCTGACAAAGCTTAGAGAAAGGGTGAGAAAAAAAAGACCAGATCTGTGGAAGAACAATTCGTGGATTCTGCACCAAGGCAATACGCTCTTTGTGAAACAGTTCTTGGCGTAAAAAAGCATTACTGTGCTCGACTATCCACCGTACTCACCAGACCTCGCTCCAAGCGACTTCTATCTGTTCCCAAAAGTGAAAAGTGCATTGAAGGAAACACATTTTCAGTCTGTTAAAAACGTAAAGGCAAAAACGGCAGACTTACTGAAGAAGGTGACACTTGATGACCTGCAGCACTGCTTTTAACAGTGGAAAACTCGTATGCAACGGTGTATAGATAGAGAAGGAGAGTATGTTGAAGGGGTTTAAAAGCCAATTGTAATAAAGTCCGGTTATTTAATTGTCACGCCTCGTATGAATAGACCAATCTAAAATAATGCTACATTCAGCACTTATAAAGCTTGGTTTTAGTTCAAGAGTAATGTTTAAATTCAGTGTCAGCATTGAGTTCGTAAATCGCATAACTATACTTGAATTCATATTTCCATTTCCATAAAAAACTAGCTGGCAATAATTTATATCGCTCGCTTTCATCGCCGTTTTAATTTTAAAATTTTGGATGCTCATACTTCTCCTGTTTTAATAACACTTTTTTGGCTATTTTTTGTTCGGCTGTAAAGAGATTACTCTTTTTAACGTTATTTCATGATTTTTAAGTCAGTTCTCCTGGTACTCTTAGGTACTCTATGGGATCACCACTGACTGATACGGTTTTTAATAAACGGAAGGAATATTCGAATTACTCCGCATGGTCAAAAGCTGCACGCACTAGTGTTAACACATATTTCTGTCAATGATGAGCTTGTAAATGGCGCTATGGCGGTTTTAGATTCGTTTTATTTATTCGAATCTGTATTTAACCGGAGTAATTAACACTGATAATACTTAATTCCTTGTCTTGATAAAAATTAGTTTTTGCCAAATTACATTTCCGTGGTAAATTGATATTATTTTAAGTGTCATTGGCGTTTGTTATGTTACTAAAAACTTATCTAAAGAGATCACATTTTTTTCACATTTCTGATGACTTCTCAGATTGTGTTCACCGATATTCATCAGATTACCGACTGGTACACTTTCCAGCGAACAAGGGGAATCATCAAAATCGGTATATTTGGAAAAAGTTATGTGCGAACAAGATAAAAAAAAAAACAGGAAAAAAAATACGCCCGACAATGTATTAACTCCTTTTTATTAAAATCGGTAAAAATACACTGTATTATGCTTACTAAACTACGATGTCTTCTAAGATTTATCTTTGCAGGTGAATTAGTTGGTGATACATCAGATTTATCGGGCATACTTAAACGCGGTCGAAATTCATTTTTTAGCTTCAGTGAACCAGTTCTGTTGAAACCTTTAGATTTTCTTAATACTGGTATCTGAGATTCTTTTCGATTTCGTTGATTCTGTGAGCACTCGTCTGTCATTTTTTAGTGACATCTAAAAATAAAATAAAATGAAAAAATGTAAATTAATATTAACAACGCATACGGCAGTTTCCTAATTAGAACTATTTGTATTTTGTGAGTTACACTTGGCTTTAAACAGAATTCTAAACTAATTTTCTATCAAATTATTACGAAAAAATTGTAAATCAGAATGAATGGACCTTATTTTAAGCTAAATTACACTACATGAAATGAACCAGGTTCAGCTACATCAAAGTAAAAACTCGTAAAACCGGTATCACGTTGCTGTTGTTTATAATTATTTAATTAAAAGGGTTAAAAGGTTATTAGAAATTGAAAATCAACTTTTTATTTAAACATTTTAATTTTTCTTTCGAAAATATTACGATGTCGATTACTCAATAATATTTTTCTTCTATTAAAGCATTTTTTTTTTTCTTTATAAAATCATACCAGATTATTTTTAATATCAATTTTTCGGGGGCTTCGTCAACTGTGGACATTAAAACTCAACGCAAGTGAAATTTTTATATATTTTCAGTGTGCGACAGTGGCATTCGAATTAAGTTCTACCTGAACGAAACACCACTGCCTAATCAAATATGCCACAGTAGCTGGCTTAATATCAGGCTAAATAATTTGTATTATAATTACAAATATTAAAAGTACAAAGAGAAAAGAGTAATTTTCATCCTTGATAATAAAATTTTTCTTTAAAAATTTGCGAAATATGAAATAAAATAACTCATAATCGTAATTATTTGTTTTTAAAGCTTCATAATTACTACGCAGGATGGCAATAATTTACCATAAATACTGCTTTAAATCGGCAGATAACGACGGCAAAATCTTCTTACGTTAAAGGTAAGAGACATATTTGACAGTTTTAAAAAGCCATAGTAAACTTCGAGTTTATTGGAGCTACTTAATTTACAAGTGCGGCTGGTGTATTAATATGTAATTCTTCATTCACGTTTTATAAACCCTAAATTAGTTTTTATATCTCGATAATTAGAAAAATGTTGTACTCTTTGATCTTACGTAGTGTTATGCTGCACGATCTCATACAAGGAAATTTCAATTCCATAATACTCTTTTCAAAATTTCAATAATTTACGAAAAAAAAATGTTATATATTTCACATGCAATGTCGCAATTAAACACTCCTCCTTTTATACATTTTAAATAAAAAATAAATCTCTAGGTAGATTAGAAGAAAAATAATAACTATTTTTTAAACAGAAACTATTTGATTGGTGAAAATTTGGTAGAAATTTAAATATGATTGTAAAGAAATGTGAAAAAAAATTATAGGTTGTTTATAGATAAAAAAAAAGTCATTTGCAATTGGTTCATTCGCACGATGACCTCGTTATCCGAGATTTGTTACATATAAAAACCGGTTTTACTATTAGGCAACACGATAATAGGTCGTCACGCCATTAGACAATTTAATAACATTTGGACTTGATCCATAAAATTATTCAATGCGAGCGATGATTATTTTTAAGTTGATATTTTTAACTTTAAAGAGAATTTAAATATATTAAACCCAGATTTCTTACATTTAAGTATTTAGACAAATACAATCTACTCAAAATATTCAATATATTAAACTAATTTACTATAAATAGACTAGTTTCAGGTTTTGAAATTCACAATCATGGCGTTATTAATTTGTAAATTTGTAAAACTGTTAGCGTCTTGATTATGGATTACAAAATTCAAAACTAGTCGGTTTATAATTAATTAATTTAATATATTCAGTGTTTTGTGTATATCTGTATTTGTTTATTTATTTTTGTGTATTGAGCGACACAAAAATGTATGTTGACGTAATTATAACTTTACCTAGACTTCTGAGTTATTACAATTTTCTTGAAAAATCTAAAGTAAAATTTAATAAGATATGTTTTTATTTCAGTGTAAAGATATATGTTTACTTTTATAATCGTTTATTTATAAACATTAACAAACTAACTGATTAATCTCTTTATTACGATAAAAAAATTGAAAACAGTTTTGTTGTTTGAACATAAGCCATATATTCATATAAAAAAATTTACAAAAGATGCTATTAAAAACAGTTTTTTGTGCCAACGAATCTTTTTGGCATTAGTAAATGTATTTTAAATTTATTTATTAACTTTAAATGTAAACACCATACGTACTTACTTTTGTATACTTTTACAATTTAACATATTTAACTACCAATTAAAAGTTAAAAATAAAAATTATTTTTAAATTATTCTGTATTTCGATTTTTACTGAAAGGTTTACAAAAAAATTTAAATATTATCTGGACCAATGCTCGTAAACACACATCATACCTGAACCTAAGGTAAAAGGGTAATATTTTTCCGCTCACAATTTTTGTAAATTAGTAACATATATAACCGTACACATTTAAACCAGCGAAAAATGGGACACTATGCGTTAATCAGTTACAGATAAATGTAAGGTACCACAGCAACTTACGGGTTAGTTTTACTAAATAACCACATAAAACAATACATTTATTGTATGTGACTGGCGCAAAAATTGCAGACAGAAAGAGACGGTAACATGAGCTCGTTATAAACAGCAGTAGTTAAATATGAACTGAATACAGCGAAATAAACTAGGTTTCGTACACATTCTCATTTTAAAACTACCACGCTTGCACAACAGTCACACATTGCGGCCTTGCTGTGAACGTGAAAACAAAAATAACTAACGGTATCCATCAAACCATACTAATAGTATACATATTGAATAGCTTTGTAACCGATTTTTATTATTATTATAACTATTTTTACATTAATAATAGCTAAAATTTTTAAAAGAAACTTATTTTAGATATTATAAATAATGTAAATTTTGTTTTATTGACCGCAGTTTTTTTTTTTGTAGCTTATAAAATTTGCGTTAAATTATGTCACGGAATAAAATTTTAAACATAATACGAATTGGTTTATAACATAAATAGATGAAATACAAAGCGTAATAAAGTTTTTGAAATAAAATTCGATTTTTAATATCACTTTATGTACTTCATGTATTAAATTAACTTTTTAAAAAATTGAAAAATAATGACGATGATAATAAATAAAAAGGTCGTTTGAATTATTATTTAATTTTTGTAAGACATTAGAGTTCTTATATAACTTAATTATAGTTTTTAGTTTCGAAAAAATTGTATAACCAAAATTAATAAGAACAGAGAATCATTACGGTAATTATACTTATCTTTAGACCTACTAGTTAGTATTATAAATAATTTGCGGACAACTGTGTTTAAAAAATGAAATATATTTGTTACCAAAAATAAAACACTTCACTTTTCGGACGGATTATACTGACCATCCATCAGAAGCGAACCCTGTTGGTCAGTATAATCTGTCCGAAACGTTAAGTGTTTTATTTTTGGTAACAAATATATTTCATTTTTTAAACACAGTTGTCCACAAATTATTTATAATAGTTAATCACTGTGAAAGTTTTAAACGTTTCTCACCGGTTAGTAATTTAATATTCTTAATTCGCTGGTTATGGGATAATATACCGATACAATAATTCCAATACAGTGTCGCTATCTGTGATTAACATCCTTATCGTAAACACAACAATATATTCCTAATGGACTCTATTATTTTATAGGCCCACTATTAGTATTAATATCTATTTATTTATTTTTTTTAAATTTCATACATTATAAATATAAACAGTAATTTGTGTTACTAAACTCGTAACAGTAAATGGTAAATTTAAATTGCGTTACATTAAAATTTTACCAAAATTTTATATAAAGGAGAATTTTAATTATGTTCCAATATTCACAAATCTCATAATCAGCTCGATAAACATAAAACACAAATATCTAAAATGTTGACACTATAGATAATCGAAACACTAAATTTTCCAATATTTACGAACAACAAAAAAACTTTTAAATATATATACTAATTATATTAATCATGCCGAATATGTGTTACTTTTAATTTTCACTTTTGCGACATTTTACATCAAAACGACCATTATAAAATGTTTTATCACAAGTCGCAATTTAACAAATAGGCATTTAGATATACCAGTATAAAACAATGTAATATTAATTTTAAATACTTACAAAAACGAGTTACTTTTTTCTGATGAAAAGAAAATGAAAAAATTTCGCAACCGTAATTCATCCAAAAGTTAACTACTTTTTTTCAATAACATAAACATCGCTGTTACTTTCACCGAACTAATTCGATATTTACATCGATCGCCTGCAATGACGACCTGATTTTAAAAAAAATGTAGATCTGTTATCGTTTTTGTTAACTCCATTATATTAAACGGAAAGGGCGATCTGAAGAAGTATATTCAAAAAAGAGCTTCAAAATTTTATGTAAAAAGAAAAAAAAGATGTTGCATTTTATTACGTAAAAATTAAGGGCATTTTATAACATTTATTATAGTCTGAAATTTGTTCAGCAAATTACAAGGTTTTTTAATATACTGTTTCTTAAAAGTAATAAAAATATAGCGTTAAAACTGAGCATTAGTGAACAAATTTATAATAATCTAAACAGATATTTAAATATTAACACAACACATATAATTAAAAAATAAATGTAAAGATTGTGGCCTTTTTAATGAGCAAAAAAGTTATCCGCTAATATTTATAAGAAAAATTATCCTGAAAATAAATGAAATTAAATAAACTTTTATGAGGAAAATGGATATTAACGAATTAGATTTATTTGTGGATTTAAAATTTCAACAATACAAAAATAGACAAAGAATTTGAGGATTTCTTTAGAAAGAATTATGTAGATGCCAATAGATGAAGAATTTTCATTTCAGTAAAAACGTGGAATAAAATTTTTACAAAATTCAAGTAATTCATTTTCTGTTTACTATAAACAGACTTGCTATATTCATATAGTAGTAGTAAATAGAAATGTTTTTGGACAGCTTTTATGTTTAATTTTATAGGATTATATTGTTTTATGCTTTTATTTAATTATCCAAAATTTCGTTTGGAAATCATTAATTCGGATAAGTGGAGTTTCACCGTGTATTGAAAAACCGATAGAAAGTAGGTTCGGAATTTTGCAAACATTTAACTCTACCCTTCTATTTATAACTTTATAGTTGACGTTGATCAAACATTTAAGTTCCTGCATCGCTTCTGAACGTTTCTTTTTCTGCTCTTCGCTTTTACTAACTGATTTTCAAATACCTTATTGTCAGGGATGAATCCAGAGTAGGTTCGGGGGGCGGGGGGCAATGCCAGAACCGGTGCCGGATTAACCACGTAACAAGAGTAGTAATTGCTACAGGCCCCGCGCAGAAGGGGGTTCCGCGTATCTAGATCTACTTCCATCTGAGCATTATTTTTTGAGTGAAATTTATTAAGTCGTCGTATATTGAATTTACTTGATGATACTAAAACGTGAAACGTTACACCTTTTCCAACCAAGACAATCCATTGCAGACGATCGGTAACTGATTATTTCGCTGGCAAAAATAAAACACATAATTTCATAAGATAAAGGCATAAGTTCTACAAAAAGTCGCTTGTACAAATATACAGAATTTTAATCGGCCTGATAATTGGCTCTACAAAAAGTCTAACTTGTGCGAGCACTCAGTGTGGATGCGTAGTAGAACTGAAATAGCTCGATTCATAATGTTGAAATTGTCTACTTATTTGTAAGACTTACAGTTCACATTATTTTTATTATAATTTACCAATCATATACCAGACAATTATTTTCTAGTAATAAGTTTATGTAAGTTATAAAAGTAATGAGAGATTTCCTGCAATTAAATTTCTCATAGCCATTTCATAATCCTGACATGGTAAGATCGTTACCAATTTCATTCACAAATAATTTGCGGTCTAACATATTCAAACTTATGCCCATAAAGGAAAAGGGTACACGTCATATTTATCAAAAACAACATGTGAGGAATTTATCAAATTAATTGCATCAAGCATGCTGGATCAAATTATTTGCGAAATTAAGAGATCCAGGTACTATTCAGTGTCATTAGATTCTAGTCTAGATATATCGCATGTAGACTAACTGACTCTGATAGTGCGTTATGTTCTACCATCTGGGCCAGTTGAGAGACTTGTTAAGCTCTTAGACATGGAAGGCCATACTGCTGAACAACTTGCCCAAAGTTTATTAGATTTCTTAAGTAAGAATGACATTGATACCAAAGATTGTCGTGGACAAAGCTATCGCCAGCAACATGAGCGAAAAATACAGCGGCCTGCAAGCACGAATTAAAGGAATAAATAAGTATGCAGAATACATTCCCTGTCTTGCACGTTCATTAAATTTAGTTACTAAATGCACTGCAAACTGTTATACAGAAGCAATATTTTTTTTCGATTTTATTGAAAATCTTTATTTTTTTTCTACTTTTACATATCGTTGGGGTCTTATTACGAAAGCTCTTACTTCGAAAATTCCGATTTTGAAAAGGTTGTCGGATACACTAGATGGTCCGCCGGAGCTGATGCTACGAAGGCACTTTTATGTGGTTTTACCACTGTCAAGCAAGTGTTAGATGACATTTGCAATAATATAGATCAAAAGGCAGAGTGTTGTAATCAAGCTTACGGACTAGTTTCAAAGATAAATAAGTTGGAAATAGGAATAATGGCAATTACGTGGAATGGTATCCTGGAACGCGTGCAAGCGACTAGTGCGTCGCTGCAATGGTCTAATATAGATTTAATACAGGGTACACGTCCCTTATAAATCATTATATGGATATGTCCAAACAATGCGATCCACGTTTTCAGCTATTGAAGCAAAAGCCAAAGATCTGATAGGCTGTCATGAATATCAGCAACAGACTTCAAGATGGCGTAAGTGAAACACAAAGTATGATCATTTTAGTGGTTCTAGTCAGCGCCGTCTTTAAGAGTTAGGGGCCCCTAAGCCTCGCCGTTTGGGGGCCCACTTAAAGAAAACGATTTTATGCAAAAATGCAAATTTCAGCACGACGATCGACGTGCATCACCACCGAAACAAAATGGAAGCTACGTGACGTTTCATTGGCCCGAGTTGCCAACCCACTAACTTCGCAAAGGGAGTATTCTTGTTTTCGGGAGTCGAAAGGTATTCTTCCGAAGACAAGAGCATACCTTTTGTTTGTCAGCAGAGACTAGATTTTTTTAAATTTTGAATTTCCCTCCCCGATTCCGCCATATTTTAACATAGTGGCGCTTTAGTCTGTTTAAAAAACAAGTATGAACTTGCAATCAACACAAGAATCAGCCTGATCAAGTTTCAACGTCTTGCTTTTTAAGTAAACAGCGTGATGACCAAGGACACCATGTCAACACTAAAATGCATGGCACCCTCGCAACACTTTTACACGAGATTAAACAACTCTGAAAAAAGAAAGAAGAAATTAGTGTATATAATAAGTTGTAGAGTATGTTTCGGCGAAAAGTATACTCCAACAAAAATCGCCGTTTACCAACACATGAGATTGGCAGTTCTGGGAAGAAAAAGGTGTTAAGGTTTTAAAGATTATTTGGAAATTAATCAGTTAACAAATTAAAAGTTTTATTCATAGCTCCATTGAAAGAAATCAATAAATACGCTGAATATATGTACCTTGCGCTGAATATTCCTTAAATTCAATCGGCGTTAAAAGCGTAGACTGTAATAATCTAGTCGCAACATTTTTTTATTTAGTGTTAAAATTATATACTTTTTTCTCGGCGTCGGCGTACAGGTGGCAAAAATTAGTATCTATCTTAAATAGTAAAGAGAAACTGATAAAACCATTATCTGATACCAGATGATCAGCCCGAAGTGACGTTCCTAGTGCTGTTCGTGGAGTTATTGCATTCTTTCGCAACTTTTGAGTGATACATCGCAATCAAGTGAAACTAGACTTGAGTCTTCGAGTTTATTTAATAAACTAACTCAATTTTATAATATTTTTTTAACTATTGTTTGGGATGACATATTATTAAAAATAAATTCAACTAGCAAAACTTTACAAAAAGGAAATATAGACTTAGCTGTAATTGTGAACTTGTTCGATTCTCTAGAAAAATATTTTCATAATTTGAGAAACAAGTTCGATGATTCTATGAGCGAACCAAAAAAACATTTATTGAAAAAAATGAAATAACAATTAGTGAAAAAAACGATAGACTGAAAGCACGAAGTGTTAGATTAACGAGATTCAAGGGAAAAAGACGATGATAGCGTTTTCAACTTTTTATCCGATTGTTGATTCTCTTTGCGTTAATATTAAAAAACGAAATTTTGCATATGATAACATAAATGACAATTTTAGTTTTTTTTTTTTTGCATTTACAAAATAGGCGGATGAAACAATAAAGAAAAATTGTAAGTAAATTTTACATAGAATCATCAGAAAAGAAGAGCAATTTATCTATAATGGACTTGTACACCCGAATAGAAAAAGAATTTATAGTTTCTACTTCTCCTAATATAGAAATATGCTTTCGAATATTTTTAAGTATGATGGTCACAAATTGTACCGGGGAAAAAAATTTTTCAGCATTGAATTTCTAAAAAATCAGCATAGGAGCACACTGCTTGATAAAAGACTAAATAGTTTAGCAATAATGTTTATTGGATCTGATGATGACACTGGTAAAGTTTTTTTAAAGTTTGAGTTAACACTTTCTTTTTTCCAATATTAATATCAAGTCCTAGCGATTCATACGATGAATTAAAACACGTGAGAAAAACCAGCAATTCATCTGCAGTATGGGCTACTATAATACAATCATTTGCATAATGTAAATCTGATACGTAAAATCTGCGACGTTTAGAATTTGATTTTAATCGTTTTAAATTTGAAAGCCCGCCGTCAATATGCTAATGCCACGTTCATGCATTTCTTTATCAGTAATAGGCATAAAAGCTGGTGTAATATAAATGAACAGTATCGCTGCTAGCGAGCAACCTTGTTGCACGCCTGTTTTGCCTTTAAAGTTTTCCGCATACTTTTCTGCATTAAGGACTCGGCAAGTGTCGTTAAAATAAAATGAGGATATTGTGGATATTATGTTCACTAATTTATTTGGGCATCCGAATTTTTTTAGTGTTAGTCATAGAACGTCTCTATTTACCGAGTCAAACGTTTTTGTTATATCAATAAATGCAAGATATAGGTTTTGTGCCTACTCGATACATTTCTTCTTTATTTTTCTTAATATAAATATCATATCTACGGTCCCTCCATTTTGCCTGAATCCTGCTTGCTGGAGTAATATATTCGATAATTTTGCTAACTCTGTTAGTTAGTATTTTGCCTAAAATTTTTCTCATAGTTGCAGTTAATGCAGTCCCTTGATAATTTGCAAAATCAGTTTTTGCTCCTTTCTTCTTATAAATAATTACTATTACACAACGTCTGAAATGTGGTATACATTCCAATGTTCTTATCTTTTCAATTAACTTATGCACCAGGATAGCAAGCATATCATCGCCATATTTATGTAATTTAGCCAGAACACCGTTTTCATCCGCAGCTTTATTATTTTTTAGTTTTTTTTTATTAACTGCTTCACTTCTTAAATTTGAAGGATATTATCCGCCCCAAAAATTCACTGGGTACTCGGGAAGCATATTAATTGCACATCAATCTACAGTTATGTTTCTATTTAACAGTTCTTCATAATACTCTTTCTAGCTGCTGTTTAAAGGTGATCACTGTTCCTAGAACCGTATATGTCCTGAGTGGATTAGAAAAAAGGACATCAAAAGAATCATGACGCATGAAAATCTGTCTTTCCATGAAGCTTCTAAGTACGATAATTCATTAGTCTTTAAAGCTTGTTCATATGCAAATCGCGCATCGGTTTCTGTTCCTTTTCAATATACTCAATTCTAAAATTCTCCTATTATTCTTTCTTCATCTCCAGCTAAATCTTTGACGTTCCGTAACGGCCTAAGTTTTCTTGTAAGCCTACTTTCCGTTTTCCTTCTCTTCCTGCCTATCGTATTCCTTTTCTCTCCAATGGATGGACACTAAGTAAACCCAACCCATCCTTCTAACAATCCTTTTAACTTCCCTTCTTCTTCTGAATTTATTTCTTCCATCAATAATCTCTCAGCAGCCATCTTAGACTTGATATCATCCTTTAACGTTGACTCCTTTTCAGACTTTATTAACTCTCTTACTACTTTCTTCTGTGGTAACCTTTATCTTAGATCATTTTTATTCATTTCATCATCTTTGCACGCGCAAATACATTTTTCCTTCACCTTCTACATTAAATTTAATTCTATTCTATCTTAATGCTCTCCTATATACTTTCTTTTTTCTTTTACGTCTCTTTCCTTCCTTTTCATTTTTCAATGTGTCCTTTAAATTTAACATCTTCCAGTGGAATTGCCGTAGCCTTAAAGCTAATAGACTTGCCTTGGAGAGTTTACTTAATATGCATCAAATTCATATTGCCTCAATTTCCGAATCATGGTTGAAGCAATCTGAAACATTTCATCTTAAACATTTTTCCGTGATTTGTTTTGATAGAGTAGACGCTACAGTGGTGCTGCCATCCTTATTAGGAATAACATACATTAACTCTCCTTCGGCGTCACCTTCTCATGATCCAAACGTAGTTCACATTTCTATTCCTTCCATCCTTCCTTGTCCAATAAGCATAGTACGCACATATTTTCTTTCTAATTTTAATCTCAGCAATTGTCCCCTTCCCGCTTTTCTTAACTGTACCCCCCCCCATTATTGAAGGTGATTGGAACGCTCACTCTCGTCTTGGGGCTGTTCTGGTCGAAACAGTAATGAAACGGTTCTTGAAAACATTATCCTTCTGCACAATCTTATCCTACTCTATACAAAAACCCTTGTACTTTTTAGTGCAGCCGGTCTCTCCTTTTCTTTTCCTGATCTTGCTCTTAACTGTTCCTGGAAAACTCTTGATCGTACTTTTGAAAGTGACCATGTCCCCATCATTGTATCGTTCAACAGTCTTCCCCCGGCATCCTTTTACTTTAAGCCTCTCTATGCCTCCAAATAGTGTCGCTCTAAAACTAATTGGGAACAATTCAGTCGTTCTGTTGACTCTTCTTTTTTCCTTTTGCATCATAACTTAGATTCTACCTCAAAGTACAATTACTTTACTGATTCTATCTTACTCGCCCTTTCTTCCTCATCACCACCTGTTCCAGTGCCTATAAAACCTCCTCATCATACAGCTTCATCCTTATAGTGGAACGATAATTGCAGGGTGGCTTTTGAGACCATCGTCGCTATTTTTGGAACCTTACGTCGCTATTCCTCCTTTTCAAATTTTATGGACGCTTTTAATTTTTTGAAATTTTAAAAATTTGCCGATAATTTGGCTGACTTTTCACGCTCAGATAAGCCGCGATTTTATCCTCCGTTTCTTTCTGTTAGCGTGAATCAGTTAATCAGTTCTCCGAATATTGTGTCAATGATCTCACTTTTGGGGCACCCTGATCACAATTTATCGAAAACTGAAAGAGGTCTGCGGTTTACATTCTTAGCAGTAACTTCCTAACAACAAATATTATTTAAGTTCAGGTTTGACCTCCGAAAATATTCTGTATATGAAAATAAATGTGTTTTGGCTTACACCCTCTAGTGACAAAGAATTCAATGACCGCATGTTTCTTTAACCGAACAGATAAACCATCTTGTGTTTCCATTAGAATAAAACACGAACGTGGGAATTGAATGCAACTTAACTTGATGTGTTACTACAAAACATGTTAGACTTTCGCATGACACCATTCGCAGCTCTCTGCTCTCACTGCTTTCTTCAATACGTGGTAGGAGAGTTAATTCTGAATGGCTCTCGTATAAGAAATAATATATTAACCGAACTAAAAATTGAAGATGACTTTTAAAAAAAGGAATAGCGCAACAGCGCTAATATGCATCGGTCATAATATGTTATTTATAATACTGTTTATTTCACTTTCAGAAAAAGGAGAATTTTTTTTTAAAAAAATGTAATGGAAACTGGTGTTGTTAGCGCTGAGACGTAATCTTGCATTTTTGTTTTCGATAATAAAACGTAATGATGAGAATCTGATGTCGCAGTTATTAAAATCAGCTGAGCGTGTAATAATTTGAACCAAATAAATGTAACAGTATATCAGAATTGGATTCGGTACTGACATGTAACCAGACACAAAATATAACTGGAACAGTTTGTTTTAATAGTTAATAATTTAGAATAGTTTACCTTGTCTGGAATTTTTTTGCACCAGATGTAAAACGTGTTACTATTACTTAATAGACTATTACTAAATCTGACTTTTGTTCATCTCTGCGTTTGTTTGCAATTTCATAAATTGATGTAATATATACAATAGCGGAATTTAAAGTGTAAGGATTAAACAACTGAAATAAACTGATAAAAAATTTTACGATAGCGTTTATTTACGTATCACAGCAGTTTTATACAACAAAAGTCCAGAAAAAAACAAAAACAAAACATTAATCAGTACAGGTAAAATTTTACAGAATAAAATAAAATTGGAAGACCGACATTATATTTCTTATTCGATTGATTAATAAAATGAGGAAATATATGAGCGAAGTTTTACGTTAAAACCACACTTAAAAATAAAACGTACATTTAAAACTCAGCGATGAACAAAACGAATTAACAGTACTTAGAAAACTGATGGGTAAAAAATTAATTTTAATAATGTATATATTAAAATTATTTAAAAGAATTCGAGCAAAAGAGTCTATAATAGACGTTTAAATTTGTTATTCCAAGGAAGTTTAAAAAAAAGATATATATATATATATATCTACAAAAAAAAAAAAATTTGATTAGGGGTTCCAAATGGTGGTATTCACAAACCTAGTTGCAGGTAGTTTAGAGGTGTATTAGAAGTCTTAATCGCTCGACTATTCGTTTTATATATATATTTATATATATGTCGTCGCGTTTGGCTTAGTGGCTAGAGCGCTTGACTACCGATCTGGAGGTTTCGGGTCTGGTACCGAGCGATGACAAAAACATGCGCGCTAGTTTAGTACACAGCTGGGCTGCATCTGTAGCGCGATAAGCGACTGTAGTCAGTTCCAATTGTAGTCGTGAGAGTGCGCTAGCGTCGCATAGAAATATTCAGTCGGCGAACAATCGCATCAACGTGAGTAAATGCCAGTCGTCTTGGTTATCCTACTCTATTGATAATCTGTCTCACATTGTCGGCAGCATGGAAGCTAGGTTGCGCTCCTGCTTAAGTGCTTATTTATTGCGCAGCTATCTATCCTCTAATTCTCCTCCGAATTAGAAGATAATCTCATACTTGAAATGGAGTGAGAATAGACGATATGTATACATTAAGCTATATTTTGTTAAAATATATGCTCATTTAATTGTTACTAGGTTAAGATTGTATTTTTTCGGTGACGAATAAAAAAGAAAAACTTTAAAAGTAAATGCTGGTAAATTTTTGGTAAGCATTTACTGCGAGTGAGAAAAAAATTGGAATGTTAATCATTAGAATATGTAATCAAGAGCATTACATAGTACAGACACATAAAAAATTTTATTTAGATAATTTCTGGGAGAATAGTAAAAAACAAATTTTACGTATTAAAAAAAAATTTCGTGTAAATATTTTGAAACGGTCAATTTCAAAAGTAATGAAGATTAAATGACAATGAGGGGTGAATTTTTTTTTGGGGGGAGGGGGGGGGGGGGGGTGACCCAGAATGTGGAAAATCTTACGTGACCTAACTACGCGAAAAATAATTATCAATATTTAGAAATGCTAGGCACATGTCGAAGATAATATGAAAATTATTTTTACCGGACATACAAATATAACAAAAATAAAATATTAGGTAAGATAAATAAATGTGCAAAGGTCAGTATTAAATTTAAAACTAAAATAGGAAAATAAAATACTGTTATTTGAGATTGCAACACCGTGTTAATTATGGAATGATAAAGATGACTCGATAAATAGTGAAAATGAGATTCACACGATGTTCGACTGTTACTGGAAATCCTTGTTAGACCTGAAAATAGTATTTCAACTTATTAGTAAGTGGTTTTTACCTTGATAATATATAAGTATACAATTGAATAATCATAATTATGTAATTACGTATATTTTCAGTGTAAGTTGAAGCAAATAGTACAAACAGGTATTAGCAATTTAAACCCGATCAAAAAACATATACATCACTTTGAGTAACTTTAATTAAATAAACGATAAATAATTTTAATTAAAATTTATAAATATATTGTGTCATAAATCATTAGCAGAATCTAAAATAAAATTTGAAGACAGTTTGGTTTGATTCTATATTGCTGATCTAATAATTTTTTGTTCAGGAGGGAGTTTATATGGGTAAATGACAGAAATCATTTTTTTTTCGATATTTACGTTTAAGTATAATGTATTTTGCGGGTATTTTAAAAATACTGATTATTCTTTCATTTTTTTTCTCCTTTTTTCAATGGTCATATAGACATTTTTGCTGGACGATGATATCTTGGAAAACACTGTTCTCCTTTCTATAGTTTCCTTGACTTTAATAAAAGCGCTAGCTTTCACGGAAACCCTATATATCGTTCATCTAATTGTAGGTATTCAAAATTTGGTAAGATGTGGTCTAAACTTTGATGTTTAAACTTCATTTAGTGGAATACTGTGGAAAACGTTTGCTTCACTTATTAAAACAACTTTCTGTTTTATTTGTTCTAATCCGATCTTAAATAATCACATATATTACTCACACAGTTTTCTGTCACTAGCACTGATCTTATGCCATGCGTGTCATTGATTTAATTTTCCAATGTCTTGACTGAATTAACTAAAAGTTGTTTTGATACCTATTACAAACTCCACTTTCACAAAAAAAATTTGTTAAGCCTGCTTTCTCTTTTTCCACCATATGTATTTCTTTTTTTTTCGTTTTAATTATTCTTGTACTAGAAATAATACTTCACATTTATAAAAAAGTTATAAATGTATATTTTAGGTAAATTTTACATTCTTGGATAATTATGGAAATAAAGAAAACATTTCTTTTCAATTTTTTTTTTTTTTTTTTTTTTTAAAGCTTAACACAGTAATTGTCCAATATTACTACTTCCAAAATGGTATCAGCCTAAAATCATTCTTTTGAAGCTTGTATTTCATTATTCAAATGTTTGAAATTATGATAGATTACATGAAAAAGACCAAAATCGAACAAAAAAGTATTTAGCATATCTTTTTTTTGAAGTTTTAAATATACCGTTATGTTCATTACACCGGACGTTCAAAGACAAATTAAAATTCAGAATCGACATTTCCAACAGAAATAAGAATAAAAGTAAAATAGCAATTCTTTATTTTTATTATGTTTTAAATTTAAAGGATAGCTGAAACGTACGGCAAAACTGAAATAGAATAGAATTAATTTATTCGTTACCGGTATATGAATGGTACCAAAAAAACATGATTTTATTTTATTTATACGTATATAAAAAAAAAAAATAATCCAAATAACAGTAATTATAAATCACCTTAACCAAACATCTTTAGCTGAACATCTCATTTTTATTGGACACTACTACGTTTACATGTCTCTTTTTTTACTTGTTTAAATGTAAAAATAAAAATAATTTTTCTGAAAATGTAGTTAACTGATCGATCTACAATGTAATAAGATAACGATCAATCATACACTACATATTTAAAGTGGTTAAATCAGTTATTTACATTGCTCAACATTAGGAGTTGCTGGTTTTGAATTTTAAATATTAAGATGAACAAGTTGATTTTTGATTTTAAAAATTATACAATAATATCTTTTAGCGAAATTATGTTATTTTAATTTGAGTATTGTTTGTATGTACACATGTTAGGTACATCTTGTAAATGCTTTAAACAGTTGAAGAACTTCGCTGTTATCGTAAACTTAACGATATTTCAAGTAGTATATTTACCTTAAATAACTGCTAACTGTTCTTTTAGAAAATTTGTTTGCCTGTAATTCGTTTTATTTTATTACATTCGCTTTAATGAGGTTTGTATTTCAAAAAATAGAAATTCGTTATAAATTTATTTCAGTAATATTAATTAAGATAACGCAACGTACTTTACCCACCTACATAAATAATCGATCCATTCGATCGGGCTATAGGTTCCACCTTCGCCGCCTAGTTCAGTTGGTAGAACATCTGGAGGTAAATACTCATGTAAAGTGCTTAAATTTGTACCATGCATTATCAACTACTTAGTTTGAACAAATAAAAATTAAAAACAAAAATTATCGTGCACTGCATTATACAAAAATATAAATATAATTAAAAACATATACACACACTTGCAAAAGAAAAAATCATTACTGATATATTGTTATTATTCTTAAATATTTTAAGCTTTCAAAAAATATATTATTTAAGCAATTATAATGCATCGGCAATATACGTATAAATTATTATAATTCAGTTGTTTATAGTTTCATTTTAATGCAAAAAAAAAAAAAAAAAAAAGCAAAAACATGCAAATAAACTTTATAAGAAACGTTTCCCACACACGGACGAAAAGATTCTATGGAGTAGTAAGTAATTATTTAAACATTCCAAAATACTTAATTATTAATTACGTGTAGAAGAAAAAAATCATATGAAGTAGGTTGATAAGAGTCATCTAACATGTATATATATATATATAACTAATTCTGATTCTGCTATGCAGTATTGTATGTTTAAAATGATACGGTATTCACTTTTTTTTTCTCTTTATTTCTATTTTTATTTCGCGGATAGATTTAAAAATGTGTAAACCATTTAGCATTTTATGGATGTGTGTCTTTATCGTAACAGTGTAGTACGCATTATTTCCTTTTCAACAGTAAATCAAGCTTTTACGTTTAACACTATATAAAATATTTAAAAATTGAATTTCGTTACAAGCATTTCTCGTTCTAAATTATCGAACAAATTGGTATATTTTCAAATACGATGAATTCAAATTTATTGGGGGAAAGTCGAAATTTTTACAATTTTTTTTTTTTCTTATGAAATATTTAGGATGAAAATTTTAAAATTCACTAATTTTCGTAAATGTTTAGTTTTTTGATTTTTAAAAAGAATAATACATGTCGCAAATGCTGCTTTTTACGAATAAAATAATACTAAAGTTTCGATTTTCAATATTTTTTCAATTAGCTTTATATTATTATTTATCCAGCCGAAACCGTTTAATCATGTATTTTTAAGTTTTGTAGAATTAATATTTTTAGCTAACTACGGTTTTTTACTAGTTAATTAGGTTTTTTGGACTAGTTTTTTTACAGCCGGTGTCAGTTTTTCTTTAAATTTATAATGAAACGCGTTTCAACAATGATCTATATAAACATAAGAGATTTTAAGACTACAAAATAATACAAAAAAAAAAAAAAAAAGGCCGTATTAATTATAGCATTGTTATAAATATCTTTCAAGCGCTACAGCATGCTATAATATTATAGCAAAATCGATTAAAACGTATCCTAAAATTACCTTATTTTTCGTCTTTTCCTTCAGAAATGATTTAATCAGCAATAGAATTCCGTCCAAATACCATGGTTGCCCAATAAAGTGCATCGCTTTAATTTTGGCCGGGAAGCAATCTTGGAAGCCGTCAATTATTTTCTTAACTATTCGAGGCGTTAAGTCGACGGAATCGCGTAATCTAAAATTAGTCCAGTCGACGATAAAGACGAAACCATTTACTTGGTTAGTGACGTCTTCTAACAAATACTCCAACGTCAATATTAAAGCACGATAGATCGATTCGAACGAATATTTTGCGTGATCCCATTGATAAACTAAAAACACGATAACTCTACGGCCTCGCCTAAATGATAAATGTTAAATTTTAAAAAGCTCGAAGATTATAACAGTAGAAATTAATATGTTTTTGACAAGTTATTATTATTTCGGTAAAATTTAAAAAATATATATATTCAAAGAACAAAACGGGTCATTCGAGGAAGAAATAAAATAAAGAAAAAAGAAAAAACGATTTACTGACAAATCAATAATTTTGCGAATATTTTATAATTAACCATTTTTCATTAAGAATATCCAATATCTATGAATCTATTTTTGGGAATCTAGTTTCCGATGTGCACTTTACTCGTTCAAAATTCTATAAAGATAGTAATTTTATAAAAAATTTCGTTAGTTCGCTAATTTTTTATCAAGTAATACTAATGACAGGGAAAATTTTTTAATTTATTCGAAGCTCACATCTACTTTCTTAAACGTGGACTACAACTTTTTACTGAGGAGTCTGCAACAGAGATGCGCGACTCAACTCCGCTAAAGCAGTTTTGGGTACATATATATATGTGTCCTTTCCGACTGCGAATATATGTATATCCGCTTCTCAACTCCAACTCCGATGGAGTTATGCATCTTATATCTAGCATATAATTGCACTCTTCGCTGCGTATTCAACTCTAACTCCGCGTAGTACTTGGAACGCACAGAGCAACAAAACGTCCTCGAGCACAATGCGCATTTTCTTCGCGGAATTCCGATTTACTTTTTTTTTTTTTTTTTTTTCATAAAATAGTTAGTTCGCATCGCGCCAAATAACACCTATCATTAAATTCGTGAATCATATTACTCATTCAGATTTGAAAATTTTAAATCGCACCGTCACTATTACCTCTCTATAAAGCAGTCTATGAACACGATATAATTCCGTGAAACAGTAATGATAAGGCAAATTTTGACAGTTTTGCGCGCAGCTGTCCCCTTTCGGAGTGGAGATATATTAAATCACTCCGCCAGAGGTTAATTTTACTGTGTCCGGAATGACAACATTTGTTCGTTGTGTGACGTCTTTCGGAGTTGAGATATGTCGCCGGAGATATATCCGACTGCGTCCGACCGCGGATATGTTTCCGAGGATATAACTGTGTCCGGAGTTACCCACGCCTAGTCTGAAATCATGATAATTTTAGACAAATCACGTATTGTAAGGTTAAGAAAAAACTAAGTGTTAATAAACTTTATATCAGGTGTATATGAAATGCGAATTTTTTTTTCCCCGAAAAAAACTTGTTAAATTCGAAAGAGTGACAAAAAGTGGTTTACTCAAAGTACGCTCCAACGGCAGTTAGAACGGCTTAAATCGATTAATTGCTGTTGGTAGCGTTTAATATTAACAGTTTTACCAGGCTTTAACAGCTCATAATAGACCATTCCCTACTAAACACAGAGCATCGTCTTTCTGTCAACGCGATTCTGTTTTGCGGTCAATGTGTATGAAGCGCCTGTCATGATTTTTTCCGTTTAAGATTCTCAAAATAAATCTACTTTTCATCCCCAATAACAATGTGTTGCAAAAAAAACTTTCTTTTGTACCGCTGGGGAAAAATTTCACGTGTTTTTGCGCCTTTATCTGCCCTTCGGCGGTCAACTCATGTGGTACTCATTTGCCCATTTTCTGAATCTTTCCCACCTCTCATAAGCGATTGGAAGCAATTGTTGATTAACGCTTGATTACTCTGCGAGTTGTTTTTGGTGTTTGCGTATCCTCTTCATCCAGCAATGTTTACAATTCTGCATTTTCGTATCTTTTTGGCAGTTTTCCGTGTTCCTTGTCAACAACATCGAAATTACCACTTTTGAAACGTCGAAACCATTGTTCACACCTACCTTGCGATAAAGTATGTTCGTCATAAGCTTCTCAAAACAATTGGTATGATTTAGCAGCAGATTTTTTTTTTTCAAATGAAAGTAAAAATTTAATGATGTCCGCGAATGCTCTTTATTCGGCATAAATTTCAACATATTGAACACCTCAAAACAACACTACACAAACACTTTTTCTTTCTATCATTGATACGCGTTTGATGACGCGACAAAATGCCATATATGTCAAATCTTTTTACTACATACTGTATTGGTGAGCATCTGGTTTCTCAAATCCTCATTTCGTACTTGTACATCTGATAATCAGCCTATTCCGACTGTTAAATCCTTTAAAACTCTTAGACATCACCGTTCTGAATAATAAATTTAAATTCCATAATCATGTAAAGTACATAAATAATGTGTCAAATAGAACATTTTATCGATTACTACAATTACAGTCTTACGTAAGTATGTTGTCAATCATTAAGAATAATTATATTTGCATAATTGATGTGTCAGCTTTTTTTTTCTTAAATAAAATTAGTAAATACTTTTAATAAATTACAGTGTTTTTAGGTAAAGAAAATTAGTAATTTTTTAATTAAACCCATTAACCCCCTTGCGACTGTAACCGCCCTATAACAAATTCATGCGCAAAAGAATTACGTAATTTTAAAGTGCCTCTTTAGGAATAATTTTTTAAATAATTATAAATGACAAGATTGCTTTCTTTTTTTTTTTAAACTCTAGCGTGCTTTGGAATATCTAAATAAAATTAAAGTGTAATGATTTGCAGAGTATAAAATGTTCATAAAATAAATTTATTAGCGTAGTAATTAATTATTACACGATAGATTAACCGAAGTTACAAATGACCCCGGTAGATTAACATACAGTTCCATTCTCTTACTGTAGAAAAGTTAGCAATTAAATATTTCCGTATTCATTTTTTTTCTTTCTGGGGCACTTCATGATTGCATTAATTTCGATTAAAGCACTTTAATATTGTACACAAGAATAGCGGACAATTTTAATTACGGGATATCATCGAAAATCGTGAAAACAGTAGGTAAAAAATTAATTATTAATATTTTTTTGAAAGAAGTTACATTTCTCAAGAATTATATATATGACATCTTTTTAAGATTCAAAATTAAATAAATGTAAACATTTATCGTGTCTAAATCTTGAAAACAAAACACAATGCAATCGTT
The DNA here is from genome assembly GCA_039619475.1 of Icerya purchasi. NCBI lineage: Eukaryota > Metazoa > Arthropoda > Insecta > Hemiptera > Monophlebidae > Icerya > Icerya purchasi. The sequence goes on along the minus strand of CM077115.1, from coordinate 271,701,816 downwards.
GTTTATAAAAAAATCAAGAACTTTAGTGAACATGTATGAATTTATAGTTAGGTAAAGGAAAATAAGTTGATTAATGTAGATAGATGAAGAGACTTTAGATTCTTATTGTTACTTTTAAATCGACTGACAACGTGGAGGTTGTTTTTAGAAGAGTAAACGATGATTTAAGTAAATTTTACGAGTATAATAAATTTCAATAGCGCGTCATACTGTTAACTGTCAAATTGTTTCTTTCTTACTATTTTTGATGACTCGGACAAGATATTCCTGCGCATATATACTTGAAATGTAAACAATTTTTTAAGTAGGTGTAAGAGTACCGCCGTTTTTGAGTGTCATTATTTACATATTACTTATACACAGATAAGACTAGAAAGATAATTGTCAAGGATTTAGGTTCTTTTTAATTGTATTTAACGAAATTAAAAGGGTTTAATGAGGCGTCACTTTTTATTGGTATAAAATTCGCTGTTGCCCTTTTTAAGCATAAATGAAATAACACATTGTTAAAATAAACTCGTACGTATTACACGTGCATTTTTTTATAAGATACTCATCACGAATGCACAGGAAAAATTTTATCATTTTTACAATGTATCCTTTAATTAAAAATTTTTCGTTTCAGAACATTATTACCGAATATCTCGTTAATTTGTATAACTGTATTTTTTTATAATAAATTGTATAGTTTTTTGTAAATCCGCAAGTAATAAAATAGTATTTTTAATTCTTTACAAACGATATCTTACATTGCTTACATATTAGGAATTGTAAGAATTTGTTTTGTAATTTAAAAGGAAACTAGTATCCTTGCTGCCATTTTGTTATCTACGATGAAAGCGGTTTTGAATGTTTCGAATTTAGTCAGTTGTGAACAATTATATGCGATGGCACCAACCCGCAAGTACATGACAATACGCGTACCGGGTTTAATTATTCCCCGTTTTAATTAATTGTTTTTTTCTCTAAGTTATTGTGCTTGTACTAGAGGTCCCCGCAGTGCGACTAACAAGTTCAATCTGAAGACTTAGTAAAGATTTGTGAACTTTTATTTAAAGATTTTCCACGTAAAAGATTAAAAAAAAATAAATAAATAAAATTACGATCGGCGTCCGTACTAATCCTATTCGACGTTAACAGAATAATAACATAATATGGTTCGGTTAAATTCTAAATACAGTACAATAGTAATTTTATAAGAGTCACGTTATTTAATATGTCAGTAGCTACGAAGTTTATTTGAAGGTCACGTTATTAGCGCGCAACGATATTTTAATAATTTACCTGTCTCTATTCTTTACAATTATTGGAAGTCCATCTCTAAATGCTAACTGTATCGAAGGATCTTTTGCAGTTAAATTTGTGAAAATGGAAGGATTATTCGTTCGGTATTTGAAGTAATTAACCATTAACTGAAAACTCGCATTAGCATCTGTTTTCCTGGCGTGTAAAAATTTCATTATAAATTCATCGCTAATTTTCTTTGTCGGCAAATCTACAAAACAAGTTTTTCTTTAGGCTATATTATGTGGAAGATATTAAATTAAAACAAAAAGGAAAGCCGGAAATTTTTTTAATAACTATTTTTATTTTTACGTTTAAACTTTTAATATTCAATGGCAACTGTGTAATAAACATTATAAAAAAAAAAAAACGCTAAACACAATTTGAGGCAAAACCGAAAAAGGATAAGATTATGAAACTTTTTTCCTTTACGAAAATTATCAAAAGAAAAAAAAAAAAGAAAAATATTTATATTTTATTTCGCAAGAATTTGTAATTTAATATGAAATATTACTTTTTTTTTAATCTTTCATACGTAGATTAACGAAAAAAACTACTAAGATTCTTGCGATAAAACATCGCAAGATTAAAGACTGGTGCATCCTTTATTACAATAATGTCCGGTCGTACATCGCTCGCATTACTCACTCTTGAATTCCTTATCAAATGGAATACTTCGATCATGCATCATCCACTGCATAACTCAGATCTTGTTAACTTTTGGATGCTTCCCGATTCTGAAAAATTATCTCTCTAGAGTCAAAATCAGCACAAACGATCACATGATAAACGTATATCAAGCGTTTTGCAAGTCTCTTTCCTCGGTCGACTTCGATAAATCATTTAAAAATGGACGAAATAATGTAAAAAATAAGTCAACAAAAGTTTTTTCAAATTTCAGTTTCTTTTTAAATTAATAAAATGCTCATAGGATTAAAACGAACTACCTTTAAGCTAAAGACTTGATCTTTTGATGTTATAGAAAAGTGATTATACTTCAATACAGAGTGATTCTCGTTGCTTGAGTACGCAGTTGTCGTACACAATCGCAACAGGCTCAGTAATTTTTGGCCAACCTATGTATATCTAACATGTAGTATTCATTTTAGGCCATTTTTAATTGTAAAATATTATGTAACAGTGACAGAATGAAATGTAAATTTTAATTTATTTAATAATAATTTTTATTTTTTTAAATATCTTAGATAGTATTCAAAAATGACTATGAAAGAAAATATTTACCAAAATGATTACTTCCGCCCTCTTTACAATCGTAGTGCAGCATTAGCGTTATTTTTTAAGTAAGAACGAGTAATTCGGAGCAATGTAATTTTATAAAAGAATTTTTAACATTCATGTTTCACAATTTAATGTAATATAAAAGTAATAATCAAAAAATGACTAGAAACAAGGTTCATTATTAAAAATTAATACATCAACATGTTTCGGAGACAGGGCTTTATAGTCGTGATGAAAATATACAAAGTGTACATTTTCACCATGATTATGGATCTCCGAAATATTTCAGCATGCCCATCACATAAACTTGGGGGGCCTGGGACAAAAATATGATTGGGATCCTTTTAAAATTAAAAAAAATATTAAATATTTTTCAAAATCCACTAACAATCCAGTACTTCTGCAAAAAAATAATAATAATAATAATAAAAAAAATTAAAAAATAAAACAAAAAATAAAATACTCCCATTAATCCCCCATTCAGATTTTACATTGTAGATTTTGGGCTTTATATTAAATAATACAAATGTACTATAATTAAATGAAGTGTATGGCAAGTATGGTGTGAAGTGAACCTGAGAGATGAATGTGAAGTTAACCTATTAAGTTGTTTACAAAATTCATTGAAAGTGGATAGCTCAGGAACAACTTCTTCAGCATTGCAACTGCTTAATCTAATCTACGAAAAAGGTCTTCAATTAATTTTTCCCTAAATATGTATACGTCTTTTTATTGTTATACCTATCATTATCGCTACTGGTGAGCAAGACTTCAGTAAATTAAAAATTATAAAAAATATTTTAAAATCCGGTATGGGTCAGTGGCGTTTGAATCATTATATGATGTTATCAACAGAACAAGAGTTGGCAAAAAATATAGATTACGACGATGTAACTGACTACCTCGCAGAAATGAAAGCAAGAAAAATAAAATTTTAAATATACAAGAATTAATTAAAATTGTTACGTTTATTATTTAAATCTGATAAGTAGATAGATGAGGAGATAAACAATGTATTTACATTTAGGTTTCTGACTAAAAACATAGGGATAAAGGGATTTTTAATTTTTTAGGTTTTTGGGGACCTCTCTCATCAGGGGTCTGGGGCAGTTTAGTTGTCCCCCTCCCGTGGCGGGCCTGCATATCGATGTATTAATTTTTAACAATATAATTTCGTTTTTAATTTTAAAAGCTTTCTATGCAACCGTACTTCAAACTTTTTCAGAGCGCATTCCGTTTTTATTCAAATTCAAACTACTTCGATTACCGATTATTTAAATATATAAAACAGCAGAATGACATATTTTATTTTCAGTTGAAAATTAAAACAAAAAAGGTAAATTAATTATTTCTATCATTATCATCATCTTCAAAACGCTATTTGAAATAATTGCATTTTACAATAGTTTAATTAATAATATATAATAATAAAATTATAACGTCTACAATTAACAAATGTAAATAATATACTAACTAGTATTGTTACTTAGAATCATACTCGTAGCATAACATATCTAGAGAACGCTTACTCGGCTGATTGCGGGAATCCCATGCGTTATCGTAATTTCGGTACCGACAAGGGTTGAAGTTGGCTGGGTGTCTCGGTGTTAGCGGCTAGCGGCAACGGCGCAGGGTATGTATACGATGTGTGTGCCGTTCGATAGCGGCTGAACCGCATACAGCTGAGAAATGAAAAATGTAAAAATCCTGGCAGACAGTGCAGCCGGTGGAATAAGTATTAGAGTTGTCTTCGGTATTATAGTTCTAGTCTTTCGTTTACTAATGGAGTATAATGGAGCACGGTTCTAAATTAATCACAGTTTTGTTTCTTGAAGTCGATTAATGGTAACGTTACCTTCTCTGAATGCGCTGTTATATTTCATATTCGAGATATCTAGTCGCCAGCTTTTGTCAATGGTATATGTTTCTGAATAAATAATAAAACAATTTAAACGGTACATTTTTTTTTTTTTTCCGTTACATTTCGGTATTAATCTGTTTACTGAGCAAGTTAGACTTGAACCGTTAATATTTCACACGCATAATTCTTCCCTTTAAGATCCTAGGACCAAGTTTCCGGATGTCCTTCTTTTCTGGTATTCAACAAATACACACACACACACATATATATATATATATATATTTATATATGTATTCAGTTTTCCAAGGAATCCACTCTTACAAGTAAATTCTGGAAATAGGGGCACAATTCATGTCTCCAACATTGCATAAAAGGCCATTTCAAATTAGATGCTACAAGTATGGTTCTATATAACTGAAACTAATCAACGTATTAATTATATTTTTGAATTGTGTAAATTGTGATTTTGTTTTATATTTTATTAATTAAACTATTGTAAAAGTAATATAATTTGTTTAAATATGGAAAAATCTAAAAATTACATTTTTTTCAAAAATAAACTATTCACTATGAACTTCGATTGTACTCTTTCGTAACATTAACAGCTTTCGTAAATTGTCGACAAATTTTTTTAATTGCATAAAACTTTTAAAAAAATATTTTATTTTCTTAAGTAAATATTTTTTTTATAAATTAACGCAACTACGAATTCAAACGATTTTTTAGATTACAAGTTACAGTTACCCTTTTTTATATCTTATTCAAGCAAGAACTCATCCGTTTTTTCTCGGTTGCTAGTGTTGTTTTTTTTTTTTTAAAGCATTTACAATCTTTCGTAATAATAAAACAGTTAGTTTATTTAATTCGCAGTGTCCATCATTGTATATCAGACACTTTCTACCGTTCTCTGATATTGTACTATATGTATATATATATATATATCTTTATATATATAATTCTTCTGCGCGTGTGTTTGTGACTAAACTCCTCCTAAACGGCTGGACTGATTTTGATGAAATTTTTTGTGTGTATTCAAGTTGATTCAAGAATGGTTTAAATTCACAATTCGGTCCACTACACGAAATATGAGGTTTTAAATAGTTGAGATGAGACCAGGGGCACAGAAATGTAACCGGGACGAATAAAAAAGAAATTAATAAAAAATTAATTTTTATAAAATTATAAATAAAATGATTACTATGGTTATTTTATTAATTTCTGATGTAAGTAAATACGCTGCTTCTGTTACTTCACTTTTTGCGTTATTGAAATCATTAAACTTCCACGACATAATCTAAACATATAAGTCGCGCTCCTAGCTAGCTGCTGTACTTTTATCACAGATTCCAATGATTCCTTTAGACTCACCTATCCCATTCAAACGTTTGCAACTTCCAATTCGCTTGGCATTTGCTATGACTATTAATAAGTCACAAGGTCAAACAATGACAATTTGTGGCTTAGATTTAGAAAATCCTTGCTTTTCGCACGGCCAATTATATGTTGCGTGTTCGACGGTTGGCAAACCATCGATTTGTTTGTTTTTCGGATTTAAGACGAATTTACGCAGAAAATTCATTTTTTTTTTGCCGTTTTTGGTCCAAAAGGAGGATTTAAATAATTTTTTATCCGTAATTTTTGAATTTCATAAAAAGGCTTCTGTGTTTTGTTTTATATTTTGAATTTAGCTTTTAAAGGGTTATCGGGTGATGAGTTATGAATTTTTAAGGGTGATTTTTGAGGTCGTTCTGAATTCTATATTACATATATATAAAACAAAGACGGATTACCACTTATAACTCAAGGATGGCTGGACAGATTTTTATGATCTTTGATTTGTTGAATTTTCTCCGCTCCATAGCAGAGTACGAAGTAAAATGAAGAAAATTCATTTTTTTTGCTGTTTTTGGTCCAAAACGGGGTTTAAATAATTTTTTAACTGTAATTTTTGAATTTCCATAAAGGGCTCCTGTGTTTTGTTTTATATTTTGAATTTCGCTTTTAAAGAGTTATCTGGTGACGAATTACGATTTTTTAAGGATATTTTTGAGGTCGTTTTAAATTCCATATTATATATTCTAGGCGGTTTTTTGTCGCCCAGGATAATCACTCAGTTTAAAGTTATAAATTGTCACAGATAGAAGTTTAATTGTAATTTAGGATCCAATTGCGATAAGTCAAACCGTTTCCGAACTATTGTAGAAATAAATATTTTTGTCATTTCTGAACCATTTTATTCGGATTATTCCGTATTTTATAGTGTGTACGGAATCATAAAAATCGGTATAAATTTACTTTAAGAAATTAGAGACCATTAGAAACACATTTTTTCGTGTATAGCCCATCATCAGCTAACTGCATAAAGTACACACTTTATTAAAAAGTATATAAATCGAGTATTTACTTTAAATTTTTAATATAAATTTATACTGAGTTTTGTTACTAAGGTGAACAATACCTTGCTGCCACGCGTAATTAAAATACTTTTCAATGTAATTAAAATATTTGTCTTTTTGGTTTTTGCAAATTTATTGAATTTAATTCATTTTAAGTATTAATAAAAATTAAATTGAATTCAGCTAATAAGTTAACACAAAATTTATTGTTTCTGTGGCGGTACGAAGGTCGCCGGATCAGCTAGTATATACATATTTTTTTTATGATTTTACTCCTAAACAGATAAGTGTATTTTCATAACAAAAAAAAAAAAAAAAAGAAATAGCAATATTTTTCGATATCGTTAAAAAAAACAAAACAATAAATATTAATAAATTAAACCGGAAAAGATTACATTACCATTTGATTTTTGTATCAGTTCTTTCACCGATTTGATGGCGTCCGATTTATTCGGACACTGTTTGCTTGATGATGATTTATGTAACACGTCGTCGTCAATTATCTGATTGTACGGATTATAAGCATATTCCAAGTACTGTATGTTCATTTCACCGTTCCCTATTAAAAAAAACGCATATTTTCAGTTTTTGCAGTTCAACGTCGCGATTATTATACAATATCGCAATAGTACACGATTCACTTGTTCTGTTGGTCCATATACAAATAAAAAGACGTTTACCGTCTGACCGTCTTATTATCTCTGTTTATTTTATAGTCTGTTTGGCAACTTCGGCATTTGTGAATATATTCAATTTAAGTGAAAGAGATTTTTAAAGTTTATATCCTTTATTGTTACTTTTTAAATAGAAAAACTCGTTCTCACACTATTTTATAAAAAATATTACCGCACAGTGCATCTAAAATAGATTGCGATATTTTGAAGAACTGATAATTATATGAAAATTTTAGAGAAATTTATTGACTTGTAAAATAAGAGAAGTTTTAGAAAGTTTTTTAATTATTTATTTATTTTTTTTTTACTTAATAACCATCAAAACTAAAGTTATAATATTTGAAATGTTTAAAATTTTGTTTTTAAACAAAACTAATTTTTAAAATAAATTTTAATCCGATGCTCATTACAATCCAAAAAAAGAAATGCTATTGTAGCTACTGTTTTTAATGACTTTCACGAGATCGTGGGGTCAAATTATTTGCAGCTATTTGAAATTTTTAAAAACATCTACAAAATCGTTTTAATTTGAGAAAGTACTTTTTTCCAATTTAGATCAGCTACTACGCGTTTATCATCATCAAAATAATTACAATTTAGAGTAAATATTTTAACGATTTTTTAGGAAGATTTTTAATTTGAAAATTTCGAACGTAATAATGCTGTTGCTTAAAAATCAATTCAACAAAGTATTATATACCACACTTGAAAAATTTCTTTAAAAATCCATGTATTTTAAAGGAGGATATAATACGGGCAGCGAGGTTATTTTAACGACTAAGTTTGAAACTAAATTAGGTAAGGTACATTCTATATTGTAGCGCGGTAGCTCCATAGTTCAGGTGCTTAACACGCAAATCAGAAACCACGGGTTCAATATCTGTCTCGTTCCAGATATGCAAGTAGCTCCCAGGCTTACCCAGCTGGAAATAATTGGATACCAGAAAAATCTAAAAAAGTAAAGACGACCAAGAGAGAAAGAAATTAGCGCCAATATTTTCTTCAGGTCCATTAGACTTAGTACTACATTGTGAATCTTTAATTCGCAATCCCTGACACTCTGTCAAGGGTATGAGGCTTATTTTACTTTACTTACTATATTATATATTATGAAAATTATTATCGGAAATTTTAATTTTTTTTACTATAGAGCACTAAATGAAAAATGTTTTAAAATATTAAAAAACCAGAAAAAATGCTGACCGTAATAAATGATTTTTCAAAAATTTTCTGTATTTATAAATACTGTTTATTTTTATGCCCGGTATTAGTTATTTAAATTTGTTTCATGAAGTTACTTTTTTTCAAAAAAAAAAAAAAAAAAAAATACGTATATATTTTTTTAGGACAATAATCGAAAATGATTAAAAAACTGTGTACATTGATACAACGAGGCGGAACTGACGGGTAAAAAACATATTTAAAATATTTACAAAACAGATGCACGCATATGCATAAAATTTAAACATGGCACTTAAAATTGCAAAATTAATTGCGTTCACCCATGTCTAAATGTTGCATGGAAAATATAACACAGTAATTTTTACATTCTTTAAATAATGCAAAATGTGTTCTTAATGCTCAACAATCCTGTTGACAAAAAAACAAAAAACAAACGCCGGATAGAATTGACGGTTTATAAACACAACTACAAATCGAATGCTCACTGTAAAGCGCACTTTCCACTTTATTTAAGTACAGTTGGCATATGTACATACGTAACTTCCATCTTATCACAAATATTGATATCATTGAAAAACACACAAGATACTTTTTTGTTGTCCAGCATGAAATACATTCTACGCGGATTTTTAAATATTTGACATAATTAATCAATGGATGTTTGTTGAAAACAATAGAAATATGGTTAAAAATTAACCTGACAGACAAATTTTCCCGTTTATTAAATTTTTGTATTATTCTTCGGTTATGATTCTGGCTTTGATACTTACACAAATAACAAGTGATATAGCTTATAAGTCGTACACTTAGAATTAGTTACGGGCGTCAATTACTCGAGAAGCTGTTTTTTTTGGAGGGGGGGGGGGATCATAAGAACACATTTTGTTGAAACTTTTATATCATATTTATTGATATTTTAAGAGTATTTGGAAAATTTTCCAAACTGCTCGAGAGAGCGCTCCGACGGCAGCTGTGGAAAACAAAAATGTTAAACGGTAGATCGGAATCTTCAATGCATCACAAAAAAAAAAAATATCCTGTTAATCTGTGGATGTGTAAGTATTGTGTGAGTTAGAACCAAATAGAAATGTTGAAATTTCTATTTTTGCCAACTTTTTGAAAAAAACTTTCATTTTTAGGCATTTTTTTTTTGACAATTAAATTTAAAAATAAAACTATACAATATATGTTAATTATTCTAGTTTAGACGAAAACTAGGCGTATACAGAAGAAGTTATGCAAAATTACAGCGAAATCGGTTGAAAACTTTTTGAAATATCATGGGCGCCGTTTTGAAAAATACTGTTTTCAGGAAAACGCGTTTAAAAGTTTGAGAACGTATTATACGAAAATAACTTTACTCACAATTATTCGGCAATGTCTGGACCATACAATATACATCTTCCTCTTTCTGTTCATGACCTACGCACTCTTTTTTATAACTTTCTTTTCATCTGTGTACCGGTTAGCATTTAAACTTTCTTTGAAACTTTTGCTATCTTCATTTCAAATGTACGCTAAGCACATTACACCGTGTTTTTCTACTGAACGAGAAAGCATTTCAATAATAGCGTCTATTTCCATTTTTCCGGAGCTGCCGTCTGTAGAACGGTTTTCGTGATTCGCGATAACAATTCTTTTTGTAGCCAAGAGGATTCGAACTCTTTTTATTTTCGCACACATTCCATCCAGCATAAAAAGAATTTTTTACGCGAGTGTCAAGAACCTTTTTTGAATATTTACCAAATTAATCCTTTTTTTTCCAAGTCCCACTTCTAGATACTGTTAACTTGTCTCCAGGGTGTTCATCTTTATTCAGTTCTTTTGCTTTTTTATAGCTAGAGATAAAGAAACAACTTCGTACACGGCGGATGTGCAGTGTGCGTATTTTCAAAAATTGAATAACAAATTATTTTAGCTAAGCCATAACCCAAATCCATAATTCCACAAAAAAAAAAAAAAAAAGAAAAAAAGAGCACATTCTAAACCTATTTCTAAAAATCGCACTGCAAAAGTAAAATGTCCGTTGATTTCAAATGTATTTATTATCGAACACGAATTAATTAATTACTCTCTGCACTTGCACTGCACTAAAGCCTTGTTCTTATGACGGGTTGAATGTTATTGTTTTGTGGTACTTCTTACGAATTGCTGCAGATAAAATAGCTTGAAATACAGCCGTAACTTCTAGAATGCAGTAGTAAAACGTTGATGTCAGTGTAACCTCTACATCTTTGTTTTCTAATAATTTCTTCGCTGACGTACTAGTAAATGCTGTTTCATTTTCAACAGTGTGCTTGTATCCCAAAAACTTACGTTTTCTGCTCCTATCAGGATACACTCTTGCACTTCTTGAATCTTTTCGATCCATTTCGCACTAAAATATCCGCGACAAGAAGAATAAAAACGTGTAAAAATGTAAAAACGCGCGAAAACAGACGTATCTTACTAGAACGCGGAAACAGAACTAAAATGACCGTTAATTGCTTGTTTTAGCTATTTTTTACAACAAGCATGAATCATAAAACGGCGGACGTTCAAATAATCGTAGCAGCTGAAAGAGCCGCGCGGTGTGACAGCTGTCAGCGCGGTTCGAACAGCAGCGCTGTTTTACGTCTGTAATTTTATAATGATATCGAATTTTGGGAAATCCTTCTATTCACGTATTATAAATAAGTTTTAGAAGTGATTTATTAATAAAAAAATCGTTTTTTTTTTTAACCCGACAAAGTAAACAACCCACGTAAACTATAATTTTAATTTCAATCTTCTTTGACCAGAACTACATTATTAATTATTTTATTACTATAGCTGTGATTTTTAATTTTATTATGTTCATGAGCTAGGTTAAATTTTTTCGAGCGTTTTCTTTCTTGAAGATAAATTTACCTACCTTGCAGTACAAAAAGGAAATTCACAGGTAGCCTCGACATTACGTACTGGGAAATTTTCAATTTTAATTAAAAATTACCATTTCATAAAAGTTTGATATAATTACTTACTTATGCGAAACATTAGAAAGTTATCTTATATTGAAATTCTGAAGTAAAATAATCTATTCATCTGCGCCTGTATTAGATCTGTAATAACTGCGGAAATGGGAAAAATTATTTTAATTCTCATAAATTACAGACGCAGTACTTAAGACATAATACAAAAACGTCCGGATTTATCAAAAAGTACGTAAAAATTACTTAAATTATATTTTAGAATCTAGAAAAAGTTAAAAAACATGTATACGAAAATGTTACCGGAATGTTTAAAAAATTAAAAATTAAAGCAGCCATTAGCTAAATTTTCGTTTATCCCTTAGAAATATCTGTAATACACGATTAATGTAACAGTTGTTTTATTTTGAATGTCTTTTAAATGTAATTATCAGATTAACTTTTTTAATTTTGTAAAAGCAATTGTATTATCTTTACTAATACTATACCATTTCAGTGGGTAAATCAAGAGAATATCAATGATAGTTAATTAGCAGTCATTACATTGTAACAAAAACTAGTATAAAACAGTATAGTCTTACCTGCCATTCTTATTTAATAACAGATTAAAATAGAAATGATTAAATATCACTATTTCATGATCCTCATTATTGTTCGATCAATTTTAACACTCGCTATAATTTGTTAATGTTTTCAGTAATTTATTTTATTTAACCGCATTGTAAATAGTATTAAAAAATCAATATTAATGCACATTAAATTTCAGAAAGCCGCTTTTTAACAATTGATAAAGTGAGAAATTCATCTTTTAAAATAATTCTATAACATAAAATCGTTTGTGAATATATGTTTGAGCGTAAAAAAAAAAATGCTACGGAAGAACAAATAACTACTTGTAAATATTTTGCGAGAATTTTACTTTGAATGACTTCAACTATATTCATATTTTATATTATGCATTTTTAAATCCTATCGAAAGATAACGGGAATTTAATCTGTATACTTTTTAACATATAAATATATTTTCAGTATTCCTGGGTAATTACGAAAAAATCAAGTGTAAACAAAATAAATAGTTAACCTAAATTTAAACAATAATTTGTCTGTGTATTTCTGTTTCGAGATAAATTTAACTACATTCAAAAAATATACAAAAAGAAATGAATGTAAAGTGAAACAATGTAGCATTAGCAAACATTTATATTTACCTAATACAACAAGGCTAAAATTACCAGATAAATTTTATCTTTTCTAAATACACAAAGAAAACTCAACGACTTTTAACGTCTCCTTAGTTATCTTATTGAATCATGATCGTAGCCGACAGACAATTACGAATTTTTATTTACGTTTCGTAATAATCAATATCGCTTAACCGAATGTAGCCCGATTTTGAGCATAAGTTTACAGGGTTAGTAATCGGACGCAATTTGACTACAGCGCACGTAAAGAAATTTTCCAATTTTCAAAATTTTTATTTAAGTAGAACAACAATATACAAAACTATTGTTGGTATATCAAATTTCACTCAATTTTTTTACTATTTTCATGTGTAAGGAACTGTATTTTTGAGCTTAAAATACTTTGAGGAATTAAATCAAAAAACAAATTATTTTTGATTACAATTTAATAAACAAATAAAAAAAAATCAAAGATTATTAGTTTTAACAGAAAATTTTCCTTATGTAAATCGCTTTGTATTTCAATAATTTGAGGCACATTTTTATTTTAAGTTGTATTATAAATTTCATGTGTAATATTTTCAGAGTATTTCTTTCCATGATTTTTTATCAACATAATAAAGAAATCATTAAATTACCAGTTGATGGCACTGTAATTGCACAGTTGAAATTTTTCCGTTCGATTACGAATGCTGTAAACACTCAGAATCGGGCTATATTCGGATCAATATCTTACCGTGCTGAGAGCCTGAGATCAAATTTAAAGGAATATGTTGAATGTTTATAATGTATATAGAACTTTTTAAAAAGCACATGAATTATTTTTGAACGTATTTTTTTCAGTATACTTACAGCAATATTTTAGAAAATGTTAGTATAGCTTTTAATCGTTTAATTTAATTTCCTGCTGATTATGCTATTTCATGATTTACTGCATGAAGTATAAAATTATACCGTAGTGCCTCCAGAATTTATGAAAATTACAAGGTTTATTTATATTAATGGAAATTTCACTTTGCTTTTATTATTAAATTTTTACAGCTGGCGTGTTATAAAATTTAAAATTGGAATTAAAATTTTTTAATTAATACAGGATAGTATTTAATTTTACAGTTTCTCTGTATTATTAACTTTTATAAAATGACGTACTAAGAAAAAATTTCCCAAAAAGTTTTTTTATTTTATTTTAAATTGTTTTTTTTTTTCTTTTCTTTCTGCCCTATTTCTCAAAGTACAATTACATTAAGGATTTATTACTTAGACCGCGGCTTAGAATAAAAATAATATTTTCTATCTATCCTAAAATGAATATGTATAAAACCGGAAGCTCAGAGAAACAAGAAAAAAAAAAATAGACAAAAAAAATGAAGATTAAAAGAACAAAGAAAAAATAAAAAAGGAGCATAAACAGTAAAGAAAACAGCTGTAGGACTCTATGAAAAATCATGAAAGAAAATAAAATAATTAAAAACGCTTGTTAATTTAAAGAAAAGAAAAATAAAATAAAAAAGAAGAATTTTAGGTTGCTATTTTATAGTTTGGGAGTTATCTAAAGATTAAGTAGAAGAATTTTTATCCACTGAATATGCTGAAATTTATAAAAGGTTATTTAGATAATGCATTCCTACACTATTGTTTAAGCAAGCATTATATGAACACCGTCGTTCAAACCTGAAAAATCGTTCAGAAGAAGAATACGAAAAATAATATTAAAAAAAAATTGAGAAAAGAAAAATGCAGAGTTAATGGTTTGTAGAAATACATTTTAAATTAGTAAATCAAATAAATAAAAAGGCATATGCTACCCAGTCGTGCTATCTTATTTACACTAAATAAATTGATGGAAAATGGAGACTCAGTTTTAATCGTGAATATTCTAAGATCTTTATTTCAACCTTTGTCTCAGATAGCTACAGATTTGACCTGAATCTGCCAAAACAATATAAGACTGTTGATTCTGTATCGACTGTTACCAAAGGAAGTTTGGAAAAAACAGGAAACGAACCTTCAAGAGACCGTTATTTTACTTACATACATATCTACACCGTGTAGCCGGTTAACACCAAAACGATATAAAAAAGAATACATCACATTCGTTTGACATTTACTCTAAAAATGATTGAAAATGAAAAAAAATACACATGCTGGAATCGTTGTCATTGTAGCGACTGCATACATCAATACATTTTGAACTTATTTCGCAGATCTTGTAAGAAAAAACAAAAGCATACTGGATACTTTGATATTTTCATTACAGTCTAGTTTGTTAAAAAATCTGTTCTGCCAAAGTAGGTGGTAATCTTGAACGAATGAAATGTTTAAATTCAGACGGGCAGTTTTATTTGACACAAAATATGCAATGATCTATTTGATTTGAACTGAAACTGTTGTATTCCTTTGATATTATTTCTGGATGGCTGCATATACTTTGATGCCGAGTTTTCATATTGGTGCAATACAGGTAAGTAATTGAATCTTTTACATGATGAACTTACAGCAGATTTTCTTTCAATTAAATAGTTTAAAATATTGAATCTTGAGTTAATCTTTTACCTTAAGTAAGCGACACAGATCCTCTACGTTCTATCGGTGTCCATAATTATTTTTAGATATTTGATTCTATTGTTCTGCGGAAAAAATACATTATTTATTTTTATTGGAGGGTAAGTAAATTTACTTAATGTAAAGGTTATCTGGAAACTTATGCAATAATTAATCTTAATCTTCCATTTTGCTGCCTATGTTTCAGTTTTGTTAAAGTGTTCCTGCAACCGTAACGATGCGCACTTAGGATTGCTATAGGGAGCTAAGATGCAGATGTTAACGGCGAAGATTGTGATTATAGTAAATTTCAACACTGTAAAATTCACAGGACATAGTATTAGTAAAATATATTATTTACAGGGCAATTTTTAATTCTGATGAAGAGGTTCTTTACAGGGGCGCAATGTGTTACTTACTGATGATATAGTTTTTTCATGAATTCAACCCCCTTTATCGCCTTTTCCTGCTCACACAACTATGGGCTGTTCTTCCACAGTTCAATTCCTCCACCTCTTTCTGATCTTTACCGGGTTATCGTAGCCAGCATTGTCTGCAAGGATTGCACACCTTCATAGCTACTTCTGCACAGCATGTACATTAATTTTCTAACACTGAAAATATACCTCCAAACCCAGCTACGTTATCCGATCGTAACAACATGTCGCTGCGTCTTGAATACCTTTTGTGCTAGGGAGCTACCTAATTCTGAGAACTGCGAATATTTCGCCAGTTACAAAATAACGGTAAATTTCACTTCACAGTAATGTATGCACCAGGGTTCGGTAGCATTATTGTTAATGTTTTTTTTTTTTTTTTTTATTTTATTAGTTATTATACAAATTTATCGAATATTTTGTATAAAAGGGAAAATAAAGGATTAATCAATGTTGTAAATAGAGTTAAGAAATTTTCCATTTGGTCGCTACCTCTAATATTGTAATCAGCGTTGTTTTTCTTTCGCATAGTATTTTCATTGATCCGTGGATTATATTATTTACGAGCGACTTACTTCGTAAGAAAGGGAATTCAATGATGAAAAATAATATTTTTTGGAAAATTTTTATTTAGATGTGCCTGTTTTTCATATATTACATATACATACATGTTTATGTTCTGGACAATTTTTGTATTTTGATGGATGTTTGCCCTGGCATTTTTTAAATCTTGATTATTTTTGCATTTCGCATATTTACGCGAATAAGAATATAGTAAACACTTCTTACACTGCTTCAGTTGCTTTTAGCATGAAATTTCTGAATTTCTATACATATACAAACAGTCCACTTAACATGAAAATTTCGTTGGTTTTGGCGATATGTTTAAGTTCAAGTTGCGTGGGTAAATAGGATTTATTTACAACATATTCAACATGGAGGGACAATGGGTGCACTTGCATACAGGCATATACACGTATAGATACTTATTATATGGGACTGATTAATATTTGAAATATTAGTTGACTCTATAATTTAATTGTCTAGAAGAAAACTATCTGGCTTTGTTTTATGAATATATATACATATACACAGTGAAAATCGGTTAAAACTACATTGAGTGGAACAATGTGGTTGTTATAACCGCTGTGTCGTTGTATTCGATATTAAGCTAAGTACGAGTACATTAATTTTTTAATATTTCATTTGAAAATTTATTGTTACGGAACTATTATTTTGTTATAACATTCCATAAAGTATATACAGAATAATTTTTGAGTTATTAAAACAATAATTTTATTTCACTGTTAGATAGCAGATGGGAGAAGGAATTTAGATATGACACCTTTCGAAATTTGTAAAAGTTTTTTTCTACACTAGAATTATTGGTACATCAGATATCTTAGGATAACTTGAAGCTGAATATATTCTAACCAGTTTTGTGGAATTCCGTTTTTAATATTAGCTGCTACACCACTGATCTTTAAAAAGACAACAAAACGTCAATCATAACACCACTGTACCCATAAGACAAAATTAAGAATCACGTATGTCTACATTGTTTTTTAGAAAATTTATGAGTTTACCCTCATAAAATTGGTCCACTGATAAGAACATTATTACACTGCTGAAATTTATGCCATTTGAAAAGATTTTGTTCGCTAATCCTCTAAAAGTTTTTTTTTTTATCTTCACTTTTCAAATCCCTTCCTCAAGCAATAATTAAACAGGACTTCTACAACATTATTAATTCCAAATTTCTATCGCATGTAACCATCTTCACGGATGGCTCCAAGGGACCTCATGGTGTTGGAGCTTCTTTTATCCTTTCGGATTTCAACTTATCTGAATCATTTAGTCTTCCTTCTTTCTGTTTCATCTTTATAAACGAATTGATGACCATCTTACGCTCTATTACCTTCATTTCCTCCAGTTGTCTGTTTTCTAATTATTTGATTATTTCAGACTCCATGAGTGCTCTTCAAGCGATCAGCTCCTCTTTTCCTGATCACTCTTCCGATTTCATCATTCTTCGCATACGCTGACTTATCCATTTTCTTTCTTCTCGCTACTCCATCTGTGTTGATTTGCTGTGGGTTCCCAGCCATATGGGCATTAAAAGTAATGAGACGGCGAATTCCCTGGCTCGGGTTACTGCTTCCTCTCGTTCCTTTTTTTAAAAAATTCCATCCTCTAACCTAAATTCCTAATGTACAAAATTCCATCTCAAACTTTGGTCAGATATTTACCCCTGCTTCTTTCGTAACGATCAATCCTTTTATCTATCTGTACAACCTAATCTTCCTTCTGATCCCTGATTTTTTGAGTTTCCTTAACTTCCCCGTTCTGTTGTTATTTCTATGATTCGCTTGCGTTTTGGTCATTCTGCTCTCCCTTTCTCTCGTTTTCGCTATTCCCATCTTTTCTGAATGTCCATTCCTTTCTGTTGAACGTTGTATTCTATATTCTTGTCTGCTGAAACTCAAGCTCCCCACTCCTTACTGTGCATCTTATATTTTGTCCTTCCCCTCGCCATCCATTATTTCATCTATTAGTTCCTTTATATGGTCCATATCTGACCGAATCAAAATTTAACTGACGGCTTTTTTCTTCCTTATTGTTTCTGGGTATAGGTCTTTGGCTGGTGTGCCCAAAGGAGGAGATGGGGGAGAAGATTTTTTTCAACTTCACTAACATTTACTTCTAAAAATCTTTTTAAATATTGTTTCGTCATCTCCAAAACACTAACAAATTTCTTCTCGATTTTTTTTTATTGTTGCTTTTTTAAAATTATTATATAGGAATCTAGGCGTCTTATGTAATTATCTGGACTATTATAACGTCTAGGAACCAGCGAAAGCTACCATAGGTAATTTTGACCTATTGTATGTTGCAAAATTTAGGACCATGTGGACAAGGTCTGGATGATTCAACAAAAATTGGCGTAGTGAGGCACGGTTTGTAGAGCCAACAAAATACCGGCATCGCTTTAGCAGATACTCCTCAATTGGTAAGTCCACGTGGACACAAAGTAAACAAGAAGATGGAGTAGGGCGTCCTCCAAAGACGTAGTCGTGAGATAATGCAGCATGCCCTAATCGCAACCTTAATAAAATTGAGAATTCCTTACATAAGACTGGGAGTGGTGGCCAATATGGGTCATAGCGCTAGACTTTATGAATCTGAGCCACAATGTTTGGTTTGTCTGGAGTTTATTTCATTCTTTGGAAAAGTGGATTTGGAAAACTGTTGGTCTCAATTAAGGGAGTGAAGCATTTAAAGGCATTAGACTAGATAAGATTGTTGTAGCGGCCAGTTCCATTCGTTCGTTGCTTGGACCCCTACGTGACCGAGAATCTATAAAGATGTTATGTGGAAATTTGATAGTAAGAGTGAATATACCACCTCTTTTATTTTATTCGCTAAGGGACTGTTATTGTTTGGGGCTTGGATAATTTTAATAGATATAAGGGAGTTTGAAATAAGGAGATAATTTTAGGATTAAAAAAATTTATACTTGAGGACAAAGCAGAATCTTATAACAGTAACCGTTTAGACGTTCAGTATACATTGTGCGTTCAATCTCATGAGCGTAAGCATTATTTATTTATTTACAATTTTAATATTTACAATCTAAAATAATTTCGGCTTAATTAGTCAAGATCTTATATGAATAATCTATTATACTTGTGCTTTGCTACATTATCTTAAATTATAGATTCTATATAAGGTTCTAAAGACAGTGGAATTGTAACAATAATTAATTAAAGAAAAAACCTGTGTAAGACTAATAAACGATATAGGATCGACGTCATTTCAAGAGAGGATCAGCTTCCGTTAAAGTTTTCCAGCTCCCTAATATGTAGAAAATCCGATTGTAGGCATCTGCGAAAGAATCGATTAGTTAACTTATTAATCCTTTTAGGAGCCAGCCTAAGCAAGTGGGAGTACAGAGCCGAACGCTCCACCGAAAGAGCAGAGCATTCAAAGAATACGTGATCGGGGTCACAAACATCCGCATCATTTGAATGGAGAGGACAACATGGGGAAGAGGTCAACGAGAGGCGAAAGCGTGAGGAAGGCAGCAAGGAATGGTTAAAGGGCAAACGCACAATGGAGACAACAACAGAACGAGGAAGTGAGGGAAACAGAAGGAACCAAGGATTTGAAGGAAGATTAGGCTGAACGAACAGATAAAAAGAGCGACAATTAGAAAAGGAGGAAGAGTACATATCCGACCAAAATCTGAGATGGAAATATTTACACAAAGGCAAGAGATTAGAGGATGGGATTTTTTTGAAGAAGAATGTAGAAGAAGCAACAACCCGAGCCAAAGAATCAGCCATCTCATTACCTGAGATGCCAGAATGGCCAGGAACCCACAGCAAGTCAATATGGATCCTATGGAGAGAAGAGAGAGTCCGAATGAGAGAACGTATGCGGAGAATAGTAAAATCACTGGAATTATTAGAAAGAGGAGAAGAGATGGCTTGAAGAGCACTCGTGGAGTCGGATACGATCAGAAACTGAGAAGAAAGACGATTGGAGGAGATAAAAATAATGGAACGTAAAATAGCCATTAGCTCGGCTGTAAATATGGAACAGAAAGAAGGAAGACAGAAGAATACTGAGAAGTTATAATCTGAAAGAATAAAAGAAGCACCAACTCCATCAGGCCCCTTAGAACCATCACTGAAAACGTTTACATAAGAAGGAAAGAGAGAATTGACAGTACTATGGAATTCCTGTTTAATTACAGCTGGAGGGAGAGATTTTTCAAGTGTAAGCAAAATAAATACTCTGGGAGGATGGCAGAGATCGCTGAAGTTAAAGGAGAAATAAGGCAGACTATTAAAGGAAATTGTATACGGCCAAAATGAACTAAGACGGAGAGAAATAAGGGAGAGGATAGGAATTTTCCTAGGCACAAAGTGACAATTCCGAGAAATTGAAAGGTAGGAAAAAATGAGAGAAGAAGATGATAGTGAAAGACGTTTAGAAAGTAAGCGATAGCCTAAATATGATCTGCGAATAGACCGAGGAGGAGCATTCGATTCAGCAAGTAGTGCTGGTATAGGAGAGGATTTAAGAGCACCGAGACAGAGTCTAAGGCAAGAATTTTGGATCACATCAAGTTTAGAAAGACGGGACTTGAAAGCGCAGGCATAAATGAACGGACAGTAATCAAGGTTGGAGCGGACGGTGGATTTATATAGAAGAATAAGAATGAAAGGGTCACCACCCCATTTAGTAGGAGACAGAGCCTTCAGCAAGTTTAACCTTTTAATAGAGGAGGAAGAAAGATATTTGATATGTTCGGAGAGAGGCAGACGACTATCAAGAAAGATACCGAGATAACGAAAGAAATTAACACGAGCAAGAGCTGTACTATTTAAGGATAGATTAACAGAAGCAGGTTTATAAGGACCAAGGTTAAATACAACGTAGGAGGACTTAGAAAGAGAAATCGAAAGGTTAATTGAGGCAAGAGCACTTTCAAGCAAATTGAGGGACGAATTGAAAGCTTGTTAAAAAGAGTAGGACTGAGGGAGGAACCTTGAGGAAGACCGCAAAAAACCTTTCTAGAAGTGTAAAATAATGGAGGAGAGAGGTAAATAGAACGATTCGACATGAGCTTAATAACAAGGGAAGTGAAATTGACTGGAATGTTAATTGCTGTCATTTTATCTCTTAAAGTTGGAAGATGAACATTGTCGAAAGCACAGGAGACATCAATGAAGGAAGCTAGAGTATAATGTTTTTGGATAAAAGATTTATATAAATGAGACACAAAAAGACTGATACAATCAGGAGGGCCGATAACCGGCCGAAAGCCGAACATATTGTTAGGAAGCACATTATGGTGTTCCAACCACCAGACAACACGCTTGTTAGCATACCCTCAAATAATTTTCTGATGCAGGATGCCAAGGAGATGGGGCGTAAGGAAGAACTTTTCTTAGAAATAGTGACAATGATGAAAGAATTCCAAAAAAGGGGGGGGGGGGGGGTTGAACCCCTGGAAAGGAAAGAATTGATAAGACTGAGAAGAAAGTTAAGGGATAGTTCAGATAGATTTTTAAGAGCAAGATAAGGTATAGCATCAAGGCCTGGAGTAGGGCTGGAAGATTTGGATAAAACAGATATTAATTCATTAAGATTGAAAGCCGAAGTGAGGAAGTGGGAAGGAGGGAAAGAGATTTGCGGAGAAGAGCTGGAATGCAGTTCGTCAAAGGAAGGAACGTAAGCAGGAGCGACAGAATCAATGAAGGATGTTAGGCTATCCTCAGATATATTAGAAAGAGAAGGACGTTCAGAGGATGGAAATTTAAAAGCTCTAGCCATCCTGCAAATATGTGAGAGAGGGGTATTTCTAGAAAAGGAAGAGCAGAATTTCTTCCAAGAGGTCTTCTTCACGGATTTAAGAATAAACCTAGCTCTGGAGACGATAAGGAGATATTTAGATCATCGATAAACGGGCGGAGAGATGAAATTTGCTACGTCGTTAATGTAAATCATAAATAAGGCTGCACTAAGGGCAAAGCCTTGTGGCACACCATTCTCAGTTGTAATGGGTGCTGTTATTGATGAACCAATCTTAACCCAGCGATCGTTCGATTGTTTAAAAAGCTAGTTATATATCTGCCCAATCGGTCACTTATTCCGGCCGTTTTGAGCTTTTGTAATAGTCCATGCCGCCACACGCGACGAACGCTTTTTCCAAATTGAAAAAGACCGCGTACGTGTGCTGGTGGCGGTGGAAGCCTGTTAGTATTTGCCGTTGCAGGCTTATCAAGTGATTTTCTGTTGATCTCGCTCTTCGCCCGCCGGCTTGAGTCGGGGAAAGAACATTATTTTGTTCGAGGACATACAGGAGGCGCCTGTTTACCATCTTCTCCATTATTTTGGATAGGACACTTAGCAGAGAAATCGGTCGATACCTTTCAGGATGGAATGGGTCTTTATTTTGTTTTAAGATGGGAATAAAATACGCTATTTTCCAGGATTGAGGGATATTACCGGATGACCATATCTGGTTATAGATTTTTAGGAGAAACTCTTTAGCTTGCGGTGGTAGGCATTTAACCATGTATGGGTGGATGGAATCGGGGCCAGGTGCATTGTTGCGGGAGTATGGTATTTAATTTGGAAGTTTAACTCGGACATAGTAAAATTGGTATTATAAGCTTCTGAGGACTGTTGAGGCAAGATTTGGTCTTGTTGTTCACAAACCGCTTTTTTCACGGTGAACTCGGGTGAATAGGCAAGGGAAGAGAATTCTTTTTGGTAATGTTGAGCGAGACTTGTTCCATTTAGATTAGACGCGAAACACTTTTGTTTTATTGTTTACAATGTAAAAATCAGAATAAGGTCGATAGCTTTCTATTTAATTTTATATCATCCTTTTTTGTTTCTCTTAAATCAGATTGACATTACTCTGTTACGGCGATAAGATAAAATTGTTTACAAGTAATTAAAACCTCGATTTGAAAATATGCAGAAAGAAAACAGAAATGCTTCCTTGTAGATAAGATACGCAAATAACGGGGAAAAAATCGTAAATAATAAATCGCGGCGCATTTATCAGTATGTTAACACACTTTCGATGACTGACATTTTAATTTTACATAAAATTACTTGATTTATGTGTGTGTGTGCACACGTGGATCAGTGCAAGGAATATTAGGAATTTCCTATACCTATTTGATGGTCGACTTGAAAAAGCACAGTTAACTATTAACTGAGATACTGAAAGTGATCGAGTAACGAATATGTATATCATTACGATCACATCTGCCTTAAAAATATATGCATATGCAGATAACATTATAAATCATAATATCTGCGCTGGAGACAAAGAATTATTGTTCCATATGGATAGATCGAATAAAACTTAAAATAAATTTGGCTAAAATCGCAGTTATGAACGTAACTCTATTAAATAACATCAATTAAATACAATTCCAATATTCAAAATATACATGTGATATTTAGCAGTATACACAGATGCCCCCCTGGGGGTACTTAGGTACAACCAGGGACCCCGAGCTCAGGGGAACGGGCGCGTCCAAGGGCGGCGGATAGTGGAGTGACCATCAGATATGCGAATAAGTTTCGTAAGAAATAAATAAGCAGTCGCGGACCACGAGCGGCTATTGGTGGAAAGTCTCAAACAGACGAATCCAATAGTGACAGAACAATGAGTTGTGATGGCGTGAAGGGACAACCTGAGAATCTGCCTGATAAAACTCTACATAAGCCTGTTAACCAACTAATCCTCGGCGCGTGGAGATCGCCGCATAGATCTCCGCTGCTACCTTCTCAGTAGCAAGCTGCTGCCTTGCAGTTTGAGTTTTTACTCAAAGGCTAGGGTGTCACCCCGAAATAGTGGCCATTTCCTTGTCCTTTCTTCTACTTAATGTCCTTCCTTTGTCCTTCCTTATACTTAATGCCCTTCCTCTACTTAATTCCTATCTTTAGTCTCCTATTCCAGGGCAGGACAGGCTCTTAAGCACAGAGAACGCAGCTGTCCTAAGAGAAGGAAATTCTGAAATCAAACCGCAGGGAAGGCAAGAAGAAACCACCCTGGCTATATCTCCAGGTTATCACAATGCAGAAAACCAACAGAAAAATGGCCCTGAGAGTAGATAGAAAACCTGCGTTCTGTGATAAGAACCAATCAGGAGCCAGTATTTTGTTCCGTGACCATGCCCCCTTTTACTCAACTAATCAAGAGTCAATACTCAATTAAATGACACACCGTTTTTACATCAAACCATCCAGTAAGAGTTCAACGAAAATGCTTCTCTCATAGCGCTACATACAAATGCTAACGCTGTCAATCAATTGACCGATGCATGTCTTTATTTGTACGTAAATTACCATTATTCGGTAGCGACTGGTTTTGGAGGATTACGCACACAATGATGTATATATGGTTACGAGCGTCCGTACACATATGTAAAATTAGTTATTATCATTATTGATTTTTGTTGTTATCAATGTTATCAGTGATCAATCTGCAGGAATCGCGGTAAAATACAGGCTTTCGCCGCTCCGGTATTTCTAGGAATCGCGAAGATTTTCGTTCGGTCAGTTGGGTAAAACTTTTCTTTGTCCGATACATTATGTAGGGCGGTAAGCCTATCTCACACATCGCAAAAGCGAAAATGCTTCTCTCATAGCGCTATACGTAAATGCTAACGCAACTGTTGAAACCGGATTTTAACGTTCTTATAATTTCTATTCCACTCTATGCCTTATTACGGAACCACACCCTACATGTACACACTAACACAAACATACACTCATACTCAAAGCCTATGACTACTTTATTCAATGCGCATATGTAACCAACTATTCCTGACGGAATGACATTTTTCTGACGTAATATTTCCACTGCCACAACCGATTTAAACCAAGTAAAAGCGCATGCATCGTAATCGCACACATGTCGATCGTTAGCGATATCGTATTTTTTTTAAATTAACCAAAGTATAATATTTAAAGCATAAAACTAACCTGAGCTCCCCATTCACCCGCTTTATACCATTCAAATGTATTTTTTAATTTTTTTATTTTTTCCATGCCTAAGCATTATAAAAATTGGTCTAAGTATATTTCTCATTTTCTACGGTTCCAAAAATTTTTTCTTTATTCTCCGATCGTTACAAAAGTGTACTGACTAGTGATGGGAAACTTCGAAATGTTTCATTCGAATTATTCGATTGTTCGATAACTTCGAATGCATTCGATTGTTCCACAGTTGCATTCGAAATGTTATTTCATTCGTATAATTCATTCGTATTCACATCAATCATTCAAATTAAAATCATTCGAATCAAAATCATTCGAATTAAAATCATTCGAATCAAAAATCATTCGAATCAAAATCATTCGAATGAAAATCATTTGATTGTTTTTTTTTTTTTTTTAACGATTGTTGATTGTTTCGATTGTAAAAACATTTCGACGCACATCACTAGCACTGGCAGATCACACGCTTATATCTACCATAGCGTTAGCCACCGCGAAAGCGAACCATTCGATCCCGTGCACACTCTGCTCTCAATAGTTTCCCTATCGTTCATAATAATTTTTCCAAGCCTAAGTATTATAGAATTAGTCTAAGTATATTTATTATTTTTTCTCACTTACGATTACTTTTCCATCCGTAAGTATTTATGTGTGTTTTCCCTGGTTCTAAAAATAAATCTATCGATGTCTCGCCTCTCAATGAATGCGCACGCATCATTCTCGCGCACGTGTCATTCATTCGTGTTACCACTTTTTTTCAAAATTAGTCCAAGTATATTTTATTATTTTTCTCATTACGATTATTTTCAGTCCGTAAGTATTTCTGTATGTTTTCCGAGGTTTTAAAAATTAATCTGAACAGACATCCAGACTGTTGTGAAAGCACACTAACCATTCCCGCACAGATTCTATATTATACGTTACTCTATTACGAGTTCTTCAAAAATTGATTCAAATATTTTTTTCATTTTTTTTTTTTCAATCCTAAAAATTCATTCTTTCTACCTCCGCCCCTCCCAGCTAAAATTACCGATCTTTCATAATCTTTATTTATTTTATCGATTCTAAAAATTAATCAATGATTCACTCGAAAGCGTACCGTACATTCCCACACACATATCTTCTATCACGAATTTCCCTATTGATCATGAACATTTTTTCAACGTTAGCCGCAATAGCATATTACATTGGTCTCGCATACGCACCACATGCAGTTCTATATGTTTAATTTTCTATTAACGATCTTTATTTTTTTGTACAGGTATTAATTTTTCCTACACAGTCATGTCATCATATACACTTAACATTGTCAAAATAATTTTAACCTTTCGAGAAAGAAAAATCTCCGATCAATAAAAAGTATTTATTAACATCACAATTATTTTTAATATTAATCGTTTCGATACAAACATAATTTTTTTTATTTAATAAACTCATCAACATCATCAATCGTTTCAAGACATTATTGTTTCAAACATCAATCCCTCTTTTCCAAAAATTGATAACCTCTGCAGGTATATATCTCGTCGTCGCAACAACCTTTACCTGCATGACTCGTATACCTTCAAGACCACTTGTACATTGCTCGCACGCTATTTACCATTATTCGGTACAAGAATATTTTTCACACTCCCTCACATATGCGCATACACTCAAAGTCCTCGATTACTTTGTTTGTATACAAATATATTCAGCTTTCTCCGACCGAACAACATTTTTCTGACGTAACATTTCCACTGCAACAACCGATTCAAAGGTAGCTAATGAGATAGACTATCGAACGGAATCATTCAAGCGGTCAGTATTAGTTTTATGTTAAACATGTGTATTTTGTCGTATCTGTGTTCACGCATTATTAAAAAATTTACGTCAACGTTAAAGAAAATAATTTCCTACGTTTTTTCTCTTTCTTTTTCTCTGTATTTTTTTTTAGTGAAAAGTTTGAAATACATATTATTCAATCATGAACGCTAATATAGTTAACGTAAGCAGCAACTCAAAATCAATTAAGGACGCTGAATTTATTCAGAATTTATTTGCAAGTGATAGCGACTCGCATACGTCTTCGTCACTTCAATTACCGCAATCAGATGGTGGTTATTCTTCAACAGAATCAACATCTTTTGCACATAAAATCGTTGGTCCAGTATTATTGTCAGATCAGATGGATATAGCGGAATATTTTGTAGATTTCAGTATCCATAAGGATTCTGATTATGGTTTTCTAGTAATCGAACTAGCGATGATTGATATGTCTGGCGGGAGGTGTTTACATACGCTATACAAACCAAGCAGAGCATGGTCTGCATCAAAAATGCCTCATTTACAATGCTCTTCCGTGAGTCATTACTTGAAAAACCCCTCATTATTTCCCTGTCGGGAAGAAATATTCATGGCACGTGATGTATTTACAATATTGTCCAAAAAACCGAAGGCTCGCGTATATATTTTAACCACTTATGCAAAACTTATATTATGGGAACTTAACGAAAAGTCTGAATTGTTGCGTGACTTGGACTACGAACTCGTTAATATGGAGAAAGTCTTTCGAGTACCTAGTATTGATGATTTATATCAAGAATACTCTGGTATAAGCAATCTGGTAACTTGTAAGCACCATTATGAGAATGATATTTTTCATTGTGCGGTGAAAAATGTTATGGTGATGAAGACACGGCGCGATCACGTTGTCCATCCGCTGAAGCTTATGAACAATCTCAATATAAATGATTTAAGCCAGTTATTAATTACAGCCACTAAAGAAATGATAATTACATTATTTCCAAGTTGCATTGGGGACATTTATATATTTTTACCGGACAGATTAAAACAGGATGATACGATAAAATAATTTCTACCATGCTACGATCACGAACATGATAAAGAATATTATATCGATGGTGATACATTACACAGGAGTACTCTAAATTGTGTCAAAGTAAAAGATTGCGACGACTGTCAACATTCATTTCATACGGATTAAAAATTCAATAAAAGACGCGGAATTTGAGAGATGGAGTTGTCTAGATCCTACGGAAGTTGAATATGAACATAACAATTACCTTTCAATGTACCAAAGTCAACTGTCGCAGTATGTATAATATGTGAAATAAAACCATATTTTTTCTTTTACTCGCATTTTTATTTTTATTATTTCAAAATATTTTACATTGTTTCACATAAATTATAATGTATGTATATATGTATGGAATTTTAATATGTAATAATATACATTTCCTACATTTTATTTTATTTCATGGTCATATAATTACTTTAGAATTATTTAGATACATCGCAGACATTATAGTACGGAACACATCATTTATTATTTCATTCTATTTCAATTAATATGTTGTATGGATGAAATCGAATCAATTTATGTAACTGTTTATTTACATTTAAATAATCTTTTTCTTTTTCTTTTTTTTTTTTTAATCTCTCAGCATATGCATGCGTGTATATGCTTACATATACAAGTATGAAAAAAATTATTTTTTTATTTTTTCCTCGATATGAATGGTAAATCTACGACTTTATTTGAAAAACGGTCAAAACCTGATACATAGATTTCAAACTTTGATGGAAATTTCCGTAAAACGTTCAGTTTACACTTATTATCTTTAAAAAAAAAAAATTCATTATTATTCATATCGTTTAAATAGACTGATACAACAGAGAGAGAAAATAAAAAGCTAAATTTTTACACGTTAGGGAGGGAGCTGATGAAAACGTACGAGTCTTATTATTTGGAATACAGATTACGAAGGAACTTTTTTATACAATGTTTCGTTCTAAGATTTTTCATTTTTTACATTTAAAATTTTTCAATACGAAAATATTTCGAAATCTACAGGAACGTCTACGAATAGTCTTCGTCATTATAGAAGCACCTGCAGATCATGTATCGACACTGCATGCGCGTAAGGGTGAGTAAATATGTGTGAATATGTGTAAACATGTGTGATCATGTGTGTGTATGTATGCTTGAAATGTGCGAAATGGCTAATAAGAAACAACCGTTAAATCGCAACGACAGGTAGAGATCCACTTATAGAATAAGAGAGTGAGAGTGAGATAAATTATGTACCTTTATTATTGCAGAACTGCACTGCAGTGGCAGACATGAAATATCCGTTAGCATCCTTTTCGAGGCAGTTTTATAAAAAAAGCCGAAAATTAGCTTTAAAACTGGATGAATGAGATGGTTGATAATACACATACCATTAAGACCGGTATAAGTGTATGTGGGCATGTGTGTGAGCGCACGGTTAAATGAATGACAAAAGATTATTAACTGCACAGGCATTGTTAAATACAACTATACTGATTTACCCGTAAAACTAACAAATTTTACCGTTGTTTTCTTTCTTTTTTTCTTTCGCGTTTTACAAAAAAAAATTCATGTTAGTTCTAAAAATATTGCTAAATTCAAATTAAATCGATCATGTTATTTTATTTTTTATTTTTGTTTCTTTAAACAATGTGTTATGGAAAATAAATCGTATTTATCTTACTCAATCTTTTACCTAATAATCTAACGGTTTTAGACAACAGCAGAAATATGCAAGTTACCATGGATGTATTATATTTTATTCGTATATATGTGTATACACGCTTTCTATACAAGCACATGCAAATATCGGATGCCGGAAATGTATGATAATATAATTTTTAAATCAATGATTAACGCATTATTAATTTTTTTTTTTTCACCCTATAATATACAAAATAACATCATACTTGCTTTTACAACAATATTTAACTTCTACAAAAAATAAATGTCCCCAGGGTGGGGAGTAAAAATATCATGAAGAATCACTGTTTTTTGTTTTTTTTTTTCTTTGATTCACAATCTTCTTTTTCTTTATATTATTTTTTTATTTCAGAGATTTTTTAAAATAGTTTTCTTTACACTCCAATACGGAATCTGTTAATTTATTGTACATGCTATATAATATGATAAATGCTAAAATTTGGAAAGTTTTTTTAAAGAAGTAATTGACAGAAGAATATACTTTTGAAAACAAGAGAGTGAAGAGGCTATACATAAAAAGCAATATGATGCATTAAACATAACAAAAAAAAAAACCAGAAGAAACGTAAACACAAAGACTATTATGTTTTTTTTTTTTCATTAATCTATTCAATTACAACTTTTTTTTTTTCATTCATCTATATTCTAAGTTCCATCATAAGTTTTAATTTTTATATGATGCCTACTAATTTCTATGTTTACTTAATTTATTTACTTTTCCACGAATGTTTTTTAGAATTAAATTTTGAAAAAATTAAACATATTTTCGTACCTGCGTCAACTATCACATTAAATACATGTAGAAATTTTCATTTCAAACACCGCCAGAAAATAACATGGGTTTTTTTTTTGCTATTTTTTAAAAATTTATTCATACTCTCTCTAATTATAGCTATTTTTACACCATTTTTCTTAACTTTTACTCATTTTTATATTCTACATACAATGCTTGAGGTATTAGATGATGCAAATTCTAAATACACCATATTGATATCATCTCTGTTTATTTTTTTTTATTTGTTACTCGTTTTTTATTATTTTCTTATGTACATGTATTAGAACTAGTGATGTGCGATTTCGAAATGTTTTTACAATCGAAACAACCGATAATCGTCAAAAAAAAACAAAAAACAATCGAATGATTTTTGTGAATACGAATGAATTATTCAAATAAAAACTGGAACCATCCGAACACAAACGAATGAAGTATTCGTTAAACATCGACTAGATTCTTCCGAGAGAAATAACATTTGGAATGATTGTTGCGAATATGAATGAATTATTCGAATAAAAACCGAAACTATCCGAACACAAACGAATGAAGTATTCGTTAAACATCGACTAGATTCTTCCGAGAGAAATAACATTTCGAATGATTGTTGTGAATACGAATGAATTATTCGAATGAAATAACATTTCGAATGCAACCACGGAACAATTGAATGCATTCAAAGTCATCGAACAATCAAATAATTCGAATGAATCATTTCAAAGTTGCCCATCACTAATTAGAACCTATATGATTTTACAATAAAAAACGTGTTTATACTCATTATTGAAGCTGAATATAGATAATATTTACATTTAAAGGAAAAAGAAAAAGTTATTTTTATTATTCCATTCGCACGCGAAAAAAATTATGAAATGTAAAATATATATATAATTCATGTAATATATTTACAAACGATTAACAAGAATAAAAGAAAATTAATTTAAAAAATAAATAAATATCACAAAAAATTTAAAGATGGAAAAATTACAAGATTATGATTCATACGATGCTCACAAATTGGCTCCTTTGATCGGGTTATGTTGGAATTCGAACAAACTTGCATGGTTGCATTGCGGACAATCTTTGATTAAGGTGAGATGTACTGCACTGAGTGGAAAGGAATCTGGAATATCATAGCTATGATGTTTAAAACACAGTAAGAAGCGTTTGATACATCGATCATTCTTCAGTGCTACAGGTAATTTATTGTAAAAATCGCAAATTTTTTTGAGGGCATACATTAATTAATATCTCTGCAGTAATATTTTGCATCAAGTCGTATGTAGAATATTTTACTAATGATAATAGGTCTAACATTTACATTGTACCATTTCATCATCACATATACATTCTGCAATGAACACCTATGTATGTTTTTCTCTGTGTGTGCATCACATTTTACAACTCTTGATATTCCTTTATACATATTATTTAATTTCCCTAAATTGGGTATACCGAATTCTTTTTCTAAATTAATCATCTTGAATCTTGAAAGTGATGTTTCAAATAGTTTTATCCATATAGTGGTAATTTTTTCATTTCCTTTAACATAAATATTCAATGGTTCCAAATCTTCCAACACATTTTCTATATCACTGGCAATAGATTCATAATTGTAATCTCCTGCATTCCACAGAATTGAATGACAGTTTTGAATTATCCTCATGTTTTCTTGTTTTTTATTATTGGATAATACATCCCATTCGAATGGAGGCTTGTAAATTCTATGAAATTGAATTTCACCATCGATACTTATTATTGAAAGTTCCTTAATGATGTATGTATCATTATCATATTTAAAACGTTGAATATCGATAATTACCTCACGTGCTACTATCATTGTTATAGTTGTTATTAAAGAGAAAAGAAAAAAAAAAACTAAAACTTTTAATAGTAACTAAAATTTAAACGTGTGAAGAACACTAATTCGTGAAACTAATAACAAGCGAGTGAGTACAGTTATTCAGAGAGTTGGCATTATGTCTACTTTTGAATTAGATGCATTCAATGAAATGTTGCATCAGAAAAATACCCTTCAAACGGAGAAAGTTGATTGCATACATTGATGAATGAAATTGTTAAGAACTTGTACATACATATACATTTTGTTTGTGGTAGTGTATGCATGTACACATGACATCTTACATATAAGTAAGGGTCAAGATCCGGTTTTAACAGCTGTATCAGACGATCTTAACGTGCAGCTATGTACATGCAGGGATAGACTTTTAATATAATCATTATTGATGGTAAATGAGAACATTAATTCATTTTTAAATTTTAATATATCGTCTTCCATCACTAATAAGATAACATAAAAAACTACTAACTTAACTGAATATATCCTTCTTCAACCAACTTTTCCTCAATCATTCGAATTTCATCATCTACACCAGCATTTCACACTTTTTTAGATGTATGCGATAACAATAATCATTCAACCAATTCATTAGGATCGTCTGAATAATCGATCAATGTATCTTCATGACATACTCCGCCATCAGCACAATGCTTAGTCTTTGCTCCATCATAGTAAATTTTTACACTTGAACCATTAGACTGAAACATCGGATGTATTATTTTTCTATATTTAGGAAGTGTAGTACCCTTTAATACACCAGTAGCACGTAAATGAGCTCCAGTACACTCAAGTATTTATTTATATAGATCTAAATCATTATTTTGTATATTTATTCTCATCTATATGCGATACCATTAGTAAATGAATGAGTCCGGGGGTGTAAAGAAATTTTATTTGCTTACTTCCTTTTCCTAAATAAATTTCACCATATTTGCAGTCCCAAGAAATAAATGTCGATCCTATCAGATACTCATCAATGTTTGTATCATAGCATATTCCATATACTTGATCATTCGGAACAAGTTCATCAAAATCTGTATGAAATGAATCTACTTCACTTATGTTAAACGACTTAGCTTTGAGTTTGTTTTTTAATATTTTCATCTTTAATTTCAGACTCAGCATCACTTCTCTGTTTACTATTAGACAGTTTTTGGCGTTTTTACCATTGATGTATCATTTATTCCATAAGAATCCATTTTAATCTTTCAGATTTTTGTAATGCTTCATGAATTTCCAATAATGGTTTCATAATAGGTTCCAACATGGCGGCTGAAGTACATGTAATTGGTTTCCACTCGGACTTCAATAGGTTATATTTTTACATTATATTGCTACATATCCTGTCTAGTTCATTTTTTCAGTCTTGCTTCCTTATTCATTCAATTATTGTTGTTATCAGTATTAACCAATGATGTACTCTTTGATAACAACATTTTAAATAACTAGAATTTCATCAAAACTTGTGAGTAAATCTTCCTTTATACATACATTTCACCATATATATCAGTCACTGTGAATTTCATATTATTTTAAATACTTAAAATATACTTCATGTTATATATAAGTTATTAAAATTCAATATAAGTAGATAGAGCAGATTTTCTCTAAATGTAACATTGGCCTGAAAAATTTCTGGACTGAAAGTAAATCTAACCCAATACTCCTGCTACAGTTGTTATGCCAACAAAGGAGAATAAAATATTGAGATTTCACTTTCAGTCCAGAAATTTTTCAGGCCAATGTTACATTTAGAGAAAATCTGCTCTATCTACTTATATTGAATTTTAATAACTTATATATAACATGAAGTATATTTTAAGTATTTAAAATAATATGAAATTCACAGTGACTGATATATATGGTGAAATGTATGTATAAAGGAAGATTTACTCACAAGTTTTGATGAAATTCTAGTTATTTAAAATGTTGTTATCAAAGAGTACATCATTGGTTAATACTGATAACAACAATAATGGAATGAATAAGGAAGCAAGACTGAAAAAATGAACTAGACAGGATATGTAGCGATATAATGTAAAAATATAACCTATTGAAGTCCGAGTGGAAACCAATTACATGTACTTC
This sequence comes from Icerya purchasi, assembly GCA_039619475.1. Classification (NCBI taxonomy): domain Eukaryota; kingdom Metazoa; phylum Arthropoda; class Insecta; order Hemiptera; family Monophlebidae; genus Icerya; species Icerya purchasi. The sequence goes on along the minus strand of CM077115.1, from coordinate 271,667,281 downwards.
AACCATCATGTTGGAACCTATTATGAAACCATTATTGGAAATTCATGAAGCATTACAAAAATCTGAAAGATTAAAATGGATTCTTATGGAATAAATGATACATCAATGGTAAAAACGCCAAAAACTGTCTAATAGTAAACAGAGAAGTGATGCTGAGTCTGAAATTAAAGATGAAAATATTAAAAAACAAACTCAAAGCTAAGTCGTTTAACATAAGTGAAGTAGATTCATTTCATACAGATTTTGATGAACTTGTTCCGAATGATCAAGTATATGGAATACGCTATGATACAAACATTGATGAGTATCTGATAGGATCGACATTTATTTCTTGGGACTGCAAATATGGTGAAATTTATTTAGGAAAAGGAAGTAAGCAAATAAAATTTCTTTACACCCCCGGACTCATTCATTTACTAATGGTATCGCATATAGATGAGAATAAATATACAAAATAATGATTTAGATCTATATAAATAAATACTTGAGTGTACTGGAGCTCATTTACGTGCTACTGGTGTATTAAAGGGTACTACACTTCCTAAATATAGAAAAATAATACATCCGATGTTTCAGTCTAATGGTTCAAGTGTAAAAATTTACTATGATGGAGCAAAGACTAAGCATTGTGCTGATGGCGGAGTATGTCATGAAGATACATTGATCGATTATTCAGACGATCCTAATGAATTGGTTGAATGATTATTGTTATCGCATACATCTAAAAAAGTGTGAAATGCTGGTGTAGATGATGAAATTCGAATGATTGAGGAAAAGTTGGTTGAAGAAGGATATATTCAGTTAAGTTAGTAGTTTTTTATGTTATCTTATTAGTGATGGAAGACGATATATTAAAATTTAAAAATGAATTAATGTTCTCATTTACCATCAATAATGATTATATTAAAAGTCTATCCCTGCATGTACATAGCTGCACGTTAAGATCGTCTGATACAGCTGTTAAAACCGGATCTTGACCCTTACTTATATGTAAGATGTCATGTGTACATGCATACACTACCACAAACAAAATGTATATGTATGTACAAGTTCTTAACAATTTCATTCATCAATGTATGCAATCAACTTTCTCCGTTTGAAGGGTATTTTTCTGATGCAACATTTCATTGAATGCATCTAATTCAAAAGTAGACATAATGCCAACTCTCTGAATAACTGTACTCACTCGCTTGTTATTAGTTTCACGAATTAGTGTTCTTCACACGTTTAAATTTTAGTTACTATTAAAAGTTTTAGTTTTTTTTTTTCTTTTCTCTTTAATAACAACTATAACAATGATAGTAGCACGTGAGGTAATTATCGATATTCAACGTTTTAAATATGATAATGATACATACATCATTAAGGAACTTTCAATAATAAGTATCGATGGTGAAATTCAATTTCATAGAATTTACAAGCCTCCATTCGAATGGGATGTATTATCCAATAATAAAAAACAAGAAAACATGAGGATAATTCAAAACTGTCATTCAATTCTGTGGAATGCAGGAGATTACAATTATGAATCTATTGCCAGTGATATAGAAAATGTGTTGGAAGATTTGGAACCATTGAATATTTATGTTAAAGGAAATGAAAAAATTACCACTATATGGATAAAACTATTTGAAACATCACTTTCAAGATTCAAGATGATTAATTTAGAAAAAGAATTCGGTATACCCAATTTAGGGAAATTAAATAATATGTATAAAGGAATATCAAGAGTTGTAAAATGTGATGCACACACAGAGAAAAACATACATAGGTGTTCATTGCAGAATGTATATGTGATGATGAAATGGTACAATGTAAATGTTAGACCTATTATCATTAGTAAAATATTCTACATACGACTTGATGCAAAATATTACTGCAGAGATATTAATTAATGTATGCCCTCAAAAAAATTTGCGATTTTTACAATAAATTACCTGTAGCACTGAAGAATGATCGATGTATCAAACGCTTCTTACTGTGTTTTAAACATCATAGCTATGATATTCCAGATTCCTTTCCACTCAGTGCAGTACATCTCACCTTAATCAAAGATTGTCCGCAATGCAACCATGCAAGTTTGTTCGAATTCCAACATAACCCGATCAAAGGAGCCAATTTGTGAGCATCGTATGAATCATAATCTTGTAATTTTTCCATCTTTAAATTTTTTGTGATATTTATTTATTTTTTAAATTAATTTTCTTTTATTCTTGTTAATCGTTTGTAAATATATTACATGAATTATATATATATTTTACATTTCATAATTTTTTTCGCGTGCGAATGGAATAATAAAAATAACTTTTTCTTTTTCCTTTAAATGTAAATATTATCTATATTCAGCTTCAATAATGAGTATAAACACGTTTTTTATTGTAAAATCATATAGGTTCTAATTAGTGATGGGCAACTTTGAAATGATTCATTCGAATTATTTGATTGTTCGATGACTTTGAATGCATTCAATTGTTCCGTGGTTGCATTCGAAATGTTATTTCATTCGAATAATTCATTCGTATTCACAACAATCATTCGAAATGTTATTTCTCTCGGAAGAATCTAGTCGATGTTTAACGAATACTTCATTCGTTTGTGTTCGGATAGTTTCGGTTTTTATTCGAATAATTCATTCATATTCGCAACAATCATTCCAAATGTTATTTCTCTCGGAAGAATCTAGTCGATGTTTAACGAATACTTCATTCGTTTGTGTTCGGATGGTTCCAGTTTTTATTTGAATAATTCATTCGTATTCACAAAAATCATTCGATTGTTTTTTGTTTTTTTTTGACGATTATCGGTTGTTTCGATTGTAAAAACATTTCGAAATCGCACATCACTAGTTCTAATACATGTACATAAGAAAATAATAAAAAACGAGTAACAAATAAAAAAAAATAAACAGAGATGATATCAATATGGTGTATTTAGAATTTGCATCATCTAATACCTCAAGCATTGTATGTAGAATATAAAAATGAGTAAAAGTTAAGAAAAATGGTGTAAAAATAGCTATAATTAGAGAGAGTATGAATAAATTTTTAAAAAATAGCAAAAAAAAAACCCATGTTATTTTCTGGCGGTGTTTGAAATGAAAATTTCTACATGTATTTAATGTGATAGTTGACGCAGGTACGAAAATATGTTTAATTTTTTCAAAATTTAATTCTAAAAAACATTCGTGGAAAAGTAAATAAATTAAGTAAACATAGAAATTAGTAGGCATCATATAAAAATTAAAACTTATGATGGAACTTAGAATATAGATGAATGAAAAAAAAAAAGTTGTAATTGAATAGATTAATGAAAAAAAAAAAACATAATAGTCTTTGTGTTTACGTTTCTTCTGGTTTTTTTTTTTGTTATGTTTAATGCATCATATTGCTTTTTATGTATAGCCTCTTCACTCTCTTGTTTTCAAAAGTATATTCTTCTGTCAATTACTTCTTTAAAAAAACTTTCCAAATTTTAGCATTTATCATATTATATAGCATGTACAATAAATTAACAGATTCCGTATTGGAGTGTAAAGAAAACTATTTTAAAAAATCTCTGAAATAAAAAAATAATATAAAGAAAAAGAAGATTGTGAATCAAAGAAAAAAAAAAACAAAAAACAGTGATTCTTCATGATATTTTTACTCCCCACCCTGGGGACATTTATTTTTTGTAGAAGTTAAATATTGTTGTAAAAGCAAGTATGATGTTATTTTGTATATTATAGGGTGAAAAAAAAAAAATTAATAATGCGTTAATCATTGATTTAAAAATTATATTATCATACATTTCCGGCATCCGATATTTGCATGTGCTTGTATAGAAAGCGTGTATACACATATATACGAATAAAATATAATACATCCATGGTAACTTGCATATTTCTGCTGTTGTCTAAAACCGTTAGATTATTAGGTAAAAGATTGAGTAAGATAAATACGATTTATTTTCCATAACACATTGTTTAAAGAAACAAAAATAAAAAATAAAATAACATGATCGATTTAATTTGAATTTAGCAATATTTTTAGAACTAACATGAATTTTTTTTTGTAAAACGCGAAAGAAAAAAAGAAAGAAAACAACGGTAAAATTTGTTAGTTTTACGGGTAAATCAGTATAGTTGTATTTAACAATGCCTGTGCAGTTAATAATCTTTTGTCATTCATTTAACCGTGCGCTCACACACATGCCCACATACACTTATACCGGTCTTAATGGTATGTGTATTATCAACCATCTCATTCATCCAGTTTTAAAGCTAATTTTCGGCTTTTTTTATAAAACTGCCTCGAAAAGGATGCTAACGGATATTTCATGTCTGCCACTGCAGTGCAGTTCTGCAATAATAAAGGTACATAATTTATCTCACTCTCACTCTCTTATTCTATAAGTGGATCTCTACCTGTCGTTGCGATTTAACGGTTGTTTCTTATTAGCCATTTCGCACATTTCAAGCATACATACACACACATGATCACACATGTTTACACATATTCACACATATTTACTCACCCTTACGCGCATGCAGTGTCGATACATGATCTGCAGGTGCTTCTATAATGACGAAGACTATTCGTAGACGTTCCTGTAGATTTCGAAATATTTTCGTATTGAAAAATTTTAAATGTAAAAAATGAAAAATCTTAGAACGAAACATTGTATAAAAAAGTTCCTTCGTAATCTGTATTCCAAATAATAAGACTCGTACGTTTTCATCAGCTCCCTCCCTAACGTGTAAAAATTTAGCTTTTTATTTTCTCTCTCTGTTGTATCAGTCTATTTAAACGATATGAATAATAATGAATTTTTTTTTTTTAAAGATAATAAGTGTAAACTGAACGTTTTACGGAAATTTCCATCAAAGTTTGAAATCTATGTATCAGGTTTTGACCGTTTTTCAAATAAAGTCGTAGATTTACCATTCATATCGAGGAAAAAATAAAAAAATAATTTTTTTCATACTTGTATATGTAAGCATATACACGCATGCATATGCTGAGAGATTAAAAAAAAAAAAAGAAAAAGAAAAAGATTATTTAAATGTAAATAAACAGTTACATAAATTGATTCGATTTCATCCATACAACATATTAATTGAAATAGAATGAAATAATAAATGATGTGTTCCGTACTATAATGTCTGCGATGTATCTAAATAATTCTAAAGTAATTATATGACCATGAAATAAAATAAAATGTAGGAAATGTATATTATTACATATTAAAATTCCATACATATATACATACATTATAATTTATGTGAAACAATGTAAAATATTTTGAAATAATAAAAATAAAAATGCGAGTAAAAGAAAAAATATGGTTTTATTTCACATATTATACATACTGCGACAGTTGACTTTGGTACATTGAAAGGTAATTGTTATGTTCATATTCAACTTCCGTAGGATCTAGACAACTCCATCTCTCAAATTCCGCGTCTTTTATTGAATTTTTAATCCGTATGAAATGAATGTTGACAGTCGTCGCAATCTTTTACTTTGACACAATTTAGAGTACTCCTGTGTAATGTATCACCATCGATATAATATTCTTTATCATGTTCGTGATCGTAGCATGGTAGAAATTATTTTATCGTATCATCCTGTTTTAATCTGTCCGGTAAAAATATATAAATGTCCCCAATGCAACTTGGAAATAATGTAATTATCATTTCTTTAGTGGCTGTAATTAATAACTGGCTTAAATCATTTATATTGAGATTGTTCATAAGCTTCAGCGGATGGACAACGTGATCGCGCCGTGTCTTCATCACCATAACATTTTTCACCGCACAATGAAAAATATCATTCTCATAATGGTGCTTACAAGTTACCAGATTGCTTATACCAGAGTATTCTTGATATAAATCATCAATACTAGGTACTCGAAAGACTTTCTCCATATTAACGAGTTCGTAGTCCAAGTCACGCAACAATTCAGACTTTTCGTTAAGTTCCCATAATATAAGTTTTGCATAAGTGGTTAAAATATATACGCGAGCCTTCGGTTTTTTGGACAATATTGTAAATACATCACGTGCCATGAATATTTCTTCCCGACAGGGAAATAATGAGGGGTTTTTCAAGTAATGACTCACGGAAGAGCATTGTAAATGAGGCATTTTTGATGCAGACCATGCTCTGCTTGGTTTGTATAGCGTATGTAAACACCTCCCGCCAGACATATCAATCATCGCTAGTTCGATTACTAGAAAACCATAATCAGAATCCTTATGGATACTGAAATCTACAAAATATTCCGCTATATCCATCTGATCTGACAATAATACTGGACCAACGATTTTATGTGCAAAAGATGTTGATTCTGTTGAAGAATAACCACCATCTGATTGCGGTAATTGAAGTGACGAAGACGTATGCGAGTCGCTATCACTTGCAAATAAATTCTGAATAAATTCAGCGTCCTTAATTGATTTTGAGTTGCTGCTTACGTTAACTATATTAGCGTTCATGATTGAATAATATGTATTTCAAACTTTTCACTAAAAAAAAATACAGAGAAAAAGAAAGAGAAAAAACGTAGGAAATTATTTTCTTTAACGTTGACGTAAATTTTTTAATAATGCGTGAACACAGATACGACAAAATACACATGTTTAACATAAAACTAATACTGACCGCTTGAATGATTCCGTTCGATAGTCTATCTCATTAGCTACCTTTGAATCGGTTGTTGCAGTGGAAATGTTACGTCAGAAAAATGTTGTTCGGTCGGAGAAAGCTGAATATATTTGTATACAAACAAAGTAATCGAGGACTTTGAGTGTATGCGCATATGTGAGGGAGTGTGAAAAATATTCTTGTACCGAATAATGGTAAATAGCGTGCGAGCAATGTACAAGTGGTCTTGAAGGTATACGAGTCATGCAGGTAAAGGTTGTTGCGACGACGAGATATATACCTGCAGAGGTTATCAATTTTTGGAAAAGAGGGATTGATGTTTGAAACAATAATGTCTTGAAACGATTGATGATGTTGATGAGTTTATTAAATAAAAAAAATTATGTTTGTATCGAAACGATTAATATTAAAAATAATTGTGATGTTAATAAATACTTTTTATTGATCGGAGATTTTTCTTTCTCGAAAGGTTAAAATTATTTTGACAATGTTAAGTGTATATGATGACATGACTGTGTAGGAAAAATTAATACCTGTACAAAAAAATAAAGATCGTTAATAGAAAATTAAACATATAGAACTGCATGTGGTGCGTATGCGAGACCAATGTAATATGCTATTGCGGCTAACGTTGAAAAAATGTTCATGATCAATAGGGAAATTCGTGATAGAAGATATGTGTGTGGGAATGTACGGTACGCTTTCGAGTGAATCATTGATTAATTTTTAGAATCGATAAAATAAATAAAGATTATGAAAGATCGGTAATTTTAGCTGGGAGGGGCGGAGGTAGAAAGAATGAATTTTTAGGATTGAAAAAAAAAAAATGAAAAAAATATTTGAATCAATTTTTGAAGAACTCGTAATAGAGTAACGTATAATATAGAATCTGTGCGGGAATGGTTAGTGTGCTTTCACAACAGTCTGGATGTCTGTTCAGATTAATTTTTAAAACCTCGGAAAACATACAGAAATACTTACGGACTGAAAATAATCGTAATGAGAAAAATAATAAAATATACTTGGACTAATTTTGAAAAAAAGTGGTAACACGAATGAATGACACGTGCGCGAGAATGATGCGTGCGCATTCATTGAGAGGCGAGACATCGATAGATTTATTTTTAGAACCAGGGAAAACACACATAAATACTTACGGATGGAAAAGTAATCGTAAGTGAGAAAAAATAATAAATATACTTAGACTAATTCTATAATACTTAGGCTTGGAAAAATTATTATGAACGATAGGGAAACTATTGAGAGCAGAGTGTGCACGGGATCGAATGGTTCGCTTTCGCGGTGGCTAACGCTATGGTAGATATAAGCGTGTGATCTGCCAGTGCTAGTGATGTGCGTCGAAATGTTTTTACAATCGAAACAATCAACAATCGTTAAAAAAAAAAAAAAAACAATCAAATGATTTTCATTCGAATGATTTTGATTCGAATGATTTTAATTTGAATGATTTTAATTCAAATGATTTTCATTCGAATGATTTTAATTCGAATGATTGTTGTGAATGCAAATGAATTATTCGAATGAAATAACATTTCGAATGTAACTGTGGAACAATCGAATGCATTCGAAGTTATCGAACAATCGAATAATTCGAATGAATCATTTTGAAGTTGCCCATCACTAGTCAGTGCGCTTTTGTAACGATCGGAGAATAAGGAAAAATTTTTGGAACCGTAGAAAATGAGAAATATACTTAGACTAATTTTATAATACTTATGAACGGAAAAATAATCGTAAGTGAGAAAAAATAATAAATATACTTGCACTAATTCTATGATACTTAGGCTTTGAAAAATTATTATGAACGATAGGGAAACTATCGAGAGCAGAGTGTGCACGGGATCGAATGGTTCGCTTTCGTGGTGGCTAACACTATGGTAGATATAAGCGTGTGATCTGTCAGTACTAGTAATGTGCGATTTAGAAATGTTTTTACAATCGAAACAATCAACAATCGTCAAAAAAAAACAAAAAACAATCGAATGATTTTGATTCAAATGATTTTAATTTGAATGATTTTGATTCGAATGATTTTGATTCGAATGATTTTTGATTCGAATGATTTTAATTCGAATGATTTTGATTCGAATGATTTTAATTTGAATGATTGATGTGAATACGAATGAATTATACGAATGAAATAACATTTCGAATGCAACTGTGGAACAATCGAATGCATTCGAAGTTATCGAACAATCGAATAATTCGAATGAAACATTTCGAAGTTTCCCATCACTAGTCAGTACACTTTTGTAACGATCGGAGAATAAAGAAAAAATTTTTGGAACCGTAGAAAATGAGAAATATACTTAGACCAATTTTTATAATGCTTAGGCATGGAAAAAATAAAAAAATTAAAAAATACATTTGAATGGTATAAAGCGGGTGAATGGGGAGCTCAGGTTAGTTTTATGCTTTAAATATTATACTTTGGTTAATTTAAAAAAAATACGATATCGCTAACGATCGACATGTGTGCGATTACGATGCATGCGCTTTTACTTGGTTTAAATCGGTTGTGGCAGTGGAAATATTACGTCAGAAAAATGTCATTCCGTCAGGAATAGTTGGTTACATATGCGCATTGAATAAAGTAGTCATAGGCTTTGAGTATGAGTGTATGTTTGTGTTAGTGTGTACATGTAGGGTGTGGTTCCGTAATAAGGCATAGAGTGGAATAGAAATTATAAGAACGTTAAAATCCGGTTTCAACAGTTGCGTTAGCATTTACGTATAGCGCTATGAGAGAAGCATTTTCGCTTTTGCGATGTGTGAGATAGGCTTACCGCCCTACATAATGTATCGGACAAAGAAAAGTTTTACCCAACTGACCGAACGAAAATCTTCGCGATTCCTAGAAATACCGGAGCGGCGAAAGCCTGTATTTTACCGCGATTCCTGCAGATTGATCACTGATAACATTGATAACAACAAAAATCAATAATGATAATAACTAATTTTACATATGTGTACGGACGCTCGTAACCATATATACATCATTGTGTGCGTAATCCTCCAAAACCAGTCGCTACCGAATAATGGTAATTTACGTACAAATAAAGACATGCATCGGTCAATTGATTGACAGCGTTAGCATTTGTATGTAGCGCTATGAGAGAAGCATTTTCGTTGAACTCTTACTGGATGGTTTGATGTAAAAACGGTGTGTCATTTAATTGAGTATTGACTCTTGATTAGTTGAGTAAAAGGGGGCATGGTCACGGAACAAAATACTGGCTCCTGATTGGTTCTTATCACAGAACGCAGGTTTTCTATCTACTCCTGAGTCCGGTGCAGCTCATCAATGGGCACAGGGTGCGAAGAATACCACCGTCTGCTACTGTGAACATCGGCACTTGGAATGTGAGAACGCTTCACCAATCTGGACGACTTCAAAATGCGCTCTTAGAAATGAAGCGACTGAACATTAGTATCTTGGGCGTGTGTGAACATAAATGCCCGCGGCAGGTAACTGTCAACAAGACGGTGGTACCTTCTACTACTCCAGATATGAAAATGGAGAAAACCGACTTAGGAATGTTGTGGGAATTGTAATTTCTCAGAAGCTGACCCAGTATGTTGTAGGATTCACGCCTATGTCAGATTGTCTCATGCTACTACAACTACAAGGAGCCCAGTGTGTAATAAATATTACAAGCAAACCAGTGTGGGTTGATATTGAGTCTTTTAAATTTATCACACCACCAGATATACAAACCGGAGATTTAATTAGTTATATTAGGAAAAGTAAAATAGGATCTGAACATTTAAAAATATTATGTGAAAAATTACTGTGTATACCAGTTCCAACAGCTAGTGTAGAACGTTCGTTCAGTACCATGAACCGTATTTTAAATAAAATTAGAAATAAGATGGGTACAGAAACTCTATTAGCACGTATGAAAATAAGTATAGAAGGACCAGAAAGTTTAAATGATGAGTTTATGATGAAAGTGATTAATTGCTATGCGTAAAAAAAACCACGGCGTATTCGTTTATTTTAAAAAGATAATAAACCCATTAAACCCATTTGAATGTTTTTACAATATATATTCTTTAATGCTACAATTAGAATTAATAATTTTAAAACTAATTAAAAAAACATCATTGTTTATAATCCGTTATTTTACTTGAAATTTATTGTTTACACTTGTTTTTTCATCGTGTTAAATTACATAATAAATCATTTTTAACATATTTGGTTTTATTCAGGAATATCCCAAAAAAAATTTCTCAGTACAAATATAAAAAAAAACTCTGCCCCCCCCCAAGAGCATAAATTGCCTCCCAGAAACAGATTCCTGAATTCTTCGCTGAAAGGTATAATATTCATTACTTCCGAGTTGTGTACGATCGTACAAGTTTCGTGAAAGCATTTTTGATTTGTGTTATTACCATTTATTTCAAAAAATCGTTTTTTTTTTCAATATTTCTTCTAAATCAACATTAATAATCTGTCAGTTTTTTTTTTTTTTTTTTGTTTTTTTACACAGGTTGGCTTAAAAAATAATACACATCACTGTTTCATTTTAGTTACATCAGTATCAGTTTTAGCATTAAGTGTGAGGTTCTGCACATAACGCTAGTGCTGCAGAAAATTAAAAAAGGATCATACAATCGACCTAACAATTTTGAGGCGGAACTGCTTTTTTGGAATGTAATCATGAAGTGCACCGCGATAATAGCATAACAATCCATAAAAGTACTACGCAATGGATTTTTTATCAAAACGAAACACGTTTAATTGTTTTGAGGTGTTTTATTGTGTAACAAATTTGGTAATTTCGAAATCAGTTCCTGTTTACATTTTAATAGTGACGCATTCTGTTTGTAACTGAACCTGCTATCTAATGGAAAACCATATTTTGAGGCTTCTACAGTTAATATATTTTTACATCTACGTTCTGTATTTTTCGCTTTTAAAATATGAATGACATATCTAACATACGTAGCGTACAATTCCGCATGTAGTTTTTTTCCCGATGAAATCGGATTTTTTTTTTTTTTAAATTTGGTCTTCAAATAATGTTTAAAAAAATAGATTGAGGCGATGCAGGAACATGAAAAAATGTATCAACCGGTTGTTTGCGTTTAAAATTTCCAAACAACTCGTTAAAAGCTAATACAATAATTCTGAAATAACCTTTATAAAACGGCAGAATTTTATAAAATTTTATAATTCAGGAAAGAATCTAATTTCAACTCGTGTCTCGATATGAACAATTTGATGTCTTTTTGGAACGAAGATCTCTTACGCGACTTGTTGGTAGGAGTAAACTGGCAGAAAAGGTTAGGTCACAAAAAAACGTTATGCATCCTCCAGGCGACCTTCAGTCTCTTTCTTTTTTCAGCTGTATAAGCTCAATTCTAAACACGTGTACATTTTATTGAATTTGAAAATTGGCGCGGGTTTTTTGTGCGACGTTATCACGCTTCAACGAGTCTGATGATTGATTTATTGTTTTTGTTTTAATTAATTCATAAACGGGATTCATATTGTGTGTCATTATTGCAATTTTATAATGGAAAGTCGAGAAACGAAAACTGCAGCAAGTATAAATAATGCAAACTTAAGACAAGTAAATTAATAAATCTTATAACTTAATACAAGTATTTACTGTTTACATACATTTAATATACATGTGATTCCAGTGTTCACTATTTACTGTTTACTATTTATATGCATTACAGAGAGATAGTAGTGAAACCATATCCTCACATCGTTCTTCTTCTAAATATTTAATTATCTCCGACCCCATGTTTGCTCTTAAAGCTATTTCCTCTCATTTCCCCTCTCACTCCTCTGACCTTTTCATCCTCCGTATTCGCTCTCTCATTTACACTCTCTTCTCACTTCACGCTATCCGCATTGAAATGCTCTGGATCCCCAGTCATATGGGGATAGAGGGTAACGAAATGGCAGATTCCTTGGCTCAAATTGTTGTATCCTCCCGCTTTTTTTTCTCTAAAATTCCCGTTTCTAATTTACTTCCGTTGTGTAAAAAGTTTCATGTTAGATTTTGGTCAGATTTTTACGTTTCTTCCTTTTCTAATCAACCTTCCTTTTATTTTTCCATCCAACCTAATCTTCCCAAGCGGCCTTGGTTTCACGGTTTTCCTTCGCTCCGCCGCTCTGTTATCGTCCCTATTATCCGTTTACGTCTGAATCATAATCTTCTTCCTTCCCCACGTTTTCGTTTTCATCTCGCTCTCTCCATTTGTTGCCCTCTTCACTCTGACGACAAAGCCGTCTGTGATCCTGACCATATCCTCTTTGAATGTCCATCCCTCGTGAACGAACGCACTCTTTGTACTCCAATCTGCTATCGTTCAAACTCCTTACTCCTTATTCTTCTTCTTCATCCGCCGTCTCCGTCTCGAAGGTTGGCGATCCGCAATTGGAATTTATTTCTATCAACAGCTGTTCGGAAAAGTTCTAATGAGGAACAGTTGAACCAGTTGTTAAGATTATCCATCCATGAAATTTGACGTCTACCTCTCGATCTCTTCCCGGCAATTTTACCCTCAAGTAGTATTTTTAGAGTGGTATGCCTAGATCCTCTTAAGATATGTCCCAAGCATTGTAGTTTCCGTTTTTTGATGGTTCGTAGTAGTTCAAGGTTCTTTCCCAGTCTATTAAGTATGTGCTTCGTATATCTTATCGTTTCCGTCGATCTCCGTTGTTCCTATCCTCAGTTCCTTTATCTTATCAATATTTGACACCGACTATACATCTAACTGATCCTTCTTCCTCGTTTCATTTCTGGGCGAAGATTCTTTGTCGACATGCCCAAAGGGGGGTTAAAAAAAAAAGAAATCATATGCTCAGCGTCAAAAAGAGTATCGAAAGAGACAAAAAAAATCACGTTTAGAGTTTAAAAAAAACTTTGTTCCTGACGAGGGTCCCCCGACCGCACTATGGTTTTTTTATTTTTTTTTTACTTTCAGCGTACAAGCGAGTTTTATTCTGTTTTTTTTTTATTTTTTAAAATCACTTCCATTTACTCAGGCGCCTTTCTCTGGTATCCAATTATTTAAGGCTGGACAAATCTGCGAGTGGCGTGAGTTTGGAACAAGATTGCGTTACCTTACTACTTAATTATATACATACATACATACATACATACACACGTATATATATATATGTATATATATATATATATATATATATATATATATATATATATTGTTATAGTTTTACTCCCTTTTTAGGAGAGTATCTATAACAAAACAAAATGAACTGTGTCTTGAATTCTGGTTCTATTGCAAAGCAAATTCTTCCACCTGCAAAGATTTGATTTCTCGTTTTTTGTTCTTTTTTAAATTTTAGAAGACGATTCTTTATTGAATTCTTACTCGAAGTTGTCGTTCAATATAAAAATCCGCTGAGTTGTAATGCGAATAACTGCGTACAATATTTTTGTTTTTTATTTTTAAAAAAAATTAATTACAACACATTTGGATTTCCTTTTTAATTACTTTAAGTTGACAAAATTGTATAAAATAAAAATGTATCAATCAAAATTGTATTACCCAAAATTGCAACAATGAAAAATTTGTGATAATAAAAATTATCGTAACCGTAATAACGGTGATTACTGTAACCATCGGAAAAAAGAAATATTAACTAGTATAAACTTAATAATGAATATATTTAAAAAATATTTATACAACAAGTGTCTCGGCACCAGCCAAAGAAGCCAGTAAATAATTTGAATGTCATCGTGTAAAAAGTATCAGCCAGTATAAATTACTTTATTTAAAAAATGAAGTATACTGTGATCGTAATCAACCCTAAATTCTTTTATTACCGATCAACACGATTCACAGACCAATGTATACCATTACAGTATATATATATATAAATATATACATGTGTATGTGTGTTTGCGTGTGCGTGAGTGCGTGTGCATTTCCGAATAAAACAATCATAGAAAATTATGTCTTGTTAACAATTTCCTTTCAAACATTAATTAAAATTACTTCAAAGATTGGCTACATTTTATAAATAAACCAACGTTAGTGACTGTTATGATAATCGCAAAACTTTAAAGTATGTTACCAGAACTATGTGCTTGTAACCGATTGAATTAAACAGACTCGTAGAAAGCATATTTGTAGGTTGCGCTATTACATGCGGAATAATCGACATACCAGCCAATTTTTTCGTTAAATATTCACACAATAACTTAGCATATCCTTTTCTTCTTTGATCTTGTTTAGTTTGTACTGTGCCTATTCCGCCATAATGTGTTACAACTGCCCAAGATAACAAGTCATCGTTATTTTTAGAAAAAATACCGTAACCAAAATTTAACTCGATCGAATTTTCAAGCTCTTCTATTGTATATATATCTTCTAGTGGCCATATACCGTACATAAATTTAGCATGACTTCGTTTTAACGGCGCTATATACACACCATCTGGAATGCTAGAAGATTACGAATACCCAATTACTTTATCACCTACACGTACGCGATAGTTATATATCTCGGAGAAAATATTTACATTTTACTTTTATTTAATTACTGAAAGTAACAGTTTTCATTATTAATTAATAATAAACATACTGTTTTTAGGAAATACACATAGTTATAAATTTAATTAAATATGGCATATTTCAGCGTCATAGCGCCATAATCATGAAATGCAATAATAATTTAGTGAACTTTATTTTATATTTTATATTTCTTGATGGTCTGAAATTATTCTAAATAAGTCCTTTTCACGGAACGGTGTTACACCGTGAATGGAGTTGATTTTCTAAAAAAATTCACATTTACATCACTATATCCAAACCAAGAAAAAGGAGTCGATATAATTTTTACGAATTTTAAAGGCCAGAAAAGCCAATGAATTCTGTATCAAGTGCATTACAAATTTGTGTAGCAAACAAAAAATAGTAATGCGTTGTTCTCGTACGATTGATTAGCTATTAAAAGCAAGGAAATGAAAACTTTTTCTTTTTTTAAATAAAATTTTTGCTATTTCGCCGTATTTATTTTTATTCATATTAATATATTCACGTAGAACTGCATGGGAAATACGTTTGAAATGGAGAAGCGAAAGAATCCAACGCCGAAAAGAAGAAAAAATCTGTGGATAAAAGACTGAGCACTTTGGATAAAGAAACATACTGCAGGGTGAGCGTATTAAAAGGGAATAAGAATACACTATCAGCAAAAATATTTCTTAGAAGTGGGATGAAAGAAGTTATGTTTTGTTCACAATGCTGGAATGAACGGAGGGGTGGGGGGGATTTATAGCAGATCAGTTCGAACAGAGTGAACTAAACGGATAGTAAGAATGACGGGTGTTGTCTTATTTATGGATCGTTAGTTATATTTTGATGTATTGAAACTGTTTTTTGTAAATAAGTCGAAAAGGTTATTAATTACATTTTGGCATATTTTAAAATCAGTTTCATTTTAAACTTCCAGCAAACTGAAACTTTGCTATCCATTCGAAAAAGATTATCGGTATGAAGTGAAAAAATGGACATATTTAAGTATAAGATGTATAAATATGTTAAATAGCGAAAGGCGCAAATAAACTAAAAATAGAACAAAGATGTAGTGTTCATTAAAAGAGTTGCTCTTACATATCAAATTTTGTGTTATATATGTGGGCAAAATTTGTAAAAGGAGATAAATAATTAATTAATACTGCTAGGTACATATACAAAAATTAGTCGACAACCGCGAATTTAATAAGAGTACTTTTTGAACGAATATATAACACCACATTCAAAATAGATCAGTTTTAGACTTTAAACTTTTACGCCTATATTTTTAACTTTGAAAAAACAACTTCGATGCTTACGGAAAATTTATTATTGGCAATATCTGAAAAGTGTAATGACATCGCTAAAACTTAATTTACATGTAAATTTAAATGTTACCATTATTAAAGCGCCTAATTAAAAGCTACTTCCGATCATATATTCCTAATAATATATTATATAGCTATTCATTGTTATTGTGATATAATACGTTTTTATTCAGTCAGTCATTAATTTCATGTTTTTCATAATTTCCTTTTGTGTCGTTTTAATGCTATAAAATGTTGTATACCAACAAGGGCGTCGCCAGCCGATGGACCGGGGGGGGGGGCAAGATGATAGAAAAAGGATATGAGTTATAGGAAAAATAAAATTTATAAGTTGTAAAGGCTTAATATTTTATCAAACAAGAATAAAATCTTAATTAAAACATAATTTTCGTGGGTTTCCGGCAAATTGTTCATGATTAAGCGCCCATGAATACTCATCATGGCCAGTTGATTAAAAAGTTTCAAGGCTCCAGGAGGGGCAGCTGCCCCCCTGCATCCCGCTGGCGAAGCCCATGTATACAAAACCACTTTTTTAAATTCTGACTTTCATATAATTATGAAGAAAAGTATGTTGAAGATTATTAAATACACGGCAAGCACCACAGGTGATTTTCACTCATTAATGTCTATTATCGCGGAAAATAGTAAAAAGTGAAAATTTATAAGATAACACTATTGTCGTAAATTTATTTCTTCTTTTATTTCTTCTCTCTTAGCCCTAATCTCTCGTGTTAGTTTATCATTTGCCGCTTTTCGTTTTCGCATTTTCGTGCGTGTATTTATTTTTTTAATATCCCTTTTTCTATTTATCTCTATTTCAAGCTATTAAATTTAAGTATCTAATTTTTTTTTTTTTTAATGTTTGTCGAAGTTCGTTAATGTAACAATTGTTTTATTCCTTTTTAAGGGGAGAAATAGGTTTAGGATTATGTTTTGTTAGTGATAAACACGCAGAAAACAAAAGTGATGGTATTCAGTAAGAACAAGATAGCAAGGCCAAGGATAAGTATAAGTCGAGGGACCATTGAAGTGGTCAAATCGTTTAAATACCTTGGATATCTGCTAAATGACGAGATGAATCCGGATAAAGAAATCAGATCGAGAATCGAACAAGCAAGATCAGTCTTTACTAAAATGAGATCTCTGTTCAGCAATAAAAATCTTAGCCTCGAATTAAGATATAGGATGGTCAAATGCTATGTGTATTCCGTTTTATTATACGGGGTAGAGGCATGGACTTTAAAAAGTACAAGCATAAAAAACCTAGAAGCGTTCAAAATGTGGGTCTTCAGAAGAATTTTGAAAATATCGTGGATTGACCGCAGATCAAATAAAAAGATTCTTGAAAGAATAGAGCAAAACAAAGAGCTAGTAACTATCATCAAAAAAAGGAAGCTAGCGTACTTAGGACACATTATGAGACACGATAGATATGAACTGGTGCAGTAAGTTATACAAGGCAAAATGGAAGGCCGTAGACGAAAAGGACGCAGAAGACTGTCATGGATGAAAAATCCAGAAGAATGGACAGGCTGGTCAACCAACAAATTACTTCATTCGGCCAGGAACAGATCCAGTTTTTCACAAATTGTAGCCAACCTTCGTTAACGGAGATGACACTAAAAGAAAAGAAGAAAAGAAAAGAAAGTGATTTTCACGATTTTTTTTGGCAAAGAAGGAATATATATATATAATTTCTTAAAACTTTAAGGACATTTTATACATATCTTTGAATAAATATTTTAATTTTTTTGAAGTATTTTCTCAGAAGGTATGGAAGATATCACCTATCTTTCATTAAACGTCACCATCAGAGTAGCTGTTCGTGTACATTCGGGGGGCCGCAGTTTTCATATGAAATCGGTAAGGTTTAAAAACTACCCCTCAAAAAATGCACTGCTATGTTTCAGCAAAAAATCATGATTTTTTGCCATTTTTTTACAACTATTTTGTAACCAAAAAATACATTTAACAATGATATTGCTTCAAACTTACGTGCATATAGAGCGTAATTATACAAAGAAACAAACTATTAATTTTTAAAATGATTGGTTAAAAAGAAAAGTCGTTTTGAGAAAAACGCATTTGAAAAAAAAATTACTGGAAACGTAAAATTCAAGCCATTAATTAATTTATTCAAACTACTCACAGGTTAGTCGGCGATTCTTGTACCATATACACAATCCTTTTTCCTCTTTATACCTTTCGTTTTGAGCTTGCAACTCTTATTTTTGAGCTCTCCAAGCTTTTTTTGTTTCCAAGGCATAGTGGTGCCGATTTTGTCCGCTTAAACATCGATTATCCATTTCTTGTGTGTAACTGAAGCTGCGGTTACCAACTATAATATTTAGCTCGTTCATCACCAATAAAATGCTTGAATTTCCTTCACTGAATAAGCAAGCAGCTAAATATACTGCGATTTCGATTATTTTCAAACCAGCATGTATGTGTTTCAGAGCCGGTTGCCAAACGGGCGAGTTGAGATTTTCGTTTGCACTCTGTATGTGGCCGCCTAAACATCTCACTAGTAACTCTTTTTTTGATAAATCTTTTTATATCGGTATAATTTCTGGAGTCGGATAAGCTTCAAATCTCCTTCCAAGTGCGTCAACCTGTTTCCATTTACACTAGTTGTCTACACCTGCTGGACAACTGTCATGTTTTGGACTGTCACCTGTCAATATCATAAGATTAAAAAAGTTGCCATTATTGCCTCCTTCATGGCTTTGACGTTATTAACATTTCTTCTGATCGTTAAACCGTAGTAAATGCTTAATTTTTTCATTTAAGACTTCGTTAATTTTCCTTTTCCGCTCAATTTTTTATATTTCCTGATACTTCAGAACCGAGTTTTTCTGAACATGACCTATGCATTCGCTTTTGATAATTGTCAGTTCATCACCAAAAGGATTTAGTTTAAGAATTATTGAAAACGTTTTGGAATCCCATTCACCAATGTAATTACCATATTTCACTCCATATAATTCCTTTGATCTTGAGAACAGCATTTTAACAGATTCCATATTTCCCGCAGATCCTTCATGCATTTTTGAGCATGTTTCTATGTCATAATCGTCTTGTCAAGCAACATACATTGGTGAAGTTTTCTACTTGTTCCTCCAATAACAGTAACTATTGCATACAGCGAGATCAATGACTTTGCCACAGTAATATACGAAGGACGTTCAAAAAGAAAGTTTCCTTGTTTTTTGTATTTTCGAAACTGATAAAGCTAGAAAAAAAGCGGACACCGATATTGAATTCAGCATAATTTTATTTCCTTTTCCACATATTCATTTTTTAAATTTAAGCATTTTTCGAGTCGAGAAATTAACTAACTACCTTTCTCGTAGAAACTTGCCGCCAAATTTTCTAACCAGGTAAAAACGAAATTTTTCAATTCTTTATCGGTCTCGAATTTTTTTGCATGGTACCTCGTGACACACTCAGAAACTGGTCACGAAGATCGAAAATGGTTTGGCGGTGATCGGAACGCAGCGTTTCTTCGATTTTTCGCACTAGTTCGTCTGAGATTACAGATGGTCTGCTGCTCCGTTGCTCGTCCTCTACATTCGTTCTGCTTCTTCGGAACTCACGGCACCATTTATGAACATGTTGAACACTCAGCACAGGAGCATAAACTTCCACTATTTGTTTCAATTGGTGCAATTTTTTTATGGTTTAAAAAACGAAAATAGCTGAGCGCACCTCGTAGTCGACGGGAACTTTCCAAATTTCACTCACGATTAATTCACGTAACTCGAAAACGAAAAAAACATACAGAATTACGGTTTGGACTAGTTTAAAGTTAAATGTTGTAGTTGCAAAATGAGATCACGCTTACTCGCGCAAGTTTACTCTAACCGGTTTTACAGGGGTGGAAAATTTACTTTTTAAACGACCTACGTATTATAAGAATTGTTACGTCATATACGATTTGAATATTTGTTTCTTCCAAATTCCATCACCGGATACTTTTAAATTCAGAATAGGTCTTTAGCTTTTTTTCATTTTATTTTTTTTCTTCTTTTATAGATTTCTTGGAGCAAAGTTCAAACGCCTTCATAGCGGCGTGTATATGATTGAGCATAGCGTTATAAATATCTTCAGATATACCATGCCGATGCCTGTGTAATTGCAAAATAAATTTAATCGTTCTCTGCCATGTCGCGCGACAAGCACAAATTTACGATTTATCTTAAATCTAATACTGATGAAAGCACTTGGTTGGATTTCTCTTGATGCACACTTGCAATTAATAAAGAGTTTTGTACTTGAGTCCGCGCATTCAAGTTTCTACAAGTTTAACATCCTGCGTGCAATTTCGACAAATAAAAATATCCGAAAAAGCTGTGAATACGGTGAAAATTTCAAAAATTCTATAACAATGTAGAGGATTAGTAATCACATTTTCACTAGTGACATCCGAATTTTTTTTTTTTTTTGCACTGATACTTTTATCTTCGCCGCATTTACTTGATTCACTATCAGGACACTGTTTTCTGGAAGGATCTTTAACTTGATCTACTAGTTAAAAGTGGAAGTAACATACTCTTTTTTCGGATACGTCACATTTTGTCTTAAAACTTGAAACACACGTTACAAAGGTCAGCGTCAAAGTAATGTTAGTACCGATGTTTGTCATAACGACGCCAGTGTTTCTAGTACCTTCTACTAACGTCACTATTGTGAATATGAAAAAAGAACATCTGTCAACGTCTCCCAATTCCAATCATAAATGACTACTAGACTGGCCGCTCCATTTTACATGCCACGCGTTCCGGTACTTAACAAGGGACGCTCACTTAACCAACCATAACATCAGACCAAATTGAAATTTTTATTTGAAACTTTGCGAACATATTTTTGAATCATCTAAACCTATTTCCTCCCTTAAATATTTATTTTATTAAATTAAATTAGCTCACACATTAGCATAATAAATAGATAGATATTTCTAAAAAATGGCGTGGGGGCCTTTGTTTAGACGGCATGAGTTTTGAGTCTGCTACAGGCAGAATATTCTTGTGCGTTGAATTCTGGCTTGGGCCAGCGTGTTTACTTTGTCGCTTAGATGTACCATTTTATGTTTTTCGAAAGTGCGCAAAATATATACAAAGCGCGTTTTTTGTTTCACATAAATTTTAAGATTCGTTTTCGTTGTGGTTTATTACTTTGTGTGTAGAAATATCCGTCGAAACTTTCATTCTATCTCTGTATATGTTTTTCATTTTTCGGTGCGGTAACAACACAAACAGCTCTAAAATAAAAGTAATAGTGTTTTCTAACAAGCCTGTATAATGAATGATAGAAGCAGATGGGACAAAACTAGAACAGGTCAAATCAATTAGATACACCTGGAGGTACCCCGTCTCGATGATAGCTGTAGCTGTAAGAAAGAAATTCGATCGCGAACAGAGCAATCGAGACCAGTGCTCATAAAAATGAAGAACCTGCTCAGTAGAAGGGAATTAAATCCTGGATTACGAATTAGAATTCTGCGCTGCTACGTTTTCTCGGTCTTACTGTATGGCAACGAGAGTTGGACATTAGATGCTTCATCAGAAACAAATATACAGGCCTTTGAATTATATTCGTATAGGCGTATGCTGAAAATTCCGTGGATCTTAAAAGTTACTAATAAAGAAGTCCTCAAAAGAATCCATAAACGCCCGGAATTATTACATTTGATTAAGGAAAGTAAACTACGTTATCTAGGCAACATCACGAGAGGCTAAAAATATGAGATTTTACGTCTCATTATGGAAGGAAAGCTTTTGGGCAAAAGATCAAAAGGGCGCCCACAAAATTCGTGGACAAATGATTTTCATCGTTGGTTCTGCTGTTCACCCATTGAAATGTTCAGGTCTGCCATGTGTCGAAAAGACATTGCTGTGTTGATCGCCAACCTTCGTAATGGAGACGGCGGATGAAGAAGAAGAAGAAACAACACATATCAAAATATTCGCATAGACTTTGTTTGTTTTCCGATTATTTTTTCGTGTTTTAATTATATATATATATATATATATATATATATATATATATATATATATATATATATAAATATATAAATGCTTTTTTACAAAAAATAAATACCGACTTCACGGTTTATTATAAAATATAATAAAACAAACTTTAATAACAAACAATATAGAACAATAAATTAGATAAATACCTATTTAGAAACGTTTTCGGGCATAACCCATCATCAGAGCTAAAACAAACTTAAAGGAAACTTAAAACATACTGAAGTGAATATAGGGAATACATGTGTATATATAGTAGATGTAAAGAGGAATAAACATAGCAGGTATAAAAATCAATAGGTTGAAAATGCTAATAATTAATATAAAATATAAAATAAAACAAGAAGACAAAAAGTTAAATTTTTATATTAAACAGTGGATTATTATTATTAGGTGTTTGGTCATTTAAAATATTATTTTTATATTTATTTATATAATAATTTTCTGCAATGTTCATATTATTACCTTTGTGATAAGTGGCCAGGATGGTTACAGTATTTTCTATTGAATTTGGTTTATGTTTATTTTTAATTAAATGTTCCGCATAGGTTGATTTTTCTATTTCATTATTATTAAATGATTTTATATGTTCTTTATATCTGCAATTAATTTTTCGCCCTGTTTGACCAATGTATGATTTCTCACAATCAGTACAATTTATTTTATATATACCGCTATTTTCGTAAATATTATTATTTTTTAAATTTAAGGTGTTTATTTTATACCTTAATTTATTTTTAGTTTTGAACGCTACATTTAAACCTTGTTTTTTGAATAAATTGGTTAATTTGTATATGTTATTGTTTATAACTGTGAATGTTATCCATCCTTTAATGTTAGTAGCATTATTGACTCTTAATTTTTGTATATATTTTGATTTTGATTTTATTTTGTGAATTAATTTATCTATTATTTATTCGTCATAACCATTATTTCTTGCCAAAGTCTTTAATATATTAATTTCTATTTGTTTTTTATTTATATTCATGGGTGTAGTTAATAATCTATTTATTGCAGTCATGAAGTAAGCATATTTATGTTGGTTTGGGTGATTTGATGTTTTATGAATTATATTATCAGTAGTGGTGGTTTGTTTTCTATAAATATTATATGTTAACTTATCCTTTGATTTTATTATTGTTATATCTAAGAAATTTATTTTGTTATTTTCTTCTTTTTCCATAGTATAATGAATATTTTTGTGAATTTTATTTAAATCATTTAGAATGTCATTTTCAGTATTACTATTATTTTCATCAACAATTAATAGTGTATCATCTACATATCTAATATAAGATTTAATATTGTATTTTTGTATTATATTTTCCATGTATATTTCTTCTAAATTTTGTAAAAAGATTTCACTTAAAACACCTGACAAAGGTGAGCCCATAGCTAAGCCATTATTTTGTATATACATGGAGTTATTAAAATTAAAGTAATTTTGTTCTGTAACAGTTTTAATTATTTGGATTAATTGATTACAAAAAATATTATTCTTTAACTTATTTACAGATTTTTTAATTATATCTATGGTTTCATTTATAGGTATATTTGTATAAAGGTTTGTTATAAGAAATTAATTTAGTTTTGTTATTAATTTTTATATTTTTTAATTTATCAAAAACATCCAATCTGTTTCTAATAGTATATTTATTATGAATTGATATATTAGTTTTTAATATTTTAGTTATTAATTTTGAGATTTTATAAGAAGGTGCACTAGTATAATTTATTAGTGGTCTTATAGGAGCATTATTTTTATGTATTTTTATTAAAGGGTTAAGAGTTGGTGTTTTTGGATTCATATTTATTAAATATTTAGCTTCATTATTATTTATTATTATATCAGATTCTTTCATTATTTTCCTTATTTTTATTTGATATTTATTAGTGGGGTCTGTTTTTATTAATTGTGTATTAATTTCTTTTAAAAAATTTTCAGTTTTTTGGATGATTTCATTTTTATTGATGATTACTAAACTGTTTCCCTTATCTGCTTTTACAATGACTGCATTGTTTTGTTTTAATGTATTATTGATATTTTTAATTGTGTTTTGTATTTTTAAATGTTCTATATTTGTTTCATTTTTCTTTAAGATATTTCTGATGGCATGAGTTGCCTCAGCTCTAATAATTGTTTGATCTTCAATTTGGGTATTTTGTCTCTGTTAAAGATATAAAAAAAATGAAATACCATGAACAGTTACATAATTGATTTGCAAATTAAGAGCATCATCAATTGATGTAGCTAATATCGCCGTATCGAACATCGCAACTGGTTCAAAACTTTTTTCTTTGATCACTTGCTTCATAACATCACAACATCTGTGTAAAACACTTTGGCAAATAGGAAGCTGGTTCCATGGTATCAAATTCGTTGCCATTAATACATTTTTCAAAAGAGTTTCGTATCCTTTTAGACAATAAACGACCATAGTTATCGTTCTGCTGCCCTACACAAAATTTCATTTTAAGCAATTGATTTACACACTTTTTTTTGACACGTAATGAAAACAATGCAAACTAAACATTTAAATAAGTTTTTTTTTTTTTTTTTTTTTTACTGGTTTTAAAAAATAAATAACACGTATATGTACATACTTATGACCGATAATAGTAATAAGAGAATAAATATTACATAACAAAAATTTAAAAAAATATAGATTATGTAGTTCATAACTTTTGCAGTAAAAATACATAAACATAAAATAAGAATTTATTTCTTGATAATTGTGTAATCGGTTTGGATGCTAAGTATTGAAAAAAAAACAAAGCTACATGATCTGTGATTCACTAATAGATTTAGTGGACCAGTTAACTTATGAGGTTAAATGAACAGCAAACTGAAATCACTGAATACATTAGTAATTTATTATACAAAGTAATAATTCATATTGGAGGTCCAGAGGAGACGAAAGAAAATTAATTTTTAAAAAATTAAGTACCATATTTATATGTAACAAAATCCTTTGAAATACCAACAAAACATTATTGAATACCAGTAGCCTCATAATTTACTTCTAAATATAAACAAAATTATAGGAAAAATAAAAAACCTAGGAGTAGATGAAACTATAAATAAATACTTTGGTAAGGGACAAGAAGCAAGAGAAATTGCAGACAAATTCAGTAAAGAATTCAAAAATGGTCCAAAAAAAAACAACTAGAACACAAATGTAATAAAGTGCTATTAGAAAAAAGAGAAGAAGATGAAATAAAAGTAAACATGTACGTATCTAAAGCAAACGTAGAACAGGTGGGGAAAATAATTGATGGACTAAAGGAAACAAAGACCACCGGAATCGATGGAATAAGAATAAAAGATATGAAAACAGTAAAAATATATATAGTGAAGGAAATTACTAAGCTGATTAATCAAACGTTAGAAAAGAAGGGAAAATACCAAATGGGTTAAAAATATCGAAAACGAGACAAATATATAAAAAAAGGGAAACACAATGAATATGAAAACTATAGGCCAATTGCTGTAAGCAATGTGATTGCAACAATATTAGAAAAGTATGTAGCAAATAATCTAACAAAGTACTTACAAGAAAACAGGATAATTGACAAAATACAATATGGGTTTCAAAAGGGAAAATCTACATCGAAAGCAATCGGTGAGCTTACTGAAAAATAAGGCTCAATTTTGAAGAAGGGAAGAAAGTACTGTGATAACATTCATAGATCTAACCAACCAACCGCCACGGAGTCCTCAAACGCAGAGGCGCTCGTTACATACACCATGGCTGCATTTGAAGAAGCATGTAGCAGTTCAATGCTAAAACTGGGCCGAAGAAGACGAAAAAAAGCTGTTTACTGGTGGACCGAAGAAATCGCCGAGTTGCGTGAAAAATGCATAAAATCTAGAAGAAAATTAACACGTGCCAACAAAAGAGGAAGCGCAGTAATTGAGTCCAACAATTTCCAACAAGCCAAAGGTGACCTAGCAGCAGCTATAAAAAAGAGCAAGAAAACCAAGTGGGAAGAACTAAGAGACGACCTGAACAATAATCCTTGGGGTCTGGGTTACAAGATCGTCTCTAAAAAACTTGGCGGTAACATGCTTGCTCTACCATTGGATGATAGAACAACAGTAAACGTCGTCAACACTTTATTCTCATCACATGAACTAAGGCAGGATAGAGAGACACCCAACACGGCAAACGAAGAAGTGCCTCCTTTCAGCGAGGGTGAAATACGAGGCGCAATTAACGCGCTGAAAAATGGAAAGTGTCCATAGCCTGACGGTATCCCTGCCGAAGCCATAAAACTAATAGGTATAATGCGCCCCCATAGCCTGCTAAATATGTTCAATAAATGCCTAACTGAAGGATACTTCTCAAAACAATGGAAACGGCAAAATCTTGTACTTATCAGTAAGGGGAAAGGCGATCGCCCTATGTATGCTGGACACTGCTGGGAAACTGCTTGAATGCCTTCTTAAACCGAAACTTGAATCTGCGGTCAACAACGCGGGGGGTCTATCCCCAAGGCAATATGGCTTTCGGAAAGGTAGGTCTACGATAGACGCTGTACACGAAGTCACAAACAAGGCTATACTCACTCAGCAAGGCCCTCGCCGCTCGCAGCCCGTTGTACTGCTGGTAACATTAAGCATCCGAAATGCTTTCAATAGCGTCAACTGGCAGGAGATACTTTCTGCTTACGAACAGAAATTTAAAACTCCTGGCTACCTTATGCGTATGCTTCGAAGCTATCTTAAGGACCGTGTGCTAATATATCAGACGCAATCAGGCTTGAAATACAAAAGCGTAACTGCCGGCGCCGCGCAAGGCTCGATCTTAGGACCAGACCTTTGGAATGCAAGCTATGATGAAATACTACGCCTAGAGCTTCCAGACGACTCATATCTAATAGGCTACGCAGACGATATAGCAGCAGTCATCACGGCCAGGGATACCATTGCAGCTCAGCAGAAACTAACGCGAGTGATGCTGAAAACGCAGGAATGGCTGGAAAACCACGGACTCAGTCTAGCGGTCGAAAAAACGGAGCTCCTCCTAATTACGAGCAAGCGCACACAAATCGGTATCGATTTCAACATCGGGCAAACGCCAGTCAAGACGAAGAGAGTGGTCAAGTACCTGCAAATGCATATCGACTCACAGCTCTCTTATAAAGTACAAATTCAACATGCAGCAGACAAGGCGAGCCAGCAAGTAGCAATGCTGAGTCGATTAATGGCAAATGTAGACGGCCCAACTTCCAGCAAGCATCGACTGATGATGACAGCATGCACTTCGGCACTCTTATACGGTTCTGAGATGTGGGCCGACTCCCTAAGTGTGCAACAAAAAAGGAAACCTCTTGCAGTAGTGCAGAGGACCGCGGCAATCCGTGTAGCTTCGGCTTACCGAACAGTGTCCGAAGCGACCGTGTTGGTAGTGAGTGGCACACCACCAATCGATCTACTGGTCAAGGAAAGGAAACGTATGTGGGAGGCCAAGAAATCAGATCAACTTGACATCAATCGTTTTGCAGCGATCCGTCAGCTAACCATCTACAGCTGGCAACAACGATGGAATGAAGAAGCCGTTGGCAGATGGACTGCGCAGCTGATCCCAAATATAGAAGTGTGGATAAATAGGAAGCTGGGTGAGGTTAACTTCTACCTTACCCAGTTTCTCACAGGGCACGGCTACTTCAGAGCATATTTGAAGAGATTCGGAAAAGCGGAGCGCCCGAATTGCATCTACTGTGACTTCTATAATGACGATCCGGAGCACACATTCTTCCACTGTATCCATTGGACACGCCAGAGACTAGAGCTCGAAATAAAAGTAGGCATTCTCACTAAATACAAAACATCACAGAGAGAATGCTAAGCAGCGAGGAAACATGGTCACGGATTGCACACCATATAGAATTCCTGCTGCGGCAGAAAAAGCGCGACCTGGATGCAGGTACTGATAACAGAGCCAATGTAAACTAATACGAAGGAGGGTCGCCCTGAAGTAATGCGAGAGCGGTTTCCAGGGCGACATGAAGAATCCTCTTTGTACGGAGTTGGGTTTTTAGCGGAGACACCACATAGAGGGGCACGACGGTGCCTCTATCGTCCGAAAGGATTTTCCCAACTTCAGCGCAAAAAAAAACAAAAAAAAACAAAAAACTAGAGCATTCGAAACGGTTGATCATAAAAAATACTCATAAACGCATTAGAGGAAATAGGAATAACAAATAGTTTAAAACCCAGAGGAAAACAAGTGTAAATAACTTAAATGTGCAAAGTGAAAAAGAGAAGATGAATGTAGGAGTACCGCAGGGTAGCAGCTTGGCGCCAATACATTGTTTATTATATATACAAATGGTCTACCTATATAAGGAATTAAGTTACAGTGAGATAGACCCATTCGCGGATGATATAGCAATAGTTACGTCACATAAAGATATTAAAGAGGCAGAAATAAGGATACAAAAAGATCTAATAACAATAAGTAAATAGGCATACGATAAAAGTCTAAGAATTAATGTAAAAAGACTAAAGCAATGGTACTACGTACGAAACGGAACAGCTGGTATTTGTATTGTCCAAATATAATAATGCACTCAAACGAATGTGTACACTCGATGGGGGAAAGACACGAATGCGAAATGAAAAACTGCCAGAAATTAAAGTTAGTAACTCAGTATAAACATTTTTGGGGAGTAATGATGGACCAACACTTAATATGGGACATACATATGGAATACATTGCAAAGAAAATAAGAGCAGTTTTACCAGCTTTATATACATTAAAGAAATATGCAACAAAACTAATTCGGTTTTGTGAACTTTGTCTTCTGGTTTCCCATTTTTAACAAGTAGACTAGCTATTTCATTCGGTGTCACGTTCCAGTGGGCGCTTTTAGTCTGTCCCCCCATTAGCTGTTCGTTTTCGTATCTAATTCTTCCGGTAATTTACCCCACTTATTACATCTGGCAAAGATTCGATAATTACGTCTCCTAGTTTTATTGTCTCCTTGACGAAGGGTGCTTGTTCATATTTCGCCAGATATAATTCCAACTAGTGTTTTAGCTTATCGTTCAGTCCGGGTATGTAATGCCGCCTGCACCCCCGCGGTATAGACCATGTAGATGCCCTTCTAATGATCCGGACAAATTCATCATAATTCTTATTCGCTCTCTTTACATATAAGTTGGTTTGGACACTATTAAAGAAAAAATTCTTCAAGTTTAAAAAAAAAGGGAATGAAAAAAAAGTAAAAGATGAAGGTGAAGCCAGAGCCACCGCATAGTGGTCCACAATGTCCTTCGCTCAAAACGCCTCTCACGCGAACGCCAATCACAAAGATTGGACTTAAACCTCGGAAGGATTAAACGAAATTAAATAAAATAAAAAAAACGATATATTTTGATGCGTCTAATAAAACTTAACGGGCGATTATTCCGAAATATTCCTATGTACAGCTTGCGAGCGAGACCAAAATACAACAAACGATAACCGATCGATCACGACGTTGATCGGACAACGAGGAAAAATGAAAGCCCACGACTTCGAAAGACGCGTATATTTATATGCAATAATTTTTGTCTAGGCATCGCTTTTAATGTGAAATTTCCCATCAATCGGAAACCGCCGAGATGTCCCATGCCCTTTTCTACTACTAATATTTATTTGCAAATGGCATTCACACTCGCTTTCATTACCGACACAGGCATACATACAATGGCTTACGTTTTAGCAAATTCGTTAGATTGCTCGGAATTTTTCTAATGTAACTCAATTACATTACTACAAAGTTCCACATCTTCGGTCTCGACATATTTATCGCTAACCTAACTTAAATATATACATGTGACGTTCGCCGAGAAAAGGGACCTGTGGTGCGAAGACTAATTTTTGGGAAAAGCGCGTTTAGTTGTCAAATGAAAAGTTATAAAAATTTAATGCAGCATTATGGAGAGCTTGGCTTCTGTGAGCGAAAACATAAGCCAAGTGGTAAGCAAACAGAAGGTAGATCGGGTGTTCTCTCTGTAGGATTCATTACTGGTATCGCTGAACTGATTAAAAATTTCGTGGATAATTTTACTGTACCACCTGCTGGTAGAATGACGAATTTCAAAGATTACAAAGTGATCAAATTTCCATTCAGCCAAACAAAAAGCGCTGTTTATCGTCGTTTTGATAAAGTATTAAAAATATAGGCACGTTATAGTGGTTACATTTCTCCAATGCGGCAGCTGATTTCGATTATTATGCAGAGAGCCGTGATAAAATTGAACGCAGAAACCAGAGAGTTAAAAGCGGCATTTGCCCATCTTGACTGTGCAAAACATCAACGCGAGTTCTACCAACAATGTTGTAAAATGACCGAATCGAATTTAGCTGCGACTTCTACTTTCTTGTACTTAGTTATGATTATGCTCAAAATATCTCCTGCCCGAGTAGTCCTCAGCAAACTGGATCATCGTACTTCAAGGCTGCGCACAAATGATTAATTTTTTCGGTATTCACGATGAACTGATTAAGGTTCAAAAAATGTATTTACTGGACGAACAATTTGAAATTGACAAAAAACCGAACGCTATTGTCAGTTAACTTCATCACTATACCGAAACGAATCCTGCTGAAAATCTCGTATTATTCTGTGATAACTGTGAAGAGCAGAATAAGAATAATCAGCGGCAAAGTTGACACGAAAGAGAAAGAAGAAAACTGAAACTGCAATCAAAAAAAAAAAAAAGAACCGAAGCTCCGAAAAAAATGCAAAAGACCAATGTTCAAAAAATTCCTGGAGCAAATAAAAAATCATTAAAAAATGCCAAAAAAAAACAACTAACAAAAGGAAAAATAGTTTTACAGTTTTTTAAATATTTTTAATGTTTTTCCACTTTTTTCCAATTTTCTTCAGTCACTTTTGTGCGTTTTAAGACATTAAATAAACGTTTGCGGAAGAAACTACATATTGCATCTTATTTTACATATCTTCAAGTATCAGAATCGGTATTTAACTCAAAATATACTAGGGTGGTTCAAATATAAACCGGAATTTCGTCATAAAAATTTTTATTTTATACTTACAGTGCTCATATTTTTTACAACTTTTCGAGATAACCCCCCTCGCACGCTACGCACTTTTTCCACCTCTCCGGAAATTTTTTTATTCCTTTTTCGTAAAAATCTCGCGGCTAGTCACATAGCCATTTGCGCACGAACGATTCCACCTCATCGTTGCTGTCGAAACGTTGTCCACCAAGTGCTTCTTTCAACGGGCCAAACAAATAATAATCACAAGGCGACAAATCTGGACTGTAAGAAGGATGTTCAAGTGTTTCCCAGCCCAATTCGGCCAATGTCTCCATCGTGAACCGAGCGGTATGTGACCTGGCGTTGTCTTGAAGCAGTATCGCACTACGGATCGGAATTTCGCGCCTTTTTGTTCGATAGGCCGGTTTGACTGTGTTTTTTAGGAGGTTACTGTAATACTGCGCCGTCACAGTACGTTGTTCAGTTAGGAAATCGACTGCGATCACTCCCTTCATGTCCCAAAACACGGTACACAACACCTTCCCAGCTGACTGTGTAACCTTCGCTTTGACTGGCGCTCCCTCTTTTTTCTTCCGCCACTCCATAGACGAGCGTTTACTCTCCGGCGTATACTCGTAGTAGTGTACCCAAGTTTCGTCCGTGGTGAATATTCGCCGCAATAAATTCTCTCCTTCCTCTTCATACCGCTGCAGGAGACGCATACAAACTTCCCAACGAGTGAATTTCTGTTCAAAATTCAGAAGTCTTGGCACCCATCTGGCTGCAATTTTGCGATAACCTAGCCGATCATGAATTATTGTCTCAATACTACCTATGCTGATGCCCAATTCGTCGGTCATATCGCGTACACGGACGCGTCGGTCAGCCAAAATGAGTTGTTCGATGGCTTTGGCGTGTTCATCTGTAACGCTGGTTTTTGGGCGCCGCGCATGTGGTATGTTTGACACCACTTCACGTCCTTTTCAAAACGCGGAACACCACTCGTACACTTGAGTTTTGAAGAGACACTCATCCCCGAACTGTTCGCGTAATTTTCGGTAAATTTCCACGGATTTTACATTGTCTTTGACTAAAAAACGAATAATGATGCATTGCGCAACAGACACTGGTACTTCTTTTTCACTCATGGCTCTAACTACACTAAAAAGTGAGCTTACGCGGTTCTAATTGCTCTACACGCTTCGTAACAAACCGGTCTAATTGCCAGTGCAACCACTTTTTCCACAATCAATTTTTCGCGCGTTTATTTAAAAATTCCGGTTTATATTTGAACCACCCTCGTATATATTTTCGCACCGCAAGTCCCTTTTCTCAGCGAATGTTACATATGCATATATATATTCAAATTTCTTTAATTTCCTTTTTTTGAATTAACTGGTTAATTATTATTATTATTATTATTACTATTATTTTGCTTCTTTTTTATATATAACATTTAAATTAAAAAAACAATCCATTTGGTTGGTTACGAAGGGAAAGCCTGATGAAGTATAATGGACTGATTTACAAGCTTTAATGTTATTTTCCAAGTTAATTGTTTCAACTACTGAAATTATACCTTGCTGAAAAGTACTTTTTCTAAAATATGATAATGATGAGTTTAAAATATATCTTATTATGACTGATGTTCCTTAAGGAAGCGTTTTTGGTTCCATGTTCTATACAAAATTGTTTATCAGTTCAAACACATGACTACCATAAATAGATTATTTCAAATGGTTACTGATAAACTTTCAGCATGCTTTAAAATATGGTATACTGTTATTAATGGAGCTAAGTAATTTTATGTTAATTTTTATTTTAAAGTGGTTTGATAATGTTAATAATGATATCTCAACCAAAGATTTTGTTAAATAGCTTGGATTTCATCTTGACAGAAGCCAAATGTGGAGAAAACATACCATAAACAAGTGCAAACAAATAGGGTATTAAAGCCAGTAGATCCTATTGGTTATTAGGGAATAAATTTCTGATTATCAGATGGAGAATTAAAGTTTATTATATAAACAAATTTTCAGGTCTTAGAGATATGAGTCCCAGCTTTGCGTCTGTGTACAAAAAAGTGACATGACGAAGATTCAGCTGTTTCAAAATAGGATATGTAAAATGATTTTTCATGTACTGTGGTGCATCAACAGTTTAACATTAAATAATGATTTACAGACTTCTGAAGTTTATGAAAAAATATCATAAGATTTTAAACTTGGAAACAATAATCGAACTCTCTTCTGCATAGTTCTACCAACGCCTAATGACTAAACAGATTAATGTTACTAAAATAAAGTTCACATGAGAACTCCATCAACAGATAGAGCAATTCCTTAAAATAAATAAATACAACAAATTTACTAGGTAGCTCTGCTAGTTGTAAATAAGTAAAAAAAAAAAAAAAAAAAAAAAAAAAAAAGATTATTTTTGTTGTATATGCTCTGTATGTATCATAAAATATTAAATAAAGCATTACAAATTTATCTATTAAAAACTACTTAAAATTCACACATCATAAAAATTTTCAAGGTGCTGGTTTTACAAATATAAGTAGGTAACTTTATATTTTCCAAATGCTATATAAACATAAAATACAAATTAAAAAATAATAACTATTAATATGTTAGTCAAAGGAAAACAATGTTATTATGTTTTCAGAAATAAATATAAAATACCGATTTCAGGAGTCCAACAAAAATTCCACTCTCGATTTTATCTTTATGGTATAAGAAAACGAACATCAATAGTTGCATCTTTGGAATACCACTCTGAACAAACTTTGAGGAAGTAATAAGCCTAAAGGTTTTTAGAAATGTTTCATTTAGTTACATATTGTGTTATATAAATAAATAAAATATAATTAGATAAATAAGTTTTTAGTAGTAACATAAACCAAGAAGCGACGATGCAGATAACCTAAGTAGTTTAAACTAGGCACAGAGGGAGGGAAAAAAAATCTTCTTTTTACTTTTTTTAAGAATTTAAATTTTTAATCATACTTAAACTAGATAATAAAAAAGGAACATGCATGCAAAGTGTAGTGAGGATCAAAAGTTTAAAAATAAAAATGTTGTCAAGTATAAAAGGATAAAGAGTTTTTCTGAAACATTTTAAATACCTTTCTTTAAAAATACAAATTTACCATGCATGTAATAATATAAAACTCGATCACTTTGGTCTCACAAGAGGCTCTTCTCCTGAACCCTTATTACTTACATTTTTTTTTTCTTCTTTGGACGCATCAACACAGAACATTTACCCAACACAAAGGACTAACAAATGATGAAACCTATGGATTTGGAAGTTATATCAGGAAGCAATTAGAAACAGAAGAAATGAAGATAGCCAATACAGGAGTAACAGAAGGAGAAGGAAGAGCAAGAATGTAGTGGGCACAGTAAGGGGTCGGGAGGACAAGGCCAAGCAAATTGGAATAAAGGACTGCGCGTTCTGTGGAAATACAAGAGCATTCCAATAGAACGTGATTTGCATCATAGGTCAAACTTAATGATAGGAAGATGAAAGGGACACAAGGAAGATTGAACAATATCAAAACGAAAGAGAGAGGCAGGTTGCAGACTATGATTAAAGTGAAGGCGAATTATGGAAGAAATAACAGAACGGCTGATGCGGGGAAAATTATTAAACCAGGAAGAAGTGGGTGGAGAGGGTTGTACAGCAAGGTAAAATGAATTAGGATTGGAGAAAAGAGACGGATAAAGATCAGTCCAAAAGTCATGATGAAAACGATAAGAGAGAGGACAGAGACATTAGGAGGGGAATCTGTCTATGAAACGGCCATTTACTGCAGCTAGACATGCCAATGAATCGGCGAGATCGTTACCAGCCATCCGTAAAAACCACGCTGTGAGCTGGAAAAAGTGAATGTAGAGTTCGGTTAAATTCGTTATGTATTGCAGGAAGCGGAAGAAATTTATTGTTAGGTGGAAGAGAAAATAGTTCAGGAGAAAACGACAGTTCTAAGAAGTTGTAAGTGAAGTACGGGGATTTGTTACAGGATAAAGTGAGAAAATAGGACAAGTCGGGAGGAGATGCGTGAAAGAATTGGAATTTTTCGTAGAGAGAAACGCCAATTGGCCAGAATATATTGATAGGAGTTCACGAGTTTCGAGTGAGGAATATGAAGACGTTTAATCATAAATCTTTCACCAAGATGAAGTCTTCAAAGAAATAAAGGAAGGAAGTCAGTTTCGGCTAGAAGAGCAGGGTTGGAGAAGAATTCAGAGCACCAATATAGAGGCGAAGACAAGAGTTTTGAATGAGCATTTTCTATCTCCTTCACATTTTTTTTTTTTTGATCTCTCGCGTTTTCTTATCTCTTTTATTTGCAAGCTTCACCTAGATCATAGTCGACTTCCGGCATCCTCTTTTTGCTTTTCTATGTCCTCTTCTCCCTTTTGTTCCCTCCATCTGGATGATCCTGATTTACTCTGCGACACAAATCACATCTTCTTCAAATGCGCGTCAATATCTATAGAACACTCTCATTTCTATTAACAACTCCTGAAACTGCCTACTTCATACAGTGCTTCGTTTATTCTTTCTCTTCCATCCCCGGCAATCATTCCTATTATATCGTCCTTCATTGCTTCTATCTCCAGTAATATTCAATTCTAATTCGTTTCCCCCTCTCTCTCACTAACACAATCTAACATTGGGTAATGGCTCCAATTGGCGATCCCCCTAAAATAAAAAATACTTATAATCGCATGGAAAAATACTAAAGCAAATTGAAAAAAAAAAAATTTAATAGTACTTCTCTAGCAGCAGACATTAACTTGGCTAAAAGAACAGTTTTTAATTTGTCGGCATAAATCTGAGAAGTCACGTTTTTAGTATGCAAAGAAAAATGTTTAATGTGTAACATGTTAGTTGCTCTATTAGGGTTAAGGGGCGGGGGGGGGTAAAGTTAATTTCGGTAAAAAAAGGCCCATTTTCAATAATTTTTCTTTATGCTCCAGTGAATGCAAATATATTTTATTAAGTGTAATACAATAAAGTAACATTTGAACAATATTTTCTGAAATTTTAAATAAGAAATATTAAAAAATAAGCCGTTAGCAGCAAATCTTCAAAGAAGCCTCAAAAAAAAGTTGTTTTGCGGTGGACACTATATCTCACCACTGGTCATCTGAAATCAAAAAAATCAAAATGCTAATGCTAGTTAATCATTTTCTTGAGGTAACGCTGGGAGGATTTTTTTTTTTTTTGATTTTTTAATTTTTGTTAACACTTGGAAGTCAAAAACGCGATTTTTGCCATCAAAATCGACAAATTTTTTATTGTAAAATAAGTAATAATTAAAAAAAAAAAAAAAAACCCCAGCGTTACCTCGTAATTGATGTGCAGAAACACTGTACAAAATTTCAAAAGAATCGGTGCATTAGTTTAAAAATGTCAAATGCGAGAAAAAGGCTTTAAAGTTTTGTGTACAAAAAAATTTGACTTAAACATCGGTACGCGAGTGTTTCTTCTAATATACTTATTCAGAGTCATCGATGCTAAGCCCATAAAGCTCACAGCTTTCAGCTGTAAGATCTAAGGCAGCTTTTTGCTCTTGTTGACGTAGAATTCTGCCTTCTTTACTTTCAAGTGCAGCTTGTTGCTCCACTCTGTTTATGCTCGTTCAATCTACTGCGCGCGTCCATTCATGAGAACTTGACCCTGTACTGATGTTTATCTCTTGCATAAATGAGAGCAAAGCAAAACAGCCCTCATTCAAGATACATGAAGCCACATGAGCTGTGATTTCAACAACAGTTGAGGTACCACTCAGTGATTTTGAGGTAATTTTCCAAATGAGTTGATTCAAACTCTCACTGTTGTTTTGAGTGAATCCTCCAAGATATCGCTGCAGAAGTGCCCCCTTACTCAAGTCTTCATATATCGGTTTAATTCCTTCAGAAACGTCACTTGCAAGTGCAGTGTAACTGTGTTTGAATTACTTCAGGCCATTTGCAGTTGCAGCTTTCTGCCATTCACACCACGAGTCTTGGCCGCTCGGGCATTTGTCGTGCTGCGGTTTCTCGTCCAGCAAACAGTAATGGTAGTAAGTAGCCCAAATGGCACAAAAGTATTCAGTTTTTTTTTTTTTTTTTTTGACGATGTACCTTTTGCTTCGACATCGTCTGTCTTGCGTTTGTGTGGAGGTATTACTTTTTTTGATTGATTTAATCTGGAACAGGTTCTCTTGCGATCTTCTCTGCTAATTTTCTTCGGCATTTTACTAATAATAAATACACAATCACAGCGAAACTAGAACATACGAAGTTCAAAAGAGCACGAAACAGCTGCCAAGTAGCCGCGCTATGTAGCTGCCCGGTAGGTATGCAAAACCAGAGCGGAGCACCGCTCACTCAAAACTCTATAGGCCCGTTAGTTTTATTGTGATCGACTTTAAATTTTGACACAATAATCTTGAAGTGTTGTACATCCATATAAGCAAATAAAAAAAAAATACAAAAAAAAAGTTTAAAAACTTTACCCCCCCCCCTTAAGTAACAGTTAATTTTCAATATAATAATCCGCTTGTTCCCCTGTTCTATTTGGCAGGTGCTGTGAATACTTTTCCAACCTTAGTGAGTCACTAAGGGCTGGGAAAAATTCTTCTCTGAAGCGTCATATTTAGTTTTGAGCATAGTTGACTACCTCTTTATAAACTCTAGCTGTACAGATATAAGTAGTGCCATGCCAATTGCCTTATGTAACACTAATGTACACACATGACTATACTTGGAACTAATTGTAATTGCTTGTTATTGCAATACAAATTTAGTGCTATGTATATTTTTCTACTACATAACTAGCACACATAAGATGGTATACGTGACGGTTTGCCATTACCTGCCACATGATTAATAGCGATTTTTTAAATTAATTTTTCGCCTGGAATCTAACTCAAGACTTCTGTGATGGAAGTAAAGTTCTCTATCAAAACTATGCTACTGCAACAACATTGAGAAGCATACACACACTTAAAACAACAATGTAAGCAGGCAATCAGATTGAATGTTTAATTAATCAAATACTTCTTTACTTTGGCAGAGTAACCAGTACATTTTGATCTGCACTATAGGATTCTACATATGGCTATGCTTAATCTGTTATATAATTAATTACTTTGACAGCGCCATTAGATGAATGACAAAAAGCATCATATTGAATTGAGTAGTATAAGTTTTAAAACTTACTCTACTGAGCAAATACAACATAGCAGTAAGCAATGAAATGTTATTGTGAAAACACATAGTTGACAAGGGTTTATACAGTTTTTTTAAAAATTTGTATTCATATAAAAATAATTATATTAATTTCTGACATTCTATTTTCCTATTTCTTTTCTATCGTACTTTATTCTTCTTAAAATAATTTTATGTAAAACAATACAAAATTATTGGCTGCAAGTGTGATAAAGTTAAATTTTGAAACATTAAATTACTAGTCAGTCTTTTATTTTAGTGAACTTTACACAAAACAATTTAAAATGATATAATAGATGGTACATTTTTATCACATCAGTTCATTATGCTCCTTTATAGTTCATATTGACATGTATGAGGCTGCTACTTTATAGTTTCTTTCTAGTTTACTTAGTTGAAAAATAATTATCGACAAATTTATTTTATATTCTATTGCAAATTAAATAAAAATATAAATTCATAATTTAAAATTTAGAAATTTTAAGTTTGATTTTTAGTTTTTTTTTTCTTTATTTTTAGTGAAAATCACATGTAGTAGATTTGACTTTTGGTCAATTTCATTATTTCTTATTTAAAGTTACGAAATTATTTAAATTGGATATCTGTATAAATATTTTGATTTCATGTTCTTTCACATTTCAGGTTAAATTTACTTTTACAGATTTTTTTTCATAAATTTATTTGCTTATTTTCATATTAGTTTTTTTTACAAAGTACAGTCTTGTTGAGAAAAAAAACATTAAGTTAGACAAATTAATTTAAGAAATAACATTTAAAACAAAAAATCAATAGAAATACATTTAACCTTAAGTATGGAAAAACATAATGCAACAATAAAACTGAATAATTTTTTTATATACCTTAACCACAAATCGCTCAAAAAAGTATGTTAATCTGATTATTGTGGTTTATACCACTCGACGTTTATGGGTTAAAGTTTGAAGTAAAATTCTGAAATATGGTACCAAGGAAGATTTTCCCCCCAACTACAGTGCACAATTTTACTACATACAGTGCGTTCAATATTTCTAACAGATACATGCATTTTTCAACAGCATCATAAAAATGTATCTGGCTTATTAAAATATGTAAATTTAGTCTGTTTATTCAATACACCATGTTTTTTAAAATCACTACTCTTCTTATTTATTCTGTCATTTTAATATAATCTTTAAAATCATTTTTCCTTATATTACATTTTTTTTTGTACTATATACATTTTTAATTATAATTTTATTTTACTGATTTCTGCTATTATTCATAGTTTGTGTTAGTTAACAAATAACAACAAAAATGAACAAACTAAAATTAATATAAAAAATTAACTGATGTGATTCATGTAACTTAATGGACTTGTTAATTTTTTTAACTTAAATTTAGATATCAGTTTTCTCTTTAATGATTTTTTTTTTCGACTGCATGTTAATTCTATTTCAATTTTTCTGTTTTAAAGAAGTACCATGGAAGAAATCAAGATTTGCCACTGACATATATACAAGATTTACCACTGACATATATACAAGATTTGCCACTGATATGTATATATACACAGTGCATTCCGTAAGTTTTGAGACTGCCTTTCCAAAATCAATGCTACTTGCGCCATCTTCATGAAATTTTAGAAACTAGTTCGTACAACTCTCTTCTCATGCTATCAAAACATTTGAAATGTTAAAGGTGTCAAATTCCAAGTCTGTAATGTCTCGTGCTAGTATGTTTCTTGGTATAACCGATTTTTGTCAGGTACAGAGTCGATTGAAGACAAAGAGAGGAGCGGGAAGCCTTACACAGCAAAAAGCAGGTTAGTAGAAGAACTCTAACTAGTATTTCAAAAAGCATTGTTCAACGAATTATTAAAAACGATTCTGGAAGGATTGGCCATTTTTTTGTTGTTCAACAACGTGCCAGCACATACCGCTGCAATTAACACACAATATTACTTAGATTATCAATATAATGGTTATTGTTATTTTTATATTAGCTTTTAATTTTGATACTATTATATATATTATCAATATTATGATTAATGTTATTATTACTGTTATTACTATTATTATTAGTATTATTATTATTGCCAATATTATTATTATTGTCATGCATATAATTTTTAGTTTTAGCTTTAGCTTACATATTATTGTTGAAGCCAGTTACCAGTATTTTTTGACTGGGGAATATGTGCAATTAATTTTAGATTTTATTCTAGATATTCTTTTATTTTAACTTTTCTTAATTTCTGCGGCTTTTTACTGATTTTTACTACTTTTTACTTGTTTCCTCGATTACTGACTTGTAAGTAAGTTGTAAATTTTATCATTTAAAATTGTTTGTAAACATGGGCTACTAACATGTACTATGCAGTTTTCATTTTTGTTTTTATTTGTACCATATTCGTTAATTTTGAGATGTATTAGTTAAACCAGTACACAAGAGTAGCCCACGTATAATAATTTTAACATGCATGTTTTTAGTTTAGCTTTCTTAAATATTCATGCCAAACACAAATTGTATTCTT
This sequence comes from Icerya purchasi, assembly GCA_039619475.1. Classification (NCBI taxonomy): domain Eukaryota; kingdom Metazoa; phylum Arthropoda; class Insecta; order Hemiptera; family Monophlebidae; genus Icerya; species Icerya purchasi. The sequence continues at coordinate 271,626,012 of CM077115.1, read as the reverse complement.
ATTACATTTGCTACTCGCGCTAAAGGAGCGCATTTGCGACTTCAATTATTATTTAGTATATATAATTACCGTTGTACATATTCCAAATATATGATTTGAATTTGAATTTTTGGCAAGAAAAATGGTTCTGGTGCTCAACCATTCCCCATACTTGCCAGATCTGAGTCCTCCAGACTATTTTCTATTCCCCAAAATTGCGACATTCTGCGTTACATAAAGTTGGGACATTTTTTCGAATGGGGGGGGGGCTAAGAATTACGTTGTAATTAATATATATATATATATATATATATATATATATATATATAACGAGTTGTTGTATTTGGTGTAGTGGCTAGAGCGCTTGACTTCCAATCCAGAAGTCTCAGGTTTGATACTGAGCGATGACAAAATATGCGCGCTAGTGTAACATACAGCAGTTAAGACACATTTAGGCTGCATTTGTATATCGATAAATCAAGCAACGAAAATCAGTTCCAAATGTAGTCGTGCATGCGCACAAGTGTCGCGAGAGGTATATAGCTGGCAAACAAATCGCGCTAACGTTTGGTAAGGCCAGTCATCTTGGTTCGTCTCGCCACTGATAACCTTTCCCGTGTTGGTCGGCAACACGGAAACTAGATTGCGTTCCGGTTTCTGTGCTACTCAATAGTGCTGCTACTTTATCCTTACGGCTAAAACTCATACTCGAAATCGAGGGAAGTTATGAATTTATTGTACTTTTAATATTTTGTATATCTTTTTCATTATTGAAATCGTTGTTAATAATTGAAATAAAATAATTTGTAATTTATAACAAAACTGTTTTGTTTAGCTTATACTGTAATTTATCTTATGTTCATTAGGGTAAAATATTGAAATTACATGCGCTCAGCGTCCTCAAAAAAGAGCAGCTAAAATGTGTTTTCTTGTAAAAAAAAACCTAAATTATATTATAAAATAAATTGATGTAACCCTGCCAAATTAAATTGAAATATTTCGACAGCAAAAAGTTGGCGTTAACAGGCTAAATAAAGCATATCTAGAGTGCTTGTAAGCATTATCAATAGTACCTGGCCGACCGAGATTTACTCGGTATTGTTTTTTGTAAAATCATGTTTTTTTGGAAAATATACTTAAATACGAATCACATACATCTTAACTTTCTTTTAATCTTATACATATTCACAAAACATGAAATATTTTAAAACTAATTTATGAACACATTTATGAATTTAAAGCCTCTTTTCATGCAACTTTGCTTTTCAATACTGAACGCAACAAAAATGTAAAGGTCCTTCGAATTCACTTTCCCCGGATGGTTGGAAAATGTTTTCAATGACTGCACACGTTGATTTTTATGAGTATATTTCTATGCGTTTTTTATTAGAAAAATTAAATTTTAGGTATATAGGGTCGTCGTCAGCTATATCTATCCGTTTATTCGTTATAAAAACAAATAAATAACGTCTTGTAATTTTACCTGTGATGATCACTTGTTTTCCAACCAATTGGAAAAATTTACGACTAAATAACTGCAAAATGTAATAAGGGTACACTGCACATAAGGGGGTTTTTAAAATGTGCACAACATATTCTCAGTAATTCACTTTCACAAACAAATATATACATACAAAAAGCATTTAACATCTGCATATAAATAGGCAAAGTCTTCGTTTGTTTATTAACCGATTTTCTTTTTCTTTTTTTTGTTTAGTGGCTATTAAAAATCAATTTTTTTCTCTTATTTTAATATAAAATTAATATAAAAAAAAAATAAAAAAATAAACTGTTTGTTACGATATTTTCGATTCTTTTATGGTTTTTTTTGTTATATATGTATATATTTTTACTACATGCGTAACGCATGATTTTCGAACCGCAATTATGTGACCGCCCGCTGATTTTTTTGCCTATTTGTTCCTCGCCGTTTCCAGGTATCTGGGAGTTATCCGCTCGCATGTTTTGCCTACCATATATTTTATTGCTTTGCACTACCAGTATTGACGCCACCGCTCCGAACACAAAGACACTACCAGAGCCGATAATCAACGACGTTCGAAAATCAAAAATAAGTCGAAAGATCGCGCCACCAACCCCGATTCGTATCATACTGAAACTCGCGAGACCGAATTTTGCTATGGATTAGACCTTGACAGATCGATTTATTGGCCCCAAATACCCCTAGTGTGCAAATTTCATTCAAATCGTTAAAGTCATTTCCGAGATACGCGAAATATATACTATATATATCTAATATCTTTACACGAGCAAAGGCGTCAGTCTTGGTTCTCAGCCGATTAACGGGCGGTCACGTAATTGCGGTTCGAAAATCATGCGCTACGCATGCAGTAAAAATATATACGTATATAACAAAAAAAAAAAAACATAAAAGAATCGAAAATATCGTAACAAACAGTTCATTTTTTATTTTTTTTTGTATTAATTTTATATTTAAATAAGAAAAAAAAAACTGCTTTTCAATAGCTACTAAACAAAAAAAAAAAAAGAAAAAAGAAAGTCAGTTAATAAACAAAGGAGGACTTGCCTATTCACAGGTAAAATTACAGGATGCTTTTTATTTGTTTTTATAACGAATAAACGGATAAATAAAGCTAACGACGACCCTATATGGCTAAAATATAATTTTTCTAATAAAAAACACATAGAAATATATTTATAAAACTCAACTTGCGTAGTCATTGAAAACATTTTCCAACCATCTGAAAAGCGAATTCGAAGGACCTCTACATTTCTGTTGCGTTCAGTATTGAAAAGCAAAGTTGTGTATGGAAAGTGGCTTTAAATTCATAAATGTTGTAATGTGTACATTACATGTAAATAAAAATAAAATAAAAAATACAATTAATACATTAGTAATTAACGTAGTGTTTAAGGCGAGAATGAGTGTGAGTGTAAATGCGTGTGTAGTTCGGTGAATGGCTGGAGGCGGTGTACGGCGTGATGTTACGTCACGTCTGACGTAACGAAAATGACATGCAGCGCTCGAGGAGCTGCCGGAGGATTGACGAATTAGGTTAGGAGTCGGGTCTTGGTCGCGGTAGAAAAAATAAAAGAAGTCAGTCGTAGTTTTGGATATCTAGTCGTAGCTTGGAAGTCGAGTAAGTTTTTGGTGAAGAAAAAGTCGCGGCTCGGCAGCGGTCGTCCGGAAGAGAAGGTGGTGTGCCTAAAGCCGAAAGTCGAAAAGAAGTGCGTTTCGGCCGACGTTCGGTTAACTAAACTTTGATTTAAATTTCCGCGATATATAAATCCGATAAAAGAAATGTTCTGAAAAATGTCAACATTACGCTCTAAATAAAAGGAAAACTCGCGCAACTGTTGTTCAATTCAACGATCTTCAAACTCATCCGACAGGACCGTCTCGCCGGACTAATCAGAGATACGTATATATTCATATTCTTATTATCGTTATATACATATATATATATATATATATATATATATATATATTGAAACGGTACTATTCAACTAGTCACCGCTTTTAATTTAAATCCAGGGATGCCAACCACGAGGTTTTACGCTCGTGGATTTTATTTATTTAGATTTTATTAAGTTAAGAATAATTTAAGTTTTTTTCAATTTTGAAGCATAAACAATATATTAAAATAAACTGGATCACACCTATCTTTCGTTACCGGTCGACCGCTGAAAAACAATGATTAATTCGGATAATACGGATAAAATTTAATATAAACCGATATATACAAATATAATACAAAATTCTACGTATCACTGTTGTCGGTGGATATCCGGGTTGATCCGTAGGTTGACGATGCGGCGGTCGGTTGTCACGGAACAATTGGATTCGTCGTTGATTCTTTTAACGGACGTTCGATCGTTTCCAACTATTCTTTAATAAGGTCGCGAATTTCGGAGTTTTACTTTTCGAACAAATAACTGTCTTTTTGAACTTGACCGAACGCGAAACTTCTGCCAAAACTAACTACTTCTCTTAGCAGGTCGCACAGGACTCCTCCGCAGATTGCTGGTAAACCCAAAACTAACGAACGTTGGCAAACGACCCGATTCAAAAGTGCCAAAACTAGAGACTAACTCTATCCAGCCAAAAGACCACTCACTTCCGTCTACAAAATCTTCTTTTTTGTCGTCATTTCTATTCCGACCGCCTTCCGGTCCGTGTTGGCCGAATCAGGTAGATCTTATTGTTTTTTTCTGAACGGCGATTGGCCACCCCTCACCGACAACAGTTTCATGCGCGCTCACATCCGCACCCGCACCACACATTCCACATTATTTTTATTATTATTATTTTTTTTTTTATTATTATTATTTTATTTATTATTATTTTTTAATACCCATGTAATGGACACATTACAGATCCCCGCCCATCGAAAAGAAAAAAATTTTATTTTATATAAATTTTTTTTTTTTTTTTTTTTTTTTTTTTTTTTATAATTAAAATTTATTTACATTTATTTACAGGGTAGGCAGTCGTTTAATAGCCATTTTAATCAATTTTATTTATTTCGACTAAATGGTCGCTCCATTCTCTTTTCGTATGTGTTCGACATGCCAACCTATTTTGCTTCGCCGCTCGCTTTACCTGCTCGGGCCTTTGCCCTTAGGACGGCCGTTGTACTTTGTTTACCAAAACACCGCTCACGTTTCTACGGCGCTCGCCTCATTGTTTTCCTGAGAAACTCTGACCATCGATTTTGTTCTTTTGAAAATGTTCCGGGAGTATTGGCCAACCTACCTCACTAATGTCTTTCTTCATAACGACCCTTTTTTTTTTTTCCGCACCGATCTTATGAATCGGATATTATTTATAGCTTTTCCTAAAAACTGGTCTTTTACTTATCCGCTCTTTGTTAACTACGGCCAATGTATTTGTAAACACTGGGCGATGTTCCGGCTTTACCTGAACACCATTTTCTCTTGGCACAGATACTCGGAAATGTATCGACGCGTGAGAAACGCTGATCGACCATTTTATTATAAGAACACTAAACCATTGACCGCGGTCATCACCCTTCAAATTTTAATGGTTTTTTATTAGCCTAGCCTTATATTCGGAGAAATCCTAAGAAATTCCCGACAACGAATAATAGTCGTTATAACCATACACGGTCACTCGCACAAAGATAGTTTTTCTTTTTCCGATCCCCTTCTACAGGTGCTCGTTTCAAAATATACAATTAATTTAACGATTTTTTTTTTTTTTTTTTTTTTATATACCACGAGATTCGCGTAATTTAAATTAAATATTCACCTACACTTTGGCGATGGTATTCCTCTATTATTTACACATTTCTTTATTCGGATCGGTGCTCAATCCCTTTTATCCCTGAACTATATACATTTAAATTATATTACAAAGTAAAATACCATATTCCACTATTTACATATTTATATATTTACATTTTACCATCGTATGTGCTAGCAGCTCGCTTATCGACCTGCAGCCAATACTGATTATTAAGTGCTGGACACTTTCGCATCTTGTCATCAAAAACTTCTCCACAGTCTACTTCGCTGGTCTTAAATTAATTTTTTTTATTTTGAAGAACTGAAAGTCTTCTCTTTTATTTAAAGTTCTGTTATCGAACCTTTTTACTTATTCTGCCGCGATTGACATAATCTAACAGCCATTTCCACATTCGGTTACCCTATCCCCGGGTACTGTTTTTTCCGAACCATACTACTACTTATTCTTTCGCTTCCTTTTTATACTCGGTTACCCGGTTCCCGGGTACTGCTTTTCCGAACACAATTAATTATTCTTGCGCTTTATTTCTTTATTCGGTTACCCTGTTCCCGGGTACTGTTTTTTCCGAACACAATTAATTATTCTTGCGCTTTATTTCTTTATTCGGTTACCCTGTTCCCGGGTACTGTTTTTTCCGAACACAATTAATTATTCTTGCGCTTTATTTCTTTATTCGGTTACCCTGTTCCCGGGTACTGTTTTTTCCGAACACAATTAATTATTCTTGCGCTTTATTTCTTTATTCGGTTACCCTGTTCCCGGGTACTGTTTTTTCCGAACACAATTAATTATTCTTGCGCTTTATTTCTTTATTCGGTTACCCTGTTCCCGGGTACTGTTTTTTCCGAACACAATTAATTATTCTTGCGCTTTATTTCTTTATTCGGTTACCCTGTTCCCGGGTACTGTTTTTTCCGAACACAATTAATTATTCTTGCGCTTTATTTCTTTATTCGGTTACCCTGTTCCCGGGTACTGTTTTTTCCGAACACAATTAATTATTCTTCCGTAATTAGACGCAGTCTAACGGTCTCTTACTTTTAATTTCCCCTTCTACAGGTACTATTTTCAAAACATACAATTATTTACGAAACCCTTTTTTAAGATATTCTTTACATCCGGCTACTCTGTCAATAGGTAGTAATTTCCCGAAATATAAAATTATTTACTTTTCCTATTCTTTTAGTAAATTAATACTCTGATATACTCCTCGTACATTTTTATTTCCTACATTTCCTAACTTTATTTTCTAATACAACGCGCATTTCAACCGCAGCGCTTGCTTAATTTCTCCGGACGTGCCTTCTTTTGGTCTTGGAAATATCTATCATACCGTTTATTTTCTCTTATTTCTTTTGTAGATCATTCGTCTTTACCCAATTTTTTCGAAAATTATTTACAATATCTACTAATTTACTGCCTCTCGGACGTAATTGGACTTATGAATTATTATTTAAATTTTTTATATATATATATATATATTTTTTTTTTTTTTTTTTTTTTATAATTATCTGACCTTTTCAATAACCAAACTTTTGATTACAATACTTTTCCCGTTCCCTCGCTGCGACGCTAAACTATTTACAATACTTACAATTAAATTTATGGCTAATATTTTATTTACATTCTATTATTTCGCTATTTCACGTAATCGCCCAATACAGCCAGGTTTTCCAGGGCCGTATATTCTTCTTACTTTCGTATTCTTCTACGAACGGTATATAAGTCACGTTACTCTTTTCTACATAATTTCTTTTAATGTTATTTGGAAAGTTCTCGTCTTTCAGTGATTTCTTCCTCTCTAATTTCTCTTTTATTAGTTGTATGCAAGACATCTTTTTCTTCTCTATGTAGATTCTTTTGTGATTATTAAATCCGCTTTCGTCTTTGAATATGTTCTTCCTCTCTACTCTTCTTTTCACCTTTTTCCGGCGATTTAAAACTCTTTGCCACTTGTTATCACCGATCCATCTATTTGCGACTATCTCTTCTCTATCTTTCTCAATTTCTTTGGATAACTTCTTTATTTCCGCACGGTCAGTTTTTCTTTCCTTCTCTATAGACTTTTTCTCTTCCTCTATGTGGTCTTCTAACTCCGCTACCTTTTCTTCGACCATCAGGGTTATTTCTGTTTTAAAACTATTAACTTCTTCGTTAATCTTGTTATTAATATTATTTATATTTTGATTAAGTTCTTCTATTTTTATATTAAAATATGTTTTTTGTTCGTCGAGTTTTTTGTTTAAATTGTCGAATTTTTGATTAAATTTATTTTCTTGTTCGTCAAATTTAGCGTTTATCTTATCGAACTGCGATTTTAAGAATTCCATAACATTAGGGTCCATGATTAATTTTTTATCTAATTTATTTTATATATTTCAAAATTTAAAGTTAAGCTTATTTTAGTTCGTTCCCACGAAGGATAAATTTCTAAGTTTATCCCCACCAGGGATGCCAAATGAAACGGTACTACGCTGTAAAGCGTAGTTTCCCCACCAGGGATGCCAAATGAAACGGTACTATTCAACTAGTCACCGCTTTTAATTTAAATCCAGGGATGCCAACCACGAGGTTTTACGCTCGTGGATTTTATTTATTTAGATTTTATTAAGTTAAGAATAATTTAAGTTTTTTTCAATTTTGAAGCATAAACAATATATTAAAATAAACTGGATCACACCTATCTTTCGTTACCGGTCGACCGCTGAAAAACAATGATTAATTCGGATAATACGGATAAAATTTAATATAAACCGATATATACAAATATAATACAAAATTCTACGTATCACTGTTGTCGGTGGATATCCGGGTTGATCCGTAGGTTGACGATGCGGCGGTCGGTTGTCACGGAACAATTGGATTCGTCGTTGATTCTTTTAACGGACGTTCGATCGTTTCCAACTATTCTTTAATAAGGTCGCGAATTTCGGAGTTTTACTTTTCGAACAAATAACTGTCTTTTTGAACTTGACCGAACGCGAAACTTCTGCCAAAACTAACTACTTCTCTTAGCAGGTCGCACAGGACTCCTCCGCAGATTGCTGGTAAACCCAAAACTAACGAACGTTGGCAAACGACCCGATTCAAAAGTGCCAAAACTAGAGACTAACTCTATCCAGCCAAAAGACCACTCACTTCCGTCTACAAAATCTTCTTTTTTGTCGTCATTTCTATTCCGACCGCCTTCCGGTCCGTGTTGGCCGAATCAGGTAGATCTTATTGTTTTTTTCTGAACGGCGATTGGCCACCCCTCACCGACAACAGTTTCATGCGCGCTCACATCCGCACCCGCACCACACATTCCACATTATTTTTATTATTATTATTTTTTTTTTTATTATTATTATTTTATTTATTATTATTTTTTAATACCCATGTAATGGACACATTACAATATATATATATATATATATATCCATTATGTTTTCCGTCGTTATATTCGTTTCTATGCGTATTTTTAATTAATTGTTTTTACAGTCGACCGTTCTGAAATAAAAGGTGTACTCATCTAAATATATTTTGAATGATAAACTCAGTGAAATTTTAATAACGAATAATACTAATAACCAAATAATAATAAGAAATAATAATAATAATAATAATAATAATAATGAATAATTATAATACCAATTACGACAAAAAATAAAAATCCAGAGGCTCTTTAGCAGCGTGTGGTTAGTATCCCCGAAGGCATAGTGAACAACTGTAACCATTGGCGCACTCAAGGGGGGTGGCACGGGGCCATTGCTCCCCCCAAAAAATCTTCGAAATCTTAATTTCGTTTTGTAATGTTTTATTTTACTTCATTTTTTTAAAAAAAACATACATATTTACTTTTTGCTTATATTACAAGTGTAATGTTATATACTTTTAAGTAATTTTTTAAAAATAAAATTCGTATGCTTACCTAATTTGTGCTTATTACAAACATAATATTATGTTTCTATTATTATTATTCTTTTTTAAAAATAAAATTCGTTAGTTTTGTAATTTTTGTAAAAATAATATTCGTTAATTTTGTATTTTTTTTTTTATTTTAATTGACAGACCACAAAAATAGATAGTTACTTAGTGGAGGTTCCGAGTTACTACTCCCTAACCTTCTAAATTCTAGTCCCGACCAAAAAAAAATCCTGAGTGCGCCTTTGACTGTAACGCTTCAATGTGAACTCATAAATTAGTTTTAAAATATTTTATGTTTTGTGAATATGTATAAGATTAAAATAAAGTTAAGAAGTTCCAAAAAAAAATACCGAGAAAAGCTCGGTCGGCGAGGTACTATATATATATATACAAGATGTCAAGAATTGCTCGTTTAAAGATATTAGATGTAATTGAGTTTCCAAATAAATATCAATATATAAAACTTTTCACACGAGAAGTGTATAAATACGCTTTTGAATAAACGTTCTGACGTTGGTGCTCCTTATTAACAACGGTAAAATTCAAATATAAAATTAATTGAGCGACATAAATAATATCAACTTCCAAAATCATTTTAACATTTTAAAGTATTTAAATGCAATCATTTATAAATGAAATTAAATGCAATATATTAAACTAAAAGTTTAAATACTTACATGAACCGAAAACGGCATTTCTGTAAGGAGAATTCTGGATAACTCGGTTTTCGCTTTGTCATCCATATCGGCTAACACATCTCCCGTTTCTTTTGACATATTTCAATTATCTACATTTTCACAAAGTATATGAATATGAAATTAAAATTCTACTGTCACAACATTGTTGTTATTAGTTAACTATTCTGTTGCCTTATCAGATACAGCAGCAATCATTACAATTCTTGTCACTTGAAGATCTTTTTTTCAAGAATGACTAAATTTTAAACAGTTTAATATACCTTTCGTCACAGATAGATGCGATAATATGGAAATGTTTTATTACCGGTCATTCATTGACGTCACCGTTCAGTGTTTTGTCTTCTAAATAATTTTGTTACGGCCGCTGCGTACAAAACGCGATACTGCATTCAGTATTGTGCAGTGCAACGGTAAACAGATGTAACTATTTGCACACAAAGCAGTACGTTCTGTGTGATACGTTATTTACATTGTATATAGTATGTATGCATTTTGTGAAATGTGTTAAAATATATACATTTGTGTTTTAATTTAAAAATGTTTCTATTTCAACGTTGGAACAAAATCATATAAAAAATTAACAAAAAGAAGAAAAACTTTATACGCACCTTTTCGATTTGTTAATAAAATTAAAAAGAAAACAACTTATCTATATAAATTATGTTTATATTTATTTATATATGCAAGGTAAGTAGTATTAATTTGTTTAATAGCAATCTAATAAGTGGTGTGTGAAGCAGTGGCAGCGCGTAAATTTCAGAACTGAGGAAGCACCACGGACAAATATTTTTTTTACGTAAAAAAAGCATGCATAAAATTCGGTTAAATACAGAGCAGAATTAAAAATTAATTAAGCGGAACGAAATGTCTCACTTTTGTAAATTAATACAATTTTCCGGTTCTTGTTTGCGAAAGTGTCTATTACATCATCACGAAAATATGATAATTTCCTCTAATGTGTTTGATAATAATTTTTTTTCAATACTAAAAGTAAAGCTAATAAAGATAGTCACTCCTGACCATGTGTATTTCTTAAATACGTTTTTACTCATTTTACTGCTGAGAACGATCTTTTTGCCGACGAACTGGTTGCCGTAATTGTGGTTATTAAATGAGAAAGCTTGTACACACTTCTGGATAAAAAAATTTGTCAGATCTGAAGCGGTCAAATATAGGATGCACCGCACTGTCTTTATATATGTATGTTAGAATCTTGAAAGTACACTTTTCAAACTTGCAAGATCGAAAAAGTTTCTGTAATTCTGTTTTAAATTTAAAAAATCTTCCAGAAAATTTTATTGAAAATTTAAAAAATTTTTTATATTTAAGAGATTTAAAAACTTTAATTTTGTTATATCATTAAACCTATTATTAGACACGTTTGTTTACGTAACATCGATAATTTTTAAAAATATCTTTTTCCATGATAGCTTTCTGTCTTCCCTAAAAACTGAATCAAGTCAAATCCATTTGTATTCCATACACTGTTTTTTCTTGCTTAAATAAAAAGCAAGCCTAACAGAAAAATGTTTTATCTTCTCACCGCCTCATAACCATGTCATTGGTGCGCATAAATTTGTTTGAAAATGACGGTTAAATATTTTACATACATGGGGAAGTTTGATAAATTATGGAAGAGAATATATTTTACACGGCTTTTGCTTTTGTAATCGATTTTTCTGAACTAGACGTTGGTTTATCATTTTGAATGCTATTAATATTTTCTTGAAAACTTAATGAACTAAAACTAATCAGTAGACGTTTTTCAATAATACATATACAATTGCACGTAGCCTCAATTTCAAAAGTGTTTGCATTTTAACAGACTGGTACATTTGCAGTTGCGGAAATAAGATAAACGACTGTCAGTATACCTTCTCATGTAGTGATATACAAGCCAAAAAGAGCGACCGATCATCGCTTCCAGTTCCGTTGTTAGTAAACGATAGCGTATCTAAAACGATCCAAAGAAAATGTACTGTAAATACCACACTACCCTATGCTCGTGCTCACACGCGGTAACCTGCATAAAAATCGCGCTGTTGATTTCTGTACGTAACCGTGAAACTATTTGACCCGGTGCTTCCAGACTGAGGATGCGCGCGCATTTTTTCTTCGCTCTCGATACACATTACTCTGGAATCGCACGGATAAAAATTCGTGTAAATTACATGATCTTGAAGCAACACAACCTGGCGCTTCCAAATTGAATATGCATGCGCAACCTTTTTCCATCATTGGTACGCAGCAGATCGTTCAGAGACAATTCTAGGCAGTAGTAACGTGAAATAGTAAGCATGTAGGGTTATTTCTGTTCGTCGCTCTCACAGATGCTCTTTCATCTAGCGCTCCTTTTTTTCTAGTAATTTTTAATTTTGGCACTTAAATTCAGCAAGTTACTTCATTTTTTTTTCTGAGGCTCATATTCTTTTCGCAAATATTAAAAAACAATTTCGTACTAATTTGTTAGAGGAAGCGCGCTTCCATCGCTTCCATTGACGCTACGCCCCTGGTGTAAAGTAATAAAAACGTGCATCCGACAGTTTTTTTTTAAATCTATAATAAAACATGGTTTGATTGATTTTGTATTTTTTTTATGTATCAATAATAGCAGACTATCTGCAACTGTCAAATGTTTCCTTATCAGGGGTGTAGCTACCGTCCTATCAGCCGTATCAATGACACGGGGCCCCGAACGTTTGTGAGCAAAAAATAGTAAAAATGTCGTATGACTTTCAGAATTGAGATATATGACGAAATAAAATCGTACTCATTCAGCTATGTTCCCACAAATTATCAGTTATTGAGAAGTAGAGTCATATTTTCTAGAAAAGCCGAAATCATCTTCATCTATGGATGATTTAATAAATAGGTTTGCCGAAAAAAGGACGAGAAAAGTGTGTATTTGATTGATGTTTGGATTAAATTATAACTTAGCTCCTAGGAGCATTTATTGTAAGTAATAACTTATAATCGATAAATAATTATTTTTAATTTAATACGAGCGTTTTTGTTTCTTTTGTGAAAAATGTTTACACTTTATTAGGGTCCCCCAACAAATTTTGATACAGAGTCCGTCTAAGGCAAGCTACGCCACTGTCCCTTAATATCAAAGGAAATGAAAACTACAGAATGACCGCAATGGCGAGAGTTCTAAATTTTGGAAATCAACTTAAAGAGGGTACCCTCAGAAAACATATTACAAAATGGGCAACGAGCCTAAATGTCGTACAAAACATTCATTGCACGTCATTAGTCGGAGAAACTGTATTCTGTTTGAGTGCTAGCTGCTATTTGTTTTTAAATTTGAAGTATTTAAATAACGAATTTTTTGATGCACCTTTATTTATTATTCAAGCATAAAAGTAATGAGCTCTTTAAATATGCTTTCTAAATTATTTGTTTTATGTGAAATATATCTTTTTAGTTGTAAATTAGGTTAAACAAGGTATTTTTGTTTTGATAAATAGACATTTATTTTATTGGTATATATATATATATATATATATATATATATAAAAATCCCGTGTCTTTATGTTTGTGCAGGATAAACTCGGAATTTACTTAACTGATTTTTATAAAATTTTGAAAGTACATGCAATTTGGTCCAACTTAACAGATAGGATACTTTTTGTTTTAATTATTTACATAAATATTTGTTATATTAAATAATTTAATCAATCAATTAAAAAAAAAAACAAATTTAATTGTTGGCTATTACTTTTTGCTTTCATTATTTACATAAATATTTGTCATATTAAATAATTTAATCAATCAATTAAAAAAAAACAAATTTGACAATTTTATTATTTTTTGAGCACCAACTACTTTTCGTGGCGACTTTTGTGTACCGTGCGATGTTAATCGAAATGCAACCATGTTTATCGCTGGCGCATGGCGTTTTTATCGATGAATGATAAAATCCAATTTTTTCGCTCTGTTGTTTACAAAAGAGTTCGTGTTATATGTAATTATGAATGTAGAATTATTATGTGTTGATGATGCAATAGTTCCCCATTATGTAAAATACATTGATAGGGATGGTGCATCTTTGTTTTCGTCTCTATCTTATTTATTATATAATAATGAATTATTAGGAGTAGAAGAAAATGTATCGTACAATATGTTTGTAGAAACTGGAAGAGATTTAAGCAATATATTATTGGACTTAATGGGGAACATATAAAAATAAAATAGAGTATTTAACTGATATGTCAAATATTCGAACTTTTAGTCCAAAACCGCCGTATAAATTTTTTAAATTAACCGTTTAATTTTTTTTTTAATAATTTCCTACAAGAAATATTAAAATCTTTACTCAACTACTGCAGTTTGCTGTTGTGGTAATAAATTAATTTTAATAAAACGCTCGAGACAAAGTGGTTGAAATATATGAGTGAAAATGTTCTCTTAAACGTGTAATTATGGGAGATCACTGTGTGAATAACTCGGCCTCTTCAAAACGATGGCTGTGTGTGTTGTTTAGTTGAGCAAAACTTTTTGTTAGATTACGACGGACAGGTTATAGAAAAATCGAAAATCTTCAGCTAAACGTGAAACATGAAGACTATTTTTTGTTAGACGATGATAAACATGTTTCCCAAAGAAAGAAAGAATCTTTACGTAAATACAATTCCAGATAAAACAAAAAATTTTTAATGAATTTCCAAGTACAGATTTAAACGGGCATTAATACACGGGCGAAGCCGTGGGGCACAGCTAGTATATATATATAATTTAAGAAGTTCATTTTTAGATGTACAGATAATGTGACATCTCTTCAGTCGTGTTCCTCAATTCTGAGCGTTGTGACCAACTATTTGTACATTCCAGCTCTACAGAATAGGTAGTACTCATGGCAATTAGTGCAACAAGTGTACACACACACAAGACTACACCCAGAACTGATTGTAGCCGCTTGTTATTGCATTACAAGTGAAGTCTTGTGTCTATCTGTTGTGTACTAACTAGTGGGTATATGATGGTATTCATGGTGGTTTGTCACATTGTCTTCTACGTGAAATAGCAAGTATTTAATTTAATTTTTCATAATAATTTCTATCATCGCCCGAGATCGAATCCAAGACTTCTGTAATTTAAGCCAAGCGCTCTAGCAACTAGGCTATTGTGATGACCTAATGTGACATATACTGCATTAAAAAGACATAATTAAAATTAAACTGTCACTTTAATGTTATTTTTATTTCATTAGTTTTTGTTTAGAATTGTCATAAATAACAATAGTTACAAATGATAAACTAAAAAGACCAGTATTTTATTTAAACGAGACATGGGTTAATCAAAATCACAGCTTAAGTAAATTTTGACAGGATGAAAATCAAAATGGCGACTATATCATTCTCATTATAATCCGACTGAAATTAATGTGGGCACAAATAAAGTGTGCGGTGGCTACTTGAAATGATGCATTTAAAATGAATACCATTGAAAAATTATTGAACAATGCAATGGATAAAGTAATGATGGATGGTTAGGTAGTTGCACATACTGATAAGTCACAAATAGATGATTGTAATGATAGAATGATAAAAATAATGATTGGTTGACATTACATGATCAATACCGAAATAAATTTATCATCAAGTCTGATTTTGTTGAACGTATAAATGAAATAATAATAACAGTAATAACTGCTTGGTATTTTCATTATTTAAAATTATCACTTTCGTATTTATAATTGAAGTAAAAATTATACAGTTTTATTAATGATTACAGAATGAACCTACATATGTGAACTGGGAAAAATGAATGAACAAAGTGACGGTATAATGAACTAATTAATTTCATTAATAAATTAATAAATGCATGTTAGAGTTGTTTTTGTTTTTTATTGGAATAATAATTGTAAAATATATTTTAAAAATTTCAGTCAAGCACGATGTTTCATGTGCTGAGGATTCCACATGTCAAGTTAACGACAACTATAATTTACACTTACATAATACTACATTCAAAACAAAGACATCTGATTTTTCATGCCACAAAGAGGAAGAGACAGGTCATTTTCGGCGAATTTTGAAATTGGCGTTAACTTCGAAAATTTAGTTAAGAAAATGAAATAGGTTTTGTTCCTGACAAACAATGATTTTTCAATCAATATATCACATAGTTGGGGGAAAAATATTTTTTTCTAAAATTTCGAACTTCCGGCGCCCCGAGGGTCTAATTTTAAAATTGCAAAACCGGGATGTTCCAAATTAGAGAAATATACGTGCATGCGCATATTTTTAACCTTGTTCAAAAATACTGATATTATAGCAAAATATGGAAATTTGTACAGTTTTGTTTAGTAATTTCGTGAATATAACACCAAAATAAAAATGAAGTCTGAAAAGTGATTCCTAGACACTTGTATTTTCACTGCATCCTTCTTGAGATTACTACGCTTGAATATTTTAATTTTTGCATCCTTCGGTGTTTTATTATTGAATGTTATTCATAATTCATGTTTTTGTACTTCATTTGCACGCAAACATTAATAATTTTATTTTGACTTGTGTTTTTTAATTATTTACTTGATGCATTTTTTTTACGACTTTGCAATTAATTTTTTTAACTTTATAGTTTAACTTCACGAAATACTGTTGAAATTTTTTTTTTTTTGAATATGAATGGCAAATAAAAGTCGCTGAAAGGGAAAATGAAATTCGTTTATGAAAATCTGATGAGCAATTACCAAAAAACAACATAATCGAAAGATTTAATCAGTTCTTAGATAAAAACGTAGTTTGTTACAACAGTTACGTATTTTTAGATAATTCAGCGTTATTAACCTTCCTGATAAGCGCTAATATTACATGGAAATTGTCATTTCGTTGAAATATATTCATATAACGAATTTATGTAACATATTTTCTTACAGCCACCCGATCGTTTATATGTAGTTTTTCATCGTTTATTTTATTTTTTTGGCCCAGTTCTCGCCCATTGGCCAGTCTAACCAAATGTAAAGATTTACTTGCCTCTTCTCATATTTTGACACTAGTAGTTTTTCGAAAAAAATGTGAAAATTCATTTTGAAATTAAAGTCCGTCTAAGATGTGTATCCTCTCTCTATTGTTATTTAATCTTTATGCAGATAAAATTTTCAAAGTGGCTCTGAAAGATGTCAACATTGGTATTAGGTTTAATGGCAGGGTAATCAATAATATCAGATATGCCGATGGTGCGGTCTTAATTTCAGATTCTATAAAGACCTTAGAAAAATCATTAGAGAAATTTAACATTTCTGGAAAACAATACGGACTAACAATAAACGAAAAGAAAACAAATTGGATGTTTATAAGTAAAACAAATAATACATATGGAAAACTGTGAGGATAAATAGAAAATAAGTGGAGCATGTTGAAAGGTTCATGTACCTAGGCTGTTACATAACAGAGACCTTAGATCCCGATTTTGAGGTAAAACAAAGATGCGGTGAGTGTTGCTAAAAGTAATGTACTAGCAACAGGGTGTGTATTAACATTTGACGCGTATTTCAATATTACTGAAAAAAATCATATTGTCACCCTCTCCTGTTATTCCTCCCCTTCCTGGACGCAGTAACCTCATTTTTGATTCATCCCTGTACGTTCATTAGTTCGTTTTTTCCGGCCTGTTCTGTTCCAGACGGACCACGTGCTGTTAATAGAATAAGTGTTATGTCCGATACGTGATCGACTGAAGGTTAATCTGAGGTCCCCTGAATTCGTGATGTCAGCGCGTTTCGGTTGTTTTACGAACGGACTTCTTTCGCTTGACAGACTACCCCATAAGGGCAGAAATAAAATTAAAGGGAAAAAATATTACTCCATTAGGAGCAAGATCATGGAGGATTCGTGCTTTGAGGGGAAAAGTTTGAAGCGAGATTATTTCAGTACAATCTGTCAAATAAAATCGGGTCATCAAGGTTAGGAATAGTAAATAGCAATAATTTAGCATGTAGTGTGGCAGTATGATAAATATAATAAGGAGGGAGAAGGACTGGTGAAAGGAATTTTAAACAAATTTTACACGTTGCCGATATCCGTATACCAAATTGTAAATGAGCCAGTGTCTTGAGAATGTAAGGTGTTGTATGTGTTTCTAAAAACTCTCTCTTCTTAATAGTGTCATACTCAGTCCCTGAGCGTTGACGATCGCCATCATTACAGCGTTTTCTTCTCCGCTTTTCTAATTAGTTCATTGAGATTCTTGAGTCCAGTCCAAATATTGTCCAACCATTCCGTTTTTCTTCTTCCTGGCCCTCTTTTACCTTGAATTTTCCCTTCTATGCCAAATGTAAGATGTCTCATATTTTTTTCCTCTAATTATATGCCAAAAATATTCAATTTTGCGTCGTTTAATTGTTTTACATAATGTCCTTTCAGTATTGGCTCGTTTCAGTACTTCTTTGTTTGTCATCTTTGCTGTCCAAGGTATTTTCAGCATTCTTCGAAGTGTCCACATTTCCAACGCTTCATATCTATTCAGTTGCTTTTTGTTAAGGGTTGCTTCCTCTATTCGATAAAGTAGAATTGCATAGATATAACATTTGACCATATTTCGCCTGATTGACAAGCTCAGAGTCTCATCGCATAGCCAATTCTTCATATTTGTAAATTCTGTTTTTGCGTAACTGTATCTTTGTTTTACCTCAAAATCGGGATCTAAGGTCTCTGTTATGTAACAGCCTAGGTACATGAACCTTTCAACATGCTCCACTTATTTTCTATTTATCCTCACAGTTTTCCATATGTATTATTTGTTTTACTTATAAACATCCAATTTGTTTTCTTTTCGTTTATTGTTAGTCCGTATTGTTTTCCAGAAATGTTAATTTTCTCTAATGATTTTTCTAAGGTCTTTATAGAATCTGAAATTAAGACCGCACCATCGGCATATCTGATATTATTGATTACCCTGCCATTAAACCTAATACCAATGTTGACATCTTTCAGAGCCACTTTGAAAATTTTATCTGCATAAAGAGAAAATTTTATTATTAATTGCCCTACTACTTTTTGTATTCTACCGATAACTGTGTTTAGTTTTGCTGCTGAGACATAAATCACCAAGTCATCAGCATGTTGCGCTAATTGTACTTGTTTATTTTGTATCTTCTCTAATTCCTGCGCATATATAATGAATAACAGAGGACTCTAAGTATACTGCCATATGGTACGCCTTTCGACATCATTGCTAATCCATAGTTTCTTTTCCTATATCGAACTGTCACAGTTCTACTATTATAATAATTATAGATTCAACGTATTATTTTATCTTGTAGTTTTAAGATGCTTAACTTAGCTAAATTTATATTACCATATGCCGCCTTATATCTAAAAATACTGCAATTGTGAACCCATTTCCATATAAATTATTATAAATGTGTAATGAGAAAACAGGCTTCTGAGAACTTTCCTAAATTCAAACTGAATTTTCGGAAATTCGTTATTTTTGATCAGCCATCTATCTAGCCTCTCCTTTACGATATCCTCCAAAGTTTTCCCTATATACGATAACAAAGAAATAGGCCTATAAGAACCAACTAAATCTGGATCTTTACCCGGTTTGACGATCGGACAAGTAAAGTGTTACTTCCATTATTCAGGGGGAAATCCTGGGTTCAGTGTCAAATTTAAAAAAATGTAACAAATACAGAATCTGAATATAAATTTCTTAACATCACATAGGGAATGCCATCCACACCGTGACACTTGTATTTTTGTTGTGCTTTTAGATAAAAGTTAATTCTTGCACAGTAATATCACTATTAAGTATTTCATTAACACTAGGACGATTATTATTTAATATTAATGATAGATTTGCTCGTATTTGTACAATATTTCATGTTGATAGACTGGTTTGTAAACCATTTAATTTGTTGCCATATTTCCCGCAGACTAACGTTGGCCTAATCTGGCTACAGTATTTTCGCCATTCATTTCTTTTTATCTCTTTTAAGTTTTTTTTTTGTTGTTTGTGCCTGTTGTTTTTTATATTTGATATAATTTTGGTTCTCTGTTGAATATATGCAGAGTTGGTCTTCTAAATGCGACTAGCCTATTACATTCTGTACTCCACCAAATCTCAGTATACCATTAGTCGGTATTTGTATTTTGTTTAAGTCATTAATTTTACTGTTGTCGAGAGCAGTCTGAATTGCCAAGCCTGGAACATTATATTTTTATAAGGAAGACATGGCCGCAAATTCATCTTTATATACCTTACTAATGTTGGTGGACATTATCTGTATACATTTATCCCAGTCTATTTTTAAGTTAGTTAGAGCCCAGTAGACACCACTCTCCTCTTTTCACCTATTTCCATTACTATTACTTTTTATTTTAGCTAAAACAGGAAGATGGTCGCTCCCCATGTGATCTGCCAAGACGCTACATTCTATCTGCGTAGCCAACTTAGCATATACCATTATTAGGTCTAAATGATTTTTTATTCTCTCAATGGTGGCTCTACGTGTTGGTTGATAAGTATTTACACATATAACTGTAACTTATTTAGTGTGCTCTCCAAACAGTTACTTTCAATATTAGCCTCCGCTGCTCTCCACAAAGTGTGCAAGGCATTGAATTCTCCCATAATACAAAACGTTTTTTTAAATCTGTCATTACTTTTTCCCATTCAGTCAAGGTCGTGTCCACGGGGTAGGTTTTGGGGGTTAAACCTCCCCCTATTAGAACTGAAATGGTTATTATAAATACACAAAAATCTGGAAAAAATCAAAAATTTAAATTAAATATTAATGATTTTTTAGGGTGTTCTAAATTTAAAAAAAAAAAAAAAAAATGCTCCATACTTTTAGATAGTTCATTAATATTTTATACAAAATTTTTTATTACGAGTATAATCAATAACATATGTAATTTTTATTAATGTGTATACGTGGTAATTCATTTGTGCAACTTATTAATATATAAATCAAAATTATGGGAATTATTAATAGTATAAATATTAGTGAAAAATGTATTGTTTTCGTAAAATAAATATGCGAAGAAAATTTCCCTCCCCCCTTCCTTTCATAATTCTGGGCATGAACTGCATTCAGTGTTATTTTTTTTAGTCGCTGAAGCGCATATACTATCGTAATATCTTGGCGGAAATATTTATTCTTAATTGTTACAATGAGATATTGCGCAATTTTAGGTGATTGTATTGTGTTTTCGGTTTTTACTTTAGATTGTACAGACTGGTGAATTAACAAAATTAATCCTCTACGTCTTTTTGCCGATCGAATCGTACGACTTTGCATGATTTAATTTCGATTGCTTGTTAAAATCCACAGACTTTAACATCGTGTTTATTTAGTAGCTGTCTTGATTCTTCTTAACTCGAAGATATGCCTCTGCAGTTCCACTCCATTGTACTAAATTCATTATCCGTATTACCCTTAAATCTGATTTTATTTTTGTTTTAATTTAATTCAATAGTTTTATTTTTTATTCACAGCTGCCATTTTTGTAGTACTTTTTTAGTTTACATGCCTTTGTTTTTTGTACTGGTTTTTGTATTTATCAAAAGTTTATTAATTTTCGTATTATTATTTGTTATTTTACTTGGCTTCGAGTTGCTCACTTCTTGAGCTTTTGTAGTAATTTTGATAGGTTTATTATTTGAGTACTGGTAGATCCATTTGCGCAATACGCGAGGTAAAAATAAAGAGATTAATTCCCTCCTCCTTTCGACTTAGATAAGTACATCGAACTTTGTGGAGATTTTTTGTAAGATTTTTATTACTTTGAAATGATTCCGCAATATTTTCCTCGGCAAATGTACCTTACCTCATTTTAATTTGTTCCATCGAACGATACCCACTCTTTGAAATTGGAGGATATTCATATTCTGGAATAAGAGTTGAATTGTTTTAGACACTAATACCCTCTATTCCGGGGAAATAAGGAAACTTCATTTTGCATAAGGCTAAACATGTTGCTATGATTTCGTTTCTGTACTGTATTATACTCGTAATCTGAAAAAAAGAAGTTGGTTTGCATATGAGGTATTTTTGTTTACGATTGGAATTTTTGTCGAAAAACTTAAATTCCTACGAAATATTAACGATTTGATATTTTGCTCTCTGATCCTTTCCGCGCAGTTTCGAAATGTCGGGGCGAAATTTTGATAACAATTAATACAATATTCCTCTTCCTTATACATCCTATTTTATAATGTTTATCCGAGGAATAATAGATACATCTTTTTTTTCTTTTTTTTTCTTGGGCGCATCAACTTAGGACATTTACCCAGCCCAAAGGACTAACAAATGATGAAACCTAGGGATTTGGAAGTTATATCAGGAAGCAATTAGAAACAGAAGAAATGAAGATAGCCAATACAGGAGTAACAGAAGGAGAAGGAAGAGCAAGAATGTAGTGGGCACAGTAAGGGGTCGGGAGGACAAGGCCAAGCAAATTAGAATAAAGGTCTGTGCGTTCCGAGGAGATAGAAGAGCATTCGAATAGAACGTGATTTCCATCATGGGTCAAACTTAACGATAGGAAGATGAAAGAGACACAAGGAAGACTGAACAATATCAAAACGAAAGAGGGAGGCAGGAAACAGACTGTGATTAAAGCGGAGGCGAATTATAGAAGAAATAACAGAACGGCTAATGCAGGGAAAATTATTAAACCAGGAAGAAGTGGGTGGAGAGGGTTGTATAGCAAGGTAAAAAGAGTTAGGATTGGAGAAAAGAGACGGATAAAGATCAGTCCAAAAGTCATGGTGGAAACGATAAGAGAGTGGACAAAGACATTGGGAGGGGAATCTGTCTATGAAACGGCCATTTACTGCAGCTAGACATGCCAATGAATCGGCAAGATCGTTACCAACGATGCCGCAGTGGCCCGGAATTCAAAGCAGGTCAATTAGGACAGAACGGATGTTAATAAATTATAAATTATAGAACGAATGTAAAGAATAATAGGATCTGACGATGGTTTAGGGAATGGAGATGCGATGGCTGATAAAACGCTTTTCGAATCAGAGCATATGACAAATTTTGATAAATTGGATGATGAGGATATAAAAAGGATAGCACGTAAAATAGCCATGGATTCGGCTAAGAAGATAGAAGAAAAGGGAGGGAGTTGAAAAGACTCAGAATAGTTAATATCAGGAAGGATAAAAGCAGCTCCGACACCTGAAGCAGATTTTGAGCCATCCGTAAAAACCACGCTGTGAGCTGGAAAAAGTGAATGTAGAGTTCGGTTAAATTCGTTATGTATTGCAGGAAGCGGAAGAAATTTATTGTTAGGTGGAAGAGAAAATAGTTCAGGAGAAAACGACAGTTCTAAGAAGTTATAAGTGAAGTACGGGGATTTGTTACAGGATAAAGTGAGAAAATAGGACAAGTCGGGAGGATATGTGTGAAAGGATTGGAATTTTTCTAGGAGAGAAACGCCAGTTGTCCAGAATATATTGATAGGAATTCACGAGTTTCGAGTGAGGAATATGAAGACGTTTAATCATAAATCTTTTACCAAGATGAAGTCTTCAAAGAAATAAAGGAAGGAAGTCAGTTTCGGCTAGGAGAGCAGGGTTGGAGAAGAATTCAGAGCACCAATACAGAGGCGAAGACAACAGTTTTGGATGCGATCAAGTTTGATAAGGAGGGATTTGGGAGCACTGGCATAAAGAAAAGAGCAATAGTCTAATTTAGAAATAATAATGGATCTGTAAAGTATGAGAATATACGGATCGCCACCCCAATTTCGGGGGGACAACGCTTTTAGGAAATTTAATCTCTTGAGAGCAGATGTACATAGATAGTTGATATGATCGGAAAAAGATAAATTACTATTAAGAATGACACCAAGGTAGAAGAAAGAGTTAACTAAAGGAATAGGGAGTTGACATAGGAAAAGGTTAATTAAGGCACGGTTAAAAGGACGAAATGTAAAAACTACAGAGGCAGACTTCTCAGGAGAAATAGAAAGATGAAGAGAAGACAACGATAATTCCAGAATAGCAAGGGAGGAATTAAGCTCCTCATTGGCAGAAGAAAGATTATTAGAGGAGGAATAGACGAGAATATCGTCAGAGAAGAATAAGGACTTAGACGGGATGTTAAGAGTAGCAAGACTGTGAAAGTAAATGCTGAAAAGAGTAGGACTCAAGCACGATCCTTGCGGAAGGCCTCGAAAAATTGATCTGGAATCGTCGAAGAAGGGAGTAGAAAAACGAATTGTTCTATTCCGGAAAAGATTGATAATTAAGGAAGTAAACTGAAGAGGCATGTTAATGGAAAGCATTTTATTTTGTAAAGAAGGTAAGTGAACATTGTCAAAGGCAGCAGTGGCATCAACAATCGCGGCGATGGTAAATTTCCTATGAATGAAGGATTCATAGATGTCGGAAAGGAACAAGGATATACAGTCAGTAGCACCAAGGCCTGAACGGAAACCAAACATATTATCGGGAAAAATATTGTTATATTCTAGCCACCAGACCAGGCGTTTATTAATCATGTGTTCAAAAAGTTTTCTTAAACACGAGGCTAAAGAGATTGGACGGAATGAGTTGGGCTTCTTTTTCGGGATAGGAATAATAATAAAGGAATTCCAAAGTGGTGGAGTTGCAGAAGTGTACAGGAAGGAATTATAGATTGACAGAAGTGTTTTGAGTGCTAACTCAGAGAGATTCTTGAGGACAAGGATAGGGATGCCGTCTATACCTGGGCTAGAATTAGAAGAACTGATCAAGGAATCGTAGAGTTCATTGAAGCTGAAGGGAGAAGAGAAAAAGTGAGAAGGAGATGTGACAGGTAGGGGAGGAGCCAATGATTCCTAGAGGGAAGGTACATAGGAAGGAGCAATTGAATCAAGAAAAGTAGAGAGCTTCTCTGAAGAAAGGTTGTAGTGTGAGGCGCGTTCGGAGCTGGAGGAGCGAAAAGCTTTAGCCATTCTCCAAAGATGGGAAGTGGAGTTAGATCTAGAAAATGATGAACAAAAATTTCGCCATGAATTTCTTTCGGACATTTTAAGGATGAATCTAGCCTTGGCGTTAGCCCTTTTGTGAGCCATGAAGTTGGAAAAGGAGGAACTAGCCCGGAAGAGTCGAAAGGAGGAAACACTATCCTTGAAGGCGTTCGTGCAATCATTATTCCACCAAAGTGAGGACGACAGAAGGTAAGAGTTTTTTTTGGAATGATGAAGTGACGGAGAGGTGATATCAAGAGCAGAAGAAATGGAATTAGAAAAAGCGTTATATTGTTGAATAGGATCAGTATGTGAGTGTATGTAAGAAAGAGAAAGGTCGATGATTGAGCGGAATTTGTCCCAATCAACTTTATTGAACGACCATTTGGGAGTGAGAGCAGGTCTGGGATAATTAGGAGGAGGAGGAGGGGGAAGAAGGTCTTGAAAGGAAAGAATAATGGGAACATGATCACTGCCGAAGGTACCGTCCAAAGTTCTCCATTGACATTTAAGACCAAAGTGGGGAGAAGTAAAGGACAGATCCACCGAGCTGTATGAGTGTGCAAGAGTACGGTTTTTCGACGAGTGGGAGAACTGGAAACAAGGAAACATAGATAACACTGACGTACCGGTTATACGTAAGGTTCTACCAGAAAACGTACTCTATTAATGAAAATCTATTTGGTGGGGACTGCTTGCTCATGGAAGAAAATTTGTGTTAACTTCAATGGAACATAACCGTTACTTCCATCGTGATATACCCTGCTACTTAGAGTCGAATAATTTTAAAAACTGTGAAGAGACCGCAATCTAAATCCTCTAATATTTCCTATTCTGATAAATCGAGGTCTGCAACATTTCTAATCACTACATACCCAAAGGAGCATGACGCCGGTGACTGATAACCTTATGCCTTCGCTCCAGCTGCGTAGAGGCATACATGGTTTGTGTAGTCAGTTATGTTGTTAATATAATATATGAACAAGGTTGCGCTTAAAGTAGAGCCTTATGGTACGCCATTTTCCAACAGCATCAGTTCAGACAGGACATAAAAGACCTTTTTGTTTTAGAAAAAACAAGAGGCACCTTTTAACCATCTTCTCCAGCGTGTTGGAAATGACACTCAGCATTGAGATAGGATGATAACTTTCGGGAAGGGTAGGCTTTGTTTTCGTTTAGTATTGAGATGATATCAGCCGACTTCCATTGTGCCGCGATGTTACCAGAATTCCGAATTTTCGCGTAGCATTGTTGCACTACTTTCTGTTAAACTCTTTGCTGGATGGTTTGTACTCGGGTCGATTTCCTTCATCGAAACACCACCTTGTCATATACGACATTTTTTGCTTTGTTGTCAGATGCGAGAACGAACAAAACGGATGGTTTGCCGACACGTGAACATGCTACGCACAATCGACCGCGAGAGAAACATTTATGTATATGGGATGGTATTGTTTAATTCTAAGGATCAATATATTTTCATTTTTATGTTTACGATATTTATGTTTAGAAGCATATGCGTTTTAGGTTGGAATAAATACGATATTTTCTTATTTCTATAATCACCCGACAGACATTATACTTACTCTTTCCCAGTTTGGATTATTCCATTGCGTTCATTAGTAATTAGTACATCGAAAAACAAAAAAAAATATATTAAACTTCAAAGTGAAGTGCATCATAAACTGCCTAATGATAACAGTAATTAGAGTAGTACAAGGTTCAATAAAATTTTCTACTGTAAACGGTAATTCATGATAGTAGTAACAGAAAACCAGAGAGGGGGGATTGAATTAGCATATTTAATCTAAACTCTTCAGGCCGAGACGAACAAAAAAAAAAAAAAATCATCAAAATCAGTGAATCCGTTCTGGAGATATCATCAAAAAAGCCGCTCCATACAAAATGTATGAGAAAATGAATTTTCTTCATAAGTTTTTTTAAAATTTCGTATCTGCTATTCGGGGCGGAGACAAATCCAACAAATCAAAGATCATAAAAATCGGTCCAGCCGTTCTTGAGTTATAAATGGTGTGACTAACCCGACTTTGTTTTATATATATATATATATATACATATAACATATAGATATGAAATAAATTTAAAAAAAAAAAATTATTAACAAATAATTCAGGCTTATAAAAGGTCAATTTATCTGTATATATATATATATATATATATTTTTTGTAAATTTTATTCTACTTATTTATTTATTTCCTTTTTTTAATACTTGTTAGTCACCAGACGGTTTCACCTCGGATTTAAAGAGAAGAAATAAATAAAATAAAAAATCTGTAGTCATTGTGTGTAGGTCTTTGTCGAGTGAATAATAAAATTTTGAACTATATTTGTTTACCAACTGGATAAGTAATTCAGTAATCTTTCTAGATTAAAGTGACGTATTGTACTGAACTGGTAAAAGAGACAGACAGAATAAACCAGTATTATAGCCATACAGGTTAGCAAGGATTATTTTATTATCTTAAAACAGTCCAGCACACTTTCTTGAAGGAGTTCAGCTTACCGTGTTAGTTTATTTTGTGTTAATACTGCTTGCATGAGCACATCTGTTGAATAAAAATTATATGTACTTTGAATTTATAGCTAATGATACTATCAGATGTGTTTGTGACTGGTTTATCTATATTAAAACACAATAGACATATGTATAACGTGAAATACATTGTGTGTGCTGTCTTTATAAAATAACATGAAGATACAGTGGGTTAATGTCCCTATATCGGAAACTGTATTATTTAAAAAGAAGAAGAGTGGCCAGCGATTTTAATTTTTTTTGTATTTTGTCGTCTCATACTATATTATTTATCTTCAAATCATCAGCTGATTTAAACTTACACCAAAGCGAAAATTGCAGATCTGATTATAAAAATTCTGAAAAATTCGACCGATCAATAGAATTATTACAAAAAACTGCAAAAAAACCTTATAATGTGCGTATCGTTATAAAAATGGCAGCGAAATAGCAAGTTTATAAGCGTTTCAGATGTATATCCTCTTAAAAGCTTGCTTAATTTTTATTTTTTGCGCAGTCCCGCGGCTGTCAAGAATTTGTTCTTTTCTACTTATTCGCTTTAACAATTCCATCCTGTCAGATTCCTCAACAGACTTACATTAAAATCGCAATAACATTAATACAACCTCTAAAGTAACTTGTAGGATTAATCTTATTTTGTACAAGAAAAGAAAAATTAATAATATGCGAATTAAGTAAAAGAGGAGGAGAATTCAGATAACATTGGGAGTAGACAGAAAAAATTATTTTAATCGGGGATTGTTGGGGGTGTAAAAAATATGGTACTGTTAAAAGAAAGAAAAAAAATCAAGTAAATTTCAGTATTTAGAAATATTTGATTTCTACTGTTTAAGTAAAATTGATTATAGGGTAAAATATAAATACTAAAAATAAAAAGTAAGCAAGTATTACTTACGTTTAACAAGCTAGAGGAGAAATAAACTTCAGTTGAGAGAATGGTTATAGCGTTCGTGTTGTGCGAATTAGCAAATATTTTTAGCGATAATGAATAATAATAATAGTAAAACAGTTACGACATAAGTTAGTGAAGTGGCCACGTGCTGCAATTACGAGATAAATTTATCAATAGTGATATAAACTGTTTAAAATCTTAATTAATCTGCAGAAAAACCTTTAGTGTATTTTAATTTCAATATTTATTTTATTTTCCTTATATATTTGATATAAAATTTAAAAAAATAATTTTATATTAAATTTAAATTAAATTAAAAATTAATCAACCGGATCCAGCGGATTTAAGGTTGATTTATGCCTTTAACGAATCCGAGCGGAAATGAGGATTGTAAGTATATTTTTATACGATGGGCCCGCTGTCGCATTCGCGGCCCTAATGTTAGATAGTGAACTGTGGGCGCTGCTGTTGCAGTGTGGCCACAGTGTTGGGCGTGAATTCTATTCGTTTCCTTTTGACAGCATGCGCTGTTTTCGCAGTCGTCGCCATAATTATTTTTCATAATTAACAATTATACTTTATAGTGGTGGAGAAAGTTGTTGAACTTTCGGATCGCTCTTTACAGCACGCTAAGCGCTGTGTTTCATATAGCGTTAGTGCTTGATGGCTCTAATTGCTTTTCAAACATCCCGTGTTTCTTCTTCTTCCTTAATTGTAGGCTGATTCCTTTGTCTGTCGGTACTATGGGCTCTGTAATTGCAGATGTGGCCATAATATGGGACAGCTATCTCATTCTGCTCTTACCTTCGACAATGTCATTCCTTCTCTTTTTAGGATACATATGTTTTGCATTTACCGACGTTGATTGTCATTGTTTCTTCAGCCTTGGTTTAGGGTTCTTAGTCAGATTACATTCTTTGCAACTCCTAATTGCTACTATTTACACGTGTTGATGGGCAATCGTCTATTATTGGCAAGCCCAGGGGAAAACTAAAACACGGAGAAAAAAAAGGAGTCTAATTTGAATACAGTTTCGTGTGTTATTCGTTATTGGGATATCCCAGATAACTCGCGGATGATAGCCAGGCTTCCCGATCATAATGTTCAATAAATAAGTGTCATTGCTCTATTAAACGCAGCATTTAATTATGCAATAAAACATGAGCCACTAAAATTACTATATTCAACATTCGCGTAAAACGTAGATCATAAAAAGAGGTAGACACATTCTGCTATCGTTCCTTCATCGGTGTTGTGCCACAATTAAAATATAAATGACGTATTTACCTAACATAACAAAAGTATTTATTACACCAATCTTTTCTTAACTCCCGAAGGTAAATTGCAGGCCGGCTGTTAAACTAGTGCGCAAATAAAATAAACAATTGTTTTTGTCTTTATTTACTTATGCGCTTATTTTATTTATTATAAATGTGGACGATTATAAGCAGTAAGGAAATATTCCTACATTATGATATAGGAAATCCTAAAAATTTAATTTTTTCATCTTGTACTTTTTTGGTGTATCTTTTTTCAGTTTTGTTTATGAAGGTGTTGAAAGAATATTGCGTATTATCAGGGGCGTAGCGTCAATGGAAGCGATGGAAACGCCGCTTCCTCTAACAAATTAATACGAAACTGTTTTTTAGTATATGCGCAAAGAATACTAGCCTCAAAAAGAAAATGAAGTAACTTGCTGAATTTAAGTGCTAAAATTAAAAATTACTAGAAAAAATCAGCGCTAAATGAAAGAGAATCTGTAAGAGCGAGTGACAGAAAATAGCTATACACTTACTATTTCACGTTATTACTGCCTAGAGTTGTCTCTGAACGACGATCTGCGTACCGATGATAGAAAGAGGTTGCGTACACGTATTCAATTTGGAAGCACCAATATTTGACTGTGGCGCTTCCTCAGTTCTGAAATTCATGCTACGCTGCTGCGTATTATACGAAAATATCTGCAGACCTTTTGTTATCCGTGAAATCTCGTTATGCGACACAAATCCTCCCCCCCCGGGGGGAAAACTGACATAAACGAAGAGATACACGCAAAAATAGGGATTTGTTTAGTAGAAAATCATCGATTGTGGAAAAAAAACATATAAGAATGGATTAGTTTCGAAGAGGAGATTGGAAGAAGTTAACATAACTGGGCGTTTCGAACATTTTTGGTTACGTAATTTTGAGCATTTCGATTGTAATTTTTTATTTTTTATGTTAACTGATTTGGCGAATGATGGTATAGTGAAGGCTAAGTTTGGTAGTAGGTATACGAAACGTCCTTACGGCTGAGTTCGGTAGTTACTATAACTATACTACAGGCAAATGTCAACGGTGGCTAAATGAGAAAAGAAAGAGTAGAGGAAACAGAATGATTAAAATATAAGTAAGAAGGGAAAAGTAAAGATGGTGAGTGTTCCAAAGAGATGAGAAAATATTTAAAGAAGATACAGTTAGCGACGCGTGTGTAATCAAAATCTATAGGAGGTCAAGACGGCGATGAGGCAAAAAAGAAAAATTACAATTAAATGCAGAAAGCGGAAATAATAGAACGATACGAATTAGGGAAGAATGAAATCAGGAGCGCGAGTAAGTGAAGTGGGCTGAAGTGCCCAGTAAAGGAAAATGGATTAGAGAAAAGATTACGGTAAATGTTCAGGAATGTGAGTGACAGGTGAGGGTACGATATTCATCACTTCCGAGTTGCGTGCGACCGTACAAGTCTCGCGGAATCACTTTCGATTTGTATCATTACCATTTATTTAAAAAAATCGTTTTTCCGTATTTTTCTTCTCGATCAAAACTTATAATCTGTCAGATTTTGGTCTTTTTTTTATACGAGTTTACTTCAAAACTACAAGTAATATGTATATTACTGTTTCATTTTAGTTACATCGGTATCAGTTTTAGCGCTAAGTGTGAGGGTTTTTGAAATGAAACTTTTTACGGCACGGTAGGGAAAAATTTTCATTACGCGTTAAACGTAAAGTAGGTATGTATTTGTGTGTATGTGTAAGTATGTATAAGTGTCTGTCTAGGTCTAGTAATATACAAAAATGAGTAAATGTATAGTAAAGTATTTATACTGCGGGACTTGGTATAGTGTATAGTTTATGAGCATCATCATATATATATATATATACATGTAATAAGTACGTGTACACACCACTCTATAGAAAGATATTCACGATACGATACATTATACATTTAGTCTGCTAGTGAGTTTTTAAATAATATGGATGCCTCGCTAAAATCAACTTGTATGACAAAATACCTATAATTTTAAGTGCAGATTTGAATGTCAATTTTGCTTTAGACAACTCTCTACAGTTGATTGAATTTTTAAAAGGCAATTTGAACTTATCTCTGCAAAATAACAGGATGATATCAACGACAAAATCAAATACAACGATTGATGTAGTGTCTTCAAGATTTTTAGATGATATTGAGTGCAAAACTTATATTTCTTATTTTAGTTACCACAAGTCTTTGATAACAAAAGTATGAACTGAAATACCCATAAGCATAACTGAAATAGACCAATGATAATGATACTTTTTTATAAATGTATATAATGAAATTTTTTGGATTTGTTATTTATTGAAAATGAAAATTTTGTTTATACTGATACCTCTTAATTTAAAATAAAACTTTATTATAGAATTTAATACATATAAGCCAAAGAAGATTCACTTCCTCCGCGTGTACACAGTGATAAACGTATCATTTTTTTTTCTTCTTCTTTGGACATCGAAAATTCCACCCATCATCAATGCATTATACATATTTAGACAGTCGTAGCTAATGTTACACAGTAATATTGCACTGAACTATATAATTAAATAATAACTTGTATATTGCAACACTACCGGTGGCTAAGATAGAGTTAACACTACATGGAAGAGGGATCTGAAAGTATACTATTAAATCGTAAAAATTAATTCTTTGAACTGTGTGCAGATTACATTTAAAGATGAGATGATCGCCTCACTACTTTATCTGAGTCTAGTGGATGTTGGCAATAGGGAGAAGAGACCAGTGCTCCATGTTATACATAGAAAGAGGCAGACGGTTTACACCTAACCAGAGGCGACATATTGTAACGATGAACGACTAGTATTCGTAGAAACGGACGAAATATAACTAAACCAAGAAACATTAGGGATATTGGGTTGAATAGTTTTATATTGTTGTGCGGTAAAAGGATTTGACCATATCGCCTCACAATATTCTTTGTGAGCATATTTAGTAAGGTCAAGAAAATCTTTGGTGAGAAAGTATGAAATTAATAAGCCGTTTAGTCCATGCGTCTTTGGCACTACGATAGTAGCATCATCCTATAGAACAGACACAATAGCAAATAGACTGCAAAAAGCAGCTAACACGCTAATAAAATATTTTAAAAAGTGGCAGGTTAAAATAAACAACAATAAAACGGAAGCCATTTTATTTACTAGAAGACGACCATGTATACGAAAAGAAGTAAACATCCAAGACAGACAGGTTGAATAATGGAAGGATGAAATCTAGTACACCTAAGTTTAACACTTGATAAAAGATTAACTTTCATGAAACTTATCAAAAATAAAGCTGTAAAAGCTCAAAAAGAGATTTATTGTCTATACTCATACTTTAATAGAAAATCTCATTTAACACCTGAAAACAAACTTATTATCTATAAACAAATCAACCTTCCCAAAATATTATATGCAGTAATAATTTCGTCGTTTACCAGTTAAATTATTTTTTTCAGGTACTCGAAAGAATTCAGAATCACTGTCTACGAATAATACTAAATAAATCACGATACACTGATATCAACACTATATGCGTGAATATGTGTAAAAATACCGTACATTAAGGAAATAATTACAGAGAACACGCGGAAATTTTTTGAAACGTGCAGTGCATCTGACTTAATATTAATAAATAATATAGGTTGTTCCTATGATTATCAAACCCTAAAGCTCAGATACAAAAAATATAAACATAGAAGGATAAAGCACATACTATTGACACTTAAAGGAATAATTCTACGAAACTCTTGTGTCTGGCGATTGCATAATGTCTAAATTATTTGTATTTTGTATCAATGTTAAGCAAGTTGCGAATTTCGACTTCTCGACGCGTACTTAATATTGGTTATCGAGTAAATTAGTATAGACCTTCCTTTATTTTCTGGAAGGATTTACGCATATATGCAGGTTTGTTATTGTTTTTCCCGCAAACTAAATTTAGTATGGACGACTAATAATAAGAAAATTTATAATAGACATGCTCCTATCCGGTAAGAAACACTCGTTTTCGGTACGGATAAAACAAAATTTAAATGTTTTATATTATTATATAGAAGTGTATAAATATACGTTTGTTGTTGTTGTTGTTGTTTTGGCAGTCGTATCGGCGAGACGTAATGAATTTTATCGAATCGAAACAGGTTCAATTGTTTTGAAAATTTTAATTTTGTTACTTCGAAATCACTTCCTCGTTACATTTGGGTAGTAACGCATTCTGTTTGCAATTAACTTGTTAACTAATGGAATTATTTGGAGGTTTCTATAATTGACAAATTTTTACGTTTACGTTCTGTATTTTTCGCTTTTAAAATATGACAGATCTAACATACGCAGTGTACAATTCCGCATGTACTTTTTTTTGATGATATCGGATCATTTTTCCATTTTACTAAATTCATACTTTTATTTCATTTGACAATGTCTTCAAATGATGGTCAAAAAAATAAATGGAGGCGATACGGGAACATGAAAAAATATATCAACCAGTTATTCGCGTTTAAAATTTCCAAATATACTCGTCAAAAGCCAATGCAATGATTCCAAAATAACCTTTATAAATCAGTACTATTTTATAAAATTTTATAATTCAGGAAAGAATCCATCTCTAACTGGTATCTCGAAATGAACAACTTGACGCCTTTTTTTAGGATTCCGTGCACATGGTAATGTACGGAATCCTAATAAGATGGTTTAGAAATGACAAAAATATCAAATAAAAACCAATAACTCACGAATGGTTTTACTTATAAACTTCAAAATTGG
The DNA here is from genome assembly GCA_039619475.1 of Icerya purchasi. Taxonomy (NCBI): domain Eukaryota; kingdom Metazoa; phylum Arthropoda; class Insecta; order Hemiptera; family Monophlebidae; genus Icerya; species Icerya purchasi. The sequence goes on along the minus strand of CM077115.1, from coordinate 271,591,749 downwards.
ATCATAAATTACAATTAAAATTCCCGTTAAAACGATCTACTACTTCAAGCTAACTGATTACCTTGGGTGGCAAAACCCCAAAAAACCGTCAAGAATATATAATATGGAATTTAAAATGACCTCAAAAATCACTTTAAAAAAAACCAAACGCAAAAGCTCTTCCATAAAATCAAAAAATTATGGTTAAAGAATTATACGACCCCCCTCTCGTTGGGACTAAAAACGGCAAAAAAAAAAGGATGTTTACGTAGGCAATAGACCGAGAAAAAAAGCTGAGGAAACCAAAAAGTATTCCAAATATAGGAATAAAGGACCGCTTTATAGAAAAATTATTAGTAAACTTACAACTTCATATTTAGGCCTCCGGGGAGCTGAAAGCTCGAAAGTTTTGAAATTTTTTTTTCTTTCCGGGCATATAATACGTCGATGCAAAGATCGTTTTTTTTCAGGGAAGAAACCGTATTTAATTTTCTTAACGAAACGTTCGAAGATGGCGAAAAGTTCAAAAAGGCGTGAGAACTGTTGCGCAGCTCTCCCTTTGGGATCTATGTATTATAGTCAAAATAGGTTAAAGAAAGTTAAAAATACGCGCATCGCCGTAAATTTCTTTAGTTCGCAGCATCCGGGTTTCCAACTTTCAAATTAAGCCCTCGGGGCGTCAAAACCTCGAAATTTTTGAAAAAAATATTTTTTTTTCTGGGCATGTGTCAAGTATGTAAATATGAAACCAGATTTTTTTAATTGTTAAAAACTTATGCAAAATACCTTAATCAAAATATTGGCCGGGGTTAGTTACATATTTTTTCCAACTCACTGGTAATCTGTGAATCCCACGCCAAAAAAATCTTGGCCTTTTCAGGCGAACTAGTCATCGAGCCATTTTTGCACATTTTCGTAAAAAGGAAGCGCTCTCCAGTAAGTGCGTATCCCATCGATACAAATAGGTGGTAATCGAGCGGAGCTAAGTCTGGTAAGTAAACCGCATGCCGAAGAATTTCCCAGCTGAATGTCCTAATTGTGTTCTGGACCACTTTTGCCGAGTGTGATGGTGCATTGTCGTGAAGAAAAATCACTTTGTGCTGCCTTTTTTGATATTTTGGCGGTTTTCCGCGCAATGTTGGGCTCAAGGCAACCATTTGTTGTCGGTAGCGTTCAGTATTAACAGTTTCGCCAGATTTAAGTAGCTCATAATAAACGATACCGCTCTAATCCTACTATAACAGTGACAATAATCAATCATATAAAAAACAAATGCTAGAAACAGAGTGGGATTTTGAAGGGTCAAATACAAACCAAACGAACCTAAGCTCCATAAAAAATAGCATGGAGGATTTAAAAAGAAATCAATGGAGTTCCTTTCATATAAATACGATGAAACTCTAAAACTAAATCAATCATTAGTGTCAGAAATAAAAATGCTGCGTGAACAAGTATCTTACCTGACGAATGAAACTCAAAAGAAAAATAAAGTAATACAGGAGTTAACCATCAGTGTTCATCGATTGGAACAACACGGGCGAAGAGAGAATTTCGAGATCCATGGAGTCACGGAGAATAACACTGAAAACATCAATGAGATTGTAGTAAAGATAGGGTAAAAAATCAACTGTAACATTCAAGATCGCAGCGCACAGATTATTTACGAAAAATAAATCACTACCCCGACCAATTAGTCGTAAAAACAAGTCGTAAAATAGCAGATGCAGTATTAGAAAAGAAAAAACAGAGACACAACCTATGACAAAGATGTTACGAATTGATCGTCGTCGTTAGAAATATTCATAAACGAAAACTTATCCAGATACTACAAGTCACTTTTCTGGGAAGCTAAACAGAAGGCAAAATTATTACAGTATCAATTCACTTGGGTCAAAAGAGGAAAAATCTTCGTCCCGAAAAATTCTCAATAGTAATTAAATCTATAGATAATTTAACAAATGTTATTTAGTAAGATAAAATAAGTTAATGTAACATTTTAAGGTGAATATTCGATAAAATATGGGTACGTGTGTATTTACGTATGTGTGTGAGTCTGTGCCGATCGGTTATGCAGGCGGTAGGGCGGTGAGAAGGAAGTGTGCAAAACTAAAGATGAGAATGGAAGTGTGTGTGAAAATGGTAACAACAGTAGTGAATATAAAGTATAAAATAGTGATAAGGAACAAGCGGTTGCCTAGTAGTTCAGTTAAGACAAGGGTAAGAAATCTTTCGTGTGTGTTGCGGAGAGGAATCAGAGTGCAAAGAAAAGGAGGCGGTGAAGGGGACGTAGTGTCAGATCGGAACGAATTCGAGTACACTGGTGAATGCGGAAGAAAGAGGAAAGGCAGGCAGTGTGATGTATGCAGGTTTTTGCTCGTTTTACTCGTGCAGTGGTGTATGAATGAGTGCGAGCGGGGGCATGTGGTAACTCCGACTATGTGCTTGCATTATCGCCTGCGTTCACTAGTTATAAGGTGTGTTGGTGTAAGAGAGCGGTGTGCGGTAGTGACAGATAGTATATGTGTGAGGGTATATTTTTGGCTTTGTTTTCAGGCTGCGGATAGCAATAGTGTTGGAATGAATGTGTGCACGGATGTATCACAGTTTCACATACAAATTCATGTTTTACTATATGTTGTACGTATGTAAGTACATGTATGAATGTGTATTTACATGTGTGTACGTATATTTAGACATATATATGTATATATTTTATCGGTTATATGTGAGAAATTCCCCTTTCTCCCCATCCTAAACTTTTTAACCTAAGCATATACTTTAATAAACGCACGTCATGGCCTATTGCTTCATAATGCTCAAGTGGAGAACTTTTTAAATGTAATTTACGGGGCAGGGGGAGTTCAGCTAATAAGTGGAATTACAAGAGAAGAAGTCCGGATAGATAGGAATACTCAGAGCTGCATAGGCAATATATTTACGAAGTACAAAACAAATGAAATTACTTCGGGAATAATTAATACGAAAATATGTGACCATTACATGAGTTGTTGTGCATTTGTTATCTCGAATAAGAAAAGTCGACATTTAAAAAATTCACGGAAATATTATTTTGATGAAAAAAGTCTTCACAAAAAGATTGTTGAATACAACTGGAGCGAGGAAAGTAACATCACAACAGTAGGAGACATGTACGATCACATTCATATAGTTTTTAAAAATATATATAAAGAATGTAAATTGGAAATAAACGAGGGTAAAAAGGTAACCAAATATAATCCCAAACAAGTTCAGGAGGTTTCATGCGCTGAGGATTCCGTATTTTAAGTTAAAGATAACCATAATTTTCATTTACATAATACTAAATTCAAAACAACAATAATTCCAAAACAGATATTTTTAGTCTAGTTCTTTTTCACACATCACGCAGTGTCATCATATTGTACTGCAAAAAAAAATAAATTCTAATAAATAAACGCTATTCAGTCCTAGATTTTTGGAAGGATTAATTATCAATAAATATTTAAAAATTTGTAATTGTACTTGTTTGTTTTCCGAACTTCTATATAGTTATATTTGAATACTATTACTTAAACCACCTTCCTTGTTTGTCACTATTTATTAGATTATGATTTTTAAATAAAATTTATTTAGATATATACACAAAATTTTAAATAAACTACGCAAACATGTCAGAATGAGCATATTTTCAACCCCATTCGAAATTTATAGCTATAATATTCGCGATGCAAACAGGGGGCTACATATTAGTTCTCGCGCTTTTTGAACTTTTCGACAAATTTGAAAGTTCGGTTAAGAAAACGAAATACGGTTTCGTTCCCGAAAAATAGCAATCTTTCAAACGATATATCACATGCCCAGGAAAAATAATATTTTTTTCCAAAATTTCGAGCTTTCGGCGCCCCGAAGGTCCAGTTTTAAAGTTGGAAGGCCGGATGTCCCAAACTAGAGAAATATACGGGGATGCGGGTGATGAGTTATGATTTTTTAAGTGATTTTTGAGGTCGTTTTATGTACCATATTATATATTCTTGACGGTTTTTTGGGTTTTTTGCCGCCCAGGGTAATCGGTAATCTTTAAGTTGCAGATTGTTTTAAAGAGAATTTTAATTGGGATTTATGTTCCAAATTTGAAGTTTATAAGTCAAGTTGTTCGTGAGTTATTGATTTTTATTTGATATTTTTGTTATTTGTGTACCATCTTATTAGGATTCCGTAAGTTATTACGGAATCCTAAAAACGAATGGATGAGTCAAAAAATCATAAGTTTTATGAAAATTAGAGAACAGTACTTTAAGCTCAGTAAAGGAAACAGAACTAGTATGCGATATAAAAACTTATACAGGAAATATCGAAATACATATAGTAAAACCAGATAAAGGAACGCTAAACAGAAATATTATCAAAATCAAATAGTGTTAGCAAACAATGATAGCAAAAAAACATGGTGCATAATCAACAATATTGTGAAAAAAAAACAAAACATCAATTGATGACTTTGTCATAAAACATTTTGAAAATACTACAATAGTAACCGAACAATTTAGTGAATACTTCACACGTTCAGTTGAAGAGCTCAGACATAAATGTGACATACAGTTACTGAATAATAACTCCATTAATTCTACCATGTCTTCTTTTTATATTCCACCTGCAAATTCATCACAAATAGAAACAATAATAAACCTGGATGGGACGAAATTAGGGTAAAAGATATTAAACAAAATGTAACAATTTTTACTCCTTTTTTAACTAACATGACCAATCGCTCTATAAAGGAAGCGTGTACTCCAGATGGGATAAAAAAAGGTATTATTAGACCGATCTATAAAAAAGGAGCGCAAAATCAATGCGAAAACTACCGTCCTATAACAATAATATCAGTAATAGGTAAAATATTAGAACGATATGTTGGATAAACATTTAAAGAATTATTTGGAAAAAAACAACTTACTTTATGAAAATCAACACGGGTTTAGAGAAAAAAAGTCCACGATAACGCTTTTAAGAACGATGATAAATAAGATAAATACGGGACTGGCGATGGGGAACCAATTTATAATTACCTTTATTGATCTAACAAAAGCGTTTGACTTATTTGATCACGATTTACTGATTAATGACTTAGAAAATCTGGGTATTGTAAAAAACCAACTAATGTGGTTTAAAAATTATATAAAAAACAGGAAAAGTGTAGTAAAAATCGCAGGGAGTAATAGTAATGAAAAAAATATTCGATTTGGGGTAGGTCAGGGAACTACACTTGCTTATTTCCTATTTCTAATATACACTAACTCATTATACAGGCACATTAAAAATGCAAAGGTATATGTTTTTGCTGATGATATTGCGCTGTTAATTTAAAATAAAAAGATAGAAGTGGCGGAAAAATTACTGCAACAGGATATAGATAATTTTAGTAAAATGATAGGAGGTTATGTGTAAATTATCCGAAACAGTAGTAAACACAGCGAATCATACTTCATAATAACGAATGCTTACACGAACTCCATGAAACGAATATTTCACCTATATGCTTATGTCCACCTCTTGAAAACGCAAAAGACTTTAAATATTTAGGAATATATATCGATAGATCCTTGAGCTGGAAAAAACACGTTCAAGTCTTAAATTCGAAAATAAAACAGACAATTCCAGCTCTATACAAATTAAAGCAGGTACTTTCATATAAAACACTACGTATATACTACAATGCAATAATTATGGCTAGAATTCTATATGGAATCCAAATATGGGGAAAGGCTAAGAAAACGGAAATCAACAAAATAGGTAAAATTCAAAAAAGGTGTCTTAAAATTATACTACCCTACTGGAGGCGAAATGACTCCGGATCAACATGGTGGAGGGAAAATAATGAAATGTCACCAAAGATGTACTACTACTATTACAGGTTACTCGAATATAATATCAATAATATAATGTTACCAACTAGGCCAAAAACTCGAATAACAAGAAATCAAAATAATATATATTACATTTATCCTAGAGGGGAAAATCTACGAATTGATAACACAGGTGATTCGGTTTTAATTAAATTAATGAGAATAATCCCCAATCATATTATAAACGAAAACAGTATAGGTGTGTGGAAAAAGGAGGTAGGCTGAAGGAGTGGTGCAAAGAATAAAAACAAACTGCGTCCGAATTCTTCTCACCTAGATAGTTCAATCATGCAGCTACTGATTATATACGTATTCTGTGTTGTTATTGTGTCATTCCTTTTTCGTTTAACTTACTGTTTTGGAATTCATAAAGACGATATTGTTTGCGAACGCTACCATTATATATATATGTATATATGACTATTTTGAGTGAATGGATGTATGTGTATGGTTTTTTCTTTATTCTTTATACCTATATATAAGTTATATATACTTACTAGGACTAATATTAATTAATGTTTATATATAATAAGTATGTATACATTTGTAACGTGTACAACCTAAATAAACGATAATAAGAGAGTCGGACACTCACACAACGGGCATTCTTGCCCAGTAAAACCCACGAACTTATTTTAAAATTAAAAAAAAAAAAACAGCATTATTTTCCGTCCATACAGATTCGGTCTTGCAGACGATGACACTGGTTCTCTTGCATTTACCCAACATTTTTTACGCTTAAGGATTTTCGAAATACATCCATCACAATTCGACGAAAAAATGATTTTCTTTTGTACCTGGTAAGAAGCATTTCGTAAGTTCTTTTTCGATTTTTCTGTTATCTTTTATTCATCCCATCTTCTGGATCTTTCCCATGGCTTTCAAACGATTAGCTACGGTTTCTCGAGATACATTTAATTGATCTACAAGTTGTCCTTATGTTTGAGTGTCATCCCGATCCCAGCAATCCTTACAGTTCGTTGTCTTCAAACTTTTTCGATGGTCTTCCACGTTCTCGGTTTCTCGCGTTAAAATCTCCATTTTTGAATTTTTTAGACTAGTCAAAGTATTGTGATTTACCAAGAGCATGTTAGCCGTAAGCTTTGACAAGAATTCGGTGCGATGCTGTAGCAGTTTTCTTCAAATAGTAATAGAAAATTAATGTAGTCCGCATATCCTAATTTGTAGGCACATAACACGACATTCTCAACGCTACAAACAATTATGTTGCGATAAGAAACTTGTTTTGTTTAATGTCGAAAATCTCTGGCAGATGTCTAAACAACGAAAAATTCCATTCCCTAAGTTCTAAAGTAACTACATTCGTAACTATCCATTCCCGTTTCATGTTTACACACTATGGAAAGCGAAACCGTATTCCATTTCCTCAACGAAACCTTCGAAATTAGCGGAAAGCTCAAAAAAGCACCAAAAATAACGTGCGTATCCTTTTTTGTGGCGCAAAAAATCAAATTCCTTTGTTTTGAATTTAGTATTATGTAAACGTAAATTATAGTTATCTTTACTTTCATACGGAACCCCTAGCGCCTTAAACATCACACTCGACTGAACTTGTTGAATTTTATTTTTCGTTCAGTACACAAGTGGATTTTATGATATGTACCTTCTTATTGGTTTTTATTAACTGTTGTTTAAAATTATGTAAAGTGAGTTTGCTCCCTTTTAACAACAGGGTATCAGGGACTGTAAAGTTAAGATTCCCGAGGTACTAAGCCCATTGGCATTGATGAGAATGAGATAACTTCCATTTACTCAGTCGCATTTCTCTGGTACCCAATTATTTCAGGCTGGACAAATCTGCGAGTGGCATGAGTTTGGAACAAGATTGCGTTACCTTACCATTTAATTATATACATACATACATATATATATATATATATATACATGTGTGTGTGTGTGTGTGTGTGTGGGTGGGTGGGTGGGTGGGTGTGCATTTCCGAATAAAACAATCATAGAAAATTATGTCTTGTTAACAATTTCCTTTCAACATTAATTAAAATTACTTCAAAGATTAGTTACATTTTTTAAATAAACCAACGTTAGTGACTGTTATGATAATCGCGAAACTTTAAAGTATTTTACAGGAGCTATCTGCTTGTAACCGACGGAATTAAACAGACTCGTAGAAGGTATATTTGTAGGTTGCACTACTACATGCGGAATAATCGACATACCGGCCAATTTTTTCGATACATATTCACTCAATAACTTAGCATATCCTTTTCTTTTTTGATCTTGTTTAGTTTGTAATGCGGCTATTCCGCCATAATGTGCTTCGACTGCCCAAGATAACAAATCATCGTTATTTTTAGAAAAAATACCGTAACCAAAATTTAACTCGATCGAATTTTCAAGGTCTTCTATTGTATATATATTTCTTAGCATCCATATACTGTACATGATTTCAGCATGACTTCGTTTCAACGGCGCTATATACACATCATCTGGAATGCTAGAAGATTACGAATACTGAATTACTTAATTTTCAATAAAATACTTAAAGTTAATAAAAATTCGTTTTTTATCACCTACACGTACGCAATAGTTGCATATCTCGGAGCAAATATTTACATTTTACTTTTATTTAATTATTAAAAGTAACATTTTTCTTTAAATTTTCTATAGGTCTGAAATTATTCGAAATAAGTCATTGTCATAGACGTGAATGGAGTTCATTTTCTAAAAAATTCACATTTACATCACTATACTGTTAGGAATAGAACTTCAAATCAAGGAAAAGAAGTCGATATAACTTTTGCGAATTTCAAAGGCCAGAAAAGCCGATGAATTTTGTAAAAAGTGCGCCACTAATTTGCGCGTCGAACAAAAAACAGTAATGCATCCTTCTCGTATAGATGACATCGAAAAAAAACTTTTTATTTATTATTAATTAAAATTTCTATTCTTATGATGTTTTTATATTCATTCATATTAATAAATTCACGTAACTGCCTGGGAAATTATATTTTCCTTATCTGATATGGGGAAGCAAAAGAACTCAACGTCGAAAAGAAGGAAAAATCCGTGGATAAAAAGACTGATAATTTGAATAATAGAAGCATACTGTAGGGTGAGTACATTAGAAGGGAATAAGAATATACTATCAATAGAAAATTTTCTTAAAAGCTAGATGAAAAAAAATTGATTTTATGTTTTGTTCACAATGCTGAATTGAACGGGAAAGAATTTACAGAAGATCAGTTCGAACAGAGTGAACTAAACGGATAGTAAAAATGATGGGGGTTATCTTATTTATAGGTCGTTAGTTATATTTTTGATATATTAAAACTATTTTTTCTAAACAAATCGAAAAGTTTATTAATTACATTTTGGCATATTAAATGCTTTATATCAGCTTCACTGGTAACTTTTGTAACCAAATTTTGGAATCCATTTTTCATCCATTTCCCGATGTCCGAATGATTTGAAATTTTTAATAATTGTCAGAACCCGATGACAATGCAATATTATGATGCAGAAAAAAATTACCTATACCACAAATAGATTTTTTTTTTCTTTTTTTTAATTGGGCTCGTCAACCGAGGACCTTTACCCAGAAACAATTAAAGGAAAACGAAAGTCATATAGTGAGACGATCAGCTATCGTTAATAAGAAGGAAACAATGGAGGGGATAATAAGTGTAGAAGGAAAAGACAGGATATAACGAGCACAAAAAGGAGCAGGAAACCCCAGCCCAAACAAGAGGGAATACAGAGCCGAACGCTCCACCGAAAGAGCAGAGCACTCAAAGAACACGTGATCGGCGTCACAAACAACCGCATCATTTGAATGGAGAGGACAACATGGGGAAGAGGTCAACGAGAGGCGAAAGCGTGAGGAAGGCAGCAAGGAATGGTTAAAGGGCAAACGCACAATGGAGACAACAACAGAACGAGGAAGTGAGGGAAACAGAAGGAACCAAGGATTTGAAGGAAGATTAGGCTGAACGAACAGATAAAAAGAGCGACAATTAGAAAAGGAGGAAGAGTACATATCCGACCAAAATCTGAGATGGAAATATTTACACAAAGGCAAGAGATTAGAGGATGGGATTTTTTTGAAAAAGAATGTAGAAGAAGCAACAACCCGAGCCAAAGAATCGGCCATCTCATTACCTGAGATGCCAGAATGGCCAGGAACCCACAGCAAGTCAATATGGATCCTATGGAAGAAGAGAGAGTCCGAATGAGAGAACGTATGCGGAGAATAGTAAAATCACTGGAATTATTAGAAAGAGGAGAAGAGATGGCTTGAAGAGCACTCGTGGAGTCGGATATGATCAGAAACTGGGAAGAAAGACGATTGGAGGAGATAAAAATAATGGAACGTAAAATAGCCATTAGCTCGGCTGTAAATATGGAACAGAAAGAAGGAAGACAGAAGGATACTGAGAAGTTATAATCTGAAAGAATAAAAGAAGCACCAACTCCATCAGGCCCCTTAGAACCATCACTGAAAACGTTTACATAAGACGGAAAGAGAGAATTGACAGTACTATGGAATTCCTGTTTAATTACAGCTGGAGGGAGAGATTTTTCAAGTGTAAGCAAAATAAATACTCTGGGAGGATGGCAGAGATCGCTGAAGTTAAAGGAGAAATAAGGCAGACTATTAAAGGAAATTGTATATGGCCAAAATTAACTAAGACGGAGAGAAATAAGGGACAGGATAGAAATTTTCCTAGGCACAAAGCGCCAATGCCGAGAAATTGAAAGGTAGGAAAAAATGAGAGAAGAAGATGAGAGTGAAAGACGTTTAGCAAGGAAGCGATAGTCTAAATAAGATCTGCGAATAGACAGGGGAGGAGCATTCGATTCAGCAAGCAATGCTGGAATAGGAGAGGATTTAAGAGCACCGAGGCAGAGTCTAAGACAAGAATTTTGGATCACATCAAGTTTAGAGAGACGGGATTTGGAAGCGCAGGCATAAATGAACGAACAGTAATCAAGCTTGGAGCGGACGATGGATTTATATAGAAGAATAAGAATGAAAGGGTCACCACCCCATTTAGTCGGAGACAGGGCCTTCAGCAGGTTCAACCGTTTAGTAGAGGAGGAGGAAAGATATTTAATATGTTCGGAAAAAGTCAAACGACTATCGAGAAAGATACCGAGATAACGAAAGCAATTAACACGAGCAAGAGCTGTACTATTTAAGGATAGATTAACCGAAGCTGGTTTATAAGGGTGAAGGTTAAATACAACGTAGGAGGACTTAGAAAGAGAAATCGAAAGGTTAATTGAGGCAAGAGCACTTTCAAGCAAATTGAGGGACGAATTGAAAGCTCCATTAGCTGCATCAACATCGTGGGAAGAGGAAAAAAGCAGAATATCATCAACAAAGAATAACGAGTGGGAATTTAAAGGAAGGGAAGCGATACCAGCAGTATAAATGTTAAAAAGAGTAGGACTGAGAGAGGAACCTTGAGGAAGACCGCAAAAAACCTTTCTAGAAGTGTCAAATAATGGAGGAGAGAGGTGGATAGAACGGTTGGATATGAGTTTAATAACAAGGGAAGTGAAATTGTCTGGAATGTTAATTGCTGTCATTTTATCTCTTAAAATTGGGAGATGGACATTGTTAAAAGCGCAGGAGACATCAATAAAGGGATCCAGAGTATAATGTTTTTGGATACAAGACTTATACAAATGAGACACGAAAGGACTGATTCAATCAGGAGGGCCAATACCCGGCCGAAAGCCGAACATACTGTTAGGAAGCACATTATGGTGTTCCAACCACCAGACAACACGCTTGTTCAGCATACCTTCAAACAATTTTCTGATGCAGGAAGCCAAGGAGATGGGGCGTAAGGAAGAACTTTTCTTAGGAATAATGACAATGATGAAAGAATTCCAAGAGGGTGGTGGGGGGTGGATTGAACCCCTGGAAAGAAAAGAATTGAAAAGATTGAGAAGAAAGTTAAGGGATAGTTCAGATAGATTTTTAAGAGCAAGATAAGGTATATCATCAAGGCCTGGAGTAAGGCTGGAAGTTTTGGATAAAAACAGATAGTAATTCATTAAGATTGAAAGCCGAAGTGAGGAAGTGAGAAGGAGGGGAAGAGATTTGCGGAGAGGTGCTGGAGTACAGTTCGTAAAAGGAAGGAACGTAAGTAGGAACGACAGAATCAATGAAGGATATTAGGCTATCCTCAGATACATTAGAAAGAGAAGGACGTTCAGAGGATGGAAATTTAAAAGCTCTAGCCAACCTCCAAATATATGAGAGAGGGGTATTTCTAGAAAAGGAAGAGCAGAATTTCTTCCAAGAGGCCTTTTTCACGGCTTTAAGAATAAACCTAGCCCTGTCGTTGGCTTGTTTATGAACCAGAAAATTTTAGGTTGTAGGATTAGAGCGATAGGATCTGAAGGTCAGACGACAATGGTTAAATGCAGCGTTACACTCCTCATTCCACCAAAGAGATGAGGCCGCACAACGATGAGTGGATGCAGGAGAACGACGAGGGGGAGAAGATAGAGAAAAAGCAGACCTGATAGAATGGGAAAAGAAATTATGGAGAGAAATGGGACCACAATTAAGCTGTGGATCAGGAAGTGACGAATCAACAGATGAGCGGAAAAGAGTCCAATTAGTTTTGCTGAGATTCGATCGAGGAGAATGGAGAGGCCTGGGATAAGTTGGAGAAGGAAAACTATCAGTAGTAATTATTATGGGAATATGGCCACTGCCGAAAGAACCCGAAAGGGTTCTCCAGGTAAAGGTAAGACCAACTGAAGGGGAAGAAAGAGTTAGATCAAGAAGAACTGGAGACAAAAGCATTCCTAAAATAGGTTGGGGAAAGATCATTAAGGAGCACCAAGTTATCAGAAAGGATAGTATTCTCAAGGATGGAACCATTGTTATTGTAGGATGTGCAGCCCCACAGAGGAGAATGAGCATTTCAATCGCCGCCGATAATAAACGGTTGCGGAATAGAAGTGAAAAATGTAGAAGGGGGGAAGAGACGAAGATCGTAAGTAGGAGGAATATAAATCGAAACAACGTTAATAGGACGCATAGAAGGAGGATTGATGGAGATATGAACGATGTTGGGAATATTAGGAGTAGAAAAAAAATTTAAAAAATGTAAATATTTATAAACGGAATATTTTTTGTTTCCCATGAGAACATGGCGGCTTAACGAAAGCAACCGGTCTGTAGCCGGTCTTTTTCTCCAAAAATCATTGAATATAGAAGAGATAAATAAAAAAGTAGAAACAGTTCTAATTAAAATAGATAAAATCAGAGAAAAAAGTATGGTTAAAAAACTAATTAACATTACGGTGGAGCAATAAACTAGAAATATACAAGCAGGTAAAAAAAAACTGACAAGAATAAAATATAAATACAAAAAGGAAAAACAATTAATAAAATTAAACATAATAACTGAAACACTGACACAGATTAGGAAAGATTATAAAAGGGAAATCGACAACAACAGAACAGAAATGTGGAAAAAACTTGTAAACAATTCAGCGGTCCATGGGGTGAGCCCTATAAAGTAAACAAATTAACAAAATTTAATTTCCCCCCGTTGAAAAATGACCAGAATCAAACGGTAACAGACGAAAAGGAAAAGTATGAATTGATACACGAAAAACTATTCCCACATGTAAATGATACAATACCAGATTATTTTAAAAACTCGAATAGTGAAGATCCTAAATAATCCATCGAACTATATGAAATCAATTACATAATCAAGAATTTAAACAGCAGAAAAGCAAACGGATCGGATGGGACATCAAATAAAATGATATAAATAATTCATGAAAATAACCCAGACATTTTACTCGCAATTTACAATAAATATATTGAACTTAATTATTTCCCCTATTTCTGGAAAACGTATAAAATAAAACTACTAAATAAACTGGGGAAAGATCCGACCATACCAAACTCATACAGACCTATTGCACTCTTGCCTAATTTAGGAAAAGATTACGAGAAAATAATATGACTTAAATTAGAAGAACAGGTCATAAAAAGAAAAATGATACACAGAAATCAGTTTCGGCTATGCAAAAAAGAAATCCACGGAAAATGTAACAGACACCTGTATTAAAAAAATAGAAACCAACAAAATACACAATAAAATGAAAATGACACTGCTGATCAGATTTGATAGAAGTTTTTTTTTTTTTTTTTTTTTTTAGACACGTCAGCATAGGGAATTTACTCAACACAAAGAATTAGCAGAATGACGAAACGTAGGAATTTGTAGGTTATATCAGGAAGCGATTAGAGAAATAGAAGAAATGAAGGTAGCCAACACAGGAACAACGGAAGGAGATGAAAGAGCAAGAGTATAGTGAGCACAGTAAGGAGTCGGGAGACCAAGGCCAAGCAAATTGGAATAAAGTACTGCGCGTTCTGTGGAAATACAAGAGCATTCCAATAGAACGTGATTTGCATCATAGGTTAAACTTAATGATAGGAAGATGAAAGGGACACAAGGAAGATTGAACAATATCAAAACGAAAGAGAGAGGCAGGTTGCAGACTATGATTAAAGTGAAGGCGAATTATGGAAGAAATAACAGAACGGCTGATGCGGGGAAAATTATTAAACCAGGAAGAAGTGGGTGGAGAGGGTTGTACAGCAAGGTAAAATGAATTAGGATTGGAGAAAAGAGACGGATAAAGATCAGTCCAAAAGCCACGGTGAAAACGATAAGAGAAAGAATAAAGACATTGGGAGGGAAATTGTTTATGAAACGGCCATTTACTGCAGCTAGACATGCCAAAGAATCAGCAAGATCGCTACCAACGATGCCACAATGGCCCGGAATTCAAAGCAGGTCAATTAGGACAGAACGGATGTTAATAAATTATAAATTAAGGAACGAATATAAATAATAATAGGATCTGACGAGGGTTTCGAGAAGGGAGATGAGATGGCTAATAAAACGCTTTTCGAATCAGAGCATATGACAAATTTTGATAAAATGGATGTTGAAGATATAAAAAGGATAGCACGTAAAATAGCCATGGATTCGACTAAAAAGATACAAGAAAAGGAAGGAAGTTGAAAAGACTCAGAATAGTTGATATCAGGAAGAATAAAAGCAGCTCCGACACCTGAAGAAGATTTTGAGTCATCCATAAAAACCGTGCTGTGAGCTGGAAAGAGTGAGTGTAGAGTTCAGTTAAATTCGTTATGTATTGCAGGAAGCGGAAGAAATTTAATGTTAGGTGGAAGAGAAAATAGTTCAGGAGAAAACGACAGTTCTAAGAAGTTGCAAGTGAAGTACGGGGATTTGTTACAGTATAAAGTGAGAAAATAGGACAAGTCGGGAGGAGATGCGTGAAAGAATTGGAATTTTTCTAGGAGAGAAACGCCAATTGGCCAGAATATATTGATAGGAATTCACGAGTTTCGAGTGAGGAATATGAAGATGTTTAATCATGAATCTTTCACCAAGATAAAGTCTTTGAATAAATAAAGGAAGGAAGCCAGTTTCAGCCAGGAGAGCAGGAGTTGGAGAAGAATTCAGAGCACCAATACAGAGGCGAAGACAACAGTTTTGGATGCGATCAATTTTGGTAAAGAGGGATTTGGGAGCACTGGCATAAAGAAAAGAACAATAGAACAATAATCCAATTTAGAAAGAATAAAAGATCTATAAAGTATGAGGAGAATATACGGATCACCACCCCATTTCCGGGAGGACAACGCTTTTAGGAAATTTAATCTCTTAAGAGCCGATGTACATAAATAGTTGATATGATCGAAAAAAGATAAATTACTATTAAGAATGACACCAATTATTGGGAATTATATCTGCATATAGAACGGTATCGTATACTGCAACCAATGTAATTGCAGGAGTACTAACTATTGACCTACAGATACAGCAAAGCAATGAAATTAAAGCAACAAAATCATCAAGCATTACCGAAAAACAAAAAAAAGAAAACATAAAAGAAATAAAAATTAAATACAACAACCTCCGGCAAGAGGAGTATAATGCTGAAAAAACAGAAAGAAGAACCGTTAAACTAATTCCAAATATAGAAGAAAGACTTGAAAATAAGACACTAAAACCTAATTTCAACCTTACTCAATTTTTAACTAGACATGGAAATTTTCGAGAATACCTCAAGAAATATAAAATAACAGAAAAAAACACATGCGTAAACCGTAAAAAAGACGTAATAGACACTCCGGATCATACCTTTTTTGAAGCTGTCCAAACTTCAGTAAAATCAGGATAAAACATAAAATGAAGAAATCAATCAGAAATGGTTTACCAGCCGGAAAAACACACGGATAGCTGTGGAATATGTATATAAAATAATGAAAAACAAAGAGAAGTACATTTAAATAATTAGGTTTTTTTTTTTAAATGAGTTTGGGGCCACCACTCACCCAACTACATGAGCTTTTAGATAACCTACTCAGATGATTCTGAGGCAATCGGAGATAGAGAGTATAAAGGAGAGTAGGAGGGAAATAACGGCTAGAGAGATGGGAAGGAAAGGATAAAGGAAGCATTGAAAGGGGCAGGAAGATCCAACGCCAAGAGTTCGGCGTATAGATGAGAGCACTGGGGAAAAAAAGCAGGACATTCAAAAAGGACATGGTTGGAGTCGCATACAAAGGGAGGATCAGTAGAGTGGGGAGGGCAAGTGGGAGAAGGTGAAAGAGAAAAAGAAAAACGAGAAGAGGGAAGGAGAGAATGACCAAGTCTTAGTCTGATTAAGGAAACAATAGCCGAGCGCCGAGAAAAGGGAAGAAATTGAAACCAGGGCTGTGATTTGGGAATAGGCTATAGGAGGAGGTAGAAGGAGGAACGATTAGCGAAAAAGGAAGGGTAGATGTCAACCCATAGTCTGGCATGGAGACTTGAGGAGAGAAAAAGAATGTCTGAGGCAGGAAAATGGGGGGAGGAGTGGACCACTGAGAGACGCTGAGCGAGCTAGGAAGTCAACTGCTTCGTTGCCCTCAATGCCAGAATGACCAGGAACCCATAAAAAGTCAATAAGGATAGAACGTGCTAAGCGCAAGTTCGAAACAGAGGCACGAACAGAAAAAATAATATCATTAAACGAGTAGGAAGGAGGAGAAGAAACAGCTTGCAGCACAGATTTGGAATCAGAAACAATGAGAAATTGCCAGATCCCTCTTGAAGAGGAAATAAAGGAGACAGCACAAAGAATGGAGATTGTTTCAGCAGAAAAAATTGAACAAAAGGAAGGAAGTTTGAAGGATTCCGAATGATTAAGCGAGGGGGCCGTAAAAGCACCGCCCATCCCGTTATCATTTTTCGAATCACCGGTTAAGATTTTTACATGGCGGGGAAATGAAGAATTTAACATGTGAAGATATTCACTGACTACTGTACTCTGGAGAGTGGAGTTAACGCGAAGAGGAAGAGAGGAGAATGAGATGGGGAGGCGTATTCTATTGAAATCAAAAAAAAAGTAAGGAAGCTTATTGCGGGAAAAGACATAAGGAGAAAACTTAGAGACCCGAGCAGCTATGTACGCAAGAACCGGGATTTTGTGGGAAACGAAGCGCCAGTGGTCATTGATATACAGATAGAAAGAAATAAGTTTAGATGAAGAGATCGGGAGGCGTTTAATCAGAAAACGGTAGCCAAGTAGAGATCTGCGGATAAACAGGGGTTTAATATTAGATTCGGACAAAATAGCAGGGATGGGAGAAGACTTTAGGGCCCCAATGCAGAGCCGAAGATAGGAGTTTTGGATCCTATCAAGTTTTCGACGGAGAGAGAGTTTGAAGCATTGCCGTATAAGAAAGAGCAGTAGTCCAGTTTGGAACGAATGATGGATTTGTAGAGGATTAGGACAAGAAGAAAAGTAAGAAGAATAGTCGTGGGAGAAAAGGAAGATATAATTTCTTATGAGAATGGCAGCGCCACCATAGCCATCAACAGGATTGAAATGGATTGCCGTACATCCTCGAATGGATATGTTAGAGGATTCAGAAAGCCAGGTTTCAGATAAGAGAGTAATGTGAATGGAAAAGGAGTCAGGTACTCCCTCCAATGACTGTTGGTTGGCTCTTAGAGTACAACAGTTCCATCGGAGAATATTAAACTTCTGCATCATGCGGAAGAAAAAGTAGGAAATAATGGGAAAGCAATTCTTGACCACCGGGCAAGAAACGACAGAAAAGGGGATTAAGGGAATTAGACGCAGAGGAGAAAAGGAAAGCAAAGAAATAAGGTTGAACCTGCAGAAATATAACGAAATATAGGGGAAAGGAAAAGAGATAAGTAATCATAGTAAATGAAAACAACAAATGAAGAAAATGACTCCACAAGTTGTTATGTAAACTTGTTATAAATTTAAGGCTATGACTAGTGCGCGTATATATAATAAAAAATAACCAAGTCAATATAGCCAGTGAATTACACAACAGGAAGGATTAAAGAAGCATACATTGGACCGGCAGATTTAAATACCGTCCAAAGCGCCCCTCTGCATTTGAAGTCTGGTTCAAATGGACCAACTCCGCATATTTAGAAGTTCTCAAATAATTGAGAGGATTCGGAAAAATGATTCGAAACTTTGAAATTAGCTGCTGTGAACAGATGAATCTAGGTCATCTTTCTACAGCATTCTGCATAGCTGATGTAGACAGAAGGGGATCAAAGGAGAAGTTAATTAAAGATTAAATTACTCGAAAGGATAGAGAAAAGCGAGGAGACGAAGTTAAAAGGGGACACAATGTTGTGAGAAGAAAGCAGATCAATTATTCTTGTTTCTAAATTATTGATAGGAGGAGATCAGCTACTCGGGAATAAATAAGTGCAGGATCATTGGAGATAGAAGCGGTCAAAACATTGGTACAAGGGAGGCCTGGATTATTGTTAAAGTTAACGGTACGGTTTACCCAGCCATTGAAGCGGGAAGGAAAATAATTTAAAGAAAGAGGGGGAATTATTACTTCCACGAGGAGAGATGTTAGTAAAAGATGATGACTCTCTGAACTTATTAGTTTTGCCAAAGCAAGCGGATGATAATTTCCTAGATTAACTATAGGAGAAGTGTGCTTAATTATGATGGGATAAGGACCAGGATAACCCAGGGGGTATGTGACTCTCTAGACTTATCCCTATTATTGTTATTATTATTACTCTTATTATTCTTATTATCATCATCATTATTATTGTTGTTATTACTATCCTCATTATTATTTTTATCACCGTTATTAATTCTATTATCATTATTTTTTTTTTTGTTTTTTCCCCCTTGGGTTTGCTACCAGAAAGCATTAGCCCAACAAAATGATTATCATTGTTATTGTTGTTGGCAGCATAGTTATTGTTATTGGTAATGCTGTTGTTGCAATTATTATTATTAGAATTGTTAATATTATTTACTACCAGTATTAATAGTGTCGTAACTGAGATGATCGGCGGTTGAGGATGCAGGAGATGTTACGAGATCAGCCTGGCAGAGTCTAATTTCTTTCGGTTGAATAGAAGAAATGGGCGAAAGGGGGTCTGCCGATTTTCGCTTCAAATTGCTATCCACGTCTATACTTCTAGATAAGTTGAACGGTGGGGGGGGGGGGCTGAACTTCGAACGCACTTATCTAACGAGGGGAAAAGTGGGTAAAAATAAAAAATGTATAATCGAAATAAATGAGGGGAAAAATATACATATATAAAAGAAAAGAACAAAAAACAAAATAAAATAACGCAAAAAAGTTAGTAGAATAGAAATAAAACTGCCCGCTAATGTTTAAATTAGCAGAGAGGTAACATGTTTGTTTTTTTTTTTAAATGGGCTCGGTGTTAACACTGACCTAACTACATGGACTTAGATCACCTACTCAGATTCTGAGGCGCATAAAACCGCAGAAAGCGGTAATAGAAATAAATAAATGTAACGGAAAGATATCTCACTTAATGGTCTTCTTTGTCTGTATAATGCCGATGATAACAATTAACTACAATATTTACGGCGACAAGCAAATTACCGCTATCGCTGAACAAACGAGAACAAAAGCACAATCGACTGATAACAAATTAAGAAATGATTTCCCATTATTACAGATTTTTCGCTGTCAAGGAAATCCATGTGATTATAATTTTTTACACGCACAAAAAGTGAAAAGTAAATTAACTTAAATGATTAATTTTAAAAAAGCAAAATGGAACCTAAATTTTATTGAAAAAATTCGTTTTTGTTAGTCTTAAGAAGTTATTCTCCCATTTTCATGTTTGTTTTCGATATATGTACGTGAATTCGAATATAATTTTTCATTCGACTAAGTTTTAACACAGTGATTCTTGATTCTGACCTTCTGGGTCTTTGACTCCCGATCCTATCCTTTCTCATTTCTCTTCTTCAATTTTTCCTTCGTTAGCTTCTTTCGTTTGTACTATTTCGAACTTTTTCTCTATATAACTTCAATCTTCTCTAATTATTTGCTTTAGGTAAACAATTACTACTGACACCTCTCCCTCCAACACAAAAAAAATTGTTAACATGTGAGATCAGGATTTTTATTATTTTCCAATAAATCATTTTAAACAGTTTACATTATCCTTCATTAAATATTACTTTAAATGCTCTATTTTTAGAAACCTCAAATAATTACTTCTGTTAAAGAATCGAAATAAAAATTTTTAAAAAGTCAGTTCTCCGTTAATTTTTAAAATATTTATTGGACAAGATTGTTTTTTTCGGGAACGAATTTTACTAAAAAATAAAATTGATGATGAAACATTTTTAAAATTACATTTTCCGGCAAGGGCATAAACCCAGTTAAAGGACATTACATTATTATTTAATATCGTCTAAAGTTGAAAAAAACAATACTGTATTTGGAATTAATGTAAATTAATTTTTAAAAAGTTCTTGTTTTTCTTTTTGATTTTTGTATTTTTACCAATTAAAATGGATTTTTTTTTTTGGGGGGGGGGTCGCCACTTGAAAAAAAAATTAGAAAAGGAGCAAGTCAATTACATCTTGGTACGGTGAGATATTGTTAGGAGAAAGGAACAAACAATAGGAACAATCTGTGGAGAGGGAAAAGATAGGATATAAGAGGCGCAGTATGGAATAGAAAAACTAAAGTCGCAGCAATACGAAGTAAAAAGCAGAACACTTAGCAGAAAGAGATAAACACTCAAAGTACACATAGTGCACATCGCGAACACGCTCTTCGTTTGAGTGGAGAGGACAATATGAAGAGGCAACGAACGAAAAACGAAAACAGGATTTAAGGACTCATAAATAAAAGACGGGAATCCATACTCAGAATCGAGGGGATATCATCAACATTATCATTTTAAGCTAATAAGAATGACAGTTTCTAAGCGATTGAACTACACATCATACAGTATTAAATATCTACTTGTAAAATATTTACTTTTTCAGGTGACTATATTCTAGAAAAAAGTTGAAAAAATAAAAAATAATAAAAGATAATTATTATCACATATACAGCAAAGCAGTTGATCATGATGTATCAACCGATAAGGATTCTGCATGACAAGTATAACTTACCGTAATTCCGATTTACATAATACTAAATTAACAAACAAATATTTTCCGTAAAGTTTTTTAAAATAATTTTCTCTAAGGCTGATCGACCAGGCCAGTGGATTAAGCCCAAACGAATGGCTCCCGTTAAAAATAAACATGAAATTGGGAGAAATAACTTCTTAAGACTAACAAACAAATTTTAGGTTCCACTATCCGCTATATTTCTCTTGTAATATTCCCTTAAGTTTGTATATATTTATGAGTTGCTTTAAATTTTCGAAGTGTAATTTTCTCTCCGTTAAGACGAAGACCATGCACTGCGTTTAACACTTTTTTGAACTTTTTGCAAACTTTTAAAGTTTTGTTAAAAAATCAAAATTCATATTTGTTTTTACTAAGTGTAGAGTGCTTTTTCCATCGATATGCAACATCTTTAGAAAAAAAATTAACTTTTTTTTTTAATTTTCAAAACTCCAGTATGGAAGTTAGAAATTGGTTATGTGATTTAACTTTCTTTTAATGTGTATGTTAATTTTTACGATTATTGTCATTCTCAGTAATTAAGTTATTCGGGGATACATATTTTTTTTGTGCACAATTTCAAATTTATAAGTTAAACGGTTGCAGAGCTATTGAATTTTATTTGATTTCTTTTTGTTTTCCAAATCGCGTTGTATTAAAATTTTGTGAATTATTAGCGTATGAAGCCGTAAAAATTACATCACGATAAATGCTAATTCATCTTCGGTTCAAGCACTTATCACAATACTTTGAACTATTAAATTGGTTACAGATGTGTTGCTTTTTTTTTTATTTATCGCAAAATTACTCGAAAACCAACAAAACAGTAGGTAGTCTGAAAAGGTGTTCGAAATGTTCGTCTTCAGCGTACGGCGAGTTTTTCAGTCGGCGACTTCGTCCTATGGCCAGTTCGCTCTGTGGAGACTCGCCCGCGGCCGGTTAACCTACGGCGAATCGGTTCTGGCGATACGGAACTAACTCAGAGAAAGTAACTATCAGTTTTTAAAACAATTGGTTAAAATTTTTTTTGAGATAGAGTGTACATGAATTCAAAAAAAGTCGTTTTAAGAAAAACAGTTTGAAAAAAAAAATGACTGAAAACGAAAAATTTAAGGCAGTTGTTATTTTATTCAAACTACTTACTAGTTAATCGGCGATTTCTGCATCATATATAAATCTTTCTTTTTCTTCACACCCTTCATCTTGAGCTTGCAACTTTTCTTTTTCAGTTCTCCAAGCTTCATTTGTCTCCGAGACGTTGAGCCAATTTTGTCGGCTTACGCGTCGATTATCCATTTCTTGCGTGTAACTGAAGCTGCGGTTACCAACTATAATAATCAGCTCGTTTATCAGCAAATAAAATCATTCAATGCCCTTCACTGAATAAGCAAACAGCCGAATACACTGCGACCTCGATTATTTTTAAACCAGAATGTAGAGGTGTTTCAAAGTCAACCACAAAACAGTCAAGTTTAGATTTTCGTTTGCACTCTGTGTGTGGCCGCCTAATCATCTCTGTAGTAACTCTTTTCTCGATAAATTTTTATATATCGGTATAATTTCTTTCTGCATATACAATGGAATTGGATGCGCTTCAGTTTCGTTCCAAGAGCTTCAGCTTGTTTCCATTTACACCAGCTGGACAACTGTCATGTTTTGGACTATCACCTGTCAACATCGTACGATTAAAAAAGTTACCATTATTGCCTTCTTCGTGTTTTTGACGCTATTAACATTTCTTCCGATCGTTAAACTTGCCTAATTTTTTCAGTAAAACCTTCGTTAATTTTCCTTTTCCGCTCGATTTTTCTTTCTTTCTTGACACTACAGAGCCAAGTTTTTATCATTTTCTGCGCATGACCTATGCATTCGCTTTTGATAATTGTCAGTTCATCACCAAAAAGATTTAGTTTAAGAATTACTGAAAACGTTTTAGAATCCTGTTCGCCGATGTAATTACCATATTTCGCTCCATATAATTCCTTTGATCTTGAGAACAGCATTTTAACAGATTCCATATTTCCCGCAGATCCTTCATGCGTTTTTGAGCATGTTTCTGTGTCATAATCGTCTTGCCAAGCTACATACCTTGGTGAAGTTTTCTACTTGTTCTTCTACATTGCACGCGCATGTCAGTAACTACTGCATACAGCGAGATCAATGACCAGAGTAATATCCTATAAAAATTATTACGCCGTATATGATTTGAATTCTCGTTTCTTTCAAATTCTATCAACAGATAATTTTAAATTCAAAATAGGTCTTTCGTGTTTTTCATTTTCTTCTTTTTCTTCTTTTACAGATTTCATGCATAAAATTCAAACGCATTCCTCGCAGACGCGTGGATATGATTGTACATAATGTTATAAATATCTTCAGATATACCGCTACTGATGTCCTGTAATTGGGAAATAAATTTAATCCTTCTCTGCCAAGTCACAAGGCAAGCACAATCCTACCTTTTTATCTTAAATCTCGTATTGATGAGAGGACCTGATTGGATTTGTTCATATTCATACTTGCAATTAATAACAAGCTTGAACCTGAGGCCGCGTATTCCGGTTTCTGTAAATTTTACATCTTGCTTGCAATTTTTTACAAATAAGAATATCCGACAAAGCTGTGAATACGATGAAAAATTCAATAATTCTATAACAATGTAGAGGATTAACAATCACATTCGAACCGTTCGAAGGGGCCTAATGGAGTAAGAGCTTCTTTCATCCTTATGAGCATAAATTTCTCTACATATTTTCGTTTCCCCCTTTTTTTTTGTACTATCTTTACGGCCAAGTTAATGAGGCCATTCTACGTTCTATAATTTATATTTCCTCCCATCGATCTTCTTCTAAATATTTAATTATCTCTGACTCCATATGTACTCTTAAAGCTATTTCCGCACGTTTCCCCTCGCACTCCTCTGACCGTTTTATCCTCTGTATTCGCTCTCTCATTCACACTCTTTTCTCACTTCATACTATTCGCATTGAAATGCTCTGGATCCCCAGTCATATGAGGATAACGAAATGGCAGATTCCTTGGCTCAGATTGCTGTATCCTTCCGTGTTTATTTCACTAAAATTTCCGCTTCTAATTTGCTCCCATTGTGTAAATAGTTTCATGTTAGATTTTGGTCAGACTTTTACGTTTCCTCCTTTTCCAATCAACCTTCCTTTTATTTTTCCATCCAACCTAATCTTCCTACTCGGCCTTGGTTTTACCATTTTCCTTCGCTTCGCAGCTTCGTTATTGTCTCTATTATCCGTTTACGCCTTAATCATACTGCTCTTCCTTCCTCGCGTTTTCGTTTTCATCTCGCACTATCCGCTAGTTGCCTTCTTCATCCTAACGACAAAGCCGTCTGCGATCCTGACCATATCTTCCTCGAATGTCCATCCCTCGTAAATACTTCTTTTTACTTCGATCTGTTATCACTTAAACTCCCTAATCCTTATTGCGCTTCGTATATCTTATCGTTTCCGTCGATCTCCGTTGTTCTTATTTTCAGTTCTTTTATTCTATCAATATTTGACACCGACTATACATCTGACTGATTTTTTTCCCTCGTGTGCCGTTTCTGGGTGAAGATCCGTTGCTGGCGTGCCCAAAGGGGGGAATATAAAAAAACAAAAACAATCACATTTCCACTGGTGACGACATTTGAAACGTTTTTTTGCACTGATACTTTTATCTTCACTGCACTTACTTGATTCACTATCAGAACACTGTTTTTCGGAAGGATTTTAACGTGATCTATTAGTGCAAGTGGAAGTACCATACTCTTTTTTCGGATACGTCACATTTTGTCTTAACACTTGAAACACACGTTATAAAGGTCGGTGTAAAAGTAATGTTAGAACCTTTCACCAATGCTTCTAGTAACTTCTACTAAGGTCACTATTGTGAAAAGTAACAAAGAACATCTGTCAACGCCTCCTCCTTCCATCATAAATGACTACCAGATTGACCGCTCCATTTTACATGCCACGCGCTCTGGCACTTAACAAGGGATTTGGAACTTATAATGTTAGGTTGACTTATTTAGCCCTCAAGGATGTCACCACGGTCTCTATAACACTGTGGACGTAAAAATTACTTTCTATAATTATTATTATTATTAATTTAAGTTAGCACTTAAAGAATTTCCGTTTTGTTTAAAATTGTATGTTCCTAATTACCTACAATGATCTTTCTTTACCGACCGACCGCTGAAAATACACAATTATTACACATACGACAAAAAAAAAAACAATGATTATATAATAATAAAAAAATTGTACGTAACACTGTTTGTGGACGGGGGGTTTTGGAGCGGTCCAGTGATAGATTCCAGAAACACGATCGGTTGATGGGTTGATGAATTCGGTTTAATTCTTTTCTGCGTAATTTACTAATATAACAATCGATCTCCGCGTAATTAAATTTCGATTTAACAGTTCTGACGGGCGACTATTTATTATTTCGTGCTGCAGACTCTTCGATTGGGTTTCACTAAAACTCTGTTAACGGAGACAATGGTTCGCGACATTTTCCTGACGGTTTTCGGAACTGGCCATAAACAATAATTGTCAAGCATAAACGCGACTGTCTACCTCTAAAAAATCTTTTCATTAGATCTTTTTTCTAATCCCCCAACCCCCACCCCGCAACCGCTGAAATTGACCGAATCATGTGCACGCTTCTTCTTGCGGTGGTCGATGATTGGCTATCTCCGGTCGAATTTCAGGCACGCGCGCATTTACTCTCGCGCCACCTTTTCAAACCATTCATATAAATAAATTTGTTTTATGATTTTATTTGTTAATGTATTTAGTTAACTTCATTTTATTTTATTTTATGTTCTAACTGTAATATACGCATTACAAACTTTGCGAACATATTTTTGAACAGTTTTACTAAAAATTTAAGCACTTAAAAAAGATCCGCCATTTTTTAAATCATCTGAACCTATTTCCTCCCTTAAACATTTATGTTATTAAATTAAATTAGCTCACACATTAGAGCCATAAATGGGGATGTACATTTCTAAAGAATAGTATTTTGTTTAGACGGCATGGCTTTTGAGTCCGCTACAGGTAGAATATTCTTGTGCGGCGTCGAATATTGGCTTAGACCAGTGTGTGCGTTTTGTCGCTTAGATATTCCATTTTATGTGTTCTGTAAATGCGTGTAAAATATGTATATATAAAGTGCGTTTTTAGGTTTCATGTATATTTTAAGACTTATTTTTGTTGTGGTTTATTACTTTGAATTATCCGTCGAAAATTTCATGGTTTCTCTGTATGTGTTTTTCATTTTTCGGGTGCGGTAATGATACAAATAAAGAAGATTCGTTATAGACTATGTTTGTTTATCCGATTTTTTTTTTTGTGTGTTTTAATTATATATAATTTAGCTTAAAAGGAAAAAAAGAAAGAAAGAATCAATAATAATAACAGAAAAAATATAAATAGGAATAGAAGAAGGGAAAATTATGGATAGAAGTATATTAAGAAGAAACATACAACAGTTTCCAACATACAAAGAAAAAGACAAGAAGCAACCTGGGCAAATGTAAGAAGAATTGAACGCCAAGAATTAATGAAGAAATACTGAAGGAAGCGGAAGAGGAAATAATGATGTGCTTTATTTCACGTGGTCCATAGCTGATCAAAATCAATATAAAAAAAAAAAAAAAAAAGATAGGAAGGAAATCATAAAATACCAAGAAAAACAATAAAAATTTTTAGAAGAGAAAATCGAGGATTATTCAAGGTGAAGTAGTAGAAAAGAAGTAAATTCAAATAATTGAAAAATATTTTATGAAAAAATAATCATTGAAGAGAATGTGGTCTGTGGTTTTAAAATGAACGGACAAAAACAATCGAGGATGATTTCAGAATTTCAAGATGTAAACTGACGCTATTTTTTTAAATTTCCCAAAAAAACATTTTCAAAATGTTAGACGAAATAAAGATTAAGCAATTAGTGCACTAGGTTTAGAAAATTGGCAATTATTAATTAGCTGCATTAAAAATAAAACACTGTATATAAAAAAAGTATTTAAAATCATATTAAGAAATGAAAATATTTTAAAGATTAATATTTCAGACATGATTTATACATCATAGCAGTAGGGGGCCTAACATCGGGTATCTTGTCTCTGTTAAAGATAAAAAAATAAAATACCATGAACAGTTACATACTTGATTTGCAAATTAAGAGCATCATCAATTGAAATAGCTAATATCGCCGTATCGTACATCACAACTGGTTCAAAACCTTTTTCTTTGATCACTTGTTCCATAACGTCACAACACCTGTATAAAATACTTTGGAACATAGGAAGTTGATTCCATGGTATCAAATTTGTTGCTATTAATACGTTTTTCAAAAGAGTTTCATGTCCTTTTAGACAATAAACGAACACAGTTATCGATTTGCTGCCCTATATATGTAACACATAAAATTTCATTTTAAGCAATTTATTTACACATTTTTTTGAAAAAATGTAATGAAAATAATGCAAATTAAATATTTAAACAAGTTTTTTTTTACTGCTTTAAAAAAAAATAATTACATGTATATGTATGTACTTATAACCGGTAACAGTAATAGTAGAATAATTATTTTCATAAATTTTGAGATCATAATTAACATTATATAGCAAAAATTAAAGAAATTCGATTATGCAGTTCATAACTTTTGCAGTAAAAATCCATAAACATAGAATAAGAATAACATGTACTATGCAGTTTTCATTTTTGTTTTTGTATGTACCATATTCGTTAATTTTGAGATGTATTAGTTAAACCTCTACACAATAGTGGCCCACGTGTAATAATTTCAACATGCATGTTTTTAGTTTAGCTTTCTTAAATATTCATGTCAAATACAAATTGTATTCCTATTACATTCGTTATTCGCGCTAAAGGAGCGCATTTGCGACTTCAATTATTATTTAGTATATATAATTACCGTTGTACATATTCCAAATATATGATTTGATTTGATTTGATTTGATTTCTTTCATCCAACCTATTTGATAATTGTGTAATCGGTTTGGATGCTGAGTATTGACAAAAAAGCAAAGCTACATGATCTGTGATTCACTAACAGATTTAGTGGACCACTTAACTTATGAGGTCAAATGAACAACAAATTGAAATCACTGAATACATTAGTAATTTATTATACTTTCGAGATATATATGAATGATTCCGTAGCGCTACCTTTTGAAATTATAAACTAACCAGCTATAAATTTTCTGCAGAATGCTTTTGCGCTATCTCTTGACTTATTATCGAACTGAGGTTCATGTATTTACTTCCAATGGGTAGAATATATGCATGTATATATATATATATATATCCCATCAAAAACATAAATGTAAAAATGGGAGCCAAATTCAATATTAAGAATATGAGTGGTTGTCGACTTCACTGACAAAAGAATTGAGACCCAAATGGGTGCCAAATTCTGTAGATAATCCTGAAATTTATTTATAAGAACGTACAACATTCTAAAATTAAAACACAATTTCTTGATTTTTTCATATTTTTGCTATTTAAAAATATATAATATCTGAAATTGGAACAGTCAAATTATTTACACAAAGCGGGTTAATTTAGGATACATTAAAGCTCACAATTTCACTTGGCTAGTTCTCACATACAGGCTATCTTATATTTGGCTAATCAACTTATCTTCTTCATTTAATACACAAGTTACTGTTTTTATATTGTAGGGCCAACATATCTTACCCTTCTAAAAATTTGGTTTGCCGGTAGTAAAAACTAGCCAAGTCAAATCGTGAGCTTTAATTTATCCTAAATTATCTGCTTTGTGTAAATAACTCGACTGTTCAAATTTAAGAAGTTATATTTTTAAATAGCAAACATTGTTGTCTATGAAAAAAATAAGAAATTGTGTTTTAAATTTATTTTAGAATGTTGTATGTCCTTATAAATAAATTTCAGGATTATCTACAGAACTTGGCACCCATTTAGATCTCAATTCTTTTGTCGGCGAAGTCGAAAACCACTCATATTCTTAATATTGAACTTGGCTCCCATTTTTACATTTATGTTTTTCATGGGATATAATTACTTTGGCAAACTGTTATATTCAGGGCACCAGTTCATTTTGTGCTGTTATAATTCATATACGTCGTCACTACCTTTTAACTTATTTCATATTTCATTGCAAATTAAAGTAAAATATTAATTTATTTCAAAATAATTCAAATTAATTTTTTTTTATTTACTTTTATTTACTGGCTGCTACTTTCTACTACTCTCTCGGACTGTTGGTTTGGTTTGGTGGCTTGTTTATTTTCTTTTTAATTATATTTCTATTTACTGGCTGCCACTTTCTACTGTTCTCGTCTGACTGCTTTTATATTCTCTCATTTGCATTTTCAATATCTCCGTAATTATGCCAGCTGAAATTGTACTTTGCGACGCATCGTGTGAACCCACGTTTTACCAGTTAATGCGTTATACGGAAGAAGAAATAGTCCAATATTACATCAAACATCGGGTTCTTCCGTATTTCAGGTTAATTTTTTCACTTTTTTTTTATTCTTCATTTTTTTCTATTTCATTTCTTTCTACCTACTTCTGTGCTAATTTTTTTTGTGCAAATTTTTAATTTTTACGACTTTCTTTTAAATATGTCCGTTACTAACATATTATTTTTCTAGGAAATTTCACTCGCTATTTTTCGTAGTTACGTTACTTCGCCGTTATGTTCATTTTTGGTCGTAATTTTAGTTCGTTCATTTTCGCTGTTATTCATGATGTGTGTTAGTTCACACACCATGAATAACAGCGAAAATGAACGAACTAAAATTACGACCAAAAATGAACTGAATAACAGCGAAAATGAAATTTCAGCTGGCATAATTACGGAGATATTGAAAATGAAAATGAGAGAATATAAAAGCAGTCAGATGAGAACAGTAGAAAGTGGCAGCCAGTAAATAGAAATATAATTAAAAAGAAAATAAACAAGCCACCAAACCAAACCAGACCAACAGTCCAAGAGAGTAGTAGAAAGTAGCAGCCAGTAAATAAAAGTAAATAAAAAAAAATTAATTTGAATTATTTTGAAATAAATTAATATTTTTCTTTAATTTGCAATGAAATATGAAATAAGTTGAAATGAACTAAAAGGTAGTGACGATGTATATGAACTATAACAACGCAAAATGAACTGGTGCCCTGAATATAACAGTTTGCCATTTTTTCCTTTGTATACACACAATTACCCAGCTGTTTGAGTTGTATTTATGAAATTTGCGGTTCTGGTTAATGTAGGGGGTTTTAACAAATAAACCAAATTTCAGGTGTTTACGTTAAATAGATTTTGAGTTATTAAGGGGTTAAAAGTGGCTTCAAATGGTTCGTGTAAATATACACAGGGCCGCTGCGTCATCGTCCTATATTGGAATGACTGGAACCCATAGGAAGTCTAAGAGGATGGAATGGAAAGGACAACGAATGATTTAACTCAAGATAGATCATCTGAGATGGAGTAAACTAGAATGTCAACGTCGAAAAGAAGAGAGAAAGAGGGAATAGAAAGAGAATCACTATATCAAAGGAGTAAAAAACGTATCTGAAGGTGGAAAGAAAAGGAAAAGATAAATAAGTCATTCCAATTCCTAAAAAAAAAAAAAAAAAAAACAGTTTTCTTTGCGTCCTATCTCCATAACCTCTTGTCTGCTCAAACTTTTTGAAGACTTAATAAACAACCGTCTCGTCTGGTGGCTTGAGCATAATAATCTAGCCCCTTTAAATATATTCGGGTTTCGCCCTGGGCTTGGCTTGGTTGATTGCATCAATCATTTCCTTGCAGATGTCTATAAATCTTTCCTATCAAAGAAATTTACTGTCGCTTCCTTTGTCTATGTCTGTTCTGCGTTTGATAATGTGCATCTTCCTTCTTTGAGCTCCAAACTCCTTTCTCTCCCCCCCCAGTTTTTGTCACTCTTGTGCACAACCTTTTTCAACGCAGGTAACAAGTCTCTAACCAGTCCTATAGTACCTAGAAAGTTAATTTTTTAAATTTCTGTATTTTTATTATTAGAATGTTAAAAAAATCACAAAACCTACCGAACTTTACAAGCTAAGAGCTTAAATTTAAAAAAATATAAGTATAACTGATAAAACGAAAAATTAGAAAGAATCTTAAAGGGTGTTCTTAGCTGTTAGTTAGTTGATTTTTTTCAAATCGACGTATTTCCATCATTTAAATATAAAAAAAAAATACGAAACCTCGCAATTTAACAATTTAAGTGTCCAAATTTTGAAAAATACACACATAATTTTGTAAGAAAAAACATTTGGGGGGGGGGCTCCTATCAACATAACCCATTATCAAAACAAATATTGATAAATTAGATTTTGAACAATGTTGGGCTAATTAAAACAGATAATATTTTAATTCAAGCTTCATTTTTTAAATTGAAGTATTCGTATCCCTTTATTAAAAAAATACACACCATGCAAGAATTTCAGTGCCCTTTGAAGTGTCCTTATTATTTTAAAAATTTGAACAGTAAAACAATTGGAAATCTAAAGAGTTGATCCATAAAGTGGCTAATGTTTTTTAAAATCAGTCATAACTGTAATGACATTACAATCAAAATTCATTTTTGTTTTTTGACATACTATGAGGCTTGCATAGTATCTGAAAAAAAAGACGAAAATTAATTTTGATTGTAATGTCACTACAGTTATGATTGATTTAAAAAACGGTTTAAATATATTTGAACCGTCGTTTACAAGAGACATGGCATAAGAACATTTGTTTATATGCATGGAATCTCATGACACAATTCAAGATCCAAATGTACCATATAATATACAAAATATAGAGTGGCGCATGCAATTAGTTACAGAAGCGTCAAAACGTATGATTGATAAAAACAAGCCAGAATATATAACAAATACGATCTAGAAGAAAACGTATCAACAAACAGATCATTTGCTTAAAATAAATACAAACAACGAATTTACTAGATAGCTCTACTAATTGTAAACGAGTAGAAAAAAAAAATTATTATCCTTGTTGTATATGTTATATGTATCGTAAAATATTAACCAAAGCATTACAAATTGATCTATTAAAAACTGTTTAAAATGCACACATTATAAAAATTTTCCAAAATGCTGCTTTTGTAAATAAGTACTTTATATTTTCGAAATATTGTATAAACATAACATACAAATTAAAAAATAATAACTATTACTATGGTAGTTAAATGAGTACAATTTTAGCAGATTTCATAAATAAATATAAGATACCGATTTCAGGAGTCCGACAAAAATTCCACTTTCGATTTCATCTTTATGGTATAAAAAACGAACATCAATAGTTGCATCTTTGGAACGCCACTCTGAACAAACTTTGAGGAAGTAATAAACCTAAATATTTTTGAAAATGTTGCATTTAGTTACATATTGTAATATGTAAATGAATAAAATATAACATGAGGAATAAGTTCCAATACTGTAAAAGTAAACTTTATTAGTAACATAAACAAAGAAGTGACAGTACAGATAACCTAAGTAGTTTAAATATGTATTTATATTAAACATCATATATTAATTTGTTTTTCCTATTGTAAGAATTAAAATTTTTAATTGTATTTGAACTAAATAATAAAAAGAGAACAAGCACCTAAATTATGGTGAGGATGTAGAGGTTGAAAATAAAAATATTACCAAGTATAAAGAGATAAAGTTTTTCATAAACACTTTTAATTCTTTTCTTTAAAAATACAAATTTACCATGCATGTAATTATACATACATATATATATATATACTAGGGAATTGGTCTCGCAGGCCGCTTCGCGGCCCATTCTTTCGGACTTTAAACTGTATTACTTTGTAAATTTTCATAAAGTCTGCAGCGTTTACATATACTAATTTTTTTTTGAAAAAAGAAGTACACCAATTCGTCAATTAAAAATGTGGGATTTAGATTAAAATATCAGAAAAACTGAAAGCGCTAGCAGTGTAATATATTGATAAGAGGAATATATTACATTTAATTCTTTTTGGAGACTTTAGTAGGCGGGTTAAAAAGAAAATCAATACGGTAAGCGAAAGTTGAAATATACCGATAGGTTATCTGAAATTTGATATTCTAATTACAATTTAAAGCACTTTTTTTTTTCAGTCGACCGCTAGAGAACAACACAATTATAATAATATACAAAGTTTTGTGGATAGTATAAAGGAAATATTTAAAACAATACGTATCACCGTTATCGGCTGGAGTGCGATGATGGTTGACTTGGTATCAGTTCACTGCGTTTCTGATTCTCGAGATCAATAATCACTCAACTAAATAATTAATACAGCCTACTTATGTATAATTTCGGTGAAATATAATGACGAAATTAGTCATGCAGTATTAAGAAGAAAGAATTTCTTCGCAATAGCCAGATATTTTTTCATAAATTCATAAACTATGTATGTTCATAGATTTCAATAATGATTCAGTATACATAAATAAATAAATGTTGTGAGAAATAATATATTGTTATATTAACTCTGTTCACGCGGAAACGTCTAGGACACAATGTTCTATAATCATAGTTTAAATATTTAAATTTCAGGAACTGCTACATTTCCATTGTAACTAACATTGATAATTTTTGTTATATTTTTTTAAAATTTTGGATATTTTATGTTTTTCTCATGTTTTAATGAAACGACGTTGATTAAAAAAAAAAAAAAGCTGTAGCTGTTATGAGGGCTATTGACTTTTTTCTTATTTTTCTCCCACGATTGTAATACTTCGGGTGCATTAGATATAAAGCAAAAAATAGAGAAAATGTCCCTAGTTCCATTCTATAGCAGCTGAAGATATATATATTTTTTGAATTGACGTCTTTTAGACTTTATAATGTAGAAATGAATAAATGGGAAAAAATTTTAAAAATTCGGATTGTGGCTTGAACAAAATTATTAATCTCTTCATTAGTTACGGTCGAATTGTTTACTCTTAAAGCAATATGAGCATGAGGAGGACGTATTTTTTGTAATTCGATTACGTATAAAATATAAACCATTTCTCCGAAAATTTCACCTGACTTTCAAACTTTTAATAAATTATTTAATTTTAATTGAAATATCCTACAATGTAAATCTGCACAATCGATATGATATTGCTTTTCATTTAAATTTAATGTTATTTCTATCCAATTAGGATTATACGTCATCGTAATAAAAAACATTGGTTTACCTAATCTGGCAACAACTGCCATACCATCCTGATGTGTTAATTGCATATAACGCGGACCATGTGTATATGAGCTTGGAAGGTAAATTATTCCTGGTTTTGGACCTCCTTCAGTTGCGATACATTCGACTATTTCACTTCGAGTAGCCATTCTTAGGATTTTTATTTGGTTAAATCTAATAAAAACTGTAATTTTTCTTCTTCCACCTTACACCATATATCAACAAAGTATTCTTGCCCTAATCTATCTAAACGCATATATTGTGATTCTGATAATAACAAATATTTGTAATATTTTGTCAGAGATATTTTTTTTATTTTTGTTATCTACCATATCTATTGGTTTAGATTTATATTATTATTTATTTTTTCTTCCGTCGGTTGTTCGAATTTTTTTATTTAGAAATTCTATCAAACCGTTCATGTGCATTTAACTTTTAATATTTTCCGTATATTCCAGGAATTCTATTACATTATTTAAAAAAGGGAATGACTCTGCAGCTACCATGGAAAGGGCTGTGGACTTTTTTTTTTATTTCCAATCTTACCGCTTTCAACGTGCATCGTCCCAAATTTCAGTCCCTAAATATCAAAATATTTCGAATTTCTTATTTTTCCTGTATTTTAGAGACCTTAGTGTGCAGGTTAAAAAGAAAATCAATACCGTAACACAATTTTTTAAAAAAAATTTTCTCGAAGCTTGATATTCAAATTTTTTAAAATTTCGGAGATCCCGTATTTTTCTTATATTTTAGCGATTGAAATACATCATTTAAAAAAAAAAGTGAGCTCCCACCTACCGTGGAAAAGGCTGTGGACTTTTCTTTAGTTTCCGAGATTACTGCTTTAAGCGTGTATTTTCCAAAATTATTGTTCCTTAATATCAAAATTTTTCGAATTTTAAATTTTTTTCCTATTCTGGAGACCTTAGAGTACAGGTTAAAAAGAAAATCAATACCGCAACTTATATGTATGAAATCGGCTGTAGAATTTTTTAAACATTTTTTTTTTAAAACTTGATTTTCATATTTTTCAAAATTTGAGCCCTTTAATTTTAAAATGTTTGAGGTTTCGTATTTTTCCTATATTTTAGCGATTGAAATACATCATTTAAAAAAAAAAAATGGCCCTCCAGCTGCCATGGAAAGTGCTGTGGACTTTTTTTTAATTTCCAGTATTTTCACGTTAAGCGTGCATTGTTCCAAATTTTGCTCCCTAAATATCAAAATTATTTAAGTTCCTTTTTTTTCTGCATTCTGGAGACCTTAGTATGCAAGTTAAAATGAAAATCAATATCCTAACTCATATAGATCCGGCTGGGGAATTTTTTAAAATATATTTTCTTGAAACTTGATTTTTACATTTTTCAAAATTTGGGTACTTTGATTTAAAAATTTTTGGGGTTTCGTATTTTTCCTATATTCTAACGGTTGAAATACATCATATAAAAAAAAAAGTGACCCTCCAGCTACCATGGTGAGCGCTGTGGACTCTTTTTTACCGCTTTAAGCGCGTATTTTCCAAAATTTTAGTTTCTTCATATCAACATTTTTCGAATTTTATATTTTCTCCCTTTTCTGGAGACCTTAGTATGCAAGTTAAAATGAAAATTAATACCGTAACTCATACAGATCCAGGTGTGGAATTTTTTGAAAATTTTTTCTTAAAAAGTTGATATTCACATTTTTTAAAATTTGGGGCCTTCGATTTAAAAATTTTTGGGATCTCGTATTTTTCCTATATTCTAGAGATTGAAATACATCATAAAAAAAAAAGAGGGACCCTCCAGCTACCACGGAAATGGCTGTGGACTTTTTTTTAGTTTCCAAGGTTATCGCTTTAAGAGTGTATTTTCACAAATTTTGTTCCCTAAATATCAAAATTTTTCGGATCTTTTATTTTTTCTGTATTTTGGAGACCTTAGTGTCCAGATTAAAAAGAAAATCATTACCATAACTCATATGGAACCGGCTGCAAAATTTAAAAAAAATTAGTTTCTTAAAACTACGGTGTTTGAAGGAGACTTTATCAATCAGAAAATAGTTTAAGAATAACCTGCGGGGTAGGTTGTTGAATAATATTTTAGTTACATATATCGGTTTAAAGCAAAGTAACGATAAACTGATAATACAAAAGAATTCATTTGAATATTAAAAAATAACCACTATTTAATTCCATAACTGCTACTGCAGAGAATGTTTCCCCGTTCTCAGTGGAAAGTAAAAGAATCACCATTCAGCACTATAGCCTCATCTGTGTTAACAGTACCCACAATACTTCATGGAATAATAAAGAAAGGAATTCTATTTTGCACTTTTTTTACCTTTGCATCAAAAGTGCTCATAATGCTTAGCAGAAAATAGAAGAGAAGGTTTACCATCCACCACTATGGCTGCGTCTGTATTAACAGTGCCCATAATGTTTGATGTGAGAGGAAGAAAGGAAATCTATTAAGCACCACCGTCTCTGCATTAGTAGTTTCCACAATATTTGAGGGAAAGCTGAAGAAAGTAACACTATCCAACTCTATAGTGCGTTTTTATGAACTTAGTACACAGTGATGGACGTATTGAGGACATATGAATTGTTATTCATCCTACATGTTAACGAGTAAATAACTACATTTTTGATATATAAATAGCCATAAATTTACAAATATTTTTTAAATAAATAATATCACCCTGTTAATGTCTTTTAAGAATTCACTAATAAATTTATAAACTGTGTATGTTCATAGATTTCAATAATGAATTTTGTTTATTTAGCACACTGATTCAGTATACATAAATAAATAAATGTTACCAGAAATAATATATTATTAAATTAACTCTGTTCACACAGAAATGTCCAGGACACGATTTTCTATAATCATAGTTTAAATATTTGAATTTCTGGAACTGCTGCGTTTCCACCGTAACTAACATTGATAATTTCTGTTACATTATTTTAAAATTTTGGATATTTCATGTTTTTCTAATGCTTTTAAGAAATTACGTTGATTAAAAAAAAAAAAAATAGCTGTTATGAGGGCTGTCGACTTTTTTCTTATTTTTCCCCCACGACTGTAATACTTCGGGTGCACCAGATATAAAGCAAAAAATACAGAAAATGTCCCTAGTTCCATTCTATAGTAGCAGCCGGAGATTTTTTTTTTTTTAACTGACGTTTTTTCGTCTTTATAATGAAGAAATGAATAAATGGGGAAAAATGTTAGAACTTAAAGAACCAAATTTTGAAAAATATATATATATATATGTATCAAGCTGCAAGTCAAAAAATTATGAAATAGTCTATGATACGTTCTATAGTAGGTAAATCGTTGATTTTTTTCTTTTAATCAACGTAATTTCGTTACTAAAATATGGTGGAGTATAAGACATTTTTAGTTAACAATTCATTTAATTTTTAATGAATTCATGTTAGCTAAATGGTGAACTTAATAAAAATTTATGTTGTACTTAAAAATTAAATTAATAATTCATGGAACACAGGATTAGCAGTGTATAGGCCATTTCCTGTTACTTTACTTTTAGTTGTCCATATACAAATATTTTCTGAACTCCTCACTCGACTCAAAGCAACGTACAACTGCCCATGAACAAAAACATCATCACGCAAATCTATGGCAGCTAAATTGAGCGTTTCTCCCTGTGCTTTATTTATAGTTAAAGCATACGCTAATTGTATTGGAAATTTCTTACGTAAAATCTGAATACCGGAATCACCTACAGAGAATTTAAAATTAATTCTAGGAATCAGAAAGGTTTTGTTTTCATTTTCTGGAAGAAACACTTCAATTATAAATTTTTTGACAGATTTTACCACTATTTTTGTACCGTTAACTAACCCTTCTTCAAAATTCAGGTTCCTTGTTAGAATGCAGATTGTTCCAATTTTTATTGTTATTTTATGGTCAGGTATTCCAAGCTCACAAATTTTATTCAGAATATCAGCACATAAATAATTGGAATCTGCGTTAACTTGTTTTTCTCTTCCATCCTCTTGAATTATAGCTTTATCTGCGCTGTACAAATAAATTTTATCTCCGGAAACTTTATGTTCAATAACTGCGTGATTAATTTGTTTAATGTTTTTGTTGGTAGGTGATAGAATACACCTTTTTGACATTTCACGAAAATTTTGGAGGACATCATTTGGATAAATAAAATCTATGACCTCATCCATAGAGAAAAAAATTTTCAACTTGGAGAAATTAAAAGATATAGCTTTTTCGTCACCATACAAAACTTCTTGAATTTTACCTTCTCCTATCTGTAATAAAAATTCAGAATATTTTTGATAGCTGATAGTTCGCTGTGAAATTTAAAGACGTAAAATTTCTAGAGATTTCCAAATGTCTGAAAATTTTATGCTACTCTGTAAAATTTCTCTTTTTGATCCATATTTAATAACTGGAGGAATTTGTCGAAAGTCTCCAGAAAATATGATGTTTTTATTTCCGAAAGGTAACGTATTTCCCATTAAATCTTTTAAAGTATTATTTAAACTTTCAACAGTAAATACATGAGCCATCGGAGCTTCATCCCAAATAATAACATCAGCATTTTGAATCAACTCTGCCCGTTGTGATCTATTATAAATATTACACGAGGCAGAATTATTTAAATTTTCACAGTAAATCTCAATACATATTTTTGTAGGAAATTAACTGATCTAC
Source organism: Icerya purchasi (assembly GCA_039619475.1). NCBI lineage: Eukaryota > Metazoa > Arthropoda > Insecta > Hemiptera > Monophlebidae > Icerya > Icerya purchasi. The sequence continues at coordinate 271,552,456 of CM077115.1, read as the reverse complement.
AAAAATGGTCTCTACAAAAATATGTATTGCTCATTTTATGAGTTTCACTAATTAGCGAGTTATAAAATTAAGAAGAAAAAAAAATTTTCCTCCATTTTTCAAACTTTGATCTTCAATATCTTTTAAATGGTTAGATTAGTGGAAAAAGTGTAAGAGACCTCTTTTGTAGAGCGTTCAATTTTCTACAAAAATATTTATTGAGATTTGCTATACATTAAATTAATGACAAGATATGAATTTTTTCATATGGAATTAAGGAAAAAATGGAAAAAATCTGATGAGGAGGACTTTCCTAATAATATTAAGAGCTCATATTTGGAGATAATTTTCTAGAGGTGCATAGCAACCAACTTTTCGGTATCGGAAGTAAAAAAAAATAGTCGATTGTTTAGACACCCCCCCCCCAGTGTAAATGCAGATGCACCTCCCTGAATGTAATCCTAGCGGCGCCCATGTCTTTTTTTTTTTTTTTTTAGATCCCCCCTTTGGGCACGTCAGCTAAGGACCTACACCCAGAAACAACAAAAAAGAAAAGAGCCGTCAGTTAAATTTTGATTCGGTCAGATATGGACAATATAAAGGAACTAACGGATGAGATAATGGATGGTGAAGAGAAAGACAGAATATATGATGCACAATAAGGAGCGGGGAGCTTAAGTTTCAGCAAACAAGAATATAGGATACCGCGTTCAACAGAAAGAGATGGACATTCAAAAAAGATGTGATTGGCGTCGCAATTCGCCGCCTCATTAGGGTGAAGAGGACAATTTGGAGAAGAAACAAGGGAAAAGCGAAAACGAGAGGAAGGAAGAGCAGAATGGCCAAAACGCAAGCGAATCATAGAAATGACAACGGAACGGGGAAGTGAAGGAAACTCAAAGAACCAGGGGTTAGAAGGAAGACTAGGTTGTACAGACAGATAAAAGGATTGTTCGTTATGGAAGGAGGAAGGGTAAATATCTGACCAAAATTTAAGATGAAATTTGGAGCATAGGGAATTCAAGTTGGAAGATGGAATTTTTTTAAAGAAGGAACGAGAGGAAGCAGCAACTCGAGCCAAGGAATCGGCCGTCTCATTACCTTTAATGCCCATATGGCTGGGAATCCACAAAAAATCAACAGAGATGGAGTAGTGAGAGGAAAGAAGATGGAGTAGTGAGAGGAAAGAAGATGGATAAGACAGCGTATGTGAAGAATGATGAAATCAGAGGAATTATTAGGAAAGGGGAGCTGATCGCTTGAAGAACACTCATGGAGTCTGAGATAACCAAATAATTAGAAAACTGACGACTGGAAGAAATGAAGATAATGGAGCGTAGGATAGCCATCGACTCGGCTGTAAAGATTGAACAGAAAGAAGGAAGACAAAATGATTCAGAAAAATTGAAGTCTGGAAGAATAAAAGAAGCTCCAACGCCATGAGGTCCCCTGGAGCCATCTGTGAAGATGGGTACATGCGATGGAAATTGGGAATTGATAATGCTGTGGAATTCCTGTTGAATTATTGCCTGAGGAAAGGATTTGGAAAGTGAAGGTACAAAAGAAACATTGGGAGAATGGCAGAGATCGATAAAGCTAAAAGAAAAGGCAGGAAGATTATTACCTGAGATTGTGTAAGGCCAAAAAGAACTAAGGCGAAGGGAAATGAGGGCTAAAACAGGAATTTTCCTAGGCGTAAAACGCCAGTTCTTATAAATTGAAAGGTAGGAATGAATAAGAGTACAGGACGTAAGAGGAAGACGTTTGGAGAGGAAACGATAGCCTAAGTAGGATCTGCGAAGAGACAGGGGTGGTGCGCCCATGTCTGCATACAAAAATAATTACTTCCATTTTTGGCATTTTATTTTTCTATTCATTTTTTGATTATATTTTATTCTTTTTAGAATAATTTTATGTAAAACAATTTAAAATTATTTGCAACTATGATCAAGTTAAAATTTTAAAACATTAAATTTCTAGTCAGGTCTTTTTTTTAGTGAATTTTACACATAATAATTTAAAGTGATATAATACATAATAAATTTTTACATTACTCACATCAATTCATTCTTCACTTTTATAGTTCATATTAATGTGTGTAAGGCTACTACTTCATTATTTGTTTCCAGTTCACTCAATTTACAAATAAATATTCATAAATTTATTTCATATTCTACTGTAAATTAAATAAAGATATGAATTAAAAATTTTAAATGTGATTTTTGGATATTTATTTATTTTTAGTGAAAACCACATGAAATAGATTTGATTTTTGATTAATTTCATTCTTTCTTATTTAAAATTACACAATTATTTAAATTGAACATCTGTATAAATATTTTGATTTAGTGGCGACCATTCCAATTAAAAAAAAAAAAAAAATATTGGTATATCTGTCATTGTCATGTATCTGTTGTTATATTCTACTCATTCACATTCCAGCTATGTAGGGCCTCACTTTACAATTTGATGAGATTTGTGGAGAAAAAAATTATTAAGTTTTACATTCAGCATATGTGCTTTTATATTTGAAATTAAATTTACTTTTACAGATTTTTTCTATTTTACATGTTTTATTCTTAAATTCACCTATTTTTACACTATTTTTTTTTTTTTACTTAGTATAGAGTTGGTAAAAAAATAAGTCTAAGATAGGCAAATTAATTTAAGAAATAACATCTAAAACAAAGAAATCCATAAAAATAAATTAAACCTGAAATATGGAAGAACACTGAGAATGTAAACCTGAATAATTTATGTTTCATACCTTGATCATAAATCATTCCAAAGAGTACGTTACTCTGGTTACTAGGGTATATACTAATAAATGTTTATGGTATGAAGCCAGGAATAATATTCTGAAATATGGTGCTAAGGAAGATTTTGTTTCACCTGCTATACTGTAAAATTTTACTATGCATACTGTGTGCCATATTTCCAACAGATAGAAGAATTGTTCAATACCATCACAGGAATGTATGTAAATTTAATCTATTTATGCAATACGCTATGATTTTTAAAAACACTACACTTCTCATTTATTCTATATTATGTTAACATTATCTTAAAAAATTTCTCTTTATGTTACTTCACTTTTTTCATGTTACATGCATTTTTGGTTATAATTTTACTTTACTCATTTTTGTTATTCTTCATAGTTCATGTTACTTAACAAATAACAGCAAAAGTGAACAAACTAAAATTAATATTAAAAATGAACTGATGTAACTGATGTAATTTTTTACTTAATAGATTTGTTAATTTTCTTTATTTAAATTTAGATTTTTTTTTCTTAATTTTTATTTTTTTATTTAAAAAAAAAAATGGCTTTTTAATTTATTTTTGTTGATTATATGCTAAGTTAATTCTATTCCAATATTTTTCTGACTTCACCAGGGAAAAAATCAAGATTCGTCATTGACACATCCATATATACATATATATATAAACTCGGCCATTTTGGCCTCACAAGAGAGCCCCTTGACCCCTCTTGCTTACATTTCTGTCTCCTTCTCTTCTATACTTTGTATAAAATGATCAAAATTTACAACGTAATTCTAAATCAGTCTATATAAATCTAAATTATGCGTGAACAAATGTAAAAAAAAAAAAATGGGACAAATGCATGAACTCCTTCTTTTTGGAAGTCGGTAACAAAGTTACACAATCATGGTAATTGTGCAAATTGATAGCATTTTAAATCAACCGCCTCCTCTGTTATACTAATAAAAAATAATAAGAAAAAAAAATTATCCAAAGGGACCAAATTTTTTCACCTTTTTTTGACAAATAATCAATTTATGTTCACCAATTTTCATAATTACTCACATGGTACCTAAGTTGAATGGTACTTTTTCTAATGAACAAAGAATCAGTAAAATCGGTCTATATAAATGTAAGTTGTGCACGAACAAACAAAAAAAAAAAAGTACACAACGAACATATAACCTCCTTCTTTTTGGAAGTCAGTAAAAATTAAAATATTACAAACGTTACATAAAATTGGGACATTTTTTCTAATATTATATATATATGCATATATATAATATATAGGATATGTATAAAGTATATGTCATTGTAATATATTGTAATAAGCAAGCAAGCAAAACAACAAAATGAATGTATTAAATTTTTTATAATTATTTGTTTAATCAGAATTCATTAAAAATTAGTTTTTAAAGGAACTATATTAAACTATGTTTTTAAAATGAATAATTTAATTTAGAAATCTCTTGACTTTTAAAATTAATTATAATGCAACTATAGTGTACTGGATTACTTTACCTACATGTAATATGCCATATTCCTATTATTCAATTTTTATTTTTCAAAGACAAATTTAAAAAGAAGGGTTTAATGTATTCTAAAGAACACACATCAAACCATACTTCTTTTACAAAAATTATTAATATTACAGTGTATTTGAATAAGCACAAAAAAATATCTTTATATCAGTAGCGGATCCAAGGGAGAGAAAATAGGGGACATTTCTCCCTCCAAGAACCAAAAAAAAGCTTGATGAAAAAATTTTACTAATTGCTCAAATTCCTCAAGTTAGCTAAATGTGTTTTCTTGTAAAAAAAACAACCTAAATTACATTATAAAATAAATTTATTTAACCTATCAATTTAAATTAAAATACTTCATAAGGCTAAATAAAGCACATTTAAAATGCTTACACAAATAAATACCAATATATAAAATAAATAGTACACCTTTGAATAAACGTTCTGATTTTGGCGCTCCTTATTAACAGCAGTAATTCAAATATAAATTAAATTGAATAACATAAATAATATTAACTTCCAAAATCATTATAACTGTTTAAAGAATTTAAATGTAATCATTCACAAATGAAATTAAATGCAACATTAAACTAAAAGATGGAATACTCACATGAATTGAAAACGGCATTTCTGTAAGGAAAATTTTGGATAATTCGTTTTTTGCTTTGTCATCCATATCGGCTAACACATCTCCAGTTTCTTTTGACATATTTTAATTATCTACATTTTCAAAAAATATAAATATAAAATTAAAATTCTACTGTTACAATATGTTGTTTTTTTTTAATAATGTATAATCCATAATTACATTTAGAAATGTACTATTAATGATATATCAGAAAATTCAGGATCCGGCATAATATTATGTATTTTTTTTTTTTTTTTTTTTTTAATATTTACTATGCGTTCGTCAGCGAGGACATTAGCCCAAGAAATAGGAATAAAGAAAAAATCAGATTTTTATGCGGCGTGAAACATTCAACAAGAATGTATCAAGCGCCTGGATGACAGAAGGAGAAGGAAGGGAAAGAATAAATGCAGCACAATAGGGAGTAGGAACATTGTTTGATAAGAGAGAGAAGTAAAAGGAAGATTGTTCAGATGAAAGAGATGAACATTTGAACATTATGTGATCAGGATCACATACATGTCGACTGTTAGGAGAATGTAAAGGACAATACAGAGATGCCGCGAGAGAGAATCGGAAAAGCGACGAGGGAAGCCAGCTGTGCCCAAAGCGGAGGCGGCATATTGCCGAGATGCTGGAGCGACGCATAAAAGGGAAGTCAAGAAACCAGGAACAGAAAGGAAGAGAAGGCTGGATGGACAAGTAAAAAGAATCCAAGTTTGAGAATGAGGAGTAGTAGGAGTTAAACCATAATTGGTTGTGCGCTGCAGAGGACAGAAACTTAATATTGAAGGATGGAAAAGTAGTAAGGAACCTGCCGGAAGAAGAAGCTCGCCGAGCTAATAAGTCAACTGACTCATTTCCTTCTATTCTGGAATGGTTAGGGATCCAAAGGAAATTAACCTGGATTGCACAAAAAAGAAAGAGGTCATGGATCAAAGAACATATAAAAAGGATTACATAATCAGTAGAGTGGGAAGGAAGAGGAGATGCAACAGCCTGTAGCACGCTTTGAGAGTCTGATAGAATAAGGAAATTATGAGAGACCTTCGAAGATCTGATGAAGAAAAGTGCATGGAGGATAGCAATAGACTCGGCACAGAAAGTTGAACAGAAGGAAGGAAGTTTAAAGGACTCAGAGTGATTTAAAGAAGGACAAAGAAAGGCTGCACCAACTCTACTTGGGCTCTTGGAACCGTCCATGTAAATTGTAACATGGTTAGAAAAGTGGGAGTTTAAGTTATATAAAAATTCCGATCTAACGGCATGATGCAGAATGGGTGTAGGGGGAGCAGAAGAGTAAAAGCAATTAATTGGATGAAGGAAGGAGGAAAAGTTAAAAGAAAAATTTGGGAGCTTATCGTAAGTATAAATGTATGGTAAAAATTGAAGGAGTCGAGTAGAAATAAGAGACCGGATTGGTGTTTTATTGGCACTAAATCGCCAATCCTGTAGAATGAGGGAATAAGAAGGAATAAGTGAGAAAGAGGAGATAGGAAGACGTTTAATGAGGAAGCGGTAGCCCAAATAGGAACGCCAAATAAAGAGTAGAGGAATGTGGGTTTCCACTTGAATAGCAGGGATAGGAGAAGATTTCTGAGCTCCAATACAGAGGCGGAGGCAAGTATTTTGGACGCGATCGAGCTTGGAGAGCAAAGACCTGGAAGAGTTACCATAAATAAAACATCAATAATCTAGAACAGAACGGATACAGGATTTGTAGAACATGAGCAAAATGCACGGATCACCTCCCCAGTTCGTATGTGAAAGGGACTTAATAAGGTTGAGCCTTTTTAGTGATGACACGTATATATGGTTAATATGTTTGTGGAACAAAAGACGGCTATCCAAAAATACTCCCAAGTAATGGAAATGGTTAGCCAGCAGGATCGGATTACTATTTAAGGAGAGACTAACTAAGTAGGGGTCAAAAGGACGAAGAGTAAAGACAACAGCAGAGGATTTCGTTGGAGAGATAGACAGATGAATATTAGATAAAGCACTTTCCAAAATAGTTAAGTAATGTTGCAGCTCGGAATTAGCGGTGGAGTTACTATGATGGGTGGAGTAAATGAGGATGTCGTCAGCAAAAAAAAAGGAAGAGGAGATTGTTGAATTATGTAATGATATAATCTACAAAATATATATAAGCAATTATAGTATATAGACAAAATTAATCAGTGTGTCCACTACAGTTCCCCCCTGTAATTAATAAGATGTATCTTTAATGAAAAATCAACAATTAAATAAAAAAAGATAATAAAAATAAAAGTTATAAATTTAGCCACTGTACTGGTTTCCTTAGTCTTGATGACCATCATAGAATTGTTGGTTGCTGTTGTGCTGGTACCACTGATGGGCTTACCAAATCTGTAGATTGGTGCGCGGATTGTATGACTACTGGATCACTCTGTGCTTGCTGAAATGCTAAATCTATCTGACGGTAGTATAAAATGAATTGTTTTTTCTGTATGTCTTGTTGGGGTCGGGCCACTTACAACAAGAGCACATTCAGTAAGTCGCAACTGATTTACATAGCATTTAATAATGTACTTGTTGTCAAGCCATATATAAGTCGTATATGGTAATGTGCACGACTTAATTTTTCACTTTCAGTACTTACACACCATTTCTCTGACCCAAAATAATTTTGTGATAGTACTCCTGTGCCCCCTCTGAACTGTGGCATGCTGTCTGTATTACTGTTGACTTCAATTTAGGACGATCCACCAGTTCTAATAAGTGCAATCGAGTACACAGTTGTCATCCATAATGTAACTCTGCTAGCGACTTCCCATTTACAAGAGGAGTCACCCAATATTGGAATAATATCTGCTGAACTTTTTCTTCCACATTTAAAGGGTTTTCTGCAAGCAGCGCCTTAAGTTTCATTTTTTAATTGTCTGTACAACTCGCTCAACTTGGCTATTAGTCAATGGGTGGTATGGTGCTGTTGTACAATGTGAAATTACAGGCGATGTACAAAATTCTTCAAATTCACCTGAGCGAAAATAGGTTGCATTATCTGTTACCAAAGTGTATGGAAATCCTTGATTTGTGAAAATACATTTTAAAACCTTGATTGTTGCCATAGATGTTGGGGCAGCTTCAAACACTTCAATATTTATCCATTTGGAAAACGCATTTACTACAATAAAAATATGCTTGCTATTAATGAGTCCAGAAAAATCTGCATGTATGTGCTGCCATGCTGCTGTAGGCGTTTCCCACAGATACAATGGTGCTTTTAAGGGTATGTTTTGTAGAGTTGCACAGGCGGGACATGACTTCACCATTGATTCTATGTTTTTATCAATGTTTCGCCAGTAACAAATTGAGCATGCCAATGCTTTCATCTTAACAATACCACAGTGAGTACTATGCAGTTCCTGAAGTACATATTTTTGTAATGGCTCAGGAATAAGGACACAATTACCTCGCATAATGATACCATTATGTAAAGAGTATTCAGCATTTCTCGTTTTGGATGATTGCAATTCTGTATACAGTTTACTGATCATTTCATCTTTGGCCGTTCCCTTTGAAGCTCTTTAAATGTTACTGTTTTCTTCTGTATTGTACTCAAAAAACAAATAGTGAGCCATTGAGACTGTATGGTTCATCTACTACATCAGGATTTTATACCTGAAGTAGTGCTCGCAATAAATAATTTTCTGTCTGATGTTCTTTCCCTGTTCGATGTTGAATTGTGTACTGTAACTGCTGTAAAAACAGTGCATATCTGGTCAAGCAAACTGCTGAAATTTCTGGCAATGCTTTGCATGGATTAATAACGACCGATTATCTGTTACTAGCGTAAACTGTCTCTCAAATAAATATTGGTGAAACTTCTTTGCAGTCCAGTAGATCACAATGGTTTTTTTGTCTAAATAACTGTAATTTTGCTCTACATTATTTAGTACCCTTGAAATAAAAGCAATTGGCTTTAAGTCTTCATTTATTTTATGTGATAAAATAGCGCCTAGGCTATAAGGGCTAGCATCTGTTTCAAGCACTAATGATAGTGAAGGCGAGTATGTCACTAGGACTTAGTCACTTGCTATTGCTTCTTTCACTACTTCAAATGCTTGCTTGCACTGTAATGTCCAAAGAAACTTTACATATTTTTGTAGAAATCTGTAGAAATGTTTTAAAATGGATACTGAATTTAGAAAAAATTTTATGTAATACATTGCTAATCCCAAAAATTATCACAATTCGACTATGTTTTGAAGTTCAGGAGCACTAACTATGGCTTGAACCTTCTCCTTATCTTTTTGGAGGCCTTTCTCTGAAATTTTATGGCCGAGATACCAAATATGCCAGGAAAAAAAATTGCATTTGTCCTTGTTTAAATGAATATCAAACTATTGAAGATGTTGGAGACAAGTAGTGAGATTATCATGCCACTCTTGTTTGGTTTTTCCATATATCAAGATATAAAAATAAGCAATGCATCCCTGGACTCCATTTAAAATCAGTGCCATTACTGAATGGAAAATACTCGACGCTGTGGCTAGTCCAAAGAATAGGCGCGTTGCTAGATAGGTGCCTTTATGTGTACTAAGTGCCACAATTTTCAAACTTTCTTCATCCAAAGCTATATGAAGATATGCTTTATAGAAATCTAGTAAGCAAAAATATGTACTGTCATATACCTTCTGAAATAGTCCATCCACTTGTGGGATTGGATAATGTGCTGATTTCAGCTGACTGTTAACTGTAATTTTGTAATCAGCACAAATTCAAATTAATCCATTCACTTTTGGTACGATTACAATAGGTGTCCCCCACCGCCCCCGCTTCTCCAACAATTCAAGTTCTGCCTCCACCTGTGGAAGTAAAGTGTATGGCACTGGTCATGAGGGACAATACACTGGTGATGCACCTTCTTTTATCTTTAAAACACATGTATCATCTAGAATTTTCTCCACACGCATTTTAAAAACATCGGTGAATTTTTTCTGAATTGGCTCACTAGTATTAGTATGTCGGATAACGAACTCATAATCATCGTCATTTGATTTAGGTAATTTTATAATTTCAAGTTCACAAATCCAAATTCGGCCCAAAATGAATGAAAAATTTTCCGATACTATGAATAGTATTTCATGTAATGTTCTATTTTGGTATGTCATCAGTATTGACACATATCCTCTAGGAATAATTAATCGTTTATTATATGCGCGAAAACGAATTTGGGGGCATTCTTAATTTCAATGTTATATTGTTATTTGTCAAAATCCATAAGCGATAATATTGTTACAGGGCTATCTGTATCGAGTTCGAACCTTTGTACCCTATTACTTAATTTAACACCAATAAAAATTTTACCCGTGAACTAATTATTTTGATTTAGCGATTAGTTCATTGATTTTTAGTTGACCTGTATTTATTGCAAGTGTGTTGATTGCGAAATTTTCATCAACGGTATCATCATAATAAACCACTTTAATGTCTTTTTTATTTTTTGATTGTATATATCCAGTTTTGTGAAATGCCCATTTTTACCACAACTTGTACATTTTAAATTATTACATATACGACACTGACAAGCAGTATGATTAGACTTACCGCAAGCTAAACATACATCATCTAACCCTAATTTCGAAAGTTTTTCTCAATCATATGAACGGTTTTTTGGCGAGTAACGTTTAGCATTAAAATTACAATCGCGACTGTTATTCCCACATCTTTATGATGTTTGCAATCTATTTCTAGAATAAGAGCGTGAACTTCCTCTAACGTTTAAATTATTCATTCCAGTTTTACTGACTTCATTAACAGACGGTTGAACAGTTTTCACTATTATATTCCTCAACGTTCTGTTTATGCACTGCTTCTAGTGCTAGCGCCGTTTCTAACGTTTTATCTAAAGTCACGTCAGGTTGCATGACCAGATTTTTTTCTTGTATATGATTATTACAAACGCCACGAATAAATTTCGCTTGGAAAATTGAATCGATATGACATTTGCAATTAACGTTCGGACAAACCCAGTCGCAATTTTTTGCTATTACTTTTAGAGTAGAAACGTATGATGTTAACTATTCAAAAATGTTAACAAGTTTATCGTATGGTTTTTCAGAAGGCTTTTGCGGAACCGTTAAAGCAGATAATTGTTTAAATTGTGTTCGTTTTAAACAATCGAATAAGACACTACGTTTGTTTTTTTCTGTTTCCACATTCGTACTGCTACTAGTATCTTTATTTAATCCAATGCCACTCATCGATAAAAATTTTTCCAAACGCTCTTTATAGGAAGAGAAATCTTCCTCTTCAGGATCGAACGCTTCTAATGTAATATTATGACTTACCGCCGCGGGTAATATTTGTGATGGTGTAGACACGGCATCTGCTTCTGTATTACATGATGGTAGGCGCTGTAATATATTTTGAATGGCTTCACTCTGTGTACAATGTACATAGAGATGCCATCAGCTGCATTAACACTTCTTCTTCGGCCATGGCACTATTTGAACTAATCGCTTATGCGAACGATATGAACAAATGTACCGCATTTATTTCAGACGATAACGAAAAATAGAGTTGTTGGATAAATTCTCTTTGTACAATATTTGCATTATAATAAATGTAACAACGTATTGTATTAAAACAAAAAGCGAAATAATTTTCATTGTATAATATTTACATGTAACATTAATTTAAGTCGGTTTATCCTCGTCGCCAATAATTGTTGTGTTTTTAAGAACTGTTCAGAAAATTATTAATAATGTATATTTCATAATTACATTTAGAAATGTACCGTTAATGATACATCGGAAAATTCAGGATCCGGCATAACATTACATAATAACATAGCCTACAAAACATATGTAAACAATCACAGCATATAGACGCTTAACAGAATATAACCCGATTTTGAGTATAAGTTTGCAGCGTTGGTAATAGAACGGAAAAATTTTACGGAGCGATTAGAGCGCAATTAATCGGCCGTGATGAAAATTATTTATGTTTACATTGCGCTCAACCGAATCTAACAGGATTTTAAGTAGGTAGAAGTTAGTAATAATAATATATAGCACTTTGAAACAGCTCAATAAAGAGTATAAGCGACAGATATGCAGGACAAAACTTCAACAGTGGAAGGAACTTATTGCTTGTAGTACTGCCTGGGGCAAACCTTATAAAATAATATTCAAAAAAAAAACACAAACTAATGCAATTCCTGATATAGTTTATCAACAGCAAGTAATCAGTAATGATGTAGGAAAATGTGATGCTTTTCTCAAGCATTTCTTACCTCAAAAAGCTGATATTCCACTTGTTATTTCCCCAATTTCTGAGGCTCAGTGCCCTGTAGTAAACCGAATAACTATAGACAATATCATTAAAAATCTCAATAATAGAAAAACGGCTTCACCTGACAAAATCACAAACAAATTGGTAAAACAACTTAACCTACAACTTGAAGAAATGTTCCTCCTAATCTTCAATAAATGTTTATATTTTCAAGTTTTTCCCAAATGCTGGAAAGCCGCCTTTATTAAACTTCTACCAAAACCGGGAAAGGTACCATCTGACATCACTGCCTACCGCCCAATCTCTTTACTTAGCACTTTAGGTAAGGTCTTTGAGAAAATTGTAAATCAGTTACTTGTAGCTGAGATTGACATGCAAAACCTGTTACACTTTAACCAGTTTGGCTTTCGTTCTGGAAGGTCTGCTGAGGGCGCAGTGTATAAATTAGTTCAAGTAATCAGGAACTTTATAAACTCTGGAAATACTGCGGTGGTGTTTTCCTTCGATATTGCTGGAGCATTTGACAACTGCAAATGGTCCGCAATAATTGACATTATGAAAAAGAACAACATCAACCCATTCCTAGTTAACATGATAATTAGCTACCTTTCTGATAGGGTTGCGCACCTTAACATAAACAACTATAGTAAATTAATGAGTGCATGCTGCGGTGTTCCTCAGGGCTCTGTCCTTGGTCCCAACATATTATATTCTTCTGTGCATCACAAGATTGAAACATATTGTAAATTCTTTAATAGCAGCTGCTCTCTGATATCCTACGCTGATGACCTCTGCCTGGCGTTTGAGGTCACTAACCACTTTGATTATAAGCAAATGTCTTTAATTATAGAATACTTAAATGAAACAGTCAACTGCCTAGGACTATCCTTCTCTGTTTCCAAATGTTCATACTCTGTGTTTGTCAGCAAAGAAGTAATAGAGAAAATTCACGACCTAAAACTTCTCTCTGATCAGGGCGTGCAACACACAAATTTATTGAAATACCTCGGAATTCTCATAGATAGTAAACTTACTTTTCTGCCCCACCTTAAATATATCAAAACCAAATGCGATTCTCTGTTTAGCAGTATCAGTCGACTGCAACATAACTGTTGGGGTTTATGTTACTCTGAACGAATCGTTTTATACAAGGGTTTAATTCAATCCTTATTTGGCTATGGAGCTGCTACTTACGTTAATCATAAGGTGTTGAAAAATGTCAATAGCTATCAGAGAAGGTTTCTCCTCAACATTGCATCTCTTTATAGAACTACATCTACATCCGCAGCTTGTGTTATCACTGGTATATTTCCTATGGATTTATACATTACAGGCAGGGCTATCACAAGCGAGTATCGGATTCGCAAGGATGTTAAATTGCTCACATCTCTGAACCTAATAAATAATAATTTGGCTGAAACTGTTAATTACAACTCCTCTATATTACTTAAAAAGCAAGTTCTACAGACTATAATTGCTGAATGGCAGAGGAGATGGGTTGCTGATCATACTGGAAGGAAAACCTATTATTTTCTCCCTAGTATTTCAGACAGGCTAAGGATGAGTAAAATTAATATCAATTTCTATAGCGCTCAGGTACTTTCTGGGCATGGAAAGTTTGGTGCCTACATGTACAGGTTCCGACTTGTCAGCAGCCCAGGCTGTACCTGCTGTTCTCTTAATATTATTGATGACGTTGATCATTTTCTCTTTGATTGCCCCATGTTTAGTTACTTACGTTCCAAGTTCAATATTATAAAAACTAACCCCACCCCCATTAATAGAACAAATCACTACCCCTTACTTAAGTTTGCTGAGGCGGCTTTGAGGCATAAGTTTCAACTGAGTAATTAAATCATTTCTGTTAAATCCAAACATTTACGAAACCCTATTATTCAGGATTATCTGCTTTCTCTTCACAACTCATCCTAACTTAATTTAACTTAATGTAACTTAATTTAACTTAATGTAATTTTATTTAATTTTATTTAATTAATTGAATTAATTTATTTATAAATTGTAATTCAGTGATAGCCATTAAGTTTTGTTTCATTCAAGTCGTTAATTTCTTTTTGATTAAATATTAGTAGCTTATTATAGTATAGAATTACAATTCTCACGTATGCACTAAATCAAACGTTATCCCAACAACTTTTATTTTCGTACATTACGGCTACTGTATTTTACCTTTCTTATTATTACAGTTAATTTAACTAAGAATGTAATATAGCAATTAAATACTTTAATTTTCTTGGTAATAGTTGGGACTATGTTCTTTATCATCCTGACTAATACCCACAATTTATCTATAAGTACACTTTTGCAAAGGACCTCTCACACACAACTCTTTTTTTTTTTTTTTTTTATTTTTATTTTTCGTTTTCATCCTTTCATTAATCCTAGTTATAATACACACACAGTCCTCTGCACCTTTATACACTTATTTTCTTAATATACGGTTTATTTAAAAAAAAAAAAAAAAAAAAATATATATATTGATATAAATCGATTTTCTTCCTTCTTGGAGATTTTCAGATGAGGATCGATTAAAATATTATCAAAAATATATAAAAAAAAATATATCAAAAACTATTATTGCGGGCGCCAATAGCAAAATTTACCGGTTTGCTATTCCCGGAAAGCTCGGCCTGGCAGAGCTTTAGGCTTTTAATCATAAAAAATAAATATAAAAAAAAACGACTCGCGAAATCCGCCGTTCGATGGCGGTATCTCTCCCGGTGGAGATATCACGGGGTAACCACGTGTCCAATTACGAAACCTATTTTTTATGAAACGCGTTTATTCACATAAAGTTTACAAAAAACACAAAATTCCGAACATTACGATTAAACAAAAAAACGAGATTCTGGTCAAAACTACGGATTATTATAAGCGGAAATTAACGACGACTAGAGTACAAAAGATACACGTGACGGCGTGTTCTTTCGACGACCAATTAAAATAAAACGACCACGACGAATCATTACCGACTCGCGTGTACAACCGAATTGCGTGTACTCCCGTATTGATCTCGTTAACAACTCAATTGAATCTGATTATCGATTTACCGTTTCTCTAGCACGAACGAAGATTTTTCGGTACACGATGGGCTATTCCAAACGATATAGTCGAATCGCTGAAAATTACCCCGTACCTTATCAATTAATACGCACGCCGATTTTTCTAGAACATTCTTATAATTATACGTATTTTAAATCGGCTGCTACCCTGTCTCTTCGGGATTTCACCAATTCTCTCGCGACTCTCGTAGCTACACGCTCCGTACTTATACGTTTCGACGGTAAACGCGACCGCGATTTCCCCCGCGAAGCCAGTTCACCCCCGCAACACAGCCGACAGAACGGCTGCGTCCGGAATAACCAGGCTTCTCGGTCGAAATATCATCTCCGATCGCAATTCACCGTCATTTATGCTGCCCGAGAAAAACCCGAAATGTAAAATGAATTAAATCGAAATTATAATTTCTACCTCGGACAGCATTATCAGAAACCGTATAAAACGTAATTAAAATGCTACAGCTGCCGAATCCGTCTCACTGCCCCACCCTTATTTTCATCCAAAACAGAAGTTTTGGATCATAATTCAGGTGCCAAAATACGAGAGGATTCGGACTAGCCGTTGCTGAGCTACGGAGTCCTGAACAAATCTCCGCCGTTCTATCCCGCACAAGTACGCCACACACCGTGCCTTAAAATTACACAAACGTACACCACATTCCAACACACCACTGGGACCACACCAGGTCATAAACAGAATTAAAACTTCAAGAGCTCAAGGCTCTGAACATTCACAAAAAATTTAAAAAAAAATTCTAACAGCTGAAAGGCAATAACTCAAGTTTAACTTAAATTCCAAAACATTTTTACCCATTCCGAACGACGCGGGACGCACCCCGTCAAAACCAATACGGGACGCACCCGACAGAGACAACAACTAAACAAAATATCGGAATGGGCAAACTTAACATCGGCTTACTGCCGGAACAGGGACTAGAAAAAAACAACAAAACAGTATATTAAATCAGAAAAAAACATCATTAAGTAGAGAAAAAAATATAAAAAAAATATGCAATTCTGTCAAAAGTGATATGCTCCCGCGAGTTCGCTGTACTGAAATCTAGATATAGGAACACTTAGGGATCAACGGTTAAAAAAAAAATTGTTTTCCTAACAGAGAGAGAGGCCCGGCAGACAAAACCGGTACCCCTTTGGAACAACTCCAAAAAAAAAATAAAAAAACATTTCGACAACCCCTGACACATAGCGCGAGCACATGCACTGGGCCACTCGACACCGACAAAACCATAAAACGCGGCCGCGCACCACAGTCATGTCCCACGCGAGCACTTCCCTCCTACCTGGCTTATCCTAACTAATGGCGAATACGACTGGGGCCCTCCTATAGACAACCCCTGAGAGCGACCACCATCTTATTTCATGGGGCGCAAAACCTGTCCCCGCGACGGTACGACCACCAAACTAACAAAATCCATAAACACAACAAAACGACCGTACCGCGCGAGAGACCTTAACTTGGCCTACCTAGTGGCACCTCCAAATATATAAAAAAAATAAAAAAACGGTGGGGCCCCCTACCATCTAAACTGACCGACCATCCCTTCCATCTTCTCCGCAGAGGAATCCATCGTGGTCAACTGGACATCTTGCCAGTCCTCGGCCTTCCATAGGCGCCGGAGCTACCTTGTGTGCCTTCCCAGGGCGCACACCACCCATCTGGGTGGAAAAAGAAGAAGAAGAAACAGGAACACTAATAAATTTAATTGGGAAGAAACACATCAAGATATGGCGACAGCACCTCGAAACTCGCGAAAAGGTAAAAAAAATTAATTTAAATTACTGATAATATTCTGGACCTGGTGTACACAAAAAAAAATCAGATGCACCCCGACCTCCGGATACCGCAAACGATATATACTATTGCACCCGAGGTCGCGCAATCACACTCACACATTGTCCCAGCGCTAACGAGACAACAACAAAATTCTCGAAATCGACCACAACAATAAACAAAATCCAGGTAATATTGGATTATAAAATAAATCGACACTATGTCGAATTACAGAGGCACTAATACACAATACCCTGCACAAACAAAAAAACTAAGAAACATATAACATATAAGAAAAACACAAAACCAGTAGCGGGACTATCTAGGTGGCTCGCGGGACGCCTTTGCGCCTCCGGATTAAAATTTAGGAGAGAACGAAGAATATAGTAATGGAATAAAAAAAATATAAAATTTAGAGGAAGAAGGTACAGGGCTCTACCACTGAGAGAACGGAGTTCCGTGTTCGTCCGCTGCTACAGACTTTTTCTAACATCACGGGTTCCAGAAAAAATGAGGAAAAGAAGGATCGACAAAGAAAATACATATAGCGATGTTAAAAAAACATATCAGCCGCTCTGCGGGAACTCAACATTCACCATCAACTCGCGATCACGGATAGAGATCCCAGTCACGTATCTCCACCATTATATATTCTATTTTTTTTTTTTTTTTTTTTTTTTTTTTTTTTTTAGGTACTCCGCATGACAAGCACGAACGGCTTAATGGCAATCATGTGCCCTTCGGTCGAGTTCAACGGTCTGTGCCGGAATCGGGTTCTTATAGACCCACTCGCCTACTGTGATCGGTGAGAAAAAAAAATCCAACATCACCCCGTGGCTCACCCAAGACTTCCATCGGATGCTATGGCCGTATGCATTATCTGCTACCCACAACACCGACCGCTCGGACCACGGGATATAAAAAAATAAAAACCTACCGGAGTACCAGGTATGCCCTTCTCTCTTACACACCCTATGGCCGCGTCTGCTTTCACAGCGCCCACAGAGTCAACGTGTCGACCGAAGACCCCTCCCGATCCGTCGAATGGACGATCAGATAATAGGATGGAATATTTAGGATAAGAACGAATGGGAAAAGAAGAGGAAAAGTGATCTCGGGAATGTAGGATGGGATTTTAGGAAAGACCAAAACGGAATATTCCGATCGTTGGAATACGACAACAGAAAAATTCGAAGGTTTATGCCCGGCACTGAAAACGCAAGCAAACGAGCCAGAATCTCCGACTTCAGTGATAGAAGCAAACAGAGAGAGAAAAAAAACAAAAAAAAATTAATAAATTCTATCCGGAGCCATAAGTCCGCGAAAACCCGCGAAATACCACAAATATCTTACGAAAAAAACATAAAAAGAAATAAATGTTTGCCACACGACATCATAGCTGGCCTAAAGACATTCTATCTGAACCAACGACAACAAAACAAATTCCATAGCATGAGCTAGCGCCCAATTGCGTCTATAATTTACACATAACTAAATATCATTATATTCATTTTATACTTAGCCAAATTCGTTGCCGTCACAGCAAATGGCTATTATCGTATCTGTAACCGCGACCAGCTGCAACAAATTACATCGCAACGATAATATATTTATTTATTACACCGGTTCTTCATTCTATTCGTAATTTTTTTTTTTTACATTTAATCCTATTCTCACCCACACCTCACGTAAACGCGAGAGCTGGGGACTAGAGTGACAAGAACAAGGGTTAAAAGAAAATCTCAAAGATGTTCAAGCGAAAAAAACAAGTTTTTTTTTTTCCCGAAAAAACTGCAAAAAAAAAAACGAACTCCGAAGCACGCATGCCCAGAGAGAGAAAAAAAAATCAAAAAACCATTCTCAATTTCGAATTTTAATAAAAAAATAAAAAAAATAAATTTTGAAGCGAGGGGTAAATGAGCATGCCCATCAGGTCGAAATTAGAACAGATCGAGCTCACTTCTCGCGAATCGGATGCCTACTGCCTAAAGTATTCCAAAGGTAAACATAAACAAATCATCTCGGGTACTCAGCAGCAACCTCGCTAACACACGACACAAATCTCAATACACGCGCTAACCGCGCTCTATACCAGGTCGGCAACAACAAAACAAGAGAAAAAAATTTTAAATAACTAATCAAACAAATAAAATCTCGCAACCTGAAAACACGCGAAAGAATTCTTCTCCGTGTTTCCATGATTCTCGGCCGCCCGGTGTCCGGTCCACCGGTACCAACATAGCGTCCCGGACGGTCGTATCCGTCCGGCGAAAAACCGCAAATCGTCGTAATAACAACATCGCCACTTCGCTTACGCCGGCCGTAGATCGATGACATTACGCAATATGACATCGCCATCATCGGAAACATTCTTCAGCGTGTATGCGTTTTCATGGCGCCTCTCAACTACTTCATACGGGCCTATATACAGAAGCTCCAACTTCTTCATCCGCTTCTTCGATTTACACGACAGCACGTGATTCCGGACGTAAACTCTCTCGCCGACCTGGTATTCGCGTAAATTAGCCGCCTCGTTGTGTCTAGCGCGCCGCCGAAAATTATACTCTTCTATACGTTTTTTCACCGATTCAATAATTTCTTCATGAGTCTCACCGTCGTTCGACACCGGAAAGGATACCACGTCCGATACCGGATCGCGTGCGACACCACCAAAAACCACTTCACTCGGCACGCGACCAGTCACCGGACTCGGTAGACTATTCATGCAGGCCTCGATCCCCTTAATGTGTCCTAGCCAATCAGTATGACGTCGATGGCATAAGCCTCTGATCATTTTTCCGAGCTCTAAGTTAACACGCTCCGTCGGATTGTTTTTCGGACAATACGCGGCTATGTGCCGCACCTCAACTCCGAGCTCATCGAAATACGTGCTCCACCTATGACTCCTAAAAACAGTCGCATTGTCCGAAACTATCGCTTTCATTTTCCCAACAGTCCTGACAAAATCGCTTACCTTTTGTAACAAATTCCGCGCACACAACTTCCTCATCGGATATAACCGCACATATTTTGAGAAGACGTCATACATTACAAAAATCTGGCTCATCCCTTTTATAATCGGCAAAGGGCCGAAAGCATCAACGGTGACAACATCAAGGGGACCCTTCGGGGAGTACGACATTAAAGCACCAACCGAAGATTGCGTAAAAGGCTTCGACGTCTTACATAATTCGCATCGACGAATCACCTCATTAATCGACCGCCGCATACGCGGGAAATAGCAGTTTCGCGAAATTAGCAAGTGCGTTCGCCACTGGCCCGGATGTCCAAATCTCGTATGGAACATCCATACCACCTCTTCCACATATATACTCGGCACACACACTTTCCATCTCTCCCCTGGACCTCTGCGGAAAAACAACAAATTTCGAAAAATAACATAAAATTTTCTCAACTTTTCCGACGAGTCCAGCTCGCGGAAAACATGACACCATGTCTCGTCTTCCTTTTGGTCGTTAGCCAAATTACAAAAGAGTTCTCGAAAACCTTCCGACGACTTACTACTGACGAATGCGATCATCGCACAATTCTTCCTCCACTCGTCTGTCGGCCCTAAATTTCTCGTCAACATGTCGGCCACGACGTTCTCTTTTCCCGGCAGATGCCGCACGTGTAAATCAAAATTCTGCAGGAATAACATCCACCTGGTCAACCTATCGTTTCTCCACTTAGAGTCATACAAAAATTTCAGGCTTATGTGATCGGTCAAAATGACAACAGGAAAGCCTTCCACAATAATCCGCATCTTCTTTAAACAGAACACTACACCCAATAATTCCTTCTCCGTCGTAAAATAATTCCGCTCGGCCCCGGTTAAGACACGACTGACAAACATCACGGGTTTCGGGTTCCCCTCGTCATCGAATTGAGACAAGGATCCCCCTATCGCCCTATCGGAAGCATCCGAACAAACGACAAACTCCTTACTATAATCCGGGACCTGGAGCCGGACATGTGCCGCAAAGGCGTCTTTGAACCGGACGAAAGCCGTCTCATGCTCATTCCTCCAAACAAACGGTGATCGACGCGCAACCAAATCCGAAACCGGCTGGATGATATCCGCGTACGATCGAATAAACTTACGGTAAAAATTACAGAGGCCCAGGAACGACATCACTTGCTCACGATTCACTGGCCGCGGAAAATTACGAATCTTCTCGACCTTCTCTGGCTGCATTGAAATGCCCGACGCCGAGAGTCGATAACCAACAAAATCAACCTCTTTCTTCCCGAAAACCGATTTCTTCAGATTCACCGTCATACCGGCGTCTCTCAACGAACCCAAAACAATCGACAAGTGCCCTAAATGCTCCTCCTCCGAGCGAGACAAAATCACCAAATCATCAACGTACGCTAACACAAACTCGGAACACGCCGGCAACAAAACAAAATCCAAAGCACGCACAAACGCGCTCGTACTAATCTTTAATCCGAAAGGAACGACATTGAACTCGAAACAGCGACCATCGAAAACAAAAGCGGTATACTTGCGAGAGTCCGCGTGAAGCGGGACCTGCATAAAACTCGCTACAAGATCGAGACTCGAAAGACATTTGAAATCGGAATATTTATATAATAGGTCGTCAATCGGAGGAGGCAAATTATTTTCCGCTACGATAATTTTGTTGATGTCTCGGGCATCCAAACACAACCGAACACTACCATCCTTTTTGAAAACCGGCACCAGAGGCGAGACGTACGGTGAAGAAGAGTGGCTAATGAGACCAAGCTTCATCATACGCTCGACCTCGCGACCGACGGCCTCTCTACGGGAAAACGGTATCGGGTAGTTACGCATTCGCCGGTAAATATCGTGTTCCCGGACGGCAATTTTATACACATACCGGTTGCACAATCCCGGAGCATCAGAAAATACGCCCGAAATCTCGCGAAGACAAATACCTAATTTACCTTTAAAATCGTCCGAAAAATCGGAATTAGCAACACAACCCGAAAAATAATCTTCAGAAACCGAATTCGATAGAAAAAAATTTCGAACGACAAACACAGGACCAATTTCTTCATCTGAATCATCGTCGCATACCTCTAGACTACTCCACCCTTCCGAGACATCAACAAAACGGACTTCCTGACTACCATTCATTGAAACCAAAGTGAGAAATAAACGATCGAAATCGAGAGACGCCCGGTATTTTTCCAAAAAGTCAACACCAATGATCACCGAAACATTCAAACCATTCACTACGATAAAATTGCACACATATTCCACATCCATAACATACAGAGTCAGGCATACTTGCAAACGCACTGCTTTTTTGGCCTTACCACACGCACCCAAAATTCTGATTTGGCTGGCGGGCAGCATCGGAAAAGAGTCTTTACCCCTCTCGCACTCGATTTCACTCCAGGTTTCCGCACTCAAAGCAGAAATCTCTGAACCAGTGTCCACAATCGCCTTGAAATCCCTTCCGCCTACGGAAATAAAAATATGCGGAATTACGCTCGGCTTTACTCGTGATAATTTCTCTTTTTCCCTCTTTCCAAAAACCTCGTCGCAACTCGACGAACGATGACAAAAATTGATATTCCTAATTGTGTCCGCCGGCAAAACAACTTTCGACTGACTCGGTTGGACGGCATACCGATTCAGTCTCGACGAAAAAACGTTCTTATTAACTCGTCCAGCCTCTGGACTCCAGCGCGACTCAAACAACAGTAGAAGACTCTTCCCTCGTCGTACAACCGGTCATTACACCGAGGCAGCAACTCTTCTGAACCATCTCTATTCACGGCGACGGGTGGCACAACAAATTCATTAAAAATATCTAAAAATTCCACCCGCTCGCTACACATCGATCTCAGTTTCTGATTAAATGCCTTAACGTCACTCCAATGTCCGGACAGGACCTGACGTTCTTTGATCGGTAACGCCGGGACTACAACTACTTTCTCAGCTCCTCTCCTCATCAGCAACTCCAATAACTGTTCGTATTCTCGGCACATTTGCTCAACAGAGGTTCGCCACTTTAAATCGGTCATACCGACCATCAACACAACCCTCGGCTTCACTTTTGTTGTCGATCTCACTAGGTCCCGGTAAATCTGTCCGATGGTTCGATATCGATAGCAGTACCCAATGTACTGCCGTCCCGGCCCTCTCGTCTCTCTCTCCTCTCGGTGTAATGCTAGTTGGAACAACGGTCCCTCTCCGATGCACTGATGCCCTTCTACCATTGGCGCGTGTGGATTGAAACTATCCCGGTTGGTGCCCCCATTTTGACGGGAATAATTTCCCGGTGCTCTTCCGGTGTCTTGCGTCCGAGTATACGAGGGAGCAACACGCATATTGTTCACTTGTTTGTGCCAACCACTATTCGCATGATCATTCGAAACATCACCTGCTAAGCAACCCTGACGAGAAATCGTACGTATATTCTCATATAGCTCCCTGGCCGTAGCGCTCTTCATTACTAAAAGCAATTTCTGCATTTCCCTGGAGTATTTCCGGATCATCAACTGGATGAATTCCGCATCTCCTATCGGTGGATCGAGGTATTTCACGCGATTCATCCAGTGAATCAGATACACCTCGGCGTTCTGCTCTCCTCTGCACTTATCTTCCGGGGAATACAGTTTCCGCCTTACCTCTAACTGGTCCCTTTCACTCCAGAAATTCTCCACCATCTCATGTTTAACCTGTTCCCACGAACTACATTCCTT
Source organism: Icerya purchasi (assembly GCA_039619475.1). Classification (NCBI taxonomy): domain Eukaryota; kingdom Metazoa; phylum Arthropoda; class Insecta; order Hemiptera; family Monophlebidae; genus Icerya; species Icerya purchasi. Next base: position 271,528,729 of record CM077115.1, on the reverse strand, counting down.
TAAAAATACACGCGCCCATTCGGCGGGACCGCCATCCATCCTACTCAGCAACAACTCCAACTTCTCTTTCACTCCTACCATACCATACATCCTAATTCTATTCTCTACGTTCTCGATAAATTCCACTACGCTGATAGGCGGATGCTTTCCCCCGAATCCTCTCACCTCGATCTCTATACCAGGGATTCTCGTTGCTATAGGTCCGTGGTTGGCACGCGTACTCACGCTTGCGCACTGCTCCTCGACAATTCTCACGCGTTCTCCTAGTTGTTGGGCATTCGATTCGACTTTCTCTTTGATTTTTTCGCTGCTCTGCTGCATTTCTTCGCGTATCTCTTCCACCGACGTTTTTATGGTGGTACTTATTCTCTCGACCTGTTCCTCATTCGCCTCCACTCGACCCTGCATCTGCTTTATCGAGGACCCGATACCATCCTCTACGCTTTTTAATTCATTGGTCATCCGTTTCTCGACTTTGACGAGTTTTTCGTCTAGAGTCTGGTTCAGCTCTTTTTTTAGACTGAGTTTATGTTTTTCAAATTTTTCGTTTAACTTGTTGTCCATTAAATCTAGTTTTTGATTCAATGTTGCGTTATTTTCCTCTAATTTATTATGTAGATATTTTATGTTGTAGTCTAGTTTTTCATTTAAGTTTTTATTATTTTCTTCGATCTTGTTATTATATTGATTTAGTTCCTCTTTTAGTTCTTCTTTTAGGCTTTTGTTGTCTTCTTTTAGTTCTTGTTTTAGGCTTTTGTTATCTTCTTTATTTTGTTGTGCCAGGCTAATCATCAATTTCTTTAACTCGTCAAAAGGCGCCTGCGCGAAAGACGGTCCGGGTTCCTCAAAAGCTCGATGCGTGGGGCTAGGCAGGGTATATCCCTCCGGTCCCGTCTCCGAGAGACGGTCCTGGATCTCATCCAGCTCATCCTCCTCGCTTAAATTATCGGGAATGGGCTCCACCTCCCGATAATTCCCTCTCGTCGTTCTCACTCTATTTAAGTCCCCGCTCTCCATTCTATAAACAGGGCCGCAGTTCGAAACTTAACCTATTTGGCCTATCTACCGAGGAGAAAAAAAATATATAATAATAATAAAATATGCCGAAAGAAAAAAATTTTAACCGACTTTAATGCCGTACAAAATATGCAACTGATAAAAAAAACTATAAAATATAAAGCAGGCCGAGGGGAGATGTTAAAAGTAAACGCTTATCTGTTTGCTTGGCAGTTTCCCCTTCGTCCTCTGCTCCTTCCAGGTAACGTCCTTCTGACTATTCGGTGTCCCTGTTCGGGCGCCAGTTGATATAAATCGATTTTCTTCCTTCTTGGAGATTTTCAGATGAGGATCGATTAAAATATTATCAAAAATATATAAAAAAAAATATATCAAAAACTATTATTGCGGGCGCCAATAGCAAAATTTACCGGTTTGCTATTCCTGGAAAGCTCGGCCTGGCAGAGCTTTAGGCTTTTAATCATAAAAAATAAATATAAAAAAAAACGACTCGCGAAATCCGCCGTTCGATGGCGGTATCTCTCCCGGTGGAGATATCACGGGGTAACCACGTGTCCAATTACGAAACCTATTTTTTATGAAACGCGTTTATTCACATAAAGTTTACAAAAAACACAAAATTCCGAACATTACGATTAAACAAAAAAACGAGATTCTGGTCAAAACTACGGATTATTATAAGCGGAAATTAACGACGACTAGAGTACAAAAGATACACGTGACGGCGTGTTCTTTCGACGACCAATTAAAATAAAACGACCACGACGAATCATTACCGACTCGCGTGTACAACCGAATTGCGTGTACTCCCGTATTGATCTCGTTAACAACTCAATTGAATCTGATTATCGATTTACCGTTTCTCTAGCACGAACGAAGATTTTTCGGTACACGATGGGCTATTCCAAACGATATAGTCGAATCGCTGAAAATTACCCCGTACCTTATCAATTAATACGCACGCCGATTTTTCTAGAACATTCTTATAATTATACGTATTTTAAATCGGCTGCTACCCTGTCTCTTCGGGATTTCACCAATTCTCTCGCGACTCTCGTAGCTACACGCTCCGTACTTATACGTTTCGACGGTAAACGCGACCGCGATTTCCCCCGCGAAGCCAGTTCACCCCCGCAACACAGCCGACAGAACGGCTGCGTCCGGAATAACCAGGCTTCTCGGTCGAAATATCATCTCCGATCGCAATTCACCGTCATTTATGCTGCCCGAGAAAAACCCGAAATGTAAAATGAATTAAATCGAAATTATAATTTCTACCTCGGACAGCATTATCAGAAACCGTATAAAACGTAATTAAAATGCTACAGCTGCCGAATCCGTCTCAATATATATACTAATTATCGCAGTTTCTAAAACAAAACATATTTCGAATTTTGCATTAAGAAGTGTGTACATCTGTTTTTTTAAAAGTCTCAAAAGTTACAGAGGTTAAATACTAAGTATTGTTTATGTAAATCAAATAATAATATAAGTTATAATTTCATTGATTCTTCTAATGAAATTTTAACCATACTCTACTTATCGTAAATATTTCCTCGTTTTTCTATTTATTATACCCAAGGTTTATTCGTTTTTTGCTAACCATTAAATGTACCGAAATTCAGAATAAGTTTATTTTTTTTCAATTTTTGACAAAAGAAAAGAAGATTAAAATTTTCATGAATTCCATAGAAACCATTGTTTTTTATTTGTTTTCATTGTAGTTTGTTGAAATATTTCAAATGCAATAATTGTCTGTAAGGCTTTAGTGTGCTATTCATAAATAAACATATTTTATAATAGTACATATGTATATGTTTATAAAAATATTTTTGAACTCCCTCCCCTCCACTTAAATTTTAGTATAGATATGGCCCTGCTTACATTCATTTATAATCTTAACCATTCGCTTTATTTTTGCCATTCTTTTCCAAACACAGACATTAAAACACTTCACCACATCCTTTCCTCAATAAAATTTATATACTACAAGCAGGGGTAGATCTAGAAGGCTCTGGGGGGGAGATTATATAATTATGTAAAATCTTTTATGGTAAGCAATATATTTGAGAAATACCCCTTGTTTCATAAAGAAAATCAAATAGCGACCTTTATAGAAATTTAAAAATGTTTTAAAAATAGATAATTATTACAATTTTTAATTTAACTTTTGTCTTATATTTAGGGGTGAAAAATAAAACCAAATTATAAAATTCTAACTAAATTGGTAGTTTAGAAATAGTAAGAAAGATTGTATTTTTGTTAGACTTTATTTCTTTTTTATTTTTGTTAATAATCTAATCCAAATTCTTTGTTCATGAGCAAGTAAAAAAAATATATATATTTCTCATTGAACTATTTTCATTTATATTACAAAATAAAAATTAAAAGTAAATAAAAATCAAAGATCGGCGACAGTTGTGAATAAAATAGAATAAAAAAGGAACATTAATAGTTTTACTAGAAAATGGTACTAAGTATTAGTTATAATTAAATCTATAGGTAAAATTGATACAAATCTTTTATAGCATAAATGAAGTTTTTCAGTTATAACAAATTTTTTCATATAAGCTTTGGTTCTTTGGGGGGGGGATCCCCTATCTCCCTCCACTGTGGATCCGCCACTGCTATAAGGAAATATAAAAAAAATAAACAATATCTTTGAATTCCAAAATTTTGTTACATCACCTTCAGTTTGTCTATTGGTATTCTATTTTCTATAGAATGTTTCTGCTTAATTATGTGTTTATATAAAATAAATTTATTCTTAAACGTCGCAAAACATACTGCACAAGTAAAAAAATTTTCCATTTTTCAGAATTTATTTATGCAAAACAACAATATACAATAAAATTTTTTAGTGTCAATTTATAACTACTGTTGGTATATCAAATTTCACTCAATTTTTTTACTACTTTTATGTGCGAGGAACTGTATTTCTAGGCTTAAAATACTTTGAGCAATTAAATTGAAAAACAAATTATTTTTGAATATAATGAACAAATAAAAAAAATCAAAGATTAAACTCCATCAAACAATGGTTTAATAATAAATTTTCCATTGCAAATTACTTTGTATTTCAATGTGTAGGCATTTTTATTTTAAACTGTATTACATTACAAATATAGGATTTATGTATCATATTTTCACATTTCTTTTCATAATATAATTTTTTATCTTTGTAATAAAGAAAACATTAATTGCCGACTGATGGCGCTGTAATCGCTCAGTAAAAAATTTTCTATTCAATTACCAATGCTGCAAACTTATACTCAAATTTGGGTTACATTCTGGTAAGCCATATAGACAAAATGAATCAGTGTGTCCACTACACAATGTTATTTATTAGTACTACCTTATCAAGATACAGTAGCAATCATAACAATTCTTGTCACTTTTTTTCCCCTAATCCAAAAAGAATGTATGCATATATTTGAACGTAGATGAAAACAATAATGAATATAAATGAAAAAAAAAAACTAAATTATTTACTTAATATGAAATAAAATGTAATGTAACTCTATACAACTCAGTTTTGAAGTTACACTTAAACTTATATATATATCTGATTCTCTTTCTTCTCTTTTCCTCAGTTCTTGGGCTGATATCCATATTGGCGAACTCAATTAATTAATAATAATAAAAAAAAAATGTTTTGTTTCTGTGGTTCCCATTTATATGCTCGTTACTGATTTTATTTTTTCAAAATATTTTCACTAGTTGTGATTTTTTTATTTTTGCATTTTTCCACTTCCATTTCATGTCTCTTTTCCCTTTTTTTACCAATTCACTTAATATCTTTATTTCATTTTATTTTGTTATAGTCCTTAGGACTCTTATTTATACCTATAACAGATTCTATTTTGGTCTATTTTTATAAAATCTAATAGTAAAAATGAGAAATTGATTATTTTATTAAATTTGGGAACAAGAGCAGGTACAGGAGATTTTAATAAGCAAAATAAAATTATAATTGGAGATGTTTATAAATTTTTTCAAAAGTTAGCTGAAAAACCAAATATTACTGAACACTAATTTCAATGAATATTCATCATTGTTTCTTTAATCCCCACTTCAGTTCTGAAATATTGGTAGAGTTATTCCAATACAACCTATTCTTCAAAAAGCTCCACAAAAAATAATCACAACAATTTAGATCCGAGCTATACAGCGACCATGACCAGCCCGCATTAAACATTGTAGGAAATAATCGATTAGAAATAACCCTATCTTTAAAAGTTTTAGCATTAATGTTTTGTCGGATGTGTGTGGTTTGGCACAATCCTGCTGAAATATCACATTTTTTAACATTTTGCGTGTTTTTAACTGTGTTAAAAAACATCTTCTAGCATGGTGGCTGTATATGGTGTACCTGTCCTTGGTTACCGTTTCTTCCAGTAAATACGGCCTTATTAGTCCATGCACATTTAGCGTCACCCAGATGGTATATTTCTCTGGATGCAATGGCTTCTCTTTAATCATCAAGATTTTTTTTTTATTTACAATTCCATTTAGCCAAAAATGTGCTTCACCTGAAAACCAAATGTTGTTGAAGAAGTTTATGTTGTTCAATTCTGCCATTAAGTAAACTTTAACCGCCTTTCTCTGTTGAATTCAAATAGACATTGCATAACCTGAATCTTCTAGGGAAAAAGTCGAATATCTTTATGTTTTTACAGTATGTTTTCGAGACGCCGAATTATTGTGCTAAAGGCGTGATGGAAGTATGGAGCGAGGCTTTCAACAACTACTCTGCTTTCGTCACTTTATCTTGCATGTGCACCATTTGTTGGCGTCCCACCTTACCTTGACGATTATCATATAGATTGCCCGTTTCAATGAGTTATTTTTTACAAGACGATTAATAACACTACAAGTAGACTTTTTCCAATATTCACATTTAAATTTATTCATGAAATTTTGTTGAACTGTCACAACACTTATTATTTGAAAGAACTGAGAAACTATCAGTGGAATACATTTTAACAATAGTACACAATAGAATGACAAAACTGAATACTGTTTTAATCAAATAGCCCTTTTTATGCAATCAGTGTTGCCAAAATAATAGTGTTATATGTAGTTTTGGATTTTTTACAATTTCATGTAAACAGAGCGTTATTTCTGAATGACCATGTATATATATATATATTTTTTTTTGTGATAGATTCGGCCGCCATGACTTTTGATTTCTCACACTGTTTGAATTAAAAAGTGATAATGATTATTTTTTCCAAATTCTAAATTCCATATTTCTCTGTATTTTGACAATTTCCCAGGCTTATGTGAATTCGATGATCAGTGTACCACTCCTCGCTGTTGCAACAGCGTCTCTGCTTCATGCTGTAAGGCACTTTTAACTGTTTCTCGCTAGGAGGCACGTTTTTTATTGCTACTCTTTAGCCGTTTTGCGCGTCTTTTATTTAATTAATTTGTTAATTAACAAATTCATTCATTTCAATTTATAAAAAAAATTTATTTCATGAATAAACAGTTTTCTGTTCTTGGTTAAAAATTTTGTTTCATTGTTGGACACATTTTTTATGATATCTCTGCCGCGCAGAGACTATTCTACTTTTTGTTACCTTATTAAAAGGCCTAAAGCTCTGTTTAGCTGAGCTACTAGTTGTGATACACCAGAGTATCGCTGGCGCCCGATTCACATATTTAATTTTTTTGTTTCAATACATTTATTTTTATTTGTCTTTTTTTTTATTGCAGGGACTTAGTCAGTCACAAGTGGCTCCCGAAACAGGGACTTGTGAAGAATATTAGTTCTTTACAATATATATATATATATATATATATATATATATACATTAAAATGACTCTTTCTTGTTTCATTTAATGTTGAGCAAGTAGTGTATAAATACCAATTCTAAAACATTTTGACATCACACTCTAAAGCTGGGTACACATGCTGAAACTAACCTATTTATTTTATCAGGAGGCAAAAAGTTACATAATTTACAGTGTCACAACTCAGCAACTAACCCAAGTTTCCCCAAATTTCACCCAAAATTCCTCCAAATTTTCTGCTGTGCAGTTCTCTGTATTTCTGATAATTCAAAGCGTTTAAAAATTAACCCAAGTATAATATTTAAAGCCAGAAACTAACCAAAGCTCCCCATTCATCCTCTTTTACCATTTTCACATGTTTTTTTTTTATTTTTCGGAGTGTAAGTATTAAAAATTAACCTAAGTATATCTTTCATTTTTTACACTTCCAAAAATGCTTCCAAGTATACTGTAACTGCCACAAAAACGCATCAGCCAATCTCTCACTCACTTTACTCTCTGTAGAGTCCCTATCGTTCATAATAACTTTTTTCAGAGCCTAAGTATATTTTTTTCACAAAAATATTTTCAAAATATGTGGAGCCATCTATGATCATTCTTCATCATTATAGAGAAAAGGTGTAGAAATGTATTGGTATAGTATTGCTACAGTGTATGTGTAGGTGTTTTTTTTTGGTGAGGCTCGTCAACTAGGGACCTCACCCAGAAATAAGTATGTGTAGGTGTCAGTTCGTATAAAATATATGAAGCACTAATACAAAACAACCTTTGAACTGCAATAACCAGTAAATGTCAGGGATAGCATGTAAGTATTCTGTTATAGCAGAACTTTTACATTGGAGACAGTCATGAACATCCATTAATATCCGCAAATACCCATTAAATAATTATTAACATTATGAAAAAATATTTTAAAACCATCAGAATAATATAGATAGATACCAGAATATATATTTACACATTTGATGTGTGTTTTAAAAATGGATCGCAAAGATGCTGTTTGGCTAATGAAGGAAACTAGCAAAAGCAGAGTTTGTGTGAGGTCGGTTAATGCCCATTTATGATGGTCATAGTGTACATGAACAAATTTTTAGAACTGTAGAAAATGAAAAATATACTTAGGCTAATTTTGAATACTTATACTCAGAAAAATAAAAATAAAAAAAAAACAAAAAAAAAACATGTGCAAATAGTAAAAGAGGATGAATGGGGACTCTAATTTTGGAATTTTTATACTTCAGCTTCAAATTTTGAAAAAATGTGGTAGCAGTGGTTAGGAAGATCGAGTGAAGGCTTAGGTTAGTTTCTGGCTTTAAATATTATACTTAGGTTAATTTTTAAACGCTTTGAATTATTGGAAATGCAGAGAACCACATAGCAGGAAATTTGGAGGAATTTTGGGTGAAATTTGGGGAAACTTGGGTTAGTTTCTGAGCGTTGACACTATAAATTTTTTGATTCCTGATAAAATAAATAGGTTAGTTTCAGCATTTGAACACAGCTTTAGGGCGTGACGTTAGAATGTTTTAGAATTGGTATTTATACACTACTTGAACATTAGGCTATTTTTAAAAATATTTCTGGAAAATCACTATAAGAACAATAACAACACTCGCTACTGGCACTAGAATTAGTGTCTTTTGCAAAGATTAAACTAACAAATTTACTAATCGATTAGACTGTTAAAAAAAAACATGGAAACAAAAAAAAAATCACTCAATAAGAATAAAATATAGTTGAGTAATTTGTTTTGTATACGAGGTATCAATAGTTTATATTAAAAAAAGCAGTATATTTCCAATTCACGGCCGCTTTTTTTAACATTAAAAGACATGTTAAAAGCACTTCGCAAATGCACAATAAAATAAAGATGAAATTTTTACAGCTAATTGTGATTGAGGAAAAAAAAAAAAGATTTAATCAGTAGCGTAGGGTCAATTATGAAACAGGGGTGACTACTTTTTTTTAAAACCAAAAAGATATTTCAGTATTGCATCATCTGGAAATCTTATTTTGGTACTGTAATGGAAGCTGTTATAAAATAAAATTTATATTTATAGTAATGAATGCGTAATTAAAAATAACCTCTTGTCAATAGCAAATTAAATAAACTTACGTTTCTGGTATGGATAACAATGTTTATTCAAGAATAACTTATAAGTTTAATTCTGTACGAAATTATCAAAACAAAACATTACCGCTAGAATGACACTTTTATTGACTTTCTAGTTTGCTAAAATCAAACAGTTCACATTGCTGATCAGTGTAAAGAAATAATCCCGCAGAAAAACCAATGTTAATGTTTTCAATTACTGCTGGAAATGCAATTAAATAATGAGAGACAGAAACAAAGTATAAAATTGAATTCTATGTTGCGTTTTTAAATTAAAGGCATTGCTTTAATGAGAAATAATCAAAAATGATCGTATCACTTGCTAAAATTATACTAGTACGCCGTAATTATCGATGAGAGTGACAACACTGATCCAAAGCAATCACACAGAACGCGGATGAATCAGGATTCAGAAAACTTCAGAAAGCGCGGCGTTCTAGTTGAATTTACTGTTGCATACACGTGACCGAAGCGTATACTTTCACTACACACACACATACACAATTTGATGCCGAAACAACGTGGATTCAGGCGATCTGTTAGAGGACACACGTAGTTTACCTTAAAAAAGTATTTTTATGAGTATGCTCCACTGGTGTAGCAATGCGCTACCGTTACCATAACAACAGCTGTGATTGAATCCAGTTTATTATAGCTTTGTCGGGCCATAGTAAGCAAAAAATATGATGCACGACCGTTCACAAATCTATATTGTCATCCCACTGCAAAACATGTAAAAATTTGTTCACATATCTTCTTATCGATTTTAAATCGTAACAGAGCAAAATTGAAATCCACTGAATTCAATAAATATAAAATGAATTTGTCTATTAATAAAGATACAGAAATATATTTTCAATGAAAATAAGTTAAAAAATAAACTGGCAGGTCAGTTTTTTTTTGCTAGAATGAAAAAAGGGGAACAAGCTGACCTAGATAGTTGAGAAAGAACATACCATGGCCGTAGGCGGGTGGAGTCCAGCCCCTCGAAATGTTTTGGATTTTTTTTTTATTAAGAAAGAAATTACATATGATATTAACGAAAAACAAATAAAAAAATGAATAAAATTTTAAAAAAATTTGCTACACAAATTGAAACAAATTTGACTGCTTGTTATTCGGTTTCGGTTATTTTTATCCAGCTATTCAACTCGATGCAGTGACCAGTTCCTAAAAGTACAGTAGGCATTTCAAAAAAAAAAAAAAAAAAAAAAAAACGAAGGCAGAATTTTTATCATGTTCCAACATGATCTTATGAGTTTTGAGACTGAATGGAAGTTTCAAGTTACGGTTATTTGATAGATTCGCTGCAACTCGCTCGCAACAAATAGTATCGAGTACTGACTAGCGATGCTAATGGGAAAAAAAAAAACCTTGAGGGAAAAAAAAAAAATGGTCTGCATAAGGTTGTTGAAAACTAAGTGTGTATAGCTGGTTTTTTTTTTCTTTTCCTTTTTATTGTAAATAACAGAAAATAAAGAAGAGGACGTTTTACCAATCGGTTTTTCTGCACTCTTCTTAACTTCCTATTTTTAACTCATTTTCTCATTTATTAATTATGTTTACGCAAAGTGCAGAGGAGACTTTTTTGTTTCATTATTGTACATAGTTTATAGTATTTCGAGTATTGTTTCTGCCTTTGAACCAGTTTCCAAATTCATTGCTTATCTTGAATTTACTTCGCACTTGTTTAAATGCTGAAGATTCTAAGCACACTATGGTCCGCTGTATCTGTTTTAATTTCACATATTTTGTAGTTATCATTGTTTATTACTTTAAATCTTTTAAGGTACGTCTGAAAATCATAAACTGTGTTAGAAAATAATTCGGTACCAAGTCCTTATTTTGTAATCGTCCTTCTATCCTGGGAATTAATTTGTACGTTAGCCGTCCTACTTCATCATTATCATATTGTTCCTGCGATTTTGCTATGTATTTTATTCCAATTTCATTGATTAACTTCTTTTAGTTCTTTTTTGTCAAGATTTTTCATTTTTAATGCTTTTATCTCTTTTGCTTTTCCTAATTGCAGTTCTATGGGTAGAACAGCTGTGGTAACATTAAGAAATTGCTTGTATGCAGATATTACGTTTATTAATATTTTCCTTTGTTCTGATTTTATTTTGTTTCTGTTCTTTTTATTTAATTTAGAGCAGTAAATAACACTTGCATATTCTACTACTGATCGGAATAAGGCTGAATATAGAATCCTTCTCTCCTTAAATTTGAGTCTAAAAGTATTTTTATTTTTGCATTTTATCTAAAATATACTCGATATGACTACTAAAATTAAGATTTTCGTCAATTACTACTCTTAGGTGTTTCATTTCATTCTTGCAGAATAATTTTTCTCCTTCTATTCTTATAATTTCTTATATTTCTTTGTTAATTTTAGATTTACCTATTTTCCTAGTTATCAAAAGTGTATTAGTTTTTTTCTGATTTAAACTTAATCCTAATCTCTTCAGTTCTTGAACAATAATCCTAATTTCATCATTGATATTTGCTGTTTCTTTAATGTGCTTGAGGCCCTGCTATGAGTAGAAGATCATCCGCATAGCTTATTAATTTTATGTTGGTTTTGAGCGCTGCTGCTTTATGTATCTGTGCCATAGCTATGTTGAAAATTATTGAAGAGAGGGCTGATCCTTGGGGTACACTAGCTGTAAGTTTCCGTTCGTATATAACTTGTTCGTTGCTGTAAAATCGTATTATTCTGTTGTTTAAAAAGCTTTTAATTAGGCTGATCAGGCCCGACTGACTTTTGCTTTCTTTTAAACAGTTTAAAATTGACCACCATTGTATCCTGTCAAACGTCCCACTAATGTCAAAGCTTATTAATAGAATTAATTTATGATTTTCATTAACATTATTTCTGTATGTTTCAATTATGTCCATACAGAACCTAATGGCCTGCTCAGTAGATATTTTCCGTATGTATCCAAATTGGTCGTTTTTTTGAATCTCTTTCTCAATTTTGTATCTTATTATTATATTTATAGAAATAATTAAAAAAAAAAAAAAAAAATGTAATATCATTTTATTTAGTGTTACTTATTGCGTATTGTTAGGAATGCCCCCCCCCCCAACGAATTTCTATCCGAAGTCGCGGTCCAAGTGCACCCCACCCACCCGGAAATGAATTCTTGGCTACGGCCTTGAAACATACTAATCGCTTATTTTTAACATTTAAGAAATGAGTTTTTAATTGCTAGTTTAATTTAATTTTTCATATAAAATGATTACCGCATTCATTGCAAGTAAACATTTGCGATCGCTTAATAAAATAATACAATAATGTCTAATATAAAATTTTGTTCTTTTTATAAGTTTTAAGACAAAAATTACAATTCTTTTTTTTTCAAAACTTCAAACTAACAAAAAATGGAATGCCAGAAGTTAAACCATACTCCGTCATCGCATGCAGTAACCGAAAACGAATTCCTACAACTGATTTGATTATTCATAAAAATACATTCTTTTGCTATCTATGGTGTTTGATAAAATATATTGTTCAATGGTTCCTGAACTATCGGTGAGATCATTTTTTTTAATTGTTTCACATTTACTGTTGCATATGCGTATAATTATTTTTATCGTTTCTTTTATCTTTATTGTCAATTTTAATACCGTCTTTACTGTTTCGTTTAACCGCTGTTTCAATTTATCTCCTTCACTTAATTAATTTTCAGTCGTTAAAAGCGTAGTTAATGACACAAAATTATCGAATGAAAATAAATCTTTTCAAAATATAACTTCTCCGTCGTCAACTAATACTTTATCTGCTACTTTTCTAAGAATATTGAAATTAATGATAATTTAACTAATATGTATATTATGTCTGCACAAGCTAACTTGCCTAATTCAAACAATCCCGATAACATAAACGAATATAATATTATATCCGCTTTTCCGAATTATTATGAAGAGCAAATTGTCGTATTAGTCGAAAACCTGGAAAATAAAAATATCGCTAATTTTCATCCTATGTCTTTTGACAAATTGTTTTACAAGAAAGTTACTGGTTTTTCTTCGATTACTCGATCGGGAAAAAATTTAATCAAATTAAATTTTACATTTATCAGAGAAGCCAATCAGTTTTTACCCGTCGATAAACTACATAAAGAGCTTAAGATTCGAGCATATTTATCCCCCAATCTCTACTTTTTTATTTCGATATGATTCGAGACATTCCTTCTGATTTATCTATCGACAAACTTCTGTTAAATTGTTCATCCGAGATACTAAATCTCCAGTATTCGAAGAATACGAAAGCATAGACAATACTTTGACTGTCATTCCCGTTATTGAAATTAAATTTCTGGGCACTGTTCTTTCTGCTTTCATTTATTTTTACGATTCTTATGGCGTAAAGGTTGAGCCAGTGATCCGTAGATCCAAACTATACCGCAACTGCCTTCGCTTTGGTAATTTTAGTTTTTCCTGCAGTAGTAAAACCGTTTGCTCCTTATGCGCTAGTAGTCATTCCTCTTTCGAGTGCACTATTTTATCCAGCAGAACGGTACGCCCTGTTATCATTGTACTTTTTGTAGCAGAAACCATTCGACGCTAGATCCTAATTGTAAAGTTTATAAAGACCAGGTCAAAATTCATAAAATCGTAAATTTGCAAAGTGTTTCTCGCTTTCCGAAGCAAAAGAAATCGGCCAAGGTAAAGTTTTACCGGCATTTCTAACCCGACCAACTTCCCTACCCTTCCGAATTGATCAACCACCACCACAAAGAGGAAACGTCAAAACTGCTCCAATCGTTCTTCTTCCTCTTACATTACAATTCCAGTCCAAAAGCATTACTTCAATTCAAAAACTCAAAATCCTCCCAATAAATATTAGTCGAATCTATCTAATAGTGCTGCCACAAAAGGCTACCGTTTCGATGCTCGTAAGCTTTCTTTAACAATCCCATCTCCCTCTAAAATCAGAAACACCGAATCAATAACGTTTCCCTAGATAACTCTTCCGCTCTTTCTGCTCTAAATGTCCCAACTTCTGCGTTTTTATCTGCTCTCGGGAAATTCGACATTCCCAATTTAGAAGATAAAGTTTTTACTATATGTCAAGTCTTATAGCTAACTAGGTATGTCCTCCTACTCTAAGTTTTCCATTTGTTCAATATTTTCCCATCTTCCTTTCCCCAATTATTCCTTTTAAGATATACAACTTTCAACCCTATTTTCATATTATTAACTGTACTATAATTCCCCTCAGTCACGACACAATTATCGTAGATTCTCATTCCTTTTTTTATATGGTGCTTCCTCCGCGTTGCTTGCTGCCTTTGACTAGGTTAGTTGATAGCATGCGAGGGCTCACATGCAGCGATTTATTTAAACGGTTGGAGCCTTTATCGTATATTTTCACTTTACACTTAGCGTTCCTTCGGTGTTGTTTGCCTCCTTTAACTAGGTTGGTTGATAGCATACGAAAGCCCAGTCGCAATGATTGTTTTGAGCGATAGGAGCTTTTGTTTCCCTTTTATCATTATTTTATTTCCTATTGTTATTCCTTCTTTTCCAAAGTGTTTCGTCGACGTTTCTTGCTTCCTTTAACTAGGTTAGTCGATAGCATAAGACGACTTTCTCTTGCAATGATTTATTTGAGCCGTGAAAGCTAGCTTCTACTTCACCTCATTTTCCTTTTTCAGCATTGCCGTAACTGAGGGGGGGGGGGGGGGGGGGGAATGTCCACCCCAGACAGCTCTTGTGCTTACCCCAGAATTTTTTATTAATGAAAATTGTAAAAAAAAAAAAAAACGAAAAATTGAGCGCATTTGAATTTTTGCTCATTTTGAGAGAGCAACATGTGCCCATTTTCTCAAAGACATTCAATGCGACGCATAGATGCCGCAGCAGCAGCGGTATCGTCAGCGAGTGGCGCATGGTGGAAGATCTGAGAAAAAGGAAGAAGAGGAAAAAGAAAAATGCAAAAAAAATTTGGTTGTCCCAAGTTTTTGATGATTTGTTTCCAATTTTTTATTTGTTATTTAAATTAGTGCTTTCAATAACTCGTTTAGTAGTAGCAAATCGTCTAAACACAAACACTCACATGGAAATTGAGATTCACAGATTATCTCAATATGCTCGAATTTCGCCAAATACAAAATCAATCTCGGTAGAATTTAAATGTTGGAAATGTTTTATTAATTAACCCGTGAGAGGTCGCACAGGGGGGGGGGGAGTTTTCCTTCGAGCGGCTCAATTTTTGTACAATATTTTTCAAACGGCACTCGTGTATCTTTCCATAGTCTATGTAGTTCCCGCTAGAATATGCCAAAAAAGCCTGTTAAATAAGGATTAAAAATTTTTTATCGAAATATTTTTACACGCGGAACTTTTTCTACATAAGAAACGCAATCTACAGGACCATGTTGTGTGAAAATTAGTACAACCAATTTCCAGAAGTGGTCGAAATACGACTATGAATCACCGGTTCGCTTCGATTCTAATGGCTCGTGATTTACTTGGAAATCATCGATTCGCGATTGCGGGTATTCTAAAGAAGAATAAACGTGAAATACCTCCGTTGTTTATCAACAAAAATTAATCAGTGAACAACAACGGTTCAATGTTTTTAATTAGATTTAACATTAGCAAGTTACGTTTGTAGATTAATGAAACGGTTTTAGCGTTATCTTCGATACATTCATGCGGCGATGTTGATGAAAATGACCCGAATAAACCGGGAATTATTTCATTCTACAACGCTGCTAAAAGTGGAATAGACACTGTCGGTGAAAGAAAATTATTCGTAATCGTTGGCTAACGGTAATGCGAGAAATAGCAAGTTTATTAGGGTTTCGAATGTGCATCCTTTTAACAACTTTCATCATTTTAAGTTTTTGCAAAGATTTTCTAGTCCCGTGGCTGTCAAGAATTTATTCTTCTCTACTTATTTGCTTTAACAATTCCATCCTGTTAGATTCCTCAACAGGCTTACATTAAGATCGCGATAATACACAGCCTCTAAAGTTACTTGTAGAATTAAACTCATTTTGTATAAGAAAAAACAAATTCGTAATAGGCAAATTAAATAAAAGAAAAAAAAAGAAAAAACAAATAAAAGAAGAGGCAAATGATTTAATAGTCAATCAGATAACATTCGGAGTAGAGAGAAAAAAATGATTTTAATCGAAAATCGTTGGCAGTGTAAAAACCAGCACTACACATAAATGTACTACTGTTAAAAAAGAAAAAAAAGTCAAGTAAATTTCAGTATTTAAAAATATTTGATTTCTAATGTTTGAGTAAAATTTATTATACGGTTCAGCAATGGGTAAAAAATATAAATAATAAAAATAAAAAGCAAGCAAGTTATTACTTACGTTTAACAAGCAAAAGGAGAAATAAACTTCGGTTGAGGAAATGGTTATAGCGTTCGTTTGGTATATCGCGGTTGTACGAATTAGCAAATATTCTTGGCGAAAATTAATGAAATAATGAATAACAATAAAGAAGGCGGTATATCTGTTTCCTATAATTTGTAATAAAGCAGTTGCGAAATAGATAAGTTAGTGGGATGGTCACGTGCTACAATTAAGAGATAAATTTATCAACAGTGATATAAACTGTTTAAAATCATAATCAAGCTGCTGATAAACCTTTAGAATATTTTAACTTCAATATTTGTTTTATTTTCCTTATTATGAAGTTTTAAAAAAATAACTCTATGTTACATTTAAATTAAATTTAAAATTAAATAATAAAAATAAATATACATATATACGAGTTTTAAGGCTCTGAGAAAATATGTATAAGAAAAGTTTTCAAATGTGCAGCCTAAAGGAGAATATGTAATCGTCAACTAGATCCGTCGGGTTTTTAAAGGTTGATTTATAGCTGTAACGAATTCCTCCGGGTAGAAGTGAAGATTGTAAATATATTTTTATACGAGTTGAATACAGCTTTGTGTGTTATTCGTTATTGGAATATCCCAGATAACTCGCGGATGATAGCCAGCCTTCCCAATTATAATGTTCGATAAATATCATTAAACGCAGCATTTAATCATACGATAAAACATGAGCAAGTAAAAATACTACATCCAACATTCGCGTAAAACATATATCATCAAAACAAATGGACGCATTCCGCCATCATTCCTTCATCACCAATGTTGCCCCACAATGAGCGTAGAAATTACTTATTTACTTAACATGACACAAGTATACATTAATAGCGATCCTTTTTTTAACTCCTGGAAGTAATTGTCAGGCCGGCTATTAGACCACTGCGTGAATCAATAAACAATTGTTTTTTGGTTTTATTTACTTATGTACACGTACTTATTTTACTTATTATAAAAGCGAACTATGAAAAATGAATATAAATAGTAAGGAAATATAGTAAAACTTCTACTAACGGACACTTCTAAGTAGCGGACATTTCCTAATAGCGGACAATTTTAAAATCCCCGGCATTTTCCCACAAGACACAATATAAAAATATTTCCCAATAGCGGACGCGGACACACTTTAATAAGTATGATTTTGGAAATTCGAATTCTGTTAAACGGACAAAGTTTGTCACAAAAAGTTCAATTAGTGCCCCGGATTATTGTTTAATAGAGACGAAGGGGATTGCATGATCTATGTACCGACATAAATCGAATTAGCAGCTGAATTCATGCAACAACAAAATCCATCCGACGATGCATGATGAAGTAGACTACGATGACACAATGATGTTTATGATGGCGAAGAAGATACAACTATTGAAGTTGACTGTGAAACTTTAAATAATGTTCACTCTCGTTAATTGGAAAACTAAAAAAATCGTATTTCATTCATAAAGCTCCGGTGCTGAAAGCTTAAAAATAATGATATCCGAACTGCAACGGATTTCAAATGTGAAAGAAACAAAGTAGTAAAATTACCGATTTTTTTTCATACAAAACTGAAATATGTTCGATACACGCTAGGATTTACTACAGTATGTATTACAAAAAAAATATATATATATTTTGAACATAAGTGATTAAAATTATAGATTATCTTGCGTTCCTAAAAACAAAAAGTGATTTATACTCTATTGCGTGACTTGTTTATCAACTAATCCGGAAATACAAACATAAGTACTGTAGTAGTACTGCACATACATGGATATTTTTATATTATACGAACAAGTGTAAATATGTTCTGTATTTTTTTATATTACGTACTATCTTTTATATTCTTGTTAAATACGTTACAATGCATAATAATGTAAATTTCAGTAAACTGTATGTGCATTATTATTTCCCATTAACGGACACTTCTTAATACCGGACAAATTTTTTGGACCCGAGACTGTCCTTTATTCAGAAGTTTCACTGTATTCCTACATTTCGATTCAGGAAATCTTAAGAACCGAATTTTTTCATTTTGTATTTTTTCGGTGTTGATTTTTTCAGTTTTGTTTAAAAAGTTATTGAAAGAATATTGCACGTCATGCGAAAAATTCGTAGACCTTTCGTTATCCATGAAATCCTGTTATACGACACAAATTTCTCCCTTATTGTTTTTTCCTTTTTTCCATGCAGGATTTGTTACGTTTTAAATATTTTTCCTTATCACTTGAAGCCATAACAACCAAAATCTTTAAAAGGAGAATTCATTTTGTGACCATTATGGTAGTAACTAAAGAGCACATACCAGCTATAGAGTAAATACTGAAGTTTTGCTCCTCTTAGAATATCAGTTTAGCGAATTAAATAATTATAAATAATCGTACGTTAATTTGCGGATTCATCCGAAGGAACAATATTTACACTCGCCGAAAGCCCCCCCCCCCCCCCGAAGAACGGGAACTGCCCGGTTTTATGTATAAATCGATCTTTATCTAGAAAATCTTCGGGATTAAATATGGTTCATTAAATTCTTCCTCTCATTTCTTAACATCTACTTTGAATTAAAATCTGTGCTAAATTCTTTTAATCCTTTTTTCAGTTTTGATAGTATACCTTTCCTTGTTTCTAAAAACCCGTCTGGGAAATCTCTTCATCTTGACGAATTCCTCGCTGTCTAGAGGTGTAATTTTTTCTCCTTGGAATTTCTTTATCATCATTCCTACTATTAACCCGCCAATACTCGCTGCGTGAGATTTTCTCTCACATGTCTGGATGAAACAGTGTTACCTAAGGTACACGAAGGCGAGAAAGTTGAGGCCTTGTATAGCTGGAAGGGAGGGGCACCGCTAGCCAAAGGACACTCGATAGTCAAAGTCAGTCACCTCCAGGCTTCGGAAAGAGGTATTTGTTTTCGTTAGTGCTGTGTTGTGAGAAAAGTGCTCTAGGTTCAATTTTTTCAGTG
Organism: Icerya purchasi; assembly: GCA_039619475.1. Classification (NCBI taxonomy): domain Eukaryota; kingdom Metazoa; phylum Arthropoda; class Insecta; order Hemiptera; family Monophlebidae; genus Icerya; species Icerya purchasi. The sequence goes on along the minus strand of CM077115.1, from coordinate 271,509,496 downwards.
CCTGTGAAACTTTTTCGTGGACATGTGGGGTATCGTTTTCTATGTAATTTCGGACGCTGAATCGATTGCAATTTATTATTATGATTTTTATGATTTTGTTCAATTAACGTGATAAAATAAAAATCAGAAGTGTAATAAGTTGATAAAGTTAAAAAATTAATATTGTATGCAGATTGACATATTCCAATAAAGATTCTTCGAAGAAAAAGCTGAATGAAAGTCAGATCGTTAAGGTGTACAGTTCCAGACGATAAAAACCAAAGGACGTGACTATATATGTATATCGCTTTTCGATTGTCGGAGAATAGAGTAGCGAATTTATCAAGATATTAGATAACTTTTTTCAAGCGCTTTAAAGTATTAATGTGAACGGGAGATAGTAAAATTCATATTAATATATGTAAATAAATATTATTTTAATTTTGTTGTTTTTTAAGTCAATTTATTTTTGAACAATATAGGAATATTTCACGACTCGGCCGTATTTATTATTCTCGTACGACGGATCCAAGCATAGACTATTGCGTTTCTAAGTATACCTACCGGTACCAATTGAAAAAATTAACCAAAAAATTGTTCAAACCCTTATAGTGAAAAAGTAAAAGAAGAGAATGATGAATGAACAGACAATTATTTCCAACTAGACTGTTCAAAAACTGGGTAGAGTTTACCCAGAAATCCCATATGAGAGAAAATCTCACGCGCGAGTACTGGCGTCCTACTATGCCTAGCGAGTACTGGCGGGTTAAGAAAGGTCCTTAGTAATCTGTTGCAAAAAAACTGGTTGAATGCTAAACAAAATATCTTTCCTTGCAATATATTCGGCTTCGGCCAGGCATTGGTTTACCTGTAAAACACTGTGTGCAGGTCACCTGGCAATATCTCTTTTTTTATTTGAACAGCAATAGCCCGCCACACACGTACGGTTTTGTCCGCGGACATGCGCGCAGGTTTCAGAAAATGTAGGAAGTGACTCAGCGTTAAATGTAATGCGAGATGTCAGACTTGGCCTGTCACGATATCTGTACGGCTAAACCGGCGGACTTGCCTCCGGCGCAAATTAAAACACCGCGGTTTTGTACACGGACTTTTTTTTTTTTTTTTTTTTTTTTAAATCGGCTCGGTGTTAACACTGACCGAACTACATGGACTTAGATCACCTACTCAGATTCTAAGGCGATCGGAGATAGAAAGTATAAAGGAAAGAAGGAGGGGGATAACGGCTGGAGATGGGAAGGAAAGGATAAAGGAAACATTGAAAGGGGTAGGAAGATCCGACGCCAAAAGTTCGGCGTATAGATGAGAGCACTCAGGAAAAAGAGCAGGGCATTCAAAAAGGATATGGTTGGGGTCGCATATAAAGGGAGGATCAGTTGAGTGGAGAGGGCAAAAGGGAGAAGGTGAAAGAGAAAAAGAAAAACGAGAAAAGGGAAGGAGGGAATGACCAAGTCTCAGTCTGATTAAAGAAACAATAGCTGAGCGCCGAGAAAGGGGAAGAAATTGGTACCGAGGCTGTGAATTGGGAGGAGGCTGTAGGAGGAGGTAGAAGGAGGAACGATTGGCAAAAAAGGAAGGGTAGATGTCAACCCACAGTCCAGTATGGAAACTTACGGAGAGGAGAAGGATGTCGAGGCAGGAAAATGCGGAAGGAATGGACCATTGAGAGACGCTGAGTGAGCTAGGAAGTCAGCTGCTTCATTGCTCTCAATGCCAGAGTGGCCAGGAACCCATAAAAAGTCAATAAGGATAGAACGTGCTAAGCGCAAGTTGCAGATAGAGGTACGAACAGAAAGAATGATCGCCAACGATTTCGCCAGAGGTTTCATCGCGTCTTTCTTAAGACTTTAAAACTGTTCTCTTCTTTTTTTTCTTTTTTTTTTTTACAATTTCAATACTACTATTATTATTAATTTAATTTTTATTCTTTTGCGTTTAGCATTAGTCAGTAATTCCTTATAATGAGTATTCGATATTGTGCAATAAAGACACTTTTTGGTTGAGTTTATTAATATTTACAACATCCCCGTCGAGTATTGTAAATCTTCGTAACGTCTTCCTTTAGTTCAGAACGTTAACGTAGCTATCAAACTCTCTTCTGCTGACATGGCTTCTATTATATGTTTCTTTATTAAATCACTTCTTAGTAAAGAAAATAAATAATCAAAAAACGCAATTGGATATATCCTTAAATTACTTCTAAAATCGTGAAAATCATTTTCCCGGAGCTATTTTAATAAAAGCAAGTAACTTAACCGGTTTGATCCACTTTGTACGTTTTTGAGTGTAGCGAAACCTTTCGATTTTTACAATGGTTCGAGGGGTCAGATAAACGTGCGTGAACTTGTCTGCAGTAACACTCAGTTTAGTCAGTACTATTCTGACTTGACAGGTTTGGCCGCAGGTTTTTACCTTTCGTCGTTAATAAACAGCGACAGGTCTGGCCTGTACGGTTATCTGTACAGACTTGCCTGCAGGCAAGTCCGTGCACTCATCTTTTCCGTTTAAAATGAAGCGCAGTTACATTAAAGCCCAAAAGAAACATCTTTGAATTTTTATCTACTGGAAACAACGATAATAATGAGCGATAACAGTAACAATGACGAAATGTCATCCGAAGAAACCAGTATAAGTAACGAAATAAATCCGAGGGACGATAAAAATGTTAGTAGTGAACAGAATAAAGAAATGTCGATTAAACCTCCACCAATTATAATTAAAAATGTCGCGAATTTCAACAGCTTTAGAAAATTCCTTCTAGAATTACCTGAGCTGAAATTCGAACTAAAAACAACCTTATCCGGGGTTACTATTAAGCCTAAAAACCCGACAAGTTATCGTTGTATTATTAAAACAACCTTAAGAGAAAATAAATATCTCTTTTATACGTACTCTTTACCGGAGGAAGACAAACCGTTCGGAGTAGTAATTAAGAATTTACACCACTCTACAGACACAGCTGACATTACAAAAGAAATCGAGTCCAGAGGATTTCAGGTGAAGAGTATCACTAATATTCTACATTACAAAACCAAACAACCTCTCCCCATGTTCTTTTTAGACTTGAAAGTATCGGGGAAAAAATATTGAAATATTTGAAATCAACCGCATCTTAAATACAGCGGTAGTGATTAAAGAACCTAAAAAAGATTCACGGCTTAAGAACAATGCAAAATATGTCAATTATTCGGCCACACGGCTAACTACTGTAACCTACCTTTACGTTGTGTTAAGTGTGCTGGGATGCATGATACTAAACTTTGTAATAGAAGCCCATCCGAACCCGCAAAATGCGCCTTATGCGATGGTAACCATCCGTCAAGCTATAGGGAATGCTCTGTATACAAACAGCAAACTAAAATACGTTCGTCTCATGCCCGGGCCCACGTAAATATCAATGCGTCCGATGTTCCTAGAGATAGTTATTCTAATGGAATGCTAAGAACAGCGAATCGGGGATCATACGCTAATGCCGTTCGAGCAGGAAGTATAAACTACGCCGGGAACCAAACTGATACAGGTCAGCTGTGCATACCGATAGCAACTACAGCAATAATACTAATGAAATTTCAATAATGTTGACAACGTTCCTCAACGAATTCAAATCTACAATAAATCCATCAATATCACTCTTGACGAGAGTTATTGAAAAATTACTTCCATAATGCTAAACAATACTAATATAATCACACAACACTCACTCATGATAGTACTATAGGATGCGAATGGCATTACTCAAAAAAGAACTGAATTTGAACTTTTCCTTCAACAAAATGTAATTGACGTTGCACTAATCACAGAAACCCATCTTACAGTTCGTGGTTATGTAGCATACTCGGGTCACCACCCGGATGGAACAACCCATGGGGGTTCAATGGTACTAGTCAGAGATATATACAAAAACAATATAAAAACTTTGCATACAGCACATGCGTATACCAGATTGTAGCGGTAAACATCGAAACACTTAGGTTTCTGTATACCACAAATGGACTACAATACAATTTTCAACCGGTGGAGACTATAATTCCAAAAACAGAGTATGGGGATCGAGAACAACAAACCCAGCCGAAAAGATACTGTACAAATCGATACAGAACAACGCACTTGCCGTTTTATCTCCAGTATTGGCCGCGGCATCTCAATAGGCTTCCGGACGTCTTAGATTTCTTTACCATTTAAGATACCACAGGGAATGCAGAACAGTCATCGATCTGTCTTCAGATCATGTTCCAGTGGTTGCCACCTTAGGTATAAGTCCTAAAACCGTACTCAATCAACAGAGACTTACAAATCATACCACTAACTAGAATATCTTTTCAAGTATAATTGAAAATAGTATTGACTTGAAGATCAAACTAAAGAACATAAATGACATTGACATAGCCGTCAAGAACTTTTCTAATCTCATAGAATATGCGTGTAATAATTCTACCAATCACGCATCAAAAAAATCTTTTCAAAACCTGTATATACCTGTAGAAATAAAAAAATTAATAAAAGAAACCAGATCAGCAAGAAAGAGATGGCAGCGTGGTCGTTACCCATCCTTATACAACAGATACAAAGAGTTGTAAAACAAACTAAAGATCAAAATCAAGGAGTACAAAAATAAAACTTTTAATGATTATACGCAGTCCATTAATGATCAGGAAAAGTCTGTATGGACGTCAGTTAAAAAACTGCTAAGTCAATCAGAAGAACCATATAATATTAGATCGAACAACACTTGGGTTAAAACAGACAAGGAAAAGGCGAATGCTTTTGCGGACCATCTTGACACGGTCTTTTCACCACATTTCGATCGCAACAAGGAGCATTCTGACTATATACAAAGAACATTGGAAGAACCTCGTCGGTGTGAACACGCTACTAAGCTCTTTTCGCCAAGAAAAGTTCTCGTATGCCTTCGGAATATACCACTACGTAAGGCTCCTGGCTTCGATAAAATTACTGGAGAAATAATCTCGCGACTACCGCAGAGAACAGCTATTCTTCTTCGTTACATCTTTAATGCGGTTCTAAGGATGCGGTACTTCCCTAAAATTTGGAAGAAGTCGATTAAAATGATGGTTCATAAAGTGGGGAAACCGCGGACAGAACTTTCATCATATCGACCGATTAGCTTGCTCTCCTCTTTATCAAAAGTTTTGGAGAAGCTAATTTTAAATCGTATTGATCCGGTTATAAGTAACCGAGATGTGCTACCGAATCATCAATTTGGTTTTCGCACGGAGCACTAATGCTGCTGTTCAAAATCATCTGAATAGGCTAGAGAAATGGGCATGCCTCTGGCGCATATCGTTCAACCCAACTAAATGTCGTATTATTTTATTCACAAACAAACGAGTAAGGTGTCTACACTTGATATTTGAGAACACGCAAATTCCACAAGTAGACTCCGTGCGCTATCTTGAAATGCATATGGATAGACGATTAACGTGGCGTGATCATGTGAAAAATACAAGATAATCTATAATAATTAGGGCTAGACTACTTTGGCCGCTTCTAGGACGAAAATCAGTTCTAAACCTGGCCGTAAAGTGGAATGTATATTTATCGGTTATCGCTCCAATATGGAGATATGGATTAAAGTTATATGGAACAACATGTCGAAGCAACCTTCTTAGAATACAGCAACAGCATCCAAGATTCTCCGTACAATGGTATCTGCGCCTTATTTTGTATCGAACGACACATTGCATGCGGACTTGAATGTTCCATACGTGAAAGATGTTTATGCGGAACAGTACAAAACGTTCTTTGAGAAACTTCAGTTTAGCTCGAATTCACTTATATACCGAATGTTCACTATTGATCTTCCAGCCAGATCCAGCAGGCGACTGAAAAGGAAAAAGTGATAACTTAACCGCTATTATACTGCTCTCGGAGACACCACGCATAATCGTTATGTAGTGTGAAAATAAATAAATTAATAAAATAAAAAAATAAATAAACAAAAAAAAAGGATAAATAAACCATTTTCTTCTTAAGACCTGAATCGGGCAATTCGTTGGAACTGTCAGGTTAATATTCGTTTCCTTTTCCTTTTCTATTCATTCCACTTTTCCCCAATCCTCTTCCTCCTTTCCTTCTACTCTCATATCACCATTGTTTTTTTTGTTTTTTTTGTTTTTTTTTATTTTTTGGGCGCGCCAGCGGCATTAACCCAACAACAACAGAAATTAAGGAAGGGGTTAAATAAAAAGACGATTAGAAATAGAGCTTAGGAAAGATTGGAGTACAGGGATTATATCTGGAGATGGAAAGGAAAGGACAAAGGAAGAATTATACGGAGCAGGAAGACCCAGTGCCAAGATTTTCGAGTACAAAACAAAGCGCTCGGAATCAAGGGCAGGGCATTCAAAGAAGATGTGGTTTGCATCACATATGAGAGGAGAGATGGAATTATGAAGGGGAAAATCGGAAGAAGGTGACAGGGAAAAACGAAAACGTGAAGAGGGTAGAAGTGAGTGATTAATACGCAGTCTGATTAAGAAAATGATCGCGGAGCGTTGATAAGAACAGAATTGAAACCACGGCTGGGAAGAGGGAACAGGTTGAATTTGAAGATAATGTGTTTATGGCAGGCTCCTGTCGGTACAATGAAAAAATAAAAAATAAAAAAGTAAAGTCTGCGAGCTAATCGTTGACGCCAAACGCGGCCAAATGCTTGTTTAATTATTAAAAAGACGGCACTGTATGTCCTTTCTCCAAGGTAACTGCAATTCTAACAGCTATTTTATGAATCTGATTAGTTGCAGAGTGATTTAAACAAAATCCGAATTGATGATTTTGAATAATATTTAATGTTTTTGTAATAGCTTGAACATGACCCTGTAATAACATTTCAAATAATTTTGATATTACACTCAATGGAAGCAACGGATTATTACCCGGTTTTAAAATTAACGGTCAATCTTTTCCACCTTTTTGGATAGTATCCAATTCAAATTGCATTAAATATATACGTGAGGTTTATCATAGTTTTCGGTGGCGGCATTTTAAAATTAATTTACTTGTTTTCAAGCCAAAATTAAGAATCTTTTTATTTTTTAAATATTTAATCTTTGCTTGAATTTCTTTAGGTAAAATATATTTTATTGGTAAATTGAATTTAAGTGGCCAATCGGTATATTTCATTAATTTTTTGTATTTACAATCTTGAAGGTGACGATACGGTTGGATTAACTGTAAAATATGTTATACAAAAGTTTCAGCTTTGTCCTCGTCATCCGTTTTAGTTCATTCCCAACTTGCCTCTTTTTATTAGGTGTTGTTTGAGGTAATGTTCTAAAAAAAGATTCAGTAATCATCCATACGTATACATTTATATTTGGGACTTTACTCTCTGTTTAGCGTTGTTTAAGGTTTATCTGTGCTGCAAGTTTTATCGGTGAAATCATTCATTTTATCTCTATTGTCTATATTTACATTTATATTGCTATACCGATAACGTGTAATCATATTATTTTTGTCATTTATTTATTTTATTATTATTATTATTGCTATTGTTATTGTTAATGTTATTGTTATTGTTATTATTATTATTATTATTATTATTATTATTATTATCATTATTTTCTAGGGTTTACTACTATAATTTGTGATGGATTACATCAAGTCGCAATTATTTTATTATACTTTATTGGTTTAAAAACTTCCTCACTATGTTACAGGTACTTAACATGACTGCTTGTTGTATAAATCTTTTCTGGTCTGCTAATCGTTGTTCCAATATATTTTTATATTCTGGATATTTTTTCAGGACTATCTTTGGAAACTGTGATATATTTAACAGTATTGATTCAAGTTTGGTGATGGTATAGTAGCACCGTATGACGTGATTATTCATCTCTTTCGTCCATGCCATTCGTTGACGTGGTTTTCCTGTTCTAGTGGTTGCTGACTAGCTTGTGAGTAAAGCATCCTCAACAGGTTAATTTATACTTTGTATATTTGGATTATCTTGAATATTTTGAGGTCGAGCTTGATTAAGGCGATTTCTGGTATTTCTTATTAAGTTATTATTATAATTGATGTTCATCATAATTCCCACGAGAATTGGAAGAAAGTATGTTCGCCATGGTAGAGATCCATGCCATGGTAATCCTATATACTCTCGGAGGGAGGCGGAAGGTACCCCAGAGGCCCCGTTAGCAACACCTCTGATTCCTTCGGTGTCATGCAGCCATCGTCATGGGTCGCGTTATAACTTGGCTTACGGATTTTTAGAGAAGAAAAATGTAGACAGAAGAAGAGGAAAACCCCCCTTTTTTTTTATACGTTATTATTATTATTTATTTGGTGAATAATAACATAAATACATAGTAATTGATACATAGCCATGAGTATCTCAGTTGAATGAACACCTCGTGGATTGAAAACAATAAAAAGAAAATGAAAGAGATAAAAATAAACCAATATAAAAATTAAAATAAAATTATTCATTAAATGAAAAAAATCTTCAACATCAGGATATTTGGAAGCCATGATAAAATTCGCCGCATGCAGGAATTTTGGAAAACAATTTACGTCTTTAAACAAGAATTTCCATTTGGCGCACTCATTAACGATATGGGTGGTAGTTTCAGGAGCATCTCCACAGGAACACAAATCGGTGTCTGTTAAATGGAAACGGTACAGATAACTTTGGAATCTACCATGTCCAGTAAGAAATTGCGTGTCACATACGTATTAATATTATTAATTTTGATTGGATTAGTTTTAACTTCGTTGACGAAACTAAATGTTAATCTTCCAGTTGAGCTATTGTTCCAGCTATTTTGCATTTCAATAAATCTATTGTTTAGATCTATCTCTAAATTGAGATTATTTAACCCTTTGAAATACAAAATGTTATGCTGCAGTACGGAATACAGTGACAATTGTCCTGCTATTGTTTGCAACGCATCAGCGGAAGTAGTTCTATGCGCACGGAGAATAAACAAAAGAAATTTCCTTTGGGATTTAACTAATACTTCCTGAATGCTTTTACGGTTTAAAGCCTCTTCGAACATAAATACGCAGTAAGTGAATAATGGAACAACTAGCGGTGTTTAGTGTTCATCCCATACGTGCGTCCAGACATGGAGTGCAATTTATTTAGAACCGTTGTAGCTTTACTGGACAAATTTTTGAAATGTTGATTAAAACTGTAGCGACAGTCTAATGTAATACCAAGATATTTCAGTGATTCGACGATATTAATTGTAAAGTTTGGTATAGAGAGATGTAGCGAATTTTAGTAGTCCCTTTTACGTTTCCTGTGCATGATTAATAAATTAGTCTTGTTTTCGTTCAACTGTAGAAGATGTTTTTCCATATAGGTTAAAATATTGTTGATTGTAATCTTGAAGTATTTACAAATGGAGGGACGATGGTTAGAAGTGACCGCGAATGCTAGATCATCTGCATAGAAATATCTGGTTACAGCCAAAGGGAACTCCATCAACGATAAGTCTGAAATATACAAATTCCAAAAAATCGGGCCCAAAATCGATCCTTGCGGGCATCCGCGAGTAACATTTTGAAAATATGTTTGATGTTCGTGAATAAATTTAATAGTTCTGGAATCTAAGTATTGTCTTAAAATTAAGATTATTCTATAATCGAGCCTGAGTGCTCTAATTTTGTGGAATAAGACTGGCCACGAACAGTTATCAAAGGCGCCTTTAATATCTAACGTCAGCAGGCCGATCGTAGTCTTTTTACTTAATGCACGCTCAATCTGCTTAGATAATTCGCCAAAAAGCGTTGCCGTGGAACGGGACTTAGTAAATCCAAATTGCCGATCATCGTGAGGTAAAACCGACAGTATACGATTCAATAAAACATATTCAAACACCTTGGCTAAAGCACTTAACAAGACAATTGGTTTGTACGAGGATGGAAGACTAGGACTGCGTCCGAGTTTTAGCACAAAAACTGTCCTTCCTGCTCGTCAGGCTTTTGGGAAAACTCCGAACCTCAGGAGAGCGATGAATAAGCTCTGAAATAAATTAGGATAGTGGAAATTCAAGATCTTCAAACATTTATTCGTCAGCTGGTCTAAGACAGGAGCTTTACTTTCAGTCCGGCGAAGAATGTCCTTAATTTCTGCTTTGGAAATAAATAGTTCGCAGTTAAAACTAAAGCCGCTAAGGTTAAATCTCTGAAATTCTTGCAACTTGTATGAGAAGGTTTCGTCCCCATTTGTGTTTGAGTTTACTTGATAAAAATGATCAAGAAGGGCCTTTATCTTTGAATTCTTATTGAAATTTTTTTGATTATTCTGGTCTAAAAAATACGGAGGAATCTATAACTGACGTTTATTTTTGAAAATAGTCTTGTAAGGAAGACCCCATAGTTTCGAATCGGAACAAAATTTTTTCCAATTTTCGGTTTTCGCGTTTCGCATTTCTTTATTAAAAATTTTTCGAACCAAATTCATAACCAGGCGCGCATTGTGATCATTAACTGCCCGCTTGTGTGAGCGTTGAACCCGTTTGCGTAATTTCCTTAGAATTATTCGTAAAATCTCTAAATTAATATTCCACCACGAATTCCTATTTAATTGAACCGTTTCAGTGATGCTGCTAATAATATCATGAAGCGTGTTACGGAAATTTTCTAACATTATTTTCAGTTAGTGGGAATCATTAGCAGTCTTAAAATCGTAGTTTAAGTGCGAATGTTCTACAACGGTTTTATTAAATTACTTGTAATTTATAATGCGATGCGTTAAGCTATTAATAATATTCATTTTTACTGATAATTTAAACTGAATCGGACTGTGGTCTGAATAAATTGCTTTATTGTCTACCTTCCAATCACCGATTACGTTAGGTCGACCGTGGATCAAAGTTAATTGAACGCTGAAACCATTGGCGTTAGAAAAAATAATTTCATCTCGTACATTAGCGCAAAAAAAAAAGTTATTACTAAGAATAAATTGTTCAAAAATGTTAGATCTCCTCGAGTGAAAAGCCCGACTGTCCCAGATCTTGTTTCGGACATTAAAGTCACCGCATAAGATAATCGATTTCTTCTGGTGGAAAGTAATAAATTGCGATAACAAACCTAAGAAGTTAGTTAGATCTTGCGAAGGCGGAAAGTAACAGGAGATAATAAAAATTTCTTCCAATTGAACTGCCACGATATATTCGCAACCTTCGAAGAATTCTACCTCATTAAATGGTAATGCTGAGTTAACTAAAATTGACACGAACTGCTTTGTAGCTTGAGTATAAACATTGGTAATATCTGGGATTACCTGTTGAATAAGATACGCACAATATCTTTATTATCCTTTAATAAATCAAACTGTAGCAAATTATTACCAAAACGTGAATGATGGAGGTTTAATTGCATTACTGAGAGAAAATCGAAATTATTATTCTCCATAACAAGTGTTGTTATCTAAAATTGAATGAATTCTTTTCGCAGTTTCGCATTTGTAAAGCTGGTAATACTTATGGTACAGACTGAAGTCCGTTTTTCTTTTTACATTTGAAAAGTGACAATTTGGGCAGTGTCCGCGATCAATAATTTCTTTAATTTTACCTCTTTCTTCATTATTCAGTTTGTAATGCCGAGCTCTATGCCCGAAGCCTCCACATGAATAACATTGGGTAATATCAATATGTTTGTAGACACGACATAAACGCCATTCTACAGGAACAAATCCATCCTTAATTAGATAATTCTATACATCCGGTGATATCTGAACAATCGCTTCCAAGAAACTATTTTCTTTCCTTTGCTTCTGGATAATTTTGACGTAAGCGTTCCGATCGATTGTGAGGTTTGTATACTGGTGAATTGAAGTAAGAATTTCGTTTTTGACTTGGTCAGAATCATAAGAACGAAAGGAAAAGGGTTACCCTGTAATTTTAATGTAAGGCATTCTTTTTGCCGGTTCTGAAAAGGTAAATGTATCTTTATCAGCAAAATTATTCAGGCGGTTTATAATTGTTTCCTTGTCTTCGTTAGCGGTTTTTATTATCAAACTATCCTTCTTACGTGTAAAAATAGTCATGTCTTTAAGATCCTTAGGCTTGATAGCTTGTTTAAACACATTTTCTACTAGTTCAGAAGAGGTTTTTCTACCCGGAGCGATACTATTAAGTTTATCTAATTTCTTAGAATCATCGGAAATGGAGATTTTAATAGTTTTGTCCAGTTTAGATTTCTGAATTGAAGTAATATTTTTTTTGGTATCATTTTTAGTTATTTGCGAATAACTCGGTTTACTTTTTTGTTTCAAACCTTTTTAAAACGGGATAAATTGTTTCATGAATTACTTTAGTAATTTGATTCATGTCTATGCTCGAACCAACTGGGTTGACATCTTCAGCTAACGCTGTGTTAATTTCTGATCTCTTAATTCCATCGTATCTTGTGCCTTTAGCTCCAAGTTTAGGTCTTAAGTCTACCAAAAAAGGTAAAATAGTGGAACCTAATAACTGTCGGATAGCCATTGAAAACCGTATCCTAGCCAGTTACGATAGGGGTTCGATAATTTAACATTTCCTAATCGGTAACACCGTTAAATACAAATACTAAGAATTCGATTCTATTCGGAGGTGATTAGTGTCACGAAAATCGAAGATAAATATATAAGGCAGACTAACCAGTGAGACAATTATTATCGGATTCTTATCAGCAAGCGAGTGATAACGAGAGAAAACAGGTTCGAAGGTTAGAATTTGACTTAACTGTTGTCCCGATAGTATGTATTATCGGTAAAGGCGGAAGCAAGGTTAAAGAATTACGACTAATAGCATCAGGGTCAGAAAAATACAAGAATTGGTCAAGGGAAACTAGAAAAGATGAAGAGAAAGGTGCCTCACCCAAAGACTAGTTATAAACTAGTTAAACAAGGTGAGGGACAGCTAGGATACCTCGGGTGCGCCATACCCATACTCACAACTTGTGAGCCGCTGAGGGGTTATTATTATTATTAGTAGTAGTATTAGTATTATTATTAACTTTAAAAAAACTATCTTCTTGTGGTTTCCGCGGTTTCATTTATGGTTGGTTCCGCTCGTATCTGTTCGGCAGGAGATTTATGACTAAAATAAATAATACGCTTAGCGAAAGTGTCGTATAAAAGTTTGGGCGATCTTGAGACCTATTTTATTCCTTATCTGTATTAAGATCTAATTCGGGATTACCTAAAAGATAAGCAGCTTCAATTCACATTTGCCGATACATTTAGCGACATTAATAGTTTGTAAAAGCACGTCTCGTTTAAATTATACTTGCTGCATTTGTAAAGTTAAATTATCATTTTGGAGTAAATTTGTCACATTTGCACTATTTTGATTCAAAAGAAACGCATTAACATTAGTTGCATGCTTTTTACTACATTCATGTTCCTCAATTTGATCATAATGTTGTTTAAAATTAGTTAGTCCTCGTTTAAATTTACTATTGGAAAATTTTGTATTAATCCGCCAAGAAAAGTAGCGAGTCAGTACTAAAACTAAAATAATAGTCAAAAAAAAATTAAACAAGTAATACAGTTTAAACCACTTCTACTCACGGGTGAGAATATTGATTGAACACAAAATGTTTGATTTTTCTGTGAATTGCGAAATTAATGGAAATCAGCGGAAAAAGAAGAAGAAAAAAAATGGTGGTCATTTTTAGTGATACATATATGAGTCATTTAAAATGATTAGTCAGCAAAATGATATTCTCTAAAACGAATAGTTGGTAGAGCGGGATTAAAAAACAGAAATTGCTTACTGGCGTTTCTCATTTTCATCACTTTAACGGCGGCGCCGAATTAATTGGGAAAGATATTATACTTCGCGGATAAAATGAAACCGATGCAGGCTAGTAAAATTTTTATTCACAGAAAATGATATTTTTGCCGAATAGACGTTTCTTTTGATAGCAGCGAATTAAACACTGAGGCCGGACGTACATTGAGCTGGGCTGCGCAGTTCGAACCGCGCAATGTCACGCTAGGCAGTTTGAGAAAAAACTGCACAGCTCAGTTTCGAGCGCCTATTGGAAAGCAGTTCGTTATGTAATTTGGCTGCGGCAGAGCATACGTGTGATAACGGAACCGGCGGACTTACATTGTCCAATGATAACACAATAAATGACTTGACTGCGCGAGCCTGACACAGTTTTTGTAACACAGCAACAATCCCAAGCCCGACATAATTTCACGTGCGTAGTACTGCTTTATAATATGCTCACTCACGTCTATCACATGCACGAGCCTTTTAAGAACGCTTAACCGAATGTAACCTGATTTTGAGTATAAGTTTACAGCATTGGTAATAGACCGGAAAGATTTCAACTGTGCGATTACAGCGCCATCAATTGTCAATTTAATAAATTTTTAATTATGGCGATAAAATTAATCTTATTATGAAAAGAAATATTCTGAAAATATTACATATGAATCCTATATTTATAATACAACTTAAAATAAAAATGTTCACACATTATTGAAATATAAAACATTTATGTGCAAGTATAAAAATATTCAAAAAGCATCGAAAAGTTCTTAAAAAGAATCAATATTTATTTGGTAGTATTCATTATTTTAAATTAAAAATTGATTGAAAAATTAATAATTATTTTATTTTTCTTAATAGAAAATACACAAAATTTTTTTTCTTTATTTTTCAATAATAATAAATTATTTTTTTGCTGTTTATTTACATTGTATGCACTCTAATTTATAGTTTATTTTAAATCAAGGTACATGTAATTTTTTCTTCTAGATTTTTTATTTAGGTAAATAAAGGAAGAAGTTTTTAACAATTTTGTTTATGACATTTTTTTTTTTTTATTATTATTCATAATCGTCTATCACTAAGTATAATCACAACATGAACATTTCTTTATATTATTAGCACCCATATGTTCCAGTTTTGATTCATACTGTTGTTTTGTTGATTTAATTTTTCCCATTTAAGTGGAATGATTCGTATTATCTTTAATTTCATTCGCTACATTTGAACTATGTTCTGTTCCTTCCGAAGCGTAAACAAGCTCTTTATAGCGGGATAATGAGAATTCCTAGAACAATTTCTTTTTCAATGACATCTTATTTAATCCATGGGTTATGTAGTCTACTAACGCTTCTTCCAGAAAGAGGAACTTTATATGATTTTTAAATCACAAATAATATCCTGACTGAAATTCAATTATGTGAAGAAATTAGTGAAATATTGTCAAATACGCTTAATATAAGGGATACATTTTGAATATATCATATAAAAGCTTATAGTTTTCATTTTGTCAAAAAAATTCATGCATAAAGTAATGAATTTGTCTATTTTAAAATCGGAGCTCATTGTTTGCATGAATATCATATCTTTATCGTTTTCCTTTTTCCTTTTAAGATGTTTTTCAACTAATAGGAATATATCAAGCGGTATTTGTAAAAACCGTTTAATACAAATTATAATGACTGGCTTCAAAAATACATGCAAACATAAATGTAGAATTTAGTTTACCAAATTAGTTTAGCAAAAAGTAAACAAAACAATAATAATTGATAGATGAAGTCAGAAATATTAATAAAAATTTAGTGAAAGAATTTGCGACATAATTTTATTATAAATGTACTATTAAAAAAATTTATAAACGCGCGATAAAATTTTATATTTTTCTATAGAAAGGTATCTTTTTAATTTATTTTATACAATTAGCGCGTAATAAACGTACATAAAGGTATATTTTTGAATTTGTAAACGTATTTATTTAAAAATTCCCACCAATTGCTCTATCGTCAACAAAGCACCGTTTGAGCTAGCGCTGGGCGATTACGAGATATACTAATGGAATCACTCGATTATGAACATATCTCGAGATATTTCGATTACTACTTTTCTTAACTACTAATCATTCGAATGATCACTCGAATTATCATTCGAATTATGATTCGAATCATCATTCAACGAGAACTATTACGTGATTTTTTTTTTTTTTAATTTCATTAATAAGGTTAAATTTATTTTAAATTATTATTTATTTAAATTTTAACGGTAGTTTTTGATAAATATTGATATCTTTATCGGCGAAATTAATAGTAACGACAGATTTATATTCAAAATTATATGATTGTGAATTATAGTTGTGCAAAATAATTCGATTATGAGAACTGAGAACAACTCGTGAATACCGATTATTAACATTAGTCATATGGAATAGCTTGATTATGAGAACCGAGAATATCTGATGAATGCCGATTATTCATATCAATTATGTAAAATAGTTTGATTATGAAAACTATGACGTTTCAATTAATTAGTATAATAATTTTACTGAATTCAGATTTGTACATGTACGGGTACAATAAAAAATGTATAAGAGACTATTCTTTTAAAACATTTTTGTACAACATTTTTTTTATTCCAAAAAACAAAATTTAACAATAATAGTATAAAAATAAGAAAATGGTGTGTTTTTGTAAGGTACTTATATGTACAATAATTAAAAGTATTTAAACTGAAATAAAAATACTTAAATTTATATTGGTACGGGAATATAACTAAACAATAATTAGGGTTATTAAAAGTTGTTTTAATTGAGAATAAAAAGAAACTTATAACTATACATAATTAAACAGTAGTAACAATTTAGAAAAATATACATAAACAAATTCCAAAATATTTATATGTAGAACGCTGGTGTACGTTTTAAAATTAATTTCATATGTTAAATAAATTTTGATATAAAAAACACAAAATTTACAAAAAACAAGTTCAAAGCGCCATTAATACTCTTACAAAACAATTGACACATGTGTTGTTCGTAATATAAATGATTACTATATAATCGTTACTCGTCACTCGTCATTCGTTACTCGTCATTCATCACTCGATTATACAGATCACTCGGTTACTACTTTTATAATCGATTATCAAAATTAGTAACTCGTTGATCACTCGATTATTAAAATCATTCGTAATCGCCCAGCTCTAGTTTGAGCACCGTACGATCGGTGGACAATAAATACACCAACGCTGCGGTAGGCGAATACTTAAACTCCGCCCAGTTATACTTTTCCGTTTGTACAATGATCGTAGAATTCATGACGTCATATATTTGAAATTTTAAAAATGTTCAAATGCTTCATTTCCACTTAATAACTAAACATTTTCACATTATATATTCATATTAGCCATATTATCTTTTAATTTAAAAATAAAAACAAATAATTAGAAAATGCATATAACATCGATACGAAACTATATAATCATCTGAAAAACATTAATTTGAATTTCTGAATTGATTTTTGATCGAATCTGTACATATTTTTGTAATAATGAATTTGATCATCTATAGTAATTAGGAAACAGAAAAGAAAGATTTGATATTAACGAAGTTTATTACAATAGTTAGGTAGTTCATAAAAGCAGAGAAATTTATCGAAGAAAACGAATTATAACTATATATACAGTAAAGATACAAGTTTCTAAATTTAAAATAAGGTAACTAAAGATTTTAATTTCAAAATTTAAATGAATGTCAAAATATAGAAATACTATCTTTTTGCTCACTATTTTATACTATTGCAGTATTGTCGATCTAGATAAATTGAATTCATCTTTTTTTTAAAAATTCCGTATACAGTTCTGTATTTTGAATTCTTTGTTTCATGAAACAAACTTTTATTCGCCAATATTGTAGTATCGCCGACTAATTGAATTCCTCTATTATAATATACATTTTAGATTTTAATTTTTTATAGATCCTATGTGCTGTAGACCTATAACGTAATGTAAATTTGTTTTTAATTATTATATAGGACAAATCCAAAATAAACAAACAAAATCACTCTGACTTATTAAATACAATCCTTTTTACTGTTTGTAAATATAAAAATCACAAAGATCAATAGCTGATAAATTTTATTAATAAAAATGACACACAACCGTGTTGACGATTACATTGAACAATAAACTATAATAATAACAGCTAATATATTAACGTGGAAAAATAATAAAAGACTAGAAAATTAACATACATGTTTAATATGCTAATATTGTTTATAATAAAATCAATATATTACAGCATTATGGAGGAATCAGATGGTTGGATAAAATTTTTTTCTGGTTTTTCAAATCCGTTTTTCGGATTTACAACATTATATGAAATTGCAAAGGAACTTATTGAACAATTCCAAATTGCAACTAATACTCGATATGTTTCTAAAATAATAAAACATAAGAGACTAAATGAAAACAGTAAGTTATACTACACAATTTTATTAATGTTAATCAGTAATGTGAATAATCACAAGAAATTTAATAATGTAAGAATATGTGATCCCATTATTGTTTGTTACTTCTCACCAATTAAGCAAATTTAATATTATTATTCAGTTATTAATGTATTATTTAAATTTACAATACGTTTGGTCCTATTTGTATATATTTTTTTTATCCTAATTTTTTGAATTATATCCGCTATATATACAGTTCAGTTTAAAAAAAAAATTTATTTACATCATTAGCTGATATGAATGTATTATTCAATATTAAATTGTTAGATATATCCATTGATGGGCACTGCATTCGTTTCAATGACTTTAAGAACAAAGACTGGAAAATAGAGTGTGATAATGTACCCTTTATATGTGCAAATATTGAAATGTTCAAGTGTCATCGAGAAGGGAAAAAACGAGTAACAAGAAATGATTCTTCTGAAGTTAGTGAATAATTTATTGTTTCTTACATAGTAAAATATAGTCGTTACAGCTTATCAAAAAATTATATTATAATTTGTATTTTTCGAATAAACTGAATTTATCATATGTGCTTATATCATAGGAGCCTATAAATGAAACTTCAGTTGGACTATTAAATTGTTTAGATCTACCACTAATTACAGCAGTCTAGAAGACAGGAAAGCATTTAAATTGCTTTTTCCAGTTTTTACATTTTAAACATAATAAAACAGTTGTTTAAAAATATATGTTTTTGAAAAATATTTGTATAAAAGTCTAATCTATCTTTGTTTGAAATAAAATTTTGAATTATTTTTTAATCAAATCTATGAATTTTTAAAGTGCAAAAATATCATACTGACTTTGCACTTGATAAGTTGAATTAATTTTACTGTTTTACAAAAGGGTTATGTACGTATTTTTAAAAAATGCAAGAATGCATATTTAAGCAGATAACATCTTTAAAATTTAAACTTGAATAAATAATCAAAAACGTCGACTATGATAATTTTCTTGCTGAAATAAATACAGATCACAAGTTCCTCCTCAAAAACTTTAAAAATTAAAAATTATTTTTTTCCCTTTTTTATTCTTTAGATAAAGTGGAAAAGTTAATAATTCTTTTATTTGATTTTTTGTTAAAAATAGTGTGATCACAATTATGATAAAAGTGGTGTAAGAAGAAACATTCAAAGAACAAAAAAGCAAGATTGCACAGCTAAAATAATATTACGCGAGATCATTCGTTTTCCAACATTTAAAACAGATAAACTCACGGCGCATATTAAAAAAAGAACATCTCTACAAATAAGAAATAAGTTGAAAGAATCTTCAGATTCGATTTTAACTGAAAAACGGTATTATGTTTGTTTACCACAAATAACAAATCACAATCATGATTCCAAAATTACAGAAGATTGTGTACAAAGGTTAGACAAACGTTTAAAAAATAGAATTTATGAACTGGTTAATAATGGGGTAGATAGCACAATAGAAATAAAGAGATATTTAAATGAATTTCTTAATTCAAACAAAAATAGTTGGTTTCAGGATGGAAATTTTCCAAGCCGAATTAACAAACGATTTTATCCAAATAATAACACAATACGGAACCATGTTAATCTAGCTCTCAGAAAACTTCGCTATTCAAAAGTTGATCAAGAAAATGTACAGCAAATGATAGAGCAATGGAAAATTGAATATAAAGAAGATATGGTATATTTTAAACCATTTGTGAACAGTGACAATCATAAATCTCCATTACTTTTTATTTTTCAGTCAAAAAATCAAAAAAATTTACTTCACCGTTATGGAAATGAAGCGTGTCTTATGGATGCTACTTACAAAACGTCGAAATACGCACTACCATTATTTTTTATTGTTGTGAAGACAAATGTAGACTACCAGCCAGTAGCGACCTTCATAACAATGAATGAAACTATTCAGGCAATCACTGAACCATTACAAATTTTACGAAACTGGAATCCTGCATGGAATCCTAAATATTTTATGACTGATTTTTCTGAGGCAGAAATAAAAGCCATCGAAGCTACTTTCCCTGCAACAGACACATATCTTTGTGACTTTCATAAAGAACAAAGTTGGTTACGATGGTTGAAAACAAAAGAGTATGGCGTTCATTCTAAAAAAGAAGAATTATTAAAGATGTTAAGAGATATTTCTCATTCAGAAAATAAAATTGATTTTGAACAAGCTTTGGCCGAGTTAAAAAAAAGTAATATATGGCAAACATCAATCAAATTTCAGGATTATTTTACGAAAAAATAGGAGCCCTACATGACGAAATGGGTATGGTATTTTAGAAAAGAACATTTTATTATTAATATTAAAACAAATAATGGCGTTGAAAGCCTGAATAGTGAATTGAAGAACTGTTACTTACGTCACCACAAAGATAAGTCATTAAGTGGTATTCTTGGGGTGCTGCATAACCAATTTTTCACAGAAAAATTTCATAAATATGTTGAAAAAAATATATCATGTCTTTCTTCTGTTAAAGGATATAACAAGGAAATTCCAGTATTTTTAAATAATCGTCCTCAAAGTTTTATAACGCACTGTTTAAAACGAATATCAAACTGTGAATTACTGAAAAATATTATCGAAATTCAAAAGTCACAATTCATGGTTCAAAGCGAAGACAATCCGAACAGAAAATATAAAGTCTGTTTTGCTAATAATGAGGAAAATCCATCTTGCGAATGTTTAGATTGGAAAAAAAACAGGTGGCCCTGTAAACATATGTTAGCTGTTCTAAGAGAAACAAAACAACCATGGGAAAGTATTGGAATGAATTATATAAACTCAGTTTTTCATATTTTAGATGAAAGTGTAACTTCATATTCTACTTTTCTGATTATACCACCAGCAAACAGTGAATTGCCATTGGAAAAAACCGCATTAAATGACGAAGTAATCAAATTACATAACGATACCATTAAATATGATTCCGAAACTAGAGTTATGTTGCACGAAATAATAAACAATACTTATAATATCACCGATCAGAACAAAATAAAACAACTTTATAATAAAGTTAAAGACCTATTTATATGGTCATCATCCCTAATAGAAAAAGACAGGTCAGATAAAAGAGCAGCAGATTCCTAAAGTATTTTTTCCGAATTACCAGAACTCATTGAAACCTAATAGATATAATATATATATATATATATATATATACATTTAAAAGTTTTTAGAAAGTTTTTTGTAAATAAATAATATATTAAATATATTTTTTATTATATACATTTATATTCACTATAATGTAAAGGTAGTCTATTATTTATAATTCTAAGAAAATTGTAATATTAACACTTGTTTTATATATATTTGTACAATTACGTAGTATATTTTACTGATTTGGTTTAGTCCCCCATATTTTATAAGATTAAAAATACGACATTACTCACAAGGAAAATACAGGAGTTGTCAGAATTTATAAAAGATTCCTATAGTACAAAAAGTATACTTATAAATAGTTTTTATTTTTAGCACGATAGTATATAATGAATATGATTCCCATAAAAAATGTACAACATTAGTAATATTTTAGTTAATTATAATTACACACTATATTTTATAAATGTGTACACACATATAATGAATATAGTGGAAATATGTGTAATTTACGATTTTATATTACAAATTTTGTAAAGAAATAAATTTATATGTATTGCCTAGTAATTATAAAATTATAACACTAAACTGGCTTGTAATAAAATATTTATTTTATTTGATAAAACGTAAAAATACTATTGTTTATTCTCGAGTTATTATGTTTTTCATTGTATAATGACGTCATAACATTAATGATAACGAAGAAGTACAAATAGGCGGAGTTTAAATATTCGCCTACCGCAGCGTTGGTGTATTTATTGTCCACCGTATCGATCAGCAGAGTACTGCATTTTCTCTATTGTGTTGATTAGACTATATCGGTAATACCCAAAAGAGTCATTTGCGCCGTGACACGATTGAACTATATTTATATTTAATATTATTAAGATGCATTTTAAAACGATTTCCCAAAATGAACTGTTTTTAAATTCAGTACTATAAAGAAGTATTATAAAATGGTTTTCTAAAATTAACTTGTGGTCTCATGGTTAAGCCTGTAAAATAGAAGTCTTGTGCGATATGCGTATTGGGGTTTAAATCTGATTCTTCTGTTAATAATTTTAATTTTAAAATTATAAATAAGTACTACATAAAATATTGTACAAATAATAGGAACTCTAGCGAGTAGAACAACCTTTCACTGATTAAACAAATGATTACTTATTTATAATCATAGCTGTACACATATTTCTTAATAAATTGAGAAGCAAAAATACGGATCTTTTTCTTCATGTACAAAAAAAAAAAAAAAAGGGTGACGAGAGAATATAATTTAAATTAAAATAGGAAAAAAAAACGAGTAAAAAATGAATATGCATAGATAATAATGTTTTAAATTTACAAGTAAAAAAACATTGCAATCGTGTCACGGCGCGAATATCTCTTTTAGGTATTGCCAATATATCTAGCGTTGTGTTGTGGTTTTAGTTATCGGTTTTTTTTGTTGTTTTTTTTTTTTTGCACGCTTGCGAATTTAATTCAATGTTCGTACATTTACGTTTTAGCATTGTTTATATCTCGTTTTTAATGCATAATTTAAAACAGCGCGAATTTTTGCTGCACTTTATTGCGTTATATGTTACCGATACCATTAAATTTTTGAATTAGCAATATTTTTGCATAATAATTTGTTACAGTACTTCTTAAATTTTTTCTACAAACGAGGTATAATGGAATTACCTAATTTAGAGTCTTCACTCACTTCTTCAGGAGAAACCAAACAAGATGAGGTAATAAATTCAGAATCAGTCCTCCCACCAGTTCCGCACTGTGAACCGAAATTGTTTTAAACTTTATATATTTCTATTTTATTATTTTCAGAAACTTTTACAACCGTACTTGTATATTCTTCAAGTACCAGGAAAATTGATTAGGCACAAGTTGGCTTGCGCATTTAATTATTGGCTTAGAATACCGTCTGATAAATTAAGCGCGGTCGGAGAAATTATCCAGATGTTACATAATGCTAGTTTACTGTAAGTGAAACTGGAATCATCATTTTACATATTTTTAAATCGGAAAGTTCTTGAAGGCAGTTCATCACGAAATTTTTTTAATTCCATAGAATCGATGATATTCAAGATAATTCCATTTTACGTCGCGGCATTCCAGTCGCTCATTCTATTTACGGAATAGCAAGTACCATTAACGCTGCTAATTACGTTATGTTCATCGCATTAGAAAAGGTGTTAAACTTAGATCAACCAGAGGTAATTGAACTTAATAATGTGCTTTTTCCCGTATTTTTATTCAGAATGAAATTTTTACCGTCATTATTATTATTTTATTGGGTTCTTTAAATTGAAGTTTAGGACAACTGCTTTGTTGTATTTGTAATGTCGCTGGTTTTTTAAGGCGCTTCGAGTGTACACGGAACAGTTATTAGAATTACATCGCGGACAAGGTATGGAGATCTATTGGAGAGATAATTTTATATGTCCAACCGAAGAAGATTATAAGAAAATGACAATACGCAGTAGGTTGATTAAAATTTATTTTACTTAAAAGTATATGAATTAGAAAAATTCCTTCGTACGTATATAAGACGTATATTTATTTTCACCCGCTCTGCCCGTAATGTCAGAATAATCGTATATCTGAATTTGTTTTTGCTATGTGTGTTTATATTTTAACATTGTGGCTAACAGATTAGGACGAAGTTTAAGTAATGAAAAAAGAAATTTTGATATAGTAAAAAAGACTTTTTTAAGGTGCACTTCCTATTAGGACATTTTTTTTTTTTTTTAGCAAACGTTGAAATAGAACTTAATTATTGTAACATACTTTCACGAGATGAAAAACTCTTGGGACAAGCATGGAGAATAAAAAAGTAAATGTACGGTTTACTTTTCATTTTATCACTTTTTAAGGCGGTAAAAACTAAAAAAATTCTAATCAAATATCATAATTTCGGATTATATTACCTCATTTGGATGTTAATACATCAGGTTATCGAATAAAATTTGATGCGGTTTCTAGATTTCCTCGAACCTCATATAGATCATAACATTCATTATTAATAAATAAACATTCTTTTAAAAAAATTAACTAATAGTTCATTTATGTAAAATTAAAAGGAATTAATCCGTAATTGAGGACAAATTAAAACTTCATGCAAGTAACTTTCGCAATGGAATTGATGTGAAATACAAATGTACGTATATTTTTTCCTCTAAAGAGTGTGAAGCGTAACTCAGAAAAGTGGTAATGATTTGCTATTTAGTTCTATTCATTCTTGTAATGCCTTTTTTTTAAATATAAATTATCGCTGGCGTGGAAATTTAAATAATTCAATAACATAAATTCGTTTAAAATAAATGTATAATTTTTGCTCGTAAGGTAACTATATATTTTGTTCTATCATTGTCAATTCAAAGTTATGTTGGTAATTAACTTTTCTTTTTTACTCTTAATTTCGAACCTTCTGAACTAAATCTTTATTAAGATTAAACTAAAAAATTCCACGGTGAATTTTCTGAAATGAATAAATGGCGAAAAGAAATTAGATTAGTCGCCTATATATATAATGAACATGAGATTTAGATCTGCGCTACAATCGATAGTAAGAGGAAAAACTGAACAGTAAAATAGTCTAATTGTTTAGAAAGCGTGGAAGATTAATTCGAAATCGAGAAACCCATTAGAAATATTCCGATTAATGCGGTATACGAATGGCATGACTATGGGTTCCTAAGAATGAATAGGCACTTTAAAATAAAACAGAGAGTTTGACTCTGTTGTGCTAAAGATACCACTTATTTTTAATGCGTTTTACTACCCTTTTAAATTTTCATTATTTATATTTCAGTTATAATGATGCTATTGTGCAATATACATAATCGGACGCTTGTTATTATTAACTGCGTAATTTTGATGAAGACACGTTGAATTTTTAGAGAAAAATTTAATTATTTTATGCGCTTGCTTGCTTTAAGAACATTCCCAATTTATAATGATTTATCGTAGAACACGTTTCATTTTTCGGTATATAATAAAAACCCTCGGTATCTTTAGCTATAAAATTCAAAAGTTACACTTTCATGTTGTTACTGTTGTCTTCCCCAGTATCTATCGTGTATTTATTAGTTAATCCTCGCCGTGGGCACATTTATAATTCTTATAAAAGAGTAAATTGTAATTGTCATTTTTCGATTTACGATTTGTTTAGGAGTTTTTAATTATTGCCCGATGACGATACTTTATGTCGCAACCAACGGATTTCAATATCTTTCATGAAATACTTCTGGCACATCTAATGTATACAAAAACGTTACGTAATTTTTTACATTAATCCCAGTTAAAAAAATTACATAGTCACTATATATGTATTATGTAGGCGTATGTACAGTTCGATTGTATTATAGATTCCGGTTAACCAGTACATATTACAAGGTGGCCCAAGGTAAACTAGGTGTTATATTTTTGTACGAAATGAATATATACATAAAAAGTTGATAGCTATTTCGGCTAAAATTAAATCTTTCCTCGGCATAATTACGATTAAAAATTTTAAAATTTTTGTAAATTCGGCAATAATTGTGACTCACCCTTACACGTGATGTAGCGCACAGCGGAAGATTAAGCAGGTGGAAAACGATGAAACAGGTAGGCGATAAATTAGAAAGTTGATTATGAGAACACGAATGCGAAACAAAACGGACAAAATAGATATACGACACTATTCTGAAGAAGGTGAATCTGGATACCGTACAAGTTGCTGTTGAATTCTATTTGTGCTAGAGAAAATATGAATACATTTACGTGCCCCGCAAAATACGCCTTAGGCCGGTCTAATAATTAAGCGGTTTCCCGTTTTAAGTCGATACGAATTTCCATAATCAAATTAAATCACACGCCGACTAGTTCCGAGTATGCAGGTTGGTGAAATATCGAAGAATTACGAATTTCCCTTTGATTCAATTTAGAGTGTGTTTTCAAAGATTAACGGGAATTATTTAAACTTTTTATAATTTTATTTATAAAATATTTAATGACCACGTTATTATTTTCACGATAACAAGTTGTGTACGCGTGTTTTTTAAAAGATGACGATTTGAAATATTTACAATAGAAATTATTCCGCGTCGATGCTTAATACGAATATTATTTAAGAAGAAATCATTTTACATTCATTTGCAGAAACCGGTGGCTTATTTATGTTAGCCGTTCGTTTAATGCAATCGTTCAGTGAGAACAAATCGAATTTTAAAAAATTCACCGAATTGTTAGGATTGTATATGCAGATTCGGGATGATTATTGTAATTTGCAGTCGGCGGAAGTAAGTGATGGATTTTAGTTTCGCAAAATTAAATATGTTCTGGTTTTATACTAGAAGTGACTATGTAATATCGATATCAGTAAGCGGTCGAGTATGTATTACGACATATAAGAAGTTGTGTTAGGTTATGAAAAATCTACGATAATTATCAGTTCGTTTTTTACATTTATTTATCCGTTCGGTTGTAAAGCATCGCAGTAATAAACGGAAACTTGGTCGCTAAAGAAAATTTAAGAATATATATATATATATATATATATATATATATATACTAGCTAACCCGGCGAACTTCGTACCGCCACAGAAACAATAAATTTTGTGTTAACTTATTAGCTGAATTAAATTTAGTTTTTTATTAAGATAAAATTAATACTCAAAATGAATTAAGTTCAATAAATGTGCAAAAACCAAAAAGACAAATATTTTAATTACATTCGCGTGGCAGCAAGGTATTGTTCACCTTAATAACAAAAATCAGTATAAATTTATATTAAAAATTTAAAGTAAATTACTTTGAAAACATGTTTTTTCGGACTATATCATCAGCTAACAACACAGAGCACACACTCAATTTGTACACTTTATTAAATAAGAGTGTGTACTCTGTGCAATTAGCTGATGATGGGCTATACACGAAAAAACGTGTTTCTAATGATCCCTAATTTCTTAAAGTAAATTTATACCAATTTTTAAGATTCCGTACACACTATAAAATACGGAATCCCAATAAGATAGTTCAGAAACGACAAAAATATTTATTTCTACAATAGTTCAGAAACGGTTTGACTTACTGCAATTGGATCATAAATTACAATTAAACTTCTATCTGTGACAATCTACAACTTTAAACTTAGCGATTACCCTGGGCGGCAAAAAACCGTCTAGAATATATAATATGGAATTTAGAACGAACTCAAAAATACCCTTAAAAAAATAGTAATTCGTCGCCAGATAACTCTTTAAAAGCGAAATTAAAAATATAAAACAAAACACAGGAGCTCTTTATGGAAATTCAAAAATTACGGTTAAAAAATTATTTATCCTCCCCCCCTTTGGACCAAAAACAGCAAAAAAAAAAAATGAATTTTCTTCATAAATATTTTTTTTACTTCGTACTCTGCTATTCGGAGCGGAGACAAATTCAACAAATCAAAGATCATAAAAATCAATCCCGCCATCCTTGAGTTATAAGTGGTGTAACTAATCCGATTTTGTTTTATTTATATAGAAGATATAGAATTCAGAACGACCTTAAAAATCACCCTTAAAAATTCATCTCATCACCTGATTTTTCTAGAGGACCGAATTGTGAATTTAAACCATTCTCGAATCCATTTGAACACAGACAAAAAATTTCATCAAAATCGGTCCAGCCGTTTAGGAGGAGTTCAGTCACATATACACGCACAGAAGAGTTGTATATATGTATATAAAGATATATGTATATAGAATATAAGTTGAAAATGTTAACAAGAAGGTAGTCCTTTAGTTGTGAATAAATAATTCATTTCATCGGGGTAGAATATAACGGAAAACTATATAGCAGGAGGTAATATACTCTGAATGAAATATAAGAAAAAGAAGAAATGAATTATTGCAAACAGTGTCGGGCAAAAGAAGATTGAGGACTGGTACGAGCATCTCGTATTTGTAATTTAATCAAAGATAAACTCTACCGACAGAAATTATATGAAAGATTAGGTCTGTCTTATTGCATTTTATTCCGTGAAAATGTTCGAAATAAAACTGAACGGAAGCGATATTATCGTCAAGAAGACTGACAGTAGTATAAGCCACGAGCAAGGATAGTTGTTTGGCAACATGAAAGCAACAGTGTTTGGATGATGCACAGACGAATTCACTCCTTGTATGCGTTTTACTTCGGACATTTGCATTATCGGTACATTACTAACAACTAATTAATAAAGTAATAAAATTATGAACACAATAACTAACACTGAACAAACATAAATGAATATTTAATAAACAATGTTTATAATTTTATCGTTAACTATTTAACAAACTGAATAAATACACTGCTTTAAGTTGTTCTACCATTCCCTCGACACCACGATGTTAGCCGTAATTTTGATTTCTATCGCGTTTGATGGCCATCGCATTCTACTTCCGTCGTATATTTTTGACTGAAAGCGTGACACGAACCATAAACTGATGAACTCTGTAATGATCTATATTAATGACAACGTCATTCTTGGCTCGCCCCTGCCACTTGTTTCTGTTACAAACATTCGTCCCAAAATATGAAAACATTTTTTTTTTTTTTTCGCGCAATCGGAAAGAATGTCATTGCTAATTGTCCTCATTCGATACGAAGTATAGAAGTGATGGTGCTGGGGGTGTCCCCAGTCAGTGTAAAGGGGTAAAGCCCTTGCGAGACATGAAGGGCGGAATTTTTTTATATATAGTGGAGTGCTGTTAAATATGCAACATCATTTTATTTTTGTCGACATATTTTTTTTTTTTTTTTTTTTTTATTAAAAAAAACCCACTTAAGTGGTTTTTATTACAATCTGTTCGGTTCACGAACATTCAGTAATACTCTAAATTAATTGTATTATTATATATGCACTAGGATTCCCAGTGGACGATCCTGCATTTTCTTGTATTATATTTTTTCTTCGGTTAATTCATGAGGTTTAGTTCTTTTCAACCGCCTGACTTCATCCTGATCAGACAGAAGCTGCCTCGCCTCTGTGTTTACATGCTTTTGCAGCCTTAAACAGTGCGTTCTTGCCAGTTCCTTTATCACCTGTGAAACTTCTGGCACATGAAGATCCCGATGAATGTCATCGTTTCTTTCATATTGCCTGGCATTAGTGATAGTCCTAAGCACTTTGTTCTGGAACATCTGGATTTTTTTTACGTTGGCTACTTTAGCACAACCCCAAAGCTGACACAACCATAACTCCACGCTGGTTTTAGTATTTGATTATAAACCAACAATTTATTGCTCAGCGACAGAATACTCTGTCTTCCAATAAGCCATTTCATCTGCAACATTTTCAACTTTAGTTGTTCTACTTTTTTATTAATATGCATAGACCAGTTCAATCCCGAATCCAAATGCATACCTAGATATTTCACGCATTTTATATTGGGTACAATTTTTGAGTTAATTTCAATCGGACAGTACTGGATTCTTCTATTTGTAAAGTTAATATGTACTGATTTTTCTTCATTAAGGTTTATTTTCCATTTTCTTGTCCACTTCCAAATGTTTTTGATGTGGGACTGCACGTTCATAGTTGATTCTTCTATATTATTTCCCATAGCCATCACAGCTGTGTCGTCTGCAAACATGGCCGTTGTGACATGCTCGTTAACAGGAATATCAGCGGTATATAATAAATATAAAATTGGTCCGAGGACACTTCCTTGCGGTACTCCTGCTTGTATGTCTTGCAATTCCGAGTATTCATCATTATGCTTTATTCTAAAATATCTGTCAGTTAGGTACGATTCAATAATTCTGCAAACTTTAATTGGTAATATCTTCTTAAGTTTAATTACCAATCCCTTGTGCCATACCTTATCAAACGCTCGCTCCACGTCAAGGAACACCGCTGTACAGATCTTCTTTTCTTCTAGACTTTTTTCAATTATTTTTGTTATTCTATGGATCTGATCTATTGTAGAGTGTGCTTTTCGAAATCCGAACTGGTGATTGGGTATATAATTCTCTATTATTGGATTCAATCGTTTCAATAATAATTTTTCAAACAACTTAGAAATAACGGGTAGCAAGCTAATTGGTCTATATGATTTAATATTTGTCTGTACTTTCCCGGGTTTAGGTAGCATAATTATTTGAGCTACTTTCCATAGTTGAGGAAAATATCCAATTCTTATTATAGCATTAAATATTTGAGTTAGTGCCGTTATGCCTCTTTTTGAAAATTCCTTTAGTATTTGTACCGAAATTAAATCAAAACCGGGAGATTTCTTTACATTCATATTTATTTTTATTTCATTATATATCTCTCTAGGTCTAAAATGTCTCAGAGATCCATCTTTCCCTTGCTGATACACAATGTTTTTATCATCATCTGTTGTATCAAGTGTAAATACTTGTTTTAAATAATTCGCAAATTCATTAGCTTTGTCTTTGTCACTTCTTATCCATTCGTTATTGCCTCTTTTAATAGGGAAATTTTGCTGTTGTGGTCTATTAATGCATTTTGTAGCTTTCCATAAAGAATAGTTCGTCTCTTGTGTAGGGGAGAGATTCTCTATATAGGTTTTAAACGTGTTTTATTTGAATTTAATTACCAATCTTTTAATTTCCTGACTTAGTTTGTTCAGCTTGGCTTTATCTGTTTTTTCCTGTGTTCTATGAAAAATTTTTCTAAACTTTCTCCTTTCCTTGATTTTTTCTAAAATATAAAACGGTAAATTTTGTTTTTTACTACTATAATTTTTTACGGGTGTAGAATTCCATGCAGCCTGCTGTATTGCATCATTAAGCTGCATGACAGCTATATCAATCTCGTCCTTAGATTTCAGCGATAATTTTAAATCAATGTTTTCGTCCAACAGCTTCCTGAACAGATCCCAATCGGTTTTTTTATTGGTAAGTGTAGCATATGGTTGCTTAAGGATTATCGATTTACTTACGGTCATGATCACTGGAGAATGATCAGACGCAAAATCATCATTGTCGTCAATATCTATGTTTCCTTCAGTAATTCCCTTAACAATAAAGAAGTCTATCAAATCAGGTAACTTTTTCTGATCAGTCGGCCAATAAGTTGGTTTCCCTGTTGAATAACATTTGCATCCCAACTTTTTTATTGCCTGTAACAACTGTTTTCCTCTTCCTGTGGTAACTCTTGAACCCCAGTATGTGTGCTTTGAATTAAAATCACCTCCTATGATAAATCGAGGGCCAAGCATGTTAAAATAATCAGCCCATACGTCAAATTTTATCTGGTTACCAGGAGGACAGTAAACCGCTGATACTACTAAACCTCCATTCTTAGTATCTATTTTAACATTTGTAGCTTGAATTTGATTTGTACTAATTTCTCCTAGTACATGGTGCTTTATGCTATTCTTAATTAGTATTGCTGCACCTCTGCGCCCACCTCCATCAGGATGCATAGTATTGTACAAACAATAACCATTAAATTTGATAAAAGTATTTTGCGCAATATTCGGTTCAGATATTAATAATACATCGATTTTTTCTTTTACTAAGAATATTTCAACTTCGTGGCGTCTATGTTTGAGCCCATTTACATTAAATGTTGCTATCTTTATCAAGTTCATTTATTGTTAGATTTATTCAACTTCCTTTCTATTGAATTTAATCTATCAAAAATTCTATTCATTCTCTTTTCCTGTTTTTCTAAAAACATTTCTAATTTTTTAATAAGGTTTTCTGACGATTTTTCTTTTTCATCATTATCATCAGCGTTAATTATCTGATGATTCATGTGCTCTTTTTGATTGTCTTTATTAGAACGATCTCTAATCACATCACTATTTTTTTGATCATTTTCCTTATTTCTTTGTGGTAAGGTATTTTGCTCTTTATTACCAATGGGCAGTTTATTTCTCTTTTGGAGAGCAACTGCTACTTCGCATCCTCTATAACTAGCAGGATGTTGTTTCCCACACAATGCACATCTGCACTCCTCACCTGGCTTTTTTGTACATTCTCCTGTTAAATGGAAGCCTGCACATTTGACGCATCTAGGTTTACGACAACATCTATTTTTTACATGGCCATAGGCTTGACATCTCTTACATTGTGGCATGCCTTTGGGATTTCTCCATGGTTCGTTTTGAACAAGCGTATGACATATATTTTTAATATTTTTAATTTTTTCAACGTCACACTTGGCATCAAAATCAATCACAAACATCGGTGTTGGTACTCTAGTTTTTATCCTTGTTTCAGCATCACTTACTGTTTTCCATATATTGCTGATTTTTAATACATTAAATCCTTGATTTAATAAGTCTTCTCTTATAGTGTTTTCTTCCATATTTGATGGCAATCCTTTAATTACCACTTTGATTGGTTTCACACTATCTAATAAGTAAGTATGGTATTCAAAGTTATTTTCAGATAAATGTTTTTCTAATTTTTTATAATTTTCTACCGTTTCAACGTTTACTCTAACTTGATTTGCCGGCAGTTGTTTACACACAAATTCATCACCTACAACTTGCGTGATTACATTTGCTAGTTTTTTAAAATCCGAAACATTAGCCACAAAAAATGGTTTTGGTTTACCTTGATAGCGAAAATGAGGAACATCGGTTTGTATATTTTCCGGTGTTCTTATACCTCTTTTTTTATCCTTTCTCTGCGGAGGTGTAATTTCACTTCCCTTCCTTTTATTATTAGTTTTATTTATTTTTTTTTGACTAACCATTCAGTCTCTTTGACTATTTCATCTTCATCAGTATAATACTGTTTGTTAACTTCAGACTTCTCTGAATTTATTTTACTAACCGACAGTAATACTATCGTTTTCTGCACTTTCTCTATTTCATTCAGCAGCTTGCTAATTTGTATCTGTAACTCCTCATTCTGCTTTTGAAGCTTTTTATTCTGTTGGAGTAATTGTTCATTCGGTGTCACATTTGTAGGTGACTGCACTGCAGATGCAGGTGCAGCACTTGATGTACTTTTCATAATTATATTACCGCGTCAATTAAATGTTAGTAACATAATATTCTTAATCTAATTGTTAATTTGGCTCGGCTAATGCCGTATACCAAAGTAATAAACGGAATAATCTCACCGATGCGATCGTAAATTAAATATATTCTCTCTTGTTTAATAATACCGTCAGCGTTTCTCACTCGGAAGTTTCATCGGGCGAGCATGTTACACAATTACATTCCACTACGAACTTTGTTCCGTTATTTTTTTGTCGACATATTCAGTCATAAATATTTCTTGTAGAGCTATAACAATGCTATGAAGAAATATAGAATATTTTATATTTTTCACGATTATAAAAATCAACATTTACGGCATGCTTATTTAGGCCTGTGAGTTTTTATTTGTGTGCTTTTATCCATGTGTAATTGTTTTAAGCATTTTATTGTTTATAATATACGTTTTCCGACTCTGTTACTTTTTCAACTTTTTTCGTGGATATTATTACATTGATCTTTGCTAATACTCTCATAATTACAAACAGTTCGGATATTTTATTTCATTATACGTGTATGCTATTATTTTAATGATTACTTTGATTTTATAACATAAATAAAAACGACTAAATTTCGTATTAGTAATGCGAAATCATTAGACAATTCTGTATCTAAAATCAAAAATGCATAGTAAAAGTTTGCGCTGGTAAGAAGAATTCCACCGTACATATATATGTTTATATGCAGAAAGTAAAAGATGGGTATAACGAGTTGTTTTTACCGGAAGTGACAACAGCGAAGAATGTGAAATGTGAAATGCATTTTTTTTCGACTGCTCATTGTAACGAGTTCGCTGCGTGAGAAAATTTTAGTTTGTAATGAAATTAGTGAATTATTTTTTATTTTTTACAATCGTTTAATATTTTTAGTTTATTTTTAAATATATACAAAAATTGCCTTTATTTGATGTTTAATTAAGTTTTTATGCGTTCCGAAATTTGATTTTTAAATACTAAAAGTAGTTTTTTTTTAATTACATAAAAATTTTTTCCAGCAGCTTCAGTTAATTTCTCTACTTTTTAATAATTTAGAAGTTGAACTAAACACTAATAAATAATAACAATATAAATGAAAGCAAATAACATAAATAATAAAGTAAATTAAAATGAAGTATTTTGAATAACATAAAATCAGGGGCGGATCCAAAAGGTCATTGGGGGGGGATTGTATGATTACATAAAATCTTGTGCGGTAAGCAGATTTGTGAAATAACCCTTTTTTCATAAAGAAAGTCAAGTAGCGACCTTTATAGAAATTTAAAAATGTGTTTTAAAAATACATAATTATTACAATTTTTAATTTAACTTTTGTCTTATATTTAGGGGTGAAAAATAAAACAAAATTATAAAATTCTAACTAAAATGATAGTTTAGAAGAGTAAGAAAGATAGTATTTTTATTAGACTTTACTTTTTTTTTATTTTTGTTAATAATCCCACCATCCGAATTCTTTGTTCGTGAGCAAGTAAAATATATATATATATATATATATATATATATATATATATATATTTCTCATTGTACTATTTTCATTTACATAATGAAATAAAAATTAAAAACATACATAAAAATGGCAATAGATCGACGACAGTTGTGTTTAAAATAGAATAAAAAAAAGGAACATTAATATTTTTACAAGGAAACAGTATTAAATATTAATTATTAAAATCCGTAGGTAAAATTCATATAAATCTTTTATAGCATAAATTAAGTTTCTCTGTTATAACAATTTTTTTCATAGAGGCTTTGGTTCCTTAGAGGGGAAATGTCTCCTATCCCCTCCCCTGGATCCACCACTGATAAAATACAACTAAATATTTAAAGTTTAAAAATTTTCAATAAAAAATAATGAAATGTGAGAAATGTGTTTTAAAAAACTCGCCCAGTCAGCGAAACAAGTTAAGAATTATTTTTCCTCGCTCGCCTCTTTCCGTTATTTCAACTATTTCTCGCTGCAATGGGCAGTGTTGTATTTAAATGTACGATAATCGATTTATTTAAATGTACGATAATCGATTTATTTAAATGTACAATATTCGATTTATTTAAATGTACAATATTCGATTTATTTAAATGTACGATAATCGATTTTTAGAACGCATTTCACATTTTTCGTTGCGACGGGTAACAGGCTTAAGGCTCATAATGTAGTAAGTTCAAACAAATTTAAGCGCGTGGAGAGGTGTTTCAAATTGTTTGATTTTAATGCGTAACTTACACAATCTGGATAACGAAGCCGTCTTTTTTTTCTTTTTTTTTTATGAAAAACTATATAGGGATAGAGTGATTCATCATGCTCGTTATCCGCTGTTACTTTATATGTACATTTCTTTTTTTCATCTTCGTAATTACAAGCTAGCGTACAAAGAAATCTGTGTTAATAGAAGGTGATCCTTCGCATAGAAGCACTCACTGTTGTATCTCTCTAATTTACTTTCCTAATAATTTTCTCCATTTTTTTCTCTCTTGATTATACTAATCCCTCGTATCAATCATCTACCGTGGCGTAGTTGGTTAGGCAGTGATGTTCCGTTCGGCTAGCACCTGATATCTCGCTGCCACACACTGAAACTTCCAAATGCCCATAGTTAAGGCACAAAAAAAAAAAGAATACCTCGTATCATTTGATCCATTTTCATCATAATACTATTTTGTTCCGTCATTCCATTAATTTTCTTTCTCGCCCATGACTTTTAAAATTTCAGTTGCATTCGGGAGATTTCTAATTTTTCTATACATCTTAGATGTCTATTTTCGTTTTATCCTTTTCACCTGCTCCTTAATTATTTTATTTTTTTTGCATAATATTTTCGAGGATTTCGCATAAAATAACATTTTAATATTACCTCATTAGCCTTATCTGATATTTAAAATCGGACTCCTGGTTATTTTTAACACCCCGTTTTGCCTAAATTTGTTCTATAGTTTCTTTAAAATAAAAGCAGAAACCGAGATAATGGTTTCCAAGATTGTCTTTTGTTGTGGCGTTTGTTCGTTATGGAAAATCAGTAAACCGGTATGTATGTTGAGCAGTGTGCTGCAATATTGCTGTTACCTGAGTTGCACCTGTTCCAGACGTGATACACACGGTTTCCGATATTTTAACGTGTCGATGTTACCCCTGGACACTTTCGAAACTGAAAGATGTTTATATCACAGTTTGTCGGATCTATTTAATTTAAGCCAAATTGTTCGTTTTCCATTCAGCGGTAAAAGTTCGGTGTTCATATTGATTTTTATTACATATAAAATTATTCAATTTTTTAAGCTGTATATTTATTAATAACTTTTTTTTATTTTGTTTTTTTTTTCTTGATTTTTATAGTATGCCGCTAATAAAAGTTTTTGCGAAGATTTAACCGAAGGTAAATTTAGTTTTCCAATAATACACGCAATTCGAACTCGTCCGGAGGATAGTCAGATACTTAGTATCCTTTATGTTTTATATTACGTAGAGCTCGTATTATTATTGATGACGTAACCGATAGATGTCAAATGTTATTTTAATTATTAGCCGCGTTTAATACTATACTGGTTTTCGGGTTCTTAATAGAATTTTCTACAGGTAACTTTTTTTCCAGTTAAATTCGGACCGGCTTATCTGAAGTCTGAAGCAAAGGTTGAAACGGTTCTGAAGATCCGAAAAAGTATTCTATGCGTATATAACGTGATGTATTATTAACACGTACGTTTAATATTAATTCAAACGAATTATTGTCTGGCCGCAAAAAAAAAAGGGCGGTGGGTGATTAACAGGTAATATGAATTTATGGTCGAAGACGAGTTGTCGGTTGTATCTAAACTATCCTTCACCTCACTCCTGCCCACTCCTCGATACCTCTTTTGATGTTGCACGGTAATAATTTTGATATTTTAAGAAGAAAAAAAAAGTAATCGCTCGATAAACCTTACAAATAAATGATAAAATACACGTAAAACAGAGACTTTATTTTTGTGCATAATCGGCAAACGTTGAAGAATTTTAGACTAGAATTAATTGTTGGTCAAGATAATTAGGTTTGCGTGTCTTTAAAAATAATGTTGTGCCTTAACAGTATTTACTTGTTCAGATATTTTACGTCAACGTACTCAGGATGTGCAAGTTAAACGTTATTGCGTACAGCTGTTGGAAAAGTTTGGTTCGTTCGAGTACACTAGAATGACGTTATTGCAAATTGATAAAGATGTCAGAGAAGAAGTCGACAAACTCGGACATAATCCGCTAATGGTATCGTTGATAGACGAACTGTTTAGCTGGAATGACGCGTATAAATCTCAGTTAACAGAAACTTACTAAGTTTATCACGTATCAGATAAGTATACTTGTTACTTAACATTTCTTCCGTTATCATCTCTTATTTTTTCTCCTCGGGGCTTTCTTAGAATTACGTATTATATTAACTAGTCAGTTATTTTCGCTTTTTCGTTTTATAAATTAAATGATTATAATATATTTGTGTGGTTCATTTAATATTACAGTTATTTTAATCCGAACATATTTTTATTATATAGGCTAATCGTTCCACTACCAGCGTTAAGATTTTAAAATGCAAAATTTTGATTATCAAAGCTAATTAACACTAAACGGTGTACCTTAAAGTTTCTGTTCGCCGTAAACCGTTATCTGTCGATAGTTTTTCCAAACGATATTTTTTCATGTTATTTGATGACTACTGATGAGAATATCTGTTTTCATTAATTCTTATCGATATACTTGTATGGTCACCAACACTGGCCGGTATACTTTCGAATGAACAAAGATTCATTAGAATCAGTCTACATAGGCATAAGTTATGCAGGAATAAACATTAAAACGCGACGGGCATATAGCTTTCTTTTTTTAAAGTAGGTAAAAAGTAAAAAAAATAAAAAAAATAAAATAAACAATAAACTACAATATATCACGAGTAACAACGGTAGAAGCTCGGTGAAGAGATTTCTCGCCTTCAATACCGACGACAATGCTTCTGACTATGATTTTTACATAACTTGGGAGCCGATCGTGTAAAGAAGCGGACGTATAGCATTCAGGAGACAATTCAATAAAAACTTTTCAAAAAGGTTTAATTCGAAAAAGAAAAGAATAAAAAACAAAAAAAAAACTGACTTTAAAGAATTTAGTAGTTGAATAAGAATCCGAATTGGGCCAGAACCTGCTAATAGATAGAATTCGTGGAAAGTGAAAGGAAGATGCAGGAAATAGATGGAGCTGGTGGTTAAAAAATGGTAAAAAATGGATTTTAGCGAAGAAAATTTTAAGGTAAAACACCAATAGTAATCAGGAAATCAAAAAAAAATATATATATACATATATATATATATTCCAAAATCACATACGATGCGAGCCAGTTGTTAATTTTCAATGGAAAAAATCATCGGGAAGAAAAAAAAAGAAACAACAAAATCAAAAACAAAGAAAAAAGGAGCGTGAAAGGAGGAATTATCTTTTTACGAAAAAATAAAAAGTAATAATGAAGAGAGAAAAAAAAAACGTTGAAACGATCGAAATCTATGATACAGGCGAAGCAGATTAAAAAGTTTGGTTCAAAAACTAAATTGTGGCTCTCGGATAGGCTTAATAATCAAATTAGACGCTAACGTTCATTTACGAAAGAAGAGAAAGTGGCTGTATTAAAGCCTCTACTAAAAATTAAGATTAATTTATATTATTTTAATTTCAAAAGTTAGGTGTTGATATTTGTTCAAGAGATAGATTTCGGAAAGGAAAAAGTAATGTAGGCGAAATGAGAAGTTTAATTTAGCCGATTGAAACGAATTTTTGTATAAGGTAAACAGGTCGCTGGAGAAGTTTTTTTGTATATCCTGAAAAATGTATCGATTAATAAAGACACGTGAAATAACGAAAGATTTTTGTTTATCATCTAGATCATTTTTAGCGGCGTTAATCGTAATGGGAAGAAAAGTGGATGTCCTCCCAAAAGGAGCTGTTATAGCATTGCTTAATATTTATGTAGCAGTGATTAAGGTCGATAGAACA
The DNA here is from genome assembly GCA_039619475.1 of Icerya purchasi. NCBI lineage: Eukaryota > Metazoa > Arthropoda > Insecta > Hemiptera > Monophlebidae > Icerya > Icerya purchasi. The sequence goes on along the minus strand of CM077115.1, from coordinate 271,470,205 downwards.
ATGTTTCATATGCGCTGATGGTCTTGTAGCGTAATTCAAGATTTACGTATACAAAAAAGTCGAAGGAACAATTACACGTCGCGATTAAAGAAAAACATTGAGTCAGAATATAAGTGTTTTTTATACAAAAAAAAATAATAAAATAAAGGCCGTAAGTGTACATAGAAAATAGCTTGGTTAACAAGTTAAAAATCATTAACATTTCATTATTGCAGAATCGCACTGTGTAATAATCGGGAAATATTGCTGAAACCTTAAAGTGAAAGGACTGATACACACTAATACCTCACAGTCAATAAGGAGTAATGTCAGCGGTGCATACTACTGCCTGAACTAATAAAGATCAAACTGCGTGAAAAACAGTCAGTGCGGGTTACTTGAAGTTGCCAAAATAGAAAACAGATAATTTGCATGCGGTGTTTTCGCCGAAAATTCGAAGATCAGTCTCGCAAAGAAATAAAAAATCAGATAAATTGTATTATCTAATGTGTTTGGCCAATTACGTAAGTGATCTTCCAAGAAATAAATCTTGTAAAAATTTCCTCATAAACTTTAAACCATATGATCTTTAGGTTGCATATAATGTGATATACACTTTGTATACGGGCTGCGCTAAAACTCGGAGCAATCTTAAATTTATTATAGTCTTATGCGACCACGTAAAACACTAGGGTTGAATTATTCTAGCTGTTAGGTTGAGAAAAGCAGTTGTGAAAGATTTTCTGGGAGAGACCTAGTTTGCTAATGAACAAGAATACGAATCTTCAAAGTCTAAAGTAATATCGTTTTTTTACATTTTATACATGCATGCTTGGAAACAATAAAAACAGTATCGGTATGTTTTTATATATTAAATCTATTTTCCGAAATTATTATAATACGTTAAAAGGAAATATAAGCTTTTCCTACCAGTTTCGTTTTTCTCGGTTTCGTACATCATTAACGTAGTGAGTGTGTTGAAAATGTTTCGTTACATTTAATACGAAACATAAGGTAGCACGGTAGCCTCTAGTATAGTTAAGGGGGCTCAGCGTCCAAGTTAAAGCGTCATAGCTGTTGTTCAAGATTTGTCTGGTTCCGGGCCACTCGCTCTCCTAGTGATGTACGAGAGTTATCTGAGAAGCTTCCGATCTGAACATGAAGATGGCAGCATTCATCAATTAAATTTGGGAAATGGGTTTTTGTGCATGCGTTGAAAGGTACTCATTAAAATTTCAGCCGTTTTGGACGATCAATTGTTGTTTGACAATCGCTGGAGTAGTTGTTTTTGGGTTTTTGTGAAAATGGTAGAAAATGAATATGGAGCTGTTATTAAATTTACGACCTTGAAATTTTGGGACTGCGACAATCACCGATAACGTTGAAAAAAATCACCGAATGGTACTCTGGACGACAGTCGAATTAAGGTTAGAAAGATAACAGATGCTGTGGGCATGTCAAAAGAATACGATTGTCTTATATTAACTGGACGCGTACGTTATCCGGCCGTTTGGTGCCGTGTTTGCTTACTTTGGATCAAAAACACATTTGAATGAACGTTTCCAGGGTTCTTTTGGAGCGGTTTAAGCAGAACGAGTCAGATTTTTTGCGTCAATTTATAACTGTAGATGGAACTTGAATCCACAGCTGCACTCCTGGGACGAAAGAACAGTCAAAGCAGTGGATTGCAACGGGTGGACCTGCTCCGAAAAAGGCAAAGACAGTTCCATCGGCCGGGAAGTTGATGGTGACTGTTTTTTGAGCTAGTTGACGAATTGAGTTCATAGATTATCTTCAAAAAGGTAAAACAATAACTAGTGAGTATTACGCATTATTACTTGATGGGCTAAAGGCATAAATTGCAAAAAAAAAAAAAAAAACAAAAAAACACGACGACCGCATTTGAAGAAGAAAAAAGTGTTTTTCCATCAGGGCATCACACTTCAGCTGTAGTCATGGTTAAAATCCACGAATTGCACTTTGAATTGGTTAACCATTTACCGTACTCTCCAGATCTAGCGATCTAGCCCCCAGTAATTTTTTCGTGTTTCTTAACATTGAAGTGTCGCTTGGAGGACGACAAAGATTTTCATTGAACGAGAAGTTGGTCGTATACGTAAACGTCTATGTTGCAAAGAAAGACGTTAACTATTATTTAGAAGAGTTAACACGGAATTGAAGCATCGCTGGAAAAAGTGCATCGACTTGAAAGGAGATTATGTTGAAAAATAAAAATTAAGAAATTTGTTAGGTCGGAAACCTTTCAGACCACGTATGATATCGAGTGTACGCTATAGCGAAAAAATCATATTTGGGGGATAACAAAGGTGGTTTATCAAAAACGAAAAAGGAACTTGGCGCCCAATATTCTCTTCAGATTCTCATTAGAGAGGCCTCCTCAAGAGTGTATTATGAAACGAGCTTAATTTCACACTCTTGTATGACCTATCAAAGACTATGGGTTCACTTTACTTACGAAACAAAAAAGGCAACTTTATTCGGCTGTTTTTTTGTTCTCAAGGAAAATTAATTTAATATCTCGATCATTTTATTGTTTTTGTTTAATATTTTACGGAATTTCCATAACCAAGCAGCTAGATGATTTTTTATCGCCGCTTTTTATTTTTTTAATTAAAAGTAATCGCCACACGTATAACATTGTCATTGCTTACCAGTTAATAAACTCGCGCACACATATACACATTTATCAAGTTTGGAATATTTTTTCAAGAGATGCTATCGATATGTTCATATCGGCGAGCAAGCCTTTATTCATGTTTAAAGTATACATAACAGACTTTTATTTTAAATTAGTCTTTGAAACGTAAATTATAGTACTTCTAAAATTTAACTTTTAGAAATACTTTTTAATATCAAAACATCTCCGTAGTTTTAACCGTCCCCTCTAAGAAAAATTTCCATTACTCTGTAGACAAAAGTACAGAATTCACAATTCAAACTAATACGGGATTATGTTTAAACCTTTGGAACATGCGATACCTAAATACATTTTTATTTTGAATTCATTTCGACTATTTAAATAATACTCTTCAGTTTAATTTCGTCCAATAAAAGATATGAAAGGTGAATAGTTTTAAAACGCCATTTCGTTGTCAAACACACTCGGTGCATTCTAAAAGTGGGGAAAATTATTATTATTTCGGATATTTCAATTGCTAAGCAAAATAGGTAGTAAATAATTTTAATTTTTAAAAAAAAGTGCATCTTTTTCCGACAAAGAAAGCAAAAAAAAAAATTATCAAAGTATTTCCATAATAAAGGTGTAATTTGTAACGAACTATTTTTAAAAAAAGCTATTCTAAAAATTTTAATTCTAACATATTTTATTCGTAGCTAATTAAAGATTCTGAATTTTAATGAAGCATTTTTTCCCCTCAAAAATCCATGTTAGACATATAACGTCCGTTCCGGAAGGTTAATTAAATAACAACGGTCAATTTGAAAAATTGAAAATATTACAAATAACAAGTTTCCGGATATTATATTTTAATATTACTTAGAAAATTTGCCGTGAAATATATTAAAATTGCAGTTGGTATAAATCTTAAAATTGTATCAATTTGCGCCATTGAAGATTAATTAAGAATATAATTAAACAATAATACATATTATTCGACGGTAACAAGGTAACAATTTCACCTTTTGACGACTACACTTATCGTATAATAGATTATTATACACATTTTACATATATACATATATAAACAGAGATCACGAGTAAACTTTTCGGTTGTCGGAGTAATAGAATAAATGTAAAACGGAATAATTTTATAGGATGTTTTAAAAAATTACCGTTCGACACTTAGAATTCAGATAACTGATGGTTTTCAATGCATGATTCACATAATCGATACCGTGTGAATAACAAAAACTCGGATATATATTTGATTTTTGACAAACAGTTTTCAGCAAACAAAAACATTTAAGAAACAAAAATAAGGGGGTAAATGTGCTATTACTTCGGAGTGAAAAATTCGAGAGAAAAAAAAAATAGGAATGTTCGATACCCCTCGGTATATATACAAGTAATTTCGGTGTAAATGTAATAAGTAGAAATTTGATTCTTTCGCAAAGTCTGAATTGATTTGATAATAACGTTGTCTCGTCTGTCTTTCCATTAATTAAAAGTTTTCCTGTATTCTAGATGCTATACAATTGTAATAATAACAAACGGACTTTAATTCCCTCGCGGTATTGGCTTATTTCCTTTAAATAACATAGACCACGATAATACCGCGTTTCTTACCGTTTCAACTTTAACGATGTGTCGGTAACGAAATATTTCCGCAATAATACGGAGGACTACTTAAGTTTTTTTTTGTTATATAAATTCTTTGCAACCTAATTTTTAAAACTATCAAATTACAAAATAATGGAGGGGGGAGAACTGGAGAACTAAGAGGAAATTTAATAGTATATTTTTTTCTTTTCTTTTTAACCTTTGATCTTAAATTTCGCCAAATACCAATAGAAAAACAATTTAAAAATAATGAGAATTGCATTATTCTTATTAATTTCCTCTGGTCTATTCATAGCGTCGATTCTACAGGGAAAGTCTTACGCCCACTGAAGATAGCCTAAATATAACAGAGTAACCAACACTGCCAGGCCCGGATATGATCGTCTTCCTCTTCGGAGCATTAAAATTAAAACACTATTTTATTTATTAACTATAAAAGAATTGACAGATCCGTTTAAAGGAAATGGCATCTCAAGATGTTGATGACTTGATTAGTGAATTCAAAAAAGGTCGAAAAATTTCATAATCACCCCCTCCATTCTTCTTAATGTTTTTTTTTTTTTTTGCGTCCGGGCCTGCATACTGCAAATATTCTTCGCGAAATGAAAAGACCAATTTAACGATTAGATTAGAATCGAACAATTTTACTAATAAATACCAGAAAATAACGTATTTGTACAGAATTTGGAGAATATGGTCAGGAAGAGAGGAGCCACGACTGTTTACGTTTTTTTTTTTTGTACAAAAGAAAAAAAAGAGTGCAACAGCTACCGAAAAATCTCGTTTGTTCTTCGCGCAAAACAAAAGAATCTACGAATAATTTAAAAAAATAAAAACAAGTGACACTATCATAGATTACTGAAGGATAAGTAAGTAAGTAAGTGGAGGGCCTACATCCAACTACGATAATCAGAGAAATCAAAGTTGTCATGCAATAATAATAATAATAATAATAATAATAATAATAATATAAAATAAACGCCTAGCGATATTTTTCTTCCTATACTATATCTTATTCGAATAGAGTCTTTTGACAAGGTAAAATACACAAAAAATTTACTGCAATATATGGATATTCGAGTTCACGTTTTGTAACGTGCCTATAAAACAACAGACATAGCTAAGCAGTCGTTTTAACAGATAGATTAAATCCTCCTTACGAATAACGCGTGAGGAGATTAATAATGCAGTTGAAAATATAGACTCCGCGCGATTAGTTCGTGTGTACGACAATGTGCACACCAGAAATACAGAGAAGCGGCTCCGTTCTTTTAGGCTTGAAGGATTTAATCCAGGAATACTTCGGTTGAAAAATAATATAACTCTTTTTGGGAGTGGTCATAACGAAAAAATTTAAACAAGGTTTAGGCGGAAGAGTGCGGCAATAAATGACCCACTGTTATACAGAAAATCTTTACCGAGAGTTTTTAATCTGTTGATTTATGCGGTCCTTACGGAATAGGGGGAAAAATACGATATCAAAAACGAAAATGAAAGATACAGACTAAAAACGAGTAGTATAAAATTGGACCAGTTAAACTGTTGGAATGGTTTAGTCGCAAAGACAACAAAATGAATTCCAATGGTTATTAAAGGAGATGGGCAGTCATATAAATTGGTAATGTTAAGATTATACTTTTATGCGATTAAGTACCAATAAGATTGTTTGGTGGAAAATATTTCTAAATTATACATATATGCGGTTATTAACGATAATAAAATTTTTTTAAAAAAAAGAACATTTTATAAGTGTTTGAAGCTTTTACATACAGTGATTACTCATAATAAATACTTTTCGGAAACAATTTTTCCGAAAATTATTTATTATTATTATTTTATAAGTGTATTAATGAAAGATTAATTATGATTTGTATGTGTGAGTGGAAAGCCATTGACATCGAACAAAATAGACTTATTATCTCTATTTATTAAAAAAAATTTTGATCAGAATTTTATTTGTGCTCTGATTGTTCGAAAACAAATTTGAAGATATTGATCAATAAATTACAAAAATCACTACTTTTAATTATTTCTGGCTATTTGATTACATTATAATTTTACTACTATACATTTTTTCGTACAATTTCCATCTGACGCGAGTAAATATTTAAGTAAATATGGGACGTAAACAATTAAAATTATCCAACGAAGAACGTTTACTTGCGCCCTAGTTATTATTTTTATTATTGTCGCAAATTAGACGAAATGCGATCGCACAAATAATGAATATGCGTATCACAGTGAATAACGTCGTTAAAAAAAAACAAAAAACTACTGAATACCTACATTGTGTAATAAAGATGTTAACACCCCCCCCCCCCCCCGAAAAGTACCTACCACAAACGATATTTGAATAAGGATGTGCATTGTGATTTGGTCGGTAACGGGATTTTGCCAATAAATGTTTCGACTAAAAAAAATAAGTATTCTTTACTTTTTCCATTATTTGCTGTTTAAAAAGTATATTTAAGGGAACGGATAATTTTATAAATAGCATCGTTAAATAATTATGGTAATTAAATATACTTTTCTTAATTTCTTGAATTTATGAGTAATATAAATATTAAAGAGAATTCACATTTTTTTTGTATTTACAAGATCATTAAATTGCAAATGTTCATGCATCTGATTTCTCCAGATAAGCTTTATAACAAAATAATGGGTGACATAGTATACACTACTAAAAGAAAACAAATTCTTTTTACTTTCAATAATTTCGGGCAGAATTTTAGGTGCCTTTTGTGCATCAAATTTTTTACGACCCCAATAAAATTTCTCTTCGGATAATTTCATCCTACAATAGATTTTTTTTTTAAAGCAAAGGTCTTGTCGCAATATAATTTGCGTGTACCATTAACGATAAATATTAGCTATTATACGACTTACGAATAATGAGCGAAAAACAATTCTAAAAGTAAATCTCCGTTTGAAAATGTTTCATTCGAAATTTAGGTAACTAAAATAAGCACGCAAAAAAGATATATATATATATATATATATATATATATATATATATATATATATATATACATACATACACTTAAAATTAATGGCCTATACCAGTTAAGGCGTTGGTATGTTTAACGGAGAACTAATAAACGAAACGCGGTAAGTAATGCAAAGGATTCCGGTTAACGGAGCTGCCGGCAATTGAAAAAAAGGTTATTTTAAAATGATTTTCCATACACATCGGTACATCATATTGGTAATTAATTGACTCAAGTTTTAAATTTACTCGACCTATAGAGCAGGTTTGCTGGTATTTCCTTTAAATAAATATTGATCGCTGAAGTTACCAAAAAGTAAATTTTTCTTACGCCATAATACTTTTAGCGAACGTAAAGTCCAAAAACTATCTCGGCGACAATTTAAGTTTCGAATTTTCACATTTTTCTTGCCAACAACTAATCCTTGTCTGAAATTTTTGTTAAATGTTACGCACTGATTACAAGTGTTGCACTTTTTTTTAGTTTATATTCTGTTAAATTTTTTTTTGTATTAAGCGATATTTTTGCTGACCGATATTAACAATTTTTAGACTAGAAGATGGTTCGTTATTACAAATTACGTTCTAATTCATCCTTATAAAAAAAGATAAATTTTGTTACGGTTTTATATGTTAAAATTGTAAAATTATTACAAAACGTTTTTTCGTTTCTTTTTTTTCACGTTAAGCTAGATGAAATTTCATCATCACATCATTATTAATCCTAAATTTTTTTAACGTCAGTTTTGAAAATCGATTCTACAAATAATTCAAAAATACACTTATACGAATGATTACATTAAGATTCAAATTTAACGCGAAACTACCTAACGCAATGAATAAGATCTAAATGCCACCTAGAAAATCTTATAAGGATAGTTTATTTTTACATTTATTTTATCAGATCCGAAAGAGATTACTTGAAGAAATTCCGCGGTGAAACTATAAATTTTGCTCGCAAAATAATGACATCTATGGTGTCGTTATAGGAAGTTCAGACAAAAACGCTTTTTTACCCGGTTAAACAGAAATATTAAAACCACATAGGTTAGAATATTTGGAGAAAAAAAAACAATTATCGGTTGTAATTACTTGAAAGCTAAGAAAATCATCAGTCAACCAGCGGCGGCCCCCTGATGTGAAAATATAACAGAATTAATAAATATTATACTTTCTTAATGGTACGTTTTTCCTGACATACTCCTTGACCAGCACCATGTTAAATAATCACTGTGCACGTACGGAAGATTGTAAATTTTGTGAATTTAATATTAAAATATATTAAAAGTTTATAATCGTTTCTTCATTTACAATTAAATCAGTTACATTTTTATAACGAATTAAAAATGTATAAATAAACTCGAAGAAACTATTTTCAGGACTGGTCCATCATTAGCCGAAACGACAGGTGAATATAAAGAAGGCGCATTAAACATTCAGGCTTCGGTTCACGCATCTTTTTTGCCCTTATAAAATAAGTTTCCGCACTTCTCTTTAAATATGTGTTAATGAAGAACATTCTTTTTGTTTTGTTTTTTAGCTATATAAGAAAAATTTCGAAGTTTTATTTCATAATATCAAATACGATAAAGAACGCCGCCGCGATATTAAGGGGAATGATTCGTTTTTTTACCCGCCATTAGCATTTTATTTATTAGACCGACAAGTATATCATTGGCTGGGTACTTTTTTTCAGTTTGCTTTTAGTTGCATTTTTTCTTCTCTTTTTAAACTTGTCCTTTAAATGCGTATCTAGAAGTGTACTCTTTCTTCTTTTAATTTCCTCTCATTAGTTATAAATAGAGCTTCCTTTCCGAAATTAGGTTTTCACCGACTGTACAGTTTCTTTTAATCTCAAATTTTTTTTTTTTGTACTAGGTAATTAATTGTAACCAATTTTCGTTAATTGTTGGTACTGATGGAAATGAAAATGTGTCGTTTATGGATTAACATGACTAGATTCGAAAATTTATATTTTGTTTTGTAGAGATTTTTATATATTAACCTATTAAACTGAACAAACGGTAATACAGAAAATTCTTTTACAAATTTTATCCAATATAAACCGGAAGCGGCAAAATTTTAACCGAAATCCATTGCATATTTTCGGTTGTAAAGGTAAATATTTACAAATTCTTTTATCAAAATTTTTTTTACACCTTATATCAATATTATGTCGATAAAAAAACAAAGAAAAATCCTACGTTAACGATGGCGCTGTCACGTGTCCAGTCTGTAACAGAAATAATGTTGATTCACTCTGGTAAACACATCGCGGATCGACTAGAATTTCAGGAACAAAATTTTCGTCTCTGTTTCATCAGAAGTGATCGTTTCCAAATTGTCTCAATTATCATACTTTTCAGTCGCCTGTGATGTTCACGATACATATTATATATTCGTACGTGTACGAATGTTTAACTCTATCCTCATGTAAAACAATGTGTGCTTATACAATATATATATATATATATATATGTATATATAATATAATATATATATATATACATGTATAATACTAAAAGGGACGTAACGTGTTGTCGTCAATATTGTCGATTAAACGGATAGTGTTTATTTCACGAATTTATAAGCCGGCCACCTACATATCGGACAATGGTGATTATCGCGTTCCAACCATATTTGAATGCAGTCTTTATGAAATGTATGGCCACAAGGTAGTCCGCAAATCAGACAACCGGTTTCGTATACGTCCAAACATATAGCGCAAACGGACGACACAAATATATTACTGACGCAACTGTCCAATTGTTGTTTCGATTTCAGACATTCCGAACAAAATCTTGATCGTCCGCCAGCGATCGCTTTCCTGCTTCCGTTTCCCACATTTTCCTTGATTAACTTGCAATCCGCTTGGTTTATGCAGTCGTTCGTTATGCTTCCGCAACGACTGTTTGACGCAGAAACCAGTTCGTCAGTTTCGTCGACGCTGCCGCATTTAAAGATATCGTCGACGCTATTGCTCTCTTCCGAACCTACGTTGGAAGGTAACGAATCCGCATGAGAAGTAACTGCATCAGATGTGTCCATTAAATTTTTGATCGTTTCCATTTCTTTATCCACTTGAACCGCGTTAAACATCCATATCGGTAAGTCTTTTATGTAATCGTTCGGTATTGCCGGTTGCAACCAGAAATTCGGTATCGGCAATCGTGACAGTATATTGTCGATGCGTTGCTCGATTTCGTCCTCTATCGGAGAATGCTGTCGAGCCCGAAATAACGAATCGACAAAAAATGATTCGAACGGTAACATATCGCCCCACCAGTTCTGTTCTTCGTTATTTGCAGCGTTATTTTCGGTATTCGGTGCGCTCGAAACGTACCCGATCAATTTAGACCATGCGAAACAGTACAAAGCAAAGCTGGCGAAAAACAATGCGGGATGTTCGCACAGAATCATATAGTCAGCGATAAGTAACGAACCGACGTTAGTCAATACGAAAGTTTGCACGAGCTGACTGAGCACGTTACATAATAGGGTTACAACCGGCCATTGTATAATACCTACTAAAATAACCCATAATCCCAACAGCCAGAAGTTTAAACTAACCATAGTCCAGATTATACGACAAAGATCCCAAAACCACGCATCCAAAGAGGGCAAATCTTCTAGAATCTGTCAACAATCAAAGCAAAAAGAAACATTAAAATGTTTAATTCGTTTGAATTGTTATGCTACGTAGTAAATATAAGTTTAAATATGCTAGAATACACTACTGAGTTTACTGAACCGTCAAAAATAGGCACATATAACCTTAACTAATGTAATCAAAAAAAAAAAAAAAGGTCACTAAAAATGTTTTAAAAAAAAGTTATCTGCGAAGAATCCATGTATCGCTGAAATTTGAATAGCGAGCTCTGATATAAAACCGTTCGACCTGTGATCCGAATTCATCCATCGAACAAATTGCACGGATCTTCGAAGAACAAATAAGGACACGAAGCATTTAATTGAACGAACGCAATTTATAAAGAGTTTTCAGTTTTTTTCTATCTCGCTTATAAATTCAAAAACTGAAAAAAATGAAATACGACTTTATTTTAACGTAGGCTTTTCTGATAACCAATAGTTTTAGTAGTTTTCTTAAATTTTTTTACGAAATTTAATTATTTCAGGATATATCTAACACTAAGACCTTGTTTAGTTAGGCTTGATGACAATAACGTTTTTGCTCCCAACATTTTCGGCTTTCGCCCAGATTTAGGACCTTCTGTTTATGTTAATTTTGCTGTATCTTATATAATAATTGGGTACCAGAGAAATCTGGGAAAGTAAAGGCGGCCGAGAGGAAGGAACTGGCCCCAATATTCTTATCAGATCCATTAGATCCTTAAGTACCATTATGGAAAGTTTAACTTCTTAACTTCATAATCACCAACGCCCTGCCAAGGGTATGGGACTCACCTTACTTACATAATCTTTCATCAATAAACAGTACACCTTAGATACTTTTATTGATGTTAATGTTTCTGCTCTTCGGTTAGAATAGTGACAATCAGTATTCCTATAAGCTTCCTTACTTTTCCTTTAACTTTACCGATCAGATCCTCCTAAAATTTTCTACTCTTCTTTTTCTTCCAAATCTCTTCCTACTATAGTACTTTCACAACACTATCAAATCCCTTTTTCTCTTTCATAGGACCTTCCGTTTAGAGGTGGTTCAAGGAATCTAATGGAGTTGAAGCTTTTTTTCATTCTTCCAGAAGTTTCTCCGAATCTTTCCATCTTCCATCTTCCTGTAATAACGATACCGTGTTCCATTGTGTACATTTTCTCTCAACGTTCCTTTTCAAACTATTCGACTATATCCTATTTTACAAGCGTTCTCCAAACTATATCCTCCTATATTCCCACCCACTGTTCCGACTTTATGATTCTTCGCATACAGGTTCTCTCATCTACAATCTTTTTACACTCCACATAAACACCGATTTTCTCTGGGAGCCTAGCCGTATAGGCATAGAGAGTAATAAAAGATTCTTTAACTTAAATTACTATATCCTCCCATCTCTATTTCTCTAAAATTCCTCTTCCTAACTTGCCTCGCTCTTAAGCAAAAAATATCACACTAGACCCTAAAATACTAACGATTTTTTTTTTTTCTACCAAATTTTCCTTTTGCCTGCCCAATCAACTGTGAGTCTTTTTGCACTTTCCCGGTTTAATGATTTTCCTTCACTACGCCGTTTTACCGTCCATCTCTGTTATTCACTTACGCCCTTATCATGCTACTTCTTTTACATTTTCGTTTTCATTTTAAATCCTCCCCAAACTGCTACTTTCATTCTAATTACGAAGCCGCTTGTGATCCTAACCAGTTGCCTCTAATAAACTTTTTTGTTAAAAACGTATGCATTTAAAAAAGCGAAATAAAATAAAGATTACAATATAAATTTCGGATAAAACAATTTTTTTTAAAAATTAATTTCCAGATACGGACTAAACGCGTCTGTTAATACGTGGACGAAGGCGTGGATAAAAGCTATAGTAATAATATATATCGAGTTTTATTTGAATATTTTTTTTATTAAAAAAAGCATTCTGTGCACATTCAAATTATAGCAACAGATAGAATTTTTCTTAAATTTTTCATACGTTATTGATATTAAAAAAAATTTTAAATGTCTGATTCAACCGAATAATTACGGTATATGAATGTGAACGAAAGCCAATATTCTGGTGGCAGTTCTCGGCGTAAACCGTGTAAAAATTTAAATAATGATCTTACTTTGTATATACCGAAAATAAACATATTATGCGGATATTTTAACAACGGATTACACCGAAATTTTTCATATTTTATATCATTAAGAAAAATAGGGCAAAACCGAGAAATTAATTAGCGCATTAATAATGAGTAACTTCCTATGTAAAATAAATATCAATTTACTTACCTGAAATATCTTCAAGCAAGCGAGCATGTTAATTAGGAATAAACTGGTGATGAATACGTCATTCATTTCAGGTTGAAGAACCTTTAAAAAGACACTCATATTTTTAAAATTTATATACTGAGGCTTCTGTTTTCCGTACACTTCAATTTGATTGTTCGTAATTATCAAATATGCGGGCATATTAAACTTGTGATTTAATTTCTTTTCCATTAGTTTACTCTCTTCACGTTTCATCAGGAATACTCCAAATCTTATGCGTCCTAATGAGAATTAGAACCACTATTAGGATATTATTTAGTGCAATTGAGGTGTAAATGCATTACCAGGTAACTCTGTATTTTTTTTCATTAAATTATATTTAAAAAATAAAATTAATATTAAAAAATATCAAAACTTACTATCGGGGTCAAAAACAAATGTTATTTAAAATACAATTTAAAAAAGTATATTATTTCCTTAAAAATTAACGAATTAAAAAAAAAAAAAAAAACGTTTAAAGCTTTTAATTCTAAATTTAAAAAAAAGAAGTAATAGAAAATAATAAAATTTGTTATCTTATCTGGAATAATAATTTATTAAAAATTACCCTATCTCTAAAAAGAGAAAGAAAAAAAAAATCAAGAACATTCAATTCACCGTGGTACCTAGGATTAATATGCGAAAAAACAGCGTTTAAACGTCTAAATTTTACTTTGAAAGTTCTTTAAAAGCTTACAATAATCATGTCTAGATTGTCGTTAAAAATTATAGGGAAATAAATGTATACCACAGATGGCTTGTAGCTAATAATGCATATATGGAGATTAAACGTAAAACATTAAAGAAAGAGTATTAATGTTAGTATTGATTATAATTTTTGGTCAATGGTAAACAGTTGTAAAAGCTAGAATTGACGAACAAGTATTAATTTAAAAATACGACAGAACTTTTTGCTCGTTTTAATCGTTGTTTTATTTTTTTTTGATGGTCGCAGATTTATTTGAAAATTTCACATACTATTAATGAACTAAAACGAAGCTCTCTTGAAGTGTTATAAAATTAATATTAACCCAGTTAAGTTGCAGAAAATTTGTGTACAACATCGAGCAAACGAATAATAAAGTGTAAATTATTTAAGCTTGGAAGTTTTTTATTAGATAGAAGTGCAAAGCGGCTGAAAAGACCATAGTAGTTAATAAGTTAACAGAGAAAAAGACATAACAAATTGTAAAAAATTATGAAATCACTCTTTCAATTCGACGTATTCCATTTCCAAAATTAAAAACGGGAGAATATAGGCTAGTAGTTTAGATAAAAATTCCCGAATTATGTAAATAAAATACGGAACATCTTGCTCGGGGAAAAATAGGAAGAGAATTATTGTTCTACATGCCGGAAGGAAGAACTCTCGGAAGAACTTGTTATATAATGAGGACAATCGTTATACACATTCATTCTTTCGTTCTCAAAGAACATTCTACACATATGAATGGTATTACTTAGTGATAACAGCAATTGCTCTTCTAAATGCGCAGTGATTTTTATGGTGCACATTTTCATTATTCATTTCTGTTCTTTAATTCAAACCTGTTCTAGTTCGCCCAGATCGCATTAACTTTATTTAATATAAAATTTATTAAACAACAACGTTACATTCTCTATATTTTCCACTTTATATTATTCCGTAATACTTTTTGACTATTTTATTGCCAGTATAAATCATTTTCGTAATATTTATTCATTCTCGCTACCCACTTCTTAATGCATTAATTTTATCAATTCATCTGCTATATTATCAAACGCCGCTTTCAATTAAATGAAATAATATACGTTGCAATCGTTATGCGTTCGGTTGTTCCGAATTAGATGAACGAGTTGATGAAAAGCTGTTTTTTTCACAGCCGAACATATTATTGTTTTTTGTTTTCTTTTGGAAACAAATTCGCACATTTTTCAATAGAATGTGAGTACTCAAGGATAATTCTTTGCAAATATACGCCTTTAGATTAACTTAATATTATAACAGTCCATTTTCTGTATATGATTAAATATGAATATTTGTTATTACATTTTCAAACCATTTTCGGACACAATTCGGATGAAAAAATTATTTATTTAATTTTTGAAATTTCGGGAGGATTACACCGACTATCATCAGAAACAACTGCACTAAAGAAATAATAAACATGGTCTGATATATGAATTATAGACATAAAATACCTGGTTACGCAAAGAAACCTAATAAGTTTCATTTGGTGGTAACGCCGCAATTAGTGGGAGGGAGGGAGAAACGCAACAGAAAGTAGATGAGTGAAGGTCTATTTTTCTCCAGTAGTTGTCTGACATAGATTCGTGAAACGTGCAACAATCGTGTGTTTGCTTTTAAGACGTATTTTGAGAATCGGTCGTACATTAAAACTATCTGTGCGTTTCGAATACATTTCGAGTTAAATCCGAAAGATCTGACACACCTTCGTGAAACACTATACACAGGCGTGGGTGGAAAATTTCGATAAGACGGGTTCTGTGAATAAAACCAAGCCTCCGGATCATGCCCGGACAGTCTGTACGCCTGAAAACATCGGGCGAGTTCGAACTACTCTTGTGAAGAGTTCTTCTTCGACGGTATGGTGAATCCACAGCGCTACACAGTTATGCTGCGAACGATTTTTATACCGAAATTGAAGCGCAGACATCGTCTCAGGCATACTTGGTTTCAGCAAGACGGCGGAACTTATCATAGGGCTCGAGAAACCTCGGCATTGTTGCGAAAAAACTCCGGTACCCGAATCATCTCCAAAAACACCGCTTTTCCTTGGCCACCGAGATCACTGGATTTATCGAGCTGCGAATTTTATCTTTTTGGGGCTGCTTAAAATCAAAGATTCATATCAACAAACCAAGAACCTTTATTCGCCGTGAAATCGCCGAAATTCCTTGAGAAATGTTGCAAGAAGTGTCAATGAATCTTGTAAAAAGGCTAGAAAATTGTTTTGCCGATAACAAACATCATTTATCAAATATCGTGTTTAAAAAATAAAGCGTTATTAACCTTTACTCTTCTACTTTTTAAAGTTATATTTTTTTTTTTTTTCTTGTCTTGCATTCAGAAAGTTGGTCTAAAGTAAACAATTCGTCTGCAAAGAACGAAAATACAGAAGAAAGAAATAGACATAAAGCCGAACAAACATCTGAATGGAATAAACAAAATGGCGAAAATATAAATTATAAAGAAATTACAAAAAGACAAACTACAAACGAATATTGATGTAATTTCGTTAAAGTGTTTGCTGGTTTCGAAGCTGCAGGAATACGTACATAATTTTCTCTGTTGAAATTCGACCATTTCTCAATTTCGATAGCTTTCCTCTGACTAGCCTTTTACCAATGTGAGTCTTCTTCGCCAAAGTAGTACTATTCTCAAATCTAATCGTGTGGCTGATTCTCGCTTGATACTAATGTTGATTTACCTTGCCGCCTACGTACACAGTCGGCTATGTGTTCTTTCAGTCTGGTTTGTATAGATCTACCCGTTTGTCAAATGTAATTCACCCCGCAGAAACACGGTATTTTCTAAATACCGGTAGTATGCAACTAAAATAAACTAAAACGTTTTTAATTTTTAAACAAGTCCTAAAAATTTACCTCACATTATTCTTTTTGAGAATCCTCTCAATTTTTTCTGTGACCGCTTTGGTTATACTGGTAGACGGTTGTTCCTGTTTCAATTTTCTTGTCTCGCTTGATTTTATTAAACTTATTTATATACTTATTCGCGTTTTACTCATGTTATATCCATTTGTAGCCGTAATTTTCTCAAAGTATCTTAATCTTTCGTTAAAATTGACACAACATTTTCTTAGCTCCATCAATAAATATTTTAAAACCGTCAAACTTTTGGTTGAGACAATAGTAC
The DNA here is from genome assembly GCA_039619475.1 of Icerya purchasi. NCBI lineage: Eukaryota > Metazoa > Arthropoda > Insecta > Hemiptera > Monophlebidae > Icerya > Icerya purchasi. Next base: position 271,453,169 of record CM077115.1, on the reverse strand, counting down.
GAATTTTCGTGCAGATATTTATCAGTATGTGTATTTTTTCGATATACAGATGTGAGGATTCCATCTAAATTGTTCTCCACTCAATCCGTACATCCAGAAAAGCTAATTCTTCATTGCTTTTTTTCTTCTTAGTGAACTTTTCATAAAATGAGTTCGGGAACGCGGAAAATTTTTCCAGTTTTTCTCTACCTTGCCAAAGAACAAAGGCATCAACCACCACATCTTTATCAGCATTTAGGATGCCAATTCTCCGGTACATTTTCGGCTTTCTGTTTATACCTTTTGTTTGTATTTTCGATTTTCCCGTTTGTCGACGAACTGTTTAGTTTAATATTTCATGTCTCTAGAGTTCATAGATCAGGTGTGTATATTATTTCTGTAGTGCAGTTGTTTCCGATAATGGTCGGTGTAATACTTCTGAAACGTGAAAAGTAAATATACTTTTTTCTATACAATTATGTCAAAAAATTATTTATCACGAATATGAGAATTATTCATACCTAATTACATAAAAATAATTCTTAAACATCTTTTTAATGCTGATCACTTTAACAAGAAACAAAATATTTTTTGATACGATATATTACCGAAAAAGAAAATAAACAATGAAATACGTTTTGAAAAGTTTGTTCGCTTGTAATCTCTAAAAAAAAAACTGCTTAGCTACCTCAACATGGTTGACTTATTTTCGCTGAATAGTATACCTACATAAGCATGTATCATGATCAATTTTTCGCTTACTACTCTTCGCTAGTATTATATATTTATTCATAATAAACTGGTTTCCTTAACTATTTTTAAATTTTCTTTGATTTGTCTGAGTTTTTCGCGCATGGTCTTTTCTTTTTCTTCTTTCCAAACTAGTTCTTCAAGACTGATGGATTCATTTATTTTCTTTGATTTTCATAACATGATATTTTTAGTTTTAACCGATTGCTACATCAAGAGTTTTACGCTTTAACGGCAGAACAAACAAAGCAGCTAATTTCAAGCAGGAATATCGTTAACTACAGAAGTAAGTATAATGATTTATTAGATTGTAATAGCGACTGAATGGTAAAATACAAATAACTGCGTTATTTGTATTTAAAATGAAAATTAAAACATTTTTTTTACCGGAAAAAATTTTAGTTTAGCATAATTTAAAATCTGTACCATTGATTACATTCGACGTCTTTGATTCGGCTGTGAACAGACGCGATAAAAACATTTCTTTAAATGCGTAACAATTAAATGATACAGTATAAACTTATTAATTATAATACGAGTTTATATAATGCGCATACCTGTAAATTTTATATTCAGAGCAGCAAAAAATAGTGGCGGATTTAATAAATGCGTTAACAATAGTACTTTAACGGTTTCACTAGAATAAGAAAAAACTGAACTATACACGGATAACCAATCGTTTTCTAATTCTTTTACTGAACTTATATTTTGAACACGCGATGTTATTTGTTCACGTACCCATTGAATAATAAACTGTAAGTAAAAACAAACGAAACATAAAATATTCGATTTAACTATTGAAAAAAAAAAAACTTTTTTTTAATAACTGACAAAAAATTTTAAAAAAAACACATTTTCAATCAGTATGGTTTACAATTAAGTGCATTTTCATTACAATGTTAAAAACAGAAATTTGATTAATCAACTTTTTTACATAGCAATAACCAACAAAAATATAAAGCACAATAAGTAAATTAATGAATCAATTTAAGTTTTCGTCTAATATTATTAATTAAACAATTCTTACTTATGCATATCCACATCATTTGTTAAGTGACGCAGACTTCATTTTTTTCTTTTTTTTTTTTTTGACGGTCATTGGTTATTGTTTTATATTTTACGTATTGCTTTGTTTTACCATTGATATTTTTTAATTAAAACATAACTTATTTTTACCCGTAACCAGGTTTACATATTTTTAGAAAATATTAATTAATTTATCGGATATCGTGAAAAAAGAAAATAAAGAAAAAATACGGAATAGGTTTATAAAGTTTGTTTATGCTAATAGAAGAAACAGAAAGAAAATAGTTTGGTCTTAAAAGCTGAGAACAAAACTCTTTATACTAAATAATACTTCGCAGAGCCGTTTTTGGAATCGGAGAAAAATCAGGAATCGAACGACGATCGTGACTGCACGGCGGGTACAATGATTCTGTTTCCTTTCCGCTGATTTCATGGAAGGATTTGTAACAGTGAAAAATCTTACAACGTATACTACCTCTTTCACCTCTAAACATTTCGATAGGAGATAACTCACGGTCAACTAGTCAACGTCATAATATTGTTCTGTCCACGGGTCTACTTTCAAAGACAGAAACATCCTGATTTTTTAAACGGAGTAAAATGGTTTCTTTTCAAAACAGTAATAAGAATAAAAAAAAAAAAAAATCTTTGACGTTGAAGTTCTATTAAAATGACGAAATGTAAGCTTCGAAAGAAGAATCAAGCTTTTTTTAGAAACGGAAAAGGGATAAACCGGAATTTTTAGTTTTTGCAAAACGAGTACTTTGTTAATGTTAAAATTGGAGGTAGGGAAATTAAATAATTAGAAAGAGGCGATAAGGACAATTCTCTGAAAGATGTGACATGAAGTAATAGTCAATGAAATCAATTAATTTTTAAAAAAAAAAAGATTAAAGTAAAGGCCTCGGTGGAATTTAAAAACGAACAGGTTTTAATGGAAATTTTTCGTTACATCTCGGGAACATACTCATTTCTGATATTAATTTTTTTGTAGGCTTAAAAATTGACAAATAAAAAACAAGGTTTGATGCCCCTACAAATGAGGAGATTTTCACCAACAGCAGCCTTGCAATTATCGTCACTATATTATGATAAAGAAAGTAGACGGATGTTTTTTATTCGTTATGCAAAATAAAGGAGGCGAAGTGCTATATCGGATGATGGAATTAGCATATTCTTGGATATGAAAAAGAGTAACGTCAACAACAGACCGGAAAAAAGTTTACTCTATTTTAGGAATAGACACCGATTGGAAGCAAGAAGTTTGAAATAAGTAGAAAGCGAAGGGATTAAAAAGCACGTTATTATTTCTGAAGGTAAAATTAGAAAAGGATATTTACACAGACTAGAAGAATGATCATCTGGAATGAAAAGGTTCTTATTAAAGATCAAATCATCAGAATAGTATCATTTTTATTATTTTCAATACAGCTCGAAAGAAGAGAACAAGATTTCTAATCACTATTGATTATGAAAAGGTTATATGTAGAGAAAGAAAAATGATGAAGATTAAAATTAGGAGCAATGTTCATTGAAATCATGTTAATTAGTTAATGAGAATATGTATATATTGCTTCTAATAAAGTTGGCACACTCACCGCAGCTATCATATCAAACAGATTTAAGAAAAACTTCTAATGACGATATTAAAAAATAACATTATTACAACATAAATTATTTATTCGTAAATGTTTATGATCCCGAATTCTTTTAAATTTAACAATAAAAATGAATGCACTTTAATTTACGATTCACTGTTACTTTGAAAACCTCTCAACATTTCAAATTGTGTAATGAAATGTTCGCGTATTTAACATGTAGTATGTGCGTGATATTAATTCCTTTAAAAATTTATCGGAAATCGAATTTTACGTAAGACAAAAAAATGAAACTCATTAACAGACTTACTTTAGGTTGTGAAGAATGATGAGACGTTAAAATAATTTTATCGTTAACTCCCACATTTTTAGGAAATGAAAGTAATAGTAACGGTTGAATCCAACCTTTATGTGCGCACAATCTGCAAACAATATGTGAAATTATTAATGTGACGGTTTTAACAAAATTAATAAAATAAACAGGATAAAATGCTTCGACATAATACATAATTTTTTATATCAAAATAAAATCAGATGAAATTTTGATATGCTATTCGTAAATTGTTAAAAAAAAGAGTAACGCTAATATTAAGAAAAATTTACTTATTAGCGTTAACTTTTAATCGGATATAACTTTAAAACGCGAATAACCTCTTATTTGTAAAAATAATCAATTGACTGGTTTTTACCTTTTTTTGAATGACAAAAGTAAATATAACAAAGTATTTCCAATCATTAAATGAATCTTTTACAGTAGTAGTCAGTGAAACGATTTGTAATGCGCGATTTTATCAATTACGCACTAATTATTAATGACTATAACCTTTTATATAACAAAAGTAATAATCAGTTACGGACTTTACTACTAGCAATTTTAAAATAATAATAAGTTTTCATTAAACATATTTAAACGGTAAAGTAGAATATGGTGTGCGTATACATACAAATAAAAACGAGAACTGTTCATAAAACGACAATTAAAACCGCTTATTTATTACCTTGCTTAATTTAAAATTTAAAATTGATTGACAATTATTTCGTTTAGTACAATGTGTACAAATCACGGCGCAGCCTAACTAAAAAATATTGCAGTAATTAATAAATTATTCAATACCAAACGCGTAACACAATAATAGTAGTGTGTAATATTTGATAAAAGTTAATCTCGCCTACTACATCTGCAGATTATAACCTTCACTGATCCTGCACAGGCGGACATATATGACCAATATGTTATTATATTGCTATTATTTATATAAAATTGGAGCTCTGTCCATTAGATCTGCCGAATTATATTTTTATAATTTAGTTACTAATGAATAAATCTGATATAGGATTAATACTTTTTCTTATACTTCTCGAAATAAAAACATATAATAATAAGCATAGTATTTTGGATAATAGCTGCCATTCAATAAATAAGCTTTACTCAATGTATAACTATAATAAAAAAAATTGAATAATATATGTTAATCGAGCAATAATAATAACACTATTAAACAGAAACATAAATGTAACACAGTGTAAAATCCGGTAGGAAAAGAGTAAATGGATGAAAAACTACGCGCGATTATGAAGGAAAATGGAAAAAGAAAAACATACAATAGGTGATTTAGTCGGAGTAACGTCAATAATGAAATTTAACTCATAAGTGATCATTCACGGGCAAACATTTGTATACGACATTTGAATAATATTCTCAATTTTAAATACATCGAGAATTGCGCCTATACAAAAACGATTTAAACGTGTTATAATATGGAAAAGATCCTAAACGACTGAGATTTTAACATTTGTGAAAGCGACCATCTTAACAAGTAATAAGTACTAAAATAGAAATTCTAGGAAGGGTAAAGATTTTTTCAGTCACAATGTATTTACGCACTATTAAATATTAAATTTATTATATGATTTCATAATTATTACAACATAAATCGAAGAAACGAAGAAGAAATACGATCCTTTTAATCCACACGGAGGAAAAATCAAAAAAATAACAAATCTCTTTAAGGAAAAAACACTAGCAAAGTTAGTTAAGGAAGACGGCTCACACTGTGAATATAAAAGGTAAACACTAAAAGTCTGAATGTGATATGCGTTGAATATGTTTAAAAATGCAAGAGATGAGAATTCGATGCGGGAATTTTAGAGTTGTAAATTTAGACATTTTAATCAGAAGCAGAATATGCTAAAAATAAAAAAAAGCCGAGTAAAATACCGGCTGATATTAAGTTATTACGAAACGTGAATATTTTAAAATTAATGAAAATTTTTAATAATATTTGCAGCATAGGTGAAATACTCCATGAATGTTTACAGTTAATATTTATAACATTACCCAAATGAGTGCAAACTGGTGCATGTATAACAACTACAGGATGATTAGCCTGATAAGTGATTAAAAGTTTTCTCACGCGTAATAAACATGAGAATACGAAATAAATGGGCACAAGACTTTAAACGTCAATTCAGCTTCCGTTAAGGATTCGGTACCAGAGAAGTATTAGTGGTAGTCAATAAACCTTTACAAAAATGTTGAGATCAGCAATGTTTTCATCTGCTTTTTAAACTATGAAAAAAAGCCTTTGATCATGTTACACACGACAAAATTAATAGATATTAAAATAGGATAGCGCAAATAAAGGCGACAGAAAAATAATATAAAAGCCATATCGGAAACAAAATGCTAAAATTCGTATAAACGGTGGTCAAAATCAGTCTACACACACAGCAGAAGTTCGAGACAGAAATGCATCCCCCCTATCATCCCTGTTATTCAATAAATATGCTGACGTGGTTTTCAAAGACGCCTCGTGTAATAAGTTTCATAATTGAAATAAATGGCAACTTATTAATCACTTCGCACATGTACCGTTGATGCCATTCTGTTATCAAAACTCGTATAAAGAATTGCAGCAGGTAGAGTGAATAGAGTCGATTCGTTAAGTAAACAATACGGTCTTACATTTAATAAAGGCAAACCTCATGCGAATCAGTCACATCAAAATGCCTCCATTTTCATTAATGACGAAAAAAATAGAAGTTATAGAATTCAAATATCTAGACAGTTATATCATGAACAAACTAAAATATCCAAATATGGAAGTCAATATGAGATGCGATTATGCTCAAACAGCTTTTCAAAAAAAGTTCATACATAATACAAAATTTTATAAAAAGGTACATTTATTCTACTTTATTTCAACGGCACAGGAATAGCAAGCATGCGCAGTTAACGTAGGAAAACTACGAGAATATTGTGAACGGAAAAGATTAGAAATGAAAAAGTACTGCAAAAGAGTAAATGCGGAAAGGCAAATTCTGAATATAATGAAGAGGAAGACGAGTTATTTAGCCCCGTGTTATCAAAGGGAACGAAATCCGTATCAGTACTCGCAATCATACGAGTAAATACAAATGAAAAAAGAGAACGCGAAAAAAAATCATTGCGGATTAGCAACATTCAACAATGGATCGAAAAATAACGAACAAGTAATTTAGTCGGAACAACTGTCAATTATAAAATTTAAATCGTAAATGATCGTTTAGGCGCAAACGTTTGGGTACGGTACTCGAAGAAGAAGAAGCAATACTGTTCTGGTTTAAATACAAAAGCTATCTATACAAAAAACAATTTAAACAATGCTATTTAATGCAAAACATACTCAACATTCAAGATTTTAAGTTCCAGGATAACGAAAATCCTAACAAGTAATTATATTAAAGAGAAATTTGAATAAGGGCGGAGATTTTTTCAGTCTCAATGTATTTCCATAAATAATTGTTATACACTCTACAAACCATTAAAACAATTAAATGTATTACACAATTTTATAATTATTGTCATTTATTTTATACAACGATAAAAGAATTCGATTCAGGAATTGTCTATAGTTGAGCATTGCTGTCTTACAACTCACACTTAAAAACTGTCATCAACATATTTAAGTTCGCTAAATTCGAATCAATCGAAATATCATAAGTCAATGCGAAGTTAAAGGATATTAAAAATTTCTAATAAAATCACTTTTCGAACTTTTCCATTTTAAATTATAAATTATCTCAACTTTCTGTTATAACTGTAACACCAAAATAGTCTCATAGTTATCATTAAAACGTGATATTCATAACTGATAAACGATACGCTATTTCTATAATTAAAATATTTTGAATATGCATCTTATTTTGAAAAAATTACAATAAAAATGGCGCAACTAATTTTGAATTATCGAAACTTAATATCCATCAACTGGTCGTATTTAATTTATTATAAATATAACGCTATAACAAATTTTCTATAGTGAGTATAATTTTTTCAAAGTACAAGAAATCAAAACCGTGTTCACGGGGGAAGGAAGGTTAGACCACTCTCATTAGAACTGAAATAGTTATTACACAAAAATCTGAAAAAAATCAAAAATTTAAAATAAATATTGATGATTTTTTAGAATGCTCTTACATTTAAAAAAAAAAAAAAATGCTCCATATTTTTAATATTTGATGAAAATGTTTTTATTACCAGTATAATCAATAACAAATATAATTTTTATTAATGTTTATACGGTAATTGATTTATGTGAATTATTAATATATAAATCAAAACTATGGAAATTATTAATAGTATGAGTATTAGTGAAAAATGTATTGTTATTTATAAAATAAATATGCGAAGAAAATTTTCAACCCCCCCCCCCCCCCCCCTTTTCATAATTCTGGGCACGGCTCTGCAAGAAACAAATGCTGTTTTCGAAATTACGATAGAGAATGAAGTTTAAGCTCTAGACTCGAAGCATAAATTAGCATTTTATTAAATAAATATACAATACCCATCATCATTTGCACAGTTATATATTCCTGTTTTTATAGAAAACTTCGATAAATATTCGCAAACGAAATTCCAGTTGTTCTCCTTTACTATAGCTGAATTACTGTTTTTATTTTCAAAAATTACACGAATTAACCAAATAGTATCTTTTGATTCTTCAACTTGTTCGAAAAATTCAGCACTTCCTTTAAAATAAGAAGTATTCGAATTTGATCGATTATTTTGAGCTGCATTATTAATGCCATGAAGTTCCTCTTCGACTACACTGGCTAAAGAGCAGAAAAAAAAAACAAAAAAAACATATAGCCCGATTTGCATGAAACGTAACAATAGGTAAAATTGAAATATCACGTATAAAATCATGGAATTACGTACCCGAATCCTTAACCAACTGTATAAGTTCTTTTTTTTCAATATAACCGGAATAACTTACTCCTCTTAAATCAAGCAGCTGTTTAAGTTGATTAACAGTGAGGCCACCCGGATCCATAACACCCATTGATGAGCTGCCATATATTAACCACAAAATAATATCGAAAATGCGCGCGTTAATAAATATCAACACGAAATATAGTAACACAATTGCGGACTGCGCCCAACAAGATCTAAACGCCATTCTGAAAACGTAAAAGTTAATGGCATTCTAATAAAATTTTATAATTCAGTGCGTTTACAAATTGTATTTAACATAAACGCTGATTTTTAATTTTCAAATACAAACGTCATAAAATTTGTACATAAATATCTAAAAATACTATTACCTCACACAATTTAATCACGTAAAACTAAAAGACACAAACGCAACTAATTCATATCAATTAAAGAAAACATATTTGAAATAAACACCAAATGCAATAAACACAAATCAATGTCACCACATCTAGGGTACCATCACTTCCAGTTCTTTTCTTTTATTCGTGAAATGAAAACCATTTCGCTGTAAATGTAATAATTACGCAATTACGTTAATGATAAAACCTAAAAAGATGATTGTTTTAACGGAAAATATAACAAGTCAGAATAGTATATTATTCGTCAAAAGTTTATTAAACTTTTCAGTGAATTTTTAAAAAATGTTATATAATTATTTAATTTATAATGTTTAATTTCGTAACTGGTTTTTTCGTTTTTTCGTTTTTTTTTTTAAATAATTCTTATTGAAAAAATTAAAGTTGAAGAACAAATATATAAGCCGTTTAACTTTACTGAATTGCTGTTTTTGTTTTGCTGACACTTCTTAAAATATTAATGCCGAATGATGACTTGTTTTGAAAAGGAAAAAAAGTTAATTCCGGGAATAATATAAAGTTTTGAATATTTACAATAAAAAATGTATTGATTTTACAATGTGGTTATTACATATAATTACATGGTTATCGTTCTTAACGCAAACTAGTTTTGCTACTGTTTCAGTTAGTAAGTTATATTCATATATTACCATCGTAATAATGATTATAATTTTAAAGTTAACGTTATACTCTCTAAACGACATTTACCGTTCGGCACATAATTTCTTTCGTAACAAAGTGTAAGTAAACTACATAATTTTCAAAATTTAAAACAATGATTGTATTAGCGTTTACGAATCACGGATACATTGATCACGCTAAACTTATTTCGTTTTGCAATTAGTAAAGTTTTTATTATTTTTTTTATTATACTTTACCAGATTTTCTGGTTACTCCCGTAGAAGTAATTTTTAAGGACGAAATTTAATTTTTTTCCCTTTTTTTCTGTTATTTTAACCGTAGCTGTACACACACGCATATGTATTATTTTTATAGCTATCATTTTTTTTCCCCATAACTATTTGTTATATTTATTAAATATTCTTGAATTTATTTCTATAATTTTTTGTATCAAATTTTGGTTTAACTTTTTTATTCTGTTATTAAATTTTACGTATTTTTCAATTACACGTAAAGGCTGATGTTTCATTAATGTTTTATTCGAATTATTTGAATTTCATTTAGTTTCCAAAATTTTTGGAACGTCTAGATATTTACCGAAATTTGGTTACCTAGTATTATTCGTGGCAGTGTACTATAAATTGACGAACTAAATTTTAAGGAAAAAAGTATATTCGACAAAAAAGTTCATAATAATGTTTTTTTTTTGTTTGTGATAGTTGCCGGTTTATATTACTTAGCAGAACTAGTAGAAGAATATACTGTAATTACGAAAAAGATTATCACATGGACAACATTGGTAAATATATAACATTTTTTTTTTTAAAAAAAATATGATTTATCGGTGTTTTGATTTGCAATTAAATATATATATATATATAGTCTTGAAAAATGTAATTAACGGTTAATTTGTGGTTCGGATAAGTGACATTTATTTAAAAAAAGAAAAACGAAAGTTTTAAAAAGTACTTGTTTCTTATCATCAGTAGTAAATCGAATAACATAAATATTAAACCTAATGATTGTTACGTAATTTTTAGAGCTTTAATTTAATTTACACATGACCCTGGTTTGCTTAAAATTATCAATATTTAATTTTGGTGCCGAAAAATTAAACTATGCAACATTTTTATATAGTTAATTCGTTTTTCGGTGATTTAAAGGAAATTCTAATTATCTTCATAGTGAATTATTATTGGTATCATCGGTTAACTAACGACTAAATCAGTCTTACTGGTGCTTTTGTTTCTCGAGTTCTAGATTTACTAATGACAACTTTATATGATTTTAAAAATTGCCAATAAATAAAACGTTCGGGATTAATTGTACCGTGGCTAATTGTCCTATATAAAGGTGTTCGCAAACTAAGAAATTGCATTTCCATAATTATTTACTTTTAAACCTATCAATAAGTATACTTATTTAAAATATATATATATATATATATGTATATGTATAATGACTACAATTAGTATGTCAGGTTGTAGCAGAGTTAGGAAGTATGGTATTATGTATGGCTTTGTAATGAGCAGAAAATTGTATAATTTTTGCATCGTTTTAGCAAATTTACATATTTCTGTAAAACAATTTCTAAAACATTTACGTTATCAGCTGCAAACAAATTTCATTTTTACATTTTCGATATTCCACTTGCATCCTTTATTTATTATTTTCAGTGTAAAGCAAAAAATATAAATCATAAGGCGCCATATCAATGAAACAGTCTTGGACTTGTGTAAGACTGATGGTTCAGTATTAATGTTAGTTATTTAGTGTTTAAACTAACCGACCACTGTGCGAGACAGTATAATTTTTTTGTAATTTTTTCATCCGCGAAATTTTACTATCCATCTATTAACCAGGAATTCGATCAAGAGTTTTAACTTAACGGCTTTTAGATGATTAAACTAGCTAGCAACGTTAAAATAGCTAATTTTTCGACTTTATTGCACCGGTTGTTGAATAAATTTTAATGAAATTTGTCATAAAGTAATGTTAATACGTAATGTATGATTTTTAGTGCGATTTTACACGGTTGACAGTACATTATTTTTCAGTCCTTTCTTGTAACTTGATTTTCGATAGATTGTCTAGCCATCTACGCTAAATTCGCTTAATTGTTTATAATTCACTTAAATCCGACGGGTAGGAAATAAATTTAAGAGAAATATCGTACGAACTTATTATACGTTATTCTTATTTGTAATAATGGAAAAACTTTCTTAAAATATTATATGACATTGCCGTTGTGAAAATAATGTAAAGAAAATAATATGGAAAACATACTATCGCGGATAAAAATCACGTAATATTATCGAATCGGAAATGGATGAAATTATTTGCGGGATTCTTTTCAGATATGATGATTTTAGAAATATCTTAGTGTGTCCGTTTTATAGAAACTATAAAGTTTAGCTCAAATTAGCTCAAAATACTGTCAAACACTTAGCATTAAAAATAAAACAGAAAAAAGGGGAATCCGAAGATCCGAAGTAAATTACGAGCTAAAAAAGTGAAATAACTCCCAAACAATTCTGATAAAATATCTTTTTTGAAACTTTAAACGACTACCATCCAATAACGAAATAAGAGTAAACTTTGAAACAAGTTGGAATAGCAGATAACTTTTAAGTGCAAAAATTAAAATACATCGTAGCAAGATATAACAGTGGGAAGAAAATGAAAAAGCTGAACAAAGAAGTTAATATTAATAATAGTATTTACAGTCCATTTCTGTATTAACAATAAATATAAATATTATTGATTCACCAGTAATTTTACATGTTGTTTTGTAGCATTTAGGCAGTTCACATATAACGTTTTTTTCTTTTTTTTTTTTTTTTTTTGTATGTAAAAATTTTCACAGCTAAACAACAGCTACTTAAAGTTTGGTTCCTCGACAATGCGCTGTATCGTACCGGGTGTCTCTAATTATTTGAAATCAAAAATTCAAAGAAATTCCGCGCCATTTTAAAAAAACGACAGAAAATTTTCCATACAGAAAAGTGGTTAACAACGTTATTTTAATTTAATAGAAAATTTTTAAGTTGATATAGGGGAAAATATGTTAAAGAATATACTACATAATGTGATCGGTTTATTCTCAGCTATATTACACTGTGTGCAAAATTTTGAGTTTTTAAAGCTTTTGGAAACGTAAAATTGTGATCTGCACCGTTTGGCGCTCTGTGAGAAAGAGTTCGAATCTCAATTTAAAGTGGCCGGAATACATTTTCCAGATGATAAACAAATTTTCTAAGCAAAAAAAAAATGTATTTAACCTTCTGTTATTCATAAAATGAAGTAAATCGACACACCACGTGTATACGGAGTAGAGGTAGTTCTAAAACATGTTATTTTAATTATTTATTTTTCGAATTAATATATTTATGTTTACACACTTATTTTGTTTAGATTCTTTAAACAAGATATTCGCAAATCGCAAATATGAAGAAAAATATCAAGTATTTACGAGAGAAAATAAAATTCCAGAGTTGCGCAAAAGGTAGAGAAATTGAATGTTCGAAGTCTGAATATTGCATTTGATAAACACTTTAAAGTTTCTTTAAAAAGAGGATAGGATCGAATGGAAAAAGTTATAAAAAGCATATATAAATAATACGGATATATATGAGAAAATGCAAACTTGATAAACATTTAATTACACATAAAAACGTACAATCAATATAATATAAATTCCAATTTGATGATAATAAATGTAATTACAGACTAAAATATTAAATTTTACGAAGACTTATTGCATAAATAAATATAATTTAATGAATATTCTGTTACTGTGTGATAATCCATTATTTTATATATATATATATATATATATATATATATATATATATATAAACAATTACACAGTTCGTTCTTTTTTTATTTTATATTTTTATGTCGACTATTACTTTTGGACGCATATATGTTTGTATTTGTGTACAATTTTAATTTAATATGCCATAATTACGATTAAAATTAATCGAAATTAATTCTTAATAATAAATTGTGTTTCGCGTGTTTTTTCTTTTTAAAACGTGAATTTATTAATAAATCAACAACTTAACAGTTTGTTTCATAAAATAGATCGTTAAATTAAATTATTTATCGAATTTGTAAGACCATTCGTAACCATTCGTGCAGATAGAATCAAAGTCGCTCTAGCTTTCAAAATATCCGATTTGAGACACCCTGTCGTACACATAAAGATGTATATAATAATCAACATTTAGGTGAAAACTGCTTTTTTTTTATTCGTATGTCTACGGGTATCAAAAAAAAGGAGGAGGGGTTGAATCAGCGAACAAATTACTATTCATTTTGATACCCCATATATAGCGGGAGGTACGTTGACAAGTTCGCCGACGGTTTCCCGCATTCTTGGCCACCATAAAGTGTTACCAGGCGCACGATGAAAACGTGATGCGGGGTGCACCCAAAAAAAAAAAAAAAAAAAAAAAAAAATTGATACATACATACCACGATGAGGATATTATTCTAATCGAAAATGATTTCGATAAAACTTTAATGTGTAAATATTGGATAAGTTTGTGGACGAATGAAAGACTATTGGAGAAGAAAATTAATGTTACATAAAAAAAGTATTGGGGAAGAATATTACGAGTCGCTCTATGTCAATTGGAACGGTTCGATTCATTTGAAATATTTTACGAACAAATATTTTTAGCAGTTCTCGAGTTTTTACTAGGCTGTATGTTTTTGTTATTAATTATTGTAAATGAAAACCGTACGTAGTTAATAATTTGTTAGTTTTATTCCTGTTTCGATTACCTGATAATATGACGTTGACCGTTTGGGCGTTTTGCGCTGCTGCTGCATCCGAGACCTGAAGGTATTATCGAGTGTTATTAGCAAGTCGGTTAATCTCGAGTCGGAACGTTTTAGACGACAATGTTCGAGCTGAATGAGAACGTTAGTGTAATCGTATCTTCTCCTGCGGTTGATTCGTAGTCGTTTTCCTGATGCGCGAAACAGTCGGTTCTAGTAGAGAAGTTTTCCGCTAATTTAATTGCTAGTATGATGCGGGTGAATTTCATAGACTCTCTCGCTGTTAATTTTCAAGAGGATATAAACTGTTCGATTTATCAAGAACGTTAACAAATACAATTATTTCGCAATTAATAAACTGAAGGAAAAAAAAAGGAATAATGCTTTTTAATTGATAATGTGCGTATTTATTAATTTCAGGTCGTGTTGATTGTACAGATTTCATTATTTCTCGTCGAACAATTCCCCGCGTCACTAACATTGTGCGGTATATTTAGTCAAATAATACATTTGATTATTCTTCAGACGTTTCCGTATGTGTCGATCACGTCGCCGTTTTTTATAATGGCTGTACTGCTTCTACTTGCACATCACTATTTTGCATTTCAGTATTTCGGACAGTATTATTTTAATTTTTCCGAAGTAAGTATTTAATGTTTTCTTTTGTTTATTTGTTTTTTTTTTTTTTTTTTTCTATTTTTTGTTATTCTGTAAATTTTTAATATAAATGAACGTTGAATCAATTACCTTTTCCGACGTTTAGAATGTATTAAAAAAAAAATAAATAAATCAATACCTGTTTTTATCGCAATCATCTTATGATAATTTCTTACCGTTACAAGATTGAAAATACTTAAAAATAATGGTAGCTTGTAAGTTTTTATCAAAAATTAATTTATAATTACAATTCAAAACCCCGTAATAATAGTACTTCAGTTGTTGTTTTTTTTTTGTATTTTTTAAAGTCGTAAGACTTCAGGGCTGACCTGTCTTTGAATCCTTTTCTCATATTTTTCGAAAATTACCCGAATGATTGTATTTATTCAAGTCTCGTTATATATATTATTATTTTTATGAAAGCAACTCGCGTTAGCCGGAGAACGAATTCCGCTTGAAATAACCAATCTTTTGAATTTAATAGTTTTTCGTAATTAACTATTTGTATACTTTACGTATCATATTTCTTAATACTTTCGTTCTTTTTGAAGTTTTATTTAACGAAACAATATATATATATATATATATATATATATATATATATATATATATATATATGTATGTATATGTATGTATATATTTATGTATATATATATATGTGTGTAGAGAGAGAGAGTTTAAGAGACGAGTATGTTTCAGTGAAAGTAGTAACTATTTTTTACGGTAATCTTTTTCGCAATGTTTGTAATTGTTACAGTGTATATTGTGAAGATCAGTAAAAAGAACATTGTTACACGGCTTTCTGCGGTTAATGCTGTTCTAATTTCAGTAATGAAAGTGAGTTCCGTAGAATCTTGAATAGTTAAGTTTTACATTGTATATCAGGTAGCTCGGCAGTGTGGAGAACAAAAGGTGAATCGTTTCTTTCGGTATTTCTTCGTTCCCAGATTTTTATTCGATTTTTGATTTAACCTTTCTTTTGAGAGCGATAGATGAATATTGAGCCATTTTTTTTAAAGCCTCCACGTTTGTAAATTTTAATGTTGTTAAATTTAAATTTTTGAAATATTCCCACGATTTTATGTGCTATTTTAGATTAGTCTATTATTGGTTGTTCCCGTATACGTAATGTTGCTTTCGTAGCGAGTGATTTACTTTACTTCGAATTAATGTTTTCATATTGTCGTTAATTGCGTACTACTTGCACTAGTTATAAAAATTATTAGTTTTACAATATTCCTAAACGTTAAAAGGCTAAAATTATTCTGCCTCCTTAATTGTTGCTAATAAACGTTTAAACCTTATTATTCTTCCTTAAGGAATAAGTTTCTTCGTAATGCTTATACATTTTGTATACGAAAAAGTATACAGCTTTTATTATCTCGGTAATTTAACCGCGTCTGTTTAATTGAGTCAAATTAGTGACATTTTTAAATGACCGGTTTTATAATGAAACAAATGCGTCACAAATTGATGTTCGCCGTTTCATCCATTTTTCTTTCTTTTACGTTTCTTTAATTATACACCTGCTCATTAAGTGTTCTTTTCCGCGTTTTATATTCCGCTTATATAGAAAATCATAATGTAATAACAATGGTATGCTATTTCGCAATCTAGCCATCTCATTCACACACATGATGTATTCGAAGGAAATGAAAATCGTTTTTTTTGTTTTTAAAGAAATTTTTTTTAATGATTCTAAAGCATTGTAAATTGTTTTTTTTATTTAAAAACTTCAGGTAAACCACATTTTTAACCTTAGATTACTAAACTATCCTGCGGGTGAAGTCATTGCTAAACATTTGTAAAAAATACCGACACGGAAATAAAACCGGAATAAATAAGATAATCAAAAACTTTTATTATTTTAGAAGTAACATTTGCTTTCTTTAGGTTTAAGAGGTAATAACATAATGAAAATAGCATATATTTTTTTATTCTACACAGTTCGAACACATTTCATGTTATGCGCTCTACATATGGCATTCTTTTGCATTTCATGCAAAAGTTTGTTGTCATTTTTCTTGACGTAGACGGACACAAGGCGGCACATATTTTTCTCGAATTTGGTTTTTAGATAATTTCCGCTTCAGCGACTGATTTAATAAGTAAGATACCTTTTATGAGCTCTTTTATACTTCGCCGCAAAGTTGGAATATTTATTCTGTCTTTCAGGTGAAACTTCATAAAAGCATTGGCCATTTCCGATAACAAATCGCGCCTGGATTTGCTTTTTTCATTGTTTCTACAGTTTTTGCTAACATAAATGACGTATGCGAGTTTATAATTACAATTTTAATCGAGAGTTATAAAACAAGCATTCTGTTGCAGCACATAGCGGAACACATCTGATCCGCTGTATCGACAGCTCCTTTTGTTGAGTTATAAAATTCAATTATTTGTGGTTTTCCACTCGTGTAACACTTTTTGCAATATCATCATCGTGTGTTGTTGACAATAGATAAACCATTTTATTTTTCTTTGGTTTATAACTAAAGTTTTCTGTTTGTCAAAGTAAAAAAAAAAAAACGACGTCCCAATTCGACGAAAAGTAGAATCCTTTATTTCATTTGGAATCTTTCGTTTATTATTACACAAGGTTTTCCTACAAGCGTTAAATTGTACGGAGCCTTCAGAAGTTCCGAAGCTAATGGTACCGAAGGCTATTTTTAAGGGTGCAACATCTAAAGTAAACACAAAAAATCACAAAAAATAATAAGAATTGAAATGAAATATTTAATAATAGTGGAAACTACATACAACGGCCACTAAAAGATAGAATAATTATAATTATCGCCCGAACAACGTCAACCGATCGCACCACAAATACCGAATCCATATCAATATGTACACGAAACACAAAACAAGCCCTTAATTAACATAAAATCTTTATAAAAAGATGATGAAAACAAGTGTACACTTACCTTTACTCAACAGTCACGTAAGCACTAAAGTTTCATAAATTTTACGACATACTTGCTATTAGTCAATAAACAAATGACACCCGACCGCAATGACATCGCACCGCATACTAACGGAACTAGTTAGTGGAAAGTACTGTCAAGTGGGGGACGCGAGAATGACATGAACATTGCTTTTTTCTAATCATCGCCGTCGTAACTTTTACGATAGTTTAGTAATTTGTGTGAACTAATGATGTTAATACTGCTCGCATTTGATTCATTTATGCGAGGTTGTTGTAAAATTCTAGAAGCGGCTCTTAATTTTTATTAAGCAGAATGCTTACCGATTTTTAGAATGTGCTAATAACTGATTTCTTGTTTTGGCTGTTTCTTCATATGTAACGACGCAAGATAATCTGATTCTTTGATTTCAACTTTCTCTGAAGTTATTTCGATGGTAGCGCATACTTCGTTTTCTTCATCAGCCTCATTCTTCGATCTGTTACATTCTTTTTTTTGGAAAAGGCACACTTATGTTTGTAATTTTTGCAACCGAGCACGGCACATTCAGGCATTTTTAAAATTCATACGAGATTGTAAATATTCATTAAAAATAAGACGGCAAATGTGGATTGCTGTAAGAACGGTATTCGATTTGTTTCGAGGATACGCGCAGTAATGTACGAATTTCGTATTGATTATTTCATAGTGCACTGTGACGAGAAAAAAAATTTAAGTGAAGGCGGAAGCGCGATATTCACGCTAAAAATTTACACAATTCAAACGTATTATTAATTTAAACGTGTACCATTTAATTTGTATTTAACGTTCTACGTTTATGTTTTTCTTTTTTAGATTATGGCGTATTTTACTATTTGTTTATGGTTAGTGCCATTTGCATTGTTCATTTCACTATCTGCTAACGATTATGTTTTACCAACTGTCAATGAACGAACGCCACTTATGGGTAAATTATTATATTTCGAATAATGTAAAAAGAATTCTGTTTTAATAAGATTGCGCATGCATACATTTTACAATCGTTACGCACGGTAAATTTAGACGAATAAAAGTTACAGATGGGCCACTCAGTCTTACTTAAGGTTGTCATTCTGTAGATTAAAAACAGGTATCGGTAAAACGGAATACTATTTGAACTTGTTGAGTGTCTCACAAACGTTATAATTTTTTTTGCGCTAGAAACGAGTGGATTTCTGAAAAAAGGTAGTACTGGCTTGACTTTAAAAAAATCAGTTTATTCTCATTGTCAAGAGACGGTAGATCTTCTATTGGAAGTAGGCAAAGCGGTTAATTGTCTATTTCTGCTGTGTACCTAAGTGCCGCTATTATTCGCAATAGTTTAATTTTTTTTGATATTTCTTGTTGTATTAATATTGCGCTGAATTTGTTGTAGAATACTCGTGTTGTACTGTTAGTGGCAAGCAATGTCTAAGATTTCCGACTCTGAAGTTTTCATTTATATCATGACTTCAAAAATTTATATTTGAACAACTAACAGAAAGTTACAAACATCGACTGGACATTAGAGTGGACGCGCGCTACAAGTTGAAGTGGCCTATCTCTAACAAAAACCAAAATTCCGCTACGATTTTAAGTATATAATTCTAAAAATCGTTAAATTATTTTACAGGAGAAGAAGACGTTGTTTCTAAATACTTATCCAGAAAAAATAAAAATCGCGGACTGTTGGCTTTGTTCAATTATGTCAAACAATTACTTATACCGATTTCAAACAAGAAGTCATTTTAACCATATATATGTTTATACATATATACGTATATGTATACATACGATACGTACATAGATGTATGGCGTCACCACTGTTGATGTTCGGTATGTTTTGTAGTGCTGACAATAAATGGAACGCGATAAAGTGTACGTCGAAAATTACAGTTATATAATATTTTAGGATGTTGTAATTTAAATTGTTTGTAATTTATTTAACTGTTCTACAGTGTTGTTCCATTTTGTTTTAATCCTGTAGTTTATCATTATTATTTAATAATATATATGTATATATATATATATACAATAATATTTTTAACCAAGTCTACAATATTTTAAAATCAACTAGCACGCCTTGTGTTTGATACTGAAAATTGAATATACCCTCCTCTTTACGGGCTTTAAAGAGTATCCACAACGGTGCTTTTTGAAGACTGTTGCGTATAAGTTTTTGATAAGTGAACATTGTAATTTCTTACTAACCTTGATTGTTCTTCTTGTCTGCGTCATTCTAATTTTTGTAGGCCATCATCATGAACGACAGCCACAATATTTCGAAAAAATATTTATCATATTTAAGCGTTGCTAGTTGCTTCTTCAATTTCAAGGCGATCATGTTTTTTAGCTTAACGCTGTTCTTCGTCATCTAATATACCGTTTATTCTACAATACTCTGGGAGAAATTCGCAATGTGATCCACGCATCGCGCGTCCTATATATCGTATTTTCTTTCTCTCTCTTTAATTAACTCGATAAGCTTTTATCGTTATCTTTATTTTTTCCGATATTTAAGATTTTTATGCATTTTTCGTAATTTTTAGAATTCATCGATAACATCATATTTCAGATGCTGCAGACGTCTTGAGATTTTTTTTTTAACATCTGTATAATAGTACCGTGACCATACATGGAACACTTTACTGCGGATATCTACTTCTGAATAGTTTAAGGTTTTTTTTTTTTTCTACAAATAATATGCAACAGTTTCTGCTTGTCTCGTTCTACACTTTATTTCGATCGTATCATCACGGTTAATAGTTATTTACCTGTGTATTACTGAAATATTTATAAAGTAATAATTCGACGCGTCCATTTTTGAATAAGGCGTTAATATCGGTAACATTATTTCGGAATAGGATCATCACGTTGCTTTTTTTCAGAACTAGTTTCGGTACACCACATTATTTCTGTCCGCCGTGTTTAAATCTCCACGGATTTTGTATATTCTAACACAACGGTTGAATGAAACTTTTCAATTTCCTACTTTTCACATCGCCTTTCTTGTTTATGACAAATAATCTGGGGTAGTATTGAGGTAATTTTCATTTGTATTTTTGAAATGGCATTTTCATGTGTTTTTTGTTTTAAAACCTTTTCTGCAAAATTTAATTTAAGTTCACGTATAAAAGCTCATATGTGTACAAACAGTATCAGATTCCTTTCGGAAGACGGGAGTGAATAATTTTTTTAGAATTTTTGGAGTGAAACACAACAAACGATGCAAAAAAATATTTGATATTGTAGTGTGATAGATAAATTTGAGTTGAAAACTATATTATTGAATAAACTCATCCAATATCAAATAAGGTGGAATTTTTTAATATCTACGATTTACCGATGCTGCCACTCCACTATAAAACTTCCTGCAATATTTTATGGAATAACTTTTCACTGATTAAACAAATAATCATTAATTTATAATCATAGCTGTACATACTTTTTATACTAAATTTATAGTACATATAACGATTTCTCTTTTTTATACTTATGAAAAAATAAAACCTAAAATAATATAAAAATAATATAAAAAAAAGTACTACATGGTAGCGGTTAACTTTTTTTAAACTCTTGAAGGAATAATATTTAATTTTTTATTAAAATGAAATAAATAGTAAGCTTTTTTTAATATTTTTTAAAATGAATTTTCATAAATTTTGTTAAATTTACAACAATCATTTAACATGTTACACTACCAGCATAACATGGCAAAGTATAACAGTATACCTCCAGTTCTAAACAAACTTTTTTTTTTTTTTCATAAACAATTATGGTGCAATTATTATTATTTTTTGTTAAATTCATCTGTAACAACCTTCCGAAATTAAATTTTGTCCTGTCATGTTGTTACGAGTGGTAATTATTTATTTGCATAACAAAATTTTGGTTGTAATAACCAATTGTTGCAATAGCCTCATTATGATCCATTTTTACTACAACTGCATTTTGCAATGAAGATAATTTAGATCAAGAACAACTTATTTTACACTAAGATAAGTTGTATGACAATGTAAACAATTGTGTAGAAGGAAAGTGGAATTTGTTTCGTAATGTATTATTTTTGAAATTTGTATATACTAATTTTCGAAATTGATCTACCCGAATGAAATATCATATAAACGATGTTTGTTCTTTCCTTGAAATAAAAAAGGTTGAATGATTTAAATGTATTACATATTCACAAACTTATACTGACATTTTGAATCTGAAGGTTCTTATGGATACATTTATATCAAGAATTCAGAATCACGTGACGATGTTTTTAGTAAAGTTCTAGTTCTGTCAATTTGGCATGTCATTTAATAACACTTGTTAAAATTATGAACACGTTTTTAAGCGAATTTTTAATCATTATGTTTGCATGCTAATTTGTTGTTACTTATAATGTAAAACTAAATTTCTAACTAAAAGCATATTAAGCATTACTTTTCTTATAATTTGTGTCTTTATTGGTTTTCGTGAACTAAACAATATAAAAAACCTTAATTTTTTATTTGGTTGTGCACAATATGGAAAATGGAAAAGCGCTAGCAGTGTATGTATTTTAGAGATGGTAAAAAGCTATTTATTTCAATAACTGCTATTGCTATTTTTAAATAACAGTACAAAATAGCAACTATTGCTATTTTGCTGATGTTTTTTAACCATTTTATGTATAGTGAGTTCAACACTCTGATGTTCATTTCTAAAAAAATGTGAAATACAATCCAAATTTTTCATAAAAAACATTTTAAGAAAAAAAGCACGTTTAAAAGTTTCTTTGAATATTTCTTTTAATACAATAAACTTTATATATGTACAATGAAAATTATAGAAAATATATTCTTAACTTTTTCCTCATGTTGGGCATTACTTAAAGAAACAGAATCAGATAGAATTGTAAAAGTTAAAGAGGATGTCGCAATCCGGGCTTGAAAGCCAAAAGCTGAAAGCCAATCATTTTTATATGTCATAAGCTTAATCCAGAAGCCATATTTAAATTTCCATAAACTAAAAGACTAAATCTTAAGTTATATTCAAAATTTAAACAGCCGAAAGTCGAAAGCTTAAGCTGTATTTTTTAAAAAAAAAAACTAAATTAAGCTTTTTTGTAAAAATATATACAGGGCTGGAAAAGCCAAAGGAAAATTTGATCTATTTGACAATACGGTACGTTTGTTTCTCAAATTCATTGGCTGAAGTGCCTACTTCTTCTAGAGTCTAGACAATCATTAATTTCCAGTAATAGATACCTTTATAAACGCATTAAATCAAACAATAACAACCGATAAAGAAACTAAATTGAGATTGGGATTTTTATCTGAACTCGGTGAATTAAGTAATGCTAAAATTTTAGGAAGTTTTCAACGATTACTCGAAATTTATTCAAAACTATTTACATTCTAACCTTGAAATGGAATCATTGTAAACTCAACAGGTTCAATAAAGCATGCTATTTCATGCGCTGAGATTCTGCATGTTAAGTTAAAGATAACTATAGTTTACATTTACATAATACTCAATTCAAAATAAAGAACTCTGATTATTCGCACTGTAAAGAGGGAGGGCACGTCATTTGTTGTGCTTTTTTGAACTTTTTGCCAACTATGAAAGTTTCGTTAAGGAAATGAAACACGATTTTGTTCCCGACCAAAAACCATCTTTCCACTAGCATATCACATGCCGGGAAGAAAAAAAAATATCTTTAAAAATTTTGAGCTTTTGGCGCTTCAAGGGTCCAATTTAAAGTTGGAAATCTGGATGCCACGTTAAAAATAACGTAATTTTTGTTCAAATCTTAGCACATACCCAAAAATGATTTGTTCACTTGATTTTATTCTATGGACGCGTATATGTTATAAAAGTGATAATTTGATGCATGCGCACTTGGAAATTTATCGCATCCGTTTTACTACTTAGACACTTGTGAAATATTTTACTAGTATTATCATTATTATCAGTAAAAATTCAAATTTGTAAAAATTGTATACATGAATAATATGTTCTTTTAAAGTATGATGTCTTAAGAACTGTAAACTACATTTCGCGAATGAACACAAATTTAATTTGTCGAAATGTTCGGAAAAAGTTATTTCATACGAGATACAATAAATTTTTTATAATTAGAAGTTTTTTTGCACTCGTCACATTAATATTCTGCGCAAATCAATAATTCGGTATAACGGCTATGGCAATGTTGTCTTAAATTGGTTTCGTTAGAATATTTCTTAAACCAAAACTCACACACAAAACATTTTACAATACAATAACAAAGCAAAAAAAAAAACGCATGACGATCAGAAATAAATTGATGATCAAGTAAATAGGATGATAATCATTTGATTATGCACACAGTTGAGTGTTGGTGACATAGGGCTTGTAGTATTTCTATTTTTAACAGGAATGGTTGCCGGCCGTTTAGTGTTTTGTACGACATTTATCCACCTATAGTGAAATCATGGAATTTTGTAATTCAATAAAATGCCAATAGATCAATGAAGTTTTACATTAAAATTAGGTTTAACTTAAATAAAATTCAATATAAATATTTGTAAACTGCAGAGGTGTGGAAACTAGAATTGTTAAATAGAAAATCAAGCAATGAGTTCTAAGAGAAAGGAAATAATAAAAATGAAATAAGAATAAATAATAGAAAGAAGCGTATAAATCCACAAAAGTTGTAAATGATCAGAAATTTTGAGTCTGTTATGACCAAACAATTATCTTTTAAAAACTTAAATATACAATTTAACACTGGAAAATAAAATTGGAATAAATATGTAAATAAACAATAGTTATTTTAATGTTTCATTGTTTAACTAACAGCAGTAAAAATGATATTGATAAATTAAATATAAATTATTTCTTTTAATGGTAAATAAATGTAATTTATTATGCCTCGCATATTTCAAAAAATAGATACAAACGCTCCTAAATTAAAAAATTGATAAAATTTGGACTATTTCTGAAATCAGAAGTTTCAAAAATTCGGCATAACATATTGATGATTGTGTCAACCTTACAATGAAAGTGAAATGAAAAAACTATGATTACACAAAAAATCTTGACAAACATATCTCAAATGCTTCTAATGTTTATCATTTTAGCCTTCAGTATCTATACTTTATAACTCAATTTTAATTACAATATCTAATGACCGGCCTTTATACTCGGATCTATTTTAAACTTGTAAATCAATCGATACTTTCACAAACGTATCCACTCATATTGCAGACTTAAATAATAAAATAATTCATTTATGCAAATACTTTTAAAAAGTAAACGTCTAACAACGAATATATGCATATTTTTAATTCGTTTGTTTTATAGTATTGAAATTCTATATGAAACTATATTCTTTACATCACATTATTGAAATTAATTTAGTATTTTTTATTCATATTAAAAACATTATTTTAAGTCAAATTCTCACTATGTATTGCAATACATAAAAAATTTGCTTTTAAAATTATTTGGAACATATGAAGTCATCAGATAATTTTAATTATGATTTTCATATAAGACCGGTTGACTATTATGAAAAGATGCATGCTTCAATTTCTTCTATCAAGTGATCAACATCATGGTACAAATGTGTTTCCAAAACCATTTCAACTTCATCTGAATCAAAATCTGATTGATCATCGTTTATCGAATATATCTTTGTCACATAGAACATTCATGCTGTAAAATAAAATATGTCATTACTATACCAAAATGTCAAAGTAGGTGTAGAGTTATACAGTAAAAACTTATTTCACAAACTCCATTCAGTGGCGCAATGTTACAAAAGGGACACACAAAAGTTCAAAAAAATATTACAATTCTATTGTTGATATAAATGATTATGTAATTAATGATAAATAAATTACATACCTTTCTACAACAAAATTAATGAAAATATAAACTATATACCTCCTAAAAATTATAAAAACACTGAAATCACTAATTTTAAGCAAACAAAATCACGCTTAAACGAATGTAACCCGATTTTGAGTATAAGTTTGCAGCGTTGGTAATCGAACGGAAAAACATTACGGAGCGATTAGAGCGCAATCTTTCGGCCGTGGTGAAAATTATTTATGCTTACATTACGCTCAACCAGCAAGATTTTAAACAGGTAGAAGTTAGTAATAATAATATATACTAATTATTGCAGTTTCTAAAACAAAAACATATTCCGAATTTTGCATTAAAAAGTGTGTACATCAGTTTTTTCAAAAGTCTCAAAACTTACAGAGGTTAAATAATAAGTATTGTTTACATAAATGAAATAATAATATAAGTTATAATTTCATTGATGTAATTGTATTTATGTATCAGTATTTTTCATCAAAGGTTATACTCCGTCAAACAATAGTTTTAATAACAAATTTTCCGCTGGAAATTACTCTATATTTCAATGTGTTGTAGGCATTTTTATTTTAAGCAGTATTACAAATATAGGATTCATGTATAATATTTTCATAATATAATTTTTTATCTTCATAATAAAGAAATTATTAATTGCCGACTGATGGCGCTGTAATTACTCGGTGAAAAATTTTCCGTTCGGTTACCAACGCTGCAAACTTATACTCAAAAGGGGGTAAACCACTCTAGAGGTTGAAGAATAGAGTAAACTTTGGGAACTTTTTTCAAAGAAACTAAACAACATATCGAAATTCGGTAAAAACATCTTTATATATACAAGTATTGAAGTGTGTTTGTACATTTTTTCAGAGCTGTACAAAACAAAATGGCGGCTTCCTAGTATTTTCCCCTAGTCATTTTTTTTTTTTTTTGATCGCTGCGTGGCCGGACTAATAATTCCTGTAAATATAAAGATAAAATCATGAGCCAAAAAAAAATCGATTTAGTATGATATTAGCTCCAACAGTAAGTAGGATTTTTTTTTTAAATTGATTTTTGCAAAAATGGCGTGTTTTTGAAAAAAAAGTTCAAAAAAACGAAAAAAAATCACTCGAAAATTGTTAATAACAATTGAACTATACATTGTAAAAAAAAAAAAAAAATCCTACGTAGTGTCGAAGAGAAGGTAATTTCGAATATTCAGTAAAAATTTCAAGACATTCGAACAAGAATTGTTCGAGATATTGGTCCGGCCAACTTAAAATTTGTTGTTTCGAGAAAAACGCGTTTAAAGTTTTAAGTACTGAAAAAATAAGGATTGAATGTACATATCTTCAATCTGCAATGCCTGCGCCATAGAGTTGGCCTTCTAGATTCTCATCCTCCTCCTGCCTTTCTTTCCTTAGTGATTTTGCACTGATTCTCGTCTCTTTTTCAACGTCGGACAAGGATTTCTCCGCCTTGTTAATGCGTTTCGCGTCGATCTCGCAGCACATATTGTAAGTGTTTCGGCCAATTGTCATGCCCATAGTTTGTAAAATTTGCATTATTGATGCAAATCCATCGTTGTAAATACCGATGGAGATGTGCGTGGCTATATCTAGTACTGTTTTACCACTTTGAATTGATTTTGGAGCTAGTGCCCAGACGGTGGAATTGAAAGATTCTTTACTATTTTGAGTATATTCGCCTATATACCGAGTAAGAAGGTCGTCACTACTCAACTCTTCATACATTGGTTTGACTGCCTTGAATACTTCAAGATTGAGGGCTGGCTTATGCGAATAATTTTCGAGAGTATTGGTAGCTTTCGCTCTCTGCCACGAACACCATGAATCTTCTCCCGCCGGGCACCTATCGTGTTGCGACTTGTTATCAGTTGACAGTTTGTGGTATACAGCGTGGCCCATATTTCATTCCTCATCTATTCAACCGAATCAGAATTCCTGCGTATAGCTAATCCGTAATAAATAGAAAGTTCTTCGATAAACTTCCCAGTCAGTTTTCCTTTGCCACCAAGACCTTCTGTTTGTTTCTTCAAGTTGCGCAGGCGAGTACCCAGACGCTTTTGCACGTGATCAATGCATTCCTTTTTTGTTATCATGAAATTTTCATACGGTTTAGTTTCTGTAACTCCTTTGAAAGTTTTTGAATCTCCATCGCCAATGTAATTAACATACCTTAGACCGTGCAATGTTTTAGAACGCTGAAACGTCTCAATGGCTGCATCCACTTCCATTTTTCCAGTTGATTCTTCGTGATTTGCTTCGCACGCGCTCGCATGATGTTCTGCCCAATTTGCATATTCTTCCGTGCCTGCTTTTTTTCCCCAGTACTCGCAAGCCTTGCAATATTTCGACTTTACTGCATAATCCACAATTTTACCGACGTTGTATCCAATTAAAGTAACTAAACCGTATAAGGACGAAAAACCACGCTTTCGCCATGTGCCATCGCCTGATGATTCCATTTCTTTTTCTTCTTTTGCGGCATTCAAAATGCTATTCTTGCAAACAGCTTCAGTGGCTGTGTGAATATTTTTAGCTACTTTATCATGAAATGATTGAAAAATAGGACGAGGCAGTTCCATCACTCCACAAAATTTTATTATCCCGTGCAAGCCAACTCCAAGCAGTCGCATTGCGAGTACGATGCGCCGGTTTATTTCATAACCTTTATTTATTAATGGGCAACTCGGTATTTCTTTTTTATCGCAATTTTCACAGAAGACGACTAACTTGAATCCCAAGCCACGCCTGCTATTTTCAGTGAATTTCACTTTGGATTTGCACTCTTTACATACAACAATATTTGAAATGGTAGAAAAAACTGAAATGAAATGTAATATACGGTAGCCGAAAGCGTCGTCCACTTCCACATTGTACAGTTTTTCAGACAATTTCATCTTTTTTGCTGATGCGCTAACATGCAGATCGTCTGGAGCCTCCATCTCATGACTATTCAACGGCAGCCTACGGCTACTTTTCGGCTTTTCACCAGAGGTTGCTTTATCCCCCTCACGATCACTATACACTACTTTATCTTTCAATACACCATGTAACAATCAAAGTCAATAGAAAAAAAGTATATAAACACACCACTTATTACAAAATCAGAATACAAAAATTAAAAAACACGTGTTATAGCGTTCGTTTGTAACGGTCAACTGGCACGTCCCACGCACTGATCTATACATCCGTGTGTTTCAAAAGTGCTCTCTATAATTTTTAATACCACGTGGCGAACAAATCCTCCAATTTTCGATACCAACCGACACCTACATTACGCTCACACAGAACAACGACAGGAATCAAGCTCCAATCAAAATTCGGGCCCTTACAAAACTTTACCACGTGATTTTTACGACGTTAAGGTATATTTTAAGGAGGAAAAAAAAATTTCAATTTTTCAAAAAAGTTTGAAAATGGTACTTATAGATTTCTCTCATGCACAAAACTTTGCCACGTGATTTTTACAATATTAAAGTACATTTTAAGGGGGGGGGGAAATTTTTTTGATTTTTCAAAAATTCTAAAGTGGTTTACCCCCCTAAGCCAAAAGCACTCAAGAAAATTTTTTTTTAACTTTCACCCTAATTAATATTATTTGATTAAATAGGATGTTCCTTGTCGGAAACACTATATTTTAATGTATGAAACATACCAGGTACCTATAAATAATAAATATAAATGATCGAGGCCAGATGTTTATTAAAGGATTTGGAAAATAAAGAAAATTCCTTAATGGCACTAGATCGAATCAATAGTGTCAGTACATCTCTAAAACAACTATTGCACTTCGAATGACAGTCTAAATTTCAAATTCGCTTTTAGAATTTTTACTTTCACAGCGAGAAATATTTGACGATTACGAGATGAAGGCAAATGAGAAAACTGATACCCAATACAGTGATGAAAATCGGCGTGTGCGAAGAAGGAAAAGGCATTAGGATGACGGATCTGCAGAACATGTTGTGCACAGAGCAAAAGAGAAGTTAAAAATTGAAACTTATTTGTCTGTACCAGACATGCTGTGTACAGAATTGTTGCGGCGACTAGAAGCTTACCGGGAAATTAATTCTCCGTTTGAATTTCTAACAGATTTCTCGACTAAGTCCAACGATGAAATTAGAGAGACTTGTGCAAAGTTTAGGAAACATTATTCCGAGGACATATTTATGCTGAGTTTATAGACGAGATGGTGCAGTTCAAGTACTTATCTTACAAGTAGAGGATAACGGAAAAGATAAAATTGTATAGGGTGATTTTTTAAGAGTTAAGTTTTTCAGGTTGGCAGCACTGGTTGGTATTGGCGTCCAAACGTCACTTGTCAAAGTGAAAAGTTTTCAATATACTCTGCCATTTCATCTTGGAAAGACTTATCGTTGCTCGTTTGTAAGTCTTTCCAAGATGAAATGGCAGAGTATATTGAAAACTTTTCACTTTGACAAGTGACGTTTGGACGCCAATACCAACCAGTGCTGCCAACCTGTAAAACTTAACTCTTAAAAAATCACCCTATACCTGCCAAGGAATCCTATAAATTGATTTTCGGTGACGTGACACAATCAACTTTCCCGAATGTAATGACAGCATTGCAGATATGTAGAAGTCTGATGATTACAAACGCTACGGGTGAACGTAACTTTTCGAAATTAAAACTAATCAAAAACTGTTTTCGTTCGTCAATGTCTCAGAACCGTTTAAATTCATTGGCCATAATGGCGATTGAAATGATATATTGGAAAAGGTTAACGTCCAAGATGTTTTAAACAATTTGGTATTTAAAAAAGTTAAAAGAGTACATATTTAAACGTATTTTACTTTTCCAAACGATTTAATAAAAAAAAAAAAAAAAACGTATATTTTCCCTTCATTTGATTCTATTTTTAACTTCCTGCTAAGAAAATTGAACATTTTCAAGAATTCGGAAAGCTATTGTTTTCACCCGATTTTTAAAAATCGGGTTTTCATTAAATCTCCATTTTTTGAGGTTTTAGGAAGCTATTTTAATTATTTTTACGACGGTGTCCTAATATGTGTGTGTATGTGTGTAAACCATGTATAGCTTTTGAACGGCTTGACCAATGGAAACTCGGTTTGCGGTATTTGAAAGGGTTACGCTAAACTTAGATTTCCTGGAAATTTGAATTAATTCGGCTAGGTCGATTTTGAGAAATCTCAAAAATACAAATGTTAAAAAAAATATTTTTTGAAATAACTTTTAGACTCTTGTACCGCTAAATTCCAAAAACTAATCAGCTCTATTCCCCCAAAAAATTGCGTCGAATGCCGCAAACCGCGTCTCCAGCGGTTGATTCGTTCGAGAGATATTGTTGACGAAAATTTTTCAAAAAAGTGTTGTTTTTAAATAACTTTCAAATTTCTTGTTGGATTGTTTTTATTATAGCTAGCCATATTTTTGTGTTTGAAAACTGCGTCGAATGCTGCAAACCATATTTCGATCGGTTAACTTGTTCAAGAGATATCGAAATTCAAAATTTTCAAAAATGTGTTTTATCAAATAGTTCTCAAAAATGTAAAAGGATAAGGGGACCCTGAGACGTGCATTGCCTAGGGGCCCAGACGTAGTTAATCCGGCCTTGTTCATATGTGAGGAACTTTTTTTGCATATTGCGGCCATTCGTCCAAATTATGACTCCATACGAACCTGGCTGAGGTGATAGCGAGTATTTAAAAAAAAAATTTATCGAAATCGGTCCACCCATTCTCGAGTTTTGCGCTTCGCAAGAAAACAATTCATTTTTATTTATATAGATTTTTAATTTCCTTTTTAACAGGTTATCTGATGGCGTGTTAAGAATTTTAAGTGATTTTTTAGTTCATTTTAAATTTTATATTATTTATTATTGACGGTTTTTGGTGCTCAGAGTAATCGGTTGTCCTAAATTTATATATTGTTTTAAAGACCTTTTTTAATTACGTTTTATGCTCCAATTTTGAAGTTTGTAAGTTAAGGTATTCTTAAGTTACCGAATTTTATTTAATATTTTTGTCATATCTTAACCATCTTATTAGGATTCTGTACATTATATGCGTATAATCATAAAAATAATGGTTAACTGTAATTTATTAGTTGGAATTTGGAATGGCACAATACCAGCGGTTTTGTATTTTTTTATTTTTTTTTTTTTGTAAAATATGAAAATAGTTAAATAAATCTCCGTAAACAAATATATAGTTTTGAATTTATAGATGCGGTTTATTTTATTTTTATTTGACGAAGAAGTGTTGGTTTGAATTTTATCATAAATGAAATTTTTAATTTTATCATTTTAATGTAGTTTATAAGTTTATATTATGGTGAAATTGTATTACCCAGTATTACAATGTAAATAAATAGAATTTTTATTTTTTATTGATTTCTATAATTTTATTTAAATTACTGGAAATCAACTAAATTTTTACTTTGAAGTTATTGAAATAAATATGTAAGATAGATGTCTGCATAAGATCTAATAGTCGATATAACTAATTACAGATATCGCACAATAACAAAGATAAAAGCAAAATTGAAGCTATCAATTGCATGGAAAATTTTGAAAAATTGTCATCTGATCAGATTTTAACAGTTAATTATTTAAGACAGATTAGAATTTTAAGTTAATTCCTCTTCATATCTAATGGAATTTTGTTAATCTACAAATTTCCGTGGTTTTGTTATTTTACTATTTACATGACTGTCGTGAATTTATACATTAAATAAATTGTTTTTAATCAGTTTTTATTCAAATTCACATTGTTAGGTAAAAACTAAAGGCCAATGAAATTTTCGTTTTTAAATTTTTATAAGTCGAAAGTTGAGAGCCTTATCTGAAATTTAAACAGCCAAAAGCAGAAAGTCTAAGTTGCATTTTTTAAGATTATTCGGGTTTCAAGCTCTGATAGCAACGATGGCTCTTTAATATATGCAGTATGCTGAAAGTAGAATGCATTATAAGTTTTACATTCCCGAAAAATTGCTAAATTTTATCTAATGATCTTATTTCTTTGTTTTAGTAGTACAAAGAAATTTTTTTTTTTTTCATTACACATAAATTTATTTTATTCATTTTTTGTGTTTTATACAATATATATGTATAAACAAAAAACGTTTGTTTTGATGTATGTACAGAAAAATTAAAACATTAATACATTTAAAGATAAATAGAAGAATACGCTTAAAAATCGAATTTAATCGTACGAGAATTGACTATTGGTTATGGATATCTTGTGTGGTCGGTTGTACTTTATTTTCCTGAAGAATTGACGTGTGTGTGTGGTTTGTTTTGTTTTGGCTGTCAGCTGATCGGTGCTGCATGTGTTTTTACAATAGAGCAGTTTTATTGTTTATGTTATAATTTTATTTCCTTCGTTCGTTGTCTTTGTTTCGGTTGGTGTGTTATTGTTTTTATTTTTTTTTGTCGAAGTTTTTCATTTTTTTACCTTGCAAATTTAATGAAATAGTCGTAAATTTTTATAAATTTAATAAATCTTTACTATTACCTTAATCGTCGTGTGGTAATAATACAAATCGTTGAACTTGGGTTAATGCGCATTTAACTACACTGAAGCTCCATGAGGTAAGTCGTGGTTTTTGCTTAAGTTAATTACGCATCGTTTGATATTCGTTTACTTTTCATTTAATAATCTTAGTTTTTGCACTACTTATGGAAAATAATTCATTACCTTTAATGACAAAAAATATAATTATAATACCGCATAATTGATTAATGTTTATGAAGGTAGAGTACTTTGCAGTGGTCTCGAAACAATTCTGGTTTCATTATTTTATATGTGTATGAATATTTTTAATTTTTATATTCAAATAATTTTAAAAATTGAATGTCATTTTAGCCAAAAAAAGATATAAAATTCAATTTTGTTTTGTGTTGGAGATATGAAACAAATTTGTTTATAATATCTGGATTATAGTACATTGTGGCGATAACTTCTATCTAGGATGTTCGAATATTTATATTTGTCATATTTTGAATTGAATTTATTTTTTCGCCCCACTGAATAAGTTAATTATTCTTATTAATTTTAAATGAACAGAATGAAATATTGGAACTGGTTTCATTGTGTATAAGTTTGCATTTCAATCATAGTTAAAGTACATACGTAAATTCAATTACAGGTTTAAAATACAATTGTTTAATTATAATTTTGTTAATGATAGTAAATAAAACTGTAATCTGTTTAGAAACTGTAGTTCTTTTTCTAACTATGAATTGTTTTTATGCGTGCTTAAAGTGGAAACTTAAATTAAAATTTTCTCTTTAATCGTTGTAAATTACGTACCGGAAAAATTAATTCTTGCGAATAATAAACGTCGAATTAAGATAATTGTTTATCGTTAAAATTATTTAACGTTAAAGAGATGTAAAGCACATAATAAAAACTTAAATTATTGAAAAGAAATATTTTCAATTGAAAATACATTTTTTTTTTTGAAACTTATCGACTGAGGGCATTAATCCAGCAACCGGAAAAGCTGCATACGGTTACAGCTCTATTTATTAACATTAAATTTATGTAAAGAATTATATAGCATGTTTTGATTTTCAATTTCAAACATGTTAAACAGGAAAGTAACACAGAATGAAATTCGGTCTGTGTAATGTGTTAGCTGAACGAATTCGCAATCGTTTAAATACCAAAGTGTTCGCAAGTACTTTTTGAATATACAAAAAAATGTGAGGCATGATGTTACGTTTTATTTTAATAGAAAAAGAATGGCTGATTTCAATCATAGTTACGTATTTATTACATTTATCTGTAGTTATGTACACTATGCCTTCCGGTGCTGATTAAAAGGGTGGAAGGCTAGTCTCAATCTACGTGGGAGCGACGATATATATATATATATATATATAAAGTGAATGATTTTATAATGTTTTCGTTATGTTAAGTAAGTTACAGACATATTTAATGAGACGCAGTCCAGAGTGGATACGATCAAATTAGTTGCACTTTATGAGAAGATAGTGGTTGATAGCGGGGGACAAAGTATCCTTAAAGAAGATATTAGCTATTTTGAAATGTATAAGTTATTCATTTTACCACTGTATTTTAAAAAATCCAATAAAATTATTATGCGTCATTTAATACGGTATTTCATTAGAATCTACAAGGCGTAAAAGTTATTTTCGAGATAGCTATGCAATAAAATAGGTAATAAAGTTTTAGTTATTTTTATCATAACCTTCCTGTGGAAATGTTTACAAGTTGAAGATAATTTTTGTAGTACAACATGATGAGTGCCGATCAACAGTACAGTTAGTACTATGGTGATCAAATAAAGAAAAAATGGAATATGTTATAAGATTACTGAAAACTAAGCAAAATAAAGAAGTTGAATAATCAATATTTTTATTTATCGTATATACTGATTATACTTGTATTTAAATGTGGGTGAATTCGCGCCTGTTTGTTATAAACTTTATAATAAAATAACCAACTTCAATAACAAACAAAATATAAGGGTAAATTTATAACAATAAATTAAATAAATACCTTATTTAGGAACGTTTTCAGGTATAACCCATCATCAGCTAAAACTTAATCAAAATTCAAAACACACTGGAAAGAATATAAGGAATACATGTGTATATATAGTAAATGCATAGGTCGATATACACACGTATTCCTTATATTCTTTCCAGTGTGTTTTGAATTTTGATTAAGTTTTAGCTGATGATGGGTTATACCCGAAAACGTTCCTAAATAAGGTATTTTTTAAATTTATTGTTATAAATTTACCCTTATTTGTTACTGAAGTTGGTTATTTTGTTATATACATATTCTATATTACATTTATATGTTAAACTTATATAAATCGATTTTTAGCCAGATATTTTAGTATCGTGCACTTATTATAATTTGAGTCATTAATAATTTTCATAAATATGATAATGGCATTACCATTTAAAGATATTTAAGTTTATGAATTGTAATCGTGTATTTATTATTCGTTTGCAATAAAATCTATTCTTAAGCAATCAACGTATATAGTTGGGGCATAATTAGTGAATTATTTGGTTACGTGAAACTTATTTAATTTTTTTTTGCCCCCCCCCTACCGTTTATTTAATATGGATAATTATGCAACATTTTACGAAAATACGTTCGATTAATGCTAAAAAATAACGAAATGGTTATCTGTGTATAAACATATGAATGTACCACCGTTGATCCACTCACAATCCATGTGTTTTTATATATCAGACCGAAAGATTTGGCGGTACGGTTTACCAAGTGTTACTCAACTAAAAACTAGAGTGCTATTGCTGAAAAGCTCCTTCACTCGTGTCATATTTTTGAAAACAATTTCCTGATGTCCCCTTAAAATACAAAAAACGAAAGAAAAGAAAAAATGTATATATATATATATATACCGAGACGGATCCAAAAGGACATGGGAGGGGGGTTATATATTAACTTAAAATTTTCTACGGTACGTAGTCGATTTGAGAAATACCTTCATAAAAAAAATCAAATAGCGACCTCTTCGGAAATTTAAAAATACATAATTATTACAATTTTTAATTTAACTTTTGTTTTACTTTTAGGGGTGAAAAATAAAAAAATCATCAAATTATAGTTAAAATGGTAGTTTAGAAATAGTAAGAAAGGTAGTATTTTTATTAGACTTTACTTATTTTTTATTTTTGTTAGTAATCCGATCGGAATTCTTTGTCCTCGTAAGTTATTTAAAAAAATATATATGTGTATATTTCTCATTGAACTGTTTTTAATTAAAATTATAAAATAAAAATTAAAAATAAAGAAAAAAGACAGAAGATCGATGACAGTTGGGTTTAAAATAAATCAGAAACGTAACATTAATAGTTTTACTAGAAAACTATATTAAATATTAGTTATATAATTAAATCCGTAGGTGTAACATTTATACAAATGTTTTATAGCATAAATTAAGTTCATCGGTTATAACAAATTTTTTCATAGAGTCTGGTTTTTTGAGAGGAAATCCCCCCCCTCCCCCCGTGGATCCGTCACTGATATATATATATATATATATATATATATTATATACATGAATCACATAAATTAACTTGAAAGGAGACAATAGGTACATTTTTTTTCCGTGCGCAAATTTATGTCTATCTAAATAAATCTTTAATTGCGGTAGTATTCATTTTTTATTTTATTTCTGTAACAGATGTCCAATAAAAATATATGTTATGCGTTGTACTAAATCCGTTATAAATTGCTTTTATTTATAATTTTGTTGAATTAATTTTTTTTTTCTTGACTCATCTATCCAATTGAATAAGAATAGATAATGGGCTAATTTACTCAAAAGTGCTTGAACGTGTTTTAATTACATATATATATATAAATTACGCTATCCTTAAGCATGAAAACATTTATTTACGTTTCGAAATAAACTGTTGCACAAATCATGATTTTCTTTTTTTTTAATAGTGACGCGGTCGGTTGAAATTTATTCTTTTATAATTGTTGTAGAAAAACTATCACCTGAGGGTCCAGTGGGTGATCCTATTGTATACTTTCATTTTCTTATTGCATTTCGGATAATGTAATTTTAAAACATCAGATCCAAAAGTAATTGTTTCCGAAATTTCTTTAATTAATTAGACTTCCCTTTATCAGCTCAGTGATTCAAATGAAGCATTAAAGTATATTTACGGTAAAATGTATAGAGTGCTCGACAAGTTTATTAATAAAAAACGGGCCTACAAATCGAGATATCCACGATGGTTCACATAACAGATCAGGCGTAAACTAAGGTTAAAAATCAAGTTCAGAAAAATTTATTGTAAAACTGATAAACGTACTGATTACGGTGCATTTATACAAATGAGAGCTGAGATCAAGAGGTTGATTAAGGAATTGTTTAATAATTATACTGAGAGGATTGAGAACAGCATCAAGCATAATTTATCTAGTTCTGGTCTTACGTTAGATATAAAAGAGGTGCACGATCATTACAAACCGCAATAGAGTATCACGTCTAGTAAGGAGATAATGCTTTTGTTCAGCACTTTGCACATCAGTTCATACAAATAATCGATATCATTACCTCGTACAATATACTACGATTTTTAACTCGACTACTGATATCAGTTACTTTAAATTTTTTCCAGTATCAGCAGAGGACTATCGTGAATAAATAAAGAATGTAAAACTTAAGTGAAGTGTAGTTCTTGATAATTTACCAGCATACCTTTTCAAATTATGTTCATTCAGCTTAGAAAAACTATTGCTTTACCTAATATAATTGTAAGAACAAAAATCTGGCCCGTGTTACTTAAAATTTCTGGAATTACTCTTATATTCAAGTCTAGCGATTGCCATTTGATTGAGAATTATCGCCCCATTACCATTACATCTACTCATGCTAAGCTATTGCAATCAATGCTATACGCTAGACTGTATAAATACTTGCGACCTAAAATTATCCCTAAACAGCACGGTTTTATTAAATGTAAGTCAACTGCAATAAATCTGACAACATGTGTAACTCAAATAATAGATTCGACGGAATGCGGTTATCAAGCTGATGCTGTTTACACTGATTTCAGTAAATCATTTGATAAAATTAATCATAGGGTATTGTTACATAAACTCGGTAGTTATGAGCTTTCATCGAGTTACATAAAGTTGCTTAGTTCGTTTATTTTAAGCACATCTATCTTACGTAGTATGTATATAATGGTTACTGTCTTATTTCTGGTATCCATCAGGGTTCTAATTTGGTTCCGCTGTTATTTACCATCTTTGTAAACGATGTAGGATCTATACTTAAATCCAAATATCTTTTATTTGAAGATGATTTAAAGATCTATGTATATACCCCAATACATTCTGTAATTAACTGTACAGTATTACAATCGCAAATTTTGATGAATTTGTGACATGAAGTAAAAATACGTAATAATTTACCATTTAATTATAAGAAATGTTCTCGAATGCTATTTGGTTGTAGTCGAGTTAAATGCAGTTACAGTTACACTATGGATGGTATTGCAGCATCCGCTGTGTGCGCGTGATCTAGGAGTTTACATTGATAGTGAACTGAAATTTTTGTTTTATGTTAATTATACGGCTCGGTAGGGTGAGAAAGGGTATCAGTGGCGAGGCGAACCAAGACGACTGGCCTACTCACGTTGACGCGATTGTTCACCGACTGAATATTTCTATGCGACGCTAATACGCACGATTACATTTGTAGCTGACTCTATAGTCGCTTGATTTATCGATATACAAATGTAACCCAAACGAGAGTCTATACTGCTATGTACTAAACTAGCGCGCATATTCTGTCATCGCCCGGAATCGAACCTGTGACTTCCGAAATGGAAGCCAAGCGCTCTAGCCACTAGGCTATCGCAACGACACCGGGCATATAGACGATGATTATTTGCGGTCAACTGTTTACTACGTGGGACCAAGACATGGTAGAGCAAAAGAGGAAGCTATTTTTATAAACTACGAGGATGTACGAATCTGGGATTTAATGTTCCGTTAACCTCCACTTTTAAGCAATACAATTCTTTATTAGGTTCTTATCCCTAGTTAGATATTCATGTAGATAGTAAAAATATCTATCGTAATTTAATTAAATTTTAAATTAAGTATATCACTCCGTTATACACTTATGTATGTGAGTATTACAGCAGGAAATATCGTGCGGTTTGTTGTTTCACAATTTTAAATAATCATTTATTCACCCAATAAATTTTACATTTTAACATGCAACGTGATACTCTATATTTGTATTTGTTTTTTTCTCGTATTCATAGCTGTAGTTTTTTTTTTCTTCTTTTTATGCAGATTGTACTTTTTTTTCCATTTTGTATATCACGTTTATTTTTCTATTTAATGCAGTTGTATTGCGAGTAACATGTTTTGAATATTAAGGCTAATGCCTGATCGAAACATATCCGAATTTTTGCTAATAAAATTTAAAAAAAAAATTTGCCGCGTTTACAGTTAGCTAATAAAATGAATTAGTGAATAACTATAAACTACACTGGAAAGAAAAAGCAAATACGTTAATAAAAATAAATTTAGTATTAAATGTTTGGAATTTAAAGGAAACTTTAATAACCTAACTCAATGAATACTATTCAAAATGAACCTAAATGTTTGATTTTAACTTGCAAAAATTAAAATAGAAATAGGTATGTCCGCGTGTGTGTATGTACATACATGGGCGTCGCTAGCGGGGGCAGCTGCCCCCCTGGAGCCTCGAAACTTTTTAATCAACTGGCCGTGATGAGTATTCACACAGGCGCGTAATCATGGACAATTTGGAAGACTTTTATAATAAAGTAGTAGAACAATTTGACAGAAACCCACGAAAATTATGTTTTAATTAATTTATTCTTGTTTAATAAAGTATTAAGCCCCTTTATAAATTATAAATTTTATTTTTCTTATAACTCATATCCTCTTTCTATCATCTTGCCCCTCCCCCCGACTCATCTCATCGGCTGGCGACGTCCTTGTGTACATATATACATATATGTAAATAAAATACTAAAGAACATAGGCATACCCAGTTTTTTTTGTTTTTTTTTGGGTGGTGGGGGGGGGGTCCTTTAAAAAAAAACACTTGACAGAAAAAAAGATTTTACTTAGTAATTATATTTTATTAATAATCTCTTGTATAATAGTTCTAAATGCATAAGACTTCTGTTCGTTTTCATTTTGAGAATAATTTACACTAATATATAGCTAGTTTTACTGTCAGAATGCTTGGTACCAAGACATCTTACGACCTTAAAGCGACAATACAGCAACGTAAAAATCCATTTCGGGAGGGGTTTGAACCTCCCAGATCCCCCCTCTTCCTGGATACGCCCATGCTAAAGGAGTAGTATGATGAAATTATCTTTCCAACAACACATATACATTTGATCTCTAATCAGATAATTTCATCGTACTATTCTTTTAGTATTGATAATTTTATTTCAATTTTTTAAAATTAAATATTTCGGTTAATTTTTGATGTCATCTTTTGATTCGTTTTTTAAATAAAAATACGTTATTTAGGTTTCCTACAGATTCCAAACGTTATTAATATGTTCTTTTTTTTCCAGCTGAAGATGAGCGATTTCCTCCTGAAAAGAGATGTTTCTAGTATTTATTTTATGTTTCTTTAATGTTTGTGATAGTATTTATAATTTTACTATTTTATTAACTATTTAACAAACGGGATGTATAAATACATTACATAATTAATGTTTGTTATAAGCGTTTGAATTTGTATCTAGAATGTATTATGGTCTACTCCAAAAGAAGCAAGCATTTTCAAAAACCTATTTTACCGTATGAAATTTAATCGGTTTTATAGCAAAGAAAAATAAGATCAATTAGCATGGTGTTTCGAAGCGTTTAGGATTATTTCGTATGTTAATTTAAAAATAACTGTAATTTGTATTTACATTAAATTCGGGACAAAAAGATCTAATTTTAAGATTGTAACATTATTTTTTTTTTTTTTTTTTATTACGCATTCCATTTCTGTAAAGTATGTTCTGATAAGAATGACGATATAGCAGAATACATAGTATTATAAATATTAATTTTATCATTTATAGGGCACGCACACACACCCAATGACCCACATCTAACATTAGAATCTCATTATTGTTTGGTCTATATATTATTTACAAATGATCGCATTAATATTTATTGGAATTCTGTGCTGATATAAATCCGGAATTAATAAGTTATATACATTTCTTGGTTAATACTGTGTGTTTTCAAACATAATTTTTCGTGGAAAATGTTAACACATTTACATAACATTCACTATTTAGTATGTAAGAAAATTTGTTTGAATAAATAATAGGTTTCCATTTTTAGCCGATGGCGGGCCAGGCTTGAAAATGAGATAAGTATATTATTATATATCATTTCTGTTTGTTTGCTCTAATGTTCATTAGTAATACTCTGTAATTCTAGCAAACAAGTTAGTAGAATTCTCTATAATTATAATTATTTATGTCGATATGGAAATTTATTGCTAAAATATGTTCGAACAACCGATTACCTTGTAACTGCTTACTACTAAAAATCGCATGAAAAGTTAAGAGTATGTATAATATATCGAATTTAAAATTACCTAAAAATCACTTCAAAATGTATAAGTCGCCAACCGATATTAATTCTGAAATTTAAAATATACAACAAACATTAAACTCTGCACGGTAAGAAATTAACATTTCCAATAACCATTTAATTTAAACTTTCATTTGAGTCTAAAAACTGCATAAGAAGCTGGTTGAATTGTACCGGTACACGAACCTAAAATATATCTTAGGCATGTATATAGAAGGGATACTTTGAAAGAAAAATATATCCGATATTTTACTAGGACGCTGGTAACTTCAAAGTTTAAAGAAAATATTTTTTTC
Organism: Icerya purchasi; assembly: GCA_039619475.1. NCBI lineage: Eukaryota > Metazoa > Arthropoda > Insecta > Hemiptera > Monophlebidae > Icerya > Icerya purchasi. The sequence continues at coordinate 271,410,966 of CM077115.1, read as the reverse complement.
CCAGAACGCGCGTATATCGGTGGAAAACACGCTACTCTTGAAAGTAACGAAACCATGTTTCGGTTTCTTAAAAGAATTTTCAAAATTTGTAATGAGCTTAAAAAAAAAAAAAAAAGTAAAAAGAAAATATTTTCTTAACCAGAAAACAAAATTATGTAAATACGTATAATATAAAATTATTATATCGCTAAATGATTAGAAAAATAAAATTACTTCACCGGATTCTTTAGATGAAAATATGAATTAAATTTATTCTCATAAATATACATATACAAAAATAAATAATTAGCAATTCACGGAGGAAGTACATTAATAATATTATACTCGTAAAAGATGAAACTTAGTCATTAACCTGTAACATTATAAATATAAATTAGCAGTCCTCATAGAAAAACATTGTCATAAAATTTAAAATGGAATTATAAATAGACTATCAGGCCCCGGAGGGGTTATACAAGGGTGGTTCAAATATAAACCGGAATTTTTAAATAAACGCGCGAAAAATTTGTTGTGGAAAAAGTGGTTGCCCTGGCAGTTAGACCGGTTCGTTACGAAGCGTGCAGAGCAATTAGAACCGCGTAACCTCACTTTTTAGTGTAGTTAGAGCCATGAGTGAAAAAGAAGTACCAGTGTCTGTTGCGCAACGCATCATTATTCGTTTTTTTAGTCAAAGACGACGTAAAATCCATGGAAATTTACCGAAAATTACGCGAACAGTTCGGGGATGAGTGTCTCTCCAAAACTCAAGTGTACGAGTGGTGTTCCGCGTTTCGAAAAGGACGTGAAGTGCTGTCAAACATAGCACATGCGCGGCGCCCAAAAACCAGCATTACAGATGAACACGTCAAAGCCATCGAACAACTCATTTTGGCTGACCGACGCGTCCGTGTACGCGATATGACCGACGAATTGGGCATCAGCATAGGTAGTATTGAGACAATAATTCATGATCGGCTAGGTTATCGTAAAATTGCAGCCAGATGGGTGCCAAGACTTCTAAATTTTGAACAGAAATTCACTCGTTGGGAAGTTTGTACGCTCACGATGGAGACATTGGCCGAATTGGGCTGGGAAACACTTGAACATCCTCCTTACAGTCCAGATTTGTCGCCTTGTGATTATTATTTGTTTGGCCCGTTGAAAGAAGCACTTGGCGGACAACGTTTCGACAGCAACGATGAGGTGGAATCGTTCGTGCGCAAATGGCTATGTGACAAGCCGCGAGATTTTTACGAAAAAGGAATAAAAAAATTGCCGGAGAGGTGGAAAAAGTGCGTAGCGTGCGAGGGGGGTTATCTCGAAAAATTGTAAAAAATATGAGCACTGTAAGTATAAAATAAAAATTTTTATGACGAAATTCCGGTTTATATTTGAACCATCCTCGTATACTTGTTTGGATAAGAGTGCAACCTATATCTATTTTGTCCATTTTCAACCGAGGTAATTTTCTGGTAATGAATTCTTGTTTATATCTTACATTTTTATTTCTTGTTGGGATTGTTCTTTCCCGAAAACTGTTCATTCTAACATATGCATCGGTTTGTATTGATTGTGAAATTTTTTAATAAAAAAGCTATATATTGAGAATTGAATGATGAATTAAAGGTAGGGGGAAAACTTTCGCAGCCGATAAACGTTTATTGCTCGTTTGAACTTGTGACAAAAATGTGTAGCTGGCGAATTCACATTAATATAAATATCACGTAAGATAACCAGTAAATTCAGTTAACTTTTCATCCTTTGGTTGAATTGCGATTGAATATCCGTCCTTACCCTGTTCAGGTTTTAAATAGGTGAGACCAAAGTAATAGTGGAGCCGCGACTCATATGTTACGACTAAATTCAGCAGTTGAATTTTTCTCCACCTGGGCAATCCGCAAAAAGCAGAAAATTGCAAAATGTAATTGGAGGACGAAACAACAAATAACCCCCCGGTATATTTCAATTAAATTCAATGCAAAAAAATTAAAGTTCAGTCAGGAAGATTTTTTAATTTTAGAAAAAAGATTTAACTGTAGCAAATTTAAATTTTTTTTTTTTTTTTTTTTTTGTGGGAGATAATTAAAGACTCGTTGACATCTATTCAAGGAGAGAAAATATTTAGGTCAAGTTAACGAATTTTGCTTTTCCCTGTTTCATAAAATAAACTGTCTTCACCAATTTTCAACATTATATAGTACAATTAATTTGAAAATATATAATATTCGCGCAACAAATTATTGTATTTTATGCAACATTCCTATAAATTCCTAGATTGTTAAAAAATTTAACGATATTCTTATACTAGTAGTACGCTAACCGATCATATATTAGAAGTCTGATACATTTGGAAACCAAATTCAAGACTGTGGCTTTTATTCATTCTTAATTATTTCAACGATTTTATAAAATGCAACCGTTTCTTTCAAAGGTAGTGCGCAATTCTGGTCCTCAGCGAGTGGGCTATTTAGATCTGGCGCTTTCGGGTTCTTTTTTATAGAACATTACTAATACGCTACTAAACTGTATACGGAAATATTTGGGAAATAAGAAATTGAAAGATTAGTAAAAAGAATGATTTATAAAATTCTTTTCTTGCTATTTTACACCTAGTCTTATCAACTATTTAGTAATCTATGGAATCCAAGTTCAAATGACATGAATAAGCAGCCCATCCAGTGAAGGGTGCTAAAATTAACTTATATACGTATACACAAAATGCATACACTTATACTGTTGTATTCTCACATATGCATACATGCACCCGCAACCATGCTCATATACACATCCTCACACATCGGGCACACAAATATATATTTATATATTTATAACTTATATATCAGGTCTTGAGGTCGTTTTCTATTTAGCCTACGTCCCTTGCTTAGTTCACTCCGTAGTTTTTTTTGTTATACCATTAGGATGTCCTTTCAATCTGAAGCAGTTGCTATTTCATTCTTTACAAATTTCAAGATCTTTATGGATTGTGATGTTGGTTATGTGTACCGTGGAGAAACAGATGATTACGCGTAATAATTTATTCTGGACTCTTTGCATAATTGAAATGTTATTGTTTTTGGCGCAGCCCCATAATTGACAGTCGTATATTGCTATACCGGTTTTAAAATTTGTAAAGTAGCAACTTGTTTTTAAGAGAAGATACTATTGATCTCTTACCCATCAGTCAGTACAGTTGCCGTAAGTTTAATGTCCAATTCATTTCTCTTTGTTATAATATGCTTTTTTTCAAATCAAGCGTTTGTCAAGATGTATACTAAGATACTTTACATTATTTTTTCTGAGGAATCTCCACACCATTCGTAATTATATTTCCGGATGAATCGATTCTTCGGTTAGTGAAAACTATTCGAGATGATTTACCCTCATTGATTTTTATTTTCTATAATTTGCACTATGATGTTAATATAACGTTTTTGCGTAATTAATACTCGTAATTAGACAGCAGTAATTTAATAATATGTCTACGTTACAACTTGCTGCGACTTCATCTACTAGAGTCAATTTTGTTTTGCACGGGTACCGGAGTTGTCGATTTTTCATGATTTCTAAATAAGTCTAGTCGCTTATTTCAGTAGAATTTGTATTTCTGACTTTTCGCTTTCGAGGTATAGTTTGAAATGGTGCTAGGCTAAATGAAGAGGCTATTTTTAAAATAGAAGTAAAAACTGGACGACTTGAATTTTCGCGCGGGAAACCCGTAATATTTATTAGAAAAAGTTCCGACGGAATGCCCCCCCCCCCTTGTTTACAACAATCATTACTGTTTCCGAAAAACAAAATAAAACAGAAATCGGAATCGAACACGAATATATTATATGCATGCAGATTGAAGGGAAGATATGAAAAAAAAAGTTAAAATAAAATATAAAATGTCGAGCATCACATTCTGCGTCGCTGTTTATTTATTTATTTTCTAATTATCTCGGATTGCATTATTGCCGGTAGCTGTTTGTTTAGAATTTGTAGATTACCAGTTGTTCGGAGTGAATTCGGGAAGTCTTGAAAAAAATCGTTATCGATAAAAAGACACGGGAAAATAATGAAGAATATAGGATGGCGAAAATAAGCGAAAACAAATAATTAAAAAATATACGCAAGAAGGAACCGCAGCGTTATTATATAAACACTGAAGTAGAGATAATGAAATATAAGCTTTTGTTCTATGCGTCATTGATATCAATAATAAGATAGTGTAGCGAGGAAAATTATCTGACGTATACTATGCACATCGGTGTGGTGTTTCAATGTATTTATTTTCTCGTAAGTGCGCCGCTTCGTGCGATGATAAAAAAGCAGTTACTTAAATCGGCGCTTTTTGTGACAGGTTCCTTTTGCGCAGTGTGGCAAATTATAAAAGTGATGAAATTCCTTAACAATTGGCTTTAGAGTCCAAGATGCTGCGAGTTTTTTTTCCTGACAAGAATTCAGTTGTATACCGTATAAATTTTAACACGCAGTGGAAGATGTTTGCATTTTATTACTTTTTCTGAAGCAATATAAGTTAGCACGGTAGCGTAGTGGTTAAAAGGTGCTTGGCTACCATTTCCGATTCCAAAGGCCTTCTTCAAGCCATCTCCTCTGTTCCTTCTTGTTTCTCTGATGGTATCATTCTCTTAGTTTGATCTCTCGTCTCCACTTTGTTCTCGTTTCGTTTCATCTTTATAGACTTTCTATGAGTTCCTAGAGAATTCCAATATGGAGGGCAATAACTCGGCTACTCTTTAGCTCATTTAGCCGCCCGCAATGGTCTGTTCTTCGACTCTTTTCTTTCTTCAGGCATTCTCTCCCTATCATGCTCTAATCATTCCAGACTTTGGTTGGACATGTATCCAACTTTATTCTCCAATCGCTATTTCAACCAGTTCCTCGTTCGTCGCCTTGGTTTCATTCTATTCCTGTCTGCCGTCGTGTTCCACTGTTGTTTTCTTAATTAGACTCAGGATTAATCTCATTCTCTTCTTCCCTCTTCCGGTTTTCGAGTCACTTTCTTCTTTCTGCTTTCTTCATGCTTCTGAGCCTCTTTGCATTTGTGATTCTAATTACTTCTTTATATTTGGAAAAGATTTAATAAGCCTTTTGTTAACCTAATTGGCGAGATAATGAAGGAAATAATATTAGCGCTTTTTTAGAAACACCTTGACGCTGGTGCTTGTTGTCGCTTTTTCACGAACGGCTTGACTTATAAACTTCAAATTTAGAACATAAATTACAATTATTTTAAAACTGATTCTTGTCTCAAGAGTGAAGGAAATGGACTTTTCCAGGTTTTTGTGTTGGAAAAAAAGTAGATTGATCCCGAGTTAGAATTTTTCCCTTTCGTGCATAGGTCTTTTCTTTTTATCATTGTTTATTTTAATCGCGAATATATGAGTTCAGTCGCTTAGAAAAACACTAAAATACTCTAGCCGAGAGTAAACAAAAAATTTAATGACAGAAATTTTGAACCATCTGAAAAATATCTTTAAATGAAAGTGAAAAAAACTCCGGTAATACACGGATATATTCTTTCAGATCCGTTTGTTTTTCGCACGTGCAAGGACAGTATTACCTATTAAAATATTTGTAAAGCATTTCTAATAAGCTTACGCGCCTTTAAAACGCAACTTTTAAGCTATTCGGAATAAAAAAAAGTATTTTAAAAAGAGTACATCGAGAATTTTTTTTTAAAAGTATGATATGATAATTTGCAAACCGAGAAAGTTTTTACTACGTTTATTTATTCTCTACATAATTTTGTTATTTTTAAGATGTTCTCTTTACGTTGCTTGGTTTTTTGTCTTTTTCGTCAATTTCGATACGTAATTATAATTTTAGTTTGTTCATTTTTGCTTATTATTCATAGTTGATGTATGAACGAACCAAAATTAAGGCCAAAAACGAACTGGTGTGACTGACGTAATCGTTTGTCGCAATGGTTTTTTTTTTTTTTTTTTTTTTTTTTTGTTGTAGTTGATCTGGCAAGAAACCATTTGGCCATCACCGTAAAGTTATATTGTTAGTAACGAATATGGGAATCATGCGCGTTGCATTAGGACCTTGCTGACAAGCAGTAGCTGGGCAGGTACTAAACGTGTAACGTAAATTAAAATATCGTAAAAAGGGAGAAAAAAGGAAAAACTACCGCAGAATAATACTTCCATCTAATTACTGAAGACGGTTTGACGATTTTTGTTGGGCATTTGATAAATGTACGGAATAATTTATGAAATTAAGAAAGGCAATATTGAAAGTCTAATGTTACACGGTGATAGTGTGGTATGGAATTATCAAAAGAATTTTTACAAAATCACGAATTATTATTTAACGTTCTTCGCTTTCGCGACTTGTGTGAAGCGGAAAATTGAAAATATTTTATTTTAGTCGTTACTATTAATTCTTCGGACATTTTATAGTAGAAAAACTAAAAACCTTCCAAATTCGTTTCTATTTTCTTTTCCTCCTTTAAATAAAAATAGAAAAAAAAATTTTACATAGAAGATTTTAAAGGAATGATCAGGTTACTCTCATTACGGGCCTCTTTAGTGTGAAATACTTATTACAGGGCAGAAACTTTACGATCTCCGCTCTACCATTTTCATCAAAATTTGGTACGCTAGTGTTGACAAAGGTAGACTGTCGGTTTAGTAAAATAATAAAACAAACAGGTCCCCTGATGCTTGAGTATTTACAAAAAAAAAAAAAAAACACCGTTTTAAAATACAATTCGCGTTACTGTTATTTTCGATGTGATCGATGATTTTGAATTCAATATTTTTTTGTCCGCCGGATGCGAGAATTTCTCAGCGTTCCGTAGCTGAACGATGGAAGAAATGGAAGAAAAATATTGTTGTTTCAGCGATCGTAAGTAGAAGTTTAAAGTCGAGTAGGGAACGTAATGGCATGCTGTCGGTGCACACGCAGGGTTATTAACCTTATTATTTTATTCTAGGACAGTGGCTTTCCGCATTTATTTTCTTTCTGCTTGCACATTCGATTGTTTGAACTCCCGTGAGATTTTTTATTTTCGTTTTGTCCAGAAAGTCGTAGATTAAAAAGTCAAAAAGAAGCATATTTTTTTTATGACATGTACGTAATTTCACCTGTTCTACGTGAATAATTTTTTAAAACGTAAAACGGGTTTTTAACTCTGATACCAGGAGTGTAGAGAGTTAAATTACGATATATGAAGCTGAATTATTACGAATACAGATGAAATTAGTATTGGGAGAGTGATCTGTTCTGGTGGCTTTATAAAAGAGATCGTTTTAGACATCACAACTCCTTATCCTTCAAAATATTGTGATTACATATTTTTATAATATATAATGCGAAATTTAATTTGCGCTATTTATTTTTAATTAATGTTTTTTCTTTTTTATTATTAATTATTATTAATAATAATAATAAGGAATGGAACATTGCGGTCTCAGTCGTGCAACTTGATTTCGAGCGTTCCAACCACTTCTATTTCCATGCACATTCTTGTTGTATAAGTGTAATGCTTGTAACAATATTCTGCATATTACGACCTGGCAGCAAATAAGACTGCTCTACACATCAAACTAAATATAAATGTTTTATCATTATAAGAGTGCAATCTAATTGTGTACGTTTGTATGTCGGTGATATAATGGTATGTATGTTTGTCATAGTGACGCGTGGGTACAATTAACTAACTAGCATTAGCAGTTTTTAACAAATCTGTTCATTAGCAGGTTTTTAAATAATCAGTACGTAGTATGTTTTTCCACTGTTGTCAACTTAGGGGTTGTTTTATCAAATTAATCAGAAAATTATTAAGATTTTAGTTAATTTATATTTTATACTATAAAAACAACATTTTTAATTTTAGCATCTTTTTTTTTTTTTTTTTTTTTTTTTTTTGCGTGAAAAGATCTCGTTACATCAACATCTCAAAAGTGGATTTTTGTTATCCAAAAAATTTTTCTAGCGAACTTTGATTGTATCTAAACCTGGTTGTAGTAGTAAAATGTTAAAAACATCGGATTTTTGTTATAGCCATTCTATTAAAATACGTTTAGAGCTTTATTTTTAAATAGTGATTATTTCAAATATCGCGTTATTCCAGTTACATTCTTCACAAATTTGAACTATAAAAATAACTAAATATAGTCTGTTGCGTTATATTATTCGCCGAATGCCAAATAATTAACACACGCTATTCGAGCAAAAACAGAACGCGAAAAATCACGCCGGTTTGTTTGTCGGCCCCCGCCACCGATTGTACATTGGTAGACGTTTATTCCGCATTTTTTCTTATTGATTTCTTTTCTTGACGTTCCTGCTGCTTTGACAATGTTCACCACCCTGCTCTGTTTGATATAATTCTCTCTTTTAACATATCGGCGCACTTTTCTTCCCTTCTTTTTTAATTACCATCATTCTCCTATACAGTATCACTAGGTTAATATTCCTCGGATTACCACATGGTCCCTAACTTGCCCAACTCTATTCAATATTAGCTTTATTAATATTGCTTAAATTCTCCTTTTCTTTCCTACGCTGACCACATCATCATTTACTCCTCCCATCGCAGTATATCTTCCGGTAATTACCAGCTCAGAAACTCTTTAAGGGGGAACCTCCTCCAGATGTTAATTTTTTTGCATTTTTTTTTTTTTTTTTTGTTTATTGGTATAAAAATTAATTTAGTATCGGAAGATTTCCAAAGTTTTAAACCGAACAAAAGTCCTAAGGATCCCTAGGAAGTCAACGAAGAAGTGATATGCTACAAAAATATCGAGGGCAGGTAAACGAACGCGCGTCCTTTATCTCTACCTTTTAATTTTTTAGCTAAACAAGTTTGCCAGTTTATTTATTGAATAATAGCGAACACTTCTGACGATTGTAAAGAAAAATTCGGCCTGTATAACCATCGTTTTTCATTTTCAGTTGAGAGTGGAAATGCGCAAATCAACTCCGTTAAAGGAGTTGGGTATATATATACATTGTATCCCTTTCGATACGTTTTTTGTCAAAATGCGATTTTTTCCGCGCCGTGGAGTGTAACTGAAAAAGTAATGAACCAATCAACTTGAAATTTTGTACAGATATTTTTAATTTATTGGCTTTTGCACAAACCTAAAATTTCGTATATATTGATATAATAAATATTGTCTTTAAAAATTTGTTGATAAAAAAAGTGTTCTTTTCGTTTTGCCCTTAAATTTTTTTTTTTTTATTTTTTTTTTTTTTGCTAAGTTTAATTTTACGCAAAGCAGGATAACTTATTTTAATGGGGAAAGAAATGTGTCGTTGATTTTGGTTAACTGCAAGGACCTGAACGTTCCATGGCGCGAACACTAAGAGCTAAGTTTTTTGTTTTTTTTTATGGGTTCTTCAACATGGACATTGGAAGAGCCAAGTTTGAACACCCCTAGCGCTGCTATTTCGTTTTTTACACTTGTAATTTTTTTTTCTTTTTTGTATTCATTCGAATGTTAATATTATTATGCAATTTGATTACAATAAATGCTCTCAATTTTTTTAAAAAAATTATGGAGAAACCTGTTATCTGGAGGAAGTTCTCCCCTTAATAATATCAGAAAATTCCTCATTAAACATCCATCTTCTTTGTCCTTTTGACCCCTCTTTAATTAATCTTATCTTTAATAATGATCTGATCTCTCTTTCTTCCTAATTTCGCTATTTAGGCATTTTTCTGGGCAATCATCTATCGTTCTATAATCATATCAGCCATCATCTCTCTATTTGCCCTCTCTCAAAAAGTTCAACCTGATAAAGTCTCTCTTCCACATTAATTTTTGGCGAAGGAAGGATATCTTTGCCCCGTTCAAATGTTTTACAGATCCTTTACTCGTTTCACCCTAGATTTCTGCTGTTGTATCTATGGAAATACTTCCAGGTCTCTCGCCTCTTTACCGTTTTCTAATCAAACCCCTTTCTGTTTTTTCTTTCACTCTTGTTATCTCCTACTCCTCTATCTGCCACAACTGACGCTTTTCTGCCTACAAAACTCCAGTACTGTCTCTCATTTCTATTTCCCCCCCTTAGTTTTCTCCACGTACTTATTCTCACGGCAAGCCACCATGCCTTTCAGTTTTTTTCTATCCTTCTAGATCTTATTAATTGTTTTTACCTAACGATCTCTACCAAACCTATCCCTCAACACGTTATTAAATCAGGGTTTTTAAATATTCTGAATTCTTTTTTCCCTAAATATTTCACGATTTTTACCGACCATCTAAAAAGAAATTGGTTCAGTTTTCTTTTGTTCATTACTAAATTATTCTGAAACATTTAAACTTTTTTTCTTCTTTTCTATTTTCTATGCCGACTCTACTGTTATTCTGAGGGCTGTTCTCACTTTTTTTTTTTTTTTTTAAATTTTGAGCATGTCAGCTAAGGACGTTACTCAATCCAGCGGTATGATAATATTAATGATTATAAAGGAAAAATATTAGAAATGGAACATACGAAAGAAGCTAACAAAGGAATAACCAAGGGAGACGGAAAAGAAAGCATTAAGCGCTGTAAGGTGTAGGATAAGACGCAAAAGACCGGAATAGAGTATCGCGCGTTCTGAAGAAATGGAAGGACATTCAAGCAAAATGTGGTTCGCAAATGAAGTTTGTTTCTGACGGATCAAACGGGCAAAGAGGAAATTGAGTGATGGTGAAACGGAAGAGCGAAGCAGGGAAGCAAGCTATGATTAAACCGAAGTCTAGTTATAGATGAGATAGTTGACCGCATCATGTTGGGGAATTAAGAAACCGCGGAAAAAGAGAAGGAATAGGTTGTATGGATAAGTAAAAGGAAGCAGGATTGGAAAAAGAAGAAGGATAGAGATCAGACCAACAGTCGCGGCGGCAACGAGAGAAAGTGGAAGAAGACTTTGAGCTGGGAAATGTTTAATAAAGCGACCGTCTAAAACAGCCGAACGTGCCAACGAGTCGACTAACTCGTTGCCCGAAATTCCACAATGACTAAGAATCCACAATAGATCAATACTGACAGAGCGGGAATGAAATAGATGTCTTCCCTAGTTTCTGATAAAGTCGTCATTGCATCAGATTCCCGCAGTGTGTCATGCAATTGCATCTCCTCTCCTTTCTCTTTCTGCTGATTACATAATCCTTCTCATACACTCTCTTATTCTCATTTTTTCCCTTTCTCAAATGTAAATTGACTTATCACGGATACCAGGACACTCTGGAATCAAGGGTAACGACTCAGTCGACGTATAAGCCTGTTCGTCTCCCTCTACCGGTAAATTTCTCAGCGTATTTTTATTCCATAATATTACTCGCCTCTCCGCAGCTGCTCACTTCAAACTGTGGTTTAACTCGTATTCCTCCTCATCCTCAAATCCGGATTCCTTTTATCTTTCTGTTCAGCCTAATCTACCGTCTTATCCCTGGTTATTCTATTTTCCCTTCATATGGCGTTTAACTTTTTCTGCAATCTGTCGTCTACGCTTTGGACACAGTTTGTTTCCTACATCGTTTTCCCGCTTCTCTTTAGTTTCCTCACCACTCTGTCCTTTCTATGTTCTCTCTCGCAACTTTATACGTGGTGTAGATTACATTTCATTCCAGTGGTCCTGAATTGCTTCCTCTTCTTATTATTTCCTTCAGTTGTCCTGGCATCCAAATATTTTTTACTCCCTATATCTGATATAAATATCAATACCACCTCGTTTCTCTTTTCAATTTTTGGGGGCCAATATCTATTTTAATGACGCCCCTCCTCCCCCAAAAAAATTAAACATAAATAAATCCGCGAACATAGTGAACAAAACTTATTGAAAAAAAAAAAATATACGAATAAATAGTTCTAATAACCCCAAACAAGAAAACAACCAATATGGAAAAATAATGAAAATGGGATTTTAAGATGGTCAACCGAATAAGAAAAGAAGTTTATTCACAACCTGTGTTAGTTTGGTAAAACGGTCAGAAAGCTGGGCTATTAAAAATAAATAAGTTAAATAAAAAAAAAAAAATATATATATATATATATCTGTTCTGATTTTTTTATGTTTTCTGAAATAGTCGACTGCCCGTTAACCTTTATTGCTTACGAATAGTCGAAACAAATATATCTTTTCGGCTTTATAATTTAAAAATATTTTCAAATGGCTAACAGTAAATTTTTTTTCCTTTAGACTACTTTACCTAGTGTGCAGGAATATTGAACAGACCAAAACATTAAACAAACGATTCGAGAAGAGAATTTACAACCAGGCCAGGTTTAAAAAAAAAAAAAAAACAAAAAAACATAGGTGTTTAATCGCTGAAGGAGTAACAAAAAAGGAGGAAAAAAATGCAGACAGCTTTGTCACTGTTCTTTTATCAAAATTACAGTTTTTTTTTTTTTTTTTTTTTTTTACTTTTTCACGATACGATATAAACGTTTGAAGATATATCGTTGTTTCTGTTTTTGGTAGTAATTTGCTACTTAAAAAAACTGTCGCAATTGCTATACTACGAGGGATACTCCAAAAGTATAACTACACATACCCCAAAAAACATATAAAAATTTATGGGAACAGTTCCAAAAAAATAACAAATAAAGATGAAGGTTCACACTATTTCTCGTCGTAGTTGCCCAGCCGATTCAGACACTTATTGTACCGTGGCACCAACTTTTCTATTCCTTCCGCGTACCAAGCGCCGTCCAAATTCGAAATGAAATCGCGAACCGCGGACTGCAGCGACGCAAAACACCGCCCGCCTAGCTACTTCTTCAAGGCTGGAAATGCGTGAAAGTCGGAACGGGCTAAGCCAGGCGAGTAAGGATGATGAGGAAAAACTTCCCAACCGAAATCCGCGATTAGGTAGGAAGTGAGGTCCGCGGTGTGCGGCCGTGCGTTATCACGAATCAGCGCCTCGTCTTTCGTCCCCACTCTAACAGCCTTAAACATGGCAACCCATTGATACACGGCATGTTTTGACATTACATTGCCTTCACCATGCGCCGCGCACAAACGTCGGTAAATTTCGGCACCACTCGTATTTCCGATTGTTAAAAACCGAATAACGACTCGCACGTCAGAATCAGACGGCGGAGTACTCACCGCAGACATACTGGAAGCACAACAGCACACGCGCAACACAACCGATTGTCTTGAAATTTTTACAAGTGGCTACTAGCACCTTCATACATACATTCTCATATTTTTGAAGAGATAGCGTAAGTAGACACAGAGAACGGTAACGTGTGTGTTACGTTTGGAGTGTCCCTCGTATATATTTATGTTATAATATGGAACAGAGTTTAGAATGTATGGAAATTCTTGGGAATCCTGTTGGACAGAAAATCATAATGGAAAGACCATATTACGTACATACGCTCTAAATTCATCCATTCTGTAGGAATTCTCAAGTTTCTCGCATTCTGATTTAGAATACGGCAGAAGAACATTACTAAAATTATATCGCTCACTTATCTGAATAAAATTAGACCATGGTGCTTAACTTTATAAATCAGCAGGACGTTCTAACTTATAAAAATTAGATGGTATCCATCACCAAGGCATTAGGTTAGCGACAGGTGCGTTCAGAATTACACCAACGAGACAAGTCTGTGTAGAAGCCATCGAACCTCCTCTCAGACATCGACGAATGATTCAAACTACAAACTTTCTCTAGTTTCTGCGGCAGCTATATCACACTTACCGACAGAAAATCTTTTATTTGACAACTATTTTCGAAATAAGTTCAAATTTATCCGAACAACATCCAGATATCCTGTACTCCGGAAACATACCTGAAATCTTTGTACGTTCTGCACAACGGTTAATGCCGCCAATTCAAGCCTTTTTACATTGTTTTTCCATATGATAAATTTCTGTATGCCGTTATTTTTTTTTTGATATCGATTTGTCGTTGTCTTTCTAGACAGTCGTGGAATATAAATGAATGAGCCCCACCAAATTTATACAAAGCTCTACTTCATTACATTCAAATGTTACATGTATTCCTGAGGAACAACGTAGACATTTTTTTAACAGTAATTTATAGTAGTTAGCACTCTGACCAAGTTTTAAACATTTGGATTCCGGGCCACACTGCGGCATCGTTGGTAACGATCTTGCCGACTCTTTGGCATGTCTAGTTGCAGTAAATGGTGTCGTTTCATATGCAGATTCCCCTCCTAAAGACTTTGCCTCCTCCCTTATCGTTTTCCCCATGACTTTTGGACTGATCTCTATCCGTCTCTTTTCTCGAATCCTAACTCCTTTTACCTTGCTTTACAACCCTCTCCACCCGCTTGTTCCTGGTTTAATGATTTTCCCTGCATCAGCCGTTCTATTATTTCTTTCATAATTCTGCTTCCTGCCTCTTTTTTTTTTTTTTCGTTTTGATATTGTTCTCAGTCTCTCTTGTGTCCTATCTTAAATTTGACCTGTTTTGCAAATCACGTTTTATTTGAATGGTCTTGTATTTCGTTGGAACGCGCAGTCCTTTATTCCAATTTGCTTGGATTTGGCCTCCCGACTCCTTACTGTGTCCACTACATTCTTGCTCTTCTATCTCCTTCTGTTGTTCCTGTGTTCGCGCTACCTTCATTTTTTTTTTTCTATTTCTAGTGAGATGACATTTCATCATAAAACAAAGATATTATGTGTTTTTTTTTTAATTAACATAGTAAATAAATGTTTATATGTTTATATTTTTAAAAAATACATGCCCACAGTCTTGCGAAGCTCGCGAAATAGTCAGGAAATTAATAAAATTTAAAAATGATCCGCAGTCACCGCATAATATCGTGGTTATTCTCATGTTGTACCTCGGAACATGCCGGGTTTTTAAATTCGATAAATTTTGCGTTTACATTTCGCGAATTTATTGCATTTTTAATTTTTGCGCGTATATTCGCTCGTAAATGTTATTGTTTTATTATAAAACATACATAGAAATGTGTGTAAATAGGTTAGTTATTTAGTGACTTACGAAATATGTTTTGAACATTTTTTTACCTGTTTGTTTACCTGGCTGAAGTATTAGGAACGTGCGCTATTTTCAGATAAAAGCTTTATGCGCCCTGTTACCGGTGTAAACACATTCGCGTGTTCTGTTATGTTTTGCAAGTATTACTACGCGGATTATCGAGGAGATGTAAATTGGTGCCGGTGAAAATAAATTCTCCAAACGTTCACAATTAGGACGACTTTTTAGAATAAGTTTTTTTTTTTTTTGATAATTTGAAGGAAATTTCTACAACACGCAATAGTCGAGTTAAAGATGACACACGCTCTGTTATCAATTCATTGGTAAAACACCGCGAGTATTGTACAAAATAATTACCAAACATAACCGTTCGAAATACGTGTTGTTTTAAATATGACAACAAAAATAGCACCGCAAAAATATTGTGAAATTGAGGAAACAAAATAGCGTTTTAAAATATTTCGACTAAAATGCGCGGATTACGTTCATTTCCGGCGAAGGATTGTACTGATGCAACTTTCACAGAGTGCATTGCGACGCGGCTGTATTGAGATAGAAATGAAAAGGGTATCGAGATGGTAAAAAAAAAAAAAAAAAAAAAACATTTTGTGATTTCCTTTTTGTATTGGAAGTGTGTAGGTATTTGAAACATACGCATTACAGCTCCCATTGAAGTGTCTGATTTGGTTAAATATCGAATAGAAAAAGAAGCCAAAACTAGAATGATTAAATGTACTCTTAATTGTAATGAATTTGTCATCGAGAGATAACGATTGTAAAAACATTTCAATAACGTCAAATATAGAGTCGTTCCAACATGTTCAAAGTTTTGTCTAAATACTTTACATATGTATATATACGGCGAGTATGCAGTGGTTCGTGAGGGGGTTACACTTACTTGAAAGAGCATCTTATCCGTGATTCGTGTGTACAATTTTAAGTTTATACGTTAAAAGTTGTCTTTAACCTTTCGTAACTGAATGACGCCGACAAAAAGATATTTTGAAATATGCGAAGGACGCACAAGAGGAAATTGTCGAAATTTTCATATTAATTCAAAGAGCTGAAATTTGTAGAAACACGGACACATTGGTAAAGTTTCTTTTTCAGTTGGAAATAGTTTTCCCACAGCGAGAAAAAGTAAAACTTCAAAAAGAATAAATAATCGTGTATAAATAATGAGGTTACGAAAATAAAATTATTCTTATTTTAATTTAATTTTAAGAAATTTAAAATTAGAATCACCGTTTTTTTTTTTTTGTTTTTTTTTCAATAGTTTTGAAGTAGTTTTGAAGTAAATGAAATCACTATAAAATTGTTAATGCACTTGACATTGTTTATTTTTCAAAAAAAGTTCATCTGCAGTAGCAATTCTAAAAGTATTTTCTGAGAGTAAGCGTCACAATTGTGTCCCGCTTGTGATTTTTTACTCGACAATTTCCATTTTCAAAAACAATTGTTCGCATAATTAAGCGCTTCCGAATAGAGCGGGACATCATATTCGTAGCTGCGAAGAAAATTTGCTGTACTAACATACTTCGTATAAACTCGATTAATCTCAAGTTAAGTGCGTCTTTTAGATTTGTATTACTTTGAAAGTCAATTGCAATTGAAAATTCACGCGGGCACGTCGTCAACAGATATGTTAAAAGATCTCGAAAATAAATCGACGATCGTTATTTAATTTTTCTCTGAAATCCATAAATCTTAATTTGAATTAATTTTTTAAACTGTTAAACGCTGAAGCGTATTCACATCTAAATTGTACTTTTTTTTAATTAGTTTTTTCCCTTTAAAATAAATTTATTTTCAACGGCTTTGATATAGTCATAAAAAGTGTAATTATCATTCTTAAATTTAGATCATTTAAATGTTCCATCATATCATCAGTGGAAAATCATCTGCCAACCATTCAAGAATTTTTGGAAATTCGGGCACAGATTTTCCCTAAACACTCTCTTCAAAATATTTCCCCGAGAAAGCCCGCCAGATAAATAAATAACATCGACTTTGATGGAATCAGTTAACTACTACTACACGGCCGGTGGTTCACTTTACGGCCAGTCGATTACAAATGACACCGACCCATTTTTTTTTTTTTGTTTTTTATTCGTTTAAAAGGACAAATTATTAAATACACATCGGAGTTTCCGGAAAAGCTTAGCCGAGGTCGGTGAAATTTACCCGTCGTCAGCATGTTACTCTGGAAGTTTTTTGAATGCAATTGCAGAGTACTAATGAAATCGGTAGTGGCGTAAATCAAGTTGGACGTTAAAGATAAAAAAAATTACAAAAATTATGCCAAAGAGATTTATAATGAAAATAAAATAAAAAAAAAAAAACTACGCGAATTAGATCTGTTTTCGGTTTTTGTGATTGACTGATCGGCTTCTTTGTTGAACTGCCTTCTCTCAGCATCTACTTAAGCTTGGTGATGTATCGTTTCTGATGAAACATATTAAAAATTCAGACTAAGAGAGAAATATAATTCACTTCGCCTGTTTGTTACACATATATCGTGTCAAGCTTTTCTTTTCTTGCATCACTTGTTGAATGAATATTTTCGATTGTGCACATGATGTTTATAAAATTGCAGTAATGTTTATGTTTCGTTGTGTAAAATTTAGCCAGTATGTGATGCTACGCATTCGGTTTTTCCTACAACGGTGTTATATTTTGTTCCGCAGTTAGTTCTTTTTTGATAAGATAATAACTCGGGAAAACAATTTACCGTAGACACATCGTGTTGTTTAAAAAGTCTTAATACCTTAACAGTTACCATCATCATAAGCAGTCTTGGATTTACATCACGGACTTGCTATAGCCCACACAGCGGCAAAATTCGAAGGGCGGCAAATTTGCATGAGATTGAACATTTTTTTCTTTTGAAAAATATTGTAAAATTTCCAAAATATTATTACATATTACGGCGTTTCAGTCATAGCAGGGTAGATGCGATAAAAGAACTTTTTTAACTTGCATTAATGTACAGAAAAGTTTAAAAATAGGAATACAATTGTGATTTAGGTATCATTTCCAAATGATTATGGACAAATGACATGTAAGCGGGGGAATCGAGAAATTAATTTAAAATGAACGAAGTGTAAACCGCAACGTGCATTATTATTAGACAAAACGGTTTTAATATTAGCAGTTAAAGGAAATTCTCGAGGTGTGCGCGAGAGACAATGGGGCTGGTCGGCATGATAAGAGATCAGACAAGACTGGAAGAAAAACTGAAAATTCAGAAATGTAGTAGCAGTATCTCATTAATACGACAAAAGTTAGAAGATTTTTCGAAGAATTATTTATATTATTTCTCGCCGTACCAAACGATGAAAAGGTAGCAGAGCGGCGCAATAGAAGCATGCTGAGTAACCTGTTGAAACTATTCTGAATACTGAATCTGATGAATACAAATACGCTAACGGCGAAAATAATATATTACGAATAAACGTACCCTTTATTTATTATAATAATTTTTGCGATCATTTAACAAAAAAAAGTAAAAACTCAATATAACCGGAAAAACCAACTCTAACAACAGTATAAAAAAAAACTCAATGACAATAATAATAACGTGATAGCAGAATGGGAAAAAACACAAAGAAAGATTAGCGCTGAATAGAATTTATCACTTATCGATTAATCGATGCATGAAATTTGGTGTGGTATTTTTTAAATAAGAATTCAACTTTCCCGTTGTTCATCCGACGATCACATTTAGGATACAGTTTCCTTGTAAAAAGACTTTCCATCTCGTTTTCTAAGATTCGCCTCTCATACCTATCTTTCATAAATGGCGCTTCTCTCCTAATAAATCTCCTATCTTAGCCCTTGTTTCTCATTGTCTAGACAAATTGTTATACTATTTCCCATAGGAAAGTTCCTTATTTTATTTTAGCTTCTTCGGGTTTTTTCAACCTCCAAAACTCTTTTCTCTCCCTTCATCATCTAAAACCTCTGGCTCCGCAGTTGCCAATCAAGAATTTAATTATCTTATTAATTCCTCATTTCCTCTTCATTCCTTAATATTTACTGATGGTTCCAGAAGTTTAAGTAGCTGCTTCCTTTTTTCTCTCCAGCCAATAATTCCGCTTAATCCTTCAGGTTCCCGGCTTTTTGCTCCATCTTCTCCGCAGAACTTTATGCCATTCTTCGAGCCGTTCATATTTATGTCCTCAACTCGTTCCTCTGATAGATACTTAATTATTTCGGACTTCAAAAGTGTTCTTCAAGCTACAACCTCTCCCTTTCCCTCATATTCCCTCGATTTTATTGTTTTCCGTATACGTTCTCTCATCTATAGTCTTTCCCTTTCCCATTCCATTTCTATCGACCTGCTTTGGGTTTCAAGTCCTGCGGGTATTGATGGTAACACGAGACACGGTGAATTCCTTAGCACGCTTAGCGTTACACTCTCCACATTTTGTTATGAAAGATTCCTGGTCACAACATACTTCCCCTTTCCAAAAGAATGCATGCCATTGGTGTCGGATGTGTCTAACTCATTTTACCTATTCAACCTAGACCCCTTTTCTGTTCTTGGTTCTATCATTTTCCTACTCTTAAACGTTTTAACATCATTTCTATCTGCCGTCTGCGGTTCAATCATACTTTGCTCCCTTCCTCACGGTATCGTTTTGCTCTTTCCCGGTCCCTTTAATGTTCTTTGTACTTTGGCGACTGTTCCTTCGTTTGTGATTCTGACCACGTGCTGTTTGAATGTTCCAGTCTTTCCTCCGAACGTAATATCCTGTACGTTTAATTATTAAAGCTGAATTTTCCTACTCCATATAGTGCTTTCTATATCATAGCTTTGCCGTCATCCAATGTGGTTCTTATTCTTGCCTCGTTTCTGTCATCGATTTCTCTGACCGGGTTAAAATTTAATCTCTAATCTAGTCCAATTGTCCTGGTGCCCTTGGTCGACCAAGCCCGAAAAAAAAACAAACTTTAATCTCAACAATTTCAAATCAGCAAAGAACCTCATAAATAAAATTACCCTACAGATCTCGAAGATTCATTAACTTCAAAATGTATTCATTTTCATTCATACATACGTGATAAACTTCATCTAGTTAAATTCAATTCGAAGAACTTAAACGAAAATAGTCAAAAAAATAATTGTGTCTATGTTCAAATAACCCCGTAAAACTGGAAATAATCATAATGATGAAAAAAATAGTATTATTCAATACGAAGTAAACATTTGCAGAATGTAATTCCTAATTTAGACGTTGCGTTTAGAATTTTCTGATTATTTTCAACAAACTGCTCAGTTAGAACGCTCCTTTTCTGCGATGAAAAGAATTAAAAACTTTTTCTGATCAACAATGTCTCACCGAATGAGTTAAATGATTTATCTATTTTATTTATTGAAGAACTTTTTTTATTACTTAATTTATAAGTTATTCTAAGGGCTGCAGAAACTATTGAGCCCACAGCGGCATTTGACTATGATCCGGCCCTGATCGTAAGTGTAAGCTTTCCGAAACACACATTAAGGTTATAAGATTAAATTTTTAAACACGGTTTTTGCCGCAAATTGTTTTCCCAGTTATGTAAGTTTTAAATGTTTAAGATAATAACTCGTCCTTCCGGTATTATTTGTTGACCATCTACGAAGCAGCTCGCATCAATGTTATCCTCGGATACTTACTCGAGTTCACGTGTACCGCAACATCTCAAACGCCCGGGCATACGCATGCACTTTTGAAATACAAGTGGACCAAATTCTGTTATTTTTATTTCGTAACGTAATCTAACTTCCATGCGGCTGTGAAATAGTTCCCCAGAGTTTCGATATTTCAATAATGGCTTTTTTAGGCCAGCTCTGCAATATTATTTCTCGCGTGGTCGAATGAGTTCTTCATATGTCTCTACTTTTTTTAACGTGTATTTCATCCTCTCCTGCTGCTGCTTCCTTAATTATTTTCCGATTGTTTAATCATTTCTTCTACACTTTATTTATTTACGTCTTTGCGGTTCTTGTTTTTTTCTAGCCGATTTTCTTTTTCGTATCTGTTCTATTTCTACAGTTGTGTATAATTCTTTACATCCGGTCGGTACATTTCTGCTACTGCCTTAGTTTCGAATTCTTTGTGTAGAAATCTTATTTTTCTAAATAATACCGTAGTTGTCCGCGTATCTTCTCAGATATGAATTTTTTCGGATTATCGTAATGACGAATTGAATTATCGCAGTCCTGCGCCACTGTTATTATTTCCCTTACCTGACATTTTCCGTTTACGCGTTCTGCCATTTCGGTCGGTTACGTTTTTCCCAACTATCGTCGTCGCGTAAACGCTTTTAAATTTTTTGCTTATTTTTCGTAACTCATTTCCCTGATTTATCGCGTAGTTGATCAACACGCATGAACTTCTACTGCAAAACTGATATGAGTAATGGTTTCATTTGTCTAATCTGGATGTCGGTAAAAACGTTTCGGATACGCATTTGATTCTACTACTCGGTTTTTCATTCTCTTCTTTAATGCATGATCATCTCAGTACATGGTAAGTTCCGCACTGTTTCAGATTGTGATATATATTTACACTGGTAAACGTTATTTTCACGGTGTAAGCGAAAAGAAGACACGTTCGACAGAAAAAAATCTCGAAATGGGATCACGTGGCGCATAAAAGAAAAAGGGATTGTTGGATAACATATAACATTTTTCGACTCGAGATAATATCCACTTAAAAGTATAAAGCGGATTGATCGAGATCAACTCGCAGGAAAAATATCCCCTGCAGATTAATTAATATCGACTATTTGCGTAGAAAATGCGTTATCAATTAAATTCCTAGTTGTTACTTTTCATGATAGATAAAAGCCTCAAATTTTACAATCACTGCAAGTACATAAATGAAAAAATTACGAAATTTATTAATATATTCACAAAACTGTTTAACAATAACAATCAGATGAATTACAAAAA
Source organism: Icerya purchasi (assembly GCA_039619475.1). Lineage (NCBI taxonomy): Eukaryota > Metazoa > Arthropoda > Insecta > Hemiptera > Monophlebidae > Icerya > Icerya purchasi. Next base: position 271,389,111 of record CM077115.1, on the reverse strand, counting down.
AGGAATAATATTATATAAAACAGTGATATTATGTAATTTATTGTATAGTAGTATTATTTATAAGGATATGTTAAAGATCAATAAATTTCAAAAATTTTTAACAAGCATACATAGAACCATAACAATCAAACACTAATTAAAGCTTACAAAACAATAAATTATACAAATGCATTAGTCATAGCTGGAATATTACCTTCATACTTAGAAATGGAAAAACATATCACAGTATTTGCAATTAAAAATGGATTAAAGGTAGAACAAACTTTCGAAAAAATCACATATGTAAACAAAAAATATAGAGTAGAAAATAAAATAATAACAGACAGACAATTCGAAAAATTTATCATAGAAAAATATGTGGAGAAGTTTGAATCGGACTGGACGAATCATAGTGGAATAACGAAAGGTTTTTTCCCAACATTCAAGCAGAGATTAAACAACAATTATTATACATCTAATTTCTATAATGTACAATTTACATCAGGCCATGGGAATTTCAAAATATATTTGAAAAGATTCAAGATAGCAGAAACGGAAAATTGCATTAGATGCAATGAGCAGGACAGTGTGCAGCATATACTGAATGGATGTAACATATTAAACTTGGAGATTGCGGACGACTGTGGAGAATTGGTGATGGAAAAAATAAACATATTCAATAATTTTGGCCAAAAAGGAATTGCAATACAGAAAATACAGTATCAATTTATATTAATATTATGATATGTTAAGATAAGATTAAGAATAGTACAATCTGAAGAGGAAGGAACCAAAAACTTAATTGGATGGTTTCCATCCCTAACCACATTAAAGCTTTATATGTTAAACATAAATAAATAAATTGAAAATAGTTGTTACTTTTCTTGAATACGGTTTACCAACATATATATATGTGTATATTTTTTTTTTTTTTTTTTTTTTTGGTACGAATTAGCTACAATTATGTTGTGGTATTTTCTTTGTTTCAGTTTTAAAAATTAGACATTTTGGGCTGATCGCTTTCTGGTTAGCGCAATGATGAAAGATCAGCAACAGTTATCGCCACAGCATTCTTCCATCATTAAGCAGAGTTACATTCCAGTAAGTATTAATGATTTTATTTGTAAGTATTACACGCAACTTTCCTAGGAGCGGATAATTCGGTGAGTGAAATTTGCAAATGATAACAGTTTTGACAAGATAGCAGATATGACGTGATAGATACTAATAAGATTAGAAAAGAAATGTGTGAAATTTATTTTATGCAAAAATTCGTTATCGTACAAAGCAAGACGAAGAAAGATAAGAGGTTAAGGTGGCCGAAGAAAATGTAAATCAAGTAAAGAAAATTTTTGATAGAAATCGAAAGCCCCCCCCCCCAGTCCTGCTAAGACATTTATGAGGGAAAAAAACTATTTAGCACAGAATAGAGTTAAGTTTAAGAGAACGGCTTATAAGATGTTACATATTTTCAACGTAATAGTTTTGCGCTTCATCAATAAAAATGATAGAAAAAAAATAGAAAAAGTTTAATTAAGGAGACGAAAACTGGAAAAGCGTGACAGGAGATGGAAAAAAAAATACAAATAAGCCAGCTACCGTAGCGGAGTTTGTCACAGGTAGCGATGATCCGTTCGAAGTCACAGCTGCGTGGAACGGTACAGAATATTATCCCGGATTAATGTCCCGAAAGTGCAAATGCGAGATAAGAAAAACCCACTAAGGGGTGGCTTATAAAGTGATGACGCATTTAAAACAGTTCTGGAAAGTGACAAAAATTGGAGAGAAAGTTGAAGAATACAAATATACATATATTTGCCTACGAAGGGGGGCTATGCCATTTTTTAACCGTGTTCGCGCAGAATACTGAGATAACGTGTAAAGTACACAGGACGTGATGGGGTGAACCCCGTTCATGTACGCGTTTTGTATCCGCTCCAAAAAACGCCGAGAGGTTAAAATCCGCACCAATCACGGTTTAGCTGCTTTTGTTTAGATTTCAGCGAATTCTGCGACGTCAGTTTTTTCCCCAGTAGCGTGCTATTCGTTTAGCTCTGACGATTATACACCATCATCGGATTTTGCGTTAAATAAATCAACATTTTTGGGCTTTAACCTAATCTTGTCAGTTGTTTGCGCCACGTGTGTAGTAAAATTAAACGTTTTCTTCCGAAATAAATAAATAAATTCTAAAAAGCTTCATAGCACCACACGGGACATCGAAAAAACAACGCAGATTTAATTTAAACACTGCCGCCAAACGTAACGGTGCATGTGTATAAGCGTGTTTTAACGAACGTGGTTTTTATTCGCGTAACATGAAAAAAGGCTACACATCTGGCGAGGCTTTAAATCGCGTGCGGTTTTAATCGTGTGGTTGAAAAACGCGTAACGTAAGAAAGATTGTAATTGGTATCATTAGCCTCAAAATTGTGTTCCCCGCAAAACGGAACTTTATAAATGTTACTTTTGTTATTGTTGTTATTATTATTATTAGTATTATTATTATTATTATTATTATTATTATTAGAATTTCTGTAGTGGAAATGATCATAGCATACTAGGTATTAGTTCAGTATTTCATACTTTAAATTAGCATCTTAATATTACTGACGAATGGGTAAAATTTCTTTTTCCTTTGGGAGTAATTACAGGGTGTGTGGATGTAGTTAAAATTTGGTGTACTGTAGATTGCGCAGATACAGTACTTACATATAATTATCAAAATATTAACAGGTGTTTGCAAGTTTATAAATAGCTAATATTTATTCATTTATCTTATTTATTGTAGTTTGATGTGTATGTGTAAATAGTAAATCCTCATTATATGATACTTACGACTTATCGATGTTTGAAATGCACTTGCGTGTAAATTTTATACTGAATATGATTAAATTATGTAAGCAGCGGCCAAATAATATTAATAATTATTTCATTTTCTAATTGTACCCATTATATTTTCAGCCAATAGTTGTTTGGCCATTACATTGTATTGTGCTGTGTTTTTTTGTTTTTATGTTTTATTTTCCAGCATTGTTTTTATTATATTAATTTTATTTAATTTTGGGTTTTGTAATCGTATCCGGATTTACTATTAATGTATTATCAGTTTTTCTTTCTATAATGCGCATTTGTGGAATTTATATTTTTCTTATATTTTCATATTAATTTTTTACAGCAATAAATTTAATTTGATTTGATTTGATGATGATGATGATGATTATTATTATTATTATTATTATTATTATTATTATTATTATTATTATTATTATTATTATTATTATTATTATTATTATTATTATTATCAGATTATATTAAATTAATTATTAGATCCTTAACTGTATGTTTCACATTAATGGCCGACCGCTGAAAAACTTATGTAGTGTGTTCATTACGTGATGTAAATAAAATCAATACAATCTGAGGAAGAATGGGAGTGTGCGTGAAAAATCCTATTGTCAGTTAGGTGTGATTGGTAGCCCAGCACTGACCATCGCACGGTGAAGTGGCATGCGATCGAGATAGTTTTGCAATGTCAGGTGGTTTTTATTCTTCTTGCGAGTAGGGGGAGAAATATAATTAGACGGTCAAAAAAACAAATTTTTCAACATTTTTTTTTTTTTTTTTTTTTTTTTTTTTTATAAGGAATTTTTTATCTAATTGTGATGAAATTTTGTACATTTATTAACGCAGTCTTGAAGAACTATATTTTTTTTTTTTTTTTTTTTTTTCTGGAACATGTTAGCGCAAAAAGAACCTTGCAAATAATTGACCGGAATTAGGCGTCACGGTTTTGATTTGAAACAGTATTGCAAAAAAATGGATCTTAATTTCACTTGTAATTTATCGCCGAACCTCTAAAAAGTGAAGAAAAAGTAATCGAAAAAACCTGTTGATTTTCCAAAATTTTTCTTCTATTTTTGCAATAAATATTAGGTTTTTGACCGAATTCAAAATTTTTAGGGTTTAAATTATTGGTAAGAAAAAGTCCGGCAAGTTTCAGCCAAATTGGCTGATTAACTTTTTTGCTATTATTCCGGCCAATTTCAAAAATGCTGTTTCGAAAAAAAACGCGTTTAAAGTTTTCACTGCTGATAAACGGTACTTACTAGGCGTCTTCGAAAAACGACGGAAATCAATAGAAGGAGTTTGAATTTTAAAATGAATCTTTCGGGAGCGTATTCTGCGGAAAATTTTCTATTTTTTAAGAAGGAAAAAATAATTTCCCTGAGAGCTTAAACAGGATATGTACATACGAAAAACTGCCCCAGACAATGATAATAATATAGAAATAAAACAAAAACAAAATTACGCGTATCACTGTCGTCTGTGCAGTGGATCCGGTGCCCGTTAAGGGGAGATTGTAGGCCCTATGCTAACAATGTTAAAACTACTCAACTTTGGCTACCATTTTCTCTGAAAGTGTATACCTTTTAGGTCTTTGAAATTTTTCTGCGGTTTATTTAGGTTCTTTAGGAATAATGTGTTAACTAACTTTTAACCAAAAAGGATAAAATTTAATGAAATTAAAAATTATTGAAATATTTGTTCAAAATTTGCTAATATTTTGCATGGGTTTTCATTCCATAGGAAAAATATTTCATTTTCTGGTATTTTAAGTTAGTTAACATTAATAATCTCATTGTTTTGAGTATTTAAAAGAAGAAAAAAATGAGCACTAATAGATCTTAAGATAACTTTACCGCAAGATAAAAAACACAAATTTTTCAGGAGAGAAGTTCAAAGTTAGAACAACAATTATTTATTAATGAAAATATATCAGATTACACATAATTACTCATATATATATGTTTCACTTTAAAACATTCCAGGGCCATATTCTTCATCCTTTTCAGCTTCTCTATCTTCTTTTTTCCGCTTTATATTCCTCTTTTATTCTCTTGCTGCCTGCTTTTTCTGCTTTTATGACACGATCACTATCAATACTTTTCAATATAATAACACAATTACTACCAGCACTTCTAAAAAGTTCTTCAAGTACTTTTACGTTGTCAAGGTTCCCATTATTGAAACTGATAACAGCATCAAATGCACCAATTTTAAGAACATCCATTCCTACAAATACTGTTAATCGATTCCAGATGACATTATCGAATGATTCATTTGGATTCTGAGTCTTTCCATGTGAGTACTTTGATAAAAGATCTGGATTTGTAAGGTCTCGATAAATAGGTTTGATAAAGTCCATGATAGCTTGAGGAATAGAGTTTTTGTGGGCCTACTCTTCACCAGTTGCCAGCATGCGTTGATATTTGCACCATGATTCAAAACCCTTAGGGCATAAGTCATGATTCGGTTCATCATCGGTTGAACTTTTATGGAAAAAGGTTGGCCACATTGCTCTTCTCATTGCTTCTAGGTTGATTAGATTGTTTAGAATTGTTTGGCCATAATATGTTTGCAATTGGTCAACAGTTGCATCAGTTAGTCGACCACGACCTGCAACAGGTTTACCATCAGCTAATTTCTTTCCTTTATTGTCTTGTTTCAATCTTCGTAATCTTGAGCCCAACCTTTTTTGAATATGCCCAACACATTCAAGCTTCTTTATCTCTATATCACTATAAGGTTTCAGTTCTAAAACTTTTTTGAAACCTTTGTAGTCTCCATCACCTAAATAATCGACATATTTCAAGCCTCACTTTGCTTCGGATCGTTGGAAAACTGCAACAGCACCTATAACTTCCATTCCACCACTTGAACCTTCAAAATTTTTCTTGCAGTTATGATCTTCCAGATCTTTTCCTTTACATTTGGCACAATATTTAGAAAAGCATTCAATATGTAATACTTTTCCTGTATCCACACTTGTTACTGGTTACTATTTCATTCAATGATGTCCGTCCACGTTTTTGCCAAGTTCCATCTAAAGCAGCAGAGATTTGATCATCTCCATCGTTTTCATTTTTAGCTTCTATTGCAGCCGTCATCATTGAATTCTCTGCAACATTTTCAACAGCTTTCAAAATATATGGTGTGTAAGTTTGATAACGAGTAGATGGTTTTGGTAAATCAGCTATAGCACAAAATGTATCTGTAGCCTTCTTTCCTTTTCCAATAACACGAAAACCATAAATCCAGCGCTTGTTCACATCGTACAATTGATTATTATCTTTCTTACTAGTATAAAATTCTTGAGAATATTTACAGAAATTACATTTGATCTGTAATTGGCAGCATAATCCTGCTCTATTAGAGGATAGTTCGAAAATATCCAGTCCATTACCATTGCATTGAAAGCACTTGAATGATGCCAAAATGTTACATAAAATTGATAAATCTATAATCACATATCCGGATTTGTTTTCTGATGATACATAATAGGGATCTTCTCTACATAGATCAATATACTTCAGTTTACTTTTACTTGATGAAAGAGTTGTAGTACATCTGTATTTTCATTAGTAGAATTATTAGCAGCTGATGGCCCAGGTTCAGTATCACCTAACACTTCACTTTTATCAACCACTACACTTGGTTTTATTGTGAAACGATTGCCTTTAAACTTATTTTTACATTTTTATTTGCTAGACTTCCTATAACTTTTCTGAGATTTTTACAAATACCTACGAGTAGTATATCAAAATATGCGCAAACGTATGCCGAAATAAAATGAGCTAAAAAAAAAAAAAAAAAAATGAAAAAAAAATCTGTTTTGGGCCTACAATCTCCCCTTAAGTCGGCTATTGCTGGTGCCCCGATGATTCTATGGACTCAAAGGTTGGATTTTCGAATTAACGTTAATCACAAAATTATACTTTTTTCGACAATTAGATTAATGAAAATAACTGTTATGACGGACGATGCGATCATATTTCATGCTTGCAGACCTGAGTGATTCCTTGATGAGCGGAGGAATTAAATCATAAACGACCAAATTTCAACTTGACTGAAGACCAACTCTCGTCATCAAAAAAGAGCTTCGCTTAGATCCTTGCCAGTCCTTGCACCGCTAGCCGGGTTTCATACGCACATTTCTCATTCACTAGACGGTTCGTATTCTTGTATTTTTTATTTTGGGAGGCACGTCTCTCATAGACCTATACTGAGAAACAAAAAAAAAAAAAACGCAAAGAGCAGTCAATTTTTAATTTTTGATTTGATCAGATCAATAAGGAGTAGGGAGCTGGAGTTTTAATAAAAGGAATATAGAACAGAACGTTTAACCGAAAGGAATAATCATTCAAATAAGACATCAGCAATACAGCGATACCACTACTTCATTCGTATGGAGAGAAAACTAAGAAAAAGCGAATACGAAAAGAAAGTTATAGAGTATGGTTGAAACGGGAGCGAATAATGTAAATGCTAAGATGGATTTTAAGTTGAGTAGCGTTACGAAAATATGAATTATAAATATTTGACCAAAATTTACGACGGAATTTTAAAAAAAAAAAAGGAGCAAGAAAGAATTCGCCATTTCATCGTAATCCTCAGTGTCCGAGTGGCTGGAGCCCCCAGCAAATCAATTCAGATTAAGTAGCGAGAAGAAAGAAAATGTATAAAATAACGTATGCGAAGAATGATAAAATCGAAGAGTGATCAGGAAATGAAGAGTTCTAACAATAATTAAATGTAATTAATTTAAATGTTATGCATATCAATGTACACATCATATGTGTATATATATTGTAATGAACCAAATGGGTTGGTTTCTTAACTTATATATTATATATGTAGAAAAAGATGTAAAAATAATAATAATAATAATTAACGAATTAGTTCAGAGTAGGAAAATAAAGAAGTGTGAATAGTTTGCGCGTGTATATTTTAAGTTAGGTTAGCGATATATATATATATATATGTATATATATATATGTATATATGTATATATATATATATATGTATATATGTACCGAATTTGGAAATGTGAAATTTTTGTTGCAACGTAATCGGGTTGCATTAGAGAAATTTCGAACGATCTATTAAAATTGCTAAGATGTAAATCATTATTTGTAATGTCTGTGTTAGTAATAAAAGCGAGTGTGAATGACGTCACGGTGTGTGTCGAGGCTTGCGATTAAATATTAGTAACGCTAAAAAGGTATCGAACATCTCGGCGATTTCCGATTGATGGGAAATTTCGCATTAGAAGCGATGCTTAGACACAACTGCTCGGCTGCGCAAATTATTGCATATAAATGCATGCGTCTTTCGAAGACGCGGCCTTCTTATTTTTTCCTCGCCGTCCGATCAACGTCGTGATCGATCGGTTATCGTTGGTCGCAAGTTGTACTTAGAAGGATATCATCAACTAGTCGAGTAGAACAAATTGTGCACAAGCCACTTATTTATTAAAAAGTGTAGACGTGTTATTTAAATTTCTCCTATGTTCAATAATTCGGAGGATATTTTAATTGTTTAATTAATGTTTCACTTCACTAATATCTGAAGAAATTTATATACACTATTAACTTACATTTTTCAAAGTACCATGGACAAAATGAGGCTATATTTAGTTTAAAAGAGGTGATGCGGATTTTTTGCTTATTCTGAAATAATGCTATGGGGTAGAAATGAAAATAGATGCAGTAAATATATCATTTTTATTGTTATTTTATTTAATTTCGATTTTTGTTCTTCCGGTTTTTTTTTTTAGTCCAATCTTCGTGATTGGCGTTCGTTATGTAGGCGTATTGAGCAACGGACACTGTGGACCGCTCTGCGGTCGGTAAGAGAGGCTTCTCTTTTCTCTTTTGTTTTTCGTGTTTCTTTTCCTTCCTTTTTTTTAAATTTTGAAGATTTTTTCTTCGATGGCGCCTGAACTAGTTTAAACTTTCAAAGAGCGAAACCGTAACAATATATAAACTCGGTTCTTCGGACCTCACCGTGGGAACATACTCTGTACGCGCATATGATAGTTTTTCTTATGGTACTTGTAGAAGAGTAAATTTTTCATCGGACGAAATGACTGCTTGGCAGCTTCAATTACGCAACAATCGGGGAATTTAACGTATAATATACGGTACACGATTAACATTATTAAGCAAACTAGGCGTAATACGACGTGTTGCGTCGAAAAAATAGCTAGAATAATGTAAGTAACTTTTAAATGAAATAATAAATAACATTTACATAGTCAAACAATAGATAAACATTGTATTATACTTTTACAGATATAAATAAAAGCATCTATAAACGTACCAATATCGTCAAACCATTTTACCAAAATAGCCTTTAAAACCAACAACAATTTATTTAAGAAAATTATAAATACCAACAGTGATACAAAACAGCGATAATGACTTATATAATAAATTTGCTATATACAAAATTATTTGCAATACATGTAGGGCAGCCGTAGGAGTTTTTATAAAGAGTGCATTTGTGAAATTATAGCTACGTTGAAAAATCAACCGTGGCCGAGAACGTACACTAACTGGTTCGATTTCGCTGAAACGTATTATGTCTATACACTATTACCCACGGCTCCGCCCGTATATTAATACCCTTTAAATTTGTACTTGGAAATTATTTGTTTTATCTGCAATTATATTTATGTAACAATTCTTTCTCCGGTTTTGGGAAACATGTTTATCACCGTCTAACAAAAAATGGTCTTTGCGTTTCACATTTAAAGATTATCGGTTTTTCTCAATAACCTTGTCTATCGTAATCTAACAAAAAGTTTCGCCCAATTAAGCAACACACACACACACACACAGCCATCATTTTGAAATGGCCGAGTTATTCGCACGGTGATCTCCCATAATTATAGACATTTTTTAAGAGAACATCTTCTTCGCTCATATCTTCCGACCTTTCCGTCTCGAGCATTTTATTAAAATTAATTTATTACCGCAAACTACCGTAGTTGAGTAAAGATTTCAAATTTGAGTATACTACTGGAAAAATGAACGGGAATATAAACATTTATATATATATATATATATACAGATATGTATATAGATTTTCGTTTCTTCATTTGTTAGCTCGATTTCGAACATCGAGACTACCTATCTGTACAGTCTAGCTGTACAGGATAAGTAGCGTTCTTGGCAATTGCTAAATGCAACGCTAGTGTACACACGCAAGATTACACTTGCAACTAGTATTGTGATTATTTGATTACCTTGCTACAAATGCAGCCCGTGTGTGGAACTACGAAGTAACTAGCCAGCGCGCATATGATGGTGTACGTGTGGATTGCCACTGCTTTCCACGTGAATTATCGATTATTTAATCGAAATTTTTCGTAATAATTTCTGTCGTCGGCCGGGATCGACCCCGTGACTTCGACTTCCGTAACGATCACGATGAATATGGATAGATAGATATAGATATAAGCATAGTATGTTAAATATATAGATACCTAATACAACCCCTTATTTAAAATATTAGAACTAAATTTTAAATATTATTATGTAAATTTTTTATGCATCAGATAACAATTTTATTTTTATTTTATAATTTATACTTTTTAATATTTTATTGCTGTTAACATTAAAATTTTTGATTTTGACCATTACGATATTATTAATTTAGCGATCTCGATATTTCGATTTTTCAATTTTACATAGAGGTATTTAACATTTAAACTTTAATTGTATATTCCCACCATGATTATGGAACAGTGTCTCCGGAACATGTTGCCGATATAATTTTTAATATATCAATGTTTTCTAGTCAATTTATTGCTTTTATAATTATATTAATATGAAAATATGTTTATAAAAATCATTTTATAAGTAACTTTTGGGTAATGAGGCACGGGAGTGATGGTAGTACGTTTGGAAACCTGTTGCTGTTGACAGTTAATGTAGCCAATTTCAGGCTGCCAGTTAACAAATTAAGCGGTGACAAAAGAGCGATGAGTCAGTATAAATGGTTCACCCCCCCCCCCCCCAACAAAAAAAACAATGAATTTGGAATTATTTGCTACTTCTTGATCAGTTCTGGTTGACGCTTTTAGTTCTATTCTCTAAAACAGTTCTCATCTTTGAATGGTCCCTTGCGAGTTCTCGGTTTTAAGTAGAGTCGGAGTGTTCACGAAATAATTAGTCACTTTCGGGCTTAAGGTATTTTTACATAGGCTCGTTCTATACGTGGCTCTTTGAATTTTTTGAAAACACTTTATTAATCGGCTGTTAATTGATTATTATGAAAGTTAATTTTTCTCTTTTTTTTTTTTTTTTTTTTTTTTTTTCTATTTCCGGTGTAAAACGTAGCTTTTTACTAAATAACATTAATGTTAATTTTTTCAATTGGTACAAAAAAAATTTCTTGCAAGAGAAAATTTTATGTCGCCAACTTACTTTTTCCGTTTTGTATAAGATACAAAAGTTATCTGAACGAACGAAATGTGACAAAATATTCCAATTTTATTTTGAAAATTAATTTACTGGCGTACAAAGTTACGAGTTTTTCTGAGTCTTCTTCTTCTTTGATTAACGTGCCATGTATTGCCGCCTAGGCCAGAGGCACGGATAAGATAAAAGTTAGATGTAGTGGAATAGGTTAGCGATCTTGAGGAAACGTAGGAGGCGTTTCATTTTTTCGTGACGACCAGACGGGATTTCGGAACGCTTAGATGACTGAAGAATATTTGTGCTCAGTATGAATTATGGGTTGGATAGTTGACGAGTAAATGGATTGTGACAGGAGAATTGGAATTGGAACACAGTGAAATAGGTTGTCTGGACAAGAGGTGACTATGAGTGATTTTGGAATGACCTAGGCGAAGTCTTGTGACAACGATTTCATTCCTTCGATTGGTGAATAATGAAGTTTTCCATGGTCGAATAGTATCTCGAATTGAGCGCAGCTTGTTCGTGTTTGGGATGTTGGTCCACTGTTTTTGTCACGTTTGAAGTGATTTTTGCTCTATATGAGCTTTTAGATCCATTGACGGAATTTCAATGTTCGGTACCGGAAAGAACAATGAGCCTTCTTTTGCCGCAGTATCCGCGAATGAATTCCCCTGGATACCAACGTGTGATGGGATCCATGCGAACGAAACACGGGTGCTTGTACTACAAAGAATGCGAATAATTTCCTTGGCTATTGGGTGTTGGTGAGGAGAGTTGTATTTTTCAATTGATGTGATCGCGTCTAATGAGTGTCTGTATGTATGAAGTGCGAGGAGTGAGGATCGGAAATTATTACATTTTCTATTGCAAGTTTTATAGCAAATAGTTCCGCCGAAAAAATAATGAATAGTGCCGGAAGAAAGTAATGAAGAATAATTTTTTTGTCGGATGCTATTCCACCAGCTGTGTTCCTCAAGGTGGTGTTCTGGAGCCGTCGATAAAATCTATTTTGCAACTGCCATATTTGCTGATCATACATTGATATGCGGAACGCAAAATGCTCGGACATGTTTCTCTTCTTGAGAATTGCTGGAGTTAAAGATCTATGTCGAGATGCAGGTTTACTCATGGAGGTGTTGGTGCTTGATATGTCGACGGTAAAGTGAATTGCATCGAATCTAAGATTTCAGTATCTTGCTTATAAAGAGTGGGCACCGATGTGTATGAGGTGACGGTCGAAGCGAGTTCAGCGAAGGAAGGTTAATCGACGACTTAAATCCACGTGTTTAAAATGCTCCGGTCTCTGTAAATATTAAGAAGGGGAATATCACAAAGAGAATGCTAACAGATGGAGAAGTGGGAAAAGTGCCAATTGCGAGTCTCGCAGGAGTATGATGTATTGTATTGAGTGAGTTGATGATATTTTGATTAGCCGAAGAGTAGATTACAGCGCCATAGTTGAGCCTCGATTTATAATCAGTGCTTGGTAGATTTTCAATAAGGAGGAACGATTTGAGCCATGCAATGTGCCAGCCAGTTTACGAATTAAATTGAGTCTTAAAAAATGTGTTTAGTGGATAATTGCCCTTTTTCCCCCCTTCGTAGGTAATAAATTCGATACGAGAATGCTTTTTCAAAATACGTAGCAGCGTTCATTTAGTAATACTTATTTTATACGATTAAACACAATTTCACGGATTTAGAAGCATACGTTTCGACGTTGATGATACGCAGTGTAAGAGGAATAACGCAGTAACAGTGATCGAATTTTTAGAAAAAGAGTACACCTTTATATTTTTAAAACTTTACAAGCAGCAATACACACCATCTGCGCAATATAATAAGCGGCAACGACGACTGACGAGGAGTAAGGAATCAGTCTCACCAGTTGACCTTGAAATGCCGAATTTTAGGAATACAATGAATTTCGGGTCAAAAATGTCAACAAATGTAGCGAAAAGTTGATTATTAATTTTTTTGTTCAATGTAGATTTCGTTATTTGGGGTTTGCGCGGTAAACACGATTAACTGATGCTTATTTTTCACCTACTTTTTCGAAATAAGATTCGCATAAAGGTTTTCTAGTATGATTTTTAATTAACGACCTCTTATTATTTCCCCTTCCAGTAGTAAGCTTGTACATCCTGTTGGACATTTTGATAGGAAGCATATTATTAAAAATTTTTCCAGACGTCGAAGCAGATTTAATTACGCAGATCAATTAGAATTTATATTGAATTGCTATTAGACAATAAATGTTTACCAGCACTCTTCGTTTAGAACAAAGAAAAAAAAAAAATCACATCTCGTTTGCTACAGTTCACACTTTCCGTTTTAGAGTGATCGTTAAAGGCCTCAGAAGCTTTGCATGTATACATGGTCCAAATGTTTTATTATAGAAATATGTTTAGTTGAGAGATTTTTTACACTACGTGCAATCGCAGGTGTGTTTATGATCTATTCCGCTATGTGTATGTATTACGCTGATCCGTGTATAGAATAACTGCGTTGATGTGTTCTGTTTAGTGCTGCGCAAGCAGTGTACATAGCGGATTGACCGCGGTATTCGTAATCGCGAATTGCGACTCAAAGAAATACGCTATATATTACGCGACGTGCAGACATAATTCTATAAACAATAAATCATAACCTTTCTTTTCTAGTTATCTCGTGAGGTCCGTTAACGACGGTTACCGGAATTTTAAATTCTGTTAATTCCCCCTTCCTGTTTTTCGGATTCCGTACACATATAATGTACCGAATCCTAACAAGATGGTTTAGAAACGACAAAAAAATACCGAATAAAAATCAATAGCTCACGAACGGTTCGACTTATAAACTTCAGAATTGGATAAAATTACAATTAAAATTCTCATCAAGAATAAAGCTAACCGATACTACCCTGGGCGACAAGAAACCCAAAAAACCGGCAAGAATATATAACATGGAATTTAAAGCGACCCCAAAAATCGCTCTTAAAAAATTCATAACTCACCACTAGCTAACTCTTTAAAAATAAAAATTCGAAATATAAAACAAAACGCAGAAGCTTTTTCATGACTCCAAAAAATTACGGTTAAAAAATTATTTACCCCTCCCCTTGGGCCAAAAATAGCAAAAAAAAAGGAATGTTTAACCCAAGTAAAAAAGTTGAGGAAACTAAGACATATCTTAGACTTATGCACAAAGAACCTCTTTATAAGAAAACTATAGCCGAGCTTATAACTTTATATTTAGGCCATCGGGAGGGCGCTGAAAACAACTCGGAGTTTTGAAAGAAAAAAAATTTTTCTTTCTGGGCATGTGGATATGTTGGTGAAAAGATCGCTTTTTGTCGGGAACAAAATCGTATTTTATTTCCATAACGAAACTTTCAAAGTTGGTGAAAATTTTCAAAAAGCATGAAAAATAACGTGTCTCTCTCCCTTTTTCCAGTGCGAAAAATCTGATTTCTTTGTTTCGAATTTAGTATTATGCAAATGTAAAATATAGTTATGTTTAACGTAACATAAAGAATCCTCAACGCATGGAACATCGCGCTGGACTAAACTTGTCTTTTTTTTTTAAAATTAGGAAGTCGGGTTTAAAATACTAATAAAGACTACCCCATGAAATCAAGGCTTGCATACTGTAACGATGTGTATTCGGTAAAGGCGGAAGAGTTTTTAAACGCGCATTAGGTTGCACTTAAAATTGTTTACAAATTATGCAGAAAACTAAGTTTATCCGCAAAATTTATTGTAATATATGTACATTACATAGTTATAACAAGACAAACGGAAAAAATAAAATAAAATAAAGACATAAAAAATTTAATTATAACGTGTTGAAAGAGTAAACATGCGAGTAAATGAAAGCCGGTTGCTAGCTGGGGTTGTCGCATCGAGGTTGATTGCGCCTTTGACGGATGCGCGTGGTGATCGATAGGCAAACGAACGGATCTTCTTCAGCGGCGAGAGAAGAATTGTTCGAAGGAAAAACCGAAAAGACAGAAAAATCTGAAAGGAGGAGATTCTGATTCACAGTCTTCGGTCAGTCTTCGTCAAGTGTTGGTCAAGCCCTCATTCATCGGCTATTTGTCCATTCACGATACAGGCCAACCTTATTACAAACGAATCAGTCCGTTCGGTAACCGAAACAATTTCGATGCAAGAAGGTCCTAATAAAACCTGATCGCCCCGAAAATCAGCTTCTCTTTGTAATTAATAACGTTTTAATATTATCCGTATAGGATTTCACTGTCGATTATCCCGTCCCCTCCCCGCATTTAACAGGAATCCAGGCTGAACCACCAACGTACGCCCGTCTGCCAACAAAGGATCCCATCCAGCAACCGCAGCAGAGTAATACGTACAATTTTTATCGATTTCGTTAATCGTTGTCACTATTTTCGTATATATATATTATATATTTTAGTAATTGTGTTTTCAACGGCCGGCTGTTTATGAAAGGCGGATTTAGGCATTTAATCGAAATATATCGTTTAAAATAAAACATATTTTAATTTGATAATAATAATAAATTAAAAATAAAATAAATTAAAATCCACGAGTTCCAAAGGATCTCGTGATTGGCATCCCCCCGAGGGCTTTTAAATCAAGTATATAACATTTTATTATGTAATAAAAACGGCGATATAATAATAATGATGAATTCTGATAAATTATATTACAGCGTTCGTAGAAGTAATAATGAAATGTTATATGCTAATCAGCAAGTTTAATGTAAAGCATAACATAGAGAATTGTTTTATTGATAAGATGGCCGAAAACAATACTTAACTTACGAGTCTACGATAGTTTACGTATTTCCGGGGGGGGGGGGGGGGGAATCAAGTTTTTTCTACCTTCTTAGCTTGAAAAAAAACACCGGCTTCCTTTAAATATCGCCTGAGCATAACAACTTTTTCCAGATCTGTTCCATTGAGAGTTGCCTTACTCTGATCGAAAACTTTGCTATCCGAGGATGGAGTTTCAAGTATATTAATAATTTAATTGCTAGTATTGTAAGTTTATTTAATACCACAACTATAACGCGTTACAGTAAAGTTACAATTGCAATGTGGTACCAAAACAGTTACCAATGCGTAGTTGTCCTAAATATATTTTAACGAATGCAATATTAAGACATCAATATTACTATTTTTGGGGGGGGGGAGGTGGAATCATTACTGTTTGCGATATGGTTGTTTTAGAAGTATTTAAGGCTCTTTATACGCAAGATGATTAAACTATAGTTTTTGTTTTATTTAACAAAACTAATTAAAAGCTATATCTGAGCAACATTTGTCAGTTGCTAGAGTGGCATCAGTATAGAAATCCATCCTTGCTATAGTGTATAGCAAGGAAACGTTTTCAATCTATATATTTTTAATGATTTTCCTATAAGTTTTAATGTAGGAATTGCACACTATACACCGATGACACCGCCTTGTTTATAGAAAGTATTTTAATAGGTGGCTTATTTAGACCTGATATATTGAAGCGATCCTTCTTAATCTTCGATGGCTCCACATTATCTAATAATAAATCTGCAAACAAATAAGGCCCACGACGTCATACGTAAATAGAATGTAATTTTACTACAAATAAGTACATTATGTCGACTGCGAGGAATGTGTATCGTTCCTATTTAAAAATTTAAAAGATTATAAAGACGATAGTTTTAAAAGAAACTGCTCTAATAAGCGACCGTTTAATTTTAAGTAATTACTCTGATTGCAAATTTTCGGATAAAATACAAAGGAGTAAAATTCAAGCGTAATGATGAGTGTGCGCAATTGTTTAGTACTGAAATTAGAATATTCGTACAAAAATGCATTTAATAAATTCTCCATGTAAAATAATATTGCTCAAAAAAAAAAAAGATACTTCACTTTCTGGAGTGAGCGCATTTGTTTAAACACTATTGCTTAATCACACATTGTGTTCAAATTTACGTGTCCGATTTCTTTTAAATGGGAATTTCAAAAAAAAATTTTACATGATTGATCTTTAATCTATATTTTTATTTTTTCGCCGGCCGGTTTTTGGTTTATCTGTGAAATTTCAAACCTTATTCTTTATTGCTTAATTATAACGCATCCACCTAAAATTGGACCAGCTCCAATCAAAGCATATACAGGTCAGCCTTGTGTGGACACCGGCGCATACAGGAATCCAAGGAAATGAATTGGCGGACCAAGCTGCAAGAACCGCGACGACACAAGATTGCCCGCCTGAAGTACTTATGACACCTCATGAAGCTAAAATGGTGATAAGCAACACAGTCAAAAACTACTGGAACACCCTTTGGCTCCAAACGCCGAGCAAACTCCACGAGTTTAGAAAAGATACCTACGAAAACATGCCAACTCTCAGTAGACACGAGCAGTGTGTCCTAACTCGTATCCGCATTGGACACACAAACACTTGACTCATTCGTTCCTCATATCTAAAAAACCGCCCAACCTGTGCCAACGCTGCAACATGCCTATATCGGTGAGGCATCTTTTGATCGAGTGTAATCACTATCAGCAGGCCAGACAACAAGCGGGTATTACCGACGGCCTTCCAGAGATGTTTTCGGACGCCGAGAAGTGCAAAAAAAATCGTAGCCTTCCTCAAAGACATCTCTGTATTCCAACTGATTTAACTTCCCCAGCCTTCAACTAATTTTTTCGATTATTTTGTTGTTTCGCGCATTTTCAAATATTCAATATAAAATTTTATAATTATCTGTAAAACCGTAGTCGCTAAAATGACCTTGTAGTCCAAAAGCGACTTGTAAATATAATAAATAAATAAATAAATAACTTATTTTATCTCAAAATTTCGAAACATTCGGTAATCTGTACATTTGTTGCTCCCTTGTTAATTATTAACTCGTGTGATTTTTATAATTCTGTACCGGTCATTTTGATATTTCTGGGATAAAATATTTTTAAATTTTCTTGTTAACTTGATATGTCCTCTTCAGTTTCGATTTGTTCTTAGTAAAAAGTACAATGCAACTATTTATATTGAAAGTATGTGATCCGTTTGAATTTGCAAATTCCGTTTAGTCATCGTTTTCGGCGAAGTAATATCAAATATTATGATCGGGCATGTTTAATCACCTGCACGTAGTAGAGAAAATAGCTTATTTTTGATTACTTTTTCGAAAAAAAATTTTTACGTTTTATTGTACGCTTATTCTTTTTTGTTTCCTATAATTATTTTTATTTCTCGGCGACGGTGATGCGATGTTTTTGATCTATAAGATCTTCTTGGCAATTATTATTATTGTGCAGCTTTTTTTCGTATTCTTTTATTTCTTCTTGACCATGACTACTTGACCTGTCGTTCGTTTATTTTATATAAAGAGCTCTGCGTGTTTGCACGTTCGTGTTAATTTAGCGCGTTCTATGACGAAGTTTAATGGAATTGCTGTTGGCAACGTTCTACAGTACTAATTAATCCCGCCAAAAAAATATTAGCTTATCCCGATGCGCGCAATAGTTTATTTTATTTTATATTTCTTTTTTCTTTTTTTATGTTAAACATGAATTTATACACATTTTCTATTAGATTATAAACTTATTTTCGAATATGTTATATGCAGCAAATATTTCGGAACACGTTAATAATACGCATATTCGAAGAACACTCGTCAGTACGTTTATTTTGTTTCGTCGAGAAAATAATTTTTTTTACGTCGGTTTTACATTGTTAATTGTATTGAATTTATCGCGATGAAAATTATCAACAGGTTCAAATATGTTAAGATAATCGTTACATCGCGTAGAATCACGCCTGGCCTGACTTTGTTAAACTTTGAATTCTAACGTCGTCTCGTCGTTGTTATCCTACTGCCTCTTTCGGAAGCCATGTGTGTAGGATGATAAATATTAATGCGAAGATTGCAACGAAATGCTATCCGATTCACAACGGACCATTAACTCTATAACTCTGGGGATGGTTTACGGTTAGAAATAATTACAAAAACAAACGAAACAAGTCGTGTTTTGTTCTAGAAGTCGTTTTTATTTTTAATACCTTCTATTAAAAAGGAAATTATTTTCAATGAGCAAAAACAAATTTTAACGAATCATTTTTCTAGATATTCTCTCTTTTTATGCAGAGTCCACTATGCATGCAGTGATTGTATATCGCGTAATGATAAAATGATGTGTTATTGAAATAAATAAGTAAATAAAAATAAAACAACTTATGTAGCGCGACTTTTTATTTATTTCTGTAGTTATTTGTCCCCCTATCCACCGGTATTTCTCATTTAACCGATTTTCTCAATTATCAAAAGAAAGAGCGAAGGTTTATGGGAAGAAATTAAATCTATATATCTATTAATATTATTGATTTTTTTTAAATCGATAGGAAGAAGAACATCAATATTAGAAAGCAGGGAATTTGGTCAGATATCGGACCAATGTAGCAGCAGGTCGAGATGACGGAATCAGCTTGCTTACGTCTACAATTCCTGCGCGACCGGGAACTCAACGGAAATTCTATACAAATAGAACGCGGGTAGACAATTTGAAGGATTAAAGATAGAATAAAAAACAAAATAGTGAGGTCTACCGTGCATAGAGAAGGAGGAGAACGCAAGAGTTAGAAAAATGCTTTTATAATTAGAAACAATAAGGAAATTTTATATGGGGGAACTGGAAAAAGAAATAAAACGGCAGATTATGTGGAATAGCTAAGGATTCAGCGGTGAAAATGGAGCAGAAGGAAGGTAATTTAATAGATTCGGAATAATCGAGAGACGGGATACCGAAGGTGGCGTTCGATCTTTCCGACTCGTAGAACCATCGGTAAAGATAAGAGAGTGTAGAGGGAATGTCGAATTAAGGGTACAATTGAATTCATTAGTAGCAATCCGGTCGGGAAAAGATGCGTATAACACCGAAAGAAAAAGGATTAACTTTAGGTTGGAGTGTGAAGAGAGTTTTAAAAAAGTTTAGAATGTACAACGAAGACATAAGAAAAAATATAAAGCAGAAATAAGCTAACAAAATCGAAAGGATATATGAGCGAGAATGTGGATTTTTTAATAAGAGAATCGCTAATTGTAGAAAAGAAATATGTGTAAAAGTGGATAGATTTAGAGGAAGAGATTTACTGCGTATGAACAATGGATGCAAATTTTAGCCCTGAAAGGATTACCGAACAAGGAATAGATTTCAGAGTTGCAGGACATAAGCAAAGAAACTTTGGATGCGGTCAAGCTTTGAGAAAACAAATTTCGCGACATTAAATCCCGTTGCGCCGGAGTAATAGATTTATATAAAATAATGACTGAAAGATCGCTCACTGTCCCTCTTGTTCTGAGAAAGCCTCGAAGGAGTTCAGTAATTTTTAAGGACGAAGATGATGGCATACGTGTATTCATTCTTGGGTGAATGCCAACTGGTAACTATTTTAGAGCACATGCGCGAAGAATCCGAGTAATTGGCCAACTGGTAATCGGAACCCAGGCGATACCGACCAACCGGTAGCTAATAAACCGACCACTAAGAAGGTACTCAGCAAATCTTGCGAATAATTTCGACCCCAGAATGTTTCTATGTTTCTCAACTTTTTCTCTAGCCTACATCGAATTGGCTATTCAGCGGTAAACTATTGCTTATTTTCTCTCGAACTGGTAAAAATTCTTAATGAGTACAAAGTAAGAGATGACAGTTCGAATTTCATTGAACTGTGTCAAAAAAAAAAAAAAACGATTATTCATTTTAACGGGAAAATATTAAATTATGTTATGCCTCAGCTCTTTTGTTTTAAATTAGTTCGGGCGCCCATTGAAGAACAATTCTTCTAAATTGAAGAAAAAAAACAAAAGAAAATGGAAACCTTTCCTACCCACCGCAGAGCGGTCCGCAGTGTGTTGTTCCTCGCTCAGAACGCTTACCACGTGAACTCCAATCACGTGCGTTGGACTGAAAACCCGGAAAAACGAAACGAAATTAAATTAAATAATAAAAAAAAAAATGATATATATATATATATATATATTAATGCACCTAATAAAATTGAATGAACGATTATTTAATACGACTAGTTACTGAAATTTCCTACATACAACTTGCGAGCAAAACCAAAATACGATAAACGATAACCGATCGATCACGGCGTTGATCGGTTGGCGAGGGAAAATAGAATAAGTCCGCGGCTTCGAAACGTATTTATGTGCAATTATTTGCGTAGCAGAGCAATTGTCTAGGCATCGCTTTTAACGTGATATTTCCCATCAATCGTTTGGCTGCCGAGATGTTCGCTACCTTTTACTACTACTAATATTTAATTGCAAGCCTCGACACACATACTGTAATGTCATTCACATTACGTCTTAGCGAGTTCGCCAGATTGCTCGGAATTTTTTTAATGTGACCGATTATTACGTTGCTACAAAAATTGCACATGTCTGGTCTCGGTTTAATCGCTATCCTAACTTAAAATGTATACACGTAAACTATTCAAATTTCTTTACTTCCTCCTTCGAATTAATCGGTTAATTATTATTATTCCTATTATTACTATTATTACTATTATTTTTCCTTCTTTTCATCCGGTTGGTTCGTTACAATTATTAACCACATCGTTGCTTTATTTTATTTATATAATCGAATATGCGCTTTAATTGTTTTTTTATAAAAGAACATTTGTAAATTTAATTTATCGGTGAAGGATAAATTAAAAATTAGACAATTAAATATAATATCAATGTTCCGCGCGCTGGCGATTCCAGAACATCCGCACACTATAATAAATTCAAAACATTTCTATTTTGAACTTATCACCGTGACATATTTTTCCTGCAGCATTCCTGTAAATGTATATTTGTGTGTTAGCGCTTAAAAATGTTTACGTGTCATTATCGCTCTTTTCGAAAATTTTGCGAAACTCTGAAAGTTTCCAGTCCTTATTTTTTATCGGACATATTTTTAAAAACAAGCCATAAAAAAAGAAAAAAATCTCTACGGTGATGTATAATTTTTTTAAATTTGTAACGGTCTCATTGAGTTAATTTAGCTTCTAGATCGTCGTATTGTTTTATTTTTAGCTTTTACAAAAAAGTACAGTGTTGTGTACACGGTCAAGATAGAAATTTAGAAACGAAAAATATTTTCCTTTTAAATAAAAATTTTGTATTAAAAAAAATTGTAATACTTGTAATCAGCGGATACTAAAAAAATTAAACTAAAAATTTTCATTTTTAAATTTTTTTTTTGTATATAATTTGCATCTTTTTTTTTTTTTTTTATAAAATAAAAATCTAAAAATGTTAGTTTTTAGCTGCGATAATTATGTCAGTATAAACATCGGAGGATGTAGGAAATTTGTTCAATTATTTTGCTATCTCCAAAGAGGGGAAGCTATTCACAATGTCTGGCCTATATTAATTTATGAATTGCAATTGCTAAATAAATAGATATTAATGTTAAAAAAAAGTAAACACTTTCTTATTTAACACGATAGAATAAAATTATCCGATCTTTAAACTCGGTAAAATCAATTAACCTTTCCATTTTTACACCATTAAACAAACTGTTAATTTAAAAATTGGTATTGTTGCGTAAGGATGAAGTAACGAAAAAATAAGAATAAAACAAGAAAATTAAAAAAATTCAATCAACAACGAGTACTTGAGAAAGATAGAAATAAAAATCGTACCAACGCTGGTAAAAGTTTTCTACATACGTATTTCATAAATACTAGTTTATTTGAAGTTAAACAAAAGAAAAGAACGAAGTTATTTTATTATATGCAAATTAAAAAATGAAATTTATATTTTATTTGTATTTCAATATATATATATATATATATATGTGTGCGGAACAAATACATTTTATATCTTTCTGAAACTAATTTAACTGCCAATTCGATGATAATTTTTCTTAAAAATGTAGTTCGTCTTCTCTTACTTTTCAACATTTTATACCGTCGCACCCCACACACGAGTGTTAATATTTTCAATTTGCACGTTAATGTAAGTTTAGTATTGTAATAGTGTTCTAATGAAAATTATTATTTGTCTGTAAATGATAAAAAAACATTTTGATAAGTTTGCATGAAAAAAAATTCCTACCGATTTGTTGTTGTTACAAGCCATATGCCCAAAACGATGGAGGAAAGGTAAAATTTTCATATTAATATAATGGTCAACAAGATAATTAGCCATCATCGGGGAACGGTTTAAATTAGGCATATCTGTCGTGAAATTTTCAAAAAACTATTCGCAAACTCTTTCAAAATCACGAAATACGTTAAACCAAATAGATGTAACCATTTTCCACTTTCATTATTCAGTTTGTAAGTTCAAACCTGAACCACGTATTTTTCGATATTAACTTCGAGCCAGCTGAAATCTAAATCCTGCAAACTTTTTGCAGCCGGTCAGGTTGAGATAATTGCCGTATATATTTTGCTTTTTCAAAATGATGCGACTATTATCTTATGCGACTGTAAAGGCAAACACATTTTTTCTGCAATATTTATAACTATTTTAAATAATGCAGAGTATAAACATCAGACGCAAGTAAGCAAAACAGTAACGAGATGCAATGTCCTTCACGAATCGTAAAAAACTGATAAATGCTTATCTCGAGTAGTTAAATTTTCCGTACAAGATGAATTAGCTATTACTGTGCGCATCATTTTTGATGGTTGTTCATAGATATCAGCGACAGTCTCTTGCAAATGTTGCTAATCGATTCTTGGTTTAATTCATATTGGAACAATGATTGCGGATTAAAAAAAGTGATCACGAACGCTGTTATCTGAAATTATTATGATAATATGTTGATTAAAACTGTTTTATGTACGCGTCGAATTGCTTGTATATTTTAAAGTTTAATATAAAGAACAGATTAACAATCTAATAAAAAAGATTAATGAGACGTTTTTACAAAAACAAAAAATATCACTTGTCGCTGCGAATAAAATTTAATTTAATTTAAGTTGCGTATGACAGTTTGCTTTACAGCTACTCGATGAGCACATCCGATAAGTAAAACCGCTTTTTTTAAATTTTCGGTTTTTTATAATATTTACAAAGTACTTTTTTGACCTGGTTGGCTTTGGGTAAAATCGGCTACTACCTGTTCTTAATCAAATGCAACAAAGTAAACCCGCTTGCAAAAGTGCACTGATCAAAGAAAATTAACTTTCAGATCGCAGAATGCAACAGTACTGCTCAGATGTTTCAGAAAACTGAAAATAAAAACAAAACAAAAAAAAAAGTAAAAGTTTAAATTCCACACAGCGTAAGTATTCAAATAGAATTTTTTAACAAGAACTGCTCAAACAAAGGTCTCTTTTACGGTTTCGATTGTTCCTTTTTACCTTTTTTTCTAAGAAAAGTAAAGAAAGGTCTACAGCAGCTGCTCTATTCATTCGTATTTTTATAGAACAGAGAGGGTGTTTAACGGGGAAACATCAGGTTGTTTCGGAACAGTTGAAAATAAGTTTCCATTCTCGAATAAAGTTAGATTCGGCTAAATATAGAAAGTAACGCGAACATTTGAAATTTCCGAATATCAGAATAGACTTGATGTTCAGTACTATAGTTACCAAGAAATATTTGTGGATCATTTGTCAGTACAACATTCGTGACGCTGACTTTTCGAGTTCGACGGAAAAAAATAAAGGAAAAAACCGTTGTTAATCATACCGGATTATTGAATCAGTTACTGGTATATATACCTACGGTTGGCGGGTTTCATTAATATCATCTTCCGTTTATTTTAAAATTGAATTTTTATTTACCGCATTTTAAATATCGTATCACACGGGGGGGGGGGGGGGGGCAGCATCCATAAATAGTAAAAAATCCGCGTCAGTGAAAAATTAACGACGTTAAAAGTGAAACTTCGTATGGAATGCAATAAATTGTAAAGGAGGCAACAACAACAAAAATATACATTGCAGTAATGAAAAATTTACCGAAAACTATAACAGATATGACTTTTGTTAAATCAATAACAACAATATGCAGATAATCTCGAATTAAACACTACAGAAGTTTCACTGGTACGTGCATATATTTATATTGTTACATATACGTTGCAATGTGCCCATTAGCATGGTTTCAACGAAAAAGATAGAAATAATGAAATAATAAAATTCAAATAAAAAAGAAATAAAATAACGTAAAAATACAAGTTGTCGAAAACGTGGAGCGAGTGAGAATGAAATCCTGCTGTTGGTCAGGGGTAATAAAAAAACTACCACGAGGTCAGACTGGTGAAAAGGCCGATGATTGGAGAAACAGCGATGATTGGTTCCCGCTGGAACAAAGAACAAATAAAATGATGAAGCATGGATAGAAAACGGAAGGCAGGTAGCAGTCAGTCTTTCAGTTGAACCTTCTTAGAAGATTTTTTTGAACGGTTCCGTTCGTCATCCGTAAAGATTCGCGAAAACGTTCTAACAGAAAAGTAATTTTTTGATTAATCAAACCGTCTGCAGCGCGAACTGGTAAATGATCGCTCCCGTCAGAATCGTATGAAATTTAAATTAAGCGGAGATTGATTATTAAATTACCAAATTAAATTGAGTCCACTCCATCTTCCAGCACGAAGAGAAGAGCAACCGATCGTATATCAGTCATCGCGCAGCGTTTTGGAATTACCGCCGACAGACAATGATACACGTAACAATTTATTTAATATTATATAATCATTATTATTTTATTTCTTTTTTTTTTTTGGGCGTCGAAAATTCAACCCATCGACAATTATTCTTACATCGAATATATAATAATCAGCGGCCGGTCGGTAAAGAAATATCTCTTTGTAGGTTGTTGGAAAATAAAAGGAATAATTTTTAAATTTCAATTTTAAATTCATAATAATTAAAATATAAAATAATGCTTTTACATCCACGGTGTTAATGAAGAGACCGTGGTGGCATCCCCGAGCAATTAATCGGTTATACCGTTACAACCTATATATATACATATATATATATATATATATATATATATATATATAATTAGTATACGCAATAATTCTGTAATGTTTAATTCGAGATTACACCTAGTTACTGATTTAAGCATTTCTGTTATAATTTTAAATGTAAACATTTCTTTATTTCAATGTATTTTTTTATTACCTCTTCTAAAATTTATTCAATTCCATAAAAAGTTTCACTTCCAACGCTGTTAATTTTCAACTGACGTGCGCATTTTTATCTTCGCTGTGTAACTTTCATTTGACAACAGAAATAATTGGCTTATGATGACTATAATAAAATAAAATGCAAATACTTCAGATCTGAATGAATATTTAAGTATCTTGAAAAAAAAACACAAGCAAGTTCCATATCGCGTTATTTTTATCTAGAATTTATATCTTTATCTATCGAAAACGTTTTATTTCAAATTTTTTTTATTTTTATTATAAAACTATTATTTTTTTTTCATCTATGTCAGTAAAAATTGAATGTTTTCGTACATACTTTTTTTTTGCCTCTTTCGCTCTACGTTCCAGTGAACGGACATTGAAAAAAGACAAGTGGTTTAACAAGTAGTTGTAATAGTTTTTGTTACCTGGACGAGTTGTTTATTCTTAGTCTCAAAACGCGTAGTATCCTGTGAAAATTTTCACTTCAAAAATGCTACTTAATATTAATTTTTATCTTTTTCAACTTTTTAATACGATTTAAGAAGTATATCCATAAAATGACAATTACTTTTGTCACGAAGGTTTTCTTATTCGTTTTAATTGGGACCCGGTGAAATTTTTACATTGGTCCAGGGCCCAAAAACTTGAAAAAGAAAAAGAGAAAACGTTGAAAAGCACTTGTCCGAAGAAATGAAAAGGCCGTCCTCGTCGTGAGTTGACTTATGTGTATTAGGCCTGTTTGCGAAGAAATTACTTGATTTTCTATTTCGGTTGCGAGTTGGCGGGTCTGCTTAATTATTTTGGGAATTTAATTACCAGTTTTGGCTTATTCCCGTGTTCTTCAAAGACGGCTATTTAAAAGGATACTTCGGCATCGAAAAAGGAACTTTCGATAATGATAGCCGGAATGTTTTGAAAGGGAAAAAATAAGTGAGATTTATAAAATTTGCGGAACTTGAAATTAAAAAGCAGAAAACACGCAATGATGACAGGTGTAAAGTTGAAGGACTGTTATATACATGAATAAAGGAATTCCCCAGTTTAGGTACACACGTGTATTTTATGAAGAGCCTTTTTATTTATTTATTTATTTATTTATTTAAAAAATCAATAACATGAAATAGGAGTAAAAAAAGCGGCTATTATACAAACGGACATACTTTATGAAATATTTACCGTGAGTGTAATTTTCAATTTTCAAAACTAGAAGAAAAAGTTGTTGAAATCTGCTAAACAACAGAATCGAAGAAATTTGATTTAAACAATACAAGCGCAGGTCCGTGGAGATAGCATGGTCATTATTGTACTGGAATTTTTTAAGCCAGCTAACGTGTCGTAGTTGGTTAAACCAGCGTGGTGTTTCATACGGGTAGACCCGGGCTCAAATCACGTTGCAACTTCAAAAAATTTCATTTTTTTCCCTCCTTTTTTATTTTTTATGGGTTTGTCAGCAAGGATATTAGCCCAAGAAATAGGAAGGAGAAGAAAATAAATATATATTCTTACGCGTTTAAGGGCAGGAGTTATTTCAGTTTTTCTAGTTTCTCTCATCCTATCAATTGTCTTTCTTTACCGCTCTCCTATGCTTTAGGTTTCTTTTTTCCCTTCACACATCACTATCTATACGGACAGTTCCAAAGGGCCAAACGGAGTAGGGTTCTGCCTTTTTTTTTGCCTCACCTTGAATTATTCTGAATCTTTTAAAATCTCTCCTTTTGTTCAATTTTCTATGCGGAATCTGTTGTTATTCTACGCGCTGTTCTTTCTGTTGCCTCATCATTGGCTTTCCATAAAGTTCTCATTATCTCAGATTCTAAAAGTGCTCTGCAAGCTATCTTCTTTTCTTGCTTGCTCTTCCGATTACCTAATACTTCCCATACGCTTTCTTATTCAAGATCTTTTCCTCCTCCACTCGGCCGGGTTTGATCTTCTGTGGATTATACTTGGTCACTTGGGTATTAAGTATAATGAATTAGCGGATATTCATTAGCCCACTCTTCTATTTTCAAGGGCATATTTTCGGATTCCAAACTGTGGCTCACACTCCTATTCTTCTTAATTATCTAATCTTGCCTCCTTTTATCTCCCCATTCAGCCATCTCTTCCTCCTCGCCTATAGTTTTCTTTTGATACTTGCCCTCTCTTAAACGCTCTACAATCTCTGCTATTTGTTACCTTCGCTTTAACCATAGTCTCCTTCTTGCATAATTTTCTCGGCTTTCATCTGCATTTAATACTCCATTTTGTCCTTTTCATCCTCCTTCTAATTACCTTCCTTGTGATCCTGATATCATGTTTTATTTGAATGAGTGGCCTTTTCTGCTGAGCAATAATCGTCCTTCTATTTTTCGCTGTTAAAACTTGATATCCTTACTCCCCTTATCGGTGCTGCTTGTGAATTATCATTTCCTTCTGTTGCGATTATTCCTTCCTGCCCTTGAAGTATTTTTATCCTCTGTCTCCTTAAACGCATAAGAATATACATTTGTTGCTCCTTCTTCCCATTTCTTGGGCTAATATCCTTGCAGACAAACTCACTTAAAAAAACAAAAAGGCAAAGAACAAAAACAATTCAAGTGTAGGAATAGGAGAAGCAGAACTTGCACTAGGTTAATGTCCACAGTTGACGCGCTTAAAAAATAAATAAAAATAAAAAAAAATAAAAAATATAAAAAACCCTGTTAGTTGTGAAATTTGTTTGAAATCTTTTTTTTTTTAATTTTATTTTTGGGCACGCCAACACACTAATCCAGCGCAATTGAAAATTTTCAAATAAAACATCCTATTTATTAGTCCGAAAACAATTTTTTTTAAAAGAAACCTCCGGAAAAGATGTCCGAAGCTTGTTATAATTATTTATTATCTTTCTTTTATCATATACAGGGGTGAGCAAAAGTCAGGGTGCCAACGTACACGTGCAATTTTCGATAGTGTACCCTGACTTGCTCACTCCAGTACTTTATACATATATATATGTATATATATATATATATATATATATATATATATATATATACCCTCTCCTATTAGTTACTTTAACTATGTTTATATATTTTTTTATATATAAAGGAATATATATATATATGTATGTGTGTATACATATATATATATATAAATAAAGTATATAAATAAATAAAAATAATGCTATATAAATATTTTAATAGATAAAAAATATAATTATTAGTAAAATATTATGTTATAATATCGGACCATTTTTCCAGAGGTTTTTTTTCAAAAAATTATTTTTGGACTATTTTATTGGACTTTTTGACGTAGAAATTTTATCTCGGACTACGGTAGCCAGTCTTTTTTTGTCGCCTATGTGGCGATGCGCGCCGAATTTCACTGAAATTCATAATGACGACATTACTAAACGATCTTTTCAATCTTATTGTCACTGATTACGAAGTTTAGTATTTGAACGATTGTTTTTTTAATACTGTCGGCCTAAAAACTTTACGCCAGTATTTTAAACCATTTATTATCCGGCCAGATTATAAACATTTTATTTATATTTATATATATTTATATATATATTTATATATATATATATATTTATATATATATATATTTATATATATATATATATATTTATATATATATATATATATATTTATATATATATATATATATATTTATATATATATATATATATATTTATATATATATATATATTTATATATATATATATATATATATATTTATATATATATATATTTATATATATATATATTTATATATATATATATTTATATATTTATATATATATATTGTCAAGAATTCACTCTCTTCACAAGTCCCTGTTCCGGTAGTCATTTGTAACTGATCGCTCTTGTCCCTGTTCATGGGCGACATTTGCAACTAACCAGCTACCGTGATGATAAAATAAAAAAAGCATAAAACAAATAAAAGAAAATAAAGATTTCGGGCGCCAATGACACTTAACCTCGGTGTGTCATTACCGGAAGCTCAATTCGTAGAGCTTTAGGCCTTCCTAAGGTTTAACGAAAAAAAAAGAAAGTCTCCGCGGCGGAGATGTCACCGGGACCCACCCCGTGTCCAATAAGAAAGATTTCGGCTTTAAACGCGTATATTTTCGCTAGGAAAAAAAAAATATAATAAAATTGTTAGGATGATTTTAGCGTTCACACGAGAAGTATACTTGTGCACAAATTAACATATTAAAAATTTTTTTACAAGAAACGCGTGCGGCAGAGCACGTACGATTTTAAAACCGACAACGCGACGAGTTGCTTGAGGCAAAAGAGCCTCGACGACGTTCAGCCTAAGACTCTTGCAAGCGACTCTCGCGAGAGACTAAAATGTGTCTGGCGAGGATCGCTCGATGTCCTCGTGCCTTTCGCTAAAACGACTAATTTTACACAAAAATATTAACAAATAAAAAAAAAACACCGCCAAAAGGATCTTTTTAGAAAGTTGGTTGTTAATTTCTATTTAGCGGCGATTACCCTGCCGGTATTCCTTTTCGGGTTTTTTGACAAAAAAACTTCTGCCGGCTCAACATAGCTCAGTACGCATTTCAAACGCCTATACCGCCAGCAAAGGCTCTTTCTCCGCTTTTCGGCCACCCGCATAGAAACCAGTTCGCTATCCCGGCGCAGCGGTCAGAACATCTGTGCCGGGATCCTTCGATTTTTTTAGCCAAGAAAGCGTCTTTGACAACCATGCCGCTTTTGCCCGCTGCCGAGACCGCCGAGAATTTAATGATTATTGCCAAAATATTATTTTCTAGCTCGGACAGCGTTGACAAAGGCCGTAAGAAATGCCGAATCCGTCTCACTGCCCCACCATCATTTTCATCCAAAACAGTAGTTTTGGATGAGAATTCAGGTGACCAAGAACGAAAGGATTCGGACAAGCCGTTTCCGAGCTACGGAGTCTTGAACAGATCTCCACCGTCTGAACCCGCTCATGTACGCCGCACATCATCCCTTAAGTTATCACACGTACACCACTCTCACAGACCACTGGGACCACACTAGGTCAAAAAAAAATATATAGCGGAAACTTTAAGAACAATTAAAAACAAAATGGAACCAAAATAAACATGAGAGATAACGAGTATCTATTCCGAACAATACGAGACGTATCTCGTTAAAAAAACAAAACAATACGGGAAATAACCCGCCTAA
Source organism: Icerya purchasi (assembly GCA_039619475.1). Lineage (NCBI taxonomy): Eukaryota > Metazoa > Arthropoda > Insecta > Hemiptera > Monophlebidae > Icerya > Icerya purchasi. The sequence continues at coordinate 271,357,606 of CM077115.1, read as the reverse complement.
AACCAGTTCGCAAACTACAAAATATCGGAAAGAATACCCTAAGATAGGCTTCCATGCTGGTTCAATACAAAAATTTAATTACGTTAGCATTAGCTGGAATATAAATACCAAAAAGAACAAGTTGATTAAATAGTTGCAAAAAAAAACATAAATTCGTTAACATCTTATACCTCGCGAGCTCGATGTCCTCTGAGAGATACAGGAACACCTAAAGAATACGACAAAAATTTCCTAAGAAAGAGAGAGGCGCGGCAGACAAGACCGGTACCCCTTTTGGACGGTAAAAAAAAATAAAAAAAAATATATATCGAGACACCCCCTGATATAATACGCGGAATGCGTGCAACTGAGCCACTCGAAACAAAACAACAAATTAACATTGGCCCATGGCCCGGAAAGTGGCACTCAGTCACGCACTACGCAAACGGAACCCCCCGTTGGCTTATGCAGTGGAAATTTAATCCCCCCCAATGACACCCTCTCGCATCGGCGCTGGAACATCGCGCGAACACATCCCCCCACGTGGCCTACCCAACCTAATGGTGGACAAGACTGGGACCCCCTATAGACACCCCCTGAGAACGCTCACCATCTTATTTCATGGGACGTCAACATGTCCCCGCCACGGTACGAACATCTACATCTTCTATCTTCTATCTTCATCTTCATCTTCATCTTCATCATCGATCGGACCGCGCGAGAGACCTTCCTTTGGCCTACCTAGAGGAGCCCCGTAAAAAAAAAATATATAAAAAAATAAAAAAATAATCCATCAAACTTTCCGACAATCTTCTTCTCCATCTGTAAACCGGACACCACGCCGGTCCTCGGCCTTCCTTAGGCGTCGAGTCTACCTTGTGTACCTTGCGAGGGCGCACACCACCCATAGGAATAGGAATAAGAAGAAAAAGAATAGGACCACATCAAATATAATTATAAAAAAAATAAAAGGAATAACATCTGGAATTTTACATGACCAGGGCACTGAAACTCGCGAGATTTTCAAAAAAATTTATAACTTTGTTTTTTCTAGCCTGACCTAGTGTGCACGCATTTTAATCACACACCGACCTGCGGACACTGTAAGCGACATTCCCGCTCCCGGCCGAAAGGTCGTACATTCACACTCGCACGTTGTCCCAGTGGCAATATAAACGAACGAACAAATAAAATATATACAAGTGAACTAAATTATTACAAAATAGATCGACCAAACGTCTAACTGATAAAAAAAAATAATCGAATAAAATACAGGACAATAAGAACTCTAAAACAGGGTGTTGACCCGAACAAAAGTACTGAGAATAATTGAATGTATTTAAAAAGAAAAAATAAGACAATAAGCGGTTAACTGCCTGTCTTGATTGTGGGGCTTGCGGGACGGTATCGTTACCTGATTCCGGAACGAGCAAAGAAAAATCAAAAAAAAATGATTATCAAAATAGAAAGAGAGCAGTTGAGGTCACTACCAATATGAGAACGGAGCTCTGCGTCTTCGTCCTGCGCCTTTTTTTTTTTTTTTTTTTTTTTTTGACAGAAAAAATAGAATACAAGAAAAACAACACACGCAAAGGAGGAAAATAGGAAACAAAAAAACAAAAGAAATAGATACATCGTTGAGATAAAAGTATCGATCGGATTGCGGGAATAAAGCAAAATTCGCCATTAGACCGTCACCACGGAGAGATCCCCGCCAAGAATCACCACCATATTTCCTTTTTTCCCGGTACCCCGTGTCGGGAAAGCTCCTACGGCTTATAAGGTATCGTTGTGCCACTAGGTCGAGTTCTTCGGCAGCCGGTATCGGGCGTCAATTGACCCCACTCGCCAGAAATACTCGGTAGCCACAATAAATCCAACCGATTCGGTTCACCACTTAGCGATTAAAATTGTTATTCTCCGTATTTCTCGCCGAGACTTACGGCCAATGCCGTGGCCGCACACGTTCAACGTTGCCCACTACACCGAAAGCTCGTACAACGGAGAAGAAAAGATAATAAAATATAGAGCCCCGCCGGAGTACCAGGTATTCACTTTCTCTCCCCACCGAACAATATGGCCACGCTTGCCTTAGCAGCGCCCACAGAGCCTGAGGGGTCGACCGGAAATCCCTCCCGATCCGCCTAGCGACGCTGTGGATGGAAAACATAGAGCAAAGAAAGAGAAAAACAATATATTTAGCAGAAAAGAGATGGAAAGAAGCTCAAAAATCCGAGAAAGAAAATACTAAATAGACCGAAAAGAACCGGTGAGAGGAACATTGCCATATGTAAATAATCTTATCACAGTAATGTCCATACTGTTAACAACGCAGACCGACAACTAAAACGTCCGCCCACATTGGCAGGAGGTTAGGTATAAGGTATGAGGAAGTTAAACCAGAGAGGAAATGAAAAGAGAATGGGAGAAAAAGGAACAAAATGGTTAAATGAATCCGAAATCAAAGTATCCCGATGCCCACAAGATTGGCAATTAAAGTATAGAAATAATAAAATTCATTGCGAAAGGGGAAGAAAAACTCTTAGTTGATAGCTCAACAGATGCGTCACTAATAATCTAGATGACCCCACGGGGTTCGCAAAATTATAAATCAAAAAGATAATATTTCCGAAAGACGTTCAAAAAAATTTTAACTATATGCGCCGACGCGCAATTTCTATAGGGCTACATGATTAATATACGCATTAACATAAACTAAATAGAAAAACAGTTATACATTTTACATAACAAATTATATATAAAAATTTAATATTGAACACTTATGTGTGCTCAGCTCCACACCTGTTATTATCCAGTGAATGGCCGCATCCTTGCGGAAATTCGCTACAAAGCTGAAACAAACTACATTTTCTAATCCTAATACATAACGCCGATTCTACTCACATTTCTTAATTCCGTAATTTAATATAAGCTCAACCACACCGCACGTAAACGTAGAAGTTTAAAGTCAGAGTGGTAGATACGAGTATAAAAAGTCTCAATGATGTTCGAACGAGTAACCAGTTTTTTTTTTTTTTTCTTTTCGGGAAAAAACTGCAAAAAACCGAAATGCCCAGATAAAAAAAATATAAAATTTTGAATTTAAATAAACTGAACAACTTTCTAAGCGAGGGGTGATACACACTTATATAAGGTCGAAATCAGAACGAATCGAGCTCACTCTCGCAAATCGAATACACTTTGCTTCAAAAAAAAAATTCAAAAATTAAAAAAAATATCTACTGATCTAAATTCCAGTGAAAACTGACGCATAAGTCGTCTGAAAAACTAACTAACCTAATCTAACGAGAAACTAGAAAAAGAACAGCAAACATGCAAATTTCGGGGAGTCGATGAATTATCTGACTGAAGTTGAAATCTGGCCTACACTACTCGAAAATTAGATGAATAATTCAAACATAGATAAATATCCGGCTGCAATAACTTGAGCAGGCTCATTGACGAGTTAGACGCAAGTAACATGTCAAAAATTTCTTTGTGAAAAAAAAACGGAACTACCCCTTGAATTATTACGCATGAAAATCAACGAACGCGGACACAAAATCTTCGAAGACTTATAACATTAAAGCGTAAAAAAAACGATACTGCACACGACATACTTCTCTCCATCGAAGCAACACAGGGCACCTGTCATACTTACTCTAAAACAGTTACTCACACTCGTGCTCAGGCCAATTTATAATAATTTTATCTATTTTTAATGATTAATTTAAATTCTATCTACGACTGGAATACATATGTTAAATAATACTTCCTAGAGAAGTTATCTTCTTTGTATCTTCATCGAGCGGATCCCTAGCTAAATTTTGTTTTATCTTTTGCGTATTGGTTTTTTAACTGATCTGTTGACGTCGTACTCCGGAAAAATCGGCTAGCTTTTTAATTATTAATTAATTATTTCCGCCGATACTTCCACCACCAGAGATGGTAACGGGAGCAATGTCCCAATCGACGAGAATTATTATTATTTACTTTAGGATCTTTTATGTGTCCGGACTTTAAATACTTCAATTTGGGCTTTGTTTTCTTTGTTTTTCGTTCATTGTTAAGTTTATTATTTTTATTTATAGATCTTCCGATTTTGTATTTAATTTTTCCAATTTTAGATTTATCTGCTTCTCTTCTCTTGTGACGTATTTTCTTGCCGGTTTTTGGATCTTTCATGTTACTTGTAAAATTTATTTTAACCAGATCAACACGATCGTCCTGATTATTCATATTGGTCTGCTCGCTAATATTGCCATTATCATTACTATTAAAATTATCATTATCATTATTATTATTGCTTTCGACATCTTTATATTCCCTACTATTATTGTCATTATTTTCAACATTATTATCATAGGTATTTTTAAGATCATTTTTATTGTCATTAAGCCCCTGTTCCTCGTCACTTTCCACTCGTTTCTCGTCATTCTCCATAGGCATGGTGATTACCTCAACTAACTCATTCTCTACTTTCTCACCTTGCGTCGGCTCACTGGAGACCGCAGATTCATCCCCAGCGTTTATTTTATTTTTTAGATCTGGATTATTTTCGTAAATTTTAACTTCGGGTATTTTATTCAGTTCTTCTTCGACTTCGATTTTAGTTTTTTCGAGTCCCACATCTAATTTGTTTTCTAAAATATCGAATTTAATTATTGAAACCACTTGATTTTTATTTAGTTCTTCAAATTGGTTCTTCACGTCTTCTTTAAAATTGTTTAAGTTTTCATTAAAATCTTTAGCATTTTCTTTGAGTCTTTCCTCAATTTTATTAGAATTTTCTTTGAGGCTTTCCTCAATTTTGTTGAAATTTTCACTGAACGTGGCCATAAATTGTTTTAATTCCGAGAACGGTAATTGGGCAGAGGATGTTCCGGGGTCCTCTCGGGTGCGACGCGTTGCCTCCGGCCCAGTCTCCGAGAGACGGTCCGAGATTTCATGCGGTGCATCTCCTTCCTCGCTTAAATTGATGTCACGGTAATTACCCCGAGTCACCACCACTCTGACTAAATCCTCATTCTCCATCCCTGATGCAGGGTAATTAAAATAAAATAAGACAATTCGGGCCTACCTATCGGCAATTAAATATTAAAATTTTAAACATAATTTCGAAACTCCGGTTCGAGAAAAAATTTTAAGTAATTCGTAACACAAGAAAAGATAATTTTAAAATTTTGAATGATTGAGCCACGAGAAAGTAAAACGTTTATAAACTATCGTAGGCCGAGGAGAGAATTAAATAATATAAAATCTTATCTGTTTCCGCTTGGCAGATCCTTCTCCGATGAAACCGCTGCTTCCTTCTTCGTACCAGGTAACGTATATCTATCTATATACTATCGGGTCCCTGTTCGGGCGCCATTTGTAAAGAATTCACTCTCTTCACAAGTCCCTGTTCCGGTAGTCATTTGTAACTGATCGCTCTTGTCCCTGTTCATGGGCGACATTTGCAACTAACCAGCTACCGTGATGATAAAATAAAAAAAGCATAAAACAAATAAAAGAAAATAAAGATTTCGGGCGCCAATGACACTTAACCCCGGTGTGTCATTACCGGAAGCTCAATTCGTAGAGCTTTAGGCCTTCCTAAGGTTTAACGAAAAAAAAAGAAAGTCTCCGCGGCGGAGATGTCACCGGGACCCACCCCGTGTCCAATAAGAAAGATTTCGGCTTTAAACGCGTATATTTTCGCTAGGAAAAAAAAAATATAATAAAATTGTTAGGATGATTTTAGCGTTCACACGAGAAGTATACTTGTGCACAAATTAACATATTAAAAATTTTTTTACAAGAAACGCGTGCGGCAGAGCACGTACGATTTTAAAACCGACAACGCGACGAGTTGCTTGAGGCAAAAGAGCCTCGACGACGTTCAGCCTAAGACTCTTGCAAGCGACTCTCGCGAGAGACTAAAATGTGTCTGGCGAGGATCGCTCGATGTCCTCGTGCCTTTCGCTAAAACGACTAATTTTACACAAAAATATTAACAAATAAAAAAAAAACACCGCCAAAAGGATCTTTTTAGAAAGTTGGTTGTTAATTTCTATTTAGCGGCGATTACCCTGCCGGTATTCCTTTTCGGGTTTTTTGACAAAAAAACTTCTGCCGGCTCAACATAGCTCAGTACGCATTTCAAACGCCTATACCGCCAGCAAAGGCTCTTTCTCCGCTTTTCGGCCACCCGCATAGAAACCAGTTCGCTATCCCGGCGCAGCGGTCAGAACATCTGTGCCGGGATCCTTCGATTTTTTTAGCCAAGAAAGCGTCTTTGACAACCATGCCGCTTTTGCCCGCTGCCGAGACCGCCGAGAATTTAATGATTATTGCCAAAATATTATTTTCTAGCTCGGACAGCGTTGACAAAGGCCGTAAGAAATGCCGAATCCGTCTCAATATTTATTTATTTATATATATGTGTAGATGCACACGCCCATATACACACATATGTCTATGATTGATAACACGGGTTTATTTGAATTCGTTTTATATATATTGTAAATTATTTTAGTAATTTTACCTTTTTAATAGTAACGATTTATTTCTAATACTTTATTTTATTTGCGTTCAACGTAAATTGTTTTTATGATTTTTTTTCTTCTCTTTTTGCTTATAAAAATTTAAAGTCGACTGGACGTTGCACTCGGACGACGCCTTTAATCATTCTGTATGTGTTGATGCATTTTATGCGCCAAATATTTAAAATAGTTGAAACGTTTTTCTTTTTTTTTTAGTATTCTGTCCGGGGATTATTATCAGCATTTTTAATTACGAGACGAAAGAGCTAATAGTACCATCTAAACTATTATTATCGATATAATAATACCGATAATATATTTATTTAGTCCGCTTACTACCGATTCTTCTTATATTTAATAAAAAGTAAAATGTCACTTAGCGCATTAATATGCGCGCATCTACACGTCCGTCCCCCCGCATATTAATAATACGCATTCATATCTGTGTACGTGCGGTAAAAAAAAAAAAAAAAAAAACGAAAAAACAAAACACGTTTCTACTACGCATATGCACATTTCGAAGCGAAGCCACGTTGGAAAAAGGATGGACCAAGTCCAAAATCCTTCGCTTCGTTCGCCATATTATTAGATAGCAAAGGTTAATGATATTTACGTTTTCACGGTACGATTTATTTACTTTCAAAGTGCGCTAGCTGGTAAACTGCGCGCTGATGTGTGTGATAATTCCGTTAATCCGGTTATTTATCGATCGAGCGAACTTGTTGAATGTCGTGGTTAATGTGAAAACAATGGAATAAAATCGATGTTTCGCTATAGATGTTTTTATTACCTTTCGTTGTTTATCGCCGCGTCGCATCCTAATTAACCACATCGAGTAAGAAGAGATTGTTTACACCGTATAGAATAATCAAAAATTAAGTCCACCATCGAAAACCGTACGCCTGTCAGCGCGTATTTGTTGGCACTTAACGTGCTCGCTCGTGCCTATTTGTCCTGTAGCAGCGAAGCAATTTTGGCTTGGGCGCAGATGAGGTGCATCGTCGTCACTTGTGTGTCGTCATTTATTTCAAGTTAATAATACTCGTATCGACGTGAATTTCCTACTTGATGTAGGTCAGTTACTTGTATCGCGTTTTCGGCGCTTAACCGGTGACGAACTCCTCTCGTATATATCTTACCGGGCAACGGTTATTATACGTGTGTATTGTACGCCCGGGCGTGTTAAGTGCGTGTAGCGTCGTGTACACGTACATATGTAATGATAATAATGCCGCGGGCTAAATAGTTTATTTTAAGCTTGTTTCATTTAGCGTTGTGTAGTTATGACGTTACATGTGCTTCTCTCACAGCGCACTGCCGCACTCAGAAATGGATTTGGCATTTGACGAATGTATGATAGCACGTGTGCGTGTGTTGGTTTGATTGGCGCAGTAATTGTATCGACAGCGTTGTCCACGCGTACTGTCCGACGACCATTAAAGCCGTGCCGACTAAATAAACAAACGAGAGTTCCCTGTTCGTCGAATGCCGTTGTTTACGTATATGTGAAATAACGATAATAACGACAATAACACACGATAGAGTAACGATTATAACGATAATAACGATACCGCCTCCGAGAACAGCAACACACATGAAGCACGTTATACTAAACATCGTAAGAACCTCTTTAGAGAATACTACTATCGATATTTTTTGCCGGATAACGCGCGCTATTGTAATTTTGTTTTTTAAATTTCAGTTGGGTAAGGTGTTCGCGGAAGATGAAGCAGTCATCAACAAGAAATTACCGAAAGAACTATTTTTAAGGTAATTCTAACTATTTAATATTCTTATTTTCGTTAATTTTAGTTCATTTTCGTTAATATTCGCGTGTACGATTAAAATATAACGATTAAGCCAGATTGGTTTTGGTGATTTTATTGTTATCGTGCTTATCTACAAAATCTGTGCCTCATAAATAAATAAACAAAAGGACAAAAAAAAAAAAAGAGAATTTTAGTGTATCACATTTTCTACGCTATTTGTGGAAACAGGAAAAATCGTATGATCTTTTTTGCATTTAAAATACATTATATTTAACTAGAAATTATTTTTAAATGTATAGACGGGGGGGGAGAGAAAATTTTCTACGTTAATTTAAAAAAAAAAAAAGCAAAATAAAATAAAAAAAATTTAGTTTCAGTAAAATTTTAAGGTTATTTTAAAACATATTAATGACGTAATCGTTGCACATTATTTATCTTTGTTTTTTTTTTTACTTTTTTTTTTTAAAAAAACAAAGAAAAAAAACATATTCATGTTAATAAAATGTATAACGTGTACCGAGATTATCTTTTGCTAGCGCGGGATTAATGTGTGAAATCGGAAATTCTGGTGACTGATAACAGAACAGAGAAAAAAAAAGAAAAAGAAAATGTCGTCACGAAAATAAAAAAAATCAGTATAGGTTCGAACGCCGCTGTAGCGTATTGAAAATATCGAAAATATTTAAATTTAATTTTGTATTTTAATTGCAATGAAGGCAGAATTGTGATTGCCGATATTTCGAGTAAAACCTTTGTCTCATTTAGGTAGCACACAGGTTTCAAAAAATTCTTTACCTTGATCGAGTTGATCGTGAGAATTGAGCAGTGTTACCAATGCGGCGAATTTTTGGCAGCTTTAATTGATTTCCCAGCACAAAATTTTTTCTATGCGTCTTTACACACAATCACCGCATGAATCCTAAATTGGACATTTTTCATATTGTATTTATACGTTCCAGTATAAAAAGAGTAAAGGGGGAAAAAAAAACAACAAAAAACTACTTAAATAAATGTCCCTAGGCGCGCGCGCGTGCATGTGTATGTAGAGACTAGGCGAAATATAATCTGCTCTCAGAATAAAAACCTCCTTTGTGGCAGTAACCTCGATCATTTATGTAACACGACCTCTTCTATTGCGTATCGCAAAAACCCGTAAATATTTCGAGGATTTTGAAATTCATACAGTCTTGCCATATGCAAATTACTGACGAAATCCGTCAGTGACCATGTGAAATATCTTTAAAAGCCATTTAGATCATTGCCCCGCTAAAAATGAAATTACCAGCATAGTACTTATTAAACTCTGTGCACACGCGTTGCTTTGGATTTATTTCTGCCACATTCTTCGGTAATATTTGTTTTATCCATACTGTACCTGTTCTTTGGTTTTATTATTGCTGAAGGAAAGGATAGGATATAGGAAGAGCACAATAAGAAGGAGCAGGAAGCCCAAGCCTATACAAAGCAGAACGCTCCACAGAAAAAGATAAACAATGTGGAAGAACACATGATCATCGGCGTCGCAAATAACTGCATCATCCGGATGATGGAGAGGACAGTGTGGAGAAGAAATCAAGGAATAACGAAATTTAGATAATGGCAGCAGAGAGTGACCAAAGCGCATACGAACAATGGAAACAACATCAGAATATCGAAGAATAGAGGAGGATGCAAAAGAAACCGTGAATAGGGAGAAAGAGTAATTTAACTGACAGATGAAATGAATAATTATTAGAAAAGGAAGACGCGTAAATATCCGATACCATGATCTGATATGGAAGCTTTTACATATCGATAGGAGGTTAGCAGATGGATTTTTTTTTTTTAAAAAAAGGCGATAAGAAGCAGCAGCCAGAGCCAAGGAATCAGCCGCTTCATTACCAAATAAGCCCGAGTGGTTAGGTACCCACAGCAAATCAATATTAATTGAACGAAGAGCGGAAAGATTATGAAGCTCGATGAACTTGAGCTGTTTCATCTGATGATGAAGTAGTAGTTATCACTACGGTTTTTTTCATAATTGAGAAATAGATTTTTATTCTAGTTAAACGGCAAAAAAATTTCAGAAAAAAAACAGAAAATTATACACGCTTCATTAAAATTTTATCGAAATTTTATCGAAATTTCATCGAAATTTCATCGCAACTTATGGAATAATTTAATTTGTAAAATTTACTGACGACCGTATTCATAACAGTTATATATAGTTTTTTAAGCGGAGCGCACACCGGCGCGAAAAACTTGCGGGGTGAAACGCGAAATTTGCGTGGGACGTAATGGCATAGCGGGATATACGCAGACCGAAGCGGGATCCCGCTAAATTTTCCCGCACTTACTGCAAACATTCGTTGGTTCGCAGTTGATATTCTCGCATCCCGCAACGATCCTACTTCTTTTTTCGTCTATCTTTCACGATGTCTCAAACGGAGAAGTTAATTGAGGTAGTGAAAAAACATCAGATTTTGTTCGATTTGAGCCACGAAAGTTACAAAAATCCTCGTGCAAAGGATCGAGTATGGAACGACATCGGACGGGAATTGAATGAAAATGGTTGTATAGGTATATAACGAATAGGTTAATAACGTACACAGGTAATTTGGTAATATAAGAGAACTGAATGTACCAAGTATACATCTTTTTCCGATTCTAACATTACGATAACCATACTGGCTAAAGAGACTAGAAAATTAAAAACAAAAAACGATGCGATATTTTCACTATTAATTATTTATATATTCTTCGACGGTGACGATGATAACGATGATGACGAATTAACAATGCGGCGCGGAACGCAACAAGTGACTGAAAAAGCCTGTACGAGCATTTCGTGTCACGTTAAAAGGTTTTTTTTTAAACGGATCCGAAAAGTTACGCGAGAACAACCAGAACGATATTACAGTTCGGCGGCGACTGAAATTTCAGCGATGCTTCCGCGGTAGTACGACAAGAGAAGGTCATGCTTGAATGCGCCTCGTTCGCGGATAGAGAACAGCCAAAGCGGCGATGGCAGCAGACGCTTCAAGTAGTATTCCGAAGTCGACCTTCTGCGCATGCGATCACGGCGACCGAATGCCGCTCATCGTTTACCAGCAGCTCTTCAAGGAGGGAACAACGTGTTTGATGTCGCTAGACGTATGGGTGCAGCATATTTAAGGGGTAACAGCACTGTAAATATTTTGAAAAATCGATTTTTTTTTTTTTTATTTGCTTAAAATATTAAACCTTCCTGAATACGATATGTTTTTTACCCGGAAAAAAATAATTAACTTAAAATTTCACGCTTTTTTCGGAGTGCGGCAGGCTGCTCCAAAATGACTACCCGCTGCGACTGTCGCCTTATGTAAATATTTGCTCAAAAGGTACCACCGTAATATGTCTTGCTTTTTGAATTATAACTTGCTCAATATGGTATCAACGGACGTCGATAAATTGTATTTATGCTAAGTTACAAGCTGTTCAAAAGTAGGTCAGTGTATAAGTCCATCATCAGTCAAAGCAAGTAGTAAAAGGGCTTCTCATCTCCTTCTGACGACGACGACATTTTCCCAACTGAACAAGGCACAATGCAACTTTTTCTTCCGCGATCTGCAGTTCCCGCTTCGCGTCGGTGTGCGCAGAGAAGCCGGAAAATTTCCCGCCGAGCTTGCGTTTTTTCACGATTCATCTCGCGTCCCGCAATTTTTTCGCACCGGTGTGGGCGCCGCTTTATGTGAAAAACCAAAACATACACTAGATAGAACACGGTGTATTACATGGAAAGTAGGCTATCAAGAAATCAAAAGACGACCCATCCTGTTTTGTTTTTTTTTTTTTATTGAAAATCAGTTGGAAATATTTTAATAACTGTAACAGCTTCAGAGCATTGTTTAAACAATATCTTCCTGAAATAAATTATAATAAAAATTTTTTTATTTTCCGACTCGACTTGCCTATATGTGTAGCTGCCTTAAAAAAGTGAAAATATATAAAATAGGGGCAGATTTGCTGCTAAATTTTTTTACTCTCCACCTAACGGATGTAGAAATTTTCACAGTGTGTGTGTTGATTTGATATTTTTTTAATCCGAGACAGGGCACAGGGGGAGAGACTAAATAAGCTTAAAAAAACTCCCATAAACTGGCGTTTTTTTTTTTGTTAGACAAGAAAGCCGTTATTCATGTAAGTATTGTTTCGGCTTATGTAAGAGGGTAGAGGAACTTTGCAATCAGTTTCGTTGGACCATAGGGGAGTTTGAATTAGGTACTGTAGACAAATTTAGAAAATAAGCACAAAGACAAAAGTGTAACAGGTTGTGTGACCTGTCGTGATTTCGCTTGAACCGTGCTGCAGTGCGGAAAGACTGGTTTGGTATTAACGATATTATGACACATTCTCACAGTCGGTTGATCTCAGGGGTTAAAACATAAAGTGTACGGTAAATAACACGAACGAAATAGGGATAACATTATAAACAGCTGATCAACGAGAGTTAGCTTTTCATTGCGGTGTCATCGGTATGTGAACCTGCCCCTGTGTCTAACATGCACGCTGTCGTATATTCAAAAAGAAAAAAAAAAAATCGAAAATTTTGTGGCTATCGCTTTCATTTCGGGGGAAATGACGGCCGATTTTTATCGCAATTAGCTCTCTGCGCTATGCCACCAAAGAAGATGGAGCGACCTTTTTTTGAAAATTTTTCGTCATTGCTCTTTGGATAAGATACAATTTCAGGTTTACAGAGATTAACGAGAAATGTTACTTTATAAAAAGGTTATCGATACGTGAAATGTAAGGTCGAAAAAAAACCCTAAAAATTAGCATAGTGAAGTCGTTAGACGGATTTCCGTGGTTAAGCTGTGTATTGTTACGATGTACTCGGGTTTGTTCCAGTTAAACGTATTTAAAGCGATATTATTTCAAAAAAATTAGCATACTGGAAAACTCAACAAGAGAAAAATGCGAATTTCCCCGGGGAATATACATATATATTAGAGGTGTGCCTGGTAACCGATTTGCCGGAGCAGTTCTTCGAAATGCGCAGTGATTTTTCGCTGTTCCGCCGGTACTGCTGCTCTGGAACTATTATTTGTACCTTTATAACTGGCGTGCGAAACACGTTTGATCTGTAGGTAATAAAGATTAATATTTTTTTACATAACTGAAAATATTGTTATACTAAAGATTTATAAACTTAAACACTCGCAACTACGTAAAAATTTTAAAAAATTCAATCATTTATTTAATTACGCCCCTGATTTTTTATTAAAAGGAACTATGTTTTACAATGAAATGAAAAATTTTAAAACGGTATTTATAAGATTTTAAAAAATTGAAATGTAAATCATACGATGCATTTTAATAAAAAAAAAAAAAAAAAAGGTTAAAAACCGACTTAAATATTTATACATACGTCTTGCTTAATGATCGGTAACCTTCAAGAATTCAAAATAATATTGAAACAAAATCTTTTAAGATAAACAATTAATTATTTAATATCAGAAATTAGTTTTTTTCTAAACGGACATTGTTGTTCGTATTTATAATCGGGCGATGAAACAAAATACAATAGCAGTCCTTACACGTAAAAAGTAGTGGAAAAAAGCATGGACAGGTTAGTGTTTGTGATAAATTCCAAATTGTTCGTAAGGTATGTCCGCGCTTGTTCAACTTTACGTACGTCGATGGCATGCGTCCTAGCGCAAGGCGAGAGGCACGAGAGGCATGCGCTAGCGCCTGCGTTATTTGAGTTGAACGGAAAGGTTGAACGTGTTGAACGTTGGAGCGAAAGTGGTGGGTCTCCGTGCGTCATTCCGTGCCTCTTCGCTCGAAGCAAACCACTGGTTTTTGTGACGTTTCTCGTTTGTGTTGCTGATTGTTTTCGTTTGTTTTGTCATCATGTCCGACGGAGAAAAGGAAACATTAGATTTTATTAATGATTATCAAAGCCTACCGGTGTTGTGGGATTTCAGGGATAAAACTTAGACCAACAAGCAGGTTAGGAATGACGCATTGGCTCAACTTGGGAAAAAGTATAACCTAGACGGCAAAGGGGGGGGGTAAAAAACGAAATTAAATTCTGATGTGGTTACTACTGAAAACGATGACTTTGATATGAACCGTTTTTTAACGTTCAGCAACAACTGATGTACTTTCTGCGAATGAAGTACTTTCTAAATTACATTACGCTTACTAAAGCTACTAACTAATGTACTTTTCAGACACTCTAATTCCTCTATTTTATTTTACTTATTCGATTTTTCTCAAAAAATATACGTAGGTATATTTATATGTATATTTTTTCCTATATATCACGTTTGCTATGATAATTATTTTGAGCAATTAGAATAAAAAATTACTTCTACTTACCTTGATGTAACTCTGCAGTGCTTCTCAATTATGGATTTCAAAACGATGGGTATAATTTATGATATAGTTTGGAAATTTTGAATAGATAAAAAAGAGATTTGATTGAATCGCCTGTGGCCAAAAATCTTAAGAGTGACAGCAGGCCTATACTGTGGAGGTATAGCTTCACGGAAATGTGTGTCCTTTTTTTCTATTTCCCCCCGAATCAGATTTAGCAAACAATCAAAGTTGTCCTTCTACATTCGAGTAAAGTTTTTGAACAATAAATCATCTGTATTTACTTATTTCAGAATCTTGTAATCTCGAGTTTGCAAAAACTCCGAAATCCACAGCGATTTCTTCTTTATGTGTTATATCTTCCTGTAATCGTTTGTCTCAATAATATGATAAGTTATATATTTTAAAACCTTAATTTACGTTACAAAAGTTATAGTTTTATATATTACACGGACACAGAGTACCTTTCAATTCACTAAAACATATAACATTTATTTATATTAAATTATTAAAATACAAGTATTACAAACATTATTAATTCATAAAATATATATAAAAATTCGTCCTACCGGTTTCGTCTACTTGACATATTCATGGACTGAATTTTGATTCAGTCCATGAATATGTCAAGTAGACGAAACCGGTAGGACGAATTTTTATATATATTTTATGAATTAATAATGTTTGTAATACTTGTATTTTAATAATTTAATATAAATAAAGATTTCTTCTTTCTTCTCATTTTCTTCTTTCTTCTCATTTTCTTCTTTCGTCCATGTTTCAAAACTAAAAATGCAGAACTTAGCAAAAGTAGGGACTGTGCGTCTGACTCCATCTCGAGGTGGTCGCGTGAGTTGAACAAGTGCGGACAGAAATTACATGCCTTTCGGGCATGCAATTTGAGGCATGCGTCTAAACGCAAGTTGAAAGCGAAAGCGCACAAGTGCGGACATACCTATATATCATTCATTTTAATTTTCGGAAAATAAGATGAAACGTGATTATGAAGGAAATTGTGTGACAGAAAAAAACATGCAGTGCCAGCGGTGGCGCATATTTCATCTGGCTATGTGTTTTGATGTGTGTGTGCGTGTGTAGTGCGTCTTGATGAGTAGCTACAGTGGAACATTCGATAGAAGAGACAACGTCGTTTTCCCAATCGCTGCTCTAGAGCAGCAGTCGGAACCGTATTAGAGCAATAATCAGAGCAATTGTTGATGCAGTGAGCACTGTTTCTTTGATCACTGCTCCGAATCACAACTGCTCATTTGTCGGAAAAAAGCAGAGCTGCGATTTTTGCGCCATCACTAGTATATTGTATTGCGGTTCAATTGTAATGTGTCCCCGTTGCAGTTAAATAGATAAAATGAAGGAAAATATATGATTTATAAGAAAACCTGGTGTAAACGAGAATGTAAATGTAAGAGATCCCGGCGTCGGTCAAGGTTGAATAGCTCATCAAAGACCAGCGCAGAGAGGAACGCGCATCTTCGGCGGTCGACCTGATGATGCGGGAGGTGGAAAGGTACGAAGAAAGTAAAGGAAAAAATCGGCTGAAAGTTAGTCGCTGTTTTACCCCAGGTTAATTGTCGTTTATCTCTCCTCATCTCTATCGAAGCGGTTAGGAAAATGACCGATTATATATTTTTTGACCGATTTAATGGAAAAAGCATGGATATCGTTTGGAAATTTCCTTCAGAAGTAAATTATCCAAAAGAATTAATGAATTTCACCGTTCGTCGATCGCAACCCGTGAAAGCCATCGGATCGTTAACCCAACGAACCCAGATCACCACCACACCGGCATACGTACAACGCTTGGTGTTGTATTTAATTAATAATTTTTTTATTTTCCTGTTGTAATTTCCATAAATTTACTGTGAATTTTAGGCGACCAATCAATTAAAAAAAAAATTGTGTAGATAATTTTGTAATGTAAAGTTCAAAAAAGACAATTTAATTGCCTATCCTTTTAATCGATAAAATAGTAGCGTATTTTTTTACTCCCACGATGCGATTATAATCGTGGTGGCATCACTCTGGGAGTTTCCATTAGAACTAAATCTAATGTTCATTCGGCATGTCTAGTGGGGGGGATCTAAAAATAAAGCGGGAATGTATCGAGTAAAAAAAAAAAAAAAATCCGTCAACTTTGACCATGCGTATGGGGTGTGATGGAGCATTTGATTTCTTACGTTCATTTTGAGCTAATTTTTCACTTACGATTTTCGACGGTTTTGAAATGTAACGTTTATTCGCGGTTAAAACAACGAACTAATTCGACTTTTTTCTCATCGGTCATTTTAAATTTTCCGTTTTGTTCGGCGTTCCCGATACGAAGAATGCAGGGCGGTATTTAGTCCGCAGCGAGTCCACGTGCCGTTTAAAAGTCTAAGTAAACAACCTTTCATGGGCCGCCGGGGTGCGGTGGTACTTCGTTGGATGGGAATTTTCTCTTTACTTTGGTTTTAGAGAACTTGCACGCGCGATGGAGATAGTAGCGAACAAAGTTCACCGGCGAATATTATTATTTTAAAGCGTTGCTCTCTAATGTCGACGTTATTTTTAACTTTCTGGTGGTCCTTCTGCGAAGTAAAGCACCTTGTAATCGTCTAAATTCTCCAGCTCCAGATAAACAACATTATTTGCCAACGAATTTGTTACATATTGTGCAGTATTACTTCGGAAGTTTCACACCTGCGTAAACCGGTTCGATGTTGCAGATAGGGTAGGGCTACTATGTTGGATAGGTGTTTACATGTTTTTGCTCTATGTAAGGTTTTGACAGTGTGTGTAACTAAAATGGTTCCGTGGAAGAGTAAGCCACCTCTGTATTTGCTGTTACACGTATCAAGCGGTCTTTCGTTTGAGAAGAACTCAGCTCGAATCCGACTACTGATAGTAATAGTTGCGGACTTGGTTAATAAGTCCAGTCTGATAAGCCAAAACGAAGTTTAAAAGAATCCCAGGAAATACTAATCGGTTGTTTTGTTTTTTTTTTTATTTTTAATTGAAATGTTATGCTACCACTTTTGAATAAAAGAATAGCTTTAAATTAATTTTGATGTTTTTTTTGGTGCGGGGTTTCTATTGTTTAGTAAGTCCAGTTTGATGAGCTAAAATTAAGTTTAAAAAAAAACAAAAAACAACCGATTAGTACTTCGTGGGATTTTTTTTAAACTTAATTTTGTCTAATCAAACTGGACTTATTAAACAATAGGACTCCCCCCCCCCCCCCCCAAAAAAAAAAAAACATCAAAAATAATTTAACGCTAATCTTTTATTCAAAAGTAGTTACGATACATTTCAATTAAAATTACGAAAAAACAACTGATTAGTACTTCCTGGGATTTTTTTTAAACTTAATTTTGGGCTAATCAAACTGGACTCATTAAACAATAGAAACCCAGCACCAAAAAAAAAACATCAAAATTAATTTAAGGCTACTCTTTTATTCAAAAGTGGTGGCAATACATTTCAATTAAAATTTAAAAAAAAAAAACAACCGATTAGTCTGGGATTTTTTTAAAATTTTAATTGAAATGTATTGCCACCACTTTTGAATAAAAGAGTAGCCTTAAATTAATTTTGATTGTTTTTTTTTGGTGCTGGGTTTCTATTGTTTAATGAGTCCAGTTTGATTAGCCCAAAATTAAGTTTAAAAAAAAATCCCAGGAAGTACTAATCAGTTGTTTTTTCGTAATTTTAATTGAAATGTATCGTAACTACTTTTGAATAAAAGATTAGCATTAAATTATTTTTGATGGTTTTTTTGTGCGGAGCGATCATCAGTTTCTACTGCTTTTTTTTTCTCCTTTTTACTTTAATTACAAGCGAACTTTTTTATTTCACCAAGCAATATTAGGGTCTTTAGAAAAATTTTCAGAATTTATTAATTTTAAAGGAACTTTAAAATGGAAAAATGGCGTTTTCTTGAAGTCTATTGAAAAACTCGATATCAAATTATTTTACGAAACTTCTGTAGATTTAATATTTTAAACAAAAACGGATATGATTCAGAAATAATAGTACGCATTTTTATTTAGATTTTCGTGAATATTTCTCGATTCCGATATTTTGTTATCGAATTTAAATTATAATACTCGTATAAGGATTTAGATTATTAATGATTTTTATTATTGTCATTCAGCCCGTGTTCTTTTTTCATTTTTTTTTTTTTTTATTACCATTACCGTTTCAGATTTTGTTACCCTGTTTATCCCGAATTATTGCCTAGTTTCTGTTATCTACTGAATGTTATTAGCACATCATTCATCGCTAATCTTTATAGATGTCCTACTTTCGAAGTGTTTTTCTCTTCCGTTTATCGGTTTATCGTAAACACATTCTTTTCGAAAGCAGTATTTATCGATTTTCATAAATCTTGTTGAAGCTAGATCCAGACCTGGTTTGAAAAACGGTCGGTCTTTGTATTTAATTTTTTCGATATTTTTTATTTTTTTAGTGCTAAAACGTTTGACAGATCCAAATAATAGTACAGTTTAAATATTTGACCTTTTTTTTTCTTCTTTGTTTTCTTTCTTCTTTTTTTTTTTTTGTTGCTTTTGTTCGAGCAGTCTCCTTTGCAAACTTCTAGACTCCTTAATTCTAGTCACTGTCGTTATCGTAATTTTAAAAATAGTAAATTATTCCTTCAAACAATAAAGAAAGAAAAAAAAGTGAAAAATGTGAAGATGTGAAAAAGTGGAATGTTAAGTTATTTTAAATACATAATATTATCGGTCAATCTGTTTGTTTTGTAAACTTTATAAATAATTATACGATTTCATCAAAAAGGTAACTAAAATCATCAAACCGGGAGCAAATTGAAGAAATTGCAAGAAATATAAAAGAACTTTCGGATTACTATTTCAGTTTTGTGCTATTGAATTTGCTTTTATTAACCCCTTTTCCGCTGCCCATGAGTGTATATTTTTCTTTTTTTGTTAGAAAGTTAACATTTTTAAATACGTTGAATGCGATATTTAAAGTCTAGTTTATATAATTAATTTATTTACATTAATTTTTGTTAATTTGAATTACAAGTTTTTAATTTTAATTATGTAATTGTTAGTATGTCGTGAAAGATTTATTCGTTGCAACACAACAAGAAATAAATATTTCATTTCAAATCTAATCTATTTCAAAATTGTAGATCGGTCATTTAAGTTACGTATATTTTTCATTTTTCCCGATATATTTTTCATTACTATTAAAAATTTTAAAAAAGACAACGATATAGTAAATTATAATAAAGTTACAAGAGAAAATAGTGTAGAAACATTTATTCAGTAGACGTAATACGATGTATGAAAAAGTTATTAGTAAAATCATGATCGTTCCAATTTGAATGTAGTTAGTAACGTAAGATAACCGATGGTTCTGTTTATGACAGGGAGAACTTCCATGCATGATATGAGAACGCATGGAAGGAGAAACTAAGTCAACTGAAATCGTAGTTGTCGACTACTTAAATTTAAACGCTTCTAACATTTCAGAAAAATGATTCCATTTTCTAAAAAAAACAAAAAACATTTTTCCTGTTTTCCTTAGAACAAAATGAACAAGAAAATGACTGGCTATTTTTTTCACAGTAGAAATCAAAAGGTGACGATTATTTTGCTAAACGAATGTTCCTCTTGAAGAAATTAAGATAGTATTTATAGGAATAGAGTACTGCCTGGGGTGTATGAAAGGTCTCTAAAGTCTCTTCTAAATAAAGGCGTGTTTGATGTATGATTAAAAAAATTTGGTGACGAAAGAATCGGAATGGATAAAACTAGTTCTACCGGACAATTGGGCCAGTAATTTACAAACAGATTGGGGCCATGTTTTCGCTAATCTTTATGTAGTTTACGTAAATGATATCAGCTTTGTAAAGAAATGCGTATTATTAGGTCTGTTAACTTAACCCAGTTTTATAGTTATTCGGTTTATGGAAAAGCTCGGAAAACGGATTAATTGAAATTACTGGCTCCCGATTACTAATCTAACTCGGTTTTTAATCGAATCTACAGACGATTTGTGTCGTTTTTCAAAGAAAAAAACATTCAAGCCATTAATAAGATTTTTTGAGCAAAAATAAAAAAAAAAAAATTAACGGGGAATTACCTCAAATAATTTCTTCATTTTTATAGGCTTTTATTTAACTCGCTTTGTCATTCTGTCTTTTTTGGGGGAATCTTGCGAACGATTTTTCGCCTACTTCCCGATGAATTAAAAAAGTGTCCTTTTACAGAAATGCTTGAATACAATATTATGCAACATCTGGGTTTCCGGCTTTAAAATTAGACCTTCGGGGCTTCGAAAGCTCGAATTTTTGGGGAAAATTTTTTTTTTTCCCGGGCATGTGATATACTGTTGGGAAGAACGTTATTTGTCGGGAGCAAACTCGTATTTCATTTTCTTAACCAAACATCGGAAGTTTACTAAAAGTTTAAAAAAGCACAAAAAACGACGTGTAGCCTCCTCCGCTTGTGGCTCAGCTTTATAGCTAAAAATTTTAAACAAGGTTAAAAAAATGCACGCATCCTTGTGTATTCCTTTACTTTGGAACATTTGGGTTTCCAACTTTAAAATCGGACCCTTGGGGCGCCGAAAGCTCGAAAGTTTCAAAAAAATATATATTTTTTTTAATCATACGATATATCAATGGGAAGATCTTGCTATTAGTCAAACTTTGTGTTTCATGCGCTGAGGATTCCGTATGTATTGTATGAAAAACAAAAAAATAATTTAATTGAAAGAATGCGATCATCCATTATTTAATAATAAAATGTAACACAAATTTCTGTAAATGTCCTATAATCAAGATATTAAATAAAATAAAGCGAAATAAAATACAATTCTAAATTTATTGTTTTTTATTGAAATACATAGTAAAAAGTACAGACTAAAAAAGTAAAAAAAAAATAAAAAAACTATTTAAAAGGAGGCTTTTATTTATACACTAAAAAAGAAGCATAAAATAACTTTATTAGTGTGCGACTACCAGATACGCATTTTAACATTAAAATCTGAAACTACAAAATATTCTGAAAAATAAAAGCGGGGCCCGCAGATTAATAATTAAATATTATTATAATACATCCTAAGCCAAAACTACAATCACTTAAATGTTCTATTGTTGTGCATCACAATACCACACACACACACACACCGAATATTTTTCTAACGGCAGCCCCGCTTTTATTTTTCACAATATATTTTAGTTTCAAATTTTAGGGTTAAGATGCGTATCTGGTAGTAATAAAGTTATTTTGTACTTTTTAAAGAAAAGGCTATTTAAAGAAAAAGAAAAATAAAAAAAATTATTATTTTTATTAGTGTTAGACTCAACGATGCCTGTTCCGCTTTGGATGCAAAGCTGCGTAGAATTACGTGCTGTTTCTATCGTCGTAACCTGCATTAAAACCAATAATTTCCTCCTAGTTATCGATTCCCCGCAGTCTTTAAGCATGCTAAAAGATCAAAAATGCAACAATTCGCTAGTATTAAAAATGTACCATTATTTATATGAATTATGTCGTTACTGCGGATTTCCTGGGCACCTCGATAGTAGCGAAAGGATCGACGGGACAGAGCACGCTCTGCTTTGTTCTTGCCAATGCCAGAGGACGCGGACCTATCGTCATCGATAATATACGCATTTCTAAAGGCGTATGAAATCCCGTTGAAATCTGAATGGGCAGCTACTACGGTTTTTTCATAAATCATTATGCACACAGCTGAAGCACGATAGTCACCGGAAGGAATATCCGTTACGATTTTAAGATATTGTTATCTCTCATAAACATATAATCGGCTAAACACCACCTCCGGCTATATATCCTTTGCTCAGATTTTGGTCGAATATGTACCCTTCCTCCTTTTCTAATTGTCGCTCCTTTTATCTGGCCGTTCAGCCTAATCTTCCTTCAAATCCTTGGTTCCTTCTGTTTCCTTCACTTCCTCGCTCTGTTGTTGTCTCCATTGTGCGTTTGCGCTTAAACCATTCCTTGCTACCTTCCTCACGCTTTCGCCTCTCGTTGACCTCTTCCCCATGTTGTCCTCTCCATTCAAATGATACGGTTGTTTGTGACACCGATCACGTGTTCTTTGAGTGCTCTGCTCTTTCGGTGGAGCGCTCGGCTCTATATTCCTACTTGCTTGGGCTGGGGCTTCCTGCTGCTTTTTGTGCTCGTTATATCCTGTCTTTTCCTTCTACACTTATTATCCCCTTCATTGTTTCCTTCTTATTAGCGATAGCTGATCACCTCACTGTATAACTTTCGTTTTCCCTTAATTGTTTCTGGGTGAAGGTCCGCGGTTGACGAGCCCAATTAAAAAAAAAAAAAAAAAAAAAATCCTTTGTGCGGTCAGACAGCTGTCCCGACAGTTCCACATATACTCCTCAATTGCCCATAGTTCATCGAGTTACGAAAACAATTTGGCCTAGCAAGAAACATAACGGAAATCCTTTCAAATGCTGCAACTTTCATCACCGCGGTTATTATAGCCTACGTTAAAATTAATCCAGCACAGCATATTTAAATTAGCCCCGGGTATGCGTTATAATAACTATAGTAGTTACACACAGCACATATAATAGGAAGAGGGGAGAGAGGCTTTCGTTTAATGCTCAATTTTATGTTCACTAGCAAATTTTGGAAAAAACTGAAAATGAAATTTATGGTAAAATATGGCGTGACTTACATACAAAAAAAAAACCGAATGTTATTCGTCGTCCATCACTTCAACCGCAGGTATAATTAATGCACTAAGAAATAAAGAAAGTTTGCTATATACAGATAATAACTTCACTACAATTAAAGCATAAAACTAACTTCATCTAGTGCGTAGTGCGTCAGGTTTGTAGGTTACCTGTTTCGAAAAATATATGTATTACTTAATTTTTGCAGATTATTACATTAATCATTCCCTGATTTGAATAATACAAATGCGAGAAAAAAATCCTTTAGAATAAAAGTTTCGTAATATTATTTATGCCGTGATGCACGGATTCTTAAATCCGAATTTCGTGATGTATGGATCGAATGATTTTTTCAGGCGGCAAATTATTCGCACCGAATTTTAGTTATTAGCCTATATTATTTATTTAAATTATTAATAGTGGATATTCAGTTATTTTTTTTTTTTTTAATCTATAACATTCTAAAGGTAAACACATTTTACTAAGGAAAAAGTCAAGCCCGAAATGTAGTAGAAATTTAGTATAAGTTTATGTTTTAGGTGCTTAAAGAAAATGGTGATTAATTTTTAACCGAAGCGAATTCACACATCATGCTTGTATACTGTTTAGAAAAATGCGAGTTTCTGTGTAGTTAATTTCCCGGCAGAAACGATCTTTGATTAATTTTACCTTTCAACCTTATTAAATGATATTTCGGCGATACCCGTTATTTTAAAATTTTTATTAAGTTTACTTTTTGCGTTTTCAATTTCGCTGTTTTTTTTGCTTTTTAACCAATCGGCCTTTGTCGGTTATTAACCTAACTTTTTACGGTTTTTTACGATTTTTAATTAAAACACAACTTTACTTGGGTTATATCCGGTTTTTACTTAGGCAAAATTTCGTTTTGTTTTTTTTTTTTTTAAAATAATTTGTGGGTCCCACAAAGCATACTGCTCGTCTGCGGATTCCCGGCACTCCTACTATCGTTTATTAATTAATATATATATATATATATATATAGTTACAATATTACTTAAGAATTGATTAAAATAATAACCAAAAACGCAAAAAAAACTCAGAAATAATATACATAACTTCTTAGTACAATTGGCGAGCATCCTCTTAATTATACATATATGATCGATTTCCAACCAGCAAACCATATACAAATTTAGCACTACCTTAAATATTACCCATTTATGTTGTCTACCAACCACTGTTTAATTTGTACCTTCCAAGGACCTATTTCTCTATTCATTATATCTTCGGGAATTCGGTTCAGCAATTTTTAATTATGCCCATTTATCTATCTTACTATTTTTCCCTTTCGGCCGCACATAATAAAGCTACCTTTAATTTCCAGTTATCCTACCTTTCTCTGTCGACGGAATTAATATATTTTTAGTTTCAATAAGCTGGTAATAGTAGTAGAGCATTTTCAGAGACATTTCTTTCACCGCTTCCCACCAGAGCTGGTGTTCTTACTAATCAGAACTTTTTTAGGCATTATAATTTTTAAATATCTCTTTTGCTGATTGTTTATCTTTTTGATTAACGCGCATTCAGACAGTACTGTACCATCATAATAAACCTGGGGAAACCGCTATGTGGTATTGATTGAGCTAATCTATATAATACTGATAACGTTTATCTTGTGCCTTTCATTTATCTGTTTTAAAAGAAATTGAAAAACAGGAACCAAAGTAAAATTCGGAGAAATACTTGACGATGTTAGGTTAGATTAATTTTGAAATTTCTGCCAATAACGAACTTGGTTTGTTTTGAACAGAATATTTTCCTACTTAGACGTGGTTTCACTATGCAGATGTGCACAAGTCTCAAAGGCCTGGAATGTACTAGCTTTGGACGGAAGCAATTGGCAACGAGTGGATCTTTTTGACTTCCAAAGAGATGTAGAGGTTTGTATACATTATCTATCCGTTTAATAATAATATTTTTATGTGTATTATTATTATTGGTGCCACTATTTTGGCACGAAAGCGCGAAATCAGCGATTGAAACAATAAGCGTATTTACAATCGCATTAACTTGGAAAGTTGTACTGCACAATTACTAAATGGTTTTTATTTCGTTAAAAATTATCGTTTAATAATAAAAGGATCACGCTTATATTTTAATTTATAACATACATGAAAAGTCTTAATTCATAAGTATATCGTAAATGATATGTGCTATTTAAATTTTCTTCAATTTTTCATATTATAATTGTCAGATTTTCGCATTATTGCTCTATTTATAGGTCACGATGAATTATGATATTAAATATTATCACTAGATAGCGTGTTAAGTCGAACGGTTTATATGTAATACAATACTAGTAGATGTTACATAAGGCTTCGTGCGATTATTTAGTTATGTAATGACATAATTTACGTATATTGTACTTGAATAGTAATTTTCAAACCTTTAAAGAATGTACGGACTAATTTGTAGACTTATTTGTGGTGTAGTTTACAATGTCTAACCCGTTGATTAAATTTTAAAAAAATCTGAAAGATATGTATTATTTATAATAAATTTAACTTACCGATATTAAAAAGAACTATTTCAAAACTATGGGATATTAAAAATATTAATATAAAGATCAAAAAATAAATCAGAAACAACCAAGGAACAGTGATGATAACCGAAATCAAAAAACTTAGCCATCGATAATTTTAACATGATTTTGCAATATATTAAATATTAGTAATTTATTATTAGTAATTATTATAAAACCAATGTTTTAAACTTGTTTAACAGTCTATTAATACGGGTTTCCTCGTTTAAATTTATCCATTTAATTAATAATTTTTTCTTAGTTTCTTTCATTCGTGCTTAAGATAAAATTAATCGAAATTTCTCTAACAGTTGAGACGCAGCTTTTTCGTTTAAAAGTTTGTAACGTTTTTTGTTAATATATTATTATTAGAAAATTTTTGTTTTACCTGTCACATCTTTAAATATTAATTAATAAAAAGAATTGCGCTATGGTTCAAAAGTACCGTGTGCGCAAACATTTCCTACTTAATACTTTATTTTTATGTGTGTGTGTGCGTGTGTGTGTGTGTGGGAGGTGAATTAATGGTTTACCACTCGGTAAATATTTTTAATTACCCCGCTCATCACTAATTTTTTTTTACTGAATTATATTCCGGGGGCATCTTATCAGTTGCTGCAAAAAAATGTAGTAGTATTATAAGTGCTGTGAAATATTTTAAAATGATACTTGTAAATTCGAATTTAAAATTAATACTTTAGTAGTATTACAAAATATTTTGTGGGAGGTGCGGCATGTGCTGTATAATTTGAATTATAAATTAACGTTGCACTGGATATTTTATAGCACCTGGGAATAATGTACAACGAATGGAACTTAAAACACAGTTACGGTGGATCTAGAATGCACGGTTGATAACGTGTTGTGCGTTAAATGAAAAAACTATAATCATTAAGTAGAAACCGGATATTTTACTAAAATGGTTTCCAAAATAAGTGAACCGGTTAAATGACGAAAATGAAAACCAGTTTAAAAAAGTGAAATGTTTGTACTTACTGTCAGATAAAATGTTAAGAGCGTGTTAAAAAATAAAGTTGGAAGTTAGTGTCAAATAATTTGATGGTTACTATATTTAAAATTTAAAAAACAACTACTGGTAGTTGTTAAGTTATTATTTTGCTTAGAAATTTATGTATATCTTGATTATGCCTTAGAGTTCGCGAAACTGAAAATTTTGAGGACTGATTTAAGATGATCATTCGTTTCAGGATTTTCAAAGTTTACATGGTTTCTGTGTAGAGCAATAAAATATTTTGGATGCTATGAATTATTACTTCGTATCACTCATAAACCATGTGGTTATGTTTTCGAACGTGTACATGATCTATGAAATTAGCAAAAAGGAATTTTTTGACAGAAGTTTCATTTAGGAATATTCCATTCGTACTTAATTGAACTGAAAAATTATATAAAAGTCGATTCTTTCATTTTATGAGTGTTTTTTTTTTTTTTTTTTTTTTTTTTGTGATTATGTTGTCTTAAAATAACGATAGTAGTAATGATAAAGAATAATAAAAATACTGAAATTTTTAACGTTTGCTAAAAATGATTAATGACAATTAACTGTCCGGATTTTTTTTCTATTTTTAAACTAGAAGCGTATAAAAACGATTTAGTAAGCTGTTACGTGGGCGGCACCAGTTCATTTTTGGTCGTAATTTTAGTTCGTTCATTTTCGCTGTTATTCACAGTGAGTGAATACTTTAAAAATAACGAACTTACTGTAAATTATGTAAACAAAAAAAAAAAAAAAACTGAAGTAACGTAAAGATGAGATATTTAATATGCTAAATTACATGTACCTTAATATGCGGGATACATCTCGGCGGCGGTGTTAAAGAATTGATGCATCCCCTGGGACTGTGGCACTCGTTGGTGAAGTAAAATTCCGCGATATAATAGAGGAAGAAATCTGCCCTAGTACCATATTTCGGAATTTTATTTCGGGCTTCACGCCATAAACATTCAATGTTGTTGGTGTGAACTCCGGTATCCGAATTAACGTACGTGAACGAATGTTTCACAGTCCGATGCAATTACGATCAGCGGAAAGGGGTGTGTATCCTTTCCATTTATCAGATTGGATGATCGAACCAGGACGGATAACACGGCGGATGATCGGAATTAGCGTTTCGGAGCTACGGCCAGGAACAAGAGTTAGGTAAAAATTACCGGAAAAAACATCAATAGCGCCAAAAACCCACAAACCAGCCTCTCAGCTTGAAGAGGAGGTAGACACAAATTTAATTTTGATGAACTTAAAGCTTCATCAATTTAGGTCCAGTCGGTAATTGTTCTACTTGATATTTCGAGATGGGAAAGTCGATGTAAATCCTTGGTAAAGAAAGATTTTTTTTCTTTTTCTTGATTTTTTTCTGCGACGGGCTCGTCCGCTATGAACATTAACACCCGGAAGAGCAAGAGTAATTTTTATATATTTTCAATTTGCAATTCGAACGAAACATCATTGCCTCCAACTAACGAGACTACGATAAAATTAAAAATGACAAGAACCGCGAAATAATTATTAGATTTGATCTTGACGCCGGATATT
Organism: Icerya purchasi; assembly: GCA_039619475.1. Lineage (NCBI taxonomy): Eukaryota > Metazoa > Arthropoda > Insecta > Hemiptera > Monophlebidae > Icerya > Icerya purchasi. The sequence continues at coordinate 271,329,204 of CM077115.1, read as the reverse complement.
TATGTGAAAAGTTAATACAGTTATTTTCGTCGCCGACAATATGTATAAAAATGAGGAGGAAAGTGGTCACTATGGGGGAAAAAAGCAAAATACACCGAAATTTTACGGATACGTATAAAATATTGTGTTCAGTATCATCATAATCCTGATGTTTTTCTAATTAATTTATACTATTTTATCGTTAATGAACGGGAATTCAACTTTTGCGTTCAGAAACTTGCTTCTTTGAGTGATTTATCAATTACTTGATTGTTCATCTTGAACGAACTTTTTTTTCTTTTGTCACCGCAAATGTTTTTGACATTTTAATCGATTTTACGATATAATCTGATTCATCCATTTTTAGGATCATCGATTTGTTTCTGATATGTAAAGGACGTAATTTCATCTTTCGCTTTCTTTTTACATATAAAAATAATGATTACCGTATTTTCTAGCCAAATGAAAAAATAACACGTAGTTACACTGAAGTTCAACGAAATTAAGTTATCAATCGGTTTCTTTCTACATTTTTTTTTGTTTTTTTTTTTTTGTTTGTTGTTTGTCTGTTGTTTGTCTGTGATATATTGTATATATTTTTTTTTTCGAAAAAAAAAAAAAAATCATTTCAAAATAGAACTGAGCTACTATATGTCACTGTGCGTTTTAATAGAATGAATAAAATAATAAAAATGAATAAATAAAAATTAATCATTGATCGGCTTTGTTTTTGTTTTTTATTAAATGCTAATTTTGTTGATTTTTATTTTTTTCTATATTGCGGTTATGTTTTGTTCAAAGTTCGTTCGCATATTGATATTGTTGATATCGTAAATATTACGATTTTCGAAATTAGATGTTTATTTTTTTAAGTGCCGTTTTCATATCAGAAAGCGCTACTATTGTTGTTGTAATGTGAATTTCTTTATCAAATTATTGAAAAGCTTATACGAAATTAACGGGCAATAAAAATGGAAGATAAAACCGTGAATGGAAACGTGAACGATTTGCGGAATTAATTCCTAGAAATCAATTTGTAATTTGAACCGGATGATAAATAAAATAATAATTTCTGCGGCATACAAGATTTTTAAGAAAATCCGTTCTATGATCGCAAATAATCACGAAAATCTTTAAACGCACGCCAGTCCATCATTTCGGTATCGTATTTTACCGTTTCTCTTACAAAAAACTGGCCAATTTGTTGCGATTTTCATTTACGTCGAATTTTAAACAAATTGTTTCCGCCGATGGGCAGGTTAATTATCATCGTCCATTTGCACTGGTGATAGATATTTATCGAGAAAAATCAATAATTTCACGTGCACATTAAAACATGAACGGTATCCTTCGCTCGAGACGTCTGGAAACTTTTCAACCGTATTCCGCTGCAAGCGACTGACCCGCGATTAAGAAGAAGAACACGTTTAATCGAGAAGTGTTGCGAAATAATTGCAGAGGTCGCCCCGTCGTCTTGCCACTATTTTAACACCAAAGGAATGTTGCAATGAAATATGATAATAGTTGCTTGGTTACCATCGGCAGAAAGAGAACTTTTACTAATTCCACTTCCTTCTTTCGCGAACGGTAATTATCGATTTTATAATTTTCCGTCTTAAATTAAAAGCGCACTCCGTCGTACGCTGTTTCGCATATTCTACCAGAGTTATATGCATTCGGATTTTAGCATGCGTTCCGTCACATGTACTGCGAGAAGGGAAAGCTACCGGCAAAGTTCACCCACCATGTTTAATCAGCTGCCCGCGAACGTCGTACATGCATGAAAAGACGTCTTGCGTGTCAATTAAAATATGACTTATTCGTTACGCAGTACCATTATGTTTGCGCTAGTGCAGTTGAGGGCGGTTTTCGCTGGCACGCACATGCCTCAGATGATTAATACGTAATGTATTCGTCGCCGGCCTAACCTATTTGTGCTGCGTTATTTTTAAAAACTCTAAGTCGCCTTTGTCTTCTTCAAAAGTATAAAATAAAATAAATAAAAAAAAAATTAAAAAAAAACCTTCAAAAAGACGCGCGATCCCGTACCAAATTTTTCTGTAATGTAGTTCGCTGATGGCAAGCCCGATCGTCTCATTATTCCGTGATTTTGCTGAACAATGATCTGCGAAAAAATTTAACCGTAAGGACCATTTTGTCGGGCGATGTGGTTACGACACATCTGTCTAGTGATTAATTCTATTCCGGACAGACTTGTTCCTCCTCATTGTTCGTCGAGGAGTATAATGAGTATATTCCGCCGTCTTGACTACGAGTCGACCGTGACTCCTTAAAAAAGGCTCTGTCAACAATGGATTCATAACGGTTACCTTATCAACAGATTGCTCCGTACTAACAATAAGTGGCTGAGGCTTATTTTCAGCCTTATAGTCTTGAAATTTTTGCGATCAACATATGTTGCCGTGTGTTTCATCGCCTCGAACTTCGGTTCTATCCGAAAGCAGGTCCTCACGCAGATTGCTTTAACAAGAAGCACACACGCACCGTTTCTGTTGCTACTCATCTTATGCACACTTTTTTTGGGTTTTATCTCTCCGTTTTTCCCTTTTCGAGAAAGGAGGCGGTAATTTTGCTTCGAAGAATAGCACGTTTGAACTTTAGATTGTTTAACGACAATTTTCAAAAGAAATGTAGGTTTTATCAGTTTCGATGTTAATGCTGCACCACATTATTTGTAATACGTAAAATGGTGATTCTTTCGAAAACATTCTATGATTATTATCTAAAGGTGTATGAGAGAAAAATTTGAAATTAATTATTTTGCCAGTAGAATTTTTTTGAAAGTTAACCTCTAGAGGCTCTCACGTTTTGCCGATATTCTTCTAAATGTAAGTTCATTAATCCTATCTATTTAATTTCGTAGTTGAGAGATGACTATAGAACACTACGAAAATGTTTTTGCTTTTTTTTTTTTTTTTTCTTTCAAATACTCGCATTGCTAGTGACAAAATCGACTCCATCAAACTTGAAAAATGTAGTTCATTTTCACAATATGTTTCCCGTTATATAAGAAAAGAATGTGACTAGCTCCATCAGCAGAAATCAAAGTGTTTTTTCAATTGCCTTTGATTTATGAACAAGAAGCTTTATAACTTCTGCTAATCGTTTTATAGAGAAATAGATTTTTACACATCGCGAAAAATCATACTTGATTCGTAATAAAATCACAAACTCGGTTAATTTCAAGGAAGTTCCAAATAACGTCGTTTAATTATGCGATTGCTGTACGATGTCAGTGATTCAAATTATACCAATTCTAAAACTACATACACAATACACGTGTATGGTCATTTGTTTAATTATGACTGATTGCAAAATAAGTTTTATATGATGAACTGAACTGATGTGATATGCATATGTATGCGAAAATTAAATATGTTTAAATTATTTTGTACTTCATTTAAAACGTATTTCTGCAATTTGTTAATACTGTTGAAACACGTATGCGCGCGCATATATATATATATGTGTGTTATATATAATGTATATATGTGTGTTATATATAATATAATATACACTATGCCGTGGAGAGGCCTATTGGACTCCAAATGCGAGTATTTTATAACCCTTTATAGAAAAGTTAATTTCAGTCGACTATGTTATTCTTTGTAAAATGAAATATCTTATAAGCGCGACACAAAAATGTTACAGATTTCGTTAAAGGATTTTCTTATTTGTAGACTAAATCTAAGCATAAAATGGTCTCATTGGGAACTTTTTTAAACACTTAATTGTGTTTTGTGTTATTCAATTTTTTTTTATTTACTCCAGTTTACATGATTTATTTTTACCCGTTTTTATTTATATTAATATTTATTTAGTTCAGTTTAACTTATAAATTATTCAAAAGCGGAAAAGTTAATTACCGTTCTTAGAAATTATGAATTTTTATGTAGTAAAAATAACATTATTTTTGCCACTCGAGTACAAAATACAGTGAAAAAAGAAAGATCATAAAAACTTAATTAAACATCGAATAAAGGCAAATTGCAATTGTTATACACTTACACTATTTAAAAAAATAAATTATAACATTAAACAACAATTATAAAAAATAATTCAATAATTTAATCACAAACTTTAGTTTATTCGTTCAACAAGTTCGCTGCAGTGCGTACTAAAAAAAAAAAAAAAAAAAAAAAAAATTGTCTAACTTCATTGAATTTTGATATATTTGAGCAAACAGCGGTGCCCGTTATTGGGACGGTGTATAAATTTTATTTTCATAATATATATGTGTGTACGTAAGAAAGAAGAAAAAAGTCATCCCGGATAGATTCGTGTAACGAAAAAGTTGGATCTTAAATTTTTTTGGTTTGCTTTACACATTTATAAATATATTTCATTAATCTTAATTAAAAGGAGCCGTAATTTTTTTTAACATGTTTCTCAGAGGAAAAAATAAGTAGAAGAAAAAACCGCCAAGATTTGCTCAGTGAGAAGCTGGGGCTATTTGCCTTGATGAACCTCCATACATACAAAATAAAGCTCACCTCAACTCTGGTTCGATGTTTGTACAGATATTCGACTGTCTCGGCGTCGTTTAGCCTTCTTAAAGGTCACGGAAATTTGTAAGTTTGAAACGGGTTTTGCAGTAGCACCAGATTTAGAGGAAGACGTATAGGAAGAAAATTAATAGAAAATTATTTCAATACTAAATAATAATTAGTGTAATTCGATTAAATATGCTCTGAAATAGTAGACATTATAAACCGTTTATTTTTATCCATTTTTCCGATGATTATCCCGGGCTTTTAATGAGATTCTGTTGAAACAATTTTAAAATTGAAAGTTTTTTTTTTTTTTTTTTTCATTTATATTCGTATGCCAACACAAAATTGATAACCATCGTTGGTAATTCTCGTATGATAAATTGAACCCGACGACAGCCTTTTTTCTCGCGTAAAGTAGTTTACGGTTGGTCTGCGCCATGCGTTTAAACTTAAATTGCTATAGTATAGAGTTCGCCTAAGTATACGCAGCGCTTTAGGATGGCGCGGCATAGAGCTTAACGACGCAGTGAAAACCATGACCGAAATTAATTTTTTTTAAAACTGACAAAATTCGGATAGTAACACTAATTTGAAAAAGTTTTTATTTAAACTATACAATTTTATCTGTGATATTTTATTTTTTTTTGTATTGACAAGGAAAATTTGAAAATTTTTATAATTTATCTGTTTCGACGAGCACATATTGAAAACAGATAGAGCACGGTATAAAAGAATAAGGAAGCCTAAGCCGGAGATTCTAAACTTCCGGACTGAACAAAACGGTGTTCCTTAATCTTGAGACGGCAAAAATGCTTTAGTGTACATTGTTGGTCAAAACCGTAGAAAGAAAGGATTGCGTTTTTTAACAAATGATATTCTATTAAGACAATTTTAAGTAAACACATTATAACGCAGTACTAAATATTGCGTGAAATACCGATCGGAGTGATGATAAAGGCAAATCAAGCAGAGAAGAAGAAAAACAAAATCAGTAACAAGAGAGCCGATAGTTAACCGGCGATTTATTTGCGAACACTCCTTTTCATTGTATGTTTATGTTTCTAACAGACGTAATTAACAACTTAATTGGTGTAAAAGTAAAAGCTCCTAATGATGACAACATTATTGCGAACAATGGCGCTAATAAATTAAACGAAACTCGTATTGAACGATTGAACCGCCTAAAGAATATTGTCTCGCTTACTACCACCGCACCGAGAGTCACATTGTATCCTTTGTTGCGATACCTTTCAAGTCTCTGTATATTGATTCGCAATACGAAGCGTTCATTCCGGCACAAAAATAAAAATTAAGCGGTATGTTAAATGGTTGCTTCTTTTCCCGGGCACTTATTCCCCTTGCCGGATAAAATTCACATCTGACTCCAGTGCCTCACCGCTGTACTGCTATGTACCAAGCAAAACCGTCTAAACGAAACAGTTATTGACACGTCGTTAGTCAATGTCACGCAAACTAGTTGGTTGTTCGTTTTGAATGAGATGAAGGAAGCCGGTTGAGTTTAAGGAATTGCCAGGAGTCGATTTCGATATTGATTATTAACAACGTAAATACACTAATTACATTAAATACTTGGTCGCGATCTTCATCGGTCCACAAAAAAAAAAAAAAATGCGAATCCCGATAGTCTATTACACGCGTACCATTGACAAAAATATGTGCGTACGCGTCCTAATCTCGTTCTAATGGACTGTGCGGACTAGGCGTCACACTAAGCCAAGTTTTTTAAATGAACATTGTAATTAAACGCATAGCAATGTGTTCGAGAGTATCCAGACAATTTCGAATGCCCTGTAAAGAAGTTAATGTAACGTCACTAGCGCGATCTTTTGTTCGTTTACGTAACTGGCTCTGTTGCAACAGCGAAATGCACGTGTCCTTTTCGAAATACGTAAACGCGCGATAACATACGTCTTATCATCGTCGTCATTATCTGTTATCGCGAGAGGTTAGTTTACCTTTTTGTTTACGCTAACGTTGTTGTGTTTCGTAGGAAAGACACAAGCATTTCCTCGCAACAATCGAATTAATTACACTTATTACAAATACGAATATGCAATATTTGTTCGTGAATAAATGCGCTGTTTAATTCCCACGAGTTGGTTTCTTTTCCTTTCTAATTGATGTACACCTATATCATTAGCTGAGTCGGTAATAAATCATTCTGCATACAACACAATATTTAATACTTTGCATTATGCATTTAAAATTGCCTTCATTTGATAATATCGTTCCAAAAGAAGTGTTATACGGAACGTTTGGTTTTTTCGAGTGCCTTTTTTTTTTTAACCCTGACTTTGTACCGAAGCATTTTTGCGGCCGCCCCATGTTTATAGGAACTTTTTTGTTTCGTTCAGTGTGTGGAATTTCTCATTAGAACCTCTCAGTTTGGACGTTACTTGTACGAAATATTATCGAAATGCCCGAATATAATGAGATGTTCGAAAATAAAACTGTCTCCGTAATATTGTCTGATTGTTTTTTGTTTTTTTTTTTTTATTTGTAAAGTTAAAACACCGAATTTCAATCATCGGCTGGTTTGAGTGTCGTCGATAACAAAAATAAGTCTTAAAAACGAACGAAAAAAAAAATAAAAATAAAGATTTGAATATTAAAAATAAATTTAATTTATTCAAAAGGTCTCTACTAATTTTGGTTGAGGATATTTAAAAATCAAAAGTAGTTGCTTTTATTTTAGTAGGTGAGCTACAGTTAGTGGTAAAATGACGAAAAGAGGTTGAGGAGCGTTTTCAAAGATTCGAGCATGATAAAATATGCCCTAGAGGAAGAACCTCCACTAGGGGATGCCGATTAAAAAATAAAAACGCGTTACATTTTTAATCCGCCGAACGATGAAAATTAAAAATGTCCTATGTCGAAATTTTAATTTGAATAACACCCGACATCGTTCATTTAAAAGCGCAATTAAATGGGTTTCGAATTAATATCATACGCTCGAATTTAACCCCTTATATAATTAGCTTCTCTGCGGGCATTTCGAAGGTTTCCTCTCATAGGCCAGACCGTATAAATGGAATTAAAGATTTTCGAAAAAGTCCTACACATGCTCAAATACAAGGATACTATCGATGATGATAATTGGTGCGGCAAACCCTTACTAAAGATTCGCCACACACACACATATATATATATGTAGTAATATCCCGAATAATCTAGACGTGTAATTTATTTAATAATTGAAACTATAAACCCGACATATTTCGTCGCAATATAGACTTCATTAACCATTTGAAATAAGGAAGTATAAAATAAAAGTGAATAATCGGACTTAATTAAAATTCCGTAATAAGTAAAATAATGCAATTATAATTTAATTTTTAGTAGCCGGTGTTTGACTTGTTTAAATTACGCGGAAACATATTACATCGATAAATATAAAGATAACATGATTATCAATAGCGGATCACCAGACCGGCTATTAAAAATGAAATTATAAACTGAATAAAGAGGGCTGTATTTAGGTTTTTTTTTTTTAATTTTTACATTCAAAAAATTTCAAAATTACGATAACCTACTTAAATTTAACCGTTCGCAAACACTTCTTTCATTTTCAAGTCTCTTCTGTGAATTTCATAAATACAAAACCCTATCAAAACGTAAAAAAAAAAATTTCAAAAAAATATACGAGCGGAAAAAAATGTGTCAATACAAAAAAAGCCAACTTGAGTGAGTGGCGGATATTATAAAAATTATTCCCGCACAATGTGCCCAAAATTCTCAATTTCCATAAGGCATGGTCAAAAATTCAGCATTCATCGCTTGTGTTATCGCTTGGCAAAAATGTTTACACCGTGTTTTCAGGAAAGAAATCGGAGTTCCTTTAAAATTGTCAGGAAACTTTGACGATTCATATACTTGAAAAAAACTAAGTATGCCCCGGATTTTTCGAAGAAAAGATGCGTGGTATATTTTAGATATGAGTGACAAATGTTTTTATATATATCTATATATATATATATATATATATATTAAGTTATATAATTACCGAACACAACGGTAAAAACATGCAAAACCAAGGGGGAATGTATTAAAATCGACAAGACTAGGTAGTTTGCATCATAGATGTGATCCACACATTTCCTGTTTGTTAATTCGTTAATAAAAATAATGAAAAATCACGAACATAACTAAACACATTTTAGCATGGAAAGGTAAATGTAAATAAAATGTGTGCTAGAGCTGTCTTTTCCGGAAGAATATCATTCCATCTTTAGAACAAAAAAAAAGAAACATATATTAGTAAAGAGATAAATATTTAATATATTATTTTATTCTTTCGAACACTTGAAGATATAGGCGACAATTTAGGTCTTCTTCAGATTTAAACTATTATAAATACAGATGTACAAAAAATTTTTATTTTTACTATTACGTTTTTCTCTTTCCCCTTTTACAGTTGAAGATGGGGAATATTCTTGGAGACGTTTCTAACATATTTTATGTAGTATTCATAATTTTTCGCTATTTTTATTAGAGATACGTTGAAGTTATATACGTAAGTTGAAAATCTTTTAAATATGTTAGTAGAAAATTATTTTAGAAAATATTTTTTAACTGAGGTAATTTAATAGCGCGATACGGTAAAAGATCCGTTTTTTATGTATTACCAAGGATTTTCCAGTTGGCAAATGGAAAACAATTTATCGGACTTTATCCCAAATGGAGGCGCTGAAAAAAGTTCGTATAATGAATTTGCGTACTTTTGAATCTTCAATTATCGGACGGGATTAAAAAAAAAAAATCCGGATGCGCTAACCACGCTTTAACATGTTACACATATTCCATGGCGGTTTCATTAATAACACGTAGCATAAATCTAATTAAACATGGCGGACTGTGTAAAATTTCGATTGCGATCAAGAGGAATTTAAATCCCAACGAAATACATTTAATGTACGGAATCCTAATAAGATGGTTCAAAAACGACAAAAACATCAAATAAAAATCGATAATTTACGGTTTGACTTATAAACTTAAAAATGGATCGTAAATTACAGTTAAAATTCTCTTCGAGACAATCTATTACTTTAAGCTAACCGATTAAGCTGGGGTGAAAAAAATCCAGAAAATCATCAAGAATGTATAATGCGGATTTTAAAACGATCTCAAAAATCACACTTGAAAAATTCATAACTCATCACCAGATAACCATTTAAAAGTGAAATTCAAAATATAAAACAAAACGCAGAAACTAAAATCAAAAAACTATCTAGACCCCCCTTTTGAGGTGCAAAACAGTATTTTAAAGGATGTTCATGTAAGCAATAGCCTGAGTAAAACAGAAACTAAAGCCGAACTTACAACTTTATATTTAGGCCTCCGTGGGTGCTGAAAGTTGGGAAGTTTTGAAAAAATATTTTTTCCCCTCGTCATACGGTTGGAAAGATCGCTATTTGCCGAGGTCGAAACCGTATTTCATTTCCTTAACGAAATTTTAAAAGTTGGCAAAAAGTTCAGAAAAACGCGAAAAATGACGTTTAGCTCTCCCTTTACCGTGCGAGTATTATAGTTAAAAATTTTGTACAAGGTTAAGACTGTAGTCGTATCCTCCGGTATACTTGCGAAGTTGACGATAAGTTCAAAAAAAAAAAAAAATGCCAAATAATGACGTCGTACTCCCTTGCGCCGAGAAAAATGAGATTTCTTTGTTTTTAATTTAGTATTATGTAAATCTAAATTGTAGTTATTTTTAACTTAACATACGGAATCCTCAGCGCATGAAGCATCATGCTTGACTGAACTTGTTATTTATTCGATTGCGAAATACCGAAATATCTTTTTAACATAGTATAATAATAACAAAGATGTTGATAACGAAATGTTGTTGTTCAACCGTTTAATAAGAGAGAAAACAAATAGAAGCGGGTAAATAAATAAATCGACAATAAACCTAAATATAAGAAAAAAAGTTATAATACACGTGTGAGAATGTAAAGATATGAAACATTAAAGAAAAAAAAAAAAAGTGAAAATGTAAAAATACAAATTGATGAAATATGGAAGTACGTAAAAAACAAGTCCCCTCGTTGTGAATTATCAAACGTTAATGATATTAATTTAAACTTCTGTATATTTATATATTTTAAATGTAACAGATGCATACACTGTAGCTGGCCTGCAACACTTCGTGTAGTAAATAAATAAATGGAATGAAACACACGGGGGGTTACTATTTAAAAATGCGTAGATAAAAATACTAATTTTTCGATTCTTAAAATGTCATGTAACCGAAATTAGATATCAAACGGTTTAGACAAAAGGTGGTTAAAAACGGATTATTTCTTGATTTCTTAGGCCAGAGGCGCAGGCGGCATTATTTTCATCACTTGAGAGTTGGTGAACAAGTCTCATACCTGCTGCTTTGTACTTTGACGGTAAAAATAGCGCTCAGTTGCGTGCTGTAATGTAATTAATAACTTTAATCTCGTATTCGCGACAATAATGTCAGTTGATCGCATCGTTGGCACTTATGCAGTTAACATTGCGTCGAATGTGTCAATTTGACGTCTCTCTTAATGTTTACTTAATGCAGATACAACGTAGCTAATACTGTTTTACGTATTTTCTAGGATTCTCCTTACACATGTAATATACCGGAATCCTGGTGGTTCGGAAACGACAAAATCATCAAATTAAAATATATAGTAGTTCGAGAACGGTTTGACTTATTAATATTTCGAAATCTAGAACTTTAAAATTCGTTTTAATACAATCCATATCCTTAAGAAAATCGATTACCCCGGGTGGCAAAAAGCACAAAAACCCGCCAAGAGTATATATAATATGGAGTTTTAAAATAAGCTTAAAAATCGCCCTTAAAAAATTCCTAACTCACCACCTAATAAAAGATAACCCTTTAAAAGTGTAATTCAAAATGTAAAACAAAACACGAAAGCTCTTTGGTAAAATAATATAAACTAACGATAATCCCCCCTCCCATTAGATCAAATAACATAAAAGAGGAGGATGTTTATGTAATAGCCCGAATGAAGAAGTTGAAAAGGCCAAAATATATATTAAACATGTGCATAAAAAGGCGCTTCATAAGAAAAATATGGTCGACCTTATAACTTCATATTTGGTTCCTCGCGGCGCCGAAAGCTCAAAATTATTGAAAAGGATATCCGAGCGTGTGATATATCAGTGAAAAGGTTTGATGGGAACTAAACTGTATTTTGAAGATTTTTTTTTTTTTTTGTAATTCGGAATTTAATAAATCTAATAACAATTAAGGAATTAAATAAATTCTAGAGGCAAAGCACGAATGTAAAGTTATAAATGAACAGAGATAGGAAGAGGTTATGAAAATCCGCTGTTGTAAATAGAACGGAGACCTATTTTCGCTCAATATTTTTTGCAAGTAACGACTTCGGTACGAAAGAGACTTTTGTGGCTTGCAATTAAGAGTATTCTATTAGCAGTAAAAAATAGATGAAAATCAATAATGAGTTAAATTCTTTTTTATTATAATGTAATAAAAATAATCAAATGTGGAAGTTGTGAAATTATATTTCGACTCTTTAAAATAAAGTTCTTTGTAGGTTTTAACAAATTTCAGAAAAGAATAACAAAATCACAAAAATTTGCGGCAATTAAAGTTTCGGAAATGTTTTTGAGTGTACACACCTTCTATATTTGTAATTTTTTTTTATAATTATCAACGTTTGTGGTTGACACTCAACTGTCTTGTCGTTTGTGTCATTTTTAAAATACTTACAACACAATAAAAAGCTATTTTATGTTGTATTTTTTTTTTTTTTTCAGGGGCCCGTCATAGAAAATATATCACGAAGATGTGGTGGCTTTTTACGGAAATTAAGTTTAAGGGGCTGCCAGTCCATAGGCGATGGTTCCATGAAAACCTTGGCACAAATGTGCAATCATATGGAAGATATAAATTTAAACGGTTGTAAGAAAATAACGGACAGGTTTGTAGAAAATTATACGTTTTATAGTTGAATGATCGTTTTTAAATATCTCGCGTAGAGTAGAGTAACACGTTACAAGCGTAATAAAGAGTTTTACGACTTTCGCAATTTTCTCGATATTCTCGCAAAAGTCGTTTCCTTTTTTCGATTTTGAAATTTTTTAAAAATTAAAAACAATCGAAATTTCGCGGCTTTATGGGGGAAAAGTGCCTTTTTGTCTTTAGATTAACACATTTTTGAGAATAATCGTAAATAAATTGTGTCGATTCGAATTGTTTTTAAAAATTTTGCGACTTTTCCACGACGGAAAATTCAATTTTTTTTCAGCTATCGCTTAAAATAGTAGTTGCCAAGATGGGAAACTTTAGAAAAAGTTTATTAGGCCTAAAATTTTAACACGCTACTTCTTACATTTTTAACGTTTAAATAATTCATAATATTGCAAACAACACTGAGTTCAGTGGGAATAAAATATTTTTTTCATATTGTGCTCTATCGCCGCCCGTTTTTGTATTTTCGATTTCTAAAATATGTAAAGATTGTTATTTATTATTTTTTTATTTTCTAAGTAAAAACGGTAAATAAAACAAAAAAGATGAACAGCGCGTATTCGAAAAAAAAAAAAAAAGAAAAAAGAGGCAATTCCCGTTTTTGGTCATATTTAAAATGTATTCGAGCTTCTTTTTATTAGTTCTCTCATTTTTGTTGTTAGTACGTGTCAGTCGTTAAGTAAATATTGCAAAAAATTATTGCGGCTCGATTTGTCTTCGTGTTCAGCCATAACAGATACTTCACTGAAAGCGATCGGAGAAGGTTGTTTTTACTTACGTCATCTGAATATTTCATGGTGTAATAATATTACAGATGTCGGTCAGTATAGCTTTTATTTCCTAACGCGCGAGCCCACGCTATTGCTTAATTATAAATAATAATTAATTTAATTTGTAATTCGTCTGCACATTAACCATGTAACGCACTGTTTCTAATTTATTAAGAATGTTGACATTTTTGTTCCGGATAATTTTTAATTTGTCCCGAAATATTAATGTTCTTTTATCACTTTAATTGGGGATTTTAAAGAACAGTATAGTATTTCAATGCCAAAAAAAAAAAAAAAAAAAAAAATTAACATTAACCGTTTTTAGTGTATAACGAATTATTGCATATATGTTTCATTTATGCAATACTATCTAGTACTCGGTGTTTCTTGAATAAGAGCTGCTATCAAATACGAAATTTATTATTAAAATTTTAAAATTCTGTCTTATTCCTAGCATTGATGGCAGCTTAATTCTTTGTTTACATAATCGATAGTTAATACTTAAGTTTAAAAATTTCATGTACAGATGAGCATGTATTACGCCGAAAAATGAAAGTAATCGAGTTCGAGTTGCTACAATAACTGCATCAAAGTCTCTCTATTTAAAAATATTCGTCCACTATTACAGCCCTTAAAGAAGACAACGAACAATACATTTTTAGAATTCACGTTAATAAAATAAAGTATATATATATATATATGAACTGTATAGTATTTACTCTGCCGTATAAATGATTCGCATTCCAGTTTTGATCCAGATTAATAAAAGTTTCCATAATAATGAACATATTAATCGTTTGAAAAAAATTGCATATATTAATTACAACAAAATTCTTAGGTAACCCCCTTCCTCCCTTAGAAAAAATATCCCAATTTTATGTAATGAAAAAAATGTCTTTACAACGGAATTCTTAGCCGGCCCCTATTGGATTTTGTAACGAAAAATGACACATTTTTATGCAATAATAATCAATATTGTCATAAGTTAGGCAGTATAATTTTACATTCGCTTTGTACTTTTAAAGTTCCCAACTGATGAAAAAATAATTCATATTCCGGTAAACGAGTTATTTTAAAAAGTAAAATAAATATCGTACGGACATGAAAAAGTCTGGCCAGGTCATAAGTTCGTTAAATCAACAAGTTTTCAAATTCTCATTTATAAATTTAAAGCATTGCCTTTGAAGTAGTGACACACCTGCACGCATGCATATATAATGTACAAGCTGGTCCGACAATTAAGTAGTGAGACTGATTTTTTTCCCGCGTGTGTGGTAACATTGCGAACCTGAAACTCTGAGAGGCGGTCAACCTTCCAACCCTCCTCTATCGATAAACAATCTTGCCAATCTCGTACGATCGTTAGTTTTCGCAAGGTGTGTCGTATTGTTCAAATGTCTGTTTAAGTGTTGCTTGTCACAATTATGGAACGGCGTAATTTACAGCAACGCTGTGCAATAAAGTTTTGCTTAAAACTCGACGAATCTGTGCGAAGAAAACGTTTGATAAAGTGGTGTTAAAGTGTTCGGTGATGAAGCCTTGAGTCGTGGTCAGGTATTCTAGTATGGTATAATAAGTTTAAAAACGATCGAGAAAGTATCGAAGATGAGCCGCGAACTAGAAGGCCGTTTAAAGTTCGAACTGACAACACGTGTAGTGTGTGCGCCCTCTTATGCGTCAAGATCGATGGCTAACTGTTCAAATGTTAGCAGATGAACTGAGCATTGATAGCGGAACAGATAGACAGATTTTAGTTAAATATTTTCCCTTGACAAAACTTTGTGTAAAGATAGTTCAAAAGAACCTTTTGAAGTAACACAAACATGAGCGAAAATATACGCCGCGCAGGATTGTCTTGAATAAGTTGAAAATGATCCAACTCTATTAGATCACATAATTACTGGCGACGAAGCTTGATTTTTTCAGTATGATCCGGAAACAGAACAGCGAAGCCCACAGAGGTTGCCTCCCGGGCAATATAAAAAAAAAGAAGCAAAAATGAGCCAGTCAAAAGTCAAAATAATGATGATTTGCTTCTTTGATAGCAAAGAGAAGGTGCATAAGCCACATTTGACAGACCTATGAATCGCCATTTCTAACGGTTTGGTTCAACGGGTCATTAAAGCTCGTCCATAGATTGTGAAGACATGGATTCTTCATGGCGACAATGCGCCTTGCTATCACGTCTTCGATTGGACGCGGTTTTTAACCTCCAAGGGCATTCCAGTGATTAACGTATTATTATAGTCCCTGTGCAATGAAAATGTGCCAATGGTAAAAAGTCGATATAAATATTTATTATCCACTTATCTTCCACTAATTAAAAATGCTGAAGTGTGTTGCCAATAGTACGTATGATTTTAAGTCGAAATTAAAAATGTTCATTTAAATCGTGGGAAGTTAATTTTTTTTTGTGGTTTGCATTCATTTAACTAATATCATTTTTAATAATAGAATTAATTAAAATTAATATGTGACTTTAATTTTTATTTTTATCTGACCAGTTTTTATTTAACATTGTTATAAATAATAACAGAATTCAGATTGATTATAAGTGATTCAAATAATGAAATAAATGAAAACATGAAAAATGAATACTATCACAACATTTATAAATTTTCACAGAATTTGTGTATTGTTAATTTCATTTTTCAAAAATATATTATTCATAACCAAATTATGCTTAGTTAATAAATTACAATATTGTAATAAACTTCAATTATTAAAACGGTGAATACACTTTTAATTCTGTAATAATTCCCGCTTCTTTCTCTCACTATATTCGTGATATTGTTTATTTTTGTAATTTCCATTCCATTGTTGGTTAGTACTTCTAATTTTTTTCAAAATATTTTAACTAGTTCTGGTTTTATTGTTTTTGTATTTTTCCAATTTTATCTTAATTTACTTTATCCTTTTTTTTCTTTTACTGGACATTTTTGTTTAATTCTTTCTAGAAGTAGACCTTCTCAGGAGTTCCGTTGGTACCTGTAACAGATTTTACTTTATTTTACTTTTTTAACATTTAACAAAAAAAAAAAAAAAAAAAAATAGCGATGAAGAATTGGTCATTTTATCAAACTTGAGATCAAGGACAGGTATGAAGGATTTCATTAAGCAAATAATAATTGAAAATGTTTATAAGTTTTTTCAGAATTTAACTGATAACCCAAACATTGTTAAAACTTAAAACAAATGCGAGTACAAGAGAATGCTGCTGAAAAGCATTTATAATATTAAGAAATATATTGATAAGTTGGAAAATAAATTAACTTCGTAGAGCACTAGGAAAAACATGAATGAGAAAATTCAGTGAAAATATAGTATGTCAATGTGTATTCAGTTTTCATATTCACATAGTTAATTTTTAAATAATAACAAAAATCAAATATTCTAGTGAGCATTGCTTCCGACTTATTCTAAATTTGCAGATCAATCGAAGTAATAAATTTCACAACATTAAAAATATAGCAGTCAGTGTGTAATATGAAAGTTACATTTGCAAATATTGTGCTATTTTCAAATATTGAAGTATTTCTATGATACAAATAATAAAACAAAAATTCAAAATTCATAATGTACTGTTTGATAAAATTTTACAATAACTTATGTACTTCAATTGATGTAGTATTTAAAATTGTCATGTAAATTGTAAATTTGTTTTATCTTTACCTGTTATTTACCATGATAAATAAGCTTAATTTATTTACTTCTTAATAAACCTTAAATACAAATATAACCACTGAAACGAATATTGTCTGCCTCCGTTTATTATCACAATTACTAAACAAAAATACTGAAGAATGATAAAAATACGATCAATACTCAAATAAATTCTGTCATCATGTTTAATTTAATTGAAAGTGCAGGGAAAATAATAATAACAATAATAACTGTTTGGTATTTTCATTAATTAATAGCTTTACTTTTGTATTTATAATTAAAGTAAAAATTATACAGTAAGTACAAATTCCAATTTGAATTTAAATAATATTAAACATTTGGCAATAACGCTGAAATATCGACTTTTATCGAAGATTTTCCATCTTCACATTTTCGTTAAACGGACTGTAATAATAATAATAATAATAATAATAATAATAATAATAATAATTTAAAACTCACCCCCTATATTCAGAAAGAGCAAAGTAGTACTCAAAATTATTTCTATATCTATGAGCGCAGTATTTGAGGAAAAAAGTCCAGAACCCGTTTTATAGTAATTTGAATATCGACTGTTTTTTTTCTTGTTTTTTTCCAATTGACATCTTTTAATCATTAAGCTCAAAATATCATTAAATTCTAAAAAAGGAAAACAAATTTAATCATTGCGACGTAAATACAAAGAAATAAGGATATTTTATAGCATCATAAGACGTAATTGTTAATAACCGTTTTATATTGTTTCATCAAATTCGCAAATGACGTTATCGCAATTTTACTTTTTGATCAATCTTAATTCCCGGACGTTTGTTCACATTTGGCGTGTTTTGAAAAATTACGTCATTGGAATATACTACTAGTGACGTCATCTCGATTAAAGTATTCAATACAGGATCTATTTTGTGTTGTACGGTTTTTATGTCCTGATTTAGTTTTTCTCTTTGTTTTAAAATCGATATTAATAATATTTTGGAATAATTACAAAAAACATGTTGCAATGTGCAACAATTTCCATTATTTTGACGAGGAACATCTTTTTGTTCATGTTTAAAATATTTACTTTCTTTGTTATAATATTCGATAAATAAATAGTATACATTGTTTTATTAAACGCAACATTTAATAACACAATAAAACGTAATCTAGTAAAAATACAATCTTCAATATTCGCATAAAAACTGATCCCGGCATCATTTGCTTCCTAGTATTGTTCCACAATCAAAGTAGAAATTACATATACACTTATATAATAAAAGTATATATTTCATATGTACTCCTGCGCGAATTTAGTATTCAACTATTCCATCTTTTTGCGATATTTAAACTAGTTAAAGCGAAATAAATGGGAAATTTCCAAACAGAAGTTTGTGAAATATTTTGGAACAATGTAATGTGCTTTCTATAAAAACTTCTTTAAAAAAAAAAAAAATCAGGAGAATTAAAAACACTTTCCTAGTAGTCAAATTAGTTGTTTATTGTAGTCTTAAAAACTCCTAACATTTTTAGATCTGTTCTAACACAATTCTGAAGATAAGACGGTCTACACAGCGATCCCCAAGATTTGCAAAGATGTCAATAGTGACGTCACAACTGATCATTTCAGATTAAATTTATATTATTTTGTTCATTTCATTGTATTTTAAATTCTGAGTATAAATAATTTTAAAATATAAAATTTTCGTTTATTAAAATTCTTAGTTGTTTTCCTAAATTTTTAAAAATAATTTCGATTATTTTTTTGTTAAAATAGAACTCTCATAGACGAATGAGGAACATTATTTTAGGATAAAAAAAAAAATTGGTATGTTTTATTTAATGGTTTGAATTTCTAATTGTATATTTATGATACTACGTGTATTTTTGTTAATTGAACTATTTAATTTGAGTAATTAAATAAATGTTACGTTTACTACTGTTACCAGTATTTTAAGTTAATCAAGTTTTTCTTTGTTATTTGTATTTTTCTGTATTTGCCTTGTAGATGTGATTAGTTAAGGTCAAGATATGCGTTCTTTTGTAGAATTATTTATTTATTTATTGTTAGTGGCATATTTTTCATTTTTTCTTTTTTTAATATACCGTCCTAAATATTTGAATTACTAAATGGAATATGCGCGTACAATATTAAACGTGAATTTTAATAAAATTTTATAGCATAAATTAAGTGAAAGAATCTTGAAATTGACCAAAGAACGAAATTTAAAGCCTCTTCTATGTGATCATCAAAAACATAAAATTGGAAATTTATATTATAATTGATAAATTATAACTTTTAAAACAAAACTACATGCTATATTTTTTTTTTAAATAGTTTTAGTTTTATTTGATTTTTTAATATAACAAAAAAATGAGTTTAAAAGTGTATAATTCTTAATGAATTTAAGAAAAGTATGTATATTTCTAGAATAAAAATAACAGATTTTATGATTAATTGAATATTACTTCTTTTTGGAAAGAAAAAATAGATCAATGTCTTTTGTCTCTTTAGAATCGGGGCACGCGACTAATTTGAATCATCGAGTAAATACAAATGATCCTAATTTTCTTTACTTCGAAATGTATACTTTTTAAATTTGATGTTTGTGCAAATTATCAAAGTAACGAAATAAAAAATATATGTCAAAATGCATAAATGAAGTCTAAGTTGTTTAAAAAAAAAAAAAAAAATCATAGCGTCATGTAATGAAATCAGTTTGTTTGATATTTTGTTTGATCGTTTAAAACTATATTCCGATGGAAAATTATTACTTTTAATAAATACAACACTGTTGAAGCTGAAATTAAATATAATAATTTTCATCATTTGAATAAATTTAATTTTTAATTTCAATGTCAAGTACACGTGAGAAAAATAAGGGATTTCATTAATTAAAATAGTGATAAAATCATCGTATACGATTTGCACATTCTTCAGTTTTGTTTACGTCTGATTTAAACATTCGTATTTACATTTCTTTACAATAGATTTAGTAATTCGAAATGTACACCTTTATGGCGCGCACACACTTCTCGATTAAATATTTAAACACAGTGTACCAGAAGTAATAAAGTTTTTCCTAACCGTTAGGTAAAGTAAAATCTATGAACGCTGTTTTTCGGTGTAGGTCTTATTAAATCCTTGGAATCGAATATTTTTATTTACCATTTTAAGCAAAACAGTTTTTATAAAAGCCCGCGACAAAAAAGAAACGTAATCTTTTTTTGCCGTGTAAGGAAATGTTACTTCTTTTTTATATTACCGTTATGAAGAAAATAAATTCACAAAATTTCGGACTGAATTATAGAACAATAGGAAACGCATCGTAAGATAACAAAACTGACAACAATCCATCGTCCGATTCTGATTTTTAAACACCTATTCCCAATTTATATAGAGTGAATATGGTTAGGTAAAAATGTTTTTTTTTTGTTTTTTTTTTGAAATTAAAAAATGTTTCAAACGTAGCATTTACCAGGCTCCATTATGCTTCCCTTATTTGAAATTCCGTATATTGCCTTAATTTTTATAAAGTACTTGTGGACACCGTTCAGAATGGTATATTTAGATACGCGTAAAACACTCCGAACTATATTCGTGTGTAGTAGCACTGTACCTTATACATTTCATTTGAGTATCACTTTCAAACTTGATTCTCGCTTACAGTAACCGTTTTCGTTTCTGTTTTCGTTTCCCTTCACTTTTATACCGGTCCTGTACACTTTTTTAATTCGGATGCTATATGCTAGCTAATTGCGTTGCGATTCGACCACAGTAATCCTGTTCTTAGTGCACCCTTAGCTTGTTACATGCACATATCTATTTCATTACTTGTTCAACGGCTCCTCCTGTATACTCAATTGTGGGCTGAATAATGCAGAATGAATTACACGGCTGTTACCGCCAGTTGCAGTGTGTTACGCTGAACAAAGTTACAAGTTTTCACGACTCGCAGTGCTCATTTTTCACTTCGCGAGGTATTACAAGTCATGCGCTACATTTTGTTTGAATTTTCAACGTTATTTTTTCACTCTACGCGTTTCACCTCTTCTATAATGCGGCCATATTTTTATAACTCACTTGCTCGCTTATTAATCGAAAATTAAAAAGCAATTATACATAGTCAGCAACTTTTAAATCGTTGACAACCATTGCATGAGCAGGTAAGGTGAAAATTCGGCGAGTTTTAGTCAGGTGAATAGCGTCTTCTGGGGATAAAACCCGCCACTCCACAGCTGAACGACAAGTAATGAAATGCGCGTCGCACCTTAACAAGAGGCAGTTTGATCGTTGTAACTTTGGTGGAAAATTAATTTTACAGTAAAAGCATAATTACAGCTATTAAAATTACAATTTTAGTGTTTGCGTTCGCATAGTTCATTGGAATTTATAATAATTAAGCGTTGTCTTTCGTTAGGCATTGAAGCGTTAGCAAATGGTTGTCCGAAATTAAAATCTTTCGTAGCGAGAGGTTGTACCCAGATGACGAACAGAGCTGTTACCACTTTAGCACAGTCCTGCCCTGATCTCGAAGTGTTGAATTTACACGGATGTAAGGTTAGTTGTTTTTTTCTTTTAATATTAATTGTTATCGTGTAAATTTTCTACATAAAAAACGATAAAATTCATTTTTATTATTATTTGTTTTTACATTTTAGGACATCCAAGATAAGGCGGTAATTAGTTTAGCGGAAAATTGTAAAAATTTGCAGTACCTGTGTTTGTCGGGTTGTTCTCAATTAACCGACGCTTCTTTGATAATCCTAGCTCACAAATGTCACCAACTAAGCACTTTAGAAGTGGCTGGTTGCTCGCAATTCACCGACGCCGGTTTTCAAGCACTGGCGAGAGTAAGTGCATTTTGTTCGTTTCCCTGTTAAATTATAGAAGAACGCTTGAATCAGAATGCTGCGGAATGTATAGCCTAGATGTTAAAAATTTGTTGCTAAAATTGGATTAAAACAGCCGCACAAAATCATTTTGAATCGAAATTTTAATGTAAATAATCGTTATCATTTGTGTTCTATCCCTCCTTTTTATTTTAATAATACGCTGTCTGTTTTCGAAATAATCATGTGAGAGATAAATTTCGATGTGTTAAATCACAGCACGCAAGAAATGATAACATAATAGAAGATGAAATGAATGAATGTAACGCAGTCAAATTGTGAAATAGGTGTAAAACTGTATTAGAAAAATACGTGATAATAAATAAATTAACTGATAAACCTAGAGAGAACGGTAGATAACTGAAGAAACAAGAGGGCATTAATCGAACAAGGGTAAAAAGTTAAACCATAACGAATAGATTGAAATTATAGACGGGGATATTGTTTAATGAACTTATAAGAAAGATAATGCGACAAGCGTAAATCAAATTAAATTCATGACAGAAAAATATGTGAAGAAAGTGAAAACATGCACGGTATTGTCAAAACATAAAATACACAACGAATCTTTTTCAATCATTATAATACGTAATCGGTGAAAGACCATAATGGAACAATGATCGTAGATAAACGAGAAATTTACAAATAGATCAATTAAATTTAATATACCGAACTGGTGAAACTAGTCGGAATTAGTTTATAAATAAAACATACGCTAATTTTAAGAAAATATAAGAAAATACTTCAGAGAAGACGTTAATCGTAAATATTATTACTGATAAAAGACAAAAAAAGTTTTAAAATTGATAATTTATAACATTTGTGCAAAAATCTATTTTTATTATTAATGAATTTGAAAATAACCGAGAGAATATTCAAACTTTATTTGTACGTGTAGATTTAAGTTAAATAATAAAATTACGGTGCCGCGATTAATAAAATGTACTTTCTGACATATTTCATTCAATCCCGTGTATGTATGTGTGCGTATATATAAATAAAACACTAGGTAAATTGACTTTAAT
Organism: Icerya purchasi; assembly: GCA_039619475.1. Taxonomy (NCBI): domain Eukaryota; kingdom Metazoa; phylum Arthropoda; class Insecta; order Hemiptera; family Monophlebidae; genus Icerya; species Icerya purchasi. Next base: position 271,306,370 of record CM077115.1, on the reverse strand, counting down.
ATCAATACGTGTGTAACAAATATTATGTAGTCATTGTTTTCGATTCTATTCAAAATTTGTAGTTTTTATTACTCTGATTTGTTCTTCTCTGTGTTCGCCTAGAATTGTCGATATTTGGAGAAAATGGATATGGAAGAATGCGTTCTAATAACGGATTCCACTTTAATTAATCTTGCTGCCGGATGTCCTAGATTAGAAAATCTGGTAAATTGAGCTATTTTATAATTTCGTTTTATTTTTCGCCTAAACAAACAATTCGTATCAGATTACTAACCAAAATATAAAGGAAGTAAAATCTAATAAAAATATCTTCTTACTATTTCCAAACTACTATTTTAGAGCTAGAATTTTATAATTTCGTTTTATTTTTCACCCCTAAATATAAGACAAAAGTTAAATTAAAAATTGTAATAATTATGTATTTTTAAAACACATTTTTACGAATTTCTATAGAGGTCACTATTTGATTTTCTTTATGAAACAAGAGCTATTTTTCAAATCTACTGCCTACCGTAGAAGATTTTACGTAATTATATAATCCCCCCCCCCCCCATCCTTCTGGATCCGCCCCTGCGTACACGCACACACATTCGTTCGTGAACAATTTCTAGATATATTGTCCGTATCGTCAATCACTAAATAACGATAAAACCTATTTCGAACATTTAAATAGCTCCCATATTAATCTTGAAGTCGACATTCAGCCGAAAGCGGTAATTTTTCTATTATTCGGATTGGAATTATTACATTACATACTCGTATTAATATCGTTACAATTTTTTGTTTCCGTTTCTATTGTTTTCCTTATTTCGTCGTTATGTCTTTGCATTAATCATAAAAGTTTTGTTTATTGGCCATTTATCATGTATTTATGCTTGTTGCACTTCTCTGAAATTTCCTTTTTTTTTTTTTGGCCCAGATTATAAGTAACTTACACACATTTGTTAAATTTATTTTTGTATACTGAACGGTACAGATAGTTCTTAAACAGATAGCTCATCATCGATCTATACGAAAGTAAACGATATCTTTTTTTTTATTGTCTCCCACTTGATATTTCAGAAAAGTGTGTGTGTTCCTTTAGCGGTTACATCAAAAATCAAATTTTATTATTCACGATCTATACGAAGCGCATCGGGAAAAGAGGTTAATCAGCGTGATGCGAAAAATCCGAAAATACTCTTCTAAATTTAAGAATGGCGTACAATGCCAGTTCTGACCACTAATGAAGGCGAAAAAATTAACGTGTTGAACGGCATGATAAAAACTTAAAAATTTTCAACGCCTCAAGTAACCCCGCTCGAGATTAGAAATTTTGCATATCCGCAACATTAAAATTGTTGTAACATACCGTACACGAGGTAAAAGATTTTAGTCCGCTACCGTGACGTTAGAGTAGTTAATTGTGTTTCGTTCGCGTAGAAGATCTGCTCATTGACACTTCTAAAAATTTCACTTATACTGGATTATAATGTTCACAGTTGACGTGTCCCAAATAAAAATAATAAAGTAAAGAATTTAGATGATTTGACTTAGTGAACACGTTGTCTCTCACTTTCGATACCTCTTCGTCTCCCGTGAATCCTTTGTAAACGTTTTGTACGATGTTTAGCATTCGGTACACGTATAATGTACTAAAACCTAATGAAATGGTTCAGAAACGACAAAAATATTCAATTAAAATACGCGATAACTAATGAACGGTTTGACTTATAAACTTCAAAACCCCATCATAAACTACAATTAAAATTCTCTTTAAAACACCATATTTATACCTATAAGATAATGGATTACATTAGGCGGGAAAAAATTCGTCAAGAATTTATAATATTGAATTTAAAACGAGCTCAAAAATTACCCGCAAAAAATTGTCAACTCATCACCCGGTAACCGTTTAAAAGTGAAATTCAATATATAAAAACGCAGCTCTTTCATAAAAGCAAAAAATTACGGTTAAAAAATTATTTAAACTCCCTTCTTCCTTTTGGGCCAAAAACAGCAAAAAGAAAAAAAAGAAGAATGTTTACGTAATAGTCCAAGTAAAAAAGTTGAGCAAACCCAAACGTATCTCAAATATATATACGCATAAAAGACCGCTTTAAAGGAAAACTGTAGCCGAACTTACAATATTATATTTAGACCCTCAGGGCGTCGAAAGCTCGGAATTTTTGAAATAAATATTTTTTTTTCCAGCATTGATGGAAAGATCGCTATTTGTCAAGAGCGAAAATGTATTTCGTTTGCTTAACGAAACTTTCAAAGTTGGCGAAAAGTTCAAAAAAGCGCGAAAAAGGACGGGTCACTCCCTCTTTGCGGCCCGAAAAATCAGATTTTTTCGTTTTGAATTTAGTATTATGTAAATGTAAATTATAGTTATCTTTAAGTTAACATACGGAAACCACAGCTTTCATGAAACATCACGTTCGACTGACCTTGTTTGTGTCATTACCCATTCGTTACGTATTCCGTACGTCGTGAACCGAGATTCCTTACTTTTTTTAGTAGTGAAGTTACACGAAGTAATGCGATATATGTCTGCGAATGTGTATTATTATTTTGTAATTAACGCTTAATTTTATAAGTCCCTTAAAATTTTATTATGGCAGATGTGTGTCTTTACCTTTTTTATTACTTTAATCTTTAGAGCTTGTCGCATTGTGAGTTAATCACCGACGAGGGTATCAGACATTTAGGAAACTCACTTTGTGCTTCAGAACATTTGACCGTGCTAGAGCTTGATAACTGTCCTCAAATTACGGACGATTCCCTGGAACATCTTATATCTTGTCACAATCTGCAAAGAGTAGAGCTGTACGATTGTCAGTTAATTACCAGATCGGGAATACGTAAACTACTGGTAAGTTATTTTACGGTTTTCATTTAACGCTTTATACAATGATATTTCCGATGAAGTTTTCGAGTCGCTGCCGGTGAAGAAATTCCGAAAACAATTTACCGCACATCTGAAACATGATTAGTTTTCGGGGGAATGATCCGAAGAGTGATGTCGGGCGACCTACATGGCCCCCTGCATGATAAGGATCACCCCCCAAGTACTGTGGGAACTGTCGCATTATTTCACTGATAATATAAACAAAGGGACGCTCAAAATTATGTATATATATATATATGTATGTATAAGACCGCTTATATTCTCCTTGATGCATACTCAGATTCCACCAGAGCAGGCTGGTTTTACAAAAGGTAGCTAATGGAATAAGAGATCATGAATCATAGGAGCTATCTATTGAAAAAGCGCGTGAATGTAATATTCCTGCTGTGCTCTGTTTCGTCGATTAGAAGAAAGTTTTCGACTGTATACACTGGCCGAAAATATGGTCGATATTGATGGATATGAGCATACCGGCACATCTAGTATAGCTGATCAAGCGGCTATATTCGGAAAAGTTTCATCCTGAGCGAGGTGTGCACCAGGGCTATTTCACCGCTACTTTTTAACCTATACGATGAATATACGTAATTCATGAAACTTCACAAATTCACACGACAGAAGTGGCACAGTTCACTGGGATAAAGGTGTATCTCGGTTGGAAGACCAATATGCGCATGGCACACCACGTTACTAGCAAAAGACACGAGAGAAACGTTATATATTCCGGATCGACTGATAAAAATCAGTGCAATATATAGCTCAACTAAAATAATAATCTTTTATTTTTGTTAATTTATTTATTTATTTTTTATTGGGCTCGTCAACCAGGGACCTTCACCTAGAAACAATTAGAACGGGAAATAAATCAGTTGTATGTTGATGCGGTCAGGCAATGTTAGTAGGAAGGAACAAAAACAAAGGGAACGATGTGTATGGAGAAGGAAAAGACACAGGATGTAGGAGGCACAAAACGGAGTAGGAATACCAATTCGCATCAAATCAAAATCGAAAGCAGAACGCTCGATTGAAAGAGATGAACACTTAACGAACACATGATCAGCATCGCAAACGTGTTTTTCGCTTGAGAAGATAATACGAAGAAGAAACCGACGAAAAACGGAAATGAGTAGAAGATAATAGAGTATGGCCTAAGAACGCAGACAAATAATGGGGACAACAACAGAACGACGAAGAGAATGAAACAGAGAGAACCGTGGATTGTCAGGAAGACCAGGTTGAACAGACAATTAGAAAGAACAATTATTAGAAAAAGAGAATCCGACCAAGACCTAAGATGAAAACTATTACACAGCGGAGAAGAGATTAGAGGAAGGGATTATTATTTTAAAAAAGGCGGGAAGAAGCAGCAACCCGAGCCAAGGAGTCTGCCGCTTCATTACCAAAAAAGCCCGAATGACCGGAAACCCGCAGCAAATTAATTTTAAGGGAAGAAAGAACGTGAATAAGTGAGTGTATATGGAGAATAATAAAATCGCAGGAATAATCAGGAAGGGGAGCACAAATGGCCTCAAGGGCGGACCTGAAATCTGATATAATTAAGAATTTAGAAGAAAGATGATTAGAGGTAATGAAAATGATGGGGAAAGTAAGATGAATCATTCATTCGTTTATGGATATGGAATAGAAATGAGGTAGACGAAAAGATTCTGAAAAATCAGAATCCGAAAGGATTAAAGAGGCACCTCATAACCATCTGACCTCTTCGAACGTGAATATGGTTACATGAGATGGAAATTGAGAATTGATAGTATTCCTGTCTAATTAAAGAATGTGGAAGAAATTAGGTATAGTAAGCATATTAGGAGGATGGCACAGAGTTCGGTAAAATGAAAAGGGAAATGGAGGGGAGATTATCGAAGGAAATTGTGTAAGAGAAAAACGAACTAAGTCGAAGAAAGATGAGGGATTTAAATAAGGGTTTTTCTAGGTGTGAAACGCCAGTTGCTCGAAATAGAAAGGTAAAGAGAATGGATAAGAGTAGAGGTCGTGAGTGGGAGACGCTTGACAAGAAAACGATAGCCGACATAGGATCTGCGAATAGAAAGGGGCGGTGTATATTAGATTCAGCAAGAACTGCTGGAATAGGGGATTTAGGCAAGCCATAGACGAAGGCATGAATTTTGGATTACACCCAATCTAGAGAGTTGGGACTTTGAATTTAAAAAATTTATTGTTATTGCACGCACGCCCATTTAATAATGCGAAATATCATGCAGTTTTTCAGAAAATAATGGAGGCCATTTGTCCTTTTGCTGCGTTCCATACAGAATGAATATATGAGCAGAAGAAAAGTGAAAAATGATGATCGCATTAGGATAATTAGAAAGAAATGGGTTATCTGTCGTTTTTTTTTTTTTTCTATTAGACAACGACTGCATTCCTACATTAGCTTTTTTTCCGTTTTCTTCTAACACGCGTAATCTCAACACACTGCGTCCATAACTAGTGCCAATGTTGAGTGAATATGTACACACCGGACTCATATAACGTCAGTCGTTCGCACGATTCTGAGCGTCGAGATTACCCGTTTTTGTACAATTCAGCCGTACCAAATAGGTTCATGACAAGTGCTATATATGCAACGCTAGTACACACGCAGAAAAGACTAATGTTTAATTCATCTGGTGTGTGTCGTCTACTATGTGTACTACTGAAAATTGCTAGAACGCTTGCTTCCGTTACGGAAGTCTCGAGTTCGATCCGGTGATATTGAAATACGTGTTATTATTAATACATGTTTTATCACTAGTACACTACTGTCAAGCATTATTATGCTCGGCAACGAAACTCGAACGGACTTTAATTAATATATGTAATATTGCGCATATTCTTGACACGGTAAATATATTAAATTTATCTACCTTTTTCACAATTTTCAGAATCATCTTCCAAATATAAAAGTACATGCCTACTTCGCGCCTGTAACACCACCTCCATCTACCGGCAATTCGCGACAGCGTTACTGCAGATGTTGTATCTTATTGTAAAAGGGCGGTAGCTTTTCCGAATTATTATTCTATCTTCGATTTATTTATTATATTAAAAAGTGCAGTCTGTGATTAAAATGTTTATATAGTTTTATAGAATTTTATACGATAAGAATTTTTTCCTATAAATTAATAACGCTTATTATAAAACGAAAATTACTTTTTATATTTATTTTTGTACATTGTGAAAATAATTAGATCTTACAGTAAGTGTCTGTTTTCTGCCGCTATTCAATTATGTACATTTATACACAGCAGCAGTTGGGCACTTTATTATTTTAAGTTAGCAACTAACGCGCTAGTGTGTGTGTCATATACTACTATTTCGTATGGTCGACGACTCGATTAATTTTCTACGTAAAAAAAAACTGGCCGATAGTATCCGAATTTCGGCTGATCGTTTCTGTGCTGTTTAGTGACCGTCGTGCGTCGCGTCCTACGAATGATTTCGTCAAGTCGATAAAGTCTAAAACTGAATCACCGCGAGTGCTTTTCCTCGGAGACGCTAGCTTCGTTTTTTTTTTAATGCGTCTAACACAGCCGACGAACCGACCGAACAAATATATTGATTATTATCGCGAAGCGTGTAAGGTTAAACCGTTTCATCAAATGAAGCTTGCGCTGGCTGACTACAGCAGCGGCAATCTTTCCCCCTATTTTAATTTTTTATATCCGGTTAAACTCGCCCTAAGATTAATAATTTATAAATATATATAATAATTTTCGCATTGGAAGTAAATTTAAACGGGAATGATTGAATTTAAAAAAAAAATCATAATCAACGACGTGTTTTGAGGTACTGCGCGCTATTCGTTGTGATTTTTTGCATCGCGTGAATATAGAACACGCACTCGAAAGAAAAAAGAAAAAAAACATTAGGCAAATGGTGTTTTTTTTTAAGTGTATATTTACTGATGAATTTTAAAAATGTGCAGTATTATAATCGTTAGGATTTTTTATTATACCCGTACGTTTACGCTGATGCGAAGGAATTGTATAATCTTTTTCTCGATTGGAAATGTCTCAAATTTTATATATTATATTTTTGGTGTACTATAAATTGTTAATTTTAGAACGAATTTAATCGGGTAGAAAATCAAATTCGCGCGAACGACGGCTGCAGCCTCGTAATTTGCGAAAGAAGTTGGTAGACGCCTAATACGCAACGAAATTTATTACCCAATGCACAGCACAAATATAAATCCCTTCCCCGAGAACATATATATTTTTAAAATATAAGACGATTATTACATTGTGCGCGCCGGTAAACGGAAGCGATCAAATGTTTTCGGATCTATTCGTTTTTCACCTTATATTGCGCATCGTCGAATTTTGTTTTTAGTAAATGATATAATTGAAATTGAAATAATTCTAATCGAAATGTAGTTTACGTTTTATTATAACAAATACACAGAGAAATACATGCACAATTCGTAAAATTAAAAAAATTATACTGATATTTTAACGCACTTACAATAATTAATACGCGGTACCGAAATTCCTATGTTTACGCTTAAGCACATATTGGCGACTTGTGTCTTTTAATTATAATTTAAAAATCCTCTATAAATGCGTGGAAATTGCGAGGATAAAAATTCATTTCCCTCCCTATAAGTTTCGTGAAATTCTAGGAAAATTCCTAAACCTATCAGCGGTCTACTATAAAACTTTTGAATTAAAATGTTGAATTTTATAGATGAAAACTTGTATACGGGAAAGAGGACTCTGATATCAAGACAATTTTTGATTATTACGGAGTTAGTAGCGGAAGAGAACTCTATAAAAATTGGTAGAAAATTGACTTGTTTTCAGTTATTGTTGATGAAAATTGATTACCAGTCTCCGTGATAAGAATATATCTAAAGTTGATTTCGATATAAATGTGATGTTTGTGTAAACACTTAGCGAAATGGCCTCTTCTAATTTGGTATCTTATATAAAAAAAACTCAATTTTAACGCATTAAATACGAAAAGTAATTCAGAGCTTTATTTGAAGCCCCATAGACACTAAGTATTTCCGTAAATCTTAATTTTTCGAGAAATATTAAAAATTACTCCGCGATATTTTACTAAATAAGTGTATATCAAACAAGTCCGCTAATTTACCACTTACACAGACCCGGTTTTTCTTTCATTATAATAAATTACATATTACCGATTTTTTTTTACCTTTTTTTTATATTATTATTATTACTATTATTACTATTAATACTATCATTACTTATTATTATCCGGTTACTAACTAGAAATATGGTCGGTAAAAGGATCGTATATTTCGAAGTCCGCTTTGCAATAATTTCTAAGATATACACACACTAATGCACATAGCTGTAAACACACAGTTATGTTCATGTACACTCGCACGCACGTTCTTTTTAACCTAAATTTGTATTTTTCGGCAGATATATATTTTGAAAATCCTGTATTATACATATTGAATGATTATTTGTGTCTTTGAAAATGTTTTGCTGATAATTTTTGATTACGGTACGTTTAAATATCATACATTATAATATTATATATATACATTTACGTAACGAATTTCATTTATTAATCACTGTTAAAAGTTTCAAAACTAATAACGAATCTGTACCTTTCGGTGGATTAGAATGAGATAACGCGCTTCACACTAAACCTAAAATTTCTATTAAAATGTAAATTATCAATACTGAAGCGGCAATGGTCTTATATCTGCAACAAAGAAGACAAATAATTTCGGTTAGCGAATAGAAATAATTCTAACTTGAACGGTATTCAGTTTTACTAAGTGTAACAAAATTTACCAATTTTTTCAAATATGGCGAATTTTTATACTTACTATTTGCCAAAATTAGTTAACACAAATAAGGTGTAAATTATAAACATATATTTAAATTGAATATAAACGATTATTTTGGAAACGTTTTGAAACGGGTATTTCATTTTCAACTAGAAAAGAAAAATACAAAAGATATATATAGTATATTATATATATACTATCTTAATTTGAATGAAACTTGAATTATCGTCTACTTTTTTAACTAGAATAAAAGTAATTTTAAAGATGAACGCAAAGTATACAGATCCGAAAGAGTCCTAAAACACGTTCCCTATTTCTTTGAAATTATTACACGAATAAAAACGGATTGTGAACATAATATACAATATATCGTGTTAAGACACAAAAGTGTAAATGAAGGAATGAATTTCCCATAATAGAAAGAAAAAAAAAAGTCCTATTAAAATTTATCAGAAGTTTCCGATAAAAATTTAGATTTTAAATATTCTAAAAAAAAAAAACAAGTAGGAAGAAAACATAATTTAATACAAATATAATACGCAAATTATTAATTATTTTGGTAGTCGTATTATTATTATTATTATTATTTAAAAGGCGAGAGCAAAAATTTATTAACAAGTTTTAATATTTCTTGCTAAAATCTGCTTTTTAATTTCGACATTAAGTTTTGATTTCAAAAAATGAGTTTTTATTTTGTAATAAATAAATAAAAAAAAAAAAAATGTTCTTGGATTTTAGTTTTTTTGTATCTAATTTACCTCAGATTAATCTCTTTGAGTTTGTTCTTTTTTTTTTTTTTTTTTTTTTTTTTTATATGAGATATATCAAATCGAAACTATATGTTAAATTTTAATTAATTATTTCGCGCTTATACTATACGTTTTCGTTTTTATTAACACAAGCCAGCTGACGAAAACGAACTTTAATTTTTAGAATATAAAATGAACGTTTACAATATACTATTTTTTTCATTATTGACGTTTTTAAAATTACGTTATTTTTACAGAAGAGGAAGAAAAAAAAGTATAGATATAGTACCAACGATAATTGAAGAAAATAATTATAAGCCTTTCAATAAAATAAAGTGTGAGCAAAAAATAATTTTAATATAGAAGTAAAACGATTAAATCGATGTCTTTAATGTTCTTTACGGATTTCTACAATATTTGGACAAAAAGGAAGAAAACCACTCAAATTGTTTGTCCCCTCTATTTCTTACTTTAATACTAATCACGTTGAATATGGCGTAATTTGTAAGATAATATAACGTTGTGTTTTTCCTTTATGTGCCATATAGTCCCCACGTCTCTATTAATTTTGAATAGGAATTCAAAATGGTTTTTTTTTTTTTTTTTTTTTAAGTTATTTTTACGAGCACGAAAAAAGATAAACTATGCATGTTGACAACGCTTTGAAAACTTATCAGCTCTATAATAAAATCATTTTTTCCTTTCTATCGCACATAAGTTATCAATAAATTTTTAAAAATGTGTCCGTGTCCTCTTTAAATATTTTTGTTAAACTAAATTTAATTTTTCATTATTTAAAAAATTGTTTAAGCTTTCTTGTAAACAAAAACAAAAAAAAATTCATTATTATTTTTTTTCTTTTTCGTTTTAGAAATTAACTACTATTTTTTATATTCGAGTTCTATATTTACGATTTAGAAGATAATAGTCATATATACGTGAATAAAACAAGCTAGTTTATTATTAATAGCCATACGTGTATCTCTGATTATAAATTTTAAATGTTATAACTATAACGGAATATGAAGCCTAATAGCAAATAATAATAACAAAATAATAAAATTTTTCAAAAAAAGTTGGAAAATAAATTCTGATGAAGTAAGATCGACTTTGTTATTATGAATTTGTTAAACATTTTGATTGACAATTCGAGTAGTTTTTCGGCAACGCCTGCCTGAAATTGTAAAAGACGCAATTTAATAATTCGCAATACTTAACGAGGTGACCACCCAACCGAGAATAAATCGGAAATTTTTATCGTAAAACAAGGAAAAAAAAGTAAAAATAGCCAAAAACGATATTTCTAATAATAAAAAATCATTTGAAACGTTAAAAAGTGAATGCATTTTTTAATGTACTTCGCACTCAATCAAAATTACAAAGTTCTGTTTTATTGATATAAAATATGCTACGGCGGTCAAATATTATCAATAGTAACAAAAAATTCCATTCTTCTTTTTGTAAAATTCTGGAAATCGGGAGGATTTGGACCGGGAATGAATTTAAAAATCATACTTCTGTTGCCACCATGCTTATGGAATGTGTCTTTAAAAAGAATGTAAAATAAAAACGATTATTTTTTGCTAAAATATTCGTGTTCGATTGTATTACCTTCACCATTTTAATTGTATGCGTTAGATGTGATTTTTATTTGAAGATAAAATTTTATCAAAAACCAATGCATGACAAGAAGTGAAACAGAGTCTACTCCGAATTTGTTGAAGTATTTTAATTAATTTGTAGACTTTTTAAAAATTATTCGAATTTTAATAGAAGCCCGAGGAGGGGTAACATTTGCCTAATAAAACAACGCATACACATCTCTGTTTTCTTTTATCGGTTTTTTAAGCAAAAAATCGTTCTTTTATAAATTATACGTACCTTAAAATGTTTTGAAGAAACGATGAATGATAACCAGAACGATAAACAACTATACGATACGTCTTATTATTCTTAAACTCATTCAGGATACGATTGGAGCTGAAGACAAAATAAGCATTATAATAGACATGAGCGCATAATTTTTTAATTTACTCGTTTACTATCAACTTTTAAATAACTCATTTTTCGTGTAATATTTCACAACATTGAACTGTACCACACACACATACATATATATATATACACATTGAATGGTTATTCAGTAATCGCAACGGAAGGAGAAATCATTATAATTGAAATGTAGCAGATGAACTTTTAGCGTTTTTGTGTACAGAAATCGTGAGACTTTATTTAAAGAGCGTAATTCGTACAGCCGTAGTAGTCGAAAGAGAATTTTTTTAAAGGAATAAATACTCGGCAAAGATAAAAGAGTATTGTAACCTGTTCAAAATTTTTCTTTACCCAACACGTAGCAATAAATCAGATTAGCTCAGCAGAGGTACGGTTACCAAAATCAAATTCGGGTCATAAATATTACTAATGGAAATACAATTTTTTGTTTTTTTTTAAATATAAATACCATTACATGATCCTACCACGAGCCTATGGATGATTCTGCCTGGTTGTTGTGTTTTGTTTTTTTTTTTTTCTTATTGGGCTTGACTAAGTGATCCGTGTCTTTAAAAATGTACGAATTAAATTTCGAAGCAGAATCGAGGAATTTATTGGAGAAATAAAGTTCTATCCATGTATATCTTCAGAATTAATCTTGTGTTACCTCCTTTTTTTTTCTTTCTCGCAAGCTCGTTAAAGTTATTTTCATTGGGAAATAACTTTAATGCCTCACCCGGATTTCCTCTGAAATCAAATAAGATGCATGAAATCTACTCTTTCCGAGTTATGGATTGGTAAACGGACACGGACCTATGTTATCTTCGTTTCAAACGATATATTTTATACATAAGGTAAGCAAAAATCAAGTCTTTTTATATACATTTCCATTTTGGAAGTGAAAAGTTAGCACCTTGCGCCTATATGGATTTTTGTCGTGCGCTACCATCAAGTAACAGCAGCAGAGTATGTTTTCATCTTTTTTATATGGCCGCAATGTGATTACACGTCAAAAAATCGTACGTGCCCATATCTATATTAACTCCGCAATAGGTAAAATTACTGCAGTTCCAAGTAATACGGCATACGAATAAATAAAACGCAACATTACATATATATTTCTATTCGCATTTACTACATCATGTTGCCGTCCTTGTTTTACGTAATGAATTTTTATTTAATAATGATAATAATCTCTTTAGAGCTATAGGAGAGTAAAATCGGTTTTTAAGAAAAGTTACAATACAATTTTCAATTTAAGATCAAATTCGTTTACGGTAGCACTGCTCAAATATTCTATACATCTTGTAGCTCACATTTTTCCGGCGTACAATGTGTCCGTACATCACCATCGTCGTGTCATTGTACTCTAAATTCCTTAGTCTACTTTAAATTGGCCGGTAGGCCGATAATAACATCTCATCCGTAACGGTATTCAGCCGCTAATAAAACTTTAATTACCTTTCTCTTGTATATAAGATTTATAGTTAATTCGTTTCATTCAAAGCGGAAAATTTGGCACGCTCTGTTTCATAAATTACTGATTAAGTTACGAGTATTACTTTTTCGACCGTCGAACATCTTTCGAAATTTTATATTAAAAGATGTAAAATAAAAATAAACTTACACTGCCAATTTCGAAGTTGCAATCTGTACTGAATTATTTTCATACGGACATATTTCTAAATAACCGAACCTTCTTAACGTATGTTTCAGCTGTAGAAATAAACGTACAAAATAAATATTAATAAACTTACATCAATGAATACAACAATTTTCGTAAAGTATCGGAAACGCACGAAGACGATCATCGTGATAGTTTTTGAGTTTCGCTTTAGTCTGAATATCTCTTAGTAAATAAATTTATAGTCGCTGCAAAACAGTGTACTTGACGACTAATAATAATAATATAACCTAATAGAGAAACTTTGAAAATATAATATGTGTAAACGTTATTTTCTTCTGCCCCCGAAAAAGAAAATTAGACAATATAATTTTATTTTAAAAAAGCCGGTGTAAACATAACTACTTTAGTTAAATTATTGAAATTTTTATAGTTAATATTTAATATCAAATGGAAAAGACTACTTGACATTCACACTTGTGTGCAATTAAGACATGGAGGGGGCTTGTAATTATTCAAAAATTTCCACTATCGTCCACAATGAAACCATATATGTCTGGAACATGTACACAGTATCCGATGTTTTGAATTCACCGTGTGATAAATGCTACCAAGTTCGGAATGTATAAACTAATAGCAAGATTTCTTTTCGAGTATAGTGCACTTCACGTCGAAGTGTCAGCGTTCAAATCAATTATCAGAAAACAAGCACAGATTTGAACGAACAGAATATCATAAAATATCAATTTATTAAATGGAGATTCCTCTTTCACATTGTAGAATATGAAAAAAGTAAATAATCGAGTGAACTGTTCAACAGAATTACACGCTGTTCACCGTTAAACAATATCGATAAGAATTACATTTTCTGAATGGAAAATGTGCTACGATTAAAATAGTTATAATTGGAGCCTAAAAAGAGGGTCCTCCTTTTTTTCTTTTTTTTTTTTTTTTTTGTACAATAACATGTTTTACACATTAGGGGAAGTCCCGTTTCGCGAATATACGAAACCAGCAAAAGTTTATATCGCAATATTCAGACTCAAAGTGTGCAAGCCGTAACTATCGATTAGTTACTTGAAAACCCCATATGTAGTTATTTCAGCAGACGCAATATTTGGCGTTTTGTAAACTGTACTGAATCTTCCATGTAGTAGTGTTTTTTAGGATTTTATTCTTCGCCAAATTACACAGTCCCCTGTTCCTCCGTCAAACTGATAATTACTTTGATTTATATACATAATGGCCTACAGTATTATCGATATTCCGTGTCGAGTTTAAATTTACAACAGTTTTGTTGTCAATTATCGTTCTGTGCATAGTTTCATTTAGTCCGTAAATACATTTGCATCGATAGAATAACGTACATTTTCAATCTTTTTTGAATTGGATTTTTATAAATTTTTTACATTTTTAAATAATACCAATTTAAATATTTTAGTACGAAATAAGTCTTTGAATTTCTTTTATTCATTTCTGCTGTTCCACTTGTTCTCTTCGAACCCGAATAAGTGCGTGTATACTATCAAGAAAATTTATGCACAATATAATGTTCCGATTCATAATCTACACCGTAAAATTCAAGGTTGTTTTGCACGATAAAATAATCCGTATCGGTTAAATTTATAATTATAAGTGAGAATTCTAGTCGCTTCGCCTTGTTAAGAGCAAGAAAGTGGGGGAAACACAACCATTTACATGTTTTCTTAAATTATTAATTTTTTACGTTGCTCGAACAAAAAAATTTCCCATCAAAATATACCATTTTCATATAATCAATTTATGTTAAAATATAAAATTGAGAACAATAATTATTTGTAAACTTACTGCATTAATATTAATTTTTCTGCCATCTTTCATCGATGCGTGTAATATTGGTCCTTTATTCTCAACTATGTCATTTCCGGCTAAATTCTGAAAATAAACGCTACAACATGAAGAGTAATTCCAATAAAAGCGGGGTTACATAACAGCAAAATGTATAAAGTGTAGGCGTAAATTAATGTTTATTTTTAAATTGTGTCCGCGTATGTGTAATCATTAGTTTTAGCTGCTTTACATTGGGCTTTTCTAAAAAAAGGTTTGTAATTTTTAATAGCTACTTAGTAACTTAAAACTAAATTTTCTAAAAAATATAAAGTTTACAATAGATCAAACAAACATAAAAAAAAACAAAAAAACAAACGGCAATGGCCTTTTACAACGATTACTAGCTGGAAACTATTAAATTATTTTTAATTAAAAAAAAAAACATTTTTTTTTTCTTTTTCTGATTACCAACATTTTTATACTAAACAATCAAATGAAATATAATTTCACACACAATGTAGTACCAGAAAAAATGTCGAACATCGAATAAAACAACAAATTATTTAGCTTTCAGAAGAAAATCAGTACAAAAATGTTGGCTAAGCCGCGAGAAAAAATGAATAATAAAAATATAAATACGTAACCGTCTTACTATGTATGAAATTCTTCCTTTGCCGACGTTTATAAGATTTTCATATTGATCGAGAATTCGGAAATGCTGTGTTTTGGTTATTTCTTTCGATTTCCATTTACTGGAAAAAGAAAATAAATAAATTTAGACCGATTGAGAATCGTTTTAACATTCGTAGCGTTATATTTTAAATACACCCAGTTAATAGAGCTAATCTCTTCTAAATAAATATAACTTCGTAACTTTTTTAAAAGGAAATACAAAATTCGCGAGTTTTCTGCAGATTTCTAATAAAACGTAATGATTTTCATTAAGGAAATATGATCGTGATCGGATTTAAAAGTTAAACTGATTTCAGTGTACTAACAAAATTAATCCGATATTAATGTGTAAAGTATAAATGAAACTTAAATTCATTATTTATAGGAACAATCGGAATTTACGAAAAATTCAGTAGTTCAAAATTATCAAAGAAATAATCAAATAAATTTCCCCGGTAGTCTTGAATCGGTTCGACTTATACGAACTATTTTGTATGGGAAAAAAATCGAAGATCTTCTCTATCATTGGTTACCATCTTATTCTTTATTTGATTTTTTTAATAAACACAAAGAAAATAGAACAGATTTTTTATTTCTCGGTATACGTCACAAACACGCGCAATTACACCGTGAATAATATTAAAAATAAACTTTCACATATAATTCTGTTCAAAAGTTTAAAAGAAGCAGTATCCTTTCCTGGAATTCGTAGAAACATATAAATCATAGGATAGTTTTCTCTAACCGATGAAGTATACAAAAGGAGTTGCAGTAAATATTTCAGATATAAATTTTGGAATTCAGTCGCTACAGATGCGCCAATTTTTTATTTTTATTTTGATCAACTTTGAAAAAGCAAGGATTTTTCATCAAAATTGTAGCAATATTTTAAAATCAGTGTTAATCATAATGCCCCCGCGTATATGTTCGATATTAAGATATATCATATAAATTACATTTATACCGAATTCAAAATATATCTGTTATTTGTTACGTATGTAAAATAAAGTCGTTTTCTCGTACCGAACTGATTTTGCTCCGATTTTCACAAGCGGACAGACCTGATTCCTACGGAAGATTTTGATACGAAATTTATGTTTTTAGCGAGAATTTAGCCAACCAAAGCGGGTAAAAGAAGGAGACTCGATAAAATGAAATAATTTTAAATATTTACTAAAGTTTAAGTGTTCTCAATAAAATAAAAAACTTATTAATTTTCTAGGTGAAGATTTAAAAGCAATATAAAGCCTCATACAGTACGCGTATTTATAGATTACTTTCAAATTTCGTAAATATAATACGCAAGTCGGTAGGAAAAAAGAAAAGTGGAAATTCGCCTGCGATTATTCATCCGATTTCGCATATTTTTGGAGTGTGTTTTTTATATTTTCTGTCACAGTGTTTAGTTTCGTTAATGAACAAACCATTAAAAGATAACCGATAATTGCGATTTCGGTTTTAACTGAAAAAAGCCGCGAACCCGTAATTTATTTCTAATGTTTAAAAACGGTTTATCCTTTAAAAATTATACGATTTCTCTTTTAGTTCTATAATTATTTCACCCTTTTTTTCCCCTTTTCTATTTATTTTATTTTTATTGGGCTCGTCAACTAGGGACGGACCTTCACCTAGAAACAATTAGAACGGGAAATAAATCAGTTATATGTTGATGCGGTCAGGCAATGTTAGTAGGAAGGAACAAAAACAAAGGGAACGATGTGTATGGAGAAGGAAAAAACACAGGATGATGTAGGAGGCACAATACGGAGTAGGAATACCAATTCGCATCAAATCGAAATCTTTTTAATTCCTACCACCGACATACTGGCAATAAATATAAATATTTATTACTCATCGTGAACTTAGAACTGTCATTATTAAAAAAAAAGTCATTCAGCCGACAGATTAGGGACAAACTGTAAAAGAAGAATGCAATTTTCTTGTTGCTAGTAGCAATGTTTTATCGTCAGCATATTTTATAAAAATGCAAAAGAATTATGTAATTTATCATTAAGCGAAGAAGTACACTAAAAAACGCGTTCATTTTTTGTTCCAAATGATTTTCTCCTATCGAAAATATCGTTTGGCTATTTTTACATTTTTTTGCCAGTTTTACAATAAAATTCCCGATAAACACCAGTATACAAAATTCATGGTTAGATAACCACTAGCACAGTTAAACACGAGGAGGCAACAATCATTGATCCATTAAATGACGCTAGCAGTAAATTGTATAACTAGACAAAGAATAGCGGAATTGAAATATAAAAACATACATTAAGCCGGAATGAAAAATGGCAACTAAGGCCAGGAAAAAAAAAAAGATTTTGCAACAATTAATGCAGGTACCTATTTAATCATCGATAGTATACATATTTTTAATGTATTAACTGAGTCTTTTAAATGCTATTATAATGAAAAATTGAATCATTTAAATTCACTTACTCGCCAAATTGTATGACACCAGCGAACAAATGAGCCATTTTAATGAAACAATAGCCGGTAATATAAGCATCATAAGACGCGTCATGAAATGACATTTCTTTACCATCATTACCTGTATGTTGAAAAAATTCCAATTTAATTCTGATATATACTTTTAGTAATGCATAAATCGCGCAATGTATTTCAGTTGCGATATAAAAATAAAAAATAAAAAAAAGTATTCACAATTTCTCTTCGATTGTGCCGCATAACTCAGCACCAGTATGATGCAAACTGATTAAACAGTCTGGCTCGTTTTGCTGACTGATTCTAGCTTGTAAAATCTTTTTCATTCTTTCAAACTCCATCCATCTAAGTTTTATTCTTAACTTCCTGCGCAGGGCCGTATTTTCAGTTGTAAATTTCTTACCTAAGTATATGAAGATTTTGACTTTTTCAACAGCGCCTTGTTCTAAATTTATATTCATGTCGTTTTCTTCATCTTCCCAAACTTTCACAACCTTCGTTTTCTCCGAGTTTATTATTTCTACAAAAAATACATTTATAAAGCAACAAAAATTTAATTTTTGATATGTTAGTATAAATCAAAAAAAATTAATTTTCATTATTTTATAAATGTATTTTTTTGTAGAATGTTATAAAAAAAAAAAAAAAAATGATTTGTTATTTATACATAATGTATGTATGTAAATATATTTAATGATTTAATTATTAAAATATTTCATAGAAACAAGTTGCTATATTTTTCATAACACAAAAATTTATGTCGATATTGTAGTACAATCCTAGAACTAGTCTTTTGCCATAATACTTTTCTAATAGTTCCGATCCTCCGTAGCTCTTTATAGTTCCATGTAGCTACACTGAGCCTAGTATCTTTTAATAATACGATCGTCACAAACGAACTGCTAAGACTTCGACAATCTCGTTTTCCTTGAATCTCGATTTTAAGAACGCCTTGAAACAAACCGCTATGCCTTAAGACATGACTAATTCAAGTTAGGCGCCCTTGTCATATCTGGTCTATTAATAATTACCCTTTCTCTTATATTTTATGAAAAAATTCATTTATAGAATAACATTAAAATTAAGTTTTCAATATCGATATGCAAATTACGTTCTTAACTAACCCGCTTATTATTTTAAAAAGCAGCCGTTATATATTTTCAAAACTACCGTACTTCCAATACAGTTAAAAAGCTTCTTTTAAAATGTTTAATATTTAATGCTAAACACTGTTTTCCAAATAATCTGTATGAATGATTTCTAGGGCAATTTACGAAATAAATTTATACAACACAATAGAGAGTTAAAGGCCAACTTCTAAATTTTCTTGATCATAAAATTATATCAAAAAAGTTCCTTCACAAGTTTAATCCCGAGTTAAAAATTGAATTTTTTTTTTTAAATTCATAAACTTATTTTAAATAGTAAACCGATTGAAAAATTAAACTAAAACTAAAAAATATCCAAAAAAAATACACGTTCAAAAGTTCCTTTATTTTACAATCGATTGGGAAAATTAGTAAATTACACTACCGTTACACAAAACTAAAATGAAATCTACCTTTCCTAAAATTATTTTACCTGTAAACTATTTTCTTCCGCTAAATTTACACATGTTTCATTACATTAGTAAAATGCGTGAAAAATTTATATATTATCAAATCAAACGCAACATTCGCAACCGACTCCTGTTAGTTTAACAGAGAAACGTTAAACACGATTAAATTCTTCAATACGATGATTTCATTTTTCACTTATAAAATAGAAGCATTTTTTGGCAGAACACATAATTCACTAAAAAGTTTAAAATAAGAAAAAAGTAAAAAATCGTAGAACGGCGCATACTTTTTTTTGTTTCTATTTCATTTTTTGACTGACTTAATAGTTGCGTTTCAATACGAAAACAAACTTAACATAAAAACTTGCGAAATTATGCAACAAATCTACAGAACCGTCGAATGTCCTTTAAATTATCGCTTTTAAATTCGTATTAATTTATAACTTATAAAACATTCTATGCTGATGATAATAATGTATGCATTCATATATTTACGTATTAGAATTTTAAAAAAAAATTACTTTTCACATTTGACAATACGACGTTCGGCGAAAGGAAAAGTAAATTTTTCGTTTCTTTCGATTCAAGGAATTTATACAACTCGGACAAACTGTTTTTCCAGCTACTATCTACGTGAACAGAAAAATAAAATTACTCCGAAACTAATATACTTATACTTTAAAATTATGAATTACATGTGAAGAGATATATAGCTATCTAAAAATAATCAAAATAAATTGAACTCTATTCAGTAAAATATAACATAAATATTGTTAGCTGATAAAATTCTTCATTTATTGATGGAAACCTACCGGAACTTGCAGTTTTGTGTAATAGTTATATGCATCAGATGTATCCGTGTTATTCCATCCAGCACTCTTAAAAGAATTTGTTCAACTATCTGCTTCCGTTAATAATAATTTCCTCTCAGTTTATTAATGTATTCTTTTGAATGTTCCAGGCTTTTTACTGATTTCCAAAAAGAAAAAGGTTATTCGTTTCGTCAGTTTCTTTTTTGTTTGTTATCGCACAACTTATATATATATATATATATATATATATATATATATATATATATATATGTATATATATATATATATATATATATATATATATATATATATATATGTATATATATATATATATATATGTATGTATATATATATATAAAAAAATATGGACCAGTTTTACTGATTCTTTGTCAATTAGAAAGTATACCATTCAGATCATGTGAGTATTGATAAAAATCGGTAAAAATAAACTGAGTATTCGTCAAAAAACGTGAAAAAATGTGGTCCCTTTAGATAATTTGTTTTCTTCTTACTTTTATTAATATAGCGGAGGCGGTTGACTTAAAATACTATCAATTTGCTAAATTACCGTGGAAATATGGATAAGGAAAATTATATGCTTTGATGTTTTTACCGTGAAAATGCAGTTTAAAATTAAAAAAAATTGTTTTTTTTTTTTTTTAAAGTATAAATATGGAGAATAATGTGACAAAGAAGTTGATTTTTAGCGAGAAAAAAATTAATGTATAATGTTAAAAATTGTGAAATAAAATGTTTTTTGAACAAAAAAAGATACCCATCTCAATATTGCGGAGAACCACGAGTATTTAGATGTGGTTATTGGATCAAAAACCGGAATTATTAAAAAAAGCTAACATAATTGTTTAAATAGAAAAATATTAACATAAGGTAAATTAAATTATAATTTAAATTTATTATTTATTTTGCAAAATTATTGTGCTGGTTGTATTTGGTATTTCAGTAAAGTAACGTACTTTTGTGTATATCGGGATTTTCTTCTCGATGTATATATTTGTTAATCATTTAATAACGTAAATTGAATTTGGTTTTATCCTTAACATCTGTATGTGATGAAATAATGTTTAGTTTGAGTGCAGTGGTCGTAGAATAGTATGTACTGGTTGGTACGGCGGCTGCACTCAGGATATCGCATTGCTCCGTTTAGTTAACGTAATTTTCTATTGTATTATATGTAATCACATTAAAGTGTTCGGGGTTAATTGCAGCTCTATGTGAATAGTATGTAATACAGGGGAAATATATTCCGATTTGTCTCTCGTGTATTTATCGATCGTCGGTAATTTTAATTTAGTCTTCGCTCATGGTTTCGGTAATAGAGCTGCACCGTATTCTCAGCTCTGTCCGCGTTAACGTATCAAAAATATAAACGTTGTAAATAAAGTTTAGTTTTTTTTCGTTTTTCTCGTAAATTAAAATTTCTCCCAACATAACTACGATAAAACGGAGCGCAATAACTGCGGGTTGCAACAAATAGCTGGAGGCTGTAACAATATTTAGTATAAAAATTTAATAGAAATGTACTAAAAAATAAAAAACAATAATTTAATAAAAATGCACTACAAAGTGAAAAATAATTATTCGATAAAAAATACATTTTAGAGTGATAAAACTTAAGTGGTGATATTATCGTAATTCTTATACAACATTAACACTTATTAGAGTTGGCATCAAATTCATATTCCAATATCTGGGAACAATTTAATGAACATTATTGCAGTTTTTAATTATTATTTTAATATGAATTTGATGTCAACTCTAATAAGTGTTAAAGTTATATAAGAATTACGATAATATCACCACTTAAGTTTTATCACTCTGAAATGTATTTTTTACCAAATAATTATTTTTTACTTTTTAGTGCATTTCTATTAAATTTTTATAATAAATATTGAAATCGTTATTTTTTTTTTTTTCGAAACAAATCTTTTTTTAAAAGATTCTGGGCAATGGTGAATTAATAAAGCGTGATAGAAAGCAGCATTTACAATAACACAGAGAATTTCACTTTTTAAACTTCCGATTATAAGTGTATACATTTATCTTAGCATAATAAATTAGTATAGATATTTTCCTAAATTTAAATGTACGGAAACTGAAATAAACTTGGCATAACTTTACATTTTTTGATTCGAGTTTCAATATCTGTACAAATCGAAAATTCAAGTCCGCATTTCATAAAATAATCCCCCCCCCCCCCCGATCAACATAACACTTTTTTTTCCTTTTGTAAATTTAATCGTTTTATTCGATCCGATAATATCGTTTCCTAAAATTATTTTTTAATTTCAGGACATCTCCATCGACCATGGTAATCTTTATCTTAAATAAGTTAATTACTATTTCAAAATTAGGTAATGCATAATAATAATGATAAAAAAAAAAATTTCTTCACGAAAATTTTTGCAGATTACATTAAAAAAAAAAAATTAATCTCGGTTATATACTTACTAAGTTGATTTAACTGTTGATACAACTGACTGCTGATAACCTTCGTGTCATATATAACGGGAAATATGTTCAACAGTTTCGTTTTAAATGTATCATAATTATCTAAAATAAATAAGTACGCCGATATTAATTTTGGCAAATTAAATATAATTAACAATAACAAAATGCGACATGTTATTAAGTTTAGTTTTGTTAATGGGTTTCAAATTTAAAATGGCTATCTTTGCTAATATATTTGGTTTAAATGTACTGGTGAATATTTAATTTTAATTTCTTTACGATCGCATTATTATGTATATGCGTATCGTACGAGTGTGCTGGCATCCTTGTTGAGGATAAGAAAAATTGATGATAATCGTTTCATACACACATATACATTATGAGGACCAGAACTTACACAGATTATTAACTGAATTGGCAGTTAAGAAATCTTACTTCCTTCAGTGATCTAGAAGAATACACTGTTCATAGAACAGGAAGAACTAATTGCTATACAACATAAATTAATCATTTGAAACTTTACTTTAAATAATGTTTACTTCGACTAGAAACATCAATATGTTTTAAAAAAGAAAAGATAATAAGCCAAACATTTTACATTAATTAATAAGAGTAAAATTACTTGGCAATGTTTCGTAGAACTGACTGTACATAATGATTAAATCGGCAAACATATTATGACCAACAAGAGGTTTTTTGCAATCAATCAATAATTGAAAAATATTATTAAACCCACGAAGTTCATTTAAAATTTCGTTATGTATATTTCGGCTTTCATTTGCAATCGATTTACTGTAATCTGGTTGTGTAACTTTCGTAACCCTCACCTGCAGATCATTCAAAAACAGATGTCTTATATAATTTCGGTTATTAGTATAAATATTTTATACTTCTTCATATAATCTTAACTTTAAAAACTGATAGACCATCGAATCCTGCTGTACATTCATCTTAAAGATATATAAGTAGTATATCAGATAATTCTGTACATGCAAATCAGACATGCAATACATATCCCACGATAGTACGATCATAAAGACAGTTATGATATACAGGTTCAGTCTAAATAGTATCTCTGTGTCGACTTGAGCATATGACGATATAAGTATTGGTTTATCACTGTCGCGACTATTATAATTATTTTTATTCCCCTCGACCCCAAAAATTGAATAAACGACTACGAGTTGGTAATCTACCATCTTATCACTATCATAGTTTAATAAATAAGTTTTGAAAGTAATTTCAAAAAATAACACTGTATACAACTCCCTAACGCTATATGAAATGTTACGATATAAATAATTATTACGTAAAAACAGATATATTTATGAACAAATAATACACGAACATGTTTCGGAGCACCACTCCATAGGTACCACCTAGAAAATGGAGTATAGTTGCTTTAAAACGGGTCCATGTGATATTTTTAATAAGTACATCTATTTTTTTCGTAATAATTATTAATAACGTTTACAAATATGGAATATGATAACGTAATAAATGTTACAATACACATTTACAAAAATTATCAATATTTTTGAAAAAAGAAACGTAATTCGACTAGTAATTCTGCTTATTAAGTGCTAACAATTAATATTTGATGATATTTTTAATTCATGTACTTTTTAATTTCAAAGTAAACCATAATAATACTAATAATAATAATAATAATAATATGTAAAAACTTTTAAAAACAGTAAACGCCCAAGATATTGAATTATTTTTTTTTAACTGTAGACTTTTTCGAAAATTTTTAATTGGTGTTAAAAAAGAGAAAAAGAAGAAAAACTTCTGACAGTTGTATGCACTATGATAAAAAATTTAAATCAAAAAATATAACGTGAAAAAAACGTAACACCCTGTGCAATATTTAGCGTTTTTATTTTATATAATAAACAAAATAGATTAAATCTGATAAAAATAATTGAATTCACTGTTAAAGGTAAGATTACAAAAGAAAAAAAAAGAAAAAAAGAAACAACAGATATAAGTGTATAAATTACATATTTAATAGCGTATTTATTGTTTAAAATAATATTATTTTTTTAAATATTAAGAATATATTTTAATAATTTGTAACTATAAACTGTCGTGTAATTTATTAATAGTGTTACCGGTGTATTGGTTACATAAATTCTGAGCAATGAATTAAATGTTGGTGCCGTAAATTCATATTTATGAATTTTTTATGTAAATTGAGATCTACTGCTGATTAATTTTCTTTTAATGATTTACATTATTTTGCTTGATATTTATATGTTGATCTACATTTCTTTCCTTTTATGTTATTTCCACTAATAAGTTGTTCAATATTAAATTATAATTATGCTGTTGCCTTTATCGGCTTTTACTGCAATATCATCCTGTGGATGCCTTTTTCTAATTTATATTTTTAATCGTTTCCATCACGCTAGTGTGATCCTTGTTTTCAATTTCCTTTTTCCTTTATTATTTATAGAATTGCGTGCGTAATTTTTGCTCAAATAACTGTTTAATCTTCACCTTGATAAATTTTGGATATCTGATTATGTTTCTGCAACTAAATTTTCGTATTGGTTATTACGAGTGTTAAATTTATTTAGGTCCCCTTCAGATTTAGGCCGTATGTAACACGTTTGTCTTTCTATTTATTTTCTAACCAAAGACGGGATGCTCCTAAAAACGTTTCGAACGTACCTATTTATATCTATCTAATTTCGGTTATTCGTGTTTATAATTATTCATTATTTTATCTTATTAAGATACGTTTTTGTTCAGTAATTTGTTACTTATCCTAATTACAAATTGACTCTAGTATTCGTTACTTTTTGAACTATGCGAAGTTTAAAAAAAGTAGTCGAGAATATCTGTGTTAAATAAATAGAATTAACAAACCGTATTAAAACATGTAATTTTAATAATCTAAAATGATTTCCAAGATAGTTTGTGTTGTTGTATTCCCGGCTGGAAGACAAGGTATCGACCGATTATTTCGCGTATGTCGAAATAAACCTATACGAAGCTATTGATATTGCGTTTATTTGACACGACAATAATACTGATCGCGCCTGTAACGCACGATTAGAGTAATGTGATGCTAAGGGCTAATCGGACAGAGTGGCCTATCGAAACGGTTATTTCAGGTAGGTATACAACATTGTGAATGTGAAGAAAGTGGATTAACTGAACGTTCATTAGTTGATAATGCAAATACATGGTAATTCCAAAGCAGATTTTATTAATGAAATAAAATTAAATTTAAAAAACTAAAAACAGATACTTTATATGTAGGATGCGCTAAAAAGCGTAAAATAATTTAAATTCTTTTACAATACTAACCTAAAAGTGAAGAGGTGGACATAAATAATTTCAATTCCAAATAAAGCACAGGGTGATTTTATCAGTAGTCACGCAGTCCCTTAACAAATGTAAATGATATAAAACCATCCTAAGCTTTATTTTGAATTGAAATTAATTATTTATGTTCACCTCTGCATTCTTACGTTAGTATTGTAAAAGAACTTAATTTTTTATTATAAATTAAAATTAATTATTAATGTCCACCTCTTCACTCTTAGGTTAGTATTGTAAAAGAATTTAAATTATTTTACGCTTTCCAGCGCACCTTACATATAAAGCATCTGTTTTTAGTTTTTTTTTAATTATAATTTTATTCTTTTAATTTTTTAGTCTTGAAGGAAATATAAGAGAAGGATCAAATTTGACTATAACTATTTTCTGCGTATAACTAAACCTATAATTATGCTATTCCGTTGCATCTGCAGTTCACCCTCTCCGTAAATTCAATAATACAACACTGCAATCTAAATCCATTTTTCACCCACTTTCCGATGTCCGAATGATTTGAAATTTTTACTAATTTTCAGAATCCGATGACAATGCAATATTATGCGGATGAAAAAAAAAAACACCTACATCCACAAATAAATTTAAAAAATGTAAATATTTATGAACGGAATTATTTTTATTTTCCACAAAAACAAGGCGGCTTAATAAAAGTGGATCCTCAGCCGGTCTTATTATGTTTCCCGCCATGATTGGAGACAACGACCGGCTACAGAGCCGTTGGTTTTGTCGGTCGAGCCGCCACATTGTGGCGGAATGCATAACGAGGCCGGCAACGGTCTTTAAACCCGAAGTAGTAAGAAAAAAGCAACTGAAAAATTAAAGTAATGTAAGAGAAAAAAAAAATCTAGATCGCTTGGATTATTAGAGTTTACTGAAAATTTGTATGAGCTCTTCAAACATTTTTACAATTTGATGATCCCTACAGCAATTCTTCTTCTTTCGGTGCCATGACCGTTCTCGATCTTAGGCTCATCTGATGGCAAGCTTGGTTAATTCTTTGTAGGCACCCCTATCCTTTGCTACAGCAATACCGAAATATAATTTATTTTTCTGTTTCAACTTTAAGAATGTTAATTAATTTAAGATAATGCTTTCATCGTGTAATTTACTCTTTAAAAATATATACTTGTAAATAAAAATAAATCATTAAAAACATACTCGCAATGATTAACCACGTTTGCTTAGAAATGGAAAAAAAAGATATCTTACATACCGGAACGAATTGCAGATATTTGGCAACCACGTTAAATATGTGATGCCGCTTATATTTTAACCTTACGAATTTTTTAAAATGAAAAATATTTAAATTTAACAAAATGTTACTTAGAAATATATCTACTTTTTTGGTTACCTTTCATTTATTAACCATTTTTTAATATGCAATACAGTAGGGAAACATTAAAAATCAATTAAATTTCTGAAGATGTTATTAACAGACAGGAGGAAATTTACACAATTAGTTTAACATTACGGTATTAATAAAAAAGATTCTTTTATACAATTTTATGATCCCTAAATGAACCATCAAGCAGAAATTAATATTATTTTCTCTTCTAAATCTGTCACACTAAAATTATAATTATTTCTGGTGTTGTAATTTTTTTTTTTTGATAATAAATTGCATTTTACTTTGTTTTCTCTTATTCGTTAAAAAAAAAATTAATTTGTAACCAACTATATTAAATCAATTTTTGGTAAGGCGACCAGAGAAGTACTTTTTACAGTTTTTTAAGATTGTGAATAATTAAAATGGAAATTAGACAAAACTGATTACAATGATAGTATCAGGTTCCAAAATAATTATAAAGGTGGAAAAATAATATACATTCCAAATCGTTAATTTAGTAGGTATATAACTTACTCCATTTTCACAACTATCCGTCCAAATGCATTTGGAACATTTTCTTAAAAAAAGTTGTAATATTAAATTCATGAAATTCTTTTCTTTCGGCTTCCATATCGGCTTAAGAATTAAACTATCGCTTCCGAAAACTTGGTTAAACCATTCTAAAACACGGTCATATTCTGCGTACAATTTATCTCTATGACTAAATGATATACTTTCCATCACATGTTCCAGAAAAGTGCCGTTTTCAAGTAAATTCTTACAAAAATCTTCACTTTTTCGAGGTAAATACGAAAGACTGTTATATGCCAACTAAACAAAATAAAACAGTGAAATAGAATGATATATATATATTTTTTTTTTTTTATTTATTTATTCATTTGGTGAATAATAACATAAATACATAGTAATTGATACATAGCCATGGTATTTCAGTTAAATGAACACCTCATGGATTGAAAACAATAAAAAGAAAA
The DNA here is from genome assembly GCA_039619475.1 of Icerya purchasi. Taxonomy (NCBI): domain Eukaryota; kingdom Metazoa; phylum Arthropoda; class Insecta; order Hemiptera; family Monophlebidae; genus Icerya; species Icerya purchasi. The sequence goes on along the minus strand of CM077115.1, from coordinate 271,277,883 downwards.
TGAAAGAGACAATAATAAACCAACGTAAAAATTAAAATAAAATTATTCATTAAATGGAAAATCGTCAACATTAGAATATTTGGAATCATGATAAAATTCGCCGCGTACAGGAATTTTGATAAATTATCGTTGTTTAATGGAAAACAATTTACGTCTTTAAACAAGAATTTCCATTTGGCGCACTCATTAACGATATGGGTGACAGTTTCAGGAGCATCTCCACAGGAACACAAATCGGTGTCTGCTAAATGGAAACGGTGCAAATAACTTTGGAATCTACCATGTCCAGTAAGAAATTGCGTGTCACATACGTATTAATATTATTAATTTTGATTGGATTAGTTTTAACCTCGGGGACAAAAGTAAATGTTAATCTTCCAGTTGAGCTATTGTTTCAGCTATTTTGAATTTCAATAAATCTATTGTTTAGATCTAACTCCAAATTGAGATTATTTAACCCGTTAAAATACAGAATTTTATGCTGCAGCACGGAATACAGTGGCAATTGTCCTGCTAATGTTCGCAACGCATCAGCGGAAGTAGTTCTATGCGCACGGAGAATAAACAAAAGAAATTTCCTTTCGGATTTAACTAATACTTCCTGAATGCTTTTACGCTTTAAAGTCTCTTCGAACATAAATACGCAGTACGTAAAAAATGGAACAACTAGCCTGATGATAAATTATTAAACGGTGTTTGGTGTTCATCCGATACGCGCGTCCAGACATGGAGTGCAATTTATTTAAAACCGTTGTAGCTTTACTGGACAAATTTTTGAAATGTTGATTAAATTTACACTATTAAACTGTTTAGTTTCTTTTCTTATTTTTTGTAAATAATAATATACTGCTCGCTTCTTTTTGTATTAGATATTTGTGTAATGGACAAAATGTATACTTTGTTGTTCCCTAAGCATTATTAAATAATTCATTATTATTCCTCCACACAAATAGAGATCGCAATATATGTGTTAAAATAAAGATATTGAAGGCATTCAAATTGTTTTATAACGTAAAAGATATGAAGTAGAGCACATTAAATGTTGTTCTTTTTCACAGTTCTGTATGCAGTGATTATTATCCAAACATTAAATTCTATTTTGCTAAAAGACAGACTAATAAATGTAGCGGAATTATAGAAGTCACTTTTCAATATTATCTATTTATTTCAAATGTTTAAAATTATTTTGTTTAGTTAAAAATTACATTGTCAAGAAAATTAATGAATACATCCAAAACTAATTCAACACTGTGCATAAGAAAGTTACATATAAATATATGCTATATATATATATATATATATATGTGTGTACGTGCATCTAACTAGGTAGTCCCACTTTTTCGAAATTATTTACGGAGCAGCAGGGATTTTTCGGATGTTAGGTCAAAAATGTTGATTTTGGGATTTTTAGCGCTTCTGATAAAGTGAACACTGCTCTTTGCAATGCCGCAAACCGCAATGTGATCTGATCTCGCGGTCGTGTTCTATGGCCAAAAACCTGAATGCGTCTCGCCTGTCGCTTGGTTGCTATACAAGACTTTAAACTCGTTTTTCTCAAAAGTATGTTTTTTCAAATTTCAACTTCAAACGCAAATATCTCGGCTTGTTTTGTACTTAGAAGACTTTGTGAGGTCGTAATCGACCAGAAATTTTGTCTAGTATACCATACTGGACTCAACTCCACATCGACAAAGTAGAACCTAGTTAGATGCACGTACACATATATGTATATATATATATATATATATATAGAATTGGAATAGTTACCTCGTTAAAATTAAAGTTATTTTCCGTTAAAAATCGTAAAGTTGAAGATCCAAACATGAGTTTATTTTCTGATATAAAACCAGAGGGAAGAACATAAAACCTGTAAACGGATGCATGGTATTTATTTGTACCCCGCTCATATTCATATATTGACAATCCAAATTGAATAATGAGACAGTTTTCTGCGTTTTTTTTAAATTTCTTGTATAAAGCTGAGCCATCATCAAACAGACTAAAAGCAAGAAAATATTACATAAAATAACAGACTAAAAATTAATTTAATTGTGATTCTTCTTCTAAATTTTTTTTTTGTTAAATGTCAGCAATTTTATAATTTTGCATAAGTAAAAACTGTTATATCTGATCTTCAATGTTTATTAAAAACATTGGCGTCGCCGGCGGGGGGGGGGCGTTGCCTCCCTGGAGCTCCAAACTTTTTAATCAACTGCCTATGATGTGTATTCATAGGCGCGTAATCACGGACAATTTGGAAGACTTTTGTAATAAAGTGATGGAACAATTTGTCAGAAACCCACGAAAATTATATTTTAATTAAGATTTTATTCTTGTTTAATAAAATATTAAGCCTTTACAAATTATAAATTTTATTTTTCCTATAATTCATATTCTCTTTCTATCATCTTGCACTCCCCTGGCTCATCGGTTGACGACGCCCTTGATTAAAAACATACTTATGGTTGAATATCAATATTTGTTTACTTCTTAACATTTCAGAAAACAAATTTGTTAGCGTTTGATTAGTATTCAAGATGAAAAAACAGACCTATGGATAGATATTTGAAATCTAGACGAAATATGAAAGGAAAGGATTTAATTGAAACAATATATGCCGTATCGTTAAATGTCAGTAATAAAAATTGTTGTTTCTTCGTTTTTAAACATGGCTTTCTATCTATAATAATTATATTTCACGTATATAAAGAAAGTTCTGTTTTGGGGTTAAAAAGCGGGATTTTATGATATTCTTTACATATATATTTTTCTGAAATAAAAATTGCACTTATTTTATCGAATATTATCGAAAAAGTAGTTCAGTTAATTTGTTCGATAATCAAAAAACCAATTATACAAATACAGTAACTGTTTAAACATAATTTACCGATTTTTAAAATCAACTAAAAAAAAAGAAAAAACTCGTCCGTCTATACATAACTTTCATAAAGTTGTTCACTTTCGTTAATGAAAATTAAACTTAAAATTTTTGATGCAAATTTAGGTATTTTGCACATCATACTTATCGCGATTCATATTATTATTCACGGGTTATTTGTAGAACCTTTTTGTTTCTTTAGTACTAGTTTCTACCATAATTGTTACAACAAAAATAATAATTCATACAAACTTTCAACTTCAATTGAACAAATTGCGAGTATTTTAGGTATTTCTTTCAAAGTGAATCCGGCGTCGATATGATTATAATCAACTAAATTAAAGCAAACACTAAATTTCACATAAATATTAATGTAAGTCAGAATCCATACCTAGAACTGTCCTTTCCAGAAGTTATTAAATTGCTAAATTCGGCATCTATAGTGATATATGCACAATTTTCCAATTTTTCTTCGATTTCATTGGTAACATCAACAAGATTTTGACAACACACATCGATCATTTTAAATCGACAACTTCAACGAAAAACAAGCACATACTACATAGTAACGCTGGGCGATTATGAGATAAACTTACGGAATCACTCGATTATCAATATACCTCGAGATATTTCGATTACTATTGCTGTGTAACTACACAGGACAACAGGACGTTAGATTTCCAAATTGTGGGAAGAGGTTAAGCTTTAGGAGAAAAGAGCAGATATGCGGAAAGAACAGGTGTATAACATTAACAGTAACTATTGTAACAGTAAATAACAGTCCTTCTTTACCATTATAATTTAATTGTTTGAATATAAATAATAATTTATGAGCAGTATGTAAATATAAATCCTTGTGTGCATTCGAGTTTCATGTGTTATTTATATTTCAATTTGTAAAAAGAATTTAATTTGATAAAATAAAGCTACTTTTCCATACTAGTGTCTGTCTAGCCTCTAAAACTCCTCGTAGATGTTATCAGTATTTTGCTTCGTATTTGTTTACATTTTGCACTTAGTGAAAAAAGTTCAACACAATTATAAGTGAAAGAGTGAATTATTTGAATTAGGTAGTGTTTTTAAATTGCCCTTCAAATAAATAAATAAAAGAAAATTGTTTTAAATCATTTTAATCATATTCACAAAGCAATAAATATGAGTTGAAATAGTTTTTCTTTATTTATTTATTTGAAAGGCAATTTAAAAATTCTACCTAATTCAAATAATTCACTCTTTCACTTATAATTGTGTTGAACTTTTTTCACCAAGTGTAAATTGTAAACAAATACGAAGCAAAATACTGATAACATCTACGAGGAGTTTCAGAAGCCAGACACTAGTCTTTTCCATTATCTAATTTAGTTAAAGAACGGAATACTGGTAATAAAATAGTAAAACCTAAATTTTATGTTAAAAATACAGTTAAATTTCTCGGTTATGTGGTTATAAAAATTGATCAAAATTCTTTTGTTGGCACTGTTTAATAAAATTTAATTTTTCTTAAGAAAAGTCTACAAAAAAAATTTAGAATAATTATTGAAATAATTAAAAGTAATTATGTACATCATAAGTTGATAGATATATTTACTTTTTCACCACTTAAAATATTATTATTTTGGAATGTGATTAATGTAAAAATGCAATAAATAGATGAAGTTCTAGAGAATTATTGCATTTATTTGCAAACAAATGATGGACGATTACAAATTTATTTAAAAAGTTATATTATTTTTAGTGGAGAAACTGCAACAATTTCGAACCATATAATTGAAGTTTGTATTGAACATCTAATACAAATAAATAAAACCAAGTTTTGAAGACAAAATTCGTTGCTATTATTGTTGATGAAGATGTTTTTAAAAAATCACAGATTTCTATAACTTTCCGTTATATTAATAATGCAGTGGTTGTATTCGGGAAACACGTTTATTGAATTCTAAATGTAAAGAGTAATCAAACGGCTGATCGAATTTTAAAATGTATTCTTGCCAATTTAGGTGAATTTCATTGCAGTAATAAGTTAGTAGCCAAATGTGTCATGATTCATCTGTTTAAGTAGGGCAGAGCAGTGGAATTACTGTTAAAGTCTAGAAGTCTAGTTCTTCTAATTCTAGCCCAGGTATAGACGGCATCCCTATCCTTATCTTCAAGAACCTGACTGAGTTAACACTCAAAACACTTTTGTCAATCTATAATTCCTTCCTGTACATTTCTGCAACTCCACCACTTTCGAATTCCTTTATTATTATTCCTATCCCAAAAAAGAAACCTAACTCCTTCTGTCCAATCTCTTTAGCCTCGTGTTTAAGAAAACTTTTTGAACACATGATTAATAAACGCCTGGTCTGGTGGCTAGAATATAATAATGTTTTTCCCGATAATATGTTTGGTTTCTGTTCTGGCCTTGGTGCCACTGACTGTATATCCCTGTTTCTTTCCGATATCTATAAATCCTTCATTCACAGGAAATTTACCATCGCCGCGTTTGTCGATGCCACCGCTGCCTTTGACAATGTTCACCTACCTTCTCTACAGAATAAAATGATTTCCATTAACATCCCTCTTGAGTTTACTACCTTAATTATCAATCTCTTCTGGAATAGAACAATTCGTCTTTCTACTCCCTTCTTCGACGATTCCAGATCAATTTTTCGAGGTCTTCCGCAAGGATCGTGATTGAGTCCTACACTTTTCAACATTTGCTTTCACAGTCTTGCTACTCTTAACATCCCTTCTAAGTCTTTATTCTTTGCTGAAGATATTCTCGTCTATTCCTCCTCTTTCTTCTGCTAATGAGGAGTTTAATTCCTCCCTTGCTATTTTGGAATTATCGTTGTCTTCTCTTCATCTTTCTATTTCCCCTGAGAAGTCTGCCTCTGTAGCTTTTACATTTCGTCCTTTTAACTGGTCCTTAATTAACCTTTTCCTGTGTCAACTCCCTATTCCTCTAGTTAACTCTTTCTCCTACCTTGGTGTCATTCTTAACAGTAATTTATCTTTTTGCGATCATATCAAATATCTATGTACATCGGCTCTCAAGAGATTAAATTTCCTAAAAGCATTGTCCTCCTGGAAATGGGGTGGCGATCCGTATATTCTCCTCATACTCTATAGATCCATTATTCTTTCTAAATTGGACTATTGTTCTTTTCTTTATGCCAGTGCTCCCAAATCCCTCCTTACCAAACTTGATCGCATCCAAAACTCTTGTCTTCGCCTCCGTATTGGTGCTCTGAATTCTTCTCCAACTCCTGCTCTCCTGGCCGAAACTGGCTTCCTTCCTTTATTTATTCGAAGACTTTATCTCGGTGAAAGATTTATGATTAAACGTCTTCATATTCCTCACTCGAAACTCGGGAATTCCTATCAATATATTCTAGACAACTGGCGTTTCTCTCCTAGAAAAATTCCAATTCTTTCACACATATCCTCCCGACTTGTCCTATTCTCTCACTTTATCCTCTCCTATAATAAATCCCCATACTTCACCTACAACTTCTTAGAACTGTCGTTTTCTCCTAAGCTATTTTCTCTTCCCTCTAACATTAAATCTCTTCCGCTTCCTGTAATACATAACGAATTTAACCAAACTCTACACTCACTCTCTTTCCCGCTCACAGCACGGTTTTTACAGATGGCTCAAAATCTTCTTCAGGTATCGGAGCTGCTTTTATTCTTCCTGATATCAACTATTCTGAGTCTTTTCAACTACCTTCTTTTTCTTCTATCTTTTTAACCGAATCTATGGCTATTTTACGTGCTATCCTTTTCATATCCTCAACATCCAATTTATCGAAATTCGTCATATGCTCTGATTCGTAAAGCGTTTTATTAGCCATCTCGTTTCCCTTTCGTAAACCCTTGTTAGATCCTATTATTCTTTATATTCGTTCCTTAATTTATAATCTATTAACATCCCGTTCTATCCTAATTGGCCTGCTCTGGATTCCGGGCCATTGCGGCATCGTTAGTAACGATCTTGCCGATTCATTGGCATGTCTAGCTGCAGTAAATGGCCGTTTCATAGACAGATTCCCCTCCCAATGTCTCGGTCCACTCTCTTATCTTTTTCACCATGACTTTTGGACTGATCTTTATCCGTCTCTTTTCTCCAATCCCAACTCTTTTTACCTTGCTATAAAACCCTCTCTACCCACTTATTCCTGGTTTAATAATTTTCCCTGCATCAGCCGCTCTGTTATTTCTTCCATAATTCGCCTCTGCTTTAAACACAGTCTGTTTCCTGCCTCACTCTTTCGTTTTGATATTGTTCAGTCTTCCGTGTGTCCCTTTCATCTTCCTATCCTTAAGTTTGACCTATGATGCAAATCGCATTCTATTGGAATGCTCATCTATCTTTTCAGAACGCGCAGTCCTTTATTCCAATTTGCTTGGCCTTGGTCTCTCGACTCCTTACTGTGCCCACTATACTCTTGCTCTTCCATCTCCTTCTGTTGTTCCTATATTGGCTACCTTAATTTCTTCTGTTTCTAATCTACTATATAAAAATAAGTCGGGTTTTCCTTTCTGACGCTATAACTCCAGAACGCACGAACCGATTTCCACGGTTTTGCATTCGTTGGAAAGGTCTCGGGCTCCGTGAGGTTTATAGCAAAGAAAATTCAGGAAAAATTTCAACAGAAAATCAGGATCTTCATGAACTACAAACCAATATTTTAAGTAATGCGTGATACATTGTTTGACAGCTACTCATTGTTCTCTGCTTAGTTAATTTATTATGTTCACTGTGAAATTGTGAAAAAAAAGTAAAAAAAATAAGTTATTCGTTTCCTAGCAAATTTTTATTGTCTTTAAGGTGGTAAGTTGAACTGTGTAAATTATGTGGATCGTGCACTTGAGTTTAAATTCACCACTCTGTCCATAGTCCAAAATGCCTAGAGGACGACGTGCGAACATCGGCCGCCGCACAAGACATGCAAGCCAGCAACAAGTGTATTCAAATAACTTAAGCGAAGAAAGACAAAATATAATAAGAGAAAATGCCCGATTGAGACAACGCGTGAGCACACGAAGATCATTGGCATCATACAATCGCTTGGCATTCCAATATGATCCCACTGCGAACTACAGTGATGATGAAAATTTAGATATTGGACCAATGACGACTATATGCCGATATTGCAATGCGTTAAAGTTCAAAAGAGAAACGGATGGATTGTGCTGCGCAAGTGGAAAAGTCAAACTGGATCCATTACTTACATCACCACAGCCACTGAAACCATTGTTCGATGGAAGTGATCCCGATTCCAGCCATTTTCTTCAACACATCCTTGAATACAATAACTGCTTTCGCATGACTTCCTTTGGAGCTAATATCATTCGAGAAGGCGGCTTCATGCCGACTTGCAAGGTAAAAGATACAACACACATAACCAATCACTCACACCAACACAATGAATTGCAACACATAACAACTACATATACACCACACACTACACCATCACACGATCAGAAGTTACACCGTATTCTTCAACAAATGATTGTTTGCAATTACAGATACAAGGACAAATATATCATTTGCATGGTTCAATGGTGCCAACACCAGATGAACCGCATCAATTTCTGCAAATATATTTCATTTCGTCGATGGTGGATCAGCTGAATGTGCGGTGCAATATACAGGGAACACAACAGTTAAAGAGACGAATTATTGAACAGTTGCAAGCATTTTTTCACGCTAATAATGCTGTGGTTAATATGTTCAAAACAGCATTGGAACGAATGCCATCGGATACGCACAAATTTGTCATAAGAGCGGATTGTACCCCAACAGGTGAACATGTGCGAAGATTCAATGCACCCACCGTTAATGATGTTGCTGCAATTATTGTTGGCGATCCAACTAAATCGCGAGACATTGTCGTTCAGCGAAGAAGCAATATCATGCATCGTGTAAACGAGACACATCGTTTGTACGATGCGTTACAATATCCAATCATTTATTGGCAAGGGCAAGACGGATATGACATCACGTTGAAGATGGTCGATCCAATTACAGGTACAATATTCACACACTAATTATTGCTATTATTGCTATTATTGGTTTCAATTAACAATTTTATTGGTTTCAATTAACAATTCATTTAATTTTGCATTTTCAGGCGTATCAACGAATAAAAATCTAAGCGCAATGAATTACTATGCGTATCGTATGATGATTCGTACACATGAGGAGAATGTCATTCTGAAGTGCCGTCGGCTATTCCAGCAATTCGCTGTCGACATGTATGTCAAAGTCGAGACCGAACGTTTAGCCTTCATCCGATTCAATCAGGCAAAGCTACGATCTGAGGACTATATACACTTGCGTGATGCTATTCATTCAGATGGTGATGTTCAGAATATTGGACGTCTGATGATTCTCCCATCATCTTATATCGGAAGCCCACGCCACATGCACGAATACGCTCAAGACGCTATGACGTACGTGCGAAATTATGGAACTCCGGATTTATTTATTACGTTCACATGCAATCCGAAGTGGACGGAAATTGAACGTGAGTTGGAACCGGGCCAAAAACCGCAAGATCGCCATGACATAATCGCCAGAGTATTTCAGCAAAAACTGAAGGTTATGATGGATGTGCTTACTAAGTATCGAGTTTTTGGTGACACACGTTGTTATATGTACTCGGTGGAATGGCAGAAGCGTGGACTACCGCATGCTCATATCCTAATTTGGTTGCTGAACAAATTACATTCAAATGAAGTGGATGACATCATATCAGCTGAAATTCCTGATCCAGTCACTGATCCCCATCTACACGACATTGTGACGACACAGATGGTGCATGGACCGTGCGGTGCATTAAATCCATTATCGCCTTGCATGGCTGATGGAAAGTGCACAAAACGATATCCACGACCGTTAGTTGCTGAAACAGTCACAGGGAAGGATGGATATCCAGTTTATCGTCGGCGTTCAAAAGAAGATAATGGTCGAACTATCAAAGTTAAAGTTCAAAATCAAGAGATTGAGATCGGAAATGAATTCATTGTACCATATTGCCCGCTGCTATCACGAATTTTCGAAACACATGCAAACGTTGAGAGTTGTCATTCGGCCAAATCAATCAAATATTTGTGCAAGTACGTCACAAAAGGCAGCGACATGGCTGTGTTTGGTATTGCGTCGGAAAATGCGAATGACGAAATCAGCAACTTCCAAATGGGCAGATACGTCAGTACTAATGAAGCACTGTGGCGATTATTGTCATTTCAAATTCATGAAAGATATCCTACAGTTGTACATTTAGCAGTGCATTTGGAAAATGGCCAAAGAGTTTACTTCACTGAGGCTAATGCGGCACAACGAGCTGAGAGACCACCATCGACAACATTGACTAGCTTCTTTGCAATGTGTGAAGCAGATCCATTCGCAGCGACGCTGATGTACGTTGAAATGCCCAAGTATTACACTTGGAATCAATTAACAAAGAAATTCCAACGTCGCAAACAAGGAACCCCAGTTCCAGATTGGCCACAGGTGTTTTCCACTGATGCACTAGGTCGCATGTATACTGTTCATCCTAGAAATGATGAATGTTTTTTTTTTGCGACTGCTGTTGGTAAATGTACGTGGACCAAAATCATTTGCGCATTTGAAAACTGTGAATGGCCACCAATGCCAAACATATCGAGAAGCATGTCAACTATTGGGTTTGCTGGAGAACGATTCTCATTGGGATTTAACACTTGCGGATTCAGTTGTTTCATCAAATGCGTACCAAATACGAACGCTGTTCGCAATTATCATCACCACATGTTTTCCTTCACAACCAATTCAGTTATGGAACAAATACAAAGACGACATATGTGAAGATATCTTGCATCGCTTGCGCATTCAAACGAATAATCCTGACATCCAAATAACCGATGAAATCTACAATGAAGGATTGATTCTGATTGAGGATCAATGCTTGACTATTGCAAACAAGCTACTGATTGAAGTAGGAATGACTGCGCCAAATCGATCGATGCACGATGCATTCAACCAAGAATTAAATCGTGAGCTGCAATACAATGTTGATACATTGCAGGAATTCGTTCGAAATAATGTGCCGTTGCTGAATGAACAGCAAAAACAAGTATACGAAACATTAATGCAAGCGGTGGACAATAATACTGGTGGTCTATTCTTCCTGGACGCACCTGGAGGAACAGGGAAAACATTTGTCATTTCATTGATTTTGGCCACTATTCGATCAAGATGTGACATAGCTTTGGCGATAGCATCATCTGGAATTGCGGCGACTCTTCTAGATGGAGGTCGTACTGCACATTCTGCGCTTAAGTTGCCACTCAATTTAAACACAATTGATACTCCAACATGCAATATTTCCCGATCCAGTGCAATGGGAAAATTGTTGATACAATGCAAGCTCATTGTTTGGGATGAGTGCACAATGGCACATAAGAAATCACTTGAAGCACTTAACTTCACACTGAAGGATCTTCGGCGAAATAACAATATCTTTGGCGGCTTGATGATATTGTTGGCAGGCGATTTCAGGCAGACGTTGCCAGTAATTCCCCGTGGAACGCCTGCAGATGAATTGAATGCTTGCCTGAAGGCATCACCTTTATGGAATAACGTAAAAACATTATCGCTAGCCACTAATATGAGAGTTCAACTTCAAAATGATCAAAGTGCTGCACAATTTTCCAAACAATTGTTAGCTGTTGGAAATGGAAAAGTCCCAGTTGATGCGACATTTGGATTAATTACTCTTACCAACGGCTTTTGCCGATTTGTAGACTCTCAATTAGCTCTTATTGAAAATGTTTTCCCAAACATTAGTGAGAATTATCAGAATTATGCTTGGTTAAGTCAACGAGCAATTCTTGCCGCAAAGAATAATGATGTACACGCACTGAATTTCACCATTCAATCAAAAATTGCTGGCGATTTAGTGACATACAAATCCGTTGATACCATAACAAATCTCGATGATGTAGTAAATTATGCAACGGAGTTTTTGAACTCTCCGGAGTTACCAGGATTTCCACCACATAACTTGCAACTCAAAGTTGGTACAGTTATTATGATATTGCGTAATTTGAATCCACCGCGACTTTGCAACGGTACTCGACTTTCGGTAAAAAGACTTATGCCGAATTTGATTGAGGCAACCATTATTAACGGAAGGTACGCAGGTGAAAATGTATGTATTCCTCGAATACCAATGATTCCGAATGATCTTCCGTTTGACTTCAAACGATTGCAATTTCCAGTTCGCCTTGCGTTCGCAATGACAATTAACAAGTCGCAAGGCCAATCGTTTAGTGTTTGCGGGATAAATTTAGAAAATCATTGTTTTTCACATGGGCAGTTATACGTTGCGTGTTCACGAGTTGGGAAACCATCCGCTTTGTTTGTGTTAACGTCAGACCAAAAAACAAAAAATGTGGTTTACCAAAGAGCACTTCAATGAAACGGATAATTTGCGGACACGTATAACGCTTCGATTCAGTATTTACTTTGGATTTACTTTCATTTACTTAGAGAAGTTCAACTAAATAACAATTCATTTTTGTAATCGAAATGAATTCATTACTGTTGTGAAATGAAATAAAATTTTTCCTTTTCAAATATAAAACAAAAAAAAAAATTTTTCTTCATCTTTTAATCACCAAAAGAAATGTTACATAAAATGAAGCCATTTGGTGGCGAAACGGAGTTCGCCGGGTTTGCTAGTCGCTTTCTATATTAACTTTCAAGTCCCTACGTTTCATTATTTATTAGTTCTTTTGTGTTGGGTAAATGTCCTGTGTTGACGCGCCCAAAGAAAAAAAAAAAAAAAAGTCTACAAGCATTATTTGCATGTTATGCATAATATGTAATTAAATTTGATTTTATAAAACTAGGTAAAACAATATTAAGCAGTGTAAAGTATTTTTAATAACGCTGTTCGTTGTTATTTAACTTATGAAAAAAATTGTATATTCTTGATGAAATTATGAAAAGTTGTTTCTTTTTGGTAGCACTTACCAGATGGTTGTACAATAATTGTCTTGATAAAATAGTTTATAATCGTAGAAAAAGAATAATAGTTATTTGATTTTATTTTGAAAAAGTAATACAGCATTCAGCATTGAAACATATTATTTTAGAACTAATTAATTAATCACGTTCCAGAGAGTTCTTTATTTTAAAAATTCATTAATTACCATTAAAAATATTTGTAGTATGGTGAGGAATATACAGCAAAAAACGTTACCAAATAGTGTAATAAAAATATGTAATGGTCGATTTATTAGTTATTTTATCCGCCTATAGAGTCTCATACACGGAACATAGTGTTTAAAAAAATTGAATAATACAGATAATGGTATTTTAAAGTACTTATTTAATCGTTCTACCATTTTTGAACATGAATCATTAAAAGTTAGTGCGTTACATTGTGGACTACAACGGTTTTGAAATAGTTTTATTTCAAATTGAAGTATTTGTCTTTTAAAGCTTCTTATGAATCTTAATTTCATCTGAATGTTCGATATTATGATGCAATGCTTCACACATAAAAAATATCATAGACTAATGAGGATATAAATTCAACTATGAATGAACGTTTTGTTTTAGAACTATTCTAATTTTTTAATTTTAATTACAGAAAAAGAGACATTAATAAATTGAAAATTATATTATATTATGGCTAAGATATCTGTTATAATCTATGAAATGTGAACAAATGTAAATAAACACTCAAAAAATATAAATATGTACAAAATATAAATTCATACACTTATTAATATCCATCGAATCCAGCAAAAAAAAAACAGTACATCTCTCAGTGTTATATTAATCACCGTTAATATTATAATTACGTTCTTTTCGCATTTCTGCTCCTTTCTCCTGAAGCTTAACCTGAAACCCCTTCCCACAATTAGGAAATCTAAAGTCCGTGTCTATTGTTCTTGTTCGCATTGATCGTTGTTGGTTATAAGAGGAAAATGTGGCTACACTGTAACTGCATACATGTTTTTCAATCAAGTATTGATTAGATTTTGTCTAGCAGATCGTAATGTTTATCGAAGATTGAAAGTTAATTTTCGAGTTAATTTTTGTACATAATGTAAAAATAAAAATTATTTATCTGTGTGTCTGTTTTTAAATTTAAATTTTTTTACTTGAATGTAATAAAAAAGTATATTTTAATCGCCCTTTTGATGTCTGAAGAAAATGTATCCATTGTAAGAGCTGGTGTTGTAAGGAAAGTTTGTAAACCAACATCAACGGTAAAAGTTTTAAACCGAATTCCAGATGAAATATTAAACAATCGTGAGTTAAATCAATGCATTAATAAATTGCCGAAAAATTACAACTTCGAAGTTCCGAAAACGATATGGCGAATAAAACAACTTTCGGCAAAAACGGTTGCATTACAAATGCCGGAAGGGTTATTAATGTACGCGATAACTATATGCGATATAATCGAAGAGTTTACTGATGCAGAAACGGTGATAATGGGTGATGTTACCTACGGTGCTTGTTGCGTCGATGATTTTACAGCGAAAGCATTGAAAGTTGATTTATTGGTTCATTATGGTCACAGCTGCCTCGTACCTATTAATCAAATGACAGGTATAAAACTTTTATATATATTTGTTGATATTAATATAGACGTTACACATTTCGTGGAAACAATCAAGTTTAATTTTGACCCTACTAGTGCTAGATTAGGTTTAGTGAGCACTATACAGTTTCTTTCTACGTTACACGCTGCCGCTAGCATTTTACAGAGCAAAAATTATATTGTGAAGATACCACAAATAAAACCGTTGTCTCCGGGAGAAATATTAGGATGCACCTCTCCGATTATTGCTGATGTTGATATACTGATATATTTAGGTGATGGTAGATTTCATTTAGAGTCGGCAATGATTGCTAATCCGAATCTAAAAGCTTATAGGTACGTTGTTTAGTTTTTTAATGAATTCATTTTTTTCTATGTTATGTTATTAACAGATAATTCGAAATATGACGATATATTTTCACTATTTTTAATGTTTTGAGTAAAGGAGTCTATTTTTATAGATATGATCCTTACGAGAAAAAGTTAACAGAGGAATTCTACGACTTTAATGTAATGAAAAATAACAGAAAAGAAGCTATTGCTAAATCGACTGATGCAAGTACATACGGTCTGATATTAGGTACCCTCGGAAGACAAGGAAACGTTAACGTTTTAAAGACTTTATTGGTAATTTCCTATTAATTTATCATATTTTATCATTTCGGTTGTTTTTCAAAATAAATTGTTAATTTCCCCCCCCCCGTTTGATGCGTTCTATCGTTTTTTTTTTTTTTTTCGTATTTTAAGTGCCGTTCTACAATCGTACGATATAATCATTACATGTTCGTATCTAGAAGTGTTGAATTTCTTGTGCTGTTATTTAATTTTTAGAAATTATGTCTTCATTTGTACTGTACCATTACGTATTATCTTACACATATGGAAGATATGTTACTATTTTTTATTTTGAAAAGTTTACTATCGATTTGGTATCTTATTTCATAACACGGCTATACAGTGTTCCTTAAACTAAAACGATTAGCAAACCAATGAAAATCATTACGATATTTCCGCTGTGTGCTTATAACCAGGTTGCGGTAAAAGTAAAAAGATTGAACAATTTCAAAATTATCTCTGATAAAACGGTATCTTTAGCTGAGAATTTTAAAGCTATAGAAAAAAAACAGAACATTTAAATCATATTTAATAGTGGAGATAATAGAATGCAACCTATGTGTGTGTATATTTTAAAAAATTAGCTGAAAATTTCATATATTGTGGAAGAAAACATGCAGTTCAGTGTTTTTTTGAAGAAACAAAGTGTTCTAAATATAATAAAGCCATATTGCTTCTATGTGTAAGGAAATAGCTGGAAAAATTGAAATTTATTTAGTATGATTTTGTTGATAATGAAGACGGAGAAATTAATTTCGATAGTCATATTAAATATTTACCGGTTAATAATGTTCAAGAAGAGGAAGAAATTCCATAGCCAAAAATAATATTAAAAGTAAATAACACCATAGTTAAATTCCACATTGATATCGAAACATCAGTAATTGTAATATCGAATAAAGAACTTGGAAAATTAAAATTAAAACTAATAAAAAAAGAAACTAAATTGTTTGATGCGAACAAAAGATCAACAACGTTATTGTGGAAAACATTTACAAACATAGAATATAACCGATTACAAAAAATACATGACTGTGTACGTTGCCAACAATGAACAAACCGATGTAAATTTATTAGGAAGGACATATGGATAAAAGAATTGAAATTAAGTAAGGTGGACACCCAAATAATGAAATTATGAAGTTAGTCCTTCAAAATGCTATAGATAGAGATCGCAGCGAATAATTTGTTTTAAGGATAAGTATAAAATGAATTGTAACTTAGTTATAAAAAATAAAAGTTATTGCGAATATAATGTAAAATCAAAATTTTGTCGCTACAAGCCAATTCCGTATGCTCTGACTGAGGCGGTTAAAGAAAAGATAAAATGTTTAGTCAAAAAAGACAGAACCAATATAATGAAAGTAATTATCTCTTATAGTAGTTGTCTCAAAAAAAAAGGAAAAAAAAAATCGTTTGGCTATGTGACAATTTTAATGCTACATTAAATTCTAATATTAATTACGAACATCATAAATTACCAGTTATAGAAGATTTAATAGCTAAAATACAAAAGGCTAAATGTTTCACATTGATAAATTTATCTAATGCCTTTCATCAATTGGTAGTAGCAGAAGAATCACGGAACATGTCTGTTAATATTATTTCAGGATTATTCCTATTTCGTATGTTATATAGATATTTTACTAACTAGTGAAATAGTATACAAGTTAGCAGAAAGAATGGAAAAGGTTTTAAGAGCTCTGGAAAAAACGATATTGTTATAAATTTTAACGATTCACAATTTTTCAAAATATTACAAAATATTACATTTTTAGGGTTTAGTTTGGATGAAAAAGGTATTCATTTAATTATAGGAAAATACGTAGTGGTTAAAAACATAGAACAATCAGCAAATGTAAAAGAATTACAAGTATAAGTTGGGTCAGTAGACTTCTATATTAAATTTGTATCAGATGGAACAAGATTCTTACATTTGCTTTGTGCGCTGTTAAAAAAAGATTAAGATGGAAATAGACGATGACATGTCAAAGAAGTTGTGAAAAGGTAAAGAATATGTTAGAGGATAAAATTTTGGCACTGTACGATACTGAAAAGATACTAATACTAAGCTGTGATGGTTCAGAATATTATGGATTAGAAGTATACTAGCTCATACGGTAAATGATAAGATTGAACCTTATCATTCGTATCTAAGACATTACATGAGCGAGAAAAGAAAATGCGTCAATTGCAGAAAATTTACAGGTACCGGTGTAGAAAACTTATGTTTGAAGCATATTATAAATCATTAATACATATATTTAATCTAAGAAAAGAAATTTGAGATATAATTCAGGCAAAATTACAAAGTTGGGCGTATATTTTAAATATAACCCCGAGCAAATTACAACAGCATCCACGGAATTAATTTCACTCGCTCAGACCTAATTTGTGTTAAACAATGCTACGAAACGTACTTAATTCGTGAAAGTTGTTTTTTTTTTTTTTTTTTACTGTGATTAATATTGTTTATTGTGTGTAACGTAAAATGATAGTAAGTTATTAGTATATTAGTTAAAAACCATGTCTTTTTCTAATGAGAAGAGACATGAGGAAGTATTTACTTAACATAGAAAAAGTCAAGATTTAGTTAACTAAACAGCAGCGCCAATTGTAGTTCTAGGACCGGAGTGGCGGATTTTTTTTTTTTTCCAAATGGGTTTGATTACAATATTAAATATGCGCCCGGAAAAATTCAGTATTTTTTGCGGATGCATTTTTAAGATTACCTGTTCGAGATGAAACACTAAATTTAAAGCGGGTGTTTTTATAATTGCAGAATTAAGGATTTAAAAAGATATACTAATAAAGACCTACTGTTAAGTAAAAGTAAGGGTTATGTACGTACTATTGTTAACCAGGGAAAATAGGTAAACTACAATATGAAGAATTAAGATACTAGTGTAAAATTAACGAAAAAAATTCGATAGAAAATGTTTGTGTACTCCGTGAAATAGAGTTATTATTCCGTTAATTTTACAACAAAAGGTTTTAGATTTATTAGATGAAGGACATCATCCGGGGGATAGTAAGGTCAATACTTTTAGTGGGGTCCTTCATGGTGGTACAGGATAAATAATGATGTAGAAAAAACAGTCCAAAAATGCAGTAACCGCCACAAGAAAACATCAAAATTCAAATAATCAATAGAATTCTGTACCACGGTCAAATATAGATAGAAGATGCCAAAGGATTACCATTGATTTTTGTAAATTTGAAGACCAAATACTGCTAATAATATCTGATGTTCATACAAAACGCGTAAAGATATATGAAAAATGTTAATGTAATTAAAACAACGGCAAAGATTCAAAACTTTTTAACAATTTTTGACATGCCAGAAAAGATAGTTATCGATAATAGAATGTCATTTGCATCATCAGAATTTAAACAATTCTATGAAGAATACGACATGGAACTAACATTGTCTTTGCTCGTATAAACCGCCGTCAAGTGAATTTGTAGTAAGCATCGGTACAAATTATTAAAAATGCTTTAAAAAAAAAAAAAAAAAACAGTTATTAAATACAATGGCAGACAACAATATGTTAATTAGAAAATTTTTATTAAAATTATCAGAATACACCGATTTCAGTAATGTTTAAAACACAGGCTAAATTAATGTTATATTGTTCGCACCAAGAATGGGTTAAAGTCGCATCTTATTAATTGTAGTCTAAAAAATTATAGTAAAATAAAAAAAATTGAAGCAGATGAAGAAGTGTGGATATAGTCGACTGAGACTAGCTCGACAAATCAAAATCTCGGGAGGGAGGAAAAATTATTAAAAGCTTATCAAGAACATGTATATGGTCAAAATAAACGACAGAGAAATTAAACGACATTTTAACCGACTTAAAAAAGCAATTACAAAAAGGAGTTCAGAAGTTAGTAGCTTAAACTTGTAGAGAGAAATGAAAAGTACCCTAAAAATTACTGTACAGAAAATTAATGCAGGGGAATTCAGCTTAAGAGAACCGGCTGACAGATAGTGTATTAGAAAACACTGAAATATAATGTATATTTAGCGGGGAAATTAAACACAAAACCGAAAATAGAGAAAATAGAAAAGATTGCTTCGGCATTAACAAAAATAAAAAGGGAAATCAAAATGCAGCAGAAATGAGCGTGTGTTTCATATGTTTGTTTTCTTTCTTTTTTTTTTTTTTTTTTTTCTGGTTAGCAAGCCAATTAAAATTAATATAATGTTTTCGTTGTGATTATGTAATAACTGGGTTGCGCTAATAGTAAAAATTAAAATATGATAATTAGAAATTATAATAAAAGTACAACTTAGAAAGTTTATTTATGTATTACTGCATATTCAACACAAAGTAATTTGAATATTGTGCTTTTCATTTTATTCAACTGCGGTTGGTTAATACGTTTATTTATTTGATATATATATGTTATTATTGTTCTCTGTACTATTAGATAAAATATAATTTTCAATACAATGCAAATTTAACTTACAGAATGCGGCCGATTCTGCTTCGAAGCGAAGTGTTATTTTACTTCTATCTGAAATATTTCCGCAGAAATTAGAACTTTTTGGAAATAGTATTGATGCGTGGATTCAAGTAGCTTGTCCGCGGTTGTCGATCGATTGGGGTACTGCATTTACAAAACCATTTCTAACATCGTACGAAGGATGTGTTGCGTTGAAAAGAACAAAATGTTTTTCGGAAAGAAGCAAGAACCTATATCCAATGGACTATTATGCTAATTTGTCATTAGGACCATGGACCCCTAATCATAAATCAGATGATATTTGCTGTAAAGGTGGTCAATGCGGGAAAAAAATAAAATAAAAAATTGTTAAATATTTATGTATGTATATTTTTTTTTTTTTCTTCTTTTTTTTATAATAAAAATTAACGATGTATAAAATCACTATTGGGAGCTGCAGATAATGAAAGAAATAATATTTTTGAAAAAATATTTTTAATTAAATCTTCCGATTAACTTTTGAGATGACTTTGTCGATTTATATGTTTCTTGCTCCTTTCCACTTCGATACATTACTTAATCAGTGGAGCGGTTGAAAGAGAGGAAGGAAGATAAAATAAGTTTACGATATATTATTAAAATTTTTAAAATATCTTTGGATGACTTCTGATATATCTTATTTTTTTCTTCTTTTAAGTAACTTTTTTATGAAACTCACTAAACATAATGCTCATTTAAACGGTTTGTCGCCTTTGCTTTATTATAAACGTACCTTTTAATGAGGACCTGGTTAATTGTGCTATTGGTAGCATTAGAGATTTTGCGAGAATGTGTTACATATTTTAATTACTACCGTTTGCAAATATTTCGAACAGGTTCCTTTCAGTTCACCATTGAAAATTCAGCAGCGACATTTAAATTTAACGAAAGTTTTATTGACGAGTATGGTATTTAGCTTATACACAAAGGCTGTTTACGTAACACGCATAATTTTAATTATTCGAAGGAAAAAAAGAAAGCTGTTCATTGGAAAGAGGACTTTATTGCGATTTTAATGACATATTAAACTTCGACATAATCACCGTTTAACACGATGCAACGAATGCAGCGGCCAACCAGTTTTTGGATGCTGGTTTTGAAGAAGTCGACCAGCTGTAAACACAGTCACGATGACACAACGATCTGTAATTCCTCGTCAGACGTATAGCGATTTCAAATGTTTTTTGAGGTGGCGGAATAGGTAATAATCACTCGGCGCCAAATCGGGGCTGTATGTAAGGTGCGGAAGAAGAACGTTGAAGCCGAGAGACGAAATCACCTCTGCTGTGCGCGCGCTTGTGTCAGCAACTTCGGAACCCATTTGGCGCATATTGCGCGGTACTCTATTTTTTTTTTTTTTACGATATTCTTTACTGTTTACTGTCCCAAGAGCTACTCCTGTCTCCGCGGCTAATTCCCTTTGGGTTACATCCCGATATTGTCTGATCTGCGCAGGTCTGGACGGTCTGAATGTGTTTCATTAAATAGTTTTATGGTACCAGGCGAGCCCGGTATCGCACCTTACTCACATTAAGTGTATCCGCTGCACCAAACACCGTTTGTAGACGCCGAAAAATCAAGATAGGCGGCATGTTTTCTCGAATTGTAAATATTCGCTAATCGCTTTCTACTTGTATCATTGCTGGGAAGTGCATTTTACATTTTCACTCATCGCGGAAAAACACGATTAATGACCGCGAAACAAAGTATACACCATTGTGTATAGCTGTGACTTTTTTATTTCTAACTAGCACAGATATCATTTTGTACGTTGCTTACGTAGTGCGCTAGGAGCGAACAGCCTATATAATTGGCGTCCAGCTGAAGTTTCGGTAAGAGTATAACATGAAGTAAAACAGAATGTTCTGAAATTGTTGCGCGAAAACGATTATAAAGAAAACCCGACTTTTATTTTCAAAAATGAACGTTTCTTGAAATAAGCAGTACGCTGTGCAGCCGTTGACAGTTTGCGATAAAATCGAAATATATTTTGCGATCCACAATAGCTTTGGTCGTCCCACTTTTTCTACACACCCGAATATTTAATTATTTCTCAGCTTCATAAGTGAAATTTGTAATAGTTCAAAGCGCACCTTTTATCAGATTGACTTGAAATTCTTGATTGTTTCGCCTTTTATCCGTTTTAAAAGTCAAAATAAATAGACATATGCGAAAATCTGTAGCATTTGAAAATTTTTAAATGGCGCGTTAAAAGTTGTTGGCACTTAAAGAAAAAGAAAAAAATGATCATTTTAATTAAATTTTTGAAATAAGTTTATAATAAAACTTATCTATTCTAAAACGCGAAGTGAAAAGTTTTCCACGAGTAGTAAATATTTAAAAAAGTACAGCGAAATCAATACCGATCACGTAAAGGACGTGCAATTTTTCGAATGGCATATTTGTAATGTTTTATGATCTGAAGCTGACAGCGTTGAAGTTGTGGCAAATAAAATACGGCTCAAAAATGAAACTACATTATAATGTATACAGTAGGCGTGGGTAACTCCGGACATAGTTGTATCCTGGGAAACATGTATCTGTGGTCGGACACACATATCTCAACTCCGAAAAACGTCACACACAACGAACAAATATTGTCATTCTGGACACAGTTGAATTCACTTCTGGCGGAGTGATTTGATATATCTCCACTCCGAAAGGCGACAGCTACGCGTGCAACTATCAAAATTTATCATTACTGTTTCACGGAATTACATCGTGTTCACCACTGACTGCAGTATGGAAGTGTAATAGCGCAGTGTGATTTATAATTTTCAAATCGAATGAGTAATATGATCCACGAATTTAATGCTAGATGTTATTTAACGCGATGCGAACTAGCTATTTTATGCTTATAGATAAGGAATATCCTATTTACCAGAAAACTGTATGTATGTATGTGTGAGAGAGTTTTTCATCTGCTGTCGTTAAATCGGAACTGCGCGAAGAAAATGCGCACCATGTTTAAGGACGTTTTGTTGTTTTGTGCGTTCGGAGTTGGAGTTGAATACGCAGCGAAGAGTGCGATTATACGCTAGATATAAGATAATTCGGCCGCAGTTGGAGTTGAGAAGTGGATATATATCCGCAGTCGGAAAGGACACATATATTTATATGTACCCAAAACTACTTTAGCGGAGTTGATTTACGCATCTCTAGTATACAGTCGACGATGAAGCAGCTGAATTACAAAAATCGCTTCAGTAACCAGAAAATACTGAGCGTAATCTTAATATGATAATTGAACTTCACAATTTTCCAGTATTTAACAATTTAATGTTTTTACTATGATTAAAGAAAAGTGAAAGGCTGGCCCGGAAATGTCTGCTAAAAAGAACGCAGCAGAGTAATTTATCCAAAGGGCTTTTCGAATTAAGTCTGTTTAAATTTACCGGTAGAAAAATCGATCAAAATTACCGGTGTCTTACTGATTTTTCTTTACCAAAATAAAAACTAGAAAAACATTCTTTTTTACTTACTTTGCGAATATAGCACCTTAACGAATTAGTTTTAAAATCTGTTTTTTAGAATGTACGATGATATGACAGCATAGACCTTTATTCAGATTTTACGTGATAATTTTTTATTATTAATGTTAAAAAGATACAGTTCGTAATGAATGCCATTAAAAACGGTACTTTTAAGCGAATAAATCTGAGTACAGAGTTGACTAATGATGTAACAAAATTCACATAAAATACGTTTTTTGTAAAAGTAATATCAATTCTATTTCCCGACAGTAGTTTAATTATCACGGAGACTTCGAAACGCGTGAGAACATATAATAATCTGATATTATAAAAAGTATTTTATTTTAAATTTTACTTGTTGACCAATAAAAATTACGACATTAAAAATAAATGATTTCATCAAACACTCAAATGGAACTGAAATATACAGCTGTATTTATTGCACGTGCCGGAGTACAATTTTTTCCCCTTCTAAATTACAATTTTGACGAAATAACGTGAGAAATACTAGAGAAGTGGAACGATTTTTAGAAAATTTATTAATTTTGGCTGACGGCACGAAAACAGGTTGAACAAAAACGTGCGATGTGAGATTTTTAGATATTGCCGGGAATTTACGTAGGCTTTTCATATAGTTTACGTGTAAATCTGTTTCTCTCAGTAACAGTGCTTCGCCTCTATTGTAAAATCGAAAAATTCGTTATTATCAGTGAAGATTAAAACATTAACGTGCGAAATTATGATGGTTAAGGATATGTCGTTTGTCGTTATAACAATGAAGTAGTATTAAAACTTCCTTTTATTTCGAATTTCGGTTAAATCCAGCAGGCACTTTGTTGTTATTTGTTTACAAACTACTTTAAATCAAGGTATATATTTTCCCGAGTTATTATATTCAATAGTTCACTTAAGTACAATTTTTGGTCAGTAAAATCGTATCAAAAAGTTTCCCGACTGAAGAGAATCTATAATTACGTTCCTTCTTGTCATTCATAGATGTCGTATTTTTGGGCGGAACGTTAAAATTTAATAAACATTTCGTACGAAAGGTGTTTAACTTATTTTCGAGATATCATAAATTAGGATCTTTTTTTTTTTTTTTTCTGATTACATACTATGCGAGGAAAGGAATTTTGCAATGAATTAAAAGAAATATTCAGTTTGAATTTTAATTTTACACTGATAACCGTGGCAGGACAAGTAAACATCACCGTCTTGGTTCTCGGCAATTATACCAAGTACTGATGAAGAGAAAATAATTTCCCGTCTATATATTCTCACGAGTGTAATTCAAAAAATTGTCAGTTTATTAAGAATATTAATAAAATTGTTTTAAAAATATTCTCGACTTCGATATTTCTTCTAAAAATTGAATGAAAACGTACTAAAAATGTATAAGATTTTTTTTTTTTTTTTTTTTTATAGTGCTGTACACAGCTTCTGAGCGTCGGCGACTACTTATTCGTACATCTCAGCTGTACAGACATAGGTAGTGTACTGGGTAATTATTATATGCAGTACGAATGTGTACACACGCAAGACTACATTCGGAACTGATAGTAGCCGCTGTTATCGCGCTACAAGTGCAGTCCCGTGTGTGTGTCTGCTGTGTACTGACCTAGCGCGCATGTGAATAAGATTATTATTCGCCAAAAAAATAATGTCAGAGAATAACACGCGTGAGGATATTATGATTATTTTTGAAACATTTACACGTTGGCATGAAATTCACATTTTAATAATTAAATGAGTATAACAACACAACTAAGCATTCTCTACAAAAATCAATTACTGAAAATATCAGAAATATTTAACGTGTTTTTTGATTATTGTTGCAATCGGAATGTGCTGTAATGAGACTCTAATAAAGATATAAATGTTGTTTAAGAAAAATTAAGATATCATCCCCCCTTTACGGGATATTTTTACTACCTTTAGAGCATTTTTATTACATTTTTAGTCAGAAATAATAATTTCACAATTTTCTTTTTTTGCTTTTTTTTCTGGTCTTATATACAAGAGACATCGGCCATTATATTAGAGCGAGATTAAATTACAATTATTTTTGAAGACATTATAAATGAATATAAAATCCAATATAAGGTAATATTATTTGTAACCAAGAGCGAACTTATTTTACATGGAAGGTCTACTCTAAAATTAACCAATGAATATTATATAATACTATTTGAGTGTCTGTATCGGCTACATTCGAAAAATAAATGGTCCGCGTCCGTCAACTTATCTCGATCATCTGGGTGTAAACCAAAAGGGGGACTGACTAAGCCCCTGCTTATACACAGAATATGGTAATCTGTTAACTCTAAATCGTAACCGACATATCGTCACTATAAATTTCCGAGGATTGTTAACCCCTCTATCCGAAATCGGAACATATCATGGCGATCTAATACGGTAGAATAAATTTATATAATTTTGATTTATATATGGATTGTACCAAATGGAATTCCAATATTGTTTGTGAGCAAACTTAATGAAATATAAAAGATCTTCAATAAGGAATTTTAGAATTAGTGAAGTGACCTCATCAGCAGCTGATTTTGCTGCTTTATCCACTATTTCATTACCATCTATCCCCACATGAGCCGAAATCCACACCATTTTTATATTAACCCTCCTTTTCCGCCAATTCGATCAAGTATGATCTTATTTTAAGAGTAAGCAGAGAGGTGCCTTAAAGTTAAAGGAAAGATTTTGCAGAGACATTAAGCAGCTTTTGGAGTCATTTAGAATAAGTAAATTCCCTGAAAAATTATGCCTAATGGCGAATAATAGAAATTTAATAATTTGCCATGCACTCCGCAGTGAAAACTGTGGAGAAACGAGGCAGCGTACATTTTTTTATTATTATTTTTAAGTAAAGGAAATATAAAAAGCAGAACCAACTTGATGTGAATTTTTTAACCCATCCGTAAAAATTTCACAATTTTTAGTATAAATATATTTGAGCGATAATAGACACTTAAAAAAAAAATTATACTACCTTCTGTACTCTATAAAGTGTGTGTGTGGGGGGGGGGGGTATCGGTTTAAGTGTATTTCCGTTAGTGGTGAGCTTGTAAATTGCGATGCGCGAGTATTAATTTTCTTTACTGGGATCTATATTGGTATAAACTGACGCTGATAACACTCGAGTTGTTCATTTAATTTTAGAATTTTGAATTATCCATGTTTTCTTCATGTATTGTAATGATTTTTCTTTTTTTTTTTTAACTTTAATGGCTACTCTGAACCAGCACTCACCGATACTGATCGGTTACTTACATAGAAGACCACTACTGAACGGTACAATTTCTACTGAAAGATCATTCGAATCACTCTATATGGTTAAAAATTATACGCGGTCATGTTAAAACACGTAATATTTCCATCAGTGATGACCGTGTAAACGGTGCTTGGCAGGACTCTCAAATATTCATTATCTTTACTCGAATCTATATTTATCCGTGATAATTATAGCAATTTTTTTTCATTTCCGGCCTTATTAAAGATTAGTTTTTTCCAACGTACATTTCCAAATTGGTATAATATTTTAAGTGTTAATGACGTTTGTTATATTACTAGAAACATTTTTAACCATATGAGTATATATGTATGAAATAATAATTGTAATGTTTTAACTATGCATCTTTTTTAATATTCAAACCCCTATGATGTTGGAACCGTGATTTGGAAATCGTTACACTCTAACATATAGAAGATAATTTCTCGAATTTTCATTGTTAATCGCTTTATTTCGTAAATATACACTTTCGCTCGATGCATAATGTTGCGTAACATCCGAGCCGTGATAAAGTCTTTAAATTCAAGTTGAACTGTAAAACTTTATTTTTATACTGATTACAATACATGTAGTAGAATATATATCGTACAATATTCATAGTTGTGCTTTCGGATGCAATTAATATAACACTATGTAATACAAGTATGGGGTACATCATACACTTTATGATGTATTAGTACACTGAAATTCAAACTTTCTGGAATGCTGATTAATGTAATGCTCTATTTTAACACATATACGTTTTCTCGATGTGAATAATAAATTCTCCCGAACGAGTTTTTTTATTCCAACAAATTTAATCAGATTCAAACAATTGACAGCGGATTGACTGGGAATTTGACCGGACGTCGAAAAAGCATGTGCCTTTCAAGGACACGTCTATTTATATTAAATAATTTCGTAGTTAGACGATTGTCTACGCTATCACTCTTTATACGAAATTTCATATCGAAACGCTTAGCTACTGAGAGGTTTGATATTTAATCATTTACTACTACCCAGATAGTACAAAGACGTCTTTTAAAGGCCGGATGTTACTAATTGTAAGTGAGACGTCTTTAAGACGTCTTGTGCTATGTGAGTATTATCATTGCTACTATATATCTTAAGCTTATATATTACGTTAAAAAACAGCAGCCGTACCAGTTTTATTTGTAAATCTCGATACATATTGCGGTATAATTCATACTCTTTTACTGCTAGTACACACATACATGGATTATTTCTCGACGGTTTTGCTCGAATCATTCGGAATATTTGTTAATGCAACACAACCATGTTGCAAACAAAATTCCATATGGTTTAATTTTATTATAGAAATTACAATAACAGCTGAATTTTATGAAATATATAACATTAACTGTTCGATTTTTTCCTGTTCTACCGAATTTTATTTATATGAAAAGGATTAAACACCATTAGGTTCGTTACATTATTATTCATAAATGTGGAACTTTCAATATATTTGTGAACATTACTGAAATTAGATATAGAACATTTAAACTTTAAACAGCTGAGTAAGACTACATAAATTTCTACTTTTTCATTAATCAGTTAATCAATTAACAGCAAAACCGGCTAAATGTTAATTGTTAACAGTTTCAAGACACCGGTGTACAGTTAACATCTGCTGGCGCGATCTATTGGCACGGATATGGAAAGAGGCAAAAAAAAGTAGTACGATCGTGTCGCATCGCAAATAGGTGGTGATTCAAATCTAGCATCTGCGTTCAATGATACTTATCGATTTGTATGTGACCGGAACACTTTCGAATAAATAAAGACAATTATTAAAGATGGCCACTTTTGGTCGGACACAAATGGTTGTGCTAACAAATGAAAAAAAAAAAAAAAAATCATACTCGACGAACAGATTACGCGAAATGTGATTTTAAAAAAACAAGAAGAAAGAAAAGAGTAAAACTCTACTTGCAATTATTGAAAAAAAAAGTAGGACGAAATTAACATGCAAAATTTAACAGCTCGACTAGTCGGGCTATTAGACTCCTGTTAATTTATCAGCTTATCTTTCCTACGAAAATTTCACGAACGACACGATACTTTCTAATCGTTTTTCTGCTGTTTTTATAACTTCTGGCCGAGGTTTCGTAATTAATGTCATAATTTGCGATGGCTTTCGTAATATTTGAGTATAATTTCGGAAATTCTGGTTTAGTTTTTTTTTTTTTTTTTTTTACCGGTTAAGTAAAATTCTGCTAATACGATCGTTTATCGAAAATTATTTTATTTCTAAGATTATACTTAGCACACTATATACGCTTAAGATTTTTAGAACGGATGGGCATCCGCGGTTTACCCAATTCTTAAGAGCAGTGTAATGGTTTTTTTTCGTATTAAAAAAACTCCATGAACTAACGACTTTTCATAAATTAACAATTCCCTAAACAAAGATTTTCCATTCGCATACACCAACTCTATGACCAGCCGCCACCTGTATGTGATGTTTGCTTCGCACTGCTACCCTGTTCCCTATATATATATATATATATATATATATATATATATATAGTTATAATTCGTCGAAAATACAAAAAAACAGATGCCTTACATATATGGAACTCTACTCGAGAGTTTAGAAATTAAAAGCATCTTAGCAAAGTTATAAACATTAATGTCGAGTGATTGCCGTACGGCATCAACTACTATGCGTTAATGAAGAAAAAAACACGTTAATCTAGATAATTTTATGGTTTTAGGCTTCTTTTCTTAGATTTTTATTCAGTACAGCCATTATGAATATGATATTATATGTTAATTCAGTGGACGGGACATTTCCCCTTCCTAAAGAAGCCTCTATGAAAAAATTTTTTATAACAGAGAAACTTAATTTATGCTATAAAAGATTTGTATAAATGCTATACCTATGGATTTTAATAACCAATATTTAATACTATTTTCTAGTAAAACTATTAATGTTCCCTTTTTCTTCTATTTTAAATGTAATTATCATCGATGTTGTATCATTTTTATTTATTTTTAATTTTTATTTTCTAATTTTAATTAAAAATAGACAGTTCAATGAGAAATATATACATATGTGTTTTTTACTAAGAGTTCGGATCGGATTACTAACAAAAATAAAAAAGAAGTAAAGTCTAATAAAAATACTATCTTACTATTTCTAAACTACCATTTTAGAGTTGGAATTTTATAATTTCGTTTTGTTCATAACTAAAAATAAAACAAAAGTTAAATTAAGAATTGTAATAATTATGTATTTTTGAAAAAAACTGTAAATTTCTATAATTTGATTTTCTTTATGAAACAAGGAGTATTTTGTCAAATCTACTGCCTACCATGGAAGATTTTACGTAATCATAGAATTTCCCTACCCAAAAAAATGT
The DNA here is from genome assembly GCA_039619475.1 of Icerya purchasi. NCBI lineage: Eukaryota > Metazoa > Arthropoda > Insecta > Hemiptera > Monophlebidae > Icerya > Icerya purchasi. The sequence continues at coordinate 271,248,160 of CM077115.1, read as the reverse complement.
CTCTCTGGATCTGCCCTGGTTAATTGTTTGTACTGCATAACAGGCGGTACTGTTAATATTTACTATGCAAATTGGAATTTAGATTGATATTTTTTATGCTATTAATACGATTCGAATTTCTTCGCTTCCAAAAGCAATATTTTACAAACGGTCAAATGCAAAACTATTAATATTAATCGGAAGAATAATCGGAAGAAAAAAGAAATCTAAAGGACTAATCCAAATCCAAAACTACAACAAAATTTTCGCCTACGTTGTCATCAACGTAAACAGGTGCAATTGTATATAATAATAATAATAATAATAATAATAATAATATTGAAAAGTGTGTTTTATCAAAGTTGTAGGTACGTATTTTATTTACCTTTTATTCTTTTTCATTTTATTTCTTCTTAAGCTAGGAAACAAGAGCGGCTTTTCTGCGGCTGTAGCAGAGTAATATTTTCAATGCTACCAGATATTTTTATCTATAATTAATCCGTAGACTTCGTAACTTAGGCTTAAATTCCGAATGATGAATGTTTCAACAGCGAAAGCATATACCGTGTAACAGCCAACTTATTGTGTAATAATATGGAGCTAAATACGACGTGTTATGTAATTTATACGAATTTTAATTGTTACTCCGATGTTTTGCTCTAATTATGTACGACAATATGAAGAAAAAAAAAAAATAAGAGTACTACATGTAAAGAAAAATAAATGTCTGGGGTTGCTGGTGAATCACATCAAAAAAATACAACCGGGCTATTCGTTTGTGTATACATATACATATATCGGATAAACGTAAAACGAATTAATGAAAGAGCAGCGTAAAATAATCATCGAGGAAGCGCGATGGTGATTGTGTCAATTTATTTTACGGTTTGTTTGTGTGTGCTGTTTCTTTAAAGCGGATTATCTCCTAGCCCCTTCTACTCCGTTCCTGACCGTTATATAACCCGCCGTCGTGAGCGCGTGTTGAGATTTCTGAGTTGCGCACTAGAATCGGTTCTGTAATGTGCGTCGTTTCATTTTGTACTTCGCGGTTCACGATTTGCACATTTGTATCGCATGTAAACTGCGAGTCGTGTGGGACTTGTTGGTTGTGCGTTATTCGTTTGTTGGTTGGTATTTGCTGCTGGAAAAGTAATTCGAGCTGAAGATAGAAATATTTGATTGGGAAACTGGAGAGATGCCGTTTATTTCGAAAGACTGGAGATCGCCAGGGGAAGAGTGGGTTAAAACCGAAGAAGGATGGGAGAAAAAGAAAATTTTGGAATGCATAAACTCGGTAACTCGGTAAGTGGTTCTTTGTTTACATGCGTACACATGACGTATTCTTTATCATTGTACGGAACAGCTGATTTCAGATCAGCTGTGTTGCCTTTATTTATTTATTTATTTATTGTTACGCGCTATCATTTTTCGAAAGACTTTTTGTGTCGTTGCTTAATGAATAGTAATTTAAAAAAAAAAAAAAAAAAAGATATTCTCGAGTAGTTAAAATAACGTCAGTATTTCATTAGTTTCCACCGAGGGTGATATTAAGAGTTGTAAAAATGAAGTTAAACTATAAGCAAATAGGTTACAATTTTTATTCGTATATTTTTTGTTTTTTATTTTTTTAATGGAATTCAAAAAAAATGAAAGTACGTGTATTTCCGTTAAACAAATATAACTGAAATACAATACACGCTTTTTGTGCACTTTGTTGTTTGTTTCTTAAATGGTGTAATTAATATAAATTGTATAGATTTTATAGATTCTTATTTATCACTTTCAGTTCGTAACTATAATATACATATATATATATATAGCTCCCAATTTAAGTTAACCGCTTTAAATTATATGCTTAAAATTATTTTTGTATTACGCATTTTAATAGTTTTGGCGATGAATAAAAAAATGCGAATTTGTACGATTTTGAAGCGAAGAAACATGTTAAATAATTAGCGATATAGCGAATATATATCTAGATAATGGTTGTATACATATTTCGAGTAAAAGAATACGACATGAAAATATTTCCATTCGTTTTGTTTTTACGTCTTTACAAATACATCGCGTCAATATAAACATCGATGTACATTAAATGCGATGTTATTTATGAAGTTGAAGAATGTTAATAATCGAGCGCGAAAAATAAAATTTTAGGTAATTTTATATTATTATACGGAGTATTGCGCAGAAAGGTTACGTGTGTTTATTTTAACGTTTTTTTTAGAATTCCTCTGGGCGACGCGTTAAAAATATTAACGGTAGTTTTTTAATGTTATCGTTAAATCGATTAAAATAATCCGTTGTTATTTCCGATATATATAACAGTTTATGAAATGGTGAGGAAGCTTTTACGTTTGTTTTTCTGTTTTATTTTTCCGGGCATTTGCTACGAAGGAAACTGCTAGCGTGTACCGCTTTTATATCGTCAGCGTCGTCACTGCTGTACATTTTTTTCTTCAAATAAAATTTACGTTTTTCAATTGTTATAACGATTAGGGCAGGCCCGTGCCCAGAATTTTGGAGGGGGGGGGGGGGGGGATGAAAATTTTCTTTGCATATTTATTTTATAATACATTTTTCATTAATATTCGTACTATTAATAATTTCCATCATTTTGATTTATATGTATTAATAATTTACATAAATGAATAACCCCCCGTATATGAACATTAATAAAAATTACATATGTTATTAATTATACTCGTAATAAAAAATTTTTTGCATAAAATATTAATGAAGTACCTAAAAATAATATAGAGCACATATTTTTTCTTTTTTCTTTTAAAAGTAGGTAAAAACACCCTGAAAAATCATCAATATTTATTTTAAATTTGTGGTTTTTTTCAGATTTTTTTGTATTTATAATAACTATTTCAGTTCTCATGGGGGGAGGGGGTTAACCCCCCCCCCCCCCCCCTGGACGCGGCCTTGGATTATAGGGGCCCGAAAAATTAACCCCATTCAGTCACTTCACCGTCATATTTGATGTGTCGTGGTTAAATATATTATTGCTGAAGTGTTGTACAATTAATTCGGTATTGTCGAGTTAACGTGTCTTGGTGATATGGTTTTATCGATGCATTGCTTATCGGCCCGGAGGAGGAAAGTTTTGTCAATAAGGTTCACGGGAAACCTGGAAAAATGTGAAAGTTTAATGTTCGTGAACCATGTTAATTTACAGTAAAAATAACAACCGTTGAGTAAATTGTGCGTTTATATTTATGCGCAATAAAATTTACAAACACATACGTAGTAATAATACATCGCGTGAGAGGAAACAATTTATTAATTTATTAACGCGATTAATACTGCTTGATGCGGTCATTTGTAGTAGCGTAATCCGTGTCCCCTTGGACCAATAAATTATTAGAATTTCGTTTATTTCTATATTTACTAATGTTAGAAAGTTGTGCGGACTTAATTGACTGTCTCGAAATTGGCATGAGAGTGTGTCCGTTTTTTTCTTTTCTTTGCCCGCTCTTTTCCAATAGATGTAGTAATCGTCAGATATTGAAATTATAATACGCGTGAACTAGTTTTAAATGATTGTGTTTTTTAATTAATTTAAAATGAAACGAGATGATCGAACGGGGTATTACACGGATAGGATAAAAATAATGAAATGAGAAAAATATTATAAATAAAAAAATGCAAAATATATATATTTCTGGTCCGTACATGTGCAGACGCGACCGTTATGTTTAGATTTCCGCATGTCTTCTTTATGTCATATTATGGCGTTATTCATTTCACGTACTTTGTCTCTTAAATTTGCAACACCTGAAAGATATTTGCTAATGTTGCGCACCGTTATATTTAAAGTAATTTTACTTAAAAAACTTAAGAAGGACAGTGGCGACTAAAAAAAAACGATGATCAGGTTGTTCCGAAATATACCATACCCATTCGAAAAATTCACTTACAAAATACTTTGTAATATTTGTTGCAAAAACGTTTTATTTTTCTCTTAACATTTGATGGTAGAGTTTGGAGCTCGCTCGTTTTTGTAAAAATCCGAATATTGATACATCTGTTAAAAATCAGTTGGTTTATTTGTGTTGACGCTGTAATTATCACTTTCCCGGCGAGATGAAATTTAATTATTTATTTTAAAGTGTTTATCTATTGATCTAAAAGAGAAGTTCTTTTTTTTTTATTTTTACGAATCCCTAGGCATGATGTGAGATTATATATATATATATATATTTATTTATTTATTTATTTATATATATTGATGTTTTTCTTGACAAACTGCATTCATTTTTTATAAAGTTACATGTCTTTTTCTTTATATTTATCTCTAAATTTATTAATTTTCTATTTTTGCCCACGCGGAAAATATTACATATATTATACATATTATGTGATGTGTCACTATAAAAACGGTTAGTACACGGAGTGAAATAGATGAGGGCAAAATGTATTGAATGGTATACACTGTTCATGCACCAGTCAGCTGTTTACGGTATTTATTTAGTCTTTAATATTTTCCGAGTGGTCAGCTATATTTCATGTATTCTCCATGCAGCTTTCCACTGCGGGGAAGTTTTTTTATGTTAGTGGATCTTAAAGTAAAGCCCTTAGAAGGACACATGCTCTTAAAGCTGGAGAATTTCAGGTTTGGCAAAAAAAAATAAAGGATTAATGTCTCCTTTTTTGAAAATAGTCAAGTTCCTTTTCTAGGAATCTATAATTGAAAGTTCTCGATGAGACTACGTTATTGTGTTATAAATAAGTTCTGAATGTTCGATAAAAGTTTCGATGTTTCCGTAGATAAACGTCTGCAATCTTCTGTGTTCGCGTTTATTTTGCGAGACAGACTAGATTTTTCAAAAACATGCGTTCAGGTTTTTTCACAAGTTAGTTTTATGCGGTGGCCATATAAGCTCGGTGAGATTTGCAGTGGTACTATTGTATTTTCTTTAAGTCAACTGCGATACTGGATTATTGCCTCGTAATAAATGGTATATGTTTTTTAAATTCGTCGAAGATGTAACCAAAAATGTGAAATTCAGAATCTGCAAGAATGCGATGTCAAAGCGTTAAGTAAAAATTTAATATTTCTTTTTAATTTTTCCGCCTAAGTAGGGCATTATCGTTGTAAACAAAACACTTGCGAGATAAAAATAAACTGTAAATAGGGTAATTTTGGATTGTATTTTAGTAATGAAAAGTCACTGTTAATGCTCTTTAATAAAGAACAAATAGATTATATGTGCTTCAGCAAAAGCAAAAAGAAAGAAACAGCGAAATTCGGTAAGAAAATTTAATGTTATATAATAAATAGGAATTGTCAGAATTATGAAAGTAAATACCTTTATTATTATTATTATTATTATTATTATTATTATTATTATTATTATTATTATTATTATTATTATTATTATTATTATTATTATTATTATTCCTTGGCGTAGATTATTTCATCAATATCTGTAAGAATATATAACAGTGAAAAGATGGATCAGTTAGTGAACTGAACATTCCCTTTTTCCCTTCTGGTAATTAATAGTTTCATTGCAGAGAATAAACGCTCTTTGGTGGCTGTTGTCTGCAGAAAATTGTCAATAAGAAGAGCATATTTAGAAAGAACGACTCTTTGTATTTTTCTAGTAGTTCCTCTTTGTTTTAACTCTTTTGTCGAAGCTTTTTTAAGGTAATTTTTAGAGTCTATCGTCGAAAACGATGAAAAGTTCTAAATAATATGCTGCCAAACTTTTTTAATCGTTTCTTTTTCTCGGTGAAAAAGTATTGGAAAAAGAGAACAAATATTTTTCTACTGATGTAAACAAACATAACATCCAAATGTTTAATCAGCTAATCAGCAGATTGTACAAACACTATAATATAATGCGGTCATGTAGTTTTTTGATATATTTTTTTTTGTTTATTTTTTTAACAATCAAATTTATCCGTGTTTTTTTTATAATTTGTTTCCTTATGCGTTTCATTCACGTTTTATTGCCGAATTTGCCGGTTGCTGTTGATGAAACAAAAATTGTAGAAAGTTTTTGCAAGTTATTTGTAAAAATGCGACAGGTAATTTAAAGTGAAGTTTAGAAATTCATTGCATAAGTACTACGAAGTAATCATCTCGACAACGATAGAGTTTTACAGGAAATAAGGTATTTAAATTTTAATAATGAATTTGGTAACTATCAGCGAAAATGGTGCGATTGCGGGGTCTGTCTGTATGCGAACGTATCGGTGTTTTAATATACGCGTGTGAAATAAAAACTGGAACTTATAATATATCACCAGTTGCTTGTGATGTAACGATACTCAGAAGGATGTCGGATTACTTTTTCAGAAAAATAATGCAAATAAAATCCATCAAATTAGGAATCATCGTTTCCGAACTATATATTAACGGAAGATAAACAGATGTCTAAATGAAAAAAAATTAAAAGGAAATTTTCCTATTAATTTATTTTTCAATTTTTGATGACTTTTTATTTATTTTTTGATTGTATAACATGTTTCATTAACTTGATACAAATTACATAGACTTTGAGTGAAAAAGACACACTCTACTGATGTGCGTTATTTTAAAGTGTCCGTTTTACATTTATAAGGGAAAATAAGTAATTAAAAGTAATGCCCATATTCCAGTTTCACGCGTTATTTTTAGATCTAAAGAGGTTTGAAGAGTAATTTGGTAAATTCTTTGTGTAGAGTTCGTTCCCTTTTTAATTTAAGTTTGAACTCGTCAACATTCTTGCGAAGCACCGGTCACCGTCGATGTTTATGATTGTCTCTGGAAATATCAATTGCCTTCAAATTATTTTAGTTTCCTTCAAAAAGAAGGTTAATTTAGCTCAATAAATTGAGATCGGTTGCCGAGAAATTAAAATTCCCTTTTCCTGGAAAATTCTGGTTTATTGTATAACGAGACTTAAACACCTTATTAAAATATCGCGTTTTTTAGAACTTATTTGCGATTTCCTAATTTGACTCTGTAAGAACGATTCAAATTTTGCAATTCCATACCGCCTATAAGGTGAGACTCGCTTGTATATACATAATTTAAAAGTAGCGATTTGCACATTGTTGCGGTTCAAGTTCGATTTATATCGTAGGGTCAGTTCAAAAGAGCGATATTTAAAAGATCCATCGATGAAAAATTTCTAAAACGGCGCTCCATAAACCGCGAAACAAATGTGATTATAAAACGATGATGATAAACGAAAGAAAAATTTTAATTTTGACCTGATCTAGGTGAGAAGGGAGGATTTTCGATATAAATTTCCACGTGTAAATGACCGGATTTAGGCAGCAACTTTCTGGCGTGTCTGCATTTTATAAATGTGCTAGTCGCCGACCCGAAACGCCAGATGTTAACATTTCCGTTAATCATCTGCCATTTGCGATGAATAACGCTCATATCAGTTATTTTTGTCGTACGTTCGTCGCACTTTCGTGCCAAACATCAAAAATGACTTTCGCATTAAAGCTGCTCCGTTGCATTGCACACTGCAGTCGTTGAATATTTCAGTTTACATTTTCTGTTCGACAGCCAATACCAGTTTTGTTATTTTTGTTGAAACTTTTTTTTTCTTCTTCATATAGCAGTTTAGAAATCACAAATGCTTTTTTTCCTTTTTACGTATTTGTAACGTAAAAGGGCCGCGAAAAATTCACCCGTTTTGCGCACCAAATTTTTTATTGGTATTTCTACCTCTGTCAATACATTTTAGGCAGCATATTTATTTATTTTTTCAATTTTTAACAGTCATTTACTCATTAATAATTTAAATAATTATTCTTTGCGGATTACTCGTGGAAAAAAAGTGTCATCCGGTACATCTCTAAACAGATATCTTTGAAAGAGAGTATCTTCGAAAAATGCAGATCATATTTAAGGTGCCTCATTTTCTAAAATATAATATTGCGTGCAGTAATTATCGTAATTTCCGAATTTCTAAAGAAAACAACGCAAAACTAATTAAAACCCACCCTTATGAAATACGCTGTAGTGGTTCATCTCTTGTTCTTTATCGCACAAAATTGGATATCATTATATCATTTTTTTCTTCCTTTTTTTTTTCCCCATTCCTTCCTATATATATATATCAATGGCGGATCTTAATTTTTTCCCCCGAAAATTATCTAGAAACAAATATAAATAATATAAACAACTTGGAGTCATTATATCTGAAGATGGTAGGAATGATACGGAAACAAGAGAGCAAGATTGAATATGGCTAGAATGGCATTAAAAAATTTGGAAAGAATTCTAAAAGACCCGGAAAAAGAAAATTAAATTGCGCCTGAAAATTCAGAAATGCTGCGTGTGGTCTGTAGTAAGATATGCCACAGAAACGTGGACAATAACAGCGAACATGAGAGGAGACTTAAAGCTATTAAAATGTGGACATACAGAAGAATGAACAGGAAAAGTTAGACGGAGAAGATCATGAACGAGGAGGTATTAAGGAGAATAGGACTAAAGAATTGCATTTTGCTACCAATGATTAAAAGAAATAAACGGCGCTTCCTCCAGAATAAAATGTCTAAAAATAGGATGTTTTCGCTGGTGGCAAATGGAAAGATTCCAGGTAAGGCATTACTAGAAGAAGAATTACAACGTTGGATAAACTGGATAAGATGATTTCGTTTTCCAATTGCAACCTTCCGCACGGGAAATAGTTACTACTACTACGAATAATAATGATATCTTCTCTAAGAAAAATGTTGAAATGGAGCTAACTCGACACACTGAGACATGTGGCTTGCTCACACACCCGCACCTTCAAAAACTCCGCATTGACTATTGTGGATGCGGATGTGGTTGCGAAGGTCAAAATCAATACGGAAGTTCCGCAATTGCAGATGCGGATATCCGCAACATCCCTGATACATATGTATACATCATCCTTTGGACTTTACAAGGGGGCACCCTTGGACCTACGGATATTAGTTCTATAATACTTGTAGCAGAGTAAATTTCAGTTGATTACGCGTTAATATTGACAAGAATTTAATTTACGGTTTATTACAATGTTAGTTATGTATTTCACGTACGGTTTCTATAATAATTTTTCATATTGCCCCCGACGCAAAAATAACATTATTAATATATATGTATATATATATATATAGTATTAGTAGCTATGCCATTTTTATGCCAGGGGACATCAGGAAAAGTGTCCTGTTACGAAATTTAACCCATATATAAGACTTTAATATGACATTAGCGCTCCTATATCCCCTGATGGTGAAAGTTGGAACTGAAAGATTTTTTTCTGTCGAACGGCGTAACCAATGAAAAAGTTTATTCTTCTATAAGAATTATAGAAGAACTGGACCTGGGGACGAAAGGGGCTTGCCCTATTCCGAGGCCCGAAGGGCGAGTTTTATATATATATATATATATATATACATATAAAACTGGGCCATTTTGGCCTCGCAAGGGGCTGTGCCCCTTGAGACCCCTTTTGCTTACATTTCTGCCGCCTCTTTCTCTTCTATACTTTGTATAAAATGATCAAAATTTACAATGTAATTCTAAATCGGTCCATATGAATATAATAACATAATCACAAAAATCATATAAAAGATAACAAACGTTACATAAATTTGGGACATTTTTCGTTACATAAAATTGGGACATTTTTTCTAATGGGGGCTAGCCTAAGAATTACGTTGTAATTAATATATATATATATATATATATATATGTATGTATGTTGTATGTATTAGATTACAGCGACGGTGTAATATGTTAAACCCCATTTTTTCCATTTTTTGAAGTATCTTGTCATTGAAGGATTGGATTTCTATGGACACACCGTTACCTTTTTCGGCTGATCAAGTCCCATTCTTAAAACAAATGTAATTGACCACGAATATGGGGTACATTACTTCAAACGTGTTTATTTAATACATTTCTGTTTTTGTTTTCTTTTCGTGGAATCTGGGATATCTAATTTTTACTAAGATGAGTATTTTTTCAATGGATACGTTTTATAATATGATATTTTATACACGCGGAAATGATTTTGTGTGGATATTACGAACGCGAATTAGGTATTTACCAAAAGGGAGGTGTTTGAAAAGAAATTCGAAGCGGTATGAAAGGTCTACTAGGAACAACTGCTTTTCTTCTTCAGTAGGAGAAATAATCTATCTTGCGGTGAATACACACTCAACAGTAAGAATTTTAGCACAGTAAAATAGCTATCATATTTATATCATGGTACAATGGCTGCGAAAATACCATATATTTACGTCAACGAACTGTGACAGATTATAATTAAAACGATATGCTCATAGAAGTTTCTCTTGGAAAAAAAAACAGACGATGCACGTTTTTTGTCAGTTTCTTTGATATTATTAAGGGTGTACGAAAATTCCCTCTCAGCCTTCCATCCGCTTTCTACAAAGGTATGAGTTGAAATGTCGACTTAACGAGTGTTTACAAAAAAGAAAAAAAAAAAAAAAAAGAAGCAGGTTTGTTATAGAAATTGGAATTAAAAAGAAAGTTCGAAAACCGAATGAACTAATTTCCTTTTGCTATTTACAACGCTGCTAATGAGGCGCAAGTTATGCATGAGAGGGGTTTATTTTAAAATTCAATTGTGCTTGGTTTTTGGGAATTTTTCGCGGAAATCCTGATGGTCGACATAGTTTAAAAAACGTGTTTGCTGTAGACTGTAGAGCGTTGTTTATCGTTCTTTTTCGATATTATATTGCGAACTGGAATTTCTCTTCGTAATGAAGGAGCTATATCCTTTCATTTGGCAACTAGCACGAACGTTACCCGGAGCACGTGCCTTTCTTAGTATTTTTCCTCGACGAAGATAAATCCGTCGTGATTTAATTTAACGATTTCATAATCTTTGCTGGAAATTTTGTTCGGATAGGTTTCGAAAATTAGGATAATGTGAAAAAAGAAAACATAAATAATTTGAGTATTCTATCAAAATCATTGAATTTTTACCGAATGTACTTTCTCTTTCTAAGCTTGTTAAAGGTGAAGTTGGGGTATAAATTCAACGCATATACATAAAATGCCTCGGAAAAGTGTACGTACGAGGGACAGTAAAATATAAAAACGAGACTTTTGTAAACGAAGCCGAGCAAACGCACTGAAGGGGATATTGTTTTTGGTATCTTGAGATGCGCTCAGTGCAGCAGTAGTGTAACAAAACACGTTCTACCGCGTTTGTTTACGATTCGTGAGCAACGAGTACCAAATAGCGTTGCGTAACGCATTATTGTTAAGTTTATTAGTAACGAAGGTGTAGTAAAAGCTAGTGAAATTCTCGATATTACAGTTCGGAAATGAAACATTATCGAAGAGTGTCAGGTATGTAAGTGGCATCGTTCGTTCAGTAGCGGTCGTCGAAATACAGTCGAAAATTTGACTCATCCACGTCGCTCGAATACGAGCATATTACCCGCGAAAACATTAAGAGCGTTGAAAGTCTCATTAAACGTGACAGACGGCTTACGATCGGCGATATTGCGTCTTCAGTTGGTATTGGTGATGGTGGTGTCCAGGCCATTATCCATGACCATCTCGTTTTTCGTTAAGTTTCGGCAAGGTGGGTTCCTCGGCTGCTGAGTAACGAACAAAAAATCACACGCGTTGAAGTTTCTCAGCGCCTACTCAATCGATTTTAGAAAGAGGGAAATGTTTTTCTCGAACGGATTTTAACGTGTAATGAAATTTGGGTGCACCATTATACTTCGGAATCAAAAAGAGCTAGTATGGAATGGCGAAGAAAGGACAAAGCTACACCAAAGAAGGCGAAAGTCAAGTTATCGGTCGGAAAGATTCTTTGACTGTGTTCTGGGATTAAGGCCTAGTATACGTTGACTTTTTAACCGGACGAAGGACTATTGAATATTATTGTCAACTTCTTGATTCAGTCAAGGCGGCATATCATTCCAAACTCAAGCTAAACTCGACCAAATGCACCTGATAACCGTTGAACATTCGCCATATAGTCCAGATTTAAGTCCATGCGTGAAAGAGGCATGGGGCGGACAGCGATTTGAAGATGATGAAGGTTGTATGCAATTCGTGCGCAATTGGCTCTCTGACTTACCGCATTCATTCTTTGATAAAGGAATTAAAAAATTACTAGAAAACTGTGGGAAAAATGTATCAGTAAAAAAGTGGTAAGTTTGTAGAAAAGTAATGCTAGTGTTAATTTTTTTAAATGTTTCAATAAATTTTAATTTTTAAAAAAGTCTCATATTTGCCTGATCCTCGTATTTTTACAATATTCTACATTTTGAACAATAAAAAACGTGACAAAATGGTTGAATTTAGAAAAAAGGAAAACATCAGTGAAATAATGCTTTCTTAGTCGATGTCGCCTACGTTGCTATAAAGGAGAAATGTATATTCCGGATTTCGTGTTTTCAGATTGTTGAGTTGATGACAACCAGCAATCTCGTAGGAATTTTGCATTCGCAGATTTCATTAAGATTACAACTGTTACCTTCAAACACGAATACTAGTATTACCATGAGACGTATAATCGCTCTCGCTGTTAGAATATTGTAAGGGCGGGTTTATTCGGGAAATACATTTTGGGCATTGTAAGTTTTAAATTTACTTTTACACCTTATTCTCTGCCATTAAATGCGAGCCGCGTATTTTCTCTTTATGTACTAATTTCGTTTTTGGTATAATGCTTTTCTTTCTTTTTTTTTTTTTTTTTAATTTCATTATTTCTGGACAATAAATTCTGTCAAATTTTTAGTATAAAGTATTGAAAATATTTTGTAGTATAGCTTTTCGCCGTAATTAGTAATCAGTTTTAAATGTCAGTAATTTTGCTATATGACCGGCTAGGCAACGTAAACACTCTTGTTTATTTTTTTTCCGAGCCGGTAAAAACTCATACAAGCTAGAGATGACAGTTTGAATTTCATTGGGCTGTGTCAAAAAACAATTATTCACTTTCGCAAAAAAAATGAAATTATTAACCGCAATTCGTTGGTGTGTTATTTACATAATTGAACATATACGTTAATTGTTTTTATAAAAGAACATTTGTAAATTTAATTGGTTGATGGGAAATGAAACAATGTGAAATAAAAATTTAAATTAATAAAACAAGGCCAATTAAAAATTTATATTTACATAATAATAAATTCAAGACATTCCCATTTTGAAATTATATTATCATCGTGATTTGCCGTAGCATTCCTCTTAATTTATATATCTTCTTCTTCTTAAGAGTGTCTTACTCAGTCCCTGAGCGTTGCACTATCATTACAGCACTTTCTTCTCCGCTTTTCTAATTAGTTCATTGAGATTATTGAGTCCAGTCCAGTCTTTAATATTATCCAACCATTCCGTTTTTCTTCTTCATGGCCCTCTTTTACCTTGAATTTTCCCTTTTCTATGACCAAACGTAAGATGATATATTTTTTTCCTTTAATTAGTGTCCAAAATATTCCATTTTTTCAAAGTTTAATTGTTTTACATAAGGTCCTTTCAGTGTTGGCTCATTCTAGTACTTCTTCATTTATCATCCTTGCTGTCCGAGGTATTCTCAGCATTCTTCTAGGTGTCCACATTTCCAGCGCTTTGTACCTATTCAGTTGCATTTTGTTAAGGGTTGCTGCCTCTATCCGATAAAGTAGAATTGCATAGATATAACATTTTACCATATTTCGCCTGATTGACAAGCTCAGAGTGTCATCGCAAAGCCGATTCTTCATATTTGTAAATGTTGTTTTTGCGTAACCGCATCTTTGTTTTACCTCAAAATCGGGATCTAAGATCTCTGTTATGTAACAGTCTAGATACATGAACCTTTCAACATGCTCCACTTCTTTTCCATTTATCCTCACAGTTTTCCACAATTATTATTTGTTTTACTTATAAAAACATCCATTTTGTTTTCTTTTCGTTTATTGTTAGTCCGTATTGTTTTCCAGAAATGTTAATTTTCTCTAATAATTTTTCTAAGCTCTTCATAGAATCTGAAATTAAGACTGTATCATCGGCATATTTGATAGTATTGATTAGCCTGCCATTAATCCTAATACCGATGTTGACATCTTTCAGAGCCACTTTGAAAATTTTATCTACATAAAGATTAAATAACAATAGAGAGAGGATACAGATCCTTGACGGACTTTAATTTCAAAATTAATTTTCACATTTTTTTCTACAACAAGTTCAGCTGTTTGTCTCCAATATCAATTCTTAATTATTCTTAAGTAATTTTTATCAATACCAGGTCTATTCAGGATGTCCATTAGTTTTTCGCGTGCCGCGCAATTGAAGGCCCTTTCATAGTCGATGAAACATAAGAAAACATCTCCTTTTTCATATCATGGCATCTTTGAAGTATAGTATTAACAGTAAATAAGGCTTCGCGTGTACCCATTCCTTATCTAAATTCGAACTGCGTATCATTAAGGTCCAGTTCACATTTGATTCTAATTCTATCATGAATTATAAGTAGGAAAATTTTCAAAAGATGACTCATCAAGGATATTGTTCTATAACATTTCTCCTGTTTGGAACATGTAGGTTTCCAACTTTAAAATTAGTCCCTCGGGACTTCGAAAGCTCGAAATTTTTTTAAAACATACTTCCCCCCCCCACAATGTGATATATTGTTGGAAAGAGCGCCATTTGTGGGGAACGAACCCGTATTTCATTTTCTTAACAAAACGTTGGAAGTTTCCTAAAAGTTCAAAAAAGCGCGAAAAATGACGTGTAGCCCTCGCTTGTGGTTCAGGTATTATAGCTAAAGATTTTGAATAAAAAAATACGAATCCTTCTATATTTCTTTACTTTGGAACATCCGGGTTTCCAACTTTTAAATTTCGAACCCTTGGGGCGCCGAAAGCTTGAAATTTTCGAAAAAAATATTTTTTTTCCCGGGCCTGTGATATATCGATTGAGAGATCGCTATTTGTCGGGAACGAAACCGTATTTCATTTTCTTAATTTTCGGGATGACGATAATTTTAAGAAATTTCAAAAAATTACGTTTCTCTTCCTCTTTGCAGCAGTAAGAGTGAAGTTTATGGGGTGCGATTTTGTGAAATAAACAGAAGGTAAGGCGAATTAAAGCAGAACTGTGCCTATCGGGTGGGGGGAATTTTTTTAACCTCATAAAGACGTTTTTTCCAAATTGAAATTTTCCATAATAGCTTACTTACTGCCAGAAAATAGGATAAGCGTGGAAACCGAGTTTGTGTTGTACAGCTCTTATATTTCTGCGGATTAAAGTTTTCGATATACTTTGTTTAAATGACCTTTCAAATTTAATTTTTAAATTTAGTGCTGCCCCCTCTTGGAATATAGAAATTTGAATTAAATCAGTCAGGAATAGAAGCGTACGCATGAAAATGCTAAATGCTTCACTCGATTCGAACAGAACCTAATTTAAACTATGAAGTAAATTGAGGGAAACCCGTGAAACAGATTGCTCCAGTCTTGCCTGGAAACTTAGAAATATCTACGTGATTTTACGATCCCGTGATTTGGACTAAAGTGATTGAAATTGCTCATTAGAGGTAATACGAACGTGATAGTTGAAGTATTTAACGACGACATGCTAAAGGTTGCGACGAAATTATGGATATTTTTAGGTGAACCGGTAGCAATTTGTCTGAAATAGGTTACGTGTATATACAACATTCTTTTCCGTCTGTTATTATTTATTATTATTATTATTATTATTAATATTATTTTATTATTATTTTATTATTATTATTATTATTGCTTTTGTCCAAAATCTTTATACGCTATTAATGGCATCGTTGTTTTACTGATTTTTTTATTACGTTTCCGCTTGCTACGTTAAATTTATTAGTACGCATTTATAGAAAGGAGAAAATGGCAAGGTGCCATAGATATTTTTGCGCCTTATGACTTGTAAAAGAAACAAACACGAGCTGATATTCCATAGTCGACGGTGAAATTAAGTGTCAATAGATGCGTGAAAATAATGTAGAACAGACTGAAAACGAATTCGTGGCACAGAGTAAGAGGAATTTTAATTTCAGCCTCGATTTTTGGAAGAGGGCTGTGTTATTTTTCGGTAGCATGAACTTCTGTCGTTAAGACTAATAACACATGCCAATGACAGTTAATCGGTGCGTTCGTGTAAAACTTAAATCAAAAAATTTGGCAAATTAAGCTTTTCCAAACGTCCTTTTAATTAAATAAAAAGTTTGATGATAGTTTGACGTGAGGTATTTAGTGAGTTCTGACAGAGAAGTTTAATAAGGTCATTAAAAAATAACCAAAGGAATACTACTGATTTACTACTGCACAACATATCCGATTTGAGAAAGAGAACTTGAGATGATGATTCCATTGATTTCAGGATTTACGATGGTGCATAACTTTCAATAACTCACATGTCCCTAAGTCGGTTCAGAAACTTTGGATAAATAGGGATATTCACGCGTCATCAGCGTAAAAGATGAGAAGAAATCAAAAAGTTTTTCTATTGTATTTAGTACGGCGAAACAGTGTTCAAAAAAGGACTTGTCTCTTTTTTCTTTTTTTCCTTTTTAAATTTCCATTCGGGCTTGTCCATTTCACCCAGCGTAAATAATGATTTTTATTAGTTTCAATAGTGAAATTCAAACCCAGGGAAGTGTATTATAAGTGATTTTATCACGAAATCGAAATTCTGAATAATTACTAATATAAGATCGCATTTAGAGTATCGATGAAACTTTGAAATACCGTTCGTATGCGGTTACGAAGAATCACTAATAACTGCGATTTTTTTTTATCTCTTTTTATTTCTGTTACTTCATTAATTTCTGGTGCACGTAAAAATAAAAAAAAGAGTGTTTTTATTAGTTTGATAGTAAATTGTATTAAATTTTATCAATAACTTTACCAATAGTAAATTCATTACTTAACGAGGAGCTCGGAACAACCAGAACTAAACGAGCATGTGAGTGGAGAATATGTTCTCTTAATTGTGCAAAATTATAAGAGATTGTGTGTGTGACCAACTCGCAATCGATTCGTAACGAAGTATTCTATGCGCGTAAGATAAAGAGACGGAAACTATCAGTTGTTGATTTTATGTATTTTTAAAAAGGCGGCTGTGTATGCCTTTTAGTTGAGCGAAACTTTTTGTTAGATCGTGACAAACGTAAATTATTAAAGGAAGACTCCGGGAATTTTCAGTTGAACATGAGGGTCGTTTTTTTTTTTTTTTTGGACGGTGATAGACCAAAATCCCGGAATTGTATAAAAGACCCAAAACCCAAAACGTAACGGAAAGTATATATCCGAAATTGCAGACCCTAAATATTCTATCCCTGAGAACCGGAATTGGGCACCATCCTGAAAAGAAATGAACGAATTTTATTAAATCGGTGAACTAGTTAAGAATGAAGAAAAATCGCTTTCTTCAGAGGGATTTCCAAGTTTATCACTTTAACTGCTTGCAATATAATATTCTTTAGCGTGCCATATATACCGTGTATAAAATAATCCTATTTCCATCTTAGGCCTTGGTCGGATATGTACGTTTCCTCCTTCTCTTACAATTGTTCATTTTATCTGTCTGTTCAAGTTAGTCTTCCTGCCAATCCGTGGTTCTCTCTGTTTCTTTCACTTCGTCGTTCTGTTGTCTCTCCATACTGTCCTCTCCATTTAAACGAAGAGCGTGTTTACGATGCGGATCATGCGTTTATTAAGTGTTGATTTCTTTCTGCTGAGTGCTCTGTTTGCTACACCACTTTGCGGCGACTTGATCTTGCTACTCCATATTGCGCATCTTATATGCTATCTTTTCTTTCTCCGCACACATTGTTCCTAATATTTGTTCCTTCTTCCTAACAATATCTGATAACCCCTTCCTTTTCTGATTGTTTCTAGGTAAAGGTCCCCGGTTGATGAGCACCCCCCTCCAAAAAAAATAAAATAAAAACCTGCTGTTAAGAGTGTTGCATGAAAATTAAAATTCAATAATTCCGGAACAATTTAACATATAAAGTTGAAATTGTACGCATAAGTATTTCACATTCCTTAAGCAAGGCCGGATCCAGAAGGACATTTTGGGGGGGGGAAATTGTATGATTACGTAAAATCTTCCATGGGAGGCAGGAGATTTGAGAAATACCCCTTGTTTCATAAAGAAAATCAAATTATAAAATTCTAGCTAAAATGGTAGTTTAGAAATAGTAAGATAGTATTTTTATTAGACTTTACTTCTTTTTTATTTTTGTTAGTAATCCGATCCGAATTCTTAGTAAAAAACATATATATACATATGTATATATTTCTCATTGAAATCTATTTTTAATTAAAATTACAAAATAAAAATTAAAAATAAATAAAAATGGTACAACATCGACGATAATTACATTTAAAATAGAAGAAAAAGGGATCATTAATAGTTTTACTAGAAAATAGTATTAAATATTAGTTATTAAAATCCATAGGTATAACATTTATACAAATCTTTTATAGCATAAATTAAGTTTCTCTGTTATAACAAATTTTTTCATAGAGGCTTCTTTAGGAGGGGGAAATGTCCCCTATTCCCCCTCCCCCGTGGATCCGCCACTGCCTAAAGGAACCTATATGTAACCTTGGGATAGCCGATTACTCTGGTCGCCGAAAAAGTTGGGGGTAAAACCATCAAGACTATATAACACGTTCTTCCAGTATCCTGTTGAAATATCTCACGAAAATTAAAAAAAAAATTCATAACATAAAAACATTCACGATAACCAATTAATAGGAAAATAGCGAAATAGCTAAAACTTAAGGCGAAATAAATTAATTGGTTAACTGGTCGCTGTTCCATTCTATTTGCCTTTTAAGAGACTTTGGAATATACAAATTTTAAGAACGATGCGGAACCGCCGTGGAATCTCGATTTGACGCTGCCCAGTAACAGTGGAAACATGATGCAAACTCGAAGTTGACGAAGTAATAGCGTCTCCTTTACCAAAAAATACCGGAGGCGACTCCACCATCAGAAAAATGTGGAAGTCATCAAGCAAAAATGACAGCGTTGGACCACTTAAATGTCGTAAATCGCAGCAATTGACTTAATAATTACACTTATTAAAATTAAGTCATTTTTGAATTAAGTTATTATTACACAAGTGTGTGTACACTTTATAAATGTTTAGGGTCATTTATTGAAACTTAATTTAGTTAACCGACTTAGGTCGCACTTTCATGTATAATTAAAAAATAAACTGTTCGAGGAAATATTTTTACGTTATGAAAGTTTTTGGATTTAAAAACTTTTTAGCAACTGTAATTTTTTAGAGTCTGAAAAAATAAAAAACCGGTACGCAAAATATTTAACTTGACGTGTTCTTGTTCTTGCTGAGAAATATTGGAACGAGCGGTATAAATCAATATAAGCGTGTAATGGTTGTTATAACGTTAACATACTTAACCGTTTATTGAAATTGCCTATGTTTTCATTTTAACGAGCTACTCTCCGCAATGATGATGATATAACTGGTTATTGATTTTTCTTTTTTTCCCGGAATTTAAGCGATAAAGAGGTCAGCGTCAGCTCTAGGTTACCGAAGAAGCCGTTCCGGGTCTTCTCATTAGCGATTGTTAAGAATAAATTAAGGCAACCATCGCGGAAAGTGCAAAAAAAAAAAAATAAAAAAAATAAAAGATTTTCCATGAAAAGAAGAGTTACGTCAGGGA
The DNA here is from genome assembly GCA_039619475.1 of Icerya purchasi. NCBI lineage: Eukaryota > Metazoa > Arthropoda > Insecta > Hemiptera > Monophlebidae > Icerya > Icerya purchasi. Next base: position 271,228,537 of record CM077115.1, on the reverse strand, counting down.
TGGTCAGTAAAATGGGAGAACATCTGTATAAAGTTCTTTGCTTAAAAAGGTTATGTATTTTTGTCTTTTTTGTTTCGATAAAAAAAAAAAAAAAAAAAAGCATGAGCTCTGTTAACTCTGTAAACCATTCCCGTTATTTTCGATATGCCGGAATAATTACTAGGCTTCTTCGCACTTTTGTTTACACCTTAATATCACCAACCTTTCGTAGTGAGTAATCCATTTGTCTGCGAACCCAAATGAATATTTTTTTCTTGAATGGTCGTCTTTCTTTGATGAGCATTATTCACCTTTTTTAAAAATCCCTTACCTACTCCGTCACTTTAGGAGGACCCTATATGAGGCTCGTGCCTGTAATTGGGGGGGGGGGGGGTGACATTTTTTTTCACATATTTATTTTATAAATAACAATACATTTTTCGCTAATATTCATACTATTAATAATTTCAATCATTTTGATTTATATATTAATAATTTACATAAATGAATTACCGTATAAACATTAATAAAAATTATATGTGTTACTGATTATACTCGTAATAAAAAATTTTGCATAAAATATTAATGAAGTACCTAAAAATATGGATCATATATATACATATTTTTTTTTTTTTAATGTTAAATTTTTGATTTTTTTCAGATTTTTGTGTATTTATAATAACTATTTCAGTTCTCATGGTGTGGGGGGGGGGTCAACACCGTGGACACGGCCTTGCTCTATATCTTATTCGCGCGTTGTTTAACTAATAGCAGGATAATCTGGAAAACGCTGTTAACGCTAAATACGTTATCTTATAGTTATTAGTTTATAATAAAATTAATTTTATCTAAATTTTGATGTAACAACCGCACTGGAATATAATCAAGAAAAGTTAAATAAGATAATAAATAGAAGTAGAAAAAGCTTTTTAAATAGAAAGCTCACGAGAAATGCAGCCGGCCGATTAGTGAATAATTACTTAGCGATTTATTCACTGACGTTAGTCGAAATTTTATACGGAGACGATAAAATTATTCGATAGAATCTAGCTGCAATACTATTTTTTGCTGCATTTCCAATGGAATGCGACCGCACCGTTTTTTCTGTGAACAATTTTTAATTGTCTTACGCGACGAAATTCACAAAAAAAATAAAAACTAAAAACCTATTGTTTCGAAATTTTAACCGGCCCTTGGCACAAATAATTATTAAATAGCCCTGCAAAAGATAGTGCAAACGTTCGAGGTCAGCTTTGGGGCGACACTTTTCCATTCTATACTGTTGGACGTTTCGATAACGGGAGGGGAGGGGAGGGGGGGTACTATTCGAAAACTTACATTAATCGGTTAAACATTTTCGTCACCTGATGAAGGCGCCGCGAGAAACATCGATGAAGTTCTATCATAAAAAATAGGGCAAAATTGTATTACAGGGAGAGAGACTTGACTGAAAATCGCGCGTTTTCTCCCATCGTCATTTTAATTAAGCATTTCATTTTTAGAAATTTCCGAAGAAGAAAAAATAATTCGCAGACTTTTGTGTAATGGCACGACACGGAGATTATTATTACTAATTCTACGGTTTGGGAAATTATGTTGTTCTTGCTTTTTTTTTTTTTAAATGCGGTTATGTGGATTTCGCCTTAGATCGCATAATTTTTTTGCTTTTTCGGTTCTTCGCATACGAGAAAAGCGAAATTGTTCATGGTTATTTGCATTTAAACAGTGAGTGATCTGGTACGTGTACTTTTTTTTTTTTTTTTAAGGGAAATTAGTTACGCCTTTTCGTCCCGTACCATTACCATTACCATCGTAGCGTAATCACGGATGAGTGGAAATATGATTCGTTTTTTTTTGTATTAAATAATAACTCGCTGGATAGACCACAGTGTCCGCGCTTAAAATCGCCAAGCACGGTTGGTTGAAGCAGTGGAGTATGCGATGAAGCTCCTCGTGGGTCGTTGATCTGACTTTGCGCCTTTTTGTTAGCTATGCGATCGATCGTATCAGTCAGTCAGTCAGTCAGTAAGTCGTGGTGCAAATGTGACGTAAATGCATTTTCATCGTAAGTAGTGTAAAACATTTAGCCGAGAAAAAATGAGAGGTGAACGAACTCTTCGCCAGTGAGATATATTTTTTATACGTTTTTTTTTTTTTTTTTTTGGACTTCTACATCATTTTATTTCCTTTTTTCCTCGTATAAATTTTTTATTCATTCGCTTGTGTCTTGCTTTTTTTTTTTTTCTTTTCTTTTTCTATCGTAGTTGAATTGTAGTTATTAATATTTAATTAAAAACGGTATTTAATCTGCGAACATCTTTAAGAGACATCATGTTTATGAAGAAAGAGCTATGCTGAGTGGAATAGAACAAAAGAGAGTTTTACTGTAATTTCGCGTTCGTGCATAATAGAGGCTGTGTTTTTCTTCATTATGTAAACTTTACACATAATGGTGTGTTTCTTTCATACGCTCTCTCGTTTTTGCAAGACTTACTTCGATGTATGTTTTAATTTATTTCAGAAACGAGAATTTTATAAGGGCGGTTAATTTGAGTTTAAAGGTGCGGTCGGGTATTCGATTTTTCTAGGTTAAGAGTGTCGCTTTTTTTTCCCCGAGTAATGGCGTAATATTTAATTTGAAAAAAATAATTACACATTATTGCGTAGTGTATGATTTTTTTATTTTTTTTTTTCATTCATAAATAACCGGATAGTTTGCAGATCCCTCGTAATTATTTAAAATCAAAAACCAAAAAATTTTTCGTTAAAACTTTGCATCAACTTGAATTTCAAGTATAATCAAAATTTGCAAATGAGGAAAATTCGTAAAATATTTTTATTAAAGATAAGGGGTTAAAATTATTAACTATTTTTTTTTTTTCGATCCTTTAAGAAAAGTAGAATATGTTCAGAAATATTCTTGTTGTTTGAGTAAATTGAATTTTACGTCTTGAGATTAAAAGGTTTTCGCAAACATAGACCCCCATCAGTGCTCCACATCGAATATCGCTTTTTTTTTTTTTTACAGATGGTACACACTAATTTTTTGAGCAAAAAACAGGAAAAGGTCAACATTTTTTATGTTATTCGAAAACATTTCTCGATCAGTAACAAAAAAAATAAAACTGCCGCTCTGGCCGAAGATGTCAAAAATAGCGTGTATACCCTTTTAAAAGGACCTCGTACAGAGGGAAATCGTAATTATGGAAGAGTTTTACTGTAATCGTGTTTTTGAGTTAAATCGGACAGACAGATAAAAATTAAAAAAAAAAAAAGAAGCATTTTCTGTTTATGAACGACAAAAATTATAATGAAAATATTCGCAAATCACAGACAGTACAGTTTTTTTTTGTATATTAGTATAGATTTAAATCTATTTCCATTTTAATTACATTAGTTATACTATTTTTGTAACAGAACCAAGCTATTACATTCTTGATCATTAGGAACTTGTAACGTGACATTCCAAAATATTTAGAACTTTACCCATCACTACACCGGACCAGGGAACCGAGAATAAGCTGGGAATTTTGCAATCCGGGAATGAGCCGGGGAAATTTTGTCGTAAAACCTGGAAAAAGGAAAAGTAAAAATAGCGAAAAACGATATTTTTAATAAGAAAAAATCATTTGAAACTTAAAAAGTTCTAATGTACTTTACACTAGAGAATAAATTACGAAGTTCTGTTTTATTTATATAAAATATGCTGAGGCGGTCACAAAAAAATTCCCCATTTTTCCTTTTTGTAGTACAGTTCTAGTAATTAGGAAATTGGGAGGATTCGGACCAGGAAAACCGGAAATTTAAAAATTATATTTGACTGATCACCGTGTTTTTGTTTTAATTAAGTGTATCATTCGGTTGATTTTCTCCTAATCTGTTTTTAGATAGGTTTCATTTTTCTATTCGACGTAGAAGTCCCAAAATCGAATATTCTCGTTTATAGTGGCCATTATTCGACGTCGAAGCGAACGATACTTTTTTTTTTCGATCATGCTGATGACGGTGAAAGGTGGTAGATCCGATTTTGTGTTCCCGGAACACGTCGGCTTTTTCTGCGTGAATTTTTATAATTTAAATATAATATCCGCGGTCACGGTTTATTTCATTAATTAATTACCCGGAAATTGGAATATATTAAAAATTTCTCTTCTTCCTCAAACTACTTCTGTACCACCGCTCTTATCGGAACCCTAAATGTTTCCGTTCTTGGCGACGACAGCAGACAATCACATCCAACAACAAATTTTACACGCTAGCCCAGTGTCGGAATAATGTTTAAAATTACCGATACGAAATTATTTAAATCATATTACCGCTCTGAATAATTCTATGTTGTAGGGAAAAATTTCAAGGCTCGGTTTTATAGAGAGCTACAGCGCGCATGATATAATTATAATAACAAGGTGTATCATCCGCCTCCTCTACATACCGTTACGTACGTTATTTATTTATTTATATTTTCAATTTGATTTCCTGGGCCGAGGTGAATTTTTGACATTATTCGTAATTAGTCTGTCTGACCAGGATTTTTTGTTTTTTTTTTCACATTCTCGTGGTGGTCGAACATCGTTAACAGCTGACTTTCTATGACGTATAATTACGACTGTACGGTGATCCTCTCGTAATATTTTATTTAATGCATTTTAAGAATAAGTTGTTCTTACTCTGAGTGAAAGTGTATCTAATGGAAATGTAACAGTTGAGCGTAGCTGAATAACAATAATTATTTCGACTGCTTTCCGCTGGGAGTGAATAAATGCCGAGGCGAAATTTGTTTTATTAAGTGAAAATGTGATTTATTATTTCGATTTTGTAATGCCCCAAAATTAAAATACGCGTCTTTTTTTTTTTTTTTTTCCTGTTAATGTCAAAATAAATTTGTAAGCTACAATTTTTTTCTGTCGGATTCATTTTGTTGTATATAATTACTGAAAAATCCGACGTATTAAAGGAATAATGAAAAAAAAATTCTTTACGCCATGTAAATAACAAAGCGCATTATCCCAATTATCGGTAAAAATTTTCTCTACGTACGTTAAAATTGTCGCCGGGACATCTGCGCCGCCCTCACATGCTGGACATCTATAATTATTATAGAAGGGTTGGTTTTCGTGTTGACATAGTCAACGCGTAAAATGCAATTTTATAAGCGTAAAAACGTTATATGTGAAACGTTGTAGACATATCATCTCCGCACATAAGAACGGGACGCAGTGCTGAAATTGTATAAGCATAAAACCGTTACAAATTTCATTTCAGCATTTTCTTATTACCTCTGGCTTAAGAATCGCATGGTCATTAATACATATATATATATATATATATATATACACATTTATTAAGCTCAAATAACTGAAACAGAACAAGGAAATGTATCATACATTTGCCAGTTATTTTGAAGATATCGTAGATAAGAATGGCTTTCTCAATACATGCTAACAAAATACTAGCCAAAAAAAAAAAAAAATACGGAGGGCATTTCGACAGAAACAATTTGGGGACAATCGTCCGTTTAAAGAAAGATCCGTTGAATAGGAACGGTACGATATTAAAGAAAAAAGTTTGTTACCTCATTGTGTATAAAATAGAACAATATGTAAACAATAAGATCATTAATCAGCAGACAGTAGTATAAATTTAAATGAGTTTAAAAAGATCATTAATTGTTTAGCCCAAACAAAATTTTTAATACTTGGTAGGATTAATGTGGAGGCTGTAGTTAGTTAAACTAGTAATGCGCGTCTTAAATGATATAATTAATATGAAGAATCTGCCGATTAACTCTCAGATACGTTGAAATTTAAATTATTTTATTTCATATTCAGCTTACAGAAGTACACATATAAATAATTTCTCGCGCAAACGCAACTAGTTTATTTATGAGCAATCGACAAGACTCACTTATCCATGTCCTTTCTTCCCTCCATTCCATTCACATTGATTTACTGTGGGTTTTCAGCCATTCGGGGCATTTTTGGTTATGAAGCGACGGTCTCTTTAGCTCGGGTTGCTACTTCTTCCCGCCTTTTTTTTTTTTTTTTTTAATAATCCCATCCTCTGATCTCCTTCTGCTGTGTAAAAGTTTTCATCTTAGGTTATAGTCTGATATGTACGTTTCCCCTCTTTTTAACAAATGTTCTTTCCATCTGTCTGTTTAACCTATTCTTCCTGCCAATTCGTGGTTCTCTTTCTTTCCTTTATTTCGTCGTTCTATTGTTGTCTCCATTATTCGTCTGCGTTCTTAGGCCATACTCTATTATCTCCCTCCCACTTTCGTTTTTCGTCTGTTTCTTCTCCATATTGTCCTCTTAAGCGAAGAGCATGCTTGCGATGCTGATCATTAACTGTTCATCTCTTTCAGTCGAGCGTTATGCTTTCTATTTCAGTTTGATGCGAATTGGTATCTCCTATATCCTGTGTCTTTTCCTTCTCCACACATCGTTCCCATTGTGTTTTTTCCTTCCTACTAGCATTGTCTGACCGAATCAAAATATAACTGATTCATTTCTCTTTCTAATTGTTTCTGAGTGAAGGTCCCTGGTTAATGAGCCCAATAAAAAAAAAAAAAAAAAAAAAAAAAAAAGAATATATTGGAAAAAGTAAAACAGAAAAGTATGAGTTATCGGACTAGACAGGCCTAGACATCGGCACAATTTAGGTACCGAGAACGAGAGGAATACATAAATGAAAATTTTAAGGGTTGTCTTTGAGCAATTAATGGACATTTGTACGAATTTTTCACTACATGCGCGTAATATTTTTGCAATGTGATATTAAATACTGATAGAAGAGTGAATGTGGCGAAAATTATCAAGATCGGTTAATTCTTCAACAATTAGAAGACATTTGTACGAATTTTTAATAAAATTTGCGAAATATCGACAGCGAAAAAATTAATTTAGGATGACATAATTGCTATCTAGGCAGGTGTGAAAATTGTTGCATAAATCGGCAGAATGATTAGCAGGGAAGACCATATCAACTTTCTTTTGCATACATTTTTTCTTCTTCCGAGGATTCGTTAAAGATTGCATTTCAATTCGTACGAGAGCTTCAGATTTTTTTTGAAGTGCTTTGGCAGAATAATCGACCTAATTTATTGGCGAGTTATTTCTTAAACGCGTTTTAATTATAGTTTTTAGAAATTCGTATTATTTAACTGTTTCTTTTTCAGTTTTTTTAGGATTCCGTACACATATAATGTACGGAATCCTGATAAGATGGTTTAGAAACGACAAAAATATTCAATTAAAATATGCGATAATTAACGAACGGTGTTTGACTTATAAACTTCGAAATTAGATCATAAAATACGATTAAAATTCGTTTTTAAGACAATCTGTAACCATAAGATAATGGATTATATTAGGCGGGGAAAACACAAATAACCGTCAAGAATGTATAAAATATGGAATTTAAAACGACCTCAAAAATCACTCTTAAAAAATTCATCACCAGATAACCCCTCCCTCCTACCTTTTTTTTTCTTTCTAGAATCTACAGATATTGCAATCAGTAGAAGTGACCTAGGAAAAATAGCATGAAGCAAATAATTTAATACGGCTGATCAATCTATTGACCCTAAGTCTTCTTGCTGTATCAGATCTAAATAAATTCACAAACTATTCAGAATATCACGCGGCCGCCACAGCCTCTTTAACCGACGAGTTGAATGATCATTGGTATATTATTTTGATCTGTGAGGTCGGTGACCAGCACGTTTGCATTAGTCACCAGCCCGTCGAAGAAGGTGTCGTATCTCGATTTTACTACCTCAGTAACAGAATAAATCCGGAGATCTTTTTTTATCGATGTATTCGATACAATCCACGGTGCACTGACTATCTTACGCAGCATCTTACGTGATTTTTTTTAGCAGTTTCCTAAAGTTCGACACCCCATCATCTTAATTAAGCTTTGTATCTTTATTAAAAATTGATTAAAACTTACAGAAAAATTATAATTAAAAATATTAATATAAAGGCGACATGTTTCGGAGTAATGCTATAATCATGGCAATAATGAATAAAGTTAAAAGTTAAATAAACGATATCATATTTTTCAATCTTATAAACTAATACAATATACATATATCGATATGTTACGATTGATTGTTAATTTTAAATAGCGGGTTATTATTAATTATAAGATTATTATTAATTAAATTATCCTTAAATTTATTAATGTAATATGTTTCGGCGCTATTAAGTTATAATTATTGATATATTTTATTATTTCTAGGTCGTCTTGTATGTTTAATTTCAATTTATGTTTATTAATAGTAATATGTTCCGCAACAGACGATTTATTAATATGTCCGTGTTTAATAGCAGCAATATGCTCATTATAAAAACAAAGAGTTATCGGTAGTTGATAATCCTTTTGTATGTATATGAAAGATACTGTCTCGTAGGTGTCTCTTACAGCATTATTTAATGTCCTATTAAGCTGATTCCAAGTGTGCTAATCCGATGGATATTTAGTCCTTTTCCAGGTTGCCCTTGCTCTTTTTTTTTTCCGGTTATTAAGCCTCTAATACATAATGGTATAAATTTAGATAACCCTTTGAAAGTGAAATTCGAAATCTAAAACAAAACGCAGAAACTCTTTCATAAAATAAAAAAATTATTGTTAAAAAGCTATTTGGGCCAAAAATAGCTTAAATAATAAAGGAAACCAAAACGTATGCATAAACAACCACTTGGTAGGTAAAAACTATAGGCAGCTTACAATTTTACATATTTAGGTCCTCGGGGCGCCGAAAGCTAGAAAGTTTCAGAAAAAATCCCCCCCCCCTCGAGCATGTGATATATATTGATAACGAAACTTTCGAAGTTGGCGAACAGTTCAAAAAAACGCTGAAAATTATGTATGATCGATCCCGTTTTGCGACGCGAGTATTACAGTTTAACATTTTGAACGATATTAGAAATATGTACGCATTCCCGTATATTTCTCTAATTCGCAGCATCCGGATTTCCAGCTTTAAAATTAGGCCCTTGGGGCGTCAAAGGCTCGAAAATTTTGAAAAAAAAATATTTTTTCCCCTCGTGTATGCGATATATCGGTGAAAAGATTAGCTTTATTAGCTTTATAACATAGGCATAGTATAATATTAAATTGCTGCATACTAGCAAATATTAATTACGCAAAAATGTTACAAATAATTCTTTTAAATAATATTTAATTTTTTTTTTAAATTATTTCGATACGCAATTCAGTAACTTATGTGAAAGCGTTGAAAATAATTCTCGGTATTTATATTTGTTAATTTTTTTTTAAAGATTTGGATACGTATTAAACAATTACGTAATGTTTCATAAAAAAAAAAAAAAAAAAAAAAAAAAAAAATGATTTTATTCGAATATTTGGGAAATTTAAATTACGCAGAAATTATTAAAAAATCCTGCGACAGAAGTTTCGGTTTTTTCTGTATCAGATGTATTGTCTTCTTTTTTCTTCTTTCTCAGCTGTACAGACACAGGCATAGTGTACTAGGCAATTGTTATATGCAATGCAGGTGTACACACGCAAGACTACATTCGGAACTGATAGTAATCGATTGATTTACATCGTTATACAAGTGCAGTCCTATTTATGTCTGCTGTGTACTGACCTAGCGCGCGTATGATGTTGAACGTGGTGGTTTGCCATTGCCTTCCACATGATTATCAGCGATTATTTTTAATTTAATTCTTTGTAATAAGTTCTGTCGTCGCTCGGGATCGAACCCGTGGTCTCCACAACGAAAGTCAAGCGCTCTAGCAACTAGGCTATCGCGAAGATGTATTGTTTACTTTTAAATCATAAATCTTTGCTAGCTATCATGCTGTTGTGAAGTGGGCTTTGTGTTCGTTATATTAGTAAAAAAAAAAAAACCGAATCGAAGAAATTAATCTCTGTTAGAAATCTGGATTCTGCCGGAAAACGTAATTTAAATTTTCTCCCATTACTTGAAATTCCGTTGATGTAAAATTGATGAGTAAGTTTTTCCTCCTAGTTTTAGATAGGGCATTTTAGAGAATTTCAACTCGAAAGCGCACGTGTATGTAATTTTAATCGTAATGCGAAGAACGAAGAACATTAATAAATTCATGCGTATTATAATTCTAATACGCCTAGTTCAAAGTGATAAGTTGTGACGTTACATTCAGTAATCGGTGGTCGTAGTGAGTAATGCATTGCAATTGTTAATGGGAATTCTTTGTTATTATTTTTTTTTTCTTTTCGTTATCGAGTATTATTTTTTAAAAATCGATTTAATTACTTGCTCGCGATGAAAAATCATTTATTGCAATAAACGTTTCAGCGTTCGACCAGTCCACGAAATTTGAGTACTTTTATTTATTCCGTTTCTCCATAAAAATTTCTTGTAAAAACAACCTTCACGAGCAGTAGTGGATTTCATGTCCCGCGTCTTTTCAAATGCGATTTTAATGGCCACGACTACGATGATTGAGCACGGCTGATCCGAACAGTTCTATTATTGAATATCCAGGAAACGCTTAAAATCTTTTTCGTCCGATAACGCCTATTATCGGCCAGGTTTTTCTCGATTGACTTCTTTTTTATCTCGATACGACGATTTTTCTTTAATTGCTTTTTTTTTCACGACTTTTAAATAATCAGCAGCACGCTAGCTTAGCGGGGTTAATTGACTGCCAAAAAACCGGAGGAATCATCGGTTTTCGGGAGTTGCTTAGTTCTGGATCCAAGTCGCTCCCAGGTATATGCCTAATCTGAAATTAAATTGGGTGCCAGAGAAATCTGAGAAAGTAAAGGCGGCTGCCAAGTGTAGAAAGGAACTGGCTCTAACACATTCTCATCCGATCCATTAGGCTCCTAGTACATTATGAAAAACTTAATTTCACGATCCTCTACAAGAGTATGGGACTTATTTTACTTACTTGACTTCAAATAATATCTTTATTTATTTGTCCTCTTTTACATTAAACATGGTGAAATTTAAAATGACAACCCGGTTTAATGCCATTTTAAGTTTCCCATTTGTTCGATAATTTTAATGATCTTAATTATACGAATAACATACACGGTGTGTCCAGAAAGTCATGCAACATGTTTTTTTGTCGCGCTCGAACCGGTTTGGTTAGATGTAGCTGACTCGCAGCTTCACAGCGCACTTCAGTCTGTTCCGAGCATCGGTAGCGTCAGCATTGGTTAATTAGTGCACCTCTGTTTGGAGACCTCGTCACGACGCACGATATTCATAGAATTCTGGCGCTTCGTTTCCGGGTCGTACTGAGACGTCCACGTTTCATCGCCGGTAATAACGTTGTTCAAATAATTCGGTTCAATTTCCACGCGTTTCTTCAGTTCACTCGTGATCACCACTCGATTGGCTCTTTGTGTTCGTCCGTCAGAAGTTTTGGGACCGGCTTAGCGCACACCTTCCGCATGTACAAATATCTTTCGTAACAATGTTGAACACAGAACTTTTTGGAATGTTCAGGGTGTTAGCTAACAGTCGAACATTCTCATTCGACGATCAGAATTCAACAATTCACGAACACGGTTCACACATTTTCTTCGTTTTTACTTGTTGTGTTGGTCTTCCACAGCGACGGTTATCGCTCGGCCCTTCCTGTCCGTAACTTGTACGTAACTCATAGCCGATTCCCCGTCGTTTTGTGTAAGTTTTTCGGTAACTTTTTTGTCATGCAAAACTTGCGTCTCCCAATGCTGTTCGATTGAATCAGCCATGGTGCGTCATGGCGAGGTCTCCGGACACAAAGGTGCACTAATTCACCGCTATACTGATGCAACCGATACTCGGAACAGACTGAACAGTGGTGCGCTATGAAGCCTAAGAACAGTTCCAGCTAACCAAACCGGTTCGAGCGCGCTGCAGGCAAGAGGGGCGCTACAAAAAAACATAATATTTCACGACTTTCTGGACACACCATGTACGCCGTTAAATAAAACGAAATAACCTGTTTGGTACAAAAAACGGTGATACCAACTTCTATTCTAAATTTCTTTTAACGCTAACTTATTCCGTACATTAAACTCATTGTTCGTATTGCGATTTAAGACAATAACTAGAGTCCGAAACTAGGTTTTACCGCATGAAACCGAAAGTTCTCCATATAAGGTCATGTTTTCGTGGGAAAAAGAAATAGTCGAATCATAATCAGTCCGTCTTTATTTTAAAATCACATATTAATTATTCAGTCTTTGATATTTGAAGTAATCATTAACACAATCATCACTCGTTATTTGAAATAAATGATTTGCGCTTTTAATATTATTTATGAATGACATATAAAATAAAAGGTACAAAACAAAATTACTTTTTACCTAATATGTTTAGGTACAGAAGACAAAAAATACTCGTTTCATTTTAAGAACATAATAATTTCTTCTAAACTTTGCTCATTTTGCATGGCACTCTTGTTAATGAACTAAAATCTACAATCTACGTAGAATTAAAATTAAACCTACCTACTGAATACAACTAAATATTTTTAATGCAAATAATCGGCTACTGGAAACGGTGGAGAGCTTCATTGAGCTACAGCTGTTAATAATTTTAATGGACTGATAATTATCGGTATTCGTAATTGAACAATCTAATATTATAGGCGAGAAACAACAATAATTTGACGTCAACAATTTTCATCTCGCAAATTGCTTCTTCTGTTAGAATAAGTTTCACCAGCGACACTAAAAATAGTTGCTCACTGGAAACACTCGTCGCTGGAGCCGACAAGAATTTCAGTGCAACCTTTCTCAAACACAGAAATGGGCTCTAGAATTCCGGTAAGAATAAATATCTGCCTTTCTTTGTAACTTTGGCTCCGTGATAAGTATGGCATTTCGTCGCTTGCAGCTGAATGTACCGAATATGTCCGATCGCAGCCGAAGCCGAAAGTTCGGACACTAGACAATACCTCTACGCTTCAATCGGTGCAGAATATGGTAAACGATATCAGCAAAACTGCAAGTAATAATAATACTAGTTCCTGTTTCGGCAGTATCTCCGAAAATGTATACCTTAAAACTACCGTTACTCGTCACTAACTGTACATTATTAAAACTAGGTATCAATTGAATATTATTAAATCTATCAGGTATCTCTGGAAAGTAATTTCCTGCTACGCTTTCGCATTGTTCGTCATTTCTAAATTGGTTTTTCGTTTCTTTTTTCGAAGACGAGCCTAAATGGTCAAAGATGGTAGATGGTATGGTAGCCGTATTAAAAAAATCAAAAATATACACATACGTATATATATGTAGACTCAGTTTCAGACCCGTGCTCCGGTAAATACATTTTTCATCGAATTAAATATTATCATTATCTTCGTTCGCTGGCTTTCATCTGTATGATAATAAACAATCCGGTAGTATTTGTAATAATCGCGTTGTCAACACTCTTATCATCGTCAAATTCGTGTCGCAATTTACCTGTTAAATATTTTTTATAACTGGCTAATTGTTGAACAGCAATCAATATGTCGCAGTTAAAGTGCTGCCCGCTCTACTCTTCCAACATTAATCTGAGTTTTTCGAAAAGTATTTAATTTCGCCCTTTTATGTTTTGGTATTTACAGTGTCTGTCCACGTCTTTTATAGTGTTTTTTTTTTTTCGTGGACTCTTTCTTACAAAATGTGAATGCTTGACTTTAAGCCTTTCTGCGAATTGTTGAGCTAGAAGTAGGTCTAGAGTACAATAACAGCAGCAATTCGTTTCACCTTTCAGAGGTGTCATAAATTTTAATCACAAGCAATGATTGCAGCATCGTGTATATCGATCATATCTTAGTTCTTGATCACGGAACTAGACTTGTCATTGATTTGAGATTTGTCTCTCGTAACTCAAGTCGGTTAATCTGAAATTGAATATTGCATATACTGGAAAAACCATGGGAAAGTGAAGGTGGCCGAGAGAAGAAACGGGCTCTCAATATTTTCTTCTTAGATTCAATAGACCCTCTTAAGAGAGTACACTGCGGTGAACCCCTTAGCAATCCTTGATACCTTACCAAAGGTATGGAACTCATTTTACTCGCCTGTTGTTGAACGAGAAGAAAATTCTTATTTATACCGTTAATTTGCATGTCATAGTTCTACTAACCTTCTGAGACGGTGATTAAGTTATTATATGTATTTTAATTACGTTTAACTTGAAGTTTGCAAAATTACTAAATAAGCGAAAAGTACACAACGCATTTCGATTGAGGTATACGAATGCAACAAAAGCTAAAATTTAAATTTATAATAGTTTTAAGCGGTAATTAAACTTTACACGCCAACTACAAATTTTCTTACTGCACTACAGACAAACGAGATCAAAATAGTCAACAAAAGCGCTGAATAATTTTCTTCTGATATTCAGTAGATAACTGTCGTATGTTTTTTTTTTCATTTTCGAGTGATCGCTTAAATAATATCCTTGTATTTCTGAAGAAAGTAATTCTTTTCATTTTGTTTTTAGAATGCGACCAGTTGTTGGTTTTCTTTTAATTCTGCAAAAATGCTTGAAGAAAAACTTTTTTTTTTAAAGTGAAGAACGACTGACGAATTGAATAAACGCATTTACAGCGCTTGCGCGTTGCATCATTTCGAATAATACGACCACCACTTCTAACTTCGTCGATTATTTGGGCACACTGCACATTATTTTATCTATAGCGAATCAAATTCACCTCTAGTTAAATTGTATGTTTCAATATAATTTCCGCGATTTATTTGAATTGTTCAACTGTTCCGTAATATTATATAGATAAAATAAAAATAAACAATCTTTTTTTTTTTTTTTTTTTTTTTTTTTTGGTTTTTTGTTTTTTGAAATGTAGCTGGCCGTTTCTGTGAAACCATAATTATCCTTAACCTGCTAAGCTCTTTCTGTCAAGTCGAAATTAGAGAGTAGTGGGTACTTAGTGGAAGGGCGCTAAAAGACTGAATCCGGATTCGATTACTGAAAAAGGCTCATACTTAATTGCAGTCATTCCAAAAATTATTTATTCGGCCCAGCGGTATTTCTGAGTTTTTCCTTGTCATATTTCTATTGGCTTACTTTTTTCTTTTGCAATTCTGTGCCTCAAGTCTCCTTCCTTTGGATAAATCTTACTTTTGTTGTTCGGTAGTCGTCCATTTTTGACAAGGTCGAAAAAGAAAGGAAAAAAAAATCTAAGATTCGGTCCGGAGTCGTTCTGTGTTGCATGACCATATCTTGAGGGAGTTTGTTCTTCGATTGCCTGCACATTTTGCAAAGCAACAGTTTATCCACTTAAACATTACAGCCGATTTATTGGAACTAATCATTCAGGACAAGTTCGATCAGTCTTTATTTTCTTCGGTGCCAATGACCTAACTTCATTTACTCAGCGCGTGTCGTAATAACTTCCGCGGTTATACTCGATGCGAGAGAATGTAATTTAAAAAAAAAATAATTTCCGATTCTAAAACGGCTATAACTTCTGCCAGTTTTAAAAGTTCGGTATTTTCATTATTTTCAATCCGCCTATAATTGTCCGTTTTTATTTTGTTCTTTCCAACATTTAGGCCTCCCCGCGTATATATATTAATTATAACGTAATTCTTAGGCTACCCCCCATTAGAAAAATTTCCAATTTTATGTAACGTTTGTTATATTTTAAAGGATTTTTTTAATTATGTTATTATGATCATACGGATCGATTTAGAATTACATAAGTACAGAAATGTAAACAAGAGGGGTAAAGGGGCACAGCCCCTTGCCAGGCCAAAATGGCCGAGTATATATATATATATATATATTTTTTTTTTTTTAAACCGTAATCTTGTTTCGTATTTTTTATAGCTCTTCCTCTTATATTTTTCATCGGTATTATATTCACGAATATGGCTTACTGATGCGTAAAATATAATATATAAAATAAATTAAAACGAAAAAAGAAACGCTTCTATTTGACCTTTACAGCATTTATTTACTCACGAAAAAAATTGGCTCACGATTTTTAGTAATAAATCATGACACTAAATTAGTAGGTAATTTAAAAGAAATGCACACGTTTGCACTAAGAAATAAAACGTATTTATTTTTTTTTAATGATAATTTAAAAAGGATTTGATATAAGCGTGGAACGGTTAAACATGCTAATATTGAAGCGCCTTACGTTTTTTTATTATAGTTTAGCAACTTTTTTTCAAATTATCGTTCGAGAAAAATTGCATTTTATTTCTTAGTGCATTTAAAAAAGAACCCATTTTTTAAAAAATATCTGTTTCGTTTGGTCATAGTTTGATTGTCAGTTGGTTTTTCTTAAGTTAATGAATATTATAAATGTTTAATTATTAGTTTATTTTATAATTTTTAATATTAATTTTCTTGGCGCTAGTATTAAAAAGGTGTAATCTTTCTCTGCTTATATTTATTTTTTTTAAACACGATACTGCAGCGAACAGCACGGAGGTGCCCCTGGGAATTTGAAAAAGATAAAAAAGAAAAAATGAAATCGATAAACTGGTGAAAACTCTCCTCATAAAATCCCAATCCTGTCGCTCATTGCTACCCGTCTTTCTAATTTTTTTCCTGTTGTCCTTTTCTACAACACTCTCCCGTACTCCTTTCATGATTTCAATAGCCTATGGCAGCCTATCAAATTTACCTCTCTCCCACTTCGAGCCAATTCCTCCTCTCACGGTGCAGTCAACAATGAATTTCTTCATTTGTTGAATTCCTCTTTTCCTGCTCATGTATTGATCTTTACTGATGGTTCCAAGAGCGAGGACGGCGTGGGTGATGCGCGTTTACCGCTCTGTCGCTTCGGTATTCCGAGTCCTTCCGGCTTCCTTCCTTCTGCTCTATTTTTTCTGCCGAGTCGATCGTCATCCTTCAGGCTATGTCTTTTATTTTCTCTTTAAGCGATCTTTCCCAATTCCTCATTATTTCGGACTCTAAGGGCGTCCTTCAAGTTCTATATTCTTCTCCTTCACATTCCTCTGATAGTATTATTCTCTCAATTCGTTTTCTTACCTCCACTCTGCAGTCATCTCGTTCTATTCTTATTGATTTTTTATGGGTCCCCGGTCATTCCGGAATTGATGGCAATGACGCAGCCGATTCTTTGGCTCGTTCTGCTGGTCGCCTTGATTCATTCCTCAACCATTTCCCTTCTTCAGATATCATTTCCTTATCCACCTCCAATCACGCCAGACTCTGGCGGGATATTTATCCCTCCCTATTTTCTAATCGTCATTCGCATTACCGTTTCATTCAGCCGATTCCTCGTTCCCTGTCATGGTTCCATTCTACTCCTTTCGGTCGTCGCTCTTCTATTGTCTCCCTAATTCGTCTCCAAATCACTGTCTACTTCTCTATTCCCGCTTTAGATTTGCTCTGTCGCCTTCTCCCCTTATTGTTCTCTTCATGATTGTGATCCTGCTCGTATATATGCGATGCTGATCACATTTTCTTCAAGTGTCGTCCTGCTCTTCGTAACGAACGCGATCTTTTATACAGTCAGCTCCTGTCATTAGGTCTCCCTACTATGCCCTGTAACTCTTCCTTTATCCTCTACTTTCCTTCATGTTCTGTGGTGTCCGCACTGCTGTCCTTTGTTGCGTCCATTTCGGACCGCCTAGTTATCTAGTTTGTTAGCTTAGTTTTCTTGTTGTTGGGTCAATGCCGCTGGCGCGCTCATAAAAAAAAAAAAAAAAAAGAAAAAAAAGAAAAAAAATTGATGAAAACTGAAAGTGGTTCTCTACTTAGTAATAAAATCTGTGCAACGCAGAAATTAAAATCGACTTTCTTTTTTTTTTAATGTTTTCCTCGTAGGGAATGAAAAATTGTGCGAGTTTTTTTTTATCCGTCCTCTGGTAATGCTCCCGTATTTTTTAAAATTGCAATGGTCATTATAGCACATGGACATGGGCGAGGAAGCTACTTCATATTTTACCTACTAAATTGTTGACTTTAAAGAACTGAAGTAGAATTCGTATGGAGGCCTTAGGTCATTTGGGGGGATGGTTGAAAGTGGAACGCCGGCGAATGCGGAGCTGGCGAACGTCACACGTTGTTGCAACACGTGTTCCACATAGAAGGGTGTAGGAAGAACCAGAACAGAATGAACATGAGGGTGGACAAAAGTTGATTTTCGGTGGAAATAAAATTGTAACTAATTTCGCGTGAGATATAACAATATCAATGTTTATAAATTTTATGCTGGAAATTCGTTAAAAATTAATCTCAAATCGATTAAAAAATTAATTTTTCATTTTTAATGTAGCAGTGAAGTGTTTATACGATTAAAATGTCTTTTCTACATGTAAGATAATTAAATTTAGACGAAATAACGGCTTATTTGCTGTTTTTACTTTTTCCTGTTTTGAAAATTAGCTAATTTTTATGAAACCGCTTGTTTCTTTGACCCGTTACCGCACCACGAAAGAGACGATTCAAGTTTACGTAAAATATAACGTTCTTACGTTCCGCTTCATGTTTGGACTGGTGCCACGGTAAAATTTCATTGACATTTTAGATGTGCGCGATGTGTCGCCAGTCTTTATCGTTTTAACGAAGGTGAAAAGTATGGCGTTCAGTGAAAAGTGCGGGCTTTGTTCCTTCATGAGCAAAATGTCTTCGTGAACTTTAGTAGCTACCATAATTTGAACTTCATTTTCAGCCGTGGAAGAGAGGTACTAAGTATCGCAGCTGCCTAAGATCGTTTAGAAAGGTGAATACGAATTAGGTTCTCGGTTAGTATAGCGACAGTTTCTTATGAGCTTTCGTTAAAATTTACTTCTTTGCTATACATTTTTCGTCTGTACAAACTCACTTATCCATCGAAATATCACGCGTATGTATTATTCATCACGAATTGGGTGAACTCTCGTTCATGTTTCTGCGTTCTGTCTTTTGCAATAAATCGCGATTAAACCACACGATATTTCTGCGGTTGGGGGATCAAAAGAACGTTAAAATTTTAAGAAACACGTGATAAATGGAATCATTTGTTTTAGGAATGTGTAAAATCTGCGAGATGTGGACCGCTGATTACAGTTAGTAGATGAACTTTAAAGAAATAGTAGATCAAAGAAGAATAATGAAATAACAGTGGACGCCCGATGAAACTTCGTGACTAGTAGCGAAGAAGAAAAAATCTGATTCATGAATACATATGGATATGAACGAAAAGTATATGAGAAATTAAAATATTAAACGGGGAAGAAGATAAAAAAATATAGTAAGTACAGCAAAAATGTTACCCCATATTGAAAGAATTTTTTAATGGAAGTTATTAATTACAAATGTAATAAAGAAACTGAATAATAAAAAGACAAATTACGACAGTATTTCAAACAAAATGATCAAAATAATAAATTAAAAAAAAAAAAAAAACGAAATATTAACGAACAATTTTTGAAAAATATTTAAACCTTAATTCATTCCCAGATATTTGGAAAATTGGAAAAATAAAGCTAATAAATAAACCTGGAAAAGAGCCAACAAATGTTACCGCATTCAGAGCAATAACTCTGCTTTCAGGATTAGAGAAAGTATTTGGAAGAAAATTATTGGATATTATTTAAACCTTGAAATATCGCTGCAAAAACATTCTACGCAAACATCAATATGGTTATAGAGAAGGATGAACTCCATAGAACTGGCTTTACTTAAAATGGCGGATACTGTTGATCAGTTCACAACGGCCTTTAATTATACGATATTAATAAGTTTCGACGTTCAAGGTGCTTTTGATAAAATAAAATGGTCTAGTGCACTAAAGGTTATGGAAACTAGAAAAATCAATTTACACTTTTTACAGATAATTGAAAGTTTCGTGGATAATAGGGAAATAGGTTTATTCGATAAAGGAAATAAGTTGATCCTTAATATAGGAGTGCCTCATCAAGGGTCAGCACTTTCACCGACGTTATTTAACATTGCTATGTCAGAGCTGTTCATAAAGAAGTCGAAGAAAATAAAGGTATGAAATTTTAATCAAGTTATGCTGATGGCATTCTTGTAATTGCTAGAATTAATGAAATAAGAAATGTTAATATAATCAATAAGACAATAGAAACAATCAATTCAAAAATCAAAGAACTCTCGGCCTAAGCTTAAATCCCGATAAAACACATATGTTACTTCAAGAAAACATAATAAGAAGAAATTTCAACAGGAAATTAAGAAAGAAATAAAATTAAATGAATAAAATCTAACTTTCAGTAATGAAATGAAATATCTCGAAATAGTAATTGATAAAAATATGAATTACGAGGGCGGTTCAAATATAAACCGGAATTTCGTCATAAAAATTGTTATTTTATACTTACAGTGCTCATATTTTTTACAATTTTTCGAGATAACCCCCCTCGCACGCTACGCACTTTTCCGCCTCTCCGGAAATTTTTTTATTCCTTTTTCGTAAAAATCTCGCGGCTTGTCACATAGCCATTTGTGCAGGAACGATTCCACCTCATCGTTGCTGTCGAAACGTTGTCCACCAAGTGCTTCTTTCAACGGGCCAAACAAATAATAATCACAAGGCGACAAATCTAGACTGTAAGGAGGATGTTCAAGTGTTTCCCAGCCCAATTCGGTCAATGTCTCCATCGTGAGCCGAGCGGTATGTGGCCTGGCGTTGTCTTGAAGCAGTATCGCACTACGGATCGGAATTTCGCGCCTTTTTGTTCGATAGGCCGGTTTGACTGTGTTTTTTAGGAGGTTACTGTAATACTACGCCGTCACAGTACGTTGTTCAGTTAGGAAATCGACTGCGATCACTCCGTTCATGTCCCAAAACACGGTACACAACACCTTCCCAGCTGACTGTGTAACCTTCTTCGCTTTGACTGGCGCTCCCTCTTTTTTCTTCCGCCACTCCATAGACGAGCGTTTACTCTCCAGCGTATAGTAGTGTACCCAAGTTTCGTCCGTGGTGAATATTCGCCGCAATAAATTCTCTCCTTCCTCTTCATACCGCTGCAGGAGACGCATACAAACTTCCCAACGAGTGAATTTCTGTTCAAAATTCAGAAGTCTTGGCACCCATCTGGCTGCAATTTTGCGATAACCTAGCCGATCATGAATTATTGTCTCAATACTACCTATGCTGATGCCCAATTCGTCGGTCATATCGCGTACACGGACGTGTCGGTCAGCCAAAATGAGTTGTTCGATGGCTTTGACGTGTTTATCTGTAATGCTGGTTTTTGGGCGCCGCGCATGTGCTATGTTTGACACCACTTCACGTCCTTTTCGAAACGCGGAACACCACTCGCGTACACTTGAGTTTTGGAGAGACACTCATCGCCGAACTGTTCGCGTAATTTTCGGTAAATTTCCACGGATTTTACGTCGTCTTTGACTAAAAAACGAATAATGATGCGTTGCGCAACAGACACTGGTACTTCTTTTTCACTCATGGCTCTAACTACACTAAAAAGTGCGGTTACGCGGTTCTAATTGCTCTACACGCTTCGTAACAAACCGGTCTAACTGACAGTGCAACCACTTTTTCCACAATAAATTTTTCGCGCGTTTATTTAAAAATTCCGGTTTATATTTGAACCACCCTCGTATAACAAACACGTACAACACATAACCCTTAAAATCCAGAAAACTTTACAATATACTGAGATCATTGCGTATTAATGAATTCGGGTATGAGACGAAGAAAAGAATTGTACTTTATAATGCTTTTTTTAGATCGATCACAGAATACATATGTTTAACATACTTCAATAAATTGGGAAAAACTGATGTCAAAAAATTAAAATCATTACAAAGATTAATAATACTTTTAAACGTAATATCAGCATATCAAACTGTACCTGATAGCTCTGTTTATGTAATAGACGGGATAACTCCCGTAGATCTTGATTTGAGACGGGTCAATGAAATTAAAAAAATTCAATAGAGAATAATAGATCGTCTACAAAAAAAAAAAAAAAATACTGAAAGAAATAATAAAACAAGTAAAAAGGAAAACATTAGAGATCTGGCAAGAACAATACAAAAAAAAAAATACTACTGACAGGCGAACAGAGGCTCTACTAGCCGATATTGAAGCAAGATTAAACAATCGAAATTTTTTAGATCTAACTTCTTCCTAACATACAGTACTTGTCACGGTAATTTTGCAGCTTACCTTAAAAGATGTAACATTATTAAGCCTCTGCAGAGAATGTAAAGAATCAGAAGACACCCCTCCTGACCATACTTTTCGGATATGTAAAAAAATCAAAAACATTAGAGAAAAATATAATATTAGCGAAGATTTTTCTTTTTGGAAAACCCTGCATAGAACAAGAACAGTACCGGAAGCTTACTAAAGTTGTTATTACGGAAATTCTTAAGAAAAAGGAAAATATATCATAATAACGGACTAAAAGGAAATTTATTGTCCAACTCTGAACGAAGAGCCATGTGTAAAAGTTTCGAGTGGGCCTATATATTTATTTATTTATATTTTTATAAATACTCGTATTATTGCATTGTAATTATCAATAGATTTACCCCCATCGGTTACATCCGAATTGGAATAAAAACAAAAAAAAAAAAAAAAACAATTTTATTTAAGAAATCAGGCACTTGTTCTTCAGAGAAATAAATCGCGAAAGCCGATCACGAAGTAAAATATATATACAAGTAAACTGCGATACGGAATATTATGTAAATTTATACAAAATTAAATGCAATTAAAAAAAAAAAAAAAACAACAAGAAAAACTGTTGCGTGTTTTTCAAATGCGTTACCGCGAAGTTATCGTTTTTGGAATTCGTTTGTCGGAGTAAATTTTTATTTCAATTTACATAATTCTAACCCTCGTCGATCGTAGATCCCGCCGGATTACCGCCAACAACGGCAGTCCGTAGAATTTGGTTTTATTTATAATACTAGTCATCATAAAAAAAAAAAAAAAAAAAAAAAAAATATATATATATATATTTTTTTCTACATTTTTTAATTGTGTTTTTTCAGCAGCCACCGACTGATAAAAGAAAAATATTCGGTGTAGGAAACAAAATTTAAATCTAATTTCCTATCTATGTAATAAGCTTAATAATAATAAAACTAATAATAAGAATAATAATGAAAAATTATAATAATAAAAAATTATAGTCCGCGGTATGGTGGTGGCATTAAGTAAAAATGGGGAATGAGGAATCCCCGAACGTTTCATTATTGTATTTATTTTCTATTTGAGGTTTATACAACAGCCGAAAAATTCCACGATACGCCTATTACACCTTCATATAATAATAAAATTAATATATAAATAAACGTAAATCTAAATTGATACGAACATTTTTGATGATTAATAAAATTAATAACTGGACAGTGCACATACTATACGCAATAAATGCTGGCATTCTTCACATGCATAATTATATGTACGCACGTACTGTAAGCGGATGTTCAAAATACAGTATATAATAACACAAACGCGCTGAAATTAAATTTAATTAGTAGTATTTATTATTAGGATTAGCTTAAAATCACGTCCTGTTTAGTATGAAATAAATCAACTTCTGTTTCTGATACTAACTAATCTATTAATTATCTGTAGCGCTTTTATAAGAGTGGGGTTTATAAATCGTTGTGTTTTCGTGCATCATTTGGTGACGTCCATTGTTTAATTTGAGCACTTGGAGGAAACCCATTTCCGACGGTTATTTCCATATGCGAGTAATTCCAGAATATGATAAATACAGAACGGTGTTTTACTTACACTAATAAAATTCTTCAAAATCAGTTTGAAAGATTAAAATGTTGGTGGTACAATTTTGCAGACATTGACTGAACAACCGCGTTTTTTTTTGGGGGGGGGGGCACAGAAAAACTTGGCAATTGGTTGAAAAATTGAGTAATATCGGCTACAGCGAAACCTTCGATAGATGCCAGTTTAAAACAATTTTTCTAAGTTTTCGCTGAAAAGAACAACTTTAAAATTTCGTTTAATCAAAAAGGAATAAACATTAAACAAAGTTCATGTATAAGGTGGATCACTAAATAAATTGTGATAAAAAAACAGTTTTTTTTTACGTTAACTGTATACTATGCACACTACTGCCATACGACGTTACAGGGATTCATTGATTAAAACGCGTTTAGAACGTTTTGCGGGAGTAAGGAAAATTTGGATATTGTCTTCATGCATACAGCTCGAAACCTTTTTCCACAAAGTGATGTAGAGAAGCTGAAAGATGAGTAAATAGGGTTGTTTGGAAGAATGTGAGTAACGGTAATCTAGTCGTAATACGTGGAGCAAATGAGAGGATCTGGAATATTGGCGCTGTGAATCAATTAGGGCCAGTGCGTGCACTGAACAGCGCAACTTCATTCTTTCGTGTGCACAGTATTGACGAGACCAGTATTAGATGATACTGGAATTTTCACAATGTGTAATGAATCTAATGGATCCGTAGGGAATATCAGAGCAGTTACCTTTTTTTTTTTTTTTATATAGGAATGCGTAATACGAGAACTTTTTACAATTAGTTTAGAAGTTTCGAAATTGTCGGCCAAAGATCAAATAGTTAAATGTTAAGTCGGAAAAAATAACTAAATAAAATAGTCAACCTGCGCAGATGATACAGTTATTTTTCATTTAGGCAAGTTATAACAAATGGAATAAAAAAATTTCAAAAAAGTGACACAATAAATAAGTTTTAAAACAGTATCAAAATGTTTCTCAAGTTCTTCGGAGTGTGGTGATAAACAAACGGACATCTAGAGAAGATTATTCGAAAAGAAAGAATAACACCAACCCGGTAGCGGCATAGCATTATCTAAGCTTTTAAAATGCATGGAAAAGTTCTTTGTAGACATGTCGATAGAACTTCTGAATAAACTGTTTCAATAATAATCGAATTGTCCCTTTATTATCAGCCGGGCTACCGAACATTTTAGGTTATAAGTGGAGGATGAATAGAATAAGGGCACTTAGTATAATTTACCAATTTTTACTTATTTATCTATTTTATTTATATTTTTTTCGTAGATAATTCTTAAAGTTTTTTTTTTCAATTCTTTTCCAAGTTTGAAATACGAATCGAGTAGCGAGATATTGAAAACCGGTAAAAAGCATTTCTGAAGTTCTGTTCTCGTACGTGTACAATTGACCTAGAACGAATTTATGCGTTTATATGGAACTTTTAGTTGTTTTTTTTTCTTATTTTTTAAACAACGTTGGATTTTGTAATATACGACGAAAAAAAATAAAAAAACTGAAAAAAAAAATAAAAATGTAGACAGCGCAAATTTCCCAAAACTGTAATGGGAATAATGCAGACGTTGCTGTTTGCAAATTTATGGGAATTCTGGAAAGGGCTTGCAGGAGTGTTCGGTCTTGTCGGCGTCAAATGTGAAGTTGTTCGATATAATGTCCCTAAAGTAAGTACGGGGCTTAATATGGTGTTGTGGCCCAATTTTACTGGTCAAGGTCGCTTACACATTTTCTACTTCTGACCATGGCTGTTTACGTTGCCTTCAAGGTCGCCGGTAACTATGGAAACAAATGCTCGCAGCTGGAAATCCATTTTCCGTCGTTATTGTAAATAAGGAAAAAACGCATTACAGTATAGTAACTATCGTGTCCCTCTTTAAATAAGAAAAATCTGCGCTCATTATATTGTCTCTCCGAGTACCTTATTATTTGCTCATTTTTGGTATTTTGCCGTCCTCTGCTCCCGCCCAAAAAACGAAATAAAAAAAAAAAAAAAAACGAAATAGCATTTTATTTGCGGAATATTTCTGGTAAGTTGAAGTTATGCTAGACGCAAGGTCATTTGTAGTAGCAAACTTTTTTTTTTTTTTTTTTTCTTTTTAAAAAAAGCCAAAAAACTCGTACACGGCGCCGCGTGGTGTTCGTACGTGTATGAGGTATTCCATCTCCTAGTGAAAAAATAGAAAGCGCTTCCTCCATTAGTCGGAGAATGGCAATTCAATCGTTGACTATAGACATTACAATGAAATTTTGTAAGCGCACCGTGTTTTGTTTTTATCGGAACGCTTAACCATTTTCCACCATTACACCGAAAGTGCGGCATGACATTTATGATTCCGGAAATGATGAACGAAGTTAACTACATTGTCAGACGGTCCAATTCCTTATCGATCAGATTAAACGTTTTTCAATATAATAAAAAGAACATTAAGAGTGAATTCCAACTGCCGGGGGGTTATCTTTATCTTTTCTCTTTTTGTAGCTGTGTTTCAGTATAAGAAAACTATTTATATTTAATCGTTTGTCACATCTTACAATATTGAAACTTTTTTTTCAATATTGTCCCTATAAAATGTCCGATTCTTTGAAGATTTCAGTGATTCAACATTTAAGAAATTCGTCGTCTTCGTGTATTTTGCTGACTGTTGTTTTTTCTTTTTTAAATAACGGAAATAAAGCACAATTACTTGGAACAAGGTCCGGACTGGGGGGTGGGCAACAATTGACAATTTTTTCCTATTTTTTTTTCTTCATTTTTTGGGTACACTAACGAAGAGCAGCAGCCCAATCAACCAAGGAGTCTAAGTAATAGCTCCAAAAGAGCGTAATATATCAGATTTTAATCTGGTGCGAGATAGAATGAATGAAAGGAGTTAGAATCGGAAGAGAGAACCTCGAGGGTCATTGTATGGAGTAGGAAGACTAAGATTCAAAAGCTGAGAATAGAAGAGAAAACGTTCTGAAGAAAGTGAAAGAAGACATGATTGACATCACACAGAAAAAAGGGAATCTTCTGGGTGAAGAGGGAACCACGGAAAAGAGACGAAGGGGGAAAGGTATGACCGAAACGAAGACGACATATGACAGTGATCAGGGGACGACAAAGAGAAAGAAACTTGTCAAACCGTCTGGTCAGAAAAGGTAAAGGTTGGACGGAAAGATAAAAGGAATTTAGATTAGAGAAAAGGAGAAAATAAATATTCTTCCATAATGTAATATGGAACTGTCTGGAAATATGATTAATATATTGTGAGTAAGCAGGGAATTTATGAAGAGCATGTCCATTGGAAGCTGCTGAGCGAACCAAGGAATCAGCCACCTCATTACCCTCAATCCCAGCATGACTAGGAAATCAGAATAGATCTATTCGGATAGAACGGGACAGGAATAGTTCGTGAATTAGATTGCGAATAAGAAGAATGAAAGGTTGTTCAAAAGAGGGCAACGACTATGGAGAAGAAATCGCCTACAAGACACTTTCAGAGTCAGCTATTAAAAGAAATTTATCCGAGAGGATAGGAAGAGATAAAAAGAATTGCATGAATTATGGCAGCAGATTAAGCAGTAAATATAGAACAGCAAGAGGGAAGTTTAGAGGATTTAGAGTAGTTATGAGAAGAAAAAATAAAGGCGGTACCAACTTCACTAGTCCTCTTAGACCCATCAATAAAAATAACGGCATGATCGGGATATAAAGAATCTAAAACCACGTGAAATTCAGATATAACTGTAGAGTGAGGAAGGAGTATAACGGAACTTGACAAATAAAATAGGTGAGGAGGATTTAAGAGACTGAAATAATTAAGAGAAAAGTATGGAGATTTATCATAAGAAAATGAAATTGGAATTTTGTTGGGAGTAAAACGCCAGTTGTGAAAAGTAGAGCAGTAAGCAGCTATAATCCTAGAAGAAAAAGTGGAAAGACGTTTAATTAAGAAACGATAGTCTAGACCGGATCTGCGGATAAACAAAGGAAGTGATTTTGATTCGGAGAGGATGGCAGGAATTGGAGTAGATTTACGTGCCCCCAGACAAAGACGAAGACAGAAATTTAGAATGCGGTCAATCATTAATAGAAAAGACATAGAAGAGTTGCCGTATATATATATATATATATATATATATATATATATATATATATATATATATATATATATATATATATATATATGTATATATGTATATATGTATATATGTATATATGTATATATAGGAACAGTAGACCAACTTAGAAAGAATGAGGGACTTATACAATAAAGATAGAATGTAAAGGTCACCGCCCCACCTGTACGATGAGAGTGATTTTAAAAGATTAATCCTTTTAAGACGAGAAGTATCAGGCGACTAATATGCTCTTGAAAGGACAGACGGCCGTTAAGGAGCACTCCCAAGTAACACAGAAGCATTCCACGAGAGGGACAGGATGATGACTTAAGGTTGACTGAAGAAGGATTATATGAACGGTGGAAAGTAAAAGACCGCGGATTTAAGAGGAGAAACGGGAAGGATTGGAAAAAGCATTTTCTATGGTGGCTAATGACCTATTTAGTTCTATAATAGCATCTGTTACGTTGCGAGAAGAAAAGTAAATAAGGGTATTTGGGCAATGAGTTCTTGAGTAACCTTCACTTTTTTCGAGCCGTGCGTTATCATGCAACAATTGAATTCCGTTCGAAATGTTTATTTCTTTCCTTAAGTTAGTGAGTTCTTCCTGTTGCTCACGCTATTATTAATGGTCTGTCCACGCTCCACGAATTAAACTAAAATGATCTATTCGTTGTCCGCCACTTCAACATCGAACGGATTTTGCATAGAAAGAGTTACCTTAACTTTAAACGCGTATTACGAATTAACGGCAGTGTGCTAACCAAAAACTAGTCTCGTTCCGAAGATAAACTAGCAAGCGAAAAACCTCGTTTGTTCCCCTCCCACTGCCTTTATACGCTTCGGAAACTCACCGCGTGATCCTCCTGTGTTTGTTTTCCTTTTACAAATGAAATAATTCGAAAAGCGAACGTTTCTCTTTGATCTAAATTTATCGTTCGAGTTATAAGCGAATTATTAACGCGGAATAGAAGTAAAACTGACTATCCGCCAAAGATCTGGTGCAATTTTTAAGACTACACGTACTGTGTATGTACGGTGTAGATACTCTCCCCAGATAAAACGCTTAGTCTTCGCGATCTTGTGCGCAAATACATCTTTGCGTACAGAAATACCGCAAACCATACAAGAATGCGTGAATATATGCAGTCACGACGACGTCCGCAATCGAGTGCAGTAGTACCGTCGAGATTGTTCCGGGTTATTGCTTTTATTCTTCATTATTTAAATAGGTACGCGGTGCCGGTTAAAAGTAGAAATGTGATTGTAGATAAAATGTGTCCGAACCTTTCTTCGATATTTAATGATATCTTGTTAGAAAATCTTTAGATTATTTAATACATTTTGAGTGGCCTGTATTATACGCAGTATGAAATGAATTAATCGAGCGTATCAATCAAGTCGCTTGAAACTTTAAATGGAAAAAAATAAACTAATTATACGGATGAACGTAAAAATTTCCTCTTCACACTGAGACAATAATCTGACGGTATGTTTTGCGCACAATCGAACGACATTACTCAAAACTTGATCTGCAGCGAGTCGTCCAGCCCGAAGATTGCCACTGCTGAACCGATTAAAAGGTTCACAAATTTTTAAATCTAGTCGTGTGAAACTATGTGACGTAGGAGTCCGTAAAAATAGAGAGTTACATTTGTGTAGACAGTATTGCTATTGTGATTGCAAATAGCGCTAGAAAATAAAATGTATCTCGATTGTACACTAAAATAACGTTAATTTAACTTCGATACTAGCTAAAAGCACAACTTTGTGACTGCTCGTGAATCGTGTTCCGTGAAATATATATTTCTAGAAGGAAAATAATTATATTTTATAGGTCAAAAAATATTTATAAAAAAAAAAATATATAGAAATCACTAAAAAAATTACATCGAAAAATCATAAGTAAAAATGTGAAGCATTTATCTTCAGCAGTTGCAAAGTGAAATATCTCCAGCAATTAATTGGTAACTTTTTTTTATTTTTCAATTATAAAAATATTCATACGAATAATGAAAATATTTTTATCTTAAAGAGTAGATTAATAGTATCAATATAACCCGATTATTTAAAAACAAAACTGTCACCTCCTTTACTAATATATTTCCTATTGGACCGTTGGTAAAATAAAATCGATTATTTTTCGTTTATTTAATCCGTGCTATATTTAGTTCTTGTATGTATTTTATATTATTTTGAACGGTTTCAAAGGTATTATTGTATGGCTGATAGTTCGTGTGATTCTTTTTATGCTAATATAAAATTCACTTATTTTACCCATATTAATACTATATAACAATATTAAAATTCCATTGTGGCGAATATATCATCGCAGATTTGAACAAAAAACTTATAATAACTATACTCAGTATGGTATGCAGTAAATAAAATAAGGTATTTTTATAGATTAAGTAATCTAGATTCCATATTTAAAGAACAACGTTTATATTTTCCTATGTCGTTTTTTATCATTTTTTTTTAAATATATTTTCAAGACTTTAGGAAGTTTATTAAAAAATAAAGCTCCCGATTTTAAATATTTGTAGTTAGTAAGTTAGTACGCAATTTTTTTGAAGTGCAATTTATACCATTCAATATCACGGTATTTCCCCATAGGCTTCAAATTGTAAATATTAAAATCTTCTCGGCCCATCTTTACCGGTTCATTCGTAAATCTGTTCTCCAACATATCTCTATAGGGTTGACTTTTGTTCCTTTTTTTTCTTATCCGTAATCTCTACATTGCCGCCTTCAAAGAGTTCCGCCTTTTTCCGACTTTCCTTGAATTATTCTGAATCCTTTTTTTTAAACTTTCCTCCTTCTGCTCATTTTTCTATACAGAATCTACCGCCGTTTTACATGTTATTTCCTTTGCTTCTTCTACTCTAATTGTCCACAAAATTCCCGTTTATTACTCTGACTGCAACAGTGTGTTCTTCGAGTTATTTTAAATTAATTCAATAATGCATGAATTTGGTCTGTCTTCCTGGAACAGGTGATTTTCTACATATGATTACTTTCTTCGGTTCTTTGAAAGTTAACGCGGTATATGTTATAAATGTCATCGTTTACAGATGTGAAGTTTATTATGAATAAGATTCGTGTCTATCGCTGAATAACATTTTCTAAAAATATTCGCTGAATGTTATGGGGCTGCGTTTGGTTTAGATTTGTGTCCAAGACTGTGTAGTAATTTCTTTTCACGGTGATTTCGGGATTGGACAAAAACTGTATCTTTTTGTCTACTTTTGGACTTATTTTTGATTGATATATTTAAAAATTAATTTTTGATGTGTATTCTGCTCATCATGGTTGTTTTGTTTTTTTTGTATTGCGCGTGTTGGCTCTGGAACAATTTTTGAAGTTTTTTAGATTTCTTTGGTCACTCACCTTTTTGCTTTTGTTAACTTTTTTCATTTTTATTCGGAGCACTTTTACAATTGCTGCTATACACCATACAGTTTTTCTTTTGTAATAATTTGAGAACAGTTTTTTTTTAGTAGTGGTGTTTGCGGCCTCTCGAGTATTTCTGTTACGGCGTACTCTCATTTTGAAGGACTGGTAGCCTAGAAAACGTACGAATAAGAATTGAAGAAAGTATACTTGCCGAAGTTGTTCTTTTTGGTTCTTAATTATGTAAATTAGTAGGGGGACCTCATCAAATTTCTGTACGAAATTGATAGTTTTTTATAATTCTTATAGAAAATTAGTCTTAATCGACTATATTATTTTGAAAAGTTACATACAGTCGGTACAAAAACGTTACCATGATTTTTCGCATTATTCTCGGTGTAAAAATTACATAATTAATATATATATATATGTTTATATATATATAACCACGCATCGGCGTCGCAAATGGCACGATGGTCTCTGCTAATAAGTGATCCGATTTTTCGGCTTCTCGCAAGCCAATTACTCGACATTAAAAGAACTCTCTTTTTTCGAAAGATGTATTAGTGACTAGTTTTTTAGGTCGGAAATCGTGCGGAATGACTCTTAGTGGGAGCAGATTGCGTGCAATATTCAACCGAGCGAGAAGTCTTCCGAAGAACAATGCAAAGCGCCGTTCCAGCCATTACTTCTATTGCTGCCGGTCTGGTTAAAATTTCGTAATTTCATTTTCAGAAGTGTAATCTCTTTTACGGGGTTCTATTGAACGCCGCTTGGAGCAAACACCATCCGCGTCTAAAACGCATACGCACCTTAATTAGTAATTATCCCAGTTCTTCGTTGAAATTTTTCGATACAATTGCTATTTTTTCTTTTGTGCGAATTGTGACAAACGTCACGTTATGAAATATTTTAATTCGCTCCTGTTGTCCTGTTAGTTTTTTTTCTTCTTCGGAAGGGGGTGTTACTGAAAATCACTCTGGCATTTTCTTTTTCGTCATCTAACAAATTTCTTCTTGTTTGTCCTTTTACTGTTTTATTACACAATCTCGATATCTATTAAGTTTCTCCGGTGAAGATCACAATTCTCAGTAATTTATATTCGAAAAAAAAGAAGAAAAAATTGCGACTGAAATTCTTTTTTAAATATTAATTGACAATTAGACAACGCGTGAACAACAGATCTTTTTGTAGGAAAGAGGAGCACATCGACTAAGAACCTTTGTCCAGAAACGGAACGAAGAAGAGACTGTGCCAATTACGTAATTCGAATTACAGACAAGGAAGTGACTCAAAATATAAAAAGTACAACAAGAACTGGAAAGGCCAAGCTTTAATGAATGCCAATAGAGAACAGAACGTTTAATGGAAAGAAGAAAAAAAACATTAGAAGAAAACATGACGGGATTGCTGACAACTGCGTCATTGGGGTGTACTATAGTGATTCCTTACATTAATGATTGTGTCCAATAATGTAAGGAATCACTACAGTCAGTAGAATGTAAAGCGCGAATTAACGCGTAGAATGATAAAAACAACATTTAAAGACAATGAGAAGGAAATTTCAAGACCCAAGATTAGACGGAAAACTAAATTGAAAAAGGGGAAAGTGTAAATATGTTGAGAGTGAAATGTTTTACAAAGATTAGGAAGCTAGAAAGTAACCCGATGAATTAACCTTTGTACCCTTGGTAAATTTCTTTTGTTTTTATTTTGTTTTTTTTTGTTTTTTTCTTTTTGAAGAGGAACACTTCAAAACCCTTACCAGACAAAAAAAATTGAAAGGAATTAGTTAAATTTTGAGTGCCTACGTTTTAATAAATGGAAATTCGGAAGGTTAACAGAAAAAAAGTGGCAATTAAAGAACATATGATTAGTGGAGAATATAAAAGGGAACAAAAAAAAACAAAATCAGAAGAAGGATAATGCAATGCTGAAGGATGAAAAAACACTGTAAATAAAGGAAACTGAAAGAAGAACCAGGATTAATAATAATTAGATTGAACAGATATTGTTAAAAAAGAAGGAAAAATATTGGATCGAACAGTATACCACTTGGATTAGTTCGGTTTTTAAGAATTTCTGGTAAAAACGAGACTGCACGCTTACAGCGCAGGGCGTCCTTGTAAATAGATGCGATTGTGTTAGGATACGAGTGAAAAGGCCACAATTCGAAAGATTCGAGTAGGATTAATGAGTCCGAGTGTAGTACGGAGACGAACTATCGACCGATGCTGCACCTTGTGATTTATTCTGTTTGGAATTAAAAACAATTATTTTGTATACACTGTAAATGAACAAGTCACCGATGTTAAACGCTCGAGTGGTTGGATGGATGAAAATTTAGAAACATTTTGTCTTAAAATCGGCTAATGAGAAAGTCTGAAAAATTTGTAATGCAGTGGCTGAGGAATTTAATGTTTGAATTTGAAAAAAAAAAAGTATGATGCCTTTAATCGTGAAAAATATCTTCGAACTGAGAGCAAAAAAAAATGTAATATTTTCTGATCACACCAGTTTTGTACTTTATTAGCAACCTATTTCGTAATATTATGTACCGAAAGAGGCCCTGTATTGAATGTTACTCAAATGGCCGATAAAAGCACATTTAGCTATGATATTGCCAATATAGAATGCAGACGAGAGGGGATTACATTTCGCAGTATTCGCCGTTCTCTGTATGAAATGATGTTGCCTAACACACACGGGTAGCACGAAGAAAGCTATTTAGCAATTTGCCCGATTGAAAGCGAAAGATACGCAGCATACAATTATTATTTAGCGGCGGTGATCTCGCTTCTAATATTTACCGTTGCTTACGTAGTAAACGTGTATCCCTACGTCGTCCCCGGGTAGTTTAAACTTCAAAAATGGAACTAATTATAAAATTTGGAAAATATTTTCTTTAAGGAGAGAGACAGAAGGTGTGTATTTTATTCATTTTTGTTCTCAGTATTTTTTTTATACTAAGTCGTTCATCGGAGATGTGGATGTGTAATTCTTTGGCTGGAAGAAAATGTTCTGCTTTCTACAATTGCGGTTGATTTTTAACAAACTTCTGGAATTAAACAACTGATGCTTACATTCTGCGTGTACTACACGAATACGGATTTTTCAAATGAAAACAGATATGATATTTCTAAAGATAATTTAACGCATTATAAAACAACACGATTATAAATATTGGAGATAATAATAAATAAAATGAAATAAAATAAAATAAAATAATTTTTTTTAAAAGAGAATAATTATTTATTATAAATATTGGTTAACGGGATGGGGATATCATAGAGTTTGCATTTTAACAGGCGGTGCTTGCTGCGCAGCTTTTTAAGTTATTTGTTCCGGTAGTAATAGAGACCGTGATGAAGTTGAGTTGCGCGAAGGGTTATTTTCTTTTTAAATATAATAAAATTATCTGAAAAATGCAACATTAAGATTAAAAATGTGCGTGAACAGATATGAATGAGCCGTGAAGCCGCAGAACATATACGGCTGATGACACAATAATAATAAGAAAGTTTCTTATTTATTTTTCAAGTTAAGGAAACAATGTTAAAAAATAAATAGTTTTTTTTCCCTTATATGTCTA
Organism: Icerya purchasi; assembly: GCA_039619475.1. Taxonomy (NCBI): domain Eukaryota; kingdom Metazoa; phylum Arthropoda; class Insecta; order Hemiptera; family Monophlebidae; genus Icerya; species Icerya purchasi. The sequence goes on along the minus strand of CM077115.1, from coordinate 271,193,788 downwards.
CGTTTTTTTTCCAGTTGATTAAGTTTTTTTTTTTTTTTTTCTTGTTTGGGTTTGTTAATGAGGAGAGCACAGGGAATAGTAATCTAACTATTCCACAGACACGATGACCCCAAATATGAAATTATCAATTTGGGTTTATTTTTTCTTTTTTTCAATATATTTATTTATTGTCGCTCGACAATGGAGCCATTTGCGACGATCATATTACATCTTAACAGTTAACTTATCTAGATTATACATATTTACAACATTTTCTAGGTGTGTTAGTACATTTTCACAATTTGATCTGTCGTTGTAAAGGAGTTCTGGTATAGGTTTTCCTACCATGTCGCAGGCTGCTCGCTGTGTTTCCCACTTTTTGCATGTGAAGAGGTGGTCTACCGAGAAAGTCTCTGCGCGGACTTCACAAATAGGCGCCGGCTCCTTGTCGACGATGTACTTGTGATTAAATGAGCAGTGCCCTATTATTAGTAGTCCCGAAATAACTGTTTCGTTTTGTCTTTTTGGCCAATAGTTGGTTTCCCAGTTGGCAATTTCGTTTTTGATGCGGTATAGTTTGTTTTTGATTGGAGAGATTCGATTCCATTCTTTTTGCCAAACTGAGCGAGTCACCTTTCTGATATGTCTGGTTAAGGACGAGTCCAATTTTTTCACGTCGGTTTAAGTCTGCTATGGTTTCTTGAAAGGCTGTTGTGTAACGGACTTTTAAAAATGTTTTAAAAACGTATCGGTACATTTAGAAAAGAGGGTACCGATGTTTCAAAGTTTTCCGTATGTCCTCTTTTCATGCGATAATGGACGGGGGGAGAGGTGGAAAACTAAATTAGACGTTACACGTATTATTTAACCCGAAAACGGGAAGAGTCACATTTTTTAAGGGGATATTTATTATTCGGTTGAAGATAATTAATTTTAAGAAAGTAGTAAATGGATGCTACGCATCACACGTGTCCGATAATCTGGACAATTAAGAAGAACAACGTGGTTGATTGTTACTGGAATATTGTGTAAAATGATTGGATCGAATTTTTCACTGTATTCATTTAAATTCCGGAATTTCTAGACTTTTTTTTTTCTTTTGTTCTAATTTTTCTGTAAAAGAATTAAAAGGAAGTATTATATTTAAACTATTTTCATCTTTGTCTTAGCTCAGCGGGTAGCTGTGTGTAAATTCATTTTTTTTTTTTTTTTTCCATCGTACCTTATGCATCCTTCAACTGAAACAAGTGCAAACTGTAACAACGGGGGTAATATCATTTGTATTACCAATAAATTAATAATAAAACATACTTATAAATAATTTCCCTCCCAACCGCCCATACATTACAGCTTAATCAGCTCCTGCTCTTTGGAAGTACTTACGTAAATTATTTGGGACTACCGCTTATTGTTCGTAAAATAATCACGAAATTCGAAATTTTTAACCTCTTTCGTTTTTACGGATGTGTTATCAGGCGAAAAAGAGGTAAAGAGTTCTACGATTACTTTAGCGCGAGAAATTTTATTTTTTCCAATCAAGGTATTTCTGATCAAGTGAACAGTAAAATATACGTTGAATCTGTTTAACGGCGTTTTTTGTTTGTTTTTTTTTGGCGATTTCTTTCTTTTTTTGCGCGTAGGTAAATTATAATATTTTCAATTTTAGCGTAATATTTAGAATGAGAGATGACCTATTAAAGATGGATTTTCGAAGGCTAACTGTAAGAGTCTTTGCCGAATTATATTTTTGTTCTCTTTCTGTGTTTATCATTTCTTGCATAGCTCCCCTCTACAATATTTCTTCATTTCATCTATCCTTTCTCCCGTCATTTGTGTTTCTTTTCTCTTATTATTTATAGCACACTTATTAAAGTAATCTGCGCTAATTCTTATAATATGTTTACTTTGTCGCAGCAGTCCTACATTTCTTTTCCGACACACGTTTTTTTTAGTCCCCTTTTTTTCATGCAAAACATTTTACTAGTCTTTTTTTCAAGTTTTTCTCTGTCAACATGTTCCTATTCTTATTAATAATTCCTATAGTCACTTTCGATTGCTATTCGTTTAATTTTGCGCCATGCACATTTACGCTCTCCCTTCTTTCATTTGTACGTTGGTTCCAATTTATTTTCCGATTCATGTATCATTTTAAGCCGGATTCCTCTAAGGCCTGGCGTTACTTCCCTTCGTCTAAGTTCACTTTTACACCGTTAATTTCTTTTAATAATCGTTACTATCTTCTTTTCAATGCTATTTCTGAAAAATATTGTTTATCTTCACTTACCAAATTTCATAAAAACGAGAATTACGCAGTTTAACCGTTTCCTTTTTACCCCAGCAGATTTACTAAAGGTTCGACCTGGCGGTGTTAGAGCCTCCTCTGTTTAATTGTTTCATTACTTTCCTTTGTTTCACCTGTACAAATAAATTATTGATCATCTTATATGTTCGTTTCCTCTTTTCGCTCAATTATCTGATTATTTCTAACTCGATGAACTTTTTCTCCCCTTCCTAATCGTTCCTGCGACACTTTATCGCTTTCTCTCATCCGTATTCTTTCTTTCCTCCATTCTAATCATACTGATATCTGATGATGCAGATTTCTCGCCATTCGGCGGTCAGTAGTAACGAAACAATTAATTCTTTAGTTCGGATTTCTTCTGGCTATTGAAAAAAAAAAAAATCCATAGTCTTCTAGCGCTATATAAAATTTACAGTTTAGATTTTATTTTGATTTTCTAATGATTATTCTCGTTTTAATAATCTGTCTTCTGTTGAATTCTCGGTTCCGTTTCGGGTTTCTTTTCCTTTGATCGTTTTCAGATCATCTTCATTATTTTCCAAAAAGCGTTTTAATCTCGTTTTCCTTTTTGTTTTGTTATTTCCTCTTATCCTGTTCAACCGAATAATGCACTTATTTAATCATATGTGTCAATTTTTTTTTTATTAAAATCTTTCGTAAATCGTTTATTATAAACTTCTTACTTCTTATTACTCCTCTTACGCTCTTTCTATCACTAATATTTTGCTTCATATTAACAATATTTGATCATCAGATTAAACTTTAATCGAGTCTTTTCGTTTCTATTCGATTTAAACTGCTCGTCAAGCACCTAGAAAACATCGCTAACATAATCTCTTGAACTTTATTTCCTCTTTGCAATTGAGAGATTTATTAAAATTTTTAATGTGAAATTTTACAAAAAATTTCTTGTTATGCCATTAATATATTCTCGTTAGCAGCTGCTAATAATGTTTTCCCAAAAAGAGGAGGAATTGTTCATGGTAGGATTCGCACATTTCACGCAGCACTGCGCGATACATTTTATGTGTGGGGTATTGAATAATAGTAATAAACACACAACAGAAATTACAATTAAATATTTATATAAAAATAAAATAACACCGTGATGTTTCGTAGTACTGTAGTTAGTACTACGAAACATCACGGTGTTATTTTATTTTTATATAAATATTTAATTGTAATTTCTGTTGTGTTTATTACTACTATTTAATACATAGTACAGAAATGGTTAATACATTGATTAATATAGTCCACATTATATAATAGTATTAATCATTTTTTGAATATAGAAACTCCTAGACTTATTACAAATAATAGTTTTTATTATTAATCTTTTTATTGTTATCGTAATAATACAGTACTGTAAATTCGTCCCTTTTTCGAAACTTATCGTGCTAATATTTTGGTACTGTTTATTTTCACTTTTTTACTAATATCCACATGTTTTACGTGTCGGTTAACGCGACTGAAAAAGACCAGTTTCGACAAACAGATGCCACATTTTATTGAACTTTCAGTACTTTCATCTTTAATTGTTTTCATTGTAAGAGGACATTTAATTACAGTGTTTCGAAGAGAACGCTATGTTCAAATGTTAACATCGGAGGAATGAATTATTATTTTTACCAACTTCGCGCGCCCATATTGGTAAATTACGGAACTTAAAACAGCTTGATGTGCCGGACATATGTTAATACATAATGTAAAGCTGCCATGATACTGATATGAAGTAGTTCCGCAAAAAAATAAACGAGAGGACTATCTCGCAGATATTATTCTCTCTTCTTTGAAGATTAGCCGAAAACAGTTTGTGCTAATCGTGTTAAATTAACATGTATAGTCTTTCGTTATATGGAAATTTCTCTTTTATGAAGCAATAATTTGGAAAATAAATTGTTGTTCTCTTAAAATATTTATTTATAAAGCGTTTATCTTTGATCATTTGAAATTTATAAGAAGTTTTAATAATATTCGTCACGTTTTAGCTTTCTTGTAATTTTGTTTATGTGTTTATTATCATTAAAATCGTCAAAAATTGTTATTTTACCGTCCGTTTTAATATTTCACGATTAAGTAATTCAGTTATAAAATTGTTATATTGTGTTCCCAATTTTATTTTATATTGCGTTATATAATTTATCTGCCCTCAATTTTGCACGCACACACACACATATATATATATATGTATATTATGTGCATGTTTATTCGTGTGTAAGCTCTTATAAGGCTATTTATAATTTATTAGTTACGCAACTAATTCTAATTATAGCTCAGTGCCAAATTGTATTTTTATTCCAGTGCTAACAATTTCCGTTTTACATTGTTTGCTCCAGTAAGTTTTGTAACTTCATTTTATATTCTATTTTACTTTTTTACACCAGTATATACTCTTACTGTTGTCGACGTTATCTGCGGATGAGTGATTATGTGTTACAGATAATTAATAATTAGGTTGTCGATTTCGTCTGCGATTTGCTGGTTTTTAATTCGTTTAATTTACTCCTCTGTGTATTTGTACAATATTTTTGCATTTAATGTCGGTGTAGAATTCTATTAATTTTGTGAACAGGCGGCTTTACTAAGTTTTTTCAAATGTCATTCTAAACTGTAGATCGTGTGCTGCTTAATTCAATGTAGTGTGGGACATTCAGAGTAACCTAAACACTCACAATTCTAGAAGCGGGATAAAAAATATTAAAAAGTTAACTGGTAAACTTACTGTAAATAACTTCATTAACGGCGAATTTATTCAAGCTGCTGTTTTTATGAATTCTCGCAGGCCACTATGAAAAGTAGCGTAGGTATCATTACGGTCATTTAAAATAGATACAATGTTTAACGTACTCGTAACTATTATGTAGAAGAACATGGTTTCTCGGAGTTGGCAATGCGATAAATTCGCACCGCTATCATACAATGAAAGTGTAAGTCGCGTAAAGTACACGGGGACATGAGGATAAACCACGGTTAAATATAAACAAGATCATAGGAAAAGAAAGGAAACATTTTTCGAAGGGGCAAGAAGGAATTTAAATTGCGAACAGGTTCAGCAGAGAATTCAAAAGCGGTATAAAAAAACTAGAACACAAATGTAACGAAAGTATCATCATTAGGGGAAAGAAAAAAGAATAAACCGAAAGTAAATATGTACATACCTAAAGCAAGCATAGAGCAAGCGGGGAAAATTATTGAAGGATTGAAAGGAACAAAGGCCATATGACTAGATGGGATAAGAATAAAAGATGTAATGACAATAAAAACATATATAATTAGTAAAAAAAATTACGCAACTGATAAATATGACTCTAAGTGAAGGAACTAAAGATATCGAAAACGAGGCCAATATATAAAAAAGGCAAACACAATGAATATGAAAATTATAGACCAGTAGTTGCAGTAAGTAATGTAATTGCAACAATCTTAGAAAAGTATGTGGCTAATAGTTTAACGAAATACTTACAGGAAAATAGAGAAGGTAATTGACAGAACACAATACGGATTTCAAAAGGGCAAATTAACATCGAAAGCGCTCGGTGAGTTTACAGAAAAAATAATGGTAAATTTTGAAGAAGGGAAGAAGGTACTGATAACGTTCATAGATCTAACTAGAGCATTCGAAACGATTTACCATAAAAAACTTATAAATAATTTAAAGGAGATAGGAATTAAAAAGTGGTTTCAAAACTACTTAAGCCAAAGGAAAACATGTGTAAATGTATTAAATGCACAAAGTGAAAAAGAGGAGTTGAACGTGGGAGGTCCGTGCAGGCTAGTAACTTAGCGCCAATACTGTTTATTATTATATACAAAACAAGGAATTAAAATATAGCGATATATACTCGTTCGCGGATGATATAGCAATAGTTACAGCACATAAAGATAATAAGGAAGCAGAAATGAAAATGCAAAAATATATAATCACAATAAGTAAATGGGGACCGCTCTTTCGGGCGCGACTCTATCGGGCGCAGTCTCTTTCGGGAATGTGTAAATATTGATAAATATATAAATATTTAAAAAAAAATAAATAAAGTCGATAGTGTTCACTAAAATTACTCATTATTTCTTTCATTGTAATATAGTACTAAATAAATAAAAGTACCTGCCGCAGTTGCTCGGCTCACAAAATAACGCCGTCCTCAGAAATAAATATACGTGTATAAATATTGAATATAAACTATTTATATGCAAACATCTTAACTTTATTTTAATCTTATAGTACGGCATTCTGCAGTTGAGGACAGACGCGCTGGACAATCAAGATTATGTTCCCTAGTATCATTGACGAACGATAATACTAAGAATATAGGCATCAAGGCAAAAGTAATGATTTCTTCCAGTTAATAGAATCAGTCAAACGTTTGTCATGTGCAACCTTCGGAATGCGAGATGCTACCTTTATGATGATGATACATATTCGCAAAAAATAAAATATTTTAAGACAAATTTATGAATTTAAAGCCTTTTTCCATACAACATTGCAGGCAAAGACAAAACAGTTTATAGTACCTTTTTCTCCACTGTTTATGAACCGATTTTCTTCTTTTTTTCTTTTTCTTTTTTCCTGTTTAGTGGCTATTAAAAACAGTTTTTTTTCTTCTTATTTAAATATAAAATTAATACAAAAAATAAACAATGAACTGTTCTTACTAATAAATGATTGTTTTTAAAAATTAAAAATGAAATCGCTATAACCAGTAAATCTCAATAAATGATTGTTTTTGCGATTTACTACTGAATTCGTGAAAACCCCCTTAAACTCGCCAAAAACGAATTTAGCCATGGATTAGACCTTGACAGATCAATTTATTGGGCCGAAATACCCCTAGTGTGCAAAATTCGTGAAAATCGTTAAAACCGTTTTCAAGATCGAGGGACGTACAACAAATATAAATATATAGACTTCCTTGTTCGTTTAATAATATTACATAATATATTTACTATATAATTCCGACGCATCGTAAGGCTTTATTATCACGGAATATTACAAGCATTAAATCAATTTAAAAACATTTAAATAAATTAATCGATATTAAAATGAACGTTAACGTCGATATTTTAAATTAAATAAATAACATAAAATGTTAAAATGACTACATAAAAGAATGGTAACGAAATAAATTAATTATCAAAGTTAAAAAATAAATGCCAATTATGATGATGTATTTGTTTTAATGTATTAAACTACGCGTTTTTCTTTAAAGAAGTGTAATAATTAATATTTTCGTATTTATTAATATAATAATTTTCAGTAAAACTTAAAATGTCAAATGTTTTTTTTTTTTTTTTTTATTATTATTTATAAAGGTAAAAGGAAATACTCTTGTAGTAGTGCGTCGGGGATTGTGAAATTAAGGTTCACAGTAGCCCAATGGCACTAGAGAGAGAGAGCAAGATCCTTTCTTTCGGCCGCTTTTACTTTCCTCTGGTACCCCATTCAATTTCAGATTAGGTATAAACTTGAGAGCGATTCGGATCCGGAACGAGACAAGTCTTGAACCCGTGATAAGTCCCGAACCCGTGTCCTCTGTTTTAGTAGCTAAGCACTTTAACCACTAGGTTACCGCGCTACTATGTTATTATTTATAATATTTTCGGAACAATTAAAGATATTTGTCTGCATAACCGCAACAATTTCATGTGTACGTGTATACCATATAGTCTTCTCGATTAAAATTTCTCCGTATTTGATTTAATATATATAATCATTTTTTTTTCTTGCATATATTGTTATTTTATAAATTTCACGGTGTTAATATTTTATTAATGCTTATTGCGTATGTGATTATTTCATGAAAAAAAGGTATTTCATATTTTGATTTTAACAAGTTAGTGTATATGATTTTATTTGTGTATGTAATTTTATCCATTGTTTTCTGGTATTGTTGTTAACATTATGTCATTATGTTGCTATTTGTATCTAATTTTTTCTAATATATTTATCGTATTTATAATTATTATTCGTGGCCGTAATTCTGTAGTATTAAGTTCGTTTATTTCTTCCTTATAATGTAATGAGACATTATGCATGGTCTGTATAAATGTGCGAGAAATGAAGAGAGCGGCTTATAAATGTCTCTTTTCTATAAATGTTAATTGTTAAAGTTTAGTGGTAATTCATTTTGTTATTTGTAATTTCAATAGTGATTTACATTTATTCATTAATTGGATTTAGAAAATTTAAAAAATAGTTATAGAGTTGAACATATTATTGTTATAATTAAATATGCATGGGATGTTATTAACATCGTTGGAAATATACTGAATGTATTATTTTAATACGGCTTTATTCAGCATTATTAAAGTTAATTAAATACAAACGTTCACTAAATCCGTTTTACCTACTTGGTTAATTCGACCATGAGCCAGAGGAATCAGTTTTTATACTACATACATATACTTATATATATATATATATATATATATATATATATATATATGTATATATATATATATATAGTTATATATATATATATATTTATTGTTACGGTTTCCTCTGTTTTTTATAAAGTTCGGATACCACTCCGTTGAATCGGAGACTGTTCTTGTCTTCGTTGAATCGGAGCCTTATGCGAAGTTACGAAACTTTTACATACGCACACAACCGTATAGACCTGAGAAAGCAACCGATGTTGCGGATCACGCAGAGTGAAGAACAACGCAAACTTGCAAGGGGAAACGATGACAATCGGCATACCAATCAAATGAATTTATGAAAATTTCCCGAAAACATCAACTAGAATAGAGCTGTCTGTGAACCCAAATACTTTAATGTAGCCATGTGTTACATAGAGCAGTAAATTACGTTAACGATGCACAACAATGAGATGTATCAAATATAACCATCGTACACACCAACACATTCTCATCCTCGTGCGACCACTATAATCAACTTCATCATTGTTTGCCGATACACATATAATAACATAAGCAGATTTAATTTACGTTAAATGTTTCCGAACGCATATAGAAACGAGCAGAGAATTTCCAGATATGTCTAAAGTGTTACGTTACGTTAATCAAAATTCTAAAATACATTGAAAACAATGATTCCAAACCAAAGAATAAATACAAACACCTTTTAATTTACGTTACTTAAGAAATACTTTAATAATTAATATAATTTATGGTGATGCTACATTCCGATATTCGCGGTTCACTACAATATATGTATGTGTATAAAAGTAACAAATCATTTTTTTCAACAATTTTCGAATATTTTTGAAACTCACTATTAATTACAACGTAATTCTTAGGCTACCCCCCACTCGAAAAAATATCCTAATTTTATGTAACGTTTGTTATATTTTATAGAATTTTTGTTATTGTATATTTAAAAAATGTCACACAATTTTATATAACGAAAATGTAATGAAAAATGTAACGAAAAAATGTCCTAATTTTATATAATGAAAGTTAAATGTTAGAACAGGATTTTTGTGATTATTGTATCTTTTTTGCGTGTTGATGCCAGTAAGAATTACGTTGTAAATTTTGATCATTTTATACAAAGTATAGAAGAGAAAGAGACAGAAATAAAAGGGAGAGCGGTCACACAGCCCCTTACGAGGCCAAAATGACCGAGTTATATATACTATATATGTATATACATATATATATTCTTAATCGTGATATAAATTTGTTATTTTTTGACTTCGAATTAATCGTATTCTATTAACGATTTAAATCATTTATTTCAATCTGTAAATACGAATCGAGAATTACAAAGTCTTGCAGTATTGTGTAATATTTGGAATAAACCTAGACAGAAATACGCGACAAATTCAGTTATTTTCCGTTTTTATAGTAATAAATTATTGATTAAAAAGAAACTATATTGCATCATCGAAAGTACATTTTCTATCTACTATAGTGCCATACTGAGATTATAGGCGTCGGCGACTTCCTATTCGTACATTTACAGCTAGTGTGTATACTAGGCAATTGTTATATGCAACGCGAGTGTACAGACTAATGAAAGTAGTATGGGGAATAATTAATTCACTTTTATAAGTTCCGTACCATTCATTCTTATTGTGCTGTTATTTTATTCGCTATGTGAAGAAACATCGTGAAAATGTTAAGAAATAATTTATTCTTTTTTCAATGTATGCAGATTATTTCGCTTGATATTTATGTAAAATTGCAGTTGAAAAATAAAGAGAATATCGCCAAAGAGAATTTTAGGTATATGTATTAAAAGAAATCCGATCGAGAAGACAACATTTGCGAAGATTAAAAATTACACTTACTTATTCGCGTAAAATAAATCTATCGTAAATTCGAATTAACAATATCAGATAGAATTACAAAAAATTAAGCGTTGTGTAATATGGTAATTTTCGGTGTAATTATAACAAGTTCAGTTTACGCATCTTATCCGATTGTGTTGAAATATCGACTGGGAAGAAATTTGTCTAACTATTATAGGTTAGAACGGCAATGAACGATATTTGAATTTTGTCGGAACCCTACTTTATAATTGTGATTTTTTTTTTTTTTTAAAGAATATTAATAATTTCAAAAAATATAATAAAATTCCGCACTGTGTAAATAAATAGAAGAAAAAAAAGAAGAAAATGATTGATGTAAAATCGACGAAAAATCGTTTGAACAACGGAAGAGCAAATATTTCACGTTCGAGACATTTTCTCGATTTATTTTATTTTAGCTGATTTCTCATGCAGGGAAACTGTTTAAAAATTTTCCTTTCTGCGGATCATGTTCAATCTCTTTTCAATATTGGTGTTTAAAAATGAATTTCTTTTTACGTAATTCCTGGTATTTTTATACTCACTGCATGTGTTCTTGGTAATCACATTCACATTCCAAAATATCTAACGATTATATTACTCCTGTTACATAAAACCAGTTCCATAAATTCGATTTGTTTTCAAATAAATATTAAATCGCCTATTAAAAAAAAAAAAAAAAAACCGAATAATTTGTGTGATTTATTTCAGCATTGTTTCTACAACTTATGGGGTCAGAAAGGTAAAAATCAACTTTTTGAACTTCACATTTTTATATCGAGCGCGTTGGTGGTGTCGTGCGAACCGGGAAAACCTAATTATTTGCTTTCATATTTTTTAAAAAATCGTATTTTCTTCCTCCCCCTCTAAATAATGATAAATTTTCAGTTTTTTTTTTTTTTTTTTTCTTATTCGATAATTTCAAAAAAAACCTTTACAGTTAACACACAATAATGATTGTATACTTTTATTCGTAAGGGTTTATAATAAATCCTGTGGAATGTAATTTACAGTTGAAATGTTGAAATAAATTTCTTTTTCAGGTATTACTTTTTAGACTGAAGAATTTGCGTGTGTAAGTTATTTTTACTTCAAAATAATTATTAAAAAACACACCGTAAAATCGTATATTTATCTAAAAAACCGTCAATCGAATAGAATGTTTTGTATACAATGTGAACATTATCTTTAGAGATTTTTCAAATAATTTTAAAATCGGTTTGGCTATGCATTATAGATGTTCTCTTAGGGGAAAAAGTGAAAAGTACAACTCTTTTTTGTGAATTTGAAACAGCGCGACTAAAACAGATGCGAAATAGTTTGATTTTTCGCGAAACAAAGAAAAGTAAAAGAAATCGCTATACAACGAAAAATTGCTAGTTATAATTGCGTTAATTTTGATAACGTTTCTTTTTTTTTTTTTTTCGTACTGGTCACCGATATAATCAGTTTTAATACCGATGTCTAAATTTTTCCTGAAAATTATATAAAAAAAAAAAAAATGTCTTTAATAAATATAATTATTTGATGAAAAAGTCAGCAACCAAAAACTATAATTTAAACCGAATTAAGTGAGTGTAAACAAACATTCGTTTCCTATAGATCAAGTATTGAAAATATACGCTTTCTAATTATTGTAACACTTTAAATTCGGTAAATATTGTTTAAGAATAATCATGATAACCTCAAGGATATTACTGGGAAATGTGTTTCTTTTCACGAATTTTTTACTTTTTAGGATACTTTTTTTTTTTTTTTTCTAAATTTTCAAAGCGAAAATTTTTAAATCGGTATTTTTTTTTTTTTTTAAATAATTCTATTTTACAAATTTTATTATAAATATTTTTAAACGATGAAAGACCAACCAAAAATTTTACTCTACCATCTCTGTCGGTTCAGGAGTATATAATGTTAAGACACATACTATTTACATCAGTGGGGAAGTTTCTAAATCGCGCTGTTCTTCTTCTTCTTAAATTTTTTGACTTGTCAGCCACAATGACCTTTCTTGTAATCTCCTTATTCTTTCGGCATTGGTATCTTTAGCTTCTGTCAATCTGTCAACATGGATATTGGCCCAAGAACAATGGATCAGGGGGGTAAGAGAGACTCAGATCCTTACACGATTAGAGATAGCCGATAGAAAGGAATCAAGAGCTAGAATAACAGAAGGAGAAGGAAGGGAGAGAATGAACGATGCACAGTATAAAGCGGGAATACCAATTTGTAAAAGGAAGGAATAAAAAGAAGCTTGTTCAGCTGAAAGCGACGAACAATCAAACATTATATGATCGGGATCACAAATAAATTGATTGCTGGAAGGAGGGAGCAAACTGTGCCCAAAACGCAGGCGGAAAAGAGGTTGGAACGGCACATAGAAGAGGAAAGTTAAAAAACCAGGGGAAAGGAAGAGAAGGTTGAATAAAAAAGGAAAAAGGAGTTCTGGTTGGAAAGTAAAGGTGACGTAGGAGGTTAAACCATAGTGTGGAATGAGCAGCTGCAGACAGAAGGGTAATATTGGAAGCTGAGAAGGCAGGAAGAAATCTACCAGAAGAGGAAGATAATCGAGGGAACGGGTCAACCAATTCATTTCCCTCGATTCCGGCATTGCCAGAAATCCAAAAGAACTCCGTTTGGATTATAGATTCTTTTCCTCCACGGTTTTACTTGGTATCCTTCGATTTTTGTCGTTATAAATTTACATCACGTCTATCTAACATCTACCCTGTATCCGCTCTGGTGTGCTTCAAGGTAGTGTATCGGGTCCGGTGCTCTACCAAATGTACACTGCAGATTTCCCTGACAGCGAGGACGTAACTATTGCTACATTTGTAAACGATACTGCTCTTCTATTGCGGCAGATAAAGATGCTGAAATAGCGACAAATAAATTACAGCTAGCGCTAGCAAAATCTGAAAGGTGGTGTTAGATCGATGGCGGATTTAATGAGAAAAAGTGTACGCGGGTTACATTCACACTACGAAATGTAGCCTGCTCGCCAACTAAAATTAACGGCGAAACAATTCCGATTAGGAATGAAGTAAAATATCTTGGCTTGCACTTGGACAGTAAATTAAGGGGTGGAATAAACACGTCTGACAAAAAAGAAAGCATTTGGATATAAAGCTGAGGGAACTCTACTGGCTTTTCGGTAAGCATTCCGGCTTGTCGATCGAAAACAAATTATTAATATATAAAATAATAATATTAAAACCAGTATGGACATTTTGACTTTATGGGGGGTTGTGCTAAAAATACCCACATATATCAATATAAGATACAACGTTTTCAAAATAAAGCCATTAGACTTATCTTGGTACGTCTCTACGGAAACACACTCCATAGGGACTTTAACATAGCTTACGTAAAGGAAGAAATAAAACTTGCCGCCCAGCAATATTCGAGTCGTCTAGAAACCCAAACCCGTTGGCTATCAACCTGCTTGACAACATCCAAGAAATTCGACGGCTGAAGCGCTCTAGAGTCGTTGACTTTATTTAAAACTTGAATATGTTCCTAGGGAACCCTGACGGTGGTGGCTCCTTACGCGTTAATTTGCATTCTAGTACAATTGCTCGATAGTTTATGGAGACCAGTTGTGATTAATGTAAAGATTAAAAAAAAAAAAAAAAACTCTTAATAGATGACTAATCACAGTCCTATCTTTCTTTAGCTATATGTTTCGCATCAATGTTCTTTTTTCTTTTATTGTATGTAGTATTTTTTCGTTTTAGTTTTCTGTCCGTGATATTTTTTCCATCCTTCTCTGCAAACGTATTTCCATAGTGTAATGTGTGCATTAATAATAGTTCCTTTTTAAAAATTAAAATAAAATAAAAAAATTAATAAAAATGTTTAATAAGTAGAGCGTGTTGGGAGAATGATAGTTTGAGTAAATGTAGTTGCTGGCCAGGAGTTGTCTGATTTCGCCTTTGAGGGATATGCGCGGTAATTGATCAGCAAATAAACTGATTGGCACATCAGTTCTGGGGAGAAGACAGAGTTTGAAATAAAAAAATAAATTGAAAAAATCATCAAAGTCGAAAAAAGACAGCATTCGTGAAGTCGCTGAAGAATATCGACTTTTTTTTGGCTAAAGAAATAGATAACCAAAAAAAAAAAAAGAAAAAAAACCTTTTTAGAAGGTCCTAGTAACCTGATAACTTTGAAACTCGGTTTTATAATTAATAGAGTCAGTAAATAATTGCAAAAAATTGTAATACAATTAGCGCGCCTCCTACCCGCGTTCGCCGGAATCCAGCAACTGGAGCAGTAGTGTGGTGATAAGACGTACCATTTATATTATTTTTTAATTAATCGTTGCGGTTCGTTTTCGTTAGGTGTATTTAATTCGTTACATTTTTAAGCGGTCGGCCGTTCAAGGAAAATAGGTGTAGGTAGTTGATTAAAATATACGCATTTAAAATCCTTCTAATTCCTAATTAGTTAATAATATTGAAATATATCAATAGTCTAATCATGTCAACGACCAGTATGTTAGCGATTGTTTTTTAGACATAAATACGTACTTGTTCTAGTCAATCCTTTCTTTTATTTCGTTTTTGCACTTATCGCATTGCCAGAAGTATTTAATTCGGTGGTTTTGCTGTTCACTCTTATTTTCACCCATCGTTTTTTTTTCTCCTTTCCTAATACGATGATCTTTGACTTTTTTACGTTCAATGTTAGTTTTATAGCTGTGTTTGGCTTCTCTTGTAAATTTCACAAGTTTATCTTCAGGTTTTTTTTATATTTTCTCTCACTATTATTTGCGTCAGCTGGAAATATTAGAAATACCATATGTGTTCAGTAACTACTCGAATGCTCTTGCTACGGAGGTTTCAAATTCGTTTTCTTTCTACGAGTCTGCATTTCTACGGTGAACTAACGTTGATCATATGTTAAGCCAATTTGCGTTCGTCGTTCATTTAATTTTAAAATCTTAGATGTTCGTATTTTTCCTATATTCTAATGAAAATATATTTTTTTTAAATTTTTGACTGGCTGTATTAAATGAAAAAAAGTATTTCTCGAAGGAGACTCCGTTTTTTTTAACACCGTTTGATGACTGTTTAGCATCATTACTCATTTTTCAGTGATATGAGGCCACTCTTTCCCTGACCGCTACACTTTCGAAGAAACCAAGAATTATTAAAATCGGCCTGCACGATCATGATGCGATGAGTTCTCGTAAATGGCCTACGGTGGATTTAAATTCATAATTCATCGCCCCAATTTGGAAATGCGGAATCGAAATATATATGGCAGCGCCAGCAGGTCAAATACTCGGATAATATTCAGCGCCAACATTCCAAGATGTTACGCATGATAACATCGGAAGACATTACATCATGAACTTCACATCTCATCTGTCGATAAAGTTCACATGACACAATATCAGAAATTTTTAAATCAACTAAAATTCTGTAGCAACGCCAACATCGGGAAAATGTATACACGACGGCCTCTGCCCGGAAACCCTGCGAGAAGATTAAAAAGAAGATGGTGTCGGAATGTCCTACAAACACAGACGGAAGTACCGTTTTAATATTACTATTATACGACTAGTTTATATCTTTCATTATCCGACACTGATGTAACGGTTTAAGTAATAAAAACTCCATTGCTCCCAATGGGGAAAAGGGGCGAACAACAAGTTACGTTTTGTATACCTTCATCGCTGGTTATGGTATAGCATACCGGTACAGTAATTCAAAAAAAAAAAAAAAAAACCAAGAAGTTAAGAATGAATTTTACATTAATAGGCTTTAAGAAATGTGGAATAATTATAACGGTACGACGTATCAATTTCCCCCCGACTATATAGATAGACTCAAAAAAATAATCGATATGCGCGGAATTTTTTCAGTGTCCAATTTATAAAAGTATACAAGCCATTTATAAAGTGTACCTATTTAAATTTAAGCGAAAACCGTATAATATGTAATTTTTTATGGATAGTGTTTTTCATACACTGCAAGGACACGCAATTATAGTACTTAATAATACGTTTCGTAATTACGATATAAAACAACTAACAGAAATTTATTCAACAAATTCGCGATAGAAGAAATTAAATTTCGAAAAAACCATGTACATTTGTATTCAAATAAATATGTAGAAATGTAATTTATGTAGAGAACTGTAAAGTGGAGCTTCATAGTAATATCAAATATTTAATCGGATGCGTTATATTAACTGCATTACTATAAATAGATACGTGCATTAATGAGAATGTACCTCGTCTAAAGTTTTGGGGATAAGCGAGAAAAATATTGGCCAAAAAAACCATCTAAAAAGTAACCGAAAGAATTTTTTTCCGTAAAAAGCGACATTTCAAAAAGGAGAAAAATCACCTAAATCCCAGTACCGGCGGAAGAATTGGAATTTTTTTTCTTTGTTTTTTTTTTAATAATCTATATAGATACTAGAAAAAGCCGGTTTCTTGACAGTTTTTTTCTGTTTGTGTTTGATCATTTGTTTTTTTTTTTGGCATCTGATTGGAGTACTTGGCGTTGCAGCTAAAGATGGCGATAATTTTAAATTTAGACTAACCAGTAGTGCTGGGAATTTATAGCCTGCTAAAAATTTAGCAACGGTTTTCGTTACCTCCTCCATCGAACCGCCCGAGAAAAATTAGAAGGTGGCGCATATGTGAATAGCAATTTTTCTCTCGTTTCTTATTTATTATTTTATAAATAAACGTTATGTTGCTTTTACCGATGGAAAACGCATTTAACGATCATCTTCTCGTGTGGTAGGCGAAAAGCAGAATTAACAGGAACGCGCCTCGCTCGCATATTTCAGACATCTCAGAAATGCATTCTTCAGTAACAGCCGAGATTGCGTAACGCTATCGGTTATAGAATTTATTTTTTCAGATCTGCAGCTTCATTTCTCGGACTGGCGGTGGGGATAGTTTGAATCTGAGAAAGAAATTATTATTTGGCAAAATTAGAATTAAAAAATTTCTACCAAAATTGCTGTGATTTGAAATCAGTTTTTTCCGATTAAAAAAATATTTTTTTCTTAATGCGATAATAGTTGTATCTGTTTTTTGTTGTGATTTTATTTAATTCCTTTGCCTAACAATTTAATTGTTTTTTTGTTGGTTTTTTTTGGGGGGGGGGGGTTCTTAAGGAGCATTACAGTACCTTTAATGAAAAACTACCTAAAAATCTTAGTTATAGTCATATATCTTGAGAGATCAAAACAAAAATAATGTTTAGCCCATCATTGGACACGACGTTTTTCTATGTTGCAATGATATTGCTAAAATATTTTCCAGCGATTCTTGTACTGTATTAATATATATATATATATATATATATATATATATATAATGTAAGTAATATAATGATTCGGTTTAAAATCCTCGCTTAATCATTGGAATAACCGAAAGGATACGATTATCCCAATAATTGCACCGCATTGTATCGATACAATTATTGAAAATTTGGTTCATGCAATTATTCGGATCACGATCATGATTCGAATTAAAATATTCGTATTCTGGAATTATTATTATAAGAACCTTTTAAATAGTTTGAATTTTTAAAAATATCAATCGTAAAAGTTAATTGTATTATTTAAATTGTAAGTTATGTAAATGTTTTTTATTGTATGTATGATAATTACGAGTTTTATTAAATGCTTAATGAATACAATATATAATACATGTTAATGAAAGAGAAAAATTGTTAAATCTAATACATAAACTATATCGATAAAGATGAAAATGTAGTGATTTTTAATAAATGGTCTATATGGAAGCTTTATTTCAAAATAATTGTTATTGTGTAAGAAAAGAATATAAGATTTTTTTTACAAACTATAACATGTAATCTTATACATTTGCATTTGCTGATAAATTGTTCGTTATTCGTAGAACTTAAATTACATACTTCAATTTTCAGTAGAATTAAAAAAAATAAAATAATTATATAATAAATTAAAAAGTTAAACCTTTGATTTATTAGCTGTTTTATTAAATTAAAAAAAAAAAAACAAAAAAAAAAAATATAATTATTAATTATACCAATCATCAATTTAAACTCAAATGTGTATATTATTACGCATTGATGCAATTATTTCATTTTAGTTTAGTTTATTCTCTACTGGATTGGAAATAGGAATGCAATGCGAGGATTAATCCGAGTATTAATCCGAGGATCATTTTGAAACAAATAAGAATACCGATCGTGTAAATAATTTGATTATTTTCATCGCTAATGTATATATATATATTTTCTTTTCCCCCCCATAAACATAAAACCCGCGACCTTGACCCTATTAATTCAGTGAGGAGGCTAGTCCATAATATGATAATTGTAGCGAGATTAACATAGCAACCGATATGGTTAAGTACCAGAGCAATATTATTAAATTAAATCATATATTTTTTTTTTCCCCGTAAAATATGTATTTATCATTTTTTACATACAGAACTTTCGTTAAGCTAAAACGCTTGTCGACGAATTATCCTATTGAACACTTTACCATCTTAAATTAACTTATACATATACATAATCTCGTGTAATATTTACTAGTCTTAATCTATCTATTTTACTTATCAATACTTATAATCTATTTCTATCTTCTATATTCAATGTTTTCTTTTCAGTTTTTTTGTTGCGCCTTGTCATTTTATTTTATGTTTATTATTTTTTTTATATTTTCTTCTTCCTGAAGCCATTCCTTTATTTTCGTTTTTCTTTCTCCTATTTTTTCCTTCTCTATTATTTCTTTGGGTATTTTATTCAATATCTGAGATATTTATCCGTTTGCTTCCTCATCTTTGTTCTTGCTAACGGCAGCTGGTACGAAAGTTTTCCCCTCAACTCGTATTCTGTGTTTATTCTTTCCTCCAATTCAATTTTCTTTTCCGCTGATATGTATTCTCATATCTTCAGTAATAAGTACATTCCACTTATGCTCATTACGTTTTCTATTTGAATTATTTCATTATCGGTTTCTGCCTTTAAGGATTTGGTATTAATTTCAAGCATTTAATTTGCAGTTTATTTATTTTCCGCCAGTATGCTTTTGTCAACATTATGCCTGAATTCCATGTCTGATCCTCGATTCTACTAGGGCATAATAAACTACTTTTAATGTTTCATTTGTTGCATACTTCTTTAATGTATATAAAGCTGGTAAAACTGCTCTTATTTTCTTTGCAATGTATTCCATATGTATGTCCCATCTTAACTCCAATAATAAACTGAAGAATAAATAATACTGAGATTTTGGCGATTTTCTCAACTATGACATATATAGAACAGCAAAAATAGGATGTAACGCAGCTTACAGAAATATTGCTAAGATCAATAAACACCGTTCGCTGAAATGGCAACCGGAACAATTAAAGATAAATAGATTATGTTTTTATATAAGAATATTAAGCATGTAGTAATGTTATATTTTTCGTTTAATTTTGAATTATTGTTTAATTAGGATCCGAACGGATGACCGTATTCCATTTTACTTTAGTATAAAGTGTAAGATTTTATCAACTTAAAACCGAACTCTTATTCCGTGTGCAATCTTAGCCTTATTGATTTTTGGATATTCTTCATTTTATCCTGAGTCTTTACATGTCGCCAATGAATCTTACAGTTAGTATAAAGTCTTTTTTATCTATCTGGCTTTGTCCAGCTTTCAACTATTTCCCCAATTTGAAGATAAACCTTTACTACTCA
This sequence comes from Icerya purchasi, assembly GCA_039619475.1. Classification (NCBI taxonomy): domain Eukaryota; kingdom Metazoa; phylum Arthropoda; class Insecta; order Hemiptera; family Monophlebidae; genus Icerya; species Icerya purchasi. The sequence goes on along the minus strand of CM077115.1, from coordinate 271,173,551 downwards.
GAAATGTGAGGCATTTTTGTCTCTTACGATCTGATATTCTACCTTATTAGATGGTTTTTGATAGTGCTTTTTCAGTTTTTTATAAGCTTTTTTTATGACGTGCATTTCTTAGGGACCCATTTATGAATTTTAGTAGATTCTGAAGACCTATTAATTAATGTAATAAAATAGTGATGGATATCGATACGTCTGTTTATAGAACATTTGCATATTTGAATTATGATATGAAAATAAATTAGCAGTTTCAGGGAGTAGATATGTATGTGTATATACACGCATATATATTTATGAATATATTTTTGATAGACCTGCTTTAAGCGGGGGCGTTATATAAAACAATAATGGCTCGTATGTATTTAAAAAATGTAAACGAATTAATACAGTTTTGTGTGAATCGACTGTATAGATGATGTATTTATATTCATCCCATATCGTTTCTACATCGAGAAAATTCTGTAATGAAATCTGTAACGTTTTTCCACTACACGTATGATATATTTCATTTTGAAAATAATGACATAGTTCGTCGAAACCGATTTTTCTATAAAAATTATGGAAAACTAACTTTTGGGGAACCAGATATTCTAAGATCGAGTTTACACACACACACACACACACACACACACACACACACACACACACACACACACACACACACACACACACACACATATATATATATATATATATATATATATATATATATATATATTCAGCCGATGAAAGTTTCGGCGTCAAAATTAATTTCAGAGTTGTTCATAACACTGGAAACTTGTAGCGAGCATTTTTTAAAAAATATATATACCTTTTGAAAATAAACTTATTAATAAGGTTAGAAATGTATTTAAATTTAAATTAAATTTAAATTTAAATTGAATCTCAATTAAAATATAATGTATTTGTGGTAATTACATTTCTGACCTTATTAGTGCAGGTTTATTTATTTTTAATTAATGATGAAAATCGCAAGGTGAATAACATAAAATTATACTATACTTGTTTTATTGACAGTTTCATCGACCACGCCTATAAGAGTAGTCATTGCGAACGCTTATTTTCTGCAATGAAATCGTTGTAAAGTAGTTTTCACGGGGATGTGGGCGCCTTAGTTCATTGACTGATTTATCCATTCACCGGGTTAATTTATATTGATGGTATCTCAAACGTTATAAATGAATATTTTATAATTTAAGTAATAACATGATTCACATTTATTATTTTATAACTTCTAGATTTTTTTTCCTTAATAACTTATTTCATTTATTTAAAATTGATTTTAATTAATAATATCTTCACTGAAACTTGTTAGCAGCGTTGTCTTCATGTGTAGTGAAATAAAATACTTTCGTTCAGCAACATCTAATTACGATATGAGAATTTCATTTTACTCAGTTTCAAAAGGGAGGGTCTAAAAGATAATTGACATCCCGTAAGAAATATGCGATGGCAGTTTAACGTTTCCGAATACTATTTCGGAATGGCCTAGTTAAGTTCAGTTTTATTTTTATAGAAACCTTTAAGAAACCAAGGAATGGGAATTTTTAAAAAATGTAATTCATTTATATTTCTAATATAATCCTTTGCTAATGTTTTGAACTAGTTAAATCTAATTTTAAGTTAGCTTTAAAGTTTGCTTGTATTTCTCTTCTGCTTATTTCAATTTTTTATTGTACTGGGTTTTCATAGAATATCGCAGGGACGCGATTGTCAAGGTTCAAACAAACCGATTGATCCGATAATACTTCGGAATGGTTAACAAACGAATTTTGTTAAACGGATTATACAGAAGCGTTATCTTATTTAGACAAACTATGTCAAAATTCTTTCTTTACTCGAACGATCAGTAAGAAATTATGCTACAAACCGCGACATGTGCTTTAAAAAATAATAATAAAAAAAAACTTATTGAAGAAATAACACTTTAATTATCGATACGACAATTTTTAATTTGTAAAATATCCAGTTGAATATTTCGAAAAATATATAGATTATCGGTGCATAAAACAGTTGGAATATACAACTCAATTGATAATTTAATCAGAATATAAACTCCGAGTTGAATTTTTTTAAACTTATTTATCCTCCTCAACATATAAAAGTACATACATATATATATATATATATATATATATATATATAACTCGGCCCTTGGGCCTCGCAAGAAGCCCCCTGGATCCCCAATATTTTTTCTTTTAAATTGCTTTTATAAGAATCATTTTTAATTAACTATGTCATTCATAGCCGTCTGTTGTTATGCATTGTGACGGACGCTATAATGGGGTATTTTTGTAGTGTACCGTGGGCTAAGAATGATATAGTGATTAATATATATAAAACATTAATGTATTCCTCGGCGCGGGTATTATGTCTATCAATTTAATTATCTATATAAAATACGAATTAATCTTCGCGGCAGAATTTTTATCGATGATGGGAATAAGCTCTGATTTGTGACAGCCTACCAATTGGAACTATAAGCAACATATTCTTTAAGGTTTAGTGTGGCTCTTGTCGATGTCGCCCGACAGTGTAAAGTTTTATCTTCTGTTCGAACATGTTTTTATATTAATTCAGAGTGTAAAATCTGAGATAGAAGTGTACTCGCTTTGTGCATACGAACTGAAATAAGTGTACATTTTTGGAACTGTTTGTTGCACACTTTTTCTGCTCATGTAAAACCATTCGAGTAGATGAAAAAAAAAAAAAGGTGAATAATGTTACAGAACTTCCTTGATACACCATCGTGTTTATTTGCTTTTTGCTCAGTAAGTAATTAAAATGTTGATTGAAAGATTGTATCGAGTTGCAGTCGATAGATTTAGTTAAATTGATTTTGTTGATATCAACTCCTAAGTTCAAGTCGGATGTTCACTTTTTATTTTATTTAATTTTTTCTGTAAATCACTGACGGTAACTTGTTTTAGTGCTTAGTCTCTTAGCTGTAAGCATGATGATGCTTCAAATAAGTGACCGTGATCGAAGTTGTTATATTTATGATGATAGGTCATCGCTGCAAAATCATCTTGTAATCATTGGGGAGCGGGATTTGTTGCAGTTGAATAACCTTTTATTCGCTTATTTTCTACACTTGATCTAAAAAGGTACTCAGAGATTGTTTTTAAGCCGATAAAGCGTTATATTACAATTCATATTGAGCAGATGACATTCGAAGAAACTGCAGGCAAATTCATTGTTTAGGTTTAAAATGCTTAATGACCGGCATGTTAAAGACAATTCTATCCAGGAATTTAGTTCAAAAACGAAAGCTGGTTGAGCTTATCATTATTATTATTATTATTTTTTTTTTTTTGTATAAGTTAAAATTATGCTCGATTTTTTTTAAAGGTTTCGTTAACAAAGGGATTTCATCTAGAAACTGCGCAAAGGAAATAAAGTTCATTAGATTTTAATTTGACGGTCAAATGTAGACAGTATGGAAGAGCATATAAAGGGAATTACGGCCAGAGAGGAAAGGATATAAGTTGGAAAATTTCAACGAATTGGAATAAAATTTTAAAAAAACGGTCATCGTCAAATTAACTAAACAAAAAAATAAAAAATACTATGAAAAAAATAACATCTTCCATGTTCCATTCCGGTTGGATTCATTGAAAAACTGACGTTCTTCACTATTGAATTTTTATTGGCCTATAGAAGGTTAAACAATTACTTTATATTAATTTTTTTTACAACAACAACAAAAAAAAAAACACCTCCTAATATTACTGTTCATTTCTTAACCAGTATATTTTTTAGGAAGGGGGAGTTTCGCTTTACCTTTTTTTGTGGTATTAAGTGACGAGGTGCATTTTGGTACACTACTGTTTTATATGTAAATACAAGATACGGCTGATTTTTAAAATTTTACAGGCTGCAATTTTCATGCAACTACAGTTATCAGCCGTAATACTAAGCATCTTATTATTAATAAAGTTATAAATGATTTCAAAAAACGTATAAAGCATACAGAAAAAAATAAGCATTTATATTAAGACGATGAATTATATATAACCTATACATTATTATGCTTTAAAATAACTGATAAACTTAAATTTTATCGTAAAGGTTTAATGATAATTTAAAAAAGAAATAAAAAGGGTAAAAAACTGAATCCAACGAAGATTCACTCGACATATATAATGATGACGTTGAATTTTTGTTGTATCTATCTATATTGGTACACGCAGGCTCCGAGAGAGCTTCCAAATGTTGTCCGCTGGAGTTTAAATCCACTGTTTTTTGAATTTTTCAATTTTCCAAGATATGTCACATAAAATACATTGCATTGTTAAAAACAGCGTACAATAATTTCTAATAGGGTCTGCATAATTTTCTTCCATTACAAATGTTAAATTTTAGTTAAAATGATGGGGAAATGTTCGTTGTGACGGAATATTTTTTTTATTTTTTTTTCGTATTCAATTTTACAGAGTCATCATTTTATTCTTTTATTCGTGTTTTTTTATTTTTTTATTTTTGTAATTTTCATAATTTTTATGATTTTTATGATTTTTGTTTGTTATTGCAGGTATCCTAGAACATCTTCTGAAGGAAGCGATTCCGGCGATGATTCAATCAGTGACCATCAATGGTACATAATTAATAAATAATCTTTAATGAAATAATTAATAATCTTGCACGAGTCGGAATAATTTAAAATTCTGTTTTTCTTTTTCTCCTTTTTCAAAATACATGCTATTTTTAAGATTCCGTACACATATAATGAACGAAATCCTGATAAGATGATTCGCATACGACACAAATATTCAATCAAAAAATATGCAATAACTCACGAACGGCTTACCTTATTAATTTCGAAATTCGGATCATAAATTACAATTAAAATTCTTTTTTAAGTCCATCTATAACTATAAGATAACGAATTATTATATAACCTGGGGAAAAACGCAAAAAAAAAAAAAAACCGTCAAGAATACATATTTAAAAAAAAAAGGCCACTAAAATCACTCTTAAAATTTCATAACATAACCCTTTAAAAGTGAAATTCAAAATATAAAAAAAAAAGGCAGAAGCTCTCTGGTAAAATCGAAAAATTACCGTTGAACAATTCTTTATACTCTCCGTTATGGCCCGAAACCAGCAAAAAATATAGCCCTAGTAAAAAAGTTGATGAATTCAAAACGGATCTCAAATAGTATACGCATACGGAGCCGCTTTATAGGAAAACCATAGCCGAGCTTAGAACTTTACATTTAGGCCCCGGGGCGCTGAAAGCTCGAAATATTTGAAAAAACTATTTTTTTTTTTTATATCGTTGGAAAGATCGTTATTTGTCGGGAACGAAACCGTATTTCTTTTTTCCTTAACATAACTTCGGAAGTTGGCAAAAAGTTGGAAAAAGCGCAAAAAATAACGCGCATCTCCTTCTTAGCGACCCGGAAAATCAGATTTCTTTGTTTGCGAATTTAGTATTATGTAAAGGAAAATTATAGCTATCTTTAAGTTAACACATACGGAAAACATCATGCTTGACTAAACTTGGTTTATCTGTACACTATAACGGGAGTTTTTTCAATAAATTTCAAAATAAATGCCCTAAAAGGTGCTCTGTGTTTTTATAATTCAAATTGCAGCATAGTGTGCGCTATAGTTGTGTATTAATCATTGTATTATTTGTTTACTCCAGGATAAGTAAATTTCACAATAAAGAAAATGAACAACCGAACAATCTGACAGAGGCAGAAGTTGATTACAGAAGTAATGCTATTGGTAAGAACTGATTTATTATTTTTAAATTTACTGTTGTATTAAACATTCATATAATAATGTTACTGTGTGTGAATAATTTGTACATTGAAGTAGAAAAATATTTTAAATGCCTTTTTTGTGTAAATTTAATTCTGTTGCAATTTAATGCGACGGGGAAAAAAAAGAACAGTATCTATGTAATAAATAATAAAAAATTTTACGATATTGGGTAAAGAAATATTTTTTTAATTTTCATTCAAAGAAAAAAAAAACAATCTCTCGCACGCCGCGTTTTTTGAGATGTTATCAACTATACTTTTATTAAAATTAAGATTGCAGCCATTCTACGCTTGCTAACGATATAAAAGTCTCTTTCGTTAGTAAAAAATAATTTATTTATTAAAAAGTAGAGAAAAATAACCTTTTTTTAATTCGTTTTTTTTTTTTTCAAGTCAAAATTATATATTTATTAGAAAATTTCGAAAATTACTGAAGACACTTTTAAAAATGTATGTAAAATACCAAAAAGATAAATGACAATTTCTTAGATTGGTCTTTTGGGTGAGTGACAAAATGACCGGCTTCAAAACATTCTCTATTTTTTATATTGACAGTTTGCAAACAGTGCGAAATCGACTCTGAATACAAGGAAACAACACCACAGTGCGTAGATGAATTACGCGAATGATATTTCCTTTAATTTGCTTTGGTTTTGAAATACTTGTATACGTTACACACATTTGTATTTTCCAACTACTAGTTTCCCGAACCGGTTTATCGTTCATAAAAGTTTCTATAATGCTCTGCGAGAGGTAGCAATTGAAAGTTTGCGGAAGTTACATACATGTGAAAGAGTTATATAGATTTTTTTTTTTTTCAATATGCTACGGAATATCGTAAATGATTAAATTGCGCTACCTATGCCGTTAATCTCGGAATCTTACTCAGTGAATTTATTGTTTTAACGGTTCTGATTTGTGTACGTGTATGGAACAACACACCGTATATTTTTAGTTGTATATATATATATATATATATATATCGTTTAAAGTAATTTATTATATCATCATAAAATTCCGCTCCAAAATTTGGCTCTGTTTTGTTTTAATATAACACACGTTGTTGATATAGTGTTTTACAAATGGTAGCTAACATTACCACACCCGGTAAAGTCATCGATTAATTAGAGGTGTTTTGTAGCGAAATGTAGCGAAATCAATTTAACGTAGCGGAAGATGGATATGTTGGCTTTAATGCCGCATAATATATTTCTTTTCAGTTGCGGACAGGTTATGTATTACATGAAATCATCCATCATGTTTTAAATCAAGTGGGTGAAGGGAAATACGTTGCTGGCCTTGATGATCTGTCAGTTTGCAGTTGAGAAGTTGTACTTTCTTATAGCATCGAACCGAATGAAACCGCCGGTAGTTTACCTCGCTCTTGCTCGATGTAAATGAAATTAATTCTCTCCGAAAAGGTTACTGACCATTGAAATTTTTTTCGAATGGAAGAAATTCCACTTTTATTCGACTGCTCGGTGTGAAGCTTCTAATATTAATGTTACATTTTGATTAACTTTTTTTACTAGAGGGCTTCGCGCGCCAACCCCCGGATTGTAATAGGAAATTTAAATGAAAAAGTGTTTATTGGAAAATTTCTTCAAATACAATGCATTATGAATCATTTTACTTTTTTTATGAAGATTAAATTCAATTTTAATGTGTAATCGTACGTCTCGATAAAGCTGCATATATAGCACACTGACCGTGTGTAAATATATTATGTCTTCTGAAACAGCGATTGAACCAATTTTATCAAAAAATGTTTGACGACCCTGTGCTTTATTAATAGTTATTGAAAATGCAAGACGGTATACCGGAAATTGTGTTCCTTTTAAAACGAATGACATGTCAAAATCACTTTTTTTTTCTTCTAGTGTAATTCTAGATATATGTACACAATCTCTTCTTTTTTTTTTATTGCCTGTAAGTTATAATTATTTCACCGTGAAGTGTGTCTTTTTAAAATAGATACATTGACGTTTCTAACTTCATTATTTTGAGCAGAGCAAGAATAGCTTTATTACTTAATTCATTTGTACTTATATCAAACGGATATAATTAATTTATTATATCATCGCATATTAAATCTTCTGGAATTGTAAGATCTTTTATAATTAAAAATATAACGCCATTCAGATTATATACAATTACGAAATAATGCACATCTTATCATAAAAAAACTATTTTATGTAATACATATATATTCATTTTTTCGACATTACCAGGGTGACCATCCAACTGGGAATAAGTCAGGAATTTTCTTGTGAAAAAAAGTAATAATAGCCAAACGATATTTTTAAATAAGGAAAAATCATTTGAAACGAAAAAAATGAATGCATTTTGTAATGTACTTTAAAATCAAAATAAATTACGAAATTCTGTTTGATTTATGTAAAATTTGCTGCGACAATCACATATTATCAGTAGTAACAAAAAAAATTCCATTCTTCGCTTTTTATACAATTCTAGTAATCCGAAAATCACAGGAGGAGGATTTTGACCGGGAATAAAGCGGGAATTTAAAAATTACATTTGAATTGCCACCATAATTACTGTATTGAAATTGCAATTACTAAATGATCTAGGTGGTTAGCGATTTTGTTGCGTATCGTTGAACTTTCAAGCTTTAAGATCAATGATTCGGCTCCAGGAATAGAGAGAGAGAGAGAGAGAGTTAACGTTTTCAGAGTGGAGAGAATAAAATTATTGGAGAGCTGAATAACAGAAAACATGAGGAGGCGGCGAGTTCTGATGGGCAATTGCCTCGCAACGTTATTTGCCAAAGTAAATTATCTGAATTTATTATTTAGTAGTTTGTCGTAATTTTCTCTCCCATTTTCACACAGGTGGAAAAATTTCTGAAATTAAACTAACTCCCATTTTCCAACTTGTCTCGCAACAGATGCTATTTGTATCCGTATAAGTCGAGTGTATTCGTTGTATATATGAAGAAAATCTTCAACAACAAATAAATAGGAAACGTTAACCTTGTTATATTACGTCTTGCAGGATACCACCGCGGTCTCGTAATTACCTCGTGAACGTAAAATTAAATTATTATTTATTATTGTTAGAATAAATCACTGTTTTAGATTTTATAAGTTTTGTATTAATGCATTTTTCCTACATCAATCTTTCTTTATCGGTTCGACAGATGAATAGAAAATTGTTAGATGTTTTTACACGTATGCTGCTGATTAGTTAAAACTCCTTGTTGTCAGGCGGAAGTACGTTAGTGATTCCGGGCGAATATGGGGAGGAGAGTAATCGAATTGATACACCTTGAATTAAACCGGACTTTGCAAACCACTAACTCGTGGAATTTTATCTAGTTACGAGGACCTTGCTGCTGGGCCGTTTTCTTTCGTATATCTTTGCTTATTCTTTGGAGATTTCACAACTTTTTGAACTTTTTTCTGACGTGGACTCTGCGAGTGTTAGAAACAAGAACTGAAAGCGACTCGATTCAGAACGAAACTGTTCTCGAGTTTCCCTTTATTCCAGCATTTTATCCTAATTTTCTTTCTTTTGAATTCCGCCTCCTCCCTTATAGCTGATATGTCAATCGTGTATTCGCTGACCGATCACCGCGCACATTCGTTACTGGTAGCAGTTGGCATCGGTCCTTCTACCCCAAACCAGTCAGCCACGCTTATACACTCACTCTCAACACGTTATAATTCAATTTTTTATGTACATACATACACGTATGTGTGTATACGTATAAAATATAAACACATATTATATGTATATATAGTTTACTTTTGTTTATAATGTAATGTAATGTGCACATTACAATTTATACATGTATAAAAAAAATTCGTGAGATTTTTCTCAATTAGGTGTAATGTTCACGTGTAACAGAAGCGAAATGACGAGAATTAGAAACTGCCACGCAATCCACAAATTAAAAAACTGCTTAGTTGAGGAATAAAACCGACTGTTCTACACGAATTATATAACGCTGCCATTTAGAAGTTTAGGGTGTGTCTTCGTTGCGATACACACATGTACATATTCAATATGCATATATATTAGCGGCAAATCCTTCAATACTTGCAGTCATGCGGCGAAGTACCAAAGCAAATTGAAAAAGAAAGAAATCTGCCGGTATTTCTCTGATAGCAGAAATTAGTTTGACTAGAGGGGGAAAATACGATTAGTAGCTTGCCAGTAAAAATCTAAGGTATTCGAGCATGTGAAGAAAAATGCTTAATGCGTAAGAAGCTAGTCGCGCTGTCAGTGTGCAGGAGCAGTGAAATTTCGATTTGATGATCTGCCTGCTTTTCTTTTCAAACGGTAGTGAGTCGCTAAAAGGAACTGAAAACCCAACAATGTAAACAGCTACTTAGATTGAGTATTTAACTACCCAAATACTCTTTATTTTTTTGGAAATACAACTAGCGCGTTGTACACCGCGCGTTTTTTTCTTTCTTTTTTTTCTTGTTGACCAGGACAGTAGCAATATAATTAAATATTTTACTGTTTTCCCACTACCTTGCAGTATCACTGAAAAATTGGGACTGTTCTCCTATTATTTTAACATAGTGAAATGAAGTTCACATGCCTGTGTCAGTTTTTCAGTCATAATGTCAATCCATAATTATGGAAATTACAAAAATTCGAAACAACTAATGAACTGCAGTTTATAAATGGATTTGGCGAAATGTAGCACTAATGAAAACCTGTGGACTGTGACAAATGAAAAATGGTACAGAAGTGGTTGTGTAGCGAATCGGCAAAATTAGATCGGCAGTTTAGAAATGCGAGTTGACCTATTGATTTCACTTTTAAATAAATTTTTTAATGTGACTGTAACTTTCCTTTAAATCATACACTACCATTTTTTCTTATTATAATGTGAAACTGCTGTATATATTTCACTTTATGGTTTTAAAATTATGTTACTTAATAATCCTTTTTATTTTTTATTTATTTATTTATTATTAATTATTATTTATTTATTTATTTATTATTTAAATTCATTTGGAATTATTTTTTTTTGTTGTTTGCATAAATTATTTACGATAGATCTGTTGATTTTTTTTTATTTAAGCTTAAATGTCACTCTTAAATTAATTTTATTTTTTTATTTTTTGAAGTTTAAAAAAAAGCTTTCAGCGTAACTTCCTTTTTTTGAAATGCGCCACTTTTTTTCTACTAAATTTTTTAAAGAAATAATAACAGAAAATTGAAATAACATACTCTACATCCCCCGTTGGGGCAATATGTATGCTTCTTGCCTTGTAGTTTTATTTCGATTTTCTGTTATTATTTCTCTTCAACAAAATTTAGTAGAAAAAAAGTGGCGCATTTCAAAAAAAGGAAGTTATGCTGCCGCACCCTGTATATTGAATTAATTTAATTTCAAAATTTTTTTGTCCTAAAGAAGTACTAGGAAAAAATCCGGATTTCCTACTGATTACATACACACACACACATATATATATATATGTGTGTGTTTGTGTGTGTATGTGCGCGCGCGCATGACATCTGCAATAATTCGGAACTTTTGATTTGTGAAACATATGCAATGAACCTGCATAGTATGAAGAATTTTTTCAACCGAATGAAATTAGTCAGCTATTGTAGTGTTAGATTAAACAGCAGTGGTTTGTTGAAGAGAACTTGGTTTGAAATTCACTGCAACCATATTGGAAAGTACAGAATTTTAACATTGCGTCGAATTAATGTCCGTAAATGCCAAGACAAAGTAATAAAAAAAAAACAAAAAAAAAACAAGAACAAGAACAAAAAAGAAACTTATCTATTAAAAAATTATATTTACATTTCGCTAGCGCTAAAAATTTATCATTATATCTGCAGTTTAATTTTTCATTAGCACTCATAGCCAAAATGTGGTAAGTATAGCTACTGAATTAATTTTAAAAGATTGTTATTATCGTTTCTTATAATTTACAATTCTTGTTGGAGGAAAAAAAATCAAATAATTTTGTTTTTGAAAGTATCCTTTTTAAATTTTCGCGTCACGCGTCGTTTTTTTTTTTTTTTTAAATGATTAATAATTTTTAATTGATCAATTATAATTCAGCGCTACTGTTTCACCTTCATTCTTATCATTTCAGCAGCGCTTTTCACTTTTTAATTTATCGTGTAACATATTATTTTCTTTTCTTTTTTCTTTTTTTTTTTCTATTTCGGCGATATATATATAAAGTAATACTGAATGGTATTTTTTCCAATGTTTATTATTGAAGTTTTAAAAACCTATGTAAATCTAATTGGAAAATTAAATTCGTTGCGAATTCCACGTCAATTCATTTAAAACAGTAGTCTTGAATAGAAAAAAGAAAATACGAAGGAATTATTGATTAATGAAAGGTAAGAGAATAATAAAAGAATGAAATAAACAAAAAAGTGTAAATTACGCAAGCGAGACAAGCAAATAAATAGAATCTATTGTACGTTGATATGTAGCAACAACAGCGTAACGGACGTTATTTTTAAAAATGAGGATTCGCATCGCGGTGCAAAAAATGAAAAGCATAGCGGACAAAGAGTGAAAAGCTGTGTACGAAAACTATCAACAGGCTCGATAGCGTTAACCATTCTTCTAAACATACCTCAAATTAACGATTTTGATTAATTTATTAACTGACTTTGTTAAGTCTTGTGTCATTTTTATTGTTGCACTTCTAAGCCAATATGGCGGCGGTGCCAAATTGGTATTACGAACATTGTAGTGGTCCGGTTATTAATAATAAAAATCATTGCGCATACTTGGTTATTTTCAAATGTTCCTTTGAGTTTTGTTATGCGCTTTCGGCTTTGAAGCGCTATTTTTAAATTTGCTCCAAATTTGTATTACAAAATTCTTCGTCTTCGACACTGGAGGAATGGGCAAAAAAAAAAGTTGAATTATAGAAGACCAGGTAAAAAGCTGACCTTGAAAATTTGCCTTAACGGCCTGCCGCAAAAACGTCTTTACGCTAAACGTTCGGTTTTTGCGTTTTAATCGGAAGGGAATTTTAATGCTTAGCGTACTTATTATTTACAGCGAGACAACGCGACCTTTTGAATTACACAGGACTTTCGCGTCTACGCATACATTTGTTCCGGAATGTGTCCGTGCATACGAATTTGATATTGTTATTGCGCACTTATTTACTTAAGATAATACGTTTTATTACGGTTGATGATTAAGACTTTGTCGCGGTTCGCATTATAATTGTTTTGCGAATACAAATAGATAAAATTTTCGTATTCTCGCAATTTTCCTTTTTTTTTTTTCATAAACAAAATATCATTTGTATAGATTTCGGGATATCCCCTTTCGTGTGTCGATTATTCTTTAAACGGCGCAATGGAGACCTTTATTACTATAGGTATTTTTAATTTCGATAATGAAAACGGTTCAAATGCAATACTCTCGAGTAACATAAAAACATTTGTCCAATCTCAGTTTTTAACCTTTAACCGCTGCCCCCCCCCGTCTGTAATTTTGCTTGACGAGTAATTCTTAGAGAGAGAGGAAAAAAAAAAAGGTATTAGTAGCCGAGTTTTTTTTGCTCTCCGAGCCAGGATTGATACAGTTAGTGGTACGAGTAAAAAAAATTTGAATTTTTCAGTAACCCAAAACTAAGCCCGAATACAATACTTATTTAAATTTTTATGCTTCGACATTATTCAGCATAAATAAATAAATGAACAAATTAAAATGATGATACAATTCTGTTCTGCCGAATTTTAGTATTTTATGGAATGAAAAATATAGAAATTGTATTTTATCGAATTTTAACACTTTATGAAATGAGAAATACAGAAATGTTCGGTATTAACTGAGTATCCGAAAACACTTTGTGACCACCGAAATCGTTGATTTACACTGTTTCTGTGGTTTATCAATGGAATCCGGAATAAAGAATATTCGTTGTTGAACTAATTTTCCCCAGCAGAAATTTTGCCTATAACAACCGAATATGCGAGATTTAATAATAATATCGTATTACTTGATATAAACCTTCTATGAATTATATCGTAGTGTGTGGGTGCATGATAGTGCTTGAGTACGTTGTTATTTATGTTTTTAATATAGTAAAACAGCATTTGTGATGCGTGTCTTTATTTCATTGTGTTAATGCTGAAATTTTAACGTTATTTTTAGATAATTACATCATACAACCGCATTGTCAGATAACAATTAAATGTACCAAAGAAGTGAGTATTACATCGCGTTTCCTTACTATTTCAATGCATGTACCTTCGGAGTAATTTGTTGTAATTTATATTTCTCGTTCGCCATCACTAGCACAACTGTGTGTGAGTGCGCTAAGCGTCTGTTATAGGAAATCTTAAATATGATAATAACAAATAATTTACTTGAAAGTTCATATAGTAAACGCGGAACTAATAATAATAATAATAATAATAATAATAATAATAATAATAATAATAATAATAATAATAATAATACGTTAATTGAAACTTATTTCCCCCGCGTCGTATTGAGGAAATATATAAAACCAAAGAGAAAAAATATAAAAAATAATATAATTATAATAATATTTCTGAGGGGGCTTAACAGTAGTAATAGGTAAGATCGCGTTATTTCTTCGGATACCTAGAACTGAATCGCAGACTCCGGAGCTGCATCTCGAATACGTATTTATACCGGACTCACTTGGACATATGGCGTTTACATATACAATTCGCCCAATACTGGCACCTGTTTACATTACTGTGTTGTTACCAGTGTTGAGGTTACCTGTGTTAGAAAGGGAAAATGTAAAATAGCTAATGCACGAATGCCTTAATCGTGCAGAGAGTTGTGTCTGCAGAAAAAACGATAAGTTTCTTTCTAATTACGCATTTTTCACTTTTTTAACTGATCTAACACATTTCGGTTCAGATACATTCATTCCTCGATTGAAATGCAGGAAAGAACACCGTTCTCCTTTGTTCAAGGTTCATAACTTGAACCTTGTGAATCTGGACCTATACATGACATTCATCGATTCAGTTTGTATTTTCTGGGTCGGCATTTACGTGTCCAGAGAACTGTTGTCGGAGTTATATGATCAATTCCGCTGTGGGATACAGATCTGCGGATTCTTTCTGGACCTACTCATCATTACTTACCAGTGAACTTAAAAATACATTTATTTTAGAGTTATATTGAGAAGGAATGTATAATTATTATATATATGTATGTACTACTCGGGGAGGTGTCTCCCCCGAGGCGAATATGTAAATAAAAGTATGCTTTATATTTATTATACTTTTTGCCACTTACACCTTAATGCTTATTGTCTGTTTTATTAACAAAAATATAATTAGTAAAATCTTTAAATATAATTAATTTTATTCTGCGATAACAATTTTACCGTAATGTCTTTTTTTTTTTTTTTTTTTTTTTTTTGTAAATTTCACATATTCTAAAAGTTTTTCAGGATGTTTATTGTTTTCCTTTGTAAATAGTTCGATTTTGTTGAAATTAAAATTTTTCTTCTTTAAAATATTTGAACTTGAGCAGTTCTCGAAAATTACGAAAAATATACAGTCTTAACGGGAGACTTGAATAAGTTAAACAACAAATCGTTAAATTTTCCTACGGAACTACAACAATTAACTTTAACGTTACGTAAAAAAAAAAAAAAAAAAAAACAAAATAAAACCGTTAAATAATTTGAATTTGTAAACGACTTATATTCCTTTTTTTCTTCAGCATCGTAATACTAACGACGTGGAGCTAAACCATAATCGGATAACCAATCTAAGGATTATAATTATTTTATACATTACAGTTCAAAAAAAAAAATGCATTGTTGAAACGCTTATGAACTAACAAATACTGCGAGGAAGATTCGGATAGGTTCAATGATAGTACAAAAAAAAAAAAAAAAAAAAAAAAACTTGTTTGTTGGTTAAAATGAAAAGAGTTATTATTTGACGGTAACGAGCCATGGTTTTTACCCAGACCTTACTATGAAAATAACTTGCGGTGTTTTTTTCGGATATCATCAAACGTCATTTGGGTTGTGAGAAATATAGATTAACAAATTGATTTCTACATCATTATAAAACATCCATTTACTGCTACGAGCAATTTCGGACAAAAAATATCGTTCGCCGTTAACAATTTAGTTTTTCCACGTATTTAGTATATATATTCCACAAAATGTGTATTTTACGTAATTTTATTAGATTATTCACATTTTTCTTAAATTTTTTTTTTAATCTAGTTTCGTGTTTTACGATTCCGTTCACATGTAATATTCGAAATTCTAATAAGACGGCTTAGAAACGACAGAAATATCACATTGAAATATGCAGAGTACCTCAAGAACAGCTTGATATGTAATCTTCAAAATTGTATCACAAATACCCATCAAAATTCTCTCTAAGACGATTTGCTACAGTCTTAACATAGTCGATTATCTTGGACGACAAAAAATTCAAAAACTGTCAAGAATATATAATATGAAATTTAAAACGATCTTAAAAGTCTTCACCCTTAAGATATTCATAACTCACCACCGGGGATAATCCTTTACAAGTGAAATTCGAAGTATAAAATAAAAAGCATAAACGCTTTCACAAATTAAAAAAAAATACGAATAAAAGATTATTACTTAAACTTTGTTTTTTTAAAAAAAAAAAGCCCAAAACAAACATGTTCATGTAATAAAGTGTAAAAGTTAAAGAAGTCAAAATATATCTCAAACATATATACTTATGTAAAACGCTGTTTCAGAAGAATAGCATAACTGAATTTTTAATTTCGTACTTACACCTTCGAAGCGGGGAAAGCTCCGAAGTATAGGAGAAGAAAATGATTTCTTTCAAGACTGATATATCTGTGGAAAGATCGCTATTTGAAGGAACGAACCCGTATTTAATTTCCTCAACGAAACTTTCGAAGTTTTTGCGAAGTTTAAAAAACTCGAAAAACGACCTACTGTCCTCCGCGCTCCTTCTTGTGAGGCTCGAGTGTTGCAGTTAGAAAGTTTGAACAAACTTATAAATATGTCTATTCTGGGACATTTGTCTTGTTTGAAAGTCCGCATTTCCGACTTAGAAATTAAGCCTCCGGTTAAGTTCCAAATTTTGAAAAATCAGTTTTTGCTCAGAGCCTCTATAGTCTATTACCGATAGAAAGATCACTGATAGGAACGAATTTATATTTCATAATGTATTCTTCAAATTTTGCCTTAACCATGCATTAATGTACTTATATAAATCATCGGTTAATCGGAATAGAGTTTGCCGTTTTGTTCCTCTTTTTTTCGTTTTTTCCCCCCGTAGAAACAAAATTAAAATCAGGCAGTAGCCTGGAGTTTATGAAATTCAAATCAAATATCAAATATCAAATATATTGCAAAAATACATACAAAGTTTACTTATAAATGTTTATGTTATTTTTAAATCGCAAATACGCTCGAAAGCGCGAGTAGCGAAAGTGGTTTTGTGTGTACATGAACTACATCAATGTGCCTAATACTGTTAAAGTGTAAGCATCATTTTTGTAGTTCATGTTTACAAATTATTTCCGTGTTCACATGTGGTTTTGGACATTGCAGGTACTTAATATTGATACAAAAAAACAAAACAAAAAAAACATTTTCTACATCTGACATTTTATAATAATAACTTTTTTACAACTTAAATCTTACATGGGCTACATTTGTGTGTAATTTTAAACAATTAAATAAATAAAACAAATTGATTACAAATAAACATTATCTGTTCAACACTGACATGTTGCCCATGTTTACAATTATATGTAATAAGAATACAATTTAAATTTAAGTAATTAAATAAGATATAAAATTAATCTCACTTATTCCCCAATCCCGTTATAGCGGTGGCGCACTCCAACAATAAAATGAATGAACGTAAAAGAAAAATTAATAGTTCTATAAATACCGATAACGGTACATATGATAAAAATAATTATTGTACAAAAGAATTAATTAAGATTATTGTCAGCGCAAAGAAATTCTTCTTCTTCTTCTCGTGCCACCCGATTCGGTTATTGCTTAATCATCATGTATGGATTGGATTATCTGCCGGAATTGATTTCGATCTTTTGCTATTCTGACTAGATCCTCTGTTTTCTTAATTCCGGTCCATTTTTTTATATTATCTATCCAAGCGGTCTTTCTTCTTCCTGGATTTCTTCTTCCTTCTATCATACCCATTATTATTGTCTGTAGTAATTTGTATTTTTCATCTACAAATAAATTATTCATATGTATATTGTGAATATTTTTTCTTTTTCTTTTTAAATGGAACTACTAAGAGCGTTGTTTTAGAACGACGACAATTCGAAGTTTAATACAGTAAAACCCCCATTATCCCTGTTAATTGGGGATTCATCATGCACGGATACGGGAAAACATGGTTAACCCACTGCCGGCCCTTCCGCGAGTTTTTTGCGACCCACGTAATATGTGGGTGTCGAGAGGCTCTTCAGTCCATTTCATATTATGAAAGCTGACCATCTACGATTGCAATTGTATAATTTTCTATATTGTTTTGCTTTTTTGCTTCATAATAAATACGTATAATACTGTATATGAAATGATAGCTGTGGTGATATAAAACCCCTTTTAGCGAGAAGGAAACTGGATGATTTAGTCTAATTTAATTAAGCAAATACTGTATAACATACAGAAGATTTATAAAATTCAACGTTTTTATTCATTTTAAATACTGTATCAATGACAAGACGAAGAAATAAGGACACAACAGGTAGGGTACAAACAAAAATGAAATGAACGTAACGTACCGGAAAAAAGAGTGTTATAAAAAGGAATAGAATTAGACTAGGTCATATTAATTTTTATTTAAAAAGTCGGCCAGTTTCTCTCTTTCTGTTTTATCTTCGTCTGGAAATGTCCTAATTGCAGAATGTCTGTGATCTGTCTGCTGCTCGAAATACGTGATCACAGTCTGTTACAATGCAAGGCAATTTTACACAGCTTAGTCGCTGTTCTGCTATTTCGACTTGCTCTTTATTTTCCCATTCAGAATCCGCATTGATTTCATTTAAACTTTCTTCATCAGTAAAAGTATACGCTTAAGTAAGATCAGTTTCATAATTATCTATCCACTCCTTCATATTTTCATCATCAACATGTATTCCTTCCCATCACAATTTGGAACCTTTTTTGCAGGAAGCATGCGAGTTTAAAGAGATGCACGGTTAATAATCCGCCAACCGGTTAAAACACACACGGATAATCGCGGTTTTACTGTATATCTAATAAAAATTAAAGGACCGCATAAGCCCTGAAAGGAAAGCACAAATGGAGAGTGGATGTACAGGGACAAAAAAAAAAAAAAAAAAAAAGATTATAACGAAAATAGTCATATTTTCGAAAGTATACTGGAATAACAAATGCGATGACATGTGTAAAAGGTGAATGTTGAGATGGTTTGAACGTAAATGTGGGAAAAAAAATAGTCAATGATATTTTCAAATGCAAACTAAACATTGTGAAGAGCGAACTGAAGATGGAAAGGCAAAATTAAAAAATAAAGTCGGAACTAGTGTGAAGATGATAACAATTAAAAGAACAGAAAAATGTAATAAAGGGCCCTTTATCATTCACTACAGATGTATTATGTGTATAGTAAGGACTACTGTAATTCTCATTTCAAAATTTCTTCGCACTCTGCGAAAACATACGTCATTTTTATACGCGCGCCTTATAAGTACGTTATTGTGTTATGCGCGTACAAGCCTTTACGTATAGCGAAGTTTATTACACCGTTTTAAATGTATAAAATGTTAAATATTCTGTTCTGTATTTGTAAAATTTTAATTAATAATTAAATTATGTTCCCCATTTTTATCATCAATAAATAAATAAATACGGAGATATTATATAAGTTTGTATATGTATTGTTACAGATTGCTGGATTTAATGGTCTCAGTGATGCTTTTAAGAGATTAGATTTTAGATCAGCCGTCCATGATGTTCGTCGTTTTAATTATATTTGCAAATTATTAGATTTACTGATAACTTATAAGTTACCTGCTTTGTCCGGATGCGCGCAAAAAGTATTATTTAAAATGTTGGAAGAAGTTGCTTTCCAAGGTCAGCATGCCAGATATTGGATATAGAAAATTATTTCAACAGATTCGTAATATTAATATATGAATATTATAAAACATATTTTCAAGCAACATCGTTAATATAAAACCTGAGATTTTCCTTTTTCTCTGTTTCTCTCTCTCTCTCTCTCTCTCTCTCTCATTCTCTGTATATATTTATAAAACTCGGCCTTTCGCGCCTCGTAAGAGGCTCGGCCTCTTGACCCCGCCTGAGGACACCTCCAAACCCCCAGCTCTGTCTCTTCTGTAATAGAACAAGAAAAATTGACAACGTCACTCTTTCCGAATGTCTGCCATTATTTCCGTAACGCAAGAACGTAGTAGAATTCCTTATTAACCCCAAAGTAAGAATAACATAATTAACAAAGGCAGCAATCCATTTTGTCGATACTTCGTCTTGTTACATATAATATATAAAACAACTTTCATTGTTGGCCTAGTTATGAAATTAAATTTACATCCGGTTCGGAAGATCTTACAAACTAATAAAACGAAAAAAAGAAAAACTTGATATTTTCCTTTTCCAAAAAATATTACATACTCTTAATAATCATCGAATAAAATACACCTTTTATCTATTATACTTCGTTGTCGTACTTATTTGATCGATTTTGTATTTTTTTTTTGTATTATATTAATTTGTACTAAAATGTGTAGAATTTTTATGCTGGTTATAATGTTGTTACAGTATCGAGCAGTCAACAGAATATACATTTATTGAATAAGTTACTGCATCAGTTGCGCGTTATGATTAACTGTGCTTGTTGGGGCTATCCACTGGGATCCACTCAGCTGTGGGAGCATCACTTGAACACAATTAACAGGATCGTGCAAATAGCAAATAGTATAAAAATAAGTCAGGTAAGAACTAATACTTATGTTAATTGCCGTAGCGGGGGCTTGGTAGCAGGGGCAAAAGATAGGGTCATGAAATCCCAAAACGTTACACTGTTAACAAATTCTATTATATTCGCTGAAAACGATTTTATCGATAATTATATAATAAAAGTATCTGTATAGATTTCTGTGCACGGTTGAAGATTCTATTGCACTTACCGCAGTACGATTGAATATGATTGAACTATTTCCTTTACTGTCGTATAAATGAAAATTAACATTGATCACGCTAGTAAACGTGTAGAAAACAATAAAAAATTTTGCTATAAAACTATTAACAGAATCAAAAAACATACAAAAAATGGCAAAGACGTTAAGTTTAATAGAACGGTCAAGAATTATTTTTCCACTTTAATAGCCGCTTCAAAATTGCGAAATTTTAAAATCATAACATACAATCAGAAATATTGTAGTATTTTCGAAACTTACATTTTTTCCGGTAGCATACAGTTTTAAGGGGTAACAACAGTGTGAAGTGCTGAAAATGAATGTGTTCTTTAAGAATTTTTTTTGAAAAAACTACTACACCAATCGATTTAAAATTTTGTACGTTTATTTATATAATCAAGAAGTATACAAATACATGTTTTTTTTTTTTTTATTTAATGGTCTCAACTTTGCACAAAAGCGTCTACAAGATGGAGTTCTGAAAAAAAGGTCCCTTTGTCGTTGACAGCATAACTCGTACTGCAGACATTTGAAATCAAAATTTCAAAAAGATTATTAAATGATAGATGAATAGTTATCGTAGCATTGTAGAAAATTTGAAAATTTTAATTAGAAAAAAAATGGTGGCCATTAGAAAAAAATTAAAATTTTTCAAAAAAATGTTGTACTAAATTGTTAATAAAAAAAAAAAAAAAAATACGCAATTTAAAAAAAAAAAGCTGTACGATGTAAAAAAAGAATTTTAGTTATGCTATCAACCAGGTCGAAAAACATGATTTTGAGAAAAACGTTTTAAAGTTTTGGAAGTAGTAAATCGGCTGATATAATCAAAATATCGATATAGAACTTGTTTTTATCTTTTAGTATGTTATCCCTGGGCCATACAGAAGCATATCCACGTCTTTTGATGCTATCCCCTCGTCCTCAGATTGTTTTCCAGCCCTCAAACGTCCTTCATGTGGGTTGGCAGCTGAGATGCGATTGGCATGCTTTATTCTGTGTTCGTCGATTTGATGGCAGTAAGTTTTTGGCCTATGGAGATTCCCGAGCGTTCTACAACGTGCAAAAGAGCCACGTGACCGTCGTTAAAAATAATAGTCGCTAAATTAGTTGCTGTTTCTTAGAGCCGCTGAAACTACTATACGGATCAAACTTTCAAATTACCGAATTCAAACTCTCGCTGCCATTTTGTTTGAACGCTCCCAGGCATCTTTCAAGAAGATCATCCCGGCTGAAGTCCGTATAAATTGGCTTGATTGCCTCTGCAACCTGCTTCCACAGTGCTGCCTCATAATTAATTAAACGATAGGAAAAACTTCCATTTAACCCAATCTGAGTCTCACCAAATGTACTCCCAGTTTGGAAGAGGACATACTTAGATTTACCTCTTCTTTTTCCATATTGTAACGATTCTTCGGAGGTACAAATTTACTTCTTTTTCTGTTTTCCCGAGTTACTGTATCACCTGGCAGCTTACTCTTGCGATCCATTTTTCGAATAAACGTACACGTACAACTTGACAAACTGAAAAATACGTAGGTGCACTCCGTTTAGTTTGCTTCTCGACTGGTTGTGGCTTATAACTGACTACATTAATACACACGGGCCCAAGTACACATATATACCGTCCCTGATCTTGCCCAAGTCACGTGGGTATGAATTTCCGGCATCAACAACGAAGAAAAAGGCGGTAAATTGTGCGCACCTATGATGGCGCGTGCTATGCTTAAGAGCGCTCTGGAAGCGTCAGTGTTTGGCACTAATTTCGAATACTTCCGAGTCAAATAAGTTTTCCGGGGCTCAGTATAACATTTATGGGGTTCTAAACTATCGATTAAAGCAAAAAAAAAAAATTCGTTATTACCCCCCTTAAGTTATCACGGTAGTCTACTAATTAAGGTGTTCAGTTACCAAACCGAAGGCATACGTGGGTTTTCGGGAGTTGTCTCGATCCGGATCTAAGCCGCTGCCAGATTTACTCGGCTTGAAATTAATCGGGTACGAGAAAAAACTGAACAAGTAAAGGCGGCTGAGAGAAAAGAAATAGTCTCCCTACTCTCATTATTGTCATAACGCTTGGTACATTGTGAACCTCAACTAAGTCCCAACGCCCCGTCAACGGTACAGGATTTACCGTTTTTATTCAATTTTGCTTTTTTAATCGAATTTTTCTCACCGAAAACTTTTATTTGACTATTAACATGTAAAAGAAAAACGTGAAAATTATTTGAATGCTAATCAGTTCTGTGCAGAATTAAGAATTCTTTTAAGACTTAAATGTGTGCGGTTTGTTCAGCTTTTCCGTACTGTTGCAAAGATTATGGTTTATTAGTGCACAGTGGTCCGAGTATAAAGATATTTCTTAGCTTGGAATTGACTTTTCCTGGGACTTTTGCCAAGGTGAATAATTTTTTTTAGTCCACCTATCGTACTAAAATGGATTCAAAAATTGAACAAAAGCGCCTTAACGGTCTGACTACATTCAATATTCAGAAAGAAATTTATTTCGATCAAACAATCAATAATAACCTTAATTACTAATGTAAAAGTACTGGAAAACTAACTTTATAATTTTTTATGTCTATCGGAAGCACAGTATAAAGCATATATAATGAGTAAGATTTTGATTCAGTCACTGATAAAACACTTTTCCCGCTGTTTAAAATTGGAAATTTTACTTTGGGCACCATTGACTCCAGCTACGGTACTACATGTATATATTTTATTAATTTTATACTTAATAAATTTCAATGTCTGTATATCATGAATATACAGTTTAAAATTTTAATAATAATACATAAATTTCCAACATGTTTGAGCATATATTAAAAATGATTTTTATTTATATTTTTATATATGTGTGTGTGTGTGTGTAAATTGTGTATATATATATATATATATAAACTCGGCCATTTTGGCTTCGCAAGGGGCTGTGCCCCTTGACCCCTCTTGCTTTCATTTTTGTCTCTTTCTCTTCTATACTTTGTATAAAATGATCAAAATTTACAACGTAATTCTTACTGGCATCAACACACACAAAAAATAACATAACCACAAAAATCCTATTCTAACATTTAACTTCCGTTATATAAAATTAAGACATTTTTTCGTTACATATTTCATTACATAAAATTGTGACATTTTTTAAATAACAATAACAAAAATCCTTCAAAATATAACAAACGTTACATAAAATTGGGACATTTTTTTGGGACATTTTTTCGAATGGGGGGTAGCCTAAGAATTACGTTGTAATTAATATATATATGTATGTGTATGTATATGTATACATAAACTCGACCATTTTGGCCTTGAAAGGGGATGATTCCCTTGACCTCTCATGCTTACATTTCTGTCTCTTTCTCTTCTATACTTTGTATAAAATAATCAAAATTTACAACGTAATTCGTAGGCCAGCCCCCATTAGATTTTATAACGAAAAAGTGTCGCAAATTAATGTAATAAAAAATAAATAAATTTTATTAAACTACCGAAATAACTTAACATACCAGAACACATGTAAATAATACTTTTTTTTGCATTTCCATGGTATCATTAAATTACCAATATAGTCTTTACACCTATGGATGGATTTCTTATTGATCAACCTGTACAGTAATAAGAAGTGTATTCATTATGTTTCCAAAAAAAAAAAAAAAAGAAAACTATCACCGAACACAAGATATGAACTTAACAAGAAATGTAAACTAGTTGGCAACAGAATTTTTAATTTATATAATAGACCATTATACTAAACTTTATTGATAGTCTGTTGGACATCGAGAAATGCCGCTGTACACACATTTTTTGTTTCCAAGCTTTTTTCAATGACACTTACCATTCTGTGCAACTGATCCACCGTGGAATGTTGTTTTAAGAAACCGAATTGATGTTCTATTTCTCCATTACCTTCGACACAACAGACAACAAGGAAATGGAACGATAACACGTTACAGCATGCGAATTTTTGCCCGGTGTCGCAATCATGTAATTGACGCGAACTTTAATTACACCGGAAAATAATGTAGGCTCGTAGTATTGTGTTGCATATAAATATGTCAGCAACATTACAGCCTTGCGCGCAGAAGTCTATTCAATAGTTCTCCGGGATTATTAAATCAAAGCCGCTACTCTTTCTACTTTTCAGCGTTTCAAGTATGCTTTTCATCTCTCAAGGAAGCAACGCTGACTTGATCGGAGAAGATAACTCTGGCCGCGACCTTTTAAAAAGTCATCGACTTCTATATCCGTAGCAGCCGTAAAGTTCGGCTTAAAAACTGTTGCCAAGTAGGCGGCAAATAAATCCGCTTTTTGCTTTGGATCTTTCAACTAAGACCCGTTACCATGTTTTATTGGAAGAATGCGATTTTTTGGTTGTTTAATTTTTTTTGTACACGTCCACAAAGAATAATCATCATCCGTCGCTAATGGCGAGAGTTTAACTGAGTGATTATTAAAGGTTTTATTTTTAATTTCTGCTAATAATTTTCTTTTGTTTTATTATTAAATTGTTTTTTGTCTGATGGATTCCCTGTCTGAAATCATTTTCGTCTAAGCCTTCTCTTTTCTAAAACAAGCTAGCGAACTGAAATAGGTTAATTTTTTCCTTTTTTGTTTACATCAATAGAAGGAGTGTTCAATGCTGTTTGAATTTCCCTAGTTAGGTATTGCACGGCATTCTCGATGTCAGTTTGGCTTTTTAATGGGATTTTTAGATCTAATTTTGAGTCTAAATATTGCTCGAAGGAGAATCCCAGTCTGTTTTATGATTATACAAATATATCGGCTTTTCTCTGCACATTACTGAATGACTAAGGGTTAAAACAATTAAAAAGTGGTCTGAGAAGAGATCAAAAGAAGAAGAATTTATTTCTGCATAATAACAGGAAATGCCTTTTGCAATAAAAAAATCAAAAAGATCTGGTATTTTACGATTATCAGAATGCGTTTGGTTCTCTTGTTGGTATTTAGTTAACATTGTAACTTTTCAGCGCTTGCTTGAACACACGTCTCCTGATAGTAGTCCTGGAGCCCCACGCTAAGTTATACGCAAGTGAAATTCTTTGTGTATTTTCAGTATGCGGTAGCACTAGGCTCAACTGAACAAAATCCCGCTGCCAAAGAAAATAGGTTACGATAGCCGGCTAAAACATAAAAATGAAATTACCATTAGGTAAGTTTCTTTTTTAAAACCTGTTAGGAATTACCCACCTTTTCTTAGCCGTATCTTTTTTAAAATTATCTTTATTCTTTAAAATCCATTTATTATCGCACGTAAAAATTCCTAAAAATTATTTGTTTTCTCTTTTTTTTTTTTGAACATACCGCAAGAGGTTTCCACTTTTAGCTCATAACGGACTAAGCCCGAAAAAGGTTCCGGCAGATAAGTATTATATACCGTTTCTGTTTGTTCGCTGTTTGTGTAATTATATTCATTTTGGATACTTTAAACGATTTTTACACCTGTAACTTGGTATCGGTAAAAAGCAACGGTAATGCTGAGTTACACGCTGCAGACATATTTATTGGAAATTTTTTCGCTGAACTTGATACGGCATTGCGCTTTCTGGATATGTAAAAATTATCGTATGCAGTAGGTTTCTTCTTGATCACGCTACCAATTGTCTATATGATTAATTTCACTTTAACTAGAACGTAATCAAGCGGTTATTCATCGGATTGAAATAAATTTTCGAAACCAGAAATAGTTATTAATGATAGATACGATCGATTATAGTAATTAATAATTAAATTGTATTTCTATTTAAAAGGAATAACTCGGGTTTTTAAATTTCTTTTGCTGATATTTTCAGTCGTTGTGAGTGAATACCGCGAATTCGTTGATTAATTTATTACGGTTGAATACTTTTTAACCATTTATATCTAAAAGTAACAATGAAGTATTTTAAATTATTTGTAAGTATTCAGTTTTGTTTCGTACTGTGTTTAGCAAAATGAGTTTTTTTTTTTTTTTGGAATGGTCAACCGAGGGTATTACCCAGCATTAGAAGCGAGTAATTTAAAATACAATCGTTTATATAGATAGCGGGAGCTGGACTAGAAAAAAAAAAACAAAAAAAAAACGCTTATTTAAAAAAATATGTAAAATCTGTATTTGTTAGTAATGCGGTTCGTCAAGAAAAACTTGCAGTATCATTGAAGTTTTATAAAAAATCAACTAATCAATCGATTAATTGACTTTTTTGAAAAATATGTAGCTAATCAGTTGATACAGAAATTAGTCGATTATGTCTATCATCAATAATTATTATTTTTAATGTACATATCGCTCATTAAATACAATAACGTAATAACTCAAAAAGCGCTATTTCGTAGGAAACACAAATTAACATTTGCATTTACTATAATTTGAACGGTGTACCCGTTCTAAAATATATATATATATATATATATATATCAATAAAGTAAATTTCTAATATTATTATTTTTTCGTTTTAATTTTACGATTCGAGCAATTGTGGATGGTGGTTTATAGTACATAATAGATATCCAAATTATGAATATTTATTTTTTGCGAGAAACGGAATTATAAAGATTATTATTTCATTCTGGGTACAGCCTGCAGATGATGTACACCCTAAATTGGAAAACTTACCGGAGGAGTGTATTCGGGAAGTTCTGCTGAGGTTGGCTGACCACAAAGATCTGGAATCATGCAGTAAAGCGTACAACGTAATGACCTACCTGTGCGACGAACAAAGAATTTGGCGCGAATTATGTCATTTTCATTTTTCGCGACAGCAGATAAATTTCATTTTGGATTCGAACGAACCGAGTCCTGCAATTGATTGGCAACGACTGTATCATAAGTTACGAAAGTACGTTTGAATTTATTGTTTTTTCTTTTTTTTCCTCTTCTTTTTTTGGTAATATATTATATAAAAGTGTATGTATATATTGAAGATAAACTTATTCTTTTGCAAAATTAAAATAATATTTTAATAACAAATGAAGAAAAGCCTATTGTTTTTTGTCTTATCGAAAATAAAATATTTCCAAATTTTAATATGTTTGCACGGTGACCGTCTCATTTTCGATTTATGCATGGAAAAAGATATAATTTTTTATCATAATTCATACATCATTATAAGTTTGTCATCATTGATTTTCATCTTGCAACACTTCTTCTTCGACTACTACAACTTTGTTGAAATTCCACTATAACCTAACTTAAAAAGTTGGTTGAGAACACAGGTTTATGATGATCTAAACTTTAGGTAAGTTTTACATTACAAAATTTAGTCTGCAATAAAAGAAAAGCAGGTACGACTGTTGCTGTTCGGGCCAGAAAATTATTTGACTCGGTCATAATTTACAAACACCAATGGAGATAATTCCGCAAAGATGGAAATAAATTACATTATTTGTTTGAAACTTCATTCAATATTAAACATAATCAGTAATAAAATGTAGATAATTCCATAACCTGATTGTTAATATTTACAAATTTAAAAATAAATTCCTTAATAACAAACCAACATAAGTACAAAATAATCGACTTTAATAAATTAAAATAACTTACTTTAGAAACGTTTGCAGGCATAGCCCTCCGTTAATTAACGATGTGGAATGTACACTCAATTCAATATATTTTTAGTTCTATTTCAGTGTCTCTGTATTATTAATTAATGATGGGTTATGCCCGAAAATATTTCTAAAGTAGGTTATTTTCATTTATTAAAGTAGATTATACATACTATTTTTCTCCATATTGAGTGTTGTAGTATGATTAAAGACTGCAGTTTATAAACTAAACAGAATCCTATAATACGGTTTTATTTCATTTTTGTATATACCCGATTTTTTATGCTGTTTTCCGAAGTTGGACACACTGAAAATTCGCGTTAAAACTGCACATATTGAGACCGACGCTAATTGTACTTTATAACTTTCACAACAGAATAGAATATTCATTAAATATATATATATAAAAATTTCGTAATAAATGATGCACCGAATACATCATCCACCATTAGCTGATAAGAACGTATCATGATGAAACGAAACGCGAATAGAGATTAGTGGAAGGATATATGGGCTATATACTGAATAATGAAGTGAATATTTTTACTGTAATTAGCCGCAAACGACTTAAAATTACCTTCTTTGTTTACAATTCATTCTGGAGGTAACGTGTAATAATTGCGTACTGTGCATTTATGTCAATAATAAAATCATAAAAAGTGCTGTTTACCTTCTAATGCGTATACGCAGAGGGTTATTTTCAGACAATGAAGTGAATTATAAAGAAATAATATTACATCAAAAATAAGGATGATTCCTTAAATATCAAAAAAATTTTGCTTTTCGAAAAAATTTTAACTCGCAACAATTCTTAGTTAATACTTTGTATATTAAACATTTGTATGTTTTGCAATTATTGTTTTTTAGAAAATTTTCTAATTGTTGTTTAAATTTTTTCCTTTCTTATTCTAATTAGATCTTTCGGATTACGTGAAGAATACGCTGAGATAATTCAGCTTTGCAGAAATTGCCGTTGTTTATTTTGGAAAAGTATCGGTCACCCGTGCATTAAATCGGATGCTAATTTTGGAGAAAAATTAGAAGAAGACTCAGACATGGACTCTTCGCACGTTCCTATTCCACCGCAAGCTTTCCTCACTTTCTTTTCGTTATAGCGGTTAGTAGTAAATTAAATCAAGTTCAGTAAAATAATGTGCGTTGCCGGTTACGCACTATTTACCAACTGCGATTCTAATAAATAAAAGAACGTTATCAACAGCCGGAGAAATTTTTCGCACTATTCTTTAATGAGGCGTTTTAATTATGATAATTCAGAATCTGTGGTAACTTCTTTGATTATATGCCTACCGAGGATGAGGCTGTTTTTATTTTGCGAAAAGGATGACCTTAGCCGTCTCATTTCGCCTTGTTCATGGACACAGATTTCTTATTTATGTTACTATTATTCTAATGCAACTGATTTTAGGGGATTTTTATTTATACATCAATTTTTCTCGATGAATTGACCAATGAAAAAATAAGTTGACAATAAAATCACCATCGTTATATTTTGTATTTTTTAAGCGCAGTGTCTCACTATCTGGATCAATATTTTTCCCACACTCCTTTCTTCAATTCTTTATACGATCTTCTTCTTATTTTTTAAGTCGTCACGCTTAAAAGTATCATTATAAGTAATTAATAACTGACGCGTAACATTGTTATCAATATCAGATTTTTCCTCATAAGGACATTAGGATGTAATAAGCACAAACCGACGCTGATTTTAATGGTTGGTGTAATAAAAGAGTACACTTATTTTTATTAATTTATTTTAGTAGTACATCAATGATTCTGTTAATTTTTTTCCATCAATCCAGCATGTTTCGCATTAAAAAAAAACAAAAAAAAAAAAACTAAGTCCCCTACCCTTTAGCAGGTTGTCGAGGGTTGTGTAATTAAGCTTTTCATAATGTACTAAGCCCAACGGCACTAATGGAGAGTACTAAATTATTTAGTATTTACTATAATGATGTCTTCTATACTCGTATATATCTTTATAAATCATCATCATCATCATAATTTCCATCTCCTATTCAGGAGGTTAGTGCGGTCCCTCGTTTTACTACAGTTGTCTCTGCCTGGCCATTTGTATTCCTTCCAAGAGTGAATTTATTCCAGCTATTCCATGTATGTAATCCATCCGTCTCCTTCCTCCTCGTGGTCTTTTTCCCTGAATTTTCCCTTGTATGGTAGTCGTGAAAAGGTCTTCTTCTCTTATTTTATGTCCAAAGTATTTCTTTTTTGTTTCTTCGATGATATTTATTAGGTTTGGCTTACCAATTTTACATTTATTCAGTACTACCGCATTTGTTACTTTTTCCTGCCATGATATTCTGTGTATTCTTCTGTAGCACCATAGCTCGAAAGCATTGATTTTCTTTTTGTTGGCCTCCGATATTGTCCAGGTTTCCGAAGCGTATCGCATTGTTGACCATACGAAGCATTGAAGGATTCTCATTTTTAATTGTATTTTCAGTTTTCTATCTTTAAGCACTCGTTCTAAATTATTAAATGCAGTTCTGCCACAGCCTATTCTTTTTCTTATTTCATCATCGTCTTTCCCATTTTCTGTAATTAAACTCCCCAGGTATATGTATTTGGTTACTTGTTCAATTTTTTCCCCATCTATATATATTTCTACAGGAGGTCTATTTAATGTTTTGGCTATTCTCATAACTTTTGTCTTTTTAACGTTTATTTTCATTCCTAATTTTCTGCCTTCTACTGATATTACGTTCATTATTTTTTGTAAATTTCTTCTGGACTCTGCCACATATACTTGGTCATCAGCGTAGCTTATATGCGCTATTTTTGTTCCGTTTATATTAAATCCGAGTCTATTAATATTTCCCATTCTGACGATTTCTTCCGCGTATGCGTTGAACAGTGACAACGGGCATCCTTGTCGTACGCCCCTTGCTATATGGCAATATTCGTTTGATTGTTCTTGTCCTATTCGTACAGTTGCCTTCTGGTTCCAATATATATGTTTAATTATATTTATGTCTCTTTTATCTAATCCATATTTAATAAGTATATCCATTAGTTGCTTATGTTGTACCCTATCGAAGGCTTTTTCAAAGTCCACAAAGCACAGATATACGTCCCTATTCACATCTATTACCCTTTGACTGAGGATTCGTAGTAGCGAAATCGCATCTCTTGTTCCTCGTTTTGCGATGAAGCCATATATTGTGTTTTACATAGATGATTGTCTATTTTGTTTTCTATCCTCCTGTTTATTATTGATAGTAGAAGTTTTAGTATATGACTCATTAAGCTTATTGTTCTGTAATCAGTACATTTTATTGCGTTCCCCTTTTTTGGAATTGGTATAATAATCGATTTCAATAGATCCTCTGGTATTATTCCTTCTTGGTATATTTTGTTCATAATTTCCAGTAGTGCTATTCTGTTATTTTTGTCCAAAGCTTTTATCATTTCCATGGTGATTCTATCTTCACCCGGCGCTTTATTCCTTCTGCCTACTTTGATTGCCTGTTCCAATTCTCGTAATAATATATCTAGACCATCGGCCGCAGTATTTAATGATTTATAATGCGGTCTTGTGTTGTCCCCATATAGTTCCTGGATATATTTTATCCATGCTTTTTTTATTTCGTTTTCTTCTGTATGTATCTTCCCTTTGATATCTTTTATTACCATTATCTTATTTTTCTTTCTTTTCCATTCTTTCATTAATTCTTTTATTTCTACATACATTTCACGGTATGCATGTCTGCTTTCAAGGTCTTCCATTCTTTTACATTTCTGTTCATACCACTCCTGCTTTGCCTGAATACACTGTTTCTGGATTTTCTTGTTTAATACTATATATTCTTCGGTGTTTCGGTTTTTTATTCTCCTTCTTTCATTCATCATTGTTATTATTTCTTCCTTCATCCAGTGCTTATTCTTTTTGACTCGGTTTTCTTGTTTCAGCATGTCCTCTGCAGTTTGTGTCAGTGCTTCCTTGAAATTGTTCCACATTGTCTTTGCGCCTGCTTCTACGCCGTTCTCCTTTCCATCTTTTAATGTTCTGGTAATTCGATTGTTATAGTCCGTTGCTATCCTTTCGTTCTTTAATCCATTCGTATCCCATCTGCCACTTCTTTCCTTATCTATGTGCCTCTTCTTTTTGCTCATGTTTATTCTATTTCTACTTGCTAGAAGGATGTGGTCGCTGTTGCAGTCAGCCGATGGGTATGTATGACAATTTTTAACCCGACCTCTGTGCTGTGCACTAACCAAAATGTAATCGATTTGGTTCCTGACTTTACCATCATAACCTTTCCAAGTATATATTCTTCGTTCGTGATTCTTGAACCATGTATTGTATATCGCCATCTCGTGCTTTCTTGTAAATTCCGCTAGTCTTTCTCCTCTTTCATTTCTGTCTCCTATTCCAAAAGGGCCGATAATTGTTCCTTCGCTTCCTTTTCCAATTTTTGCATTAAAATCTCCTAAAATATATACAATATAGCCGTCTTTAGCTTGTTTCATTCCTTCTTCCAGTTCTTCGTAAAATTCTTCGATTTCTTCTTCTTTACACTGACTGGTGGGTGCGTATACTTGACATATTATGACAGATTCTGCTTCCCTAACTATTCTAATTAATAACATTCTGTCCGATATTGGTACGATGCTCTTTATTGATTTTGCAAGATTCGTCTTTATCAATATGCTTACTCCTTTTTCATGTTTTTCTTTTCCGCTATATATAAACTCATAATTTCCCTTACTGAATCTATCTGTTGTCTATCTTGTTTCTGCCACTCCTATTTATCAATGCTTAGTCTGTCTGCTTCCATTATTACATTTTCGAGTTTCCCGGGTTGGTATAGGGTTTTTACGTTCCACGTCGCTATTTTGATATCTTCTAGTTTCTTTTTATTTTTCTGATGTGTCTTTCGATTTCCCATTGTAGTAAAACTTCCTTTGGCACCGCATTGTTGAAGGGTATCTCTCAGTTTTGTTGCACGTTTGTTCCCACCTGTAGAGTTCCGCACCAGCGAGGGTGCGGGGGAACTCGAATCAACCTGTATTGCTACCGGTGACCGCCCATTGCCTGATACACTAGCGGTGTATCCCATGGGTACAGCATTCCTATGATTTCTTTGACGTGCCATCATTACCGAGAAGAATGTACAATGGTGGTTTCCCGTTGCCTTCCACTGGATTTTCTGTCAGGGTTTACTCCCTTAGCCGAACGGACCCGGTTTTGAGGCGCCGGATACTCGCCTCCTCGCTCTAGATTGATACATCAATCCGACTGGGGCACATCGTCACGAGCGAGTTGCTGATATTCTGCCAGTTGTGTACACAGAAAAACGCTTCACGGTATTTATTGGTAGGAACACCTTCGGCAAGTGTACCTTCCTCCGTTTTCCTATCAGCAGTGTGTTGTGGGTTCTGATTTAGCTTTTCTAATCAGCGCTGAGCCCGCCGAATAGAAAATTCCCACCCTGCACGACGTGGACGTACAGAACCCACGCGGTTGTTGTTTCGTTTCTCCGTCAGTGGTACTAGCACTATATGACAGTCGAGTGACTACTTACTAGAGAAGATGGCTCTAGTTACAACAACCTGTGCCCCGCAGGGCTTTATAAATCTATTTTATAAAAATTATACTATTTTCTTCTCTAGTATCTGTAGTCCCTCATATGTTGTTGATTTTGCTGATATTAACCCTAGAACGACAAGGCTTCTTTCTGTTATGTAAACGACAAGGCTGTGTCATATGTATGACACCTACTGATATTCTTCGCTTTTTTCAATGTGGGTCTCTTTTTTATTCCTCAGATTTGTGTATTTTTTATGTTAAAAATAAACACGACAAAAATTAGTCGAATTCATTTATATTTTGATTCGTTAGCAAGTTTAACAAAATTTTGTACCGACATTAAGAAATTAAAATATTTAACACTTACGCAAATAAATATCGTTTAAAGTGTTCCGATAAAATTTTAAAACTGCATGCCATCCCCCCCCCCATTGTATCGTTTTTTACTTGGCTTATAGAAAACAAGTGATTACATACTGCTATACTCATTTAATGTGGTTTTTTA
Organism: Icerya purchasi; assembly: GCA_039619475.1. NCBI lineage: Eukaryota > Metazoa > Arthropoda > Insecta > Hemiptera > Monophlebidae > Icerya > Icerya purchasi. Next base: position 271,139,013 of record CM077115.1, on the reverse strand, counting down.
ATTGTTGCAATTTTGAATTAGGTGCGACTTTAGTAAATATTAATATTGTTTAAGAATAATCGTAATGCCCCTTTTATATACAAATATTACTGCCTAAAAAATACAATTTTTTATCAAATTTCAATTTTTTACGTTTTTGTGCGTTTTTACGAAATGTTTAGAGCAAATAGTGAATTCGTTTTATTAACTATTTTATTCGAATCTACATACGCAACATAATTTAAGCTTTTTCTATTACGTTAAATAATTATTAGTTTCCTTTTGGTTGTTCGATTGTTGCACTCTTCAGTAACTTTAAGTACATTGTAAGTTTTAACACACTTCCTTTTGTATTTTGCAACCAAGTGATTTATTGTTTTGGCTGGATAACAAAAAAAAAAAGAAGGAAACGTTATTGTAAACTTGTAATTTTGTTGAATTAGTGTCTCATGAGATACATAATATAAGTCTACATTTATTAGTGGCCTTTTACAAATTATTACGTTCATTAACGTCCCCAAAAAGAAGCAGCCTTTTTCTCCCGAATTTAAAATTGCAGTGATAATGAAAAATCCCCATTTAAGTACCATAATAGTTTTTTAATTTTATTCGCCCCCCCCCCTTTTTTTAAATTTTACTTTTTACATTCAACCGTACCATTCATAAAAAACTGATTAAGCCCGTGATAATATTGTCGGATATTGGTGGCTGTTTGCTGTTGAATCACCGGCAATTTTAATGCAAATTTTAATTCTGTGTTGATTATTGTTTTATTGTTTCAGGTGACGTTTGAATTGCCAAAAGTCGGATTTTATTTTTTATTAACGTTCAGGTTGTACTCGTAGTGGTTTATCTCTGCAGCGTATACATCCGCGAATAATTCAATTCAGTTTCCTTTTAGCGTAGCTAGTGCTTTTTTTTTATACGAAAAACGATAATGCGTGAATTTAAATACGGATTGCACCATCTTCGAAAGATCAAGCAAATGTAACCGCATTATTAATGTTACTGAGTTTTTTACGTGCGTATATTTTTTAAATGTCGATATATTTTTCGCTTTCTCCTAATAAAAATATATATATAACGGTATTTAAAAAATATTTATACATGTCACAAATTATAAATTTATTGTATTTTGCTTTTCCACATTTGCTTTTGTATCGATTCGAAATACATCTTTATTTAAATTGTCCGTGCCTTTTGAAACGTAATCGAAACCTGCTGCTGCAGCGTTATGATATTTATCTTTGCTAATGACTGATTTTCACCTATCGCCCTACTTGAATAAAAAAGGAAATAAGAAATAACGATAAATAAATTACAAGCTAAATCAAACCGATAGAAAACGGTGGGCTATTTTTATATAGAAACAGAACTTCGTATCCAGATAACGCGAAGGAGATTTGTCGTCGCTTCGTACAGTAATAAGGAAAATCAGTTCGTAATTTGCAGCAAAGCGAATAATAGTCCAAAAATGGCTGCTTGCAGTTCCATTTTTAAAACAGCAGTTGGCCGTTTGATTTGTTCTTGCATAAACAAAAATACGACAACATTAACGTAATCAGTTAGAACATTTAAACTCCTCCCGTGACTATATAAAGCGCATTAATAAATCTGTTCAATTCTCTCTCGAAATGATGTATCGAAAAATCAGTATGAATCTGCATCGTACGCGACATTTCTCAATAGAAGATAATCTCGGTGCGCAATATTACTTTTTCTAAATTCGTTTTCTAATTCATCAGAAATATGGTTAGCAGCTCACTGGATTTCTTCTAAAATTTTAGCTTAATCCTAGGGGTTGGAAAAATTTAATATAAGTCCTGTTTTAACTGTGCGTGCAAATTATAAACTTCATTCTTTTCAAGCTTACTATGAAATATATCTTCTGATAGAGGCCACAATAATTCTAAAATCGTTGCAATTTTCATTTCTTTTTTATTAAATCAAACACGACAAGCTTCACATAACTCACTATCAGTGCGATTAAATCCAGAAGATTAACGTTGTAGTTTGATATTTTGCAATTGTGAGGTTTTTTTAACTGGCATTAATTATTTTAACGACACAAGAGATAGTATAAAAGTATAAAGTTCCGAGCAACCTAATTCTGCCGAAAACGATTCAATAGCTTTGCATAATGCCAAGATACTAAGTTGTTAAAAACGATAAGCAGGTTTGGTACCGTTAAATAAACACACACACACACACACACACACATATATATATATATATATATATATATACACACATATTGTTACATTTTCTCTTCAATTCGTCCAAAATTAACAAAAAAGGAAGGAACAAAACATGATAAAAAAAAGAGAGGAAAGGGAAGCCTTTCCTACTCACCGCAGAGCGGTCCACACCCTTGCTCAATACGCCTTTTACGCGAACGCCAATCACGAGGATTGAACTTAAAACCGGAAGACCAAAAAACGAAATTAAATAAAATAATAAAAATAGTATATATTTCCGGTATCGCGGTTATTCTACTCAACTAGTTCTTCTAAATGCAACGTGCGACAAAATAATTACCAATCAATCGCGACGTTGAATCGGATGGCGAGGAAAAAAGAAGAAGCTCCCGACTACGAAGGACGCGCGTATTTATGTGCAATAATTTGCGCTGCCGAGCAATTGTCTAGGCAGCGCTTCTAATGCGAAATTTCCTATCAGTCGCTCGGCCGCAGCGATGTTCGATACCTTTTTACAAATATTAATATTTAATCGCAAGCCTCAACATACACCGTGACGTCATTCACACACGCTTTTATTACTGACACAAGCTCACTCACACCGGCTTACGTCTCAGCGGGTTCGCCGGATTGCTCGGAATTTCTCTAATGCAATCCGCGATTAAGTTGTAACAAAAATTCCACATTTCCGAACTCGGTACATATGTACATCGCTAACATCATGTAAAATACGCACGCAAACTATTCACAATTCTTCATTTTCCCCATATATATTTATATAACTCGGCCATTTTGGCCTCGCAAGGGGCTGCTGTGCCCCTTGATCCCTCTTGCTTTCATTTCTGTTCCTTTCTCTTCTATACTTTCTATAAAATGATCAAAATTTACAACGTAATTCTTACTGGCATCAACACAAAAAAAATAACATAATCACAAAAATCCTATCCTAACATTTAACTTTCATTATATAAGATTAAGACATTGTTTCGTTACATTTTTGGTTACATATTTCGTTACATAAAATTGTGACATTTTTTAAATAACAATAACAAAAATCCTATAAAATATAACAAACGTTACATAAAATTGGGACATTTTTTCTAATGGGGGGGGGGGGTAGCCTAAGAATTCCGTTGTAATTAATATATATATTATATATATTGTAACGAATTATGAGTATTTATTAAGTCCCTGCTTCGTAGAGCCAGTGTAACGTATTAAAAATATTATGTATTACGATTTGTGCTCTCTCTACTTGTCTTTACTAACGCGTTGAGTCATATTTCAAAGTGAAATATTGGACGCTAGTAAGGGTAGGCCTCACATCTTTTGATGTAACTTGCAGAACTTATGGTGTTCGAAGAAAATATTATGTCAAAACAAATTACTAAATTAAAACACTAAGCTGACTAAATAAATATTTCTAATAATTATACGAGCTTTTACTTTTGTTGACTGATAACGAAAAACCTATGTGCTAAAGAATAAAACGGAACAAAAGTATAGTCAACCGATAATCTCGAAAAGAATATAACCTAGTAAGTTCAGCGCGAAATCTGAATAATGTTGGAGAACAGAATATGTAATTTTATCGAAACCCTGCTTTGGTAGATTTTTTGTTTTTCAGAGCTAGTTTCAATTCCCTTAAAGTGAAGTCTTCGGTAAAAAAATGATTTTCAAAAGACTCTGATGGAAGGAATTTTATTTTGACCTCAGATTACGATGGTGCATAAGACGGAGGGGTAATTCTGTCAATGAATGAATCCCGCATCTGAATGTCCATGTTACTTTGGTTGGCCATGGTTTTATTGCAATGAAAGGCCCGAGCCATCTTCCATACCTGAGTTAAGGGCGCTGTACTATTAAACGAGGATTCCCAGCTTTTGCTCGCTGTTTTATTTTCTTGTTTAAGAATACGATGAGTTTCAGCATACATTTTTTAAACATTAAGTAGTTGGCAATGGTTTTGGAACATCTAAATGAATGGAAGATCTGGTTCGTACGATTGTAGACAATGGAACATTTAGTATTCCACCAAGAAGGCGACTTTAGTAGATTTGAATGTCTATGCAAAACCCCGCCCACTTGTTCGCGTGGTACGTGACCTTCAAGAGCAGCATACAGGCGTTGCATATACCAGCTGTATGTTGAACCGATCTTAAATGTGAATCTATTTCACTGGTAAACTCCTTTCAGTTAGCTTTTTTAAAATTTCAAGCGTAAGTTGAATTGCATTGCGAGATCTCATTAAGCTAATTGTAAATATACATACTAATAGGAAGGTGATAGTGTAGCCGATGAGCTGGAAGACAATAAACATACAATAAAAATAAAGGGGATTTGTATAAGTTACAGAACACGTGTTGAGCGGAGGATCAGAGCATGGATAATCGGAGAAACTGCTAAACAATTGATGGGGAATGCCTATATTATTGTTGAGAATAGCAGAGCTCCCATATCCATGCTACAATAATTTTTCAAATAAAAATGGTTGAGAAGGCTAAAACCAGGTTTCCGATAAAAGAATTACATCGATATCGTTCAACGTCAGGAACCCCTGCAGGTTACTCTTATTCTTAATGATGGTTACTATTGTCAGTTTCCGTTTCGTTTACCGAGAGAACCAACAATTTTTGAGTAATACCACTGAACGGGCGAACGAACCACCGTAAATTTGGGAAGGAAGGATTTATTGGAGTATTAATTCGCTTAACAGGTTTAGGTTTAATTGCGTATGCTTAGAAAGCTCTGAAGAACCTTTTAAAGGGGGAAAACTTCTGTTTATCGACATTTCACTGTAACTGTGAGCTTTTGTGACCAAGTTGTTTTTCTTAATTTTATTCGTTTCGCAGTACGTAACATTCTCATACGCTATAATTTTTCTGGTATCTTGTTGCACTTGATATTTGGAGCAAGCTCGGTCCGTAGCTAAACGTTCCCCGTGACATAAAACACAGATGGCAATATGGGCGGTTGCAGGACATTGGTTGATGTCATGTCCCCCCGCACATCTGGCGCATCTTGTCTAGCTTTTACAAAACAGATTTTATATCAATCATTTTTCGTTTTCTGAAAATTCAATATTAAAGGAAATGGAAAAACAACTTTTTATTCGGAAAATATATAATAAAATTTAAAACTCAGTCCCATAATCATGGTATTTTTTAAAATTATAAACTGCGACATATTGGTAAAACATATTAAAAAGTCGATATACATGTATAAACAATTAACTTTAAAAAAAATTACACTTACATTAAAAGTTCTGGTAACATATAATTAATGTAAAATATATGAAATATAAAAAAAAGAAACAAAATGTTAATGATAATTAAAAGAATTTTTTATACGATAATATTTAACAAAGGATTATTATTACACGGAGTATTATTATTAATAATCGTTCGACTCTTTAACATGTTTTACCAATATGTCGCAGTTTATAATTTCAACTTGGTAAAATACCATGATTATGGGGGATTGCGTTCCCGAAACATATCGGTGTATTAGTTTTGAATTTAAATTTCTATATTTTCCGAATAAAAAGTTGTTTTTTCATTTCCCTTAAAATTGACATGTCCATATCTAAGACAATTATAGTATTGAAACGTTTGACGCATGCTCGGTTCCACTGTAAACCTCATTTTATATGTGCAGTCGTACTGAGGAAGAAAAGAACTTTGAAATTTAATTTTAGTTAAACAGACTGGGATGAGGCCATCATATATTCTTTTATTAATCCTTCTAATTCCTTTTACAATACATTCCGTTTCTAAGCCGTCCAAAATATCACTATCATTCATTTTCGTGTTGCATGTTTCTAATCAGTTCCGAATCTGTGAGTTAGATTGCTTGTAATGAACACTTCTGATTTACTTTTTTTTTAGAATAGGGGAAAGTAAAAAGGAGTTGTCCACTAGCGAGGAAGGAAATTTCAAGCGAAGTGTCTATTTCTCCCCGCGGCTGTGGATTCTTTTATACCATGGATTCTAGTAGAAATTAATTTCGCAATCGCCAGGAGATGCAAACCTGCGATATTTTTATCTAAACTTTCATCTATTATGATTATAAGGGAATAAATTGACTGATTCAAAATCGATATCAGAATTTAAACTGTCAGCGCAGTCCGGTGTGTGGCGGTACCGTCTCGGATGGTTTAATCTCTTTAGATCGAGCTGTCGAGGTGGAGGAGGGGAGATCAAATGGTTTAAATTTATTAGACGCTTCAACGTTAAGTGATAAGGATTTCTTTGAACTAACTGTTTTACCATTACGAGTAGTATTTACGGAGGCCGGCGTAGGGCCTCCTTTTATCGCATTCATCGAAGTGCCCGATAAGAAATCAGTTTGGAGATCGAATGGTTTAAGTTTATTAGACGCTTCAACGTTAAATGATAAGGATTTCTTTGAACTAACTGTTTTACTATTACGAGTAGTATTTACGGAGGCCGGCGGAGGGCTTCCTTTTATCGCATTCTTCGAAGTGCCCGATAAGAAATCAGTTTATATATAAATGCGTGGGCAACCGATAAAGTCTGTAACGATAGTATTACCATAAGAGACAGAACGAATATACGACAAAAACCGGTACTATTGCTAGTAATATAAAGAATAAAACCGAAATACGATCTCACCGATAATCTGCTCGAATTAATTACAAACGATCGAACAACTACCCGATATGTGAAAGCGAACAACGCACCATGTATCACGTTAACAGTAATTATCATGGAGTTGAAGACTTAAATTATTCGTCATGAATATTAGAAGTCTGCGAAAACATTTTGATCATATCAATGTATTCTTCCGACAACTTACCGCAAACTATCAAATAATTATTTTCACCGAAATATGGCTTTATAATGAAGAGGTGGTTAGAGCGCTTGACTCTCGATATGGAGGTTACGGGTTCGAACCCGAGCGACGACGAACTTATTACAAGAATTAAATAAATAAATAAATAATCGCTAGTAATCACATAGAAAGCAATAGCAAACCACCACGTTCAACATCATATGCGCGCTAGGTCAGTACACAGCAGACCCACACGGGACTGCACTGGTATATCGATAAATCACGATTACTAGCAGTTCCGAATGTAGTCTTGCGTGTGTACACCTGCGTTGCATATATAATAATTGCTTAGTATACAACCTATATCTGTACATCTAAAAAAAAAAAAAAAAAAATGTACGAATAGGTTGTCCACCAACCGAATGGTTGAGGATATAATGAATGAATGAATGAAGAGGTGAGTCGATTTGACATTCCGGGTTACATTGTAGTAGCTCAGTGCAATAAAGACAGAAGATCGGAAGATCGGGAGGTGTAATTGTGTAATAATATTAACCAATAACTATAAAAAGACTGGCAATATATTGGGCTTATCTCTTTGCACTCATTCTACAGATAATATCATAATTATTTCTCTTTACAGATTTCGTAATTCTAAGTATCAAGATTAGTGTTCTCATATCGCTCAATTAACCCAATTCACAGTGTTGTTTATATTGCCGGTGCTACTGTCCCCATTTTGTCGGCACATAAGTACTTAGGTTTTATTCTCGATTCTAAATTAAACTGGAACCAGATTACATGTATAACAAATTTCTAAAACGGTTACCCCTACTCAAGGCCCTCTGTAATGTCAATTGGGGTAGCGATCCGTGCACAATGAGTAAGTTATACAAAGCATACTATCGCAGTATTTTAGACTATGGTTGTTACTTCTTTCATAATTCCTCAGCAACCAATCGTAACAAATTAGGCAGGATACAGAACACATGTTTACGGCTTATAATTGGTGCTTGCTTACCTACTTCTATCGCTGCTTTGGAAGCTGAAACCAAGATCCCTCCTCATCGTACCTAGCAGACAGGTTTCTTATGAAATACTGTCCTCCAGCCAACTTCAATTTACTTAAATCCTATTTGGATGTTAAAAACAATTGGAGATTTAAAACCTCCAAAATGCCTCTATTATCTTTAAGTGCGGTTAGGCTTCAGATATATTCTTTTATTACCATACCGTCGTATCTTTCATTGATCTTTAAATACCCATACTCACATAACTGCTTTAAGTTACAGGTAGATTTGGATTCTTTTCAGTTCGTTAATAGGCACAACGCTAGCAGAGTATTCAATGCGATAATTTCGGACCATTGGCCGAATTTCCAACCGATTTTTACTGATGGTTCTAAATCTTCGAATTCTGCGGGTGCTGCTTTTTTTATACCATGTCTTAAGTTAACTAAAAAATTCTCTCTTCCTCGTTTTACCTTTGTGTTTAGTGCCGAATGTGCTGCGATTTTCAAGGCTTTGTCCTTTTTAAATTCACATATATTCTCTGAAAATATCATTATCATGTCTGATTCTATGAGTTGTTTATCAGCTTTGAAACTCTTATCGTTCAACACAAAATCCCATCCATATCTCTATAAAATCAGAAGCCTAGTAGTGTCCCTTTCTGAATCTGGCGTAGTAGTTAACTTTGTTTGGATACCAGGACATACGGATATCTACGGCAACGAAGTGGCAAACATGGCTGCCAAAGACACATGGATGAATAGTTGTTTAGTTCCGTACTTTTCAAACAGAGACCTATTCGAGCTCATTAGATATGTTCATAAAGAATATTGGGAGGCTACATGGGCAAATCCATTTTGCGCGCAACAGTACAAAAGAATTCAACCTAATATTCCTAACGTTCCTTGGTTCAACCACATTACGACTGTTTCGATGAGTACCACAGATCGTACATTGCTACCTTATGTCGCCTCCGGCTGGGGGTAAACCGTTTCCCCGCTTCTTTGTACAACATGGGTTTAATCTCTTCTCCCTATTGCCAACATCCACTAGACTCGGACAAAGTGGCGGACGCTGACCACCTCATCTTCGAATGCAATTTTCACACCGCGCAAAGAATTATTTTGTATAACTCAATAATAAATTTCCAGATCCCTCTGCCATGTAGTGTCAATTCTCTCCTGGCCACCGGGAGTGCTGCAGTATACAAGTTATTATTTAATTATATAGTACAATGTAATATTAATGTGTAGCGTTAATTAGTTAATTAATTATATTACATTGTCGATTTTTTTTTTTTTTTATATATTATTTTATTGATACAATCTTAATTTATAAGTAAATAAGTATCTACTTTAATAAATGTTGCCTTAAACTAAGCCAAATCCATATGGAAGCAACAGTCCATTGACCACTGCTCCTAACATATTACATATTTACAATAAATAATAATTACAATCATACATCTTATATCCTATAATGTATATGTATATATACATACACATATATATATATATATATATATATATTACTAAATTAAATCTGATGGATGGCGTCGTTTAAGGCGCCTTACGTCTTCTTTGGTATTAAGAAGTCGAATCATTTCTACGTTAACATGTCGATGAATCCGTTTTCCATGTTTAATGGCCATTTGCTTAATAACATCATTGACTGATGTTATATGTAGGTCCCTATGGATATCATCATTACGAGAATAGCGATATGCATCGACTATTGTTCGCAAAATGATGCTCTGCCTCGCCTGAATTTTTGCACGATTTGAATTACTGGTACAACCCCAGAGCTGTATTCCGTATGTCCATATCGGCATAATGATCTGCCGATACAGAATGCATTTATATCGAACATCCAGTGGCGATCTCCGACCTATCAACCACTGTAATTGTTTCGCTGTGTGCTTAATTTGTTGGCACTTCATTTTAACGTGCACATTCCACGTAAGACGCCTGTCCAAGTGCATACCTAAATACTTGGCAGAATTTACCTGTGGTACAGGTTTATTCCCCAAATATACTTGATAATTTGTCTTTGTTTGGCGGTATGTGAACATAACATATACTGATTTCTCTTCATTCAGTTTGACTTTCCAGTCCGTCGCCCACTTCTGTACATTATCCAAAGCATTTTGTAAATTGTTTGTAGCCTCGAGGTGGCTGCTGCTAACGGCTAAAATAGCAGTATCGTCGGCAAACATAGCTGTCGTTGTACTGTTGTCGGTCGGTAGGTCTTGGCTGTATAGAAGATACAACATAGGTCCTAAGACACTACCTTGTGGAACTCCAGCCGTAATATTATAAAAGTTCGACGTAGAACTTTCATACGCTACTCTGAACTGACGATTAGCCAAGTACGATTCTAACAATCTACACAGGTTTCCAGGTAAAACTCTGGTGATATGAACATAAGTCTTGTTAACGATAAATAATGCCTTAAAATTTACTGGCCAGCTTTTTTTCTTTATAATGTTTTACGTTGTGCTAATTAAGGCAACTTCGTATTAAAAAATATATACATTTAAGGTCGCTTGCTGTCTCTTTGCGAAGTCGAATGTAATTAATAATTATAATTTTTTATAAGTTATTAATTATTTATTAGTAAAATCGTCCTAAATATTTGGTCCTCTGATGGGGGCGTTTGATCGAGTAAAACACGATAAACTGGTACAGATATTGCGAGTTAGACGGATTGGGTTTTAAAATAAACGGTCAGAGAATAAACAAGATAAGTTATGCGGACGATAAAGTTTTAATAGCGACGACAGAGAAAGAAATGCAAACAATGATAGACAAAATAAACACATAGCAGCAGGTTTGGAATCCATGGAATGATGATAAATTCCAAAAAAACTGAAATAATGAAGTTTACGCATAGAAAGAATGGGAACGTGCGCATAAGGATTAATACCGAAGAAATAGAGTGCCTGGCACAGTTAAAATATTTGGGAGTTCTCATAAAGAAAATGACGGAAGAGATCAAAAAGAAATCGAAGCTAGAATTGGAATGGCGAAACAAGCATTTCCTTAACACTATTAACTCTCTCTATTTCCTTTTCATTCTCTTCTTTATACTGACGGATCGAAGGGTCCTCACGGCGTTGGAGCATCTTTCCTATATTCTGTTCACAACTACTTTGAAAGTTATAGACTTCCTCCAACTTGCTCTATTTTCTTTGCAGAGTCGGTTGCGATTTTAAGAGCCATTCTTTACATATCCTTAGAGCGAGACAATAATAAATTCCTAATTATCTCTGATGCTAAAAGTGTTTTACAAACTATATCATCGGTTTATCCTCCATCCTGCTTGTAATCCTATCATTCCTCTTATTTGCTCGATTATCCATAACCTTTTCCAAACTTACCACATTCAGATTGAGTTCCTTTGGATTCCAGGCCCCATGTTGGTACAGAATGAAATGAAAGAATTGATCAGTTGTCTCCCATGGTGCAGCTGTTAATAGCCTCCTTCTATTAATAAGTACACCGCTAATAATTTACTTGCATTATCTAAAAAAATCCATTTATAGGTTTTGTGGTCTTCCATGGTCACCCAAAATTGGCTCATTAGTGCTTAACCTGCGTTAAATATAACTTCCACTGACTGCTTAACGTACTAATATTAGCTCACTACGAAAATTTGTTATATATGATATTTAAGTTAATATTAGTATTTTATATTATTTTATTATGATTTTACAACATGCAATATTTAAAATAAATTCTTTTTGTTTTTCAAATTAATGATTTTCATATATATTGTTTTTAGTAGATAATAATGTCGTCATAATAAGTATTTTTCTTCCGCAAACCACACTATATTATAAATGTAAACAATTTAACAAAATTACCATTAATATTCGGCTGCTAATATTCCTATTTCTGTTATACGAACGACATATACATTATAAATTGTTTACATTTATAAAATAATGTCGTCGCTTATTAATTTAATTCGACGAGAAATTAATACGGAAGAAAAATCAGTTGAATTTTTGCAAGAAAGAGGAATTTTACATAAACAAAGAGTGTGCCTAAATGGTCATGAAATGACACTTTTTTAAAATGACAAAAACGACGATCGATGGAGATGCGGAAAATGCAAAAGTGAAATTGGGCTTAGAAAATTCACTCGGTTAGAAGGTAGTAGATTATCGTTAGATATAATTAATATCGTTTTTGTAAAGTATTTTTATAATCAATACTATTTATAAGTAACGATTTCTTGCACGAATGCGAGAATAAACTCAACTAAAAATGAACTACGAAAAGTGAACTATGAAAAATGAACTATATGGGGGGACTGACAATAAGAGGAAAGGCCCGAATCATATTCTAATTACGAAAAATTAGAAGAATTTTTACGCAATCCGGCATTTGCTATTGAATATCGGACTACTGCAGAGAACGTTGTAACTGTAATGAGAACCTACAGACGGGGGCGGTTGCCTTGTGGGTTGTTCTCCATATGTTATTTAAAAATAAAAAATAAATAAAAAAATCGTTCCACGTCGTATAAAAAAGAATTTAATTTAAATAACAATAGTAAAAAATCATTTATTGGAATAGTAACTAAAAATAAGCGTCAGTTATGTACGAAAAATGATTTTTTAAATCAATGCGCAGATTTTAAAGGGAAGAAACCTCAAATTAGATTTGAAATCGTGAAAAGAAATAATTTATGTTAATTTTTTTTTCATACTAAACATAAATCATTCGATTGTAGTTCGGAATTTCGTTGTGATTACGGTAAGCTAATGAAAATACATTAAATGCTCAAGTATCAAATTCGCATATTTCTATGCAACGCTTATCGAATGATAACAAGCAAGTAATTTTACCTTCAGCAATAATTAATTACTACCAGAATGGTATTACACAGGTAAAGCTCGTATTTTATTAGATTCGTGTTCACATCAAACTTTGATTTCGGATACATTTGTAAGAAAAAATAAATTAAAAGCTCCATTAAATTCTAGTTTGCCAATAGGAGGCATCGGTGGTATGATTAACAACACTACGGAAGTTTTAGAAATAAAAATATTTTCTCGAATTAATAATTTTACATTGAACCTAATTGAAGGTTGTTCCCGCGTCAGCGTTAGTTTATCGTCTTGCTGTTAATCTTTTAGATGAAAAAAAATTTCACTTTAGCCGACCGCAACTTCAGTGCAATAAGTGCATTATAAGTATTTTTCTACCGTAAATCGCTCTATATTATAAATGTAAACAATTTAAATTGACCGTTAACATTCGGTTACTAATGTTAACGGTTAATTTAAATCGTTCACATTTGCAATAAGTGAAGTTGGTATGGTGTTAAGTTCAGAATGTTACGAAAAATAAATCATATAATGTAAGTAATCTTTATTTACTTTCTACGGTTTTTTTTTTCTTTCTAATTAAATGTTCCGATAACTCCCTCGCCGGAACCTAATTACGAGACTCCTACGAGGAGGCAGTCTATTAAAAAAGAACTGGAAGAAATGATGAGATTATTACTAGACCTGAAAGACTCGAATGAAAAATATTTTACAGATATTAAAGATGAAAATTAAATAATGAGAGGACTTGGAAAGTAATAAAGGAGTTGAAAGAGGAGGTTAGAGAAATCTGCAGGATGTTGGAGCTTAGAGTTGTGGAGGGGCGAGCGGAGCTGGACGAGAAAATAGTGTCAAGTGCGAACGGAATAGATACAGATGTCGCGAATTTGAATTCGGAGGTTGAGAATACATTCGATGAAGAAGAAGATCAGAAAGAAGATGAGAATAAAAATCAGATCAACATTAACGTGCATAATAATATTGATAATAATAACAGCAACAGTGCTAGTAATAATTGCAATAGAAATACTACTAAGGAAGATCAAATCAAATCAAGTATTATTATTATTATTATTATTATGATTATGATTATGATTATGATTATGATTATGATTATTATATATATTCCATCTATGCGCAAATTTGCGCGAGCGATGGCTATTACGAACAATAAAAATTTATTGAACAAAGCAATATTAGAAAACTACAAAGTAAGCAAATGAACTTTTAAAACTATTCATAAAAAAATAATAACAATAATAATAATATAAATAATAGAAAAAGGTTTAAAGCGGTTAGTGCTTATACAAATAATAATAATAAGAATGCGAAAAATTATAATTATCGGAAGACTAAAAGTAATAATAAAAGTAATGAGAAAAGGAATAATAATAGAAATGCTAATAATAATAATAAGAAGAAGAATAACAAGAATCACAATAGGAGGTATAATAATAAGTTGAAAATGATTAAAAATAAAAACAAAACTAAACATAAGGCTAAAATGAATAATAAGAAGTTGTCTCGTCGATATTTAAATAACAGCTGTATAAAAAAACGCAATTGAATCGGGACATCGGTCCTATATGATTTCCCGATCGTGAGAAAAAGTGGATAGCTTAATACCGGTTAGTTTTTAATTTTATTTTATGTTTACATTGTGCTATTTTTGTAACGGCTGTGTTTGATGGTTATATATGTGAATTTTTTAAATGTGTTTATGAATATTATAGGAATGTACGTGAATTGGCTCCGTTTACTCTCCTGGTTTGATCGAGGGTACCTGTCTGTAATGCATTTCATTTAACGTAATCGAGTCTGTATTTTAGAATATCTTGTTAAATTAATGGTTATAAATTGTATTTTTTTAAATTTGATGATAGTTGCTGCGGTGTTCCAATTACTTAACCGTCGGTTTGGACCCGCATCAGTGATAAATTTATTTGTTTACTCGTGTGTCGAGATCTATTTTTCATTTTGTTGAGTTCTGAGTGTATTGGACCAGAATGCCTATTGTTTTGTCGTGTTAGATTCTGGGTCTCTTGTATAGGATCCTCGGTTCTTGCGACGAACTGAGGTAGTGATCGGATCCTATTAGCGACGAACAGGTCCGACTTAATATGACTGAACATCTTACCGAGTCCTGAATCATATTAAGGAGGGGCAGCTGTCATGAGCCTAATTGAAAGCGAAAGTGCATTGTGTTATCGGTGGCGATGATATCTTTAGTGCATTTAAAACCGCAAAATTCATCAATTAAAATTTAAAAATAAAACGATTGCTTTGGTAAATAATAAACTCTGAATAATATTTTATTAATTTCTGGAGTAAGTGTAATAAATACGAAATCATCAAAGCTCATAACATGATCTAAACAAATAAGTCGCACTCCTAGCCTAATTTGCAGGGAGTTAAAAAAAAAGAAGGTAGCGTTTTCTATTATTTTTTACGGAGAAATAAAAAATCCTGCAACGCAATTTTTAATATTTATTACCGGGGGAATGTTATTTTTACTCAAATTGGAAATCCTTACGCAACTACAACTGATGAAAACGGATCCGGTA
This sequence comes from Icerya purchasi, assembly GCA_039619475.1. Classification (NCBI taxonomy): domain Eukaryota; kingdom Metazoa; phylum Arthropoda; class Insecta; order Hemiptera; family Monophlebidae; genus Icerya; species Icerya purchasi. The sequence continues at coordinate 271,123,631 of CM077115.1, read as the reverse complement.
CTAATGAACATAATTAGAAAACGAAAAACAAATTTCTTTGGGCATTATTTCACGAGAGGACTAACATATCATGTTCTGCAAACAATAGTGATGAGAACGGTAGAACGGAAAAGGGGACGAGAAAGAAGAATTTTTTGGCTCCAAAATATTAAGACATGGACTGGAGTTACAATATTAGGAGAATTATTCCAGGTCGAAAGAAGTCGAGACGCATTTTGTCAAATGGTGGGGTCCATGAAAAGTGGTTAAGCTATACCCGAATCGAGTTGCACGAAGAAGAAGAAGAATATACGGGCGAAGCCGTGGATATTTAATTTTTTTTAGAAAAAAAAAAAACCCAAAAAAATTAGAATTTTATGTAAAGAAAAGTATTTTGGTTAGATAAATATAGCGCAATTTATAATTGATATATTGTTATTATTATTATTATTCTCCCTCGTTTACAAGTATGAGTTTTATCCCTGTGGATAAAGTAACAGCGATTTTGAGTAGCACAGGAACTGGAGCGCAACCTAGCTTCCGTGTTGCTGACTAATGTGAGAAAGGTTATCAGTGGAGAGGCGAAGCCAAGACGACTGGTCTACTCACGTTGATTAGCTCGTCGGCTGAATATATTCATGCGACGTTAATACGCACGACTACATTTGGAACTGATTATAGAGGATTGCTATAAATGCAGCCCAAATGTGTCTCAACTGCTGTATACTAAACTAGCGCCGCATATTTATATATATACATATATATATGGGGCATTTCACGTCAAATGTCTCAGCGCATCACTCGAGTGCCAAAACGCTTACTTTTCAACTGATGATTACGCTACTAAGAATCATACATAAAAAATAACAGCAACATGTTTTCGATGTATTTTTTCCTCAGCTTTCTAATGAAATCATTAGTTTTTTGAAAATGTGCCTTTTTAAACTCAAAAAAAAACAAAACACAAAACGTGTTATATCTTTAAAAGGGCATTTTTAATATTTTTTAAAATACTCTAGATCGGAAAAGGAGGAGTATTTACGTCGATATACCAATTTTCAGAGTGTGTTTTTTTTTATGTTGCGAGATATTGAACGCCAAAGTAAAGACGAACCACCGCAGCTGCGGCACAGTGTGTTTTCTATCAATAATGTTTACTAAATAACTAATTCTACTACACATAAGTACACATATTATTTATTTATACATTGGAACATTCTTTGTACATTTTTGCAATATAATTACATAATGTATATTTATAATAAGTATCACAGAAATTTATTTATTTGTTTTCTTTGTTTTTAAAATTCTCTTTGTGTTTGTAGATAATTTTTTTTACATCGGGAATAGATGAATCTGATTTACGTTTATAAATTTCAGTTCTTCAATTATTAGAAATTTTTGCTGTTCCTAGTATCGATGGATATTCATCTTTTTTAAATGTGGAAAAGTTAAACAACTATTTCGCCGAGTTAATATAGGATGATTACTTTTACCAAACGGATTAATGCATCTCTCGCTCTTGTTATTCAGCACAATCACAATGATGCTAATCTATAACTAAATAAACGTAAGCTAACAACAATCCAAACTCGACGTCAAATAGATATTGGAAAAACCCAATAAACATTTTGTATTACGAGAGACTGTTAGAAATAGAGCTTAGGAAAGATTGAAGTACAGGAATTACAGCTGGAGATGAGAAGGAAAAAACAAAAGAAGAATTATAAGGAGCAAGAAGACCTAGTGCTAAGATTTTGGAGTACAAAACAAAGCGCTCAGAATCAAGGGCAGGGCATTCAAAGATGATGTGGTTTGCATCACATATGGGAATAGAGATGGAACTATGAAGGGGGCATTCGGGAGAAGAGGACAGGGAAAAACGAAAACGTGAAGAAGGTAAAAGGGAGTGATTAAAACGCGGTCTGATTAAGAAAATGATCGTGGAGCGTTGATAAAAAGAGGAAAGAAGAGGATTGAAACCACGGCTGAGAACAGAGAACCGGCTGAATTTGAAGATAATGAGAGGCGAGATTAGAAAATAAAGAAGGATAAATGTCCGACTATAGTTGGGAATGATTGGCTGAGGAAAGAAGAAGGATGTCCGAGGCAGGAAAATTACAGAGTAAAGGACTATCGCGGGTGGCCGAACGGGCTAAAAAATCCGCTGACTCGTTGTGCTCGATGCCAGAATGACTAGGAACCCTCAAAAGTTCAATAGTAATAGAGCGAGATGAAAGTAGATTGAATATGAGAGAGTGAATTGAGAGAATAATAGAGTTGGAGGAATGAGAAGGAGAAGAAGAAATAGCTTGAAGAACACTTTTGGATTCGGAGACAATGGGACATTTACTGATCCCTCTTATGAATGGAATGAAGGAGATTGCGCGTAAAATGGAGATAGGTTCCGCTATGACGATAGAACAGAAGGAAGGAAGCTTGAAGGATTCAAAATGATGCAGTGAGAGTAAACACGCCGCCCAGCCCATTCTCATTTTTAGAACCGTCAGTAAAAAATGTTAGATGAGAAGGAAAAGATGTATCAAGCAAGTGGAGGAATTCGGCTTGGATTGTAAAATGTGCGATAGAGCTGGTCTGGAGGGGGAGAGAGAAGAGATTAATAGTCTGCCAAATGCTGATAGAGTCATTGGAAAAGTAAGGATGCTTGGAATAAGAAAAGACGTGAGGCGAAAAATTGGAGACTCGAGCTGCTACAAGAGAAAAGATCGGGATTTTATAAGGAGTAAAATGCCACTGGTTTTTAATACCTAGGTAGGAGGAGGTAAGATTAGATGAGGACACAGAAAGACGTTTAATTAGAAAATTGTAACCAAGTTGCGATCTGCGAACAAAAAGTGGTTGTATCGCAGATTCAGAAAGAATAGCAGGGATAGGAGGGGATTTTAGTGCTTCAATGCACAGCCGAAGGCAGCAATATTGAACTTCGTCCACTTTAGCGAGGAGAGATTTAGCGGAATTTCCATAGATGAAGGAGCAGTAATTAATCCTGGAACGAATTATAGTTTTGTAAATGATTAGGAGAGTAGAAAGGTCACCACCCCATTTGGGTGAAGATAGGGCTTTCAGGAGATTGAGTCTTTTGAGGGAGGAATTGTAGAGATAGTTAATGTGTTCGTGTAAATTGATTCGGCTGTTTAGAATAACGCCAAGTTAGCAGAAGGAGCTGACGAACGGAATCGGAATGTTAGCTGAAGTAATACTTACCAAAGCTTGATTGTAGGGGCGGAGGGAAAAACCCATAGAGGAAGACTTTGAAAGGAGGGGAAGATACTAAGGATAGATAAAGAGTTATTGATCTTTTCGTTGGCGGCAGCCACATCACCACAACTGGAGTAGATAAGGATATCATCTGCGAAAAAGAGAAAGGAGGAAATCATAGAGAGAGAAGCAATATTAAGAAGATAGATATTGAAAAGTGTGAGACTGAGACAAAATCCCTAAGGGAGTCCGCGATAGAATACATCTGAAAATGTCACGGGAGGGAGTAGAGAGGAAGAGGGATCTTTATTTTGGAACAGGTTTAGAATAAGAAAGATGAAAATAGATGGAATATTAAGCTCAAGAAGCTTGGCGTATAGAGTAGGAAGGTGGACATTATCAAATGCAGAGGAGACACCAACAAACGTAGCAATAGTGAATTTCCTTTCTTGGAAAACTCTGTAGACGTCTGATAGGAAAAGACTGATGCAATTGACTGGGCCCAACCCCGGGCGAAAACCAAACATATTAGAAGGTATTATTAGATCATTGTGTTCCAGTCACCAGACGAGTCAATTGTTCATCATACCTTCGAAGAGTTTACGAAGACAGGAAGCCAAAGAAATAGGACAGAACGTGGATTGATTTCTTTTAGGAATAGGGATGATAATAAAGTCATTCCGGGATTTAGGTGTGAAGAGTAAGAAGAAGTTAAAGATATTCAAAAGAGAATGCAATGAAAGCGCGGAGAGATTTTTAAGTATAAGGAGCGATATATTATCTAAACCTGGTGAGAAGTTGGAGGATTTATTAAGGATAGATAGTAGCCCATCATAGCAGAAAGGAAGAGATAAGAAGTGCGACTCTGAGTTGGGTAGAAGGACGGGAAGCGAAGTTTCCTCAAGAGAAGAAGCGTAGGCGGGCGCGATAGAATCTAGAACGGAAAGAAGTTGTTGCAGAGGGGGGCTGTATCGGGCGCTTGGAAAGGGGAAAAGTAAACGCCCTAGCCATCTTCCAAATCTGCGAAAAGGGCGCGTGTCTTTAGAGAAAGTGGAACAAAATTGCTTCCAAGAATTTCTCTTAGCCGTTTTAGGAACAAAGCGAGCCCTCGCATTGGCTTCTTTGTGTGCCAGAAAGTTGGACATTGAAGACCGCGACCAAAATGATTTGAATGTAACAGTACTTTGTTTGAAAGCCCGTTTACGCTCTTCGTTTCACCAAAGTGAGGAGGCAGAAGGGGCTTTTCGGTGATGATTTTCGGGAACGAGCGGGGCGGATGAAGAAAGGGATAAATGAAGGGATTGAGTAAACAAATTGTATTAGGCTATAGGATTAGGATTCGCCAGGATAGGAGGGAGAGAAGCGTCCATCAATGAATGAAATTTGGTCCAATCAGTTCTAGAAAGAACCCAGCGGGGGGAATGGAGAGGCCTGGATTGGATGGGAGGGGAGACATCATTAAGGGATAGGAGAATAGGATTATAATCACTACCAAAAGTGCCGTCAAGTGTTCTCCAGGAGCATTTAGGAGCTATATCGGGAGAGGTAAAGGAGAGGTTCATCGAACATGAGGAGAAAGCGTTTTTAAAGTAGGTGGGGGAATGGTCGTTGAGGAGGAAGAGATTATGATTCAGGATAAAGTCTTTCAGCATTGAACCGTTTGAGTTGTAACGAGTGCAGCCCCAAAAGGAAGAATGAGCATTCCAGTTTCCACCAATGACGTATGGTTCTGATAGAGTTGTAAGGAATGAGGAAAGCGGTAGATCAAGAATGCTAAAGGTGGGGGTGGGGGAGGGTTGTAGACATAAGCGATATCAACAGGCTTTGCAAACAGATTTAGAAGGGAAATATGGATCATATTGGAGGAGTTAGGATAGGGAGGTGGAAGAAAAGGGATAATGTGCGATTGGAATGATAAGTCGCTCCCGATTACGATGGCAGCTCCACCATACCCATCCATACGATCAGCTCGAACTATGAAAAAACCTCTGAAGTGGATAGAGGAGGATGATTTTAGCCACGTTTCGGACAGTAAAGCGACATGAATGTTATAGAGATCAAGTAGATACTCTAAAGCTTGTTTGTTAGCTCGTGGGCTATGAAAATTCCACTATATGATGTTTAGGGAGCTGCGACATAGTAACATAATGATAGAAAAGAAAGGAAACAAAGGAGCAGTAAAGTAGGATACAATGAGCGGAGTAAAATGCCTTAGAGAAAGGGCCGCGTGATTCCAAGGTGGATGAGAGGATAGTGAAAATTGGTAAACATGGAGGTGAAGAGGCTTTTTCAAAATATGATACAGCCTCTTTTGAAAATACCTTTTTACTGATGGAAAAATCAATTTTGATTATGAAGAATGCCTGCACGAACTTGAATTTATGCAAGTTTGTAATCTTCCTACTATGTAAGTAGCGTACGGTAGTGAAATGTCTCGTGTATGTAGGTTGAAACTTTGCATTTGACTTGGTGTGGCAAGAGACAGAAGAACGACTGAGATGAAGGAAAGATGAAAATCGGACAATAGAAGAAGAGTTAGTTGAACTGAACATTATTAGCTAGGAAAGATGAAAGGTTGTCCTCGAATGAGGGAGAGGAGGCTATGTTGTAAGATAAAAGGAGTTGAATGATGGCAGTGGATAAATTACAAATATTAGAAGAGGTGTCAGTGTGGTGAATAGGAGCGTTACATTGAACAAGAAGGAGATGATTTTTAGGTGGAGACGAGTTAAGGGAAAAGAATTCCACATTATTCAGAGCCCATTCGGCTGATGGCGAAGAAGAATAGCGAGAAGGGATCGGAGGGAAGTGAGGAAGGGGTGTTTGGGATGCGGTTTGGATTTGGGAGATTTATGAAAAATGGGAGACTTTGGACAAGAAGGAGGAGTTACTTTGCGTGGAAAGGTAGAAGTACTTAGAGTAAGAAGAGGAGCTGCGGCTCGATCGGCATAAGAAATAGCTTGAGAAGCAGTGCTGGAAGCTTTTAATTTGGAGGCTTCATGGAAGGATATATTTTCAAAGACCATGATTCTTTTGATATCCTTCTGCTTTTGCCATTCTGGACAACGGCGATCGGACGGACTGTGACAGCCTTTGCAATTGCTACAGAGAAGGGGCTCCTGGAGACTATCACATTTAGAGAAGAGATGCTGGAAAGAACAATGGGAACAGATCGAGTGAGAACTCGGGCAATGTCGTGAAATTTGCCCAAAAAGAAAACATTTGACACATCACGTTGGAGAGCGAATACTTAGAAAAAATGGAAAGCGAAATTTGAAAAGGAAATGTATTCGGGAAAGAAAGATTTTTGGAATTCTAACTCGCCACTTTTAGTGGGGACTTTGGAACCATCGAAAGAACGGAAAATGCGTCAAATGGAGATAACAGGGATTGAACATTCAAGCCCTTCTTTGATATCCTCGTCTGAAAAGGAGAGATGAACTCCGGTAATAACACTGATTCTATATAACAGGGCATTCAAGTATTACGTAAGCAGTCTTAGGGTGTGGGGGGGTTAAATTTTTTCTTACTTTTGCTGACAAAGGGAGGGGCATATTATAAATCTTACGTAAAATAAAAAAAATCATATAATAATAAAAATGTTTTCAAAACAATATTTATAAATTAAATTAATAATTATATTTTTATTATTTTATTATGGTATACAGAAGTTCTTTTCATATTTCTTACCAAAAATAAATAAATTAATTTTCCGAGAAATGACTTAATTCTACACTGTCTTTTAAATTTAAATTTTGATATTTATTAAAAAATTTTGAAAGAATCCTTACGTCTTATCATTTGGGGGAGGGGGAGTTCATAATTTTCTTATTTTTGCTTATACGGGGGGGGGGTCTAAATTTTTGAAAGTTTGCTTACGTAATACTTGAACGCCCCCTCAGACATTAAGAGGAATAAAGGCGTTATTATGCCGTTGAAATAGGAAAAGTTGTTAGGGAAGAAGTTAGCAAAAGAAGCATTGGGGAAGAAAACCAAAATGCGCCCCCTACCTTGGGGTTTGATATCAGTAAAGGAATTAGAGACCTTGCTAATGAGTTTAGCCAAAGCCAACAGATGAAGATTGCCAATATTCCCTTCGGAGGTGCAGTTTTCGATAAAAAACTGTGAAAGGACCGGGATGGTCGGAAGGGAAGATGGTCTCAGTAGTGGTTTGATGACTGTTAGAGTTATTGTTATCAATGCTGTTATTACCCGTGCCATTATTACTGTTGCTGAAGCTATTATTTTTATTAAGGTTAATAGTGCTGTAGACGCTATCCTCAATGTTATTATTATATTGGTCATTCGTCTTATTATTGATAATATTAGTGTTCGAATTGTTATTGTTAATGCCACTATTATTTTTATTAAAATTGTTATTATCATTATTACCGTTGATAGTGGTATTGTAAGTGATACTAGTATTATTCTTAGTATTATTGCTATTTTTGTTAGCGGTACTGGATGTATTATTAGTATTACTTACAATTAGGGGAATTCCGGAGATAGAAGTATCCGGTTGAGTCGGGCGTAACTTCTTGGCAGATGAAGATGGAGGAAGGGTTAAAGGACTAGAGAGCTTTCGCTTAGTTGCAGGATCTATGTTCATTACATTGAACGACAAATTGCTATTGGAAAGTTTATTGGGGGAGGCCGCTGAACGGCTCCCTGTCGAAACGATCATTTACACTCAAGCGAGGAAGTGATCGAAAAAAGAACAATTATAAAGAGATAAAATAAAAACGAAGAAAAAAAAAAGTAGGTTAACCTCAACTAGATGCAGCCGAAGAGAGGAAACGGCTCATTGTCGGGTTCGCATTGACCATACTGCTATCACACATTCATTCCTTCTAAATAAGGATGTTCCTCCTCAATGTGATTACTGCACTGTCCCGCTGACCGTTCAACACCTGCTTATCGATTGTACGAAATTCAAAACGGCACGAAAAAAATTCGCTCTGCCTTCATCACTTACAGAACTTCTTGGTGTTGATGAAAGGATAATTTCCAGGCTTTTCGGATTTCTTAAAGAATCAGATCTGCTACAGTTACTATAATACATGTTTACCGTGCCTCTAGCCTAGTCGCTGTATACGGCACGTTAAATTAAATAAAAAAAAAAAGGTACGGAGGAAACGAATTAAAAATTAAGATAACATATGCAATCGCCCGTCCGTGTAGGTTCTCAACACAGCTATAACGTTTATTTGTAATAAAGCTACAATCGATCATATACAATTAACCGGTATAAATAACAAATGTGTCAAAATTCTTAATACAAAAAAAAACAAAAAAAAACACGTAATATAACTCTCCACTAAAAGTGATCGAAGAACGCATAATTAAAAAAATAATCAAAAACAAAGCAAAAAAAAAAACAAAAATAGCAATTCATATAAAAACCACAAGGAAGAAAAAAAATATAAAAAAAACACATTTACTCACATAATTCTTTCACTTCTCTTTTCAACTGCAGTCATTGTAGTTGCCTAGCAACCAACTTTTAATTTCTAGCATGCAATTTTTTTTAATCTATCGGAACTTTCCCTCGCCTGGATTGTAACTTGTTCGATCACACCGAAATTTGGTAATAGTTCAAGTTATACAGATATCACCGTGGAAGAGTTAGATAATAAATTAAGAAAATGCCAACGATACTGAAAAACAAGGCGAAACTAATATTGAGAAACATTTTAATGAGACTTTTTGTATTGGCAAATTATGGAAAAATGTATTGTTAGATTATCTCTATCGATTGAAATAAAGTTGCGAACAATTATAATCGGGCTATTTATAGTTTTAACAGATTAGAAAATAATGCATTTATTAGTTCAGAATATAGGAATACCGCGAGATGGGTCATATGTCTATTATTGATCATAATATCCAATGTTAATCGTTATTATATTACTCATCAATCCATTGTTCGATTAAAAAGTTTAACTACACCAGTTCCAATTGTTTTTAATGCTTCGTCTAAAGCTAAAAATAAGCTATCGCTCAATGACGCCTTAATGTAAAGATCTTTTTGATATTTTAATAATAATGCGTTCTTAACGTTTTGCTCTTCGTAGCGACATTGCAAAAATGTATCGAATGATTTAGGTTCACGAAAAAGATTGCCCTATGCAATCAATTTTATGGCGAAATAACTAGAACTCTCCGATTAATTTTTTCGAATTAAATACCGTAACGTATGGAACAGGGCCTGCAGCTTTTCTTGCACAAAAATGTTTACATGCAATCGCCGATTCAATTGTATTTTCGAAACCGATCACGGCTAAAGTGATTAAAAATAACTTTTATATGGATGATTTGATTGCGGGTTCTAATTCCCTCAACGAAATGATCGATTTAAGATATGATGTACATAATGGGCTTGAGCTAAAAGAGGATTTATTTTGAGAAAATATATATCTAACTCTAAAGAATTTATAAGGAAAATTCCGGAAGAACTGCGCGGTAATTTTAATTTAATGTCGTCAGATTTAGAAAATAATTTTGAACATACCGGTATTAGGTATTTCGTGGAATTTACACTTCAAGATAATTTACTAGTATAATTCTTAATTCCGGCAAGGATGAAACAACTTTTACTAAAAAAATAGTTACTTCAATTATTTCTTCCACTTTTAATCCTTTAGGATTCGCATGGCCTGTTACTATTCGCTGGAAACTTTTGCTACAATCGTTGTAGCAGGAACAAAAAAAAAAATGGAAGATAAACCTATCGCAGAATCGTTTGTTATGATTTTAATTTTTCCTAAATATGTGTGTGGTTTAAATCAACTTTGTTTGTTTAGTATACCTCGATCGTTTTTTTATAGCTCAAATCGTGAGTTAATCGTATTGTGCGATGCCAGCGCTAAAGCATATCCGTTGTTTTGTACTTACGATCTGCTAACAATGGCGGAAACGTTACGGTAAATCTCGTGTGTTCGAAAACTCGAATAGCTCCTTTACAGCCAACTACAATATCTCGTTTGGAGCTTCAAGCGGCTGAACTATTACCACGTATTAGTACAAATTTGAAAATCGATTTGCGAAATATACAAGCTTTTACTGATAATAGTAATTCTTTTCTGGTTATCTGAATTACCATCTCTACTTGGAAACGGTATGTTTATAATCGGATACATAAAATTATAAATGTAATTTCATTTGGTCAATAGCATTATCTGAAATCTGCTGACAATCCAGCTGGTTTAGCTACTCGAGGTATATCAGATGAACCATTTTTAAAGTGGTACCGAGATAAATAGTTAAATGGACCGAAATTTTAATGTACAATAATTGGTTAGATTTTTTTTCACAATTCCTAATTTAAAAGTTCACGAAATATTATAAAAACATAAGACAAAAAATATTTCGCTGTTTTGAATTAAACATAATTGAAAAATATTCATCATTTACTAGATTAGTTAGGATTGTTACGTATGTATTACGATATGTTCAAATAATAAAAGCAAAAACAGATAAATTGATGGTTCATACTGGGCCTATTACTGCTAATGAATTTACTAGAGCAGAAATAGTCATAATTCGTTTATCGCAAGATCAGATGTTTAGTATGGAATTTAAATGTTTATTGATAAATCAACCAGTAAAAAAAAAAGTCGTTTACATTCATTAACTCCATTCTTAGATCAAAATGGTTTACTTCGTCTCGGTGGTCGTTTGAAAAACGCAGAAATTTTAGAAATTAAAAAACATCACATTATTTTATGCGCAAAATCTCATTTAGCTAAGTTAATTGTTCGATACTTACTCGCCGATAGATTAGAACTAAATTCGTTACTGCTAGAAAAATATCACGAGCCTTTCGGGAACGCTAGATTCCATTCGCAATGCTAAAATTGATACTTTGCAACGCTTCACGATCGCACTGTTTTTATATATAATACTATATTACAATATTTTAGACCTAATTATCTAAGTGAAATAGTGGTCTAGTGGTAATGTACGCGAGTCTAATGATTAAGGCGCTCATTATCACATGCGTGTGCTAGAGATCAAAATCAACGGCGAAGTTATCTTATTATTTTAAAATATTTAAACAAATGTTACGTATTTTATATTAGAAAAATTTTCTTAATGTTATAATAAATTATGTAGAGAGTATTAATAGTTGTTTTATTTTTAAACGATGTGAAATATTTTTTATACACTTACTACTAACTTTAACTCAAAATCATTTAAAATAAATACGTGCAAAATAAAAATTGTAAAAATAAAACTAGTTTATTATAATTATGTGAAAAAAAGCGAAGGTTTAAAAAAAGATGTGAATTGGAGGGAAAAGCAAAACTATAATTTCAACCGAAGTAAACATAAATTTAATAATTATTTTCGGGAGAAAATGATTTTAAAAAAATTATTTACGTGAACAATTTCCACAGAGATTAGCCGTCGGAACTCACATAACATTTTATTAAAATCATCAATGCTTTGCGAGTTTTTATTTACTTATTTATAAAAAGACGCGTCTTCCTTATCATAATTGTACATTAACTTACATTTGCATAATTCTGTTTTTATATTTGCATATCTGAATATGTATTTAATGATAATGTTTAAATAGACACAACTTTTAACTGAATGTAATTGTAAACATTATGTAAAGATCGTTTACTATTAAATTTTTTTAAAGCACCTTAATTACTTCCGAAATCCTGTGTCTCAGTTTGTATTACATTTTTCGATGTACTATACAAAATAAGTTCATAAATAATAGACAACATTTTTTCTACGTTCGAGAGTATACATAATTATGGTTTCTGAGATTGTTGTTAGTTGAATAATTTGTTGTATTGCCGTAAGATTTTTTCTGAACTTTATTTCCCTCTAGTTCTTTATTTCATTTATTACCATTATTTCTGCTCATCATTATTATTACAAAATGCTTCTTAAAAAAATTCGTAACCATACGGGTATATTTAATAATAACTGTAATGTTTAAACTATGCATTTATAAATCGACAACTTTTTTTTTAATATTCAAACCCCTATGATGTTGGAACCATGACTTGAAAACCATTGCATACCGCATATAGAAGATAATTTCTCAAATGTTCATTGTTAGTCGCTTTTATAACTATTTTGTAAATATAATCTTTCGCTCGATGGATTAATATCGTGTAATATCCGAACTTATTCAAATTAAAGTTGAACTATAAAATTGTATTTTTATATCGCTTACAATACAAAGAGTAATGTAGTAGAATATATCATACAGTATTCATAGTTGTGCTTTCGGATGCAATTAATATAACTATGTAATACAAGTGTGGTACATCAAACACTTTATAATATATTAGAACACTGAAATTCAAACTTCCATAGTTACAGCAAAACCGGCTAAATGTTAATTGTTAACATTTTTAGGACATCAAGTGTACAGCTAACATCTGCTGGCGCAATCTACTGGCGCGGATATGGAAAGAAGCAAAAACATTGGTATGATCGTGTCGCGTTGCAAAGTATCAATTTTAGCATTGCGAATGGAGTCTAGCTTCGGGAACACACTTGTGCAAGTACAAAAATACTCAAAAAGCATTGAAAAGTACTTAAGAAGAATCGATTATCATTTGTAGTATTCATCACTTTAAATTTCAATTTTATTGAAAAATTAATAATTACTTTACTTTTCTTAATAAAAAATACACAATAATTTTTTTCATTAATTTTTTAATAATAATAAATCATTTTTTTGTTGTTTATTTACATTTAATGCACTATAATTTTTAACTTTTAATTTATTTCAAATCAAAGTACATGTAATTTTTTCTTCCAGATTTTTAATTTAAGTAAATAAAGGAAGAAAAGTTTTTAAAAAATTTTATTGAGATAGTTTTCCATTAAAATGCAGGAAATTTATTAAACTCAACTTTAGAAATAAAGTAACAAAACAATATTTCATTTAATAACATTGTAAAACATAGTAAATATAATTTCGTAACTGTATGTAACATTGTATATATTTTTGATTGTAGGAATATTAAAAAAATATGAAATAAAGTTCACTTACCTAAACTAAATGTAAATAAGAAGTCTACGAACTAAAAAAAGTTTATTGTTTTACAGTAATAAAAATAATGGTCGTCGCTATTGCTGTCTATAATTATTAACATTCGAATTATATTTGTTTTATTAGTTTTTTGGAATACACTGAATATATACTACTATTAGTTAAGTATTTCACGTAACACAAAAGTTTTCAACAGTGTGCAAAAGAAATCTATTTTTCTCCGATTGCATATTATCACCTATTCAAACTGTTAATTCGATTATTGAACTATAAATTAAAACATTATTTCACAAATTGTCCGATCTCTTTTGAACATTATAAATGACTCGACATTATACAGAAATTTTCTCTTATTGAAGACTTTATTTCAGTCATTAAATAAAGGATCAGATCATTATAGTGTATTTCACATTTTACTAATAACACGCAATTAGAACAACTAAATTAAACATTACTTTATATGACAATTTTGCGCAGCTTTTTCTTATTTTTCTAGTAAATACGTTCTCGAAATAATATGTTCTAATACTGAAATTATAATTTAATTAGCCATCTCATAAGAATATATCGTTTTATTTGTTATAGTTTAAATTTACTTAAGTTCTGTTAAACCAAGCTTTATTTGTTTCCTCGTTGAACTTAATTCAAGGTACACTTTAGTTGTTGCAAAAGCTCTGCAAGTGCGATCTGGCTGATACTGTGAGCTACTTCACGTTACAACTTGTTCTTAACAATTCAGAACTGAAATTTTTTAAGACCTTCTTAAAAATTTACATTATACATTCATAGTTATATACTATTATTTTCAGCGAGCATTACCTGTGTCTATACGTTTTTAGTAAATGAAAGCTGAATAAAAAATAATTATTTAAAGCAAAATAAACCGCGGTATTTAGTATCACTATTTACAATTAACTTAAAGCATAAAACCATATTTTTCAGAATTTATGTTCATATCTGTCTATTGTACATTATGTTTTAAATCGAAGAGCACTAAATCAGAAATAATAAAAAGTAAATTGACCGATTTCATTTTAATGCTATAGGTTATACCAATTATAATTCAGAAATTTTAAATCATTTCGAGTATACAAACCTTAACATTCGCAAGGGATACCATTCGAAAATTTCTTTAAATATAAATTAATTCAGTTTTTTCCCTTTTTTTTTTTCGGGTTCCACAGCATAACGCATCGGGTAATTTAGTCATTCGATGGATGAACAAAGTATCTAGGAAAAATTATTTCGATTCAATTCCAATTCCGATTCTTCTTAAATATTTCGCTCCGTATCGTTATCACTTTAATGAGTATTATTTTATTTGCACAAGTGTGTTCCCGAAAGGCTCGTAAAAATATCGGATTATCAGAGGTAGAACTAATCTAATAAATATAAGGTTAGTGTCCCTTCTTGTAATTTAATCGGCCATTATTATCATATATAATTTGTTAAATACAATTAAAAATGTATTTATTTTTTTAGTGATACAGTAAAAATGATTATAAAATTTTAAGTTATTATCTATTACTACACTCAAGTATTTAGTTTGACTAACCATACTAATATTTAATCCGTATTGGAGCAAATTTAATTCGTTTATCCTTTAAGTTTTTGTTAAACAACATGTAAGTTGACTTAGATTAGTTAATATTTAAATTATATTGTTCTAACCATTTCGCGATTTCTGTACCAACCTGGTAAACTTTCCAATACATTTTCATTCTTAATATATCATCTACGAAAGTGAAAATATTTACATCAGTGGCTAATCACACATTTGAGAGAAAACTATGTTCCTCAAGTACGGTCCTAAAACAGACCCTTGCACTACTCCCATAACGGTTTCTTGTTTTTTTGAATAATTACCGTTTTGTAATACAGTGTAACGATTTTCGAGATCTACAATGTTCAACATGCCATTATGTAATCCTAGTTCCTTTAATAATGCAAGTAATCTATTTAAATCTAAACTGTCGAAAGCCTTTGTTATATCAAGAGTAAGTAAGTATGTACGGTAATTTTTATTTTTGTATATTCTTATTGTTTGTAAAATATTGTGTATAGCTAATAAACGAACAGTTCTATTTTTAGTATTATTTTGATTTTCGAACGTCGTCGATTATTGGCCCAGGTCAGTGTTTTCGTGTACAGGCCGGTGGCATCCGTGTGCGCGCGCTGACTACGGCACGTGCCGAAATGTCGTACTGCATCGAGCGATGATAAGAGATAGAGCCAGCTCAGCAAGATCAAATGCGATAAGAGTGCTTTATTATTATCATTTGACGTTTGAGCGAGTTAGAAAACGAGCGCGGTACGGGCGACCGCAATTAAACAATTAGTTGAGCGCGTTCATTTTCCGGCTGTTTACACGAATTATTTTAATTTTTCTCTTTCACTTTATCAAATATACACATATATATATATATATATAAAGCCTAATGCTCGTCGTTGACTATAAGTCGAAAGTTATCCGCGCTATACGAGGGTGGTTTGAAAAGTTCCGGGCCTCGCCGAGAAATAGCGCTGCTACGGTTAATTAATCGAGCGCGTTGCATAATTCCATCCTTATCAGCGTCATTGAACAAGTTTTAGCTTGTTTGAAAATGTATTATTAGTTTTATGACAGTTTTAAATAGGGAAGTCGTGTGTTACGTAAACAATGGAAAAAACCGAAATACGAGCTGTGATTAAATATTTCTTTTTAAAAGGTTTAAATGCAACACAAATACAATCTGAGCTCAATTTTGAAGGAGTCTTCTCCTTCAAAAACCATCGTTAGACGCTGGGTTGCAGAATTTAAGATGGGTTGTATGAGCACAGAATATGAACCACGCAGTGGACGCCCGCTAGAAGCAACTACGCCAGAAATCGTTGAAAAAATACAGAGAATAGTGTTGGAAGATCTGCACATCAAAATTAAAGAGTTAGCTGAATGTGTAGACATATCGTCTGAACAAGTGTACCATATTTTACACGTAGTTTTGGGCATGAACAAGCTGTGCGCAGGGAAGCTGCATCAAAATTTTTAACTTATAAAGAAAGAGGTGCATCATTTTTTTTATTTTGACATTTTTGTTAAAAAATCCAAATATGACTTCTTTGCCATCACATGATCGAGGGGGGAAAATTTTTTTACTAACTTCTGGGGTCTAAATCTGAAAATGTTGTATCGGTTGCGTTTTTCCTGTCACAGGGGCTACAGTAGAGTCACTATTTTGTGATTTTCGTTTTTTTTACGATATCTCAGCCATTTTTAAATTGATTTAGAAACTTCTTATTGGAGGTTAAAGGTATAAGAAAGTTCCATAACGGTGAATTTTTTCAGGTTTTTAGACGCTAAATTCAAATTTTTAGAAATGTTCAAAATTTTTTGAAATGTCATAAAAAGAAATTTTAAAAAATTCAGTAACAACGAAAAAAATATATAACACGTAATATAGTGTAAATATTGATGAAAGTTGCAGATTGTATGTCCGAAATCGCCTGTCAGGGAGACAATTTTTGGTAGACACCGGAGCTCAATGTTCAGTATAGTTCCTGCAACACCCATAGAAAGACAACGCTCAGAGACGTACGCACCATTGGTCGCAGCCAACGACTCGCCGATTCTCCCGGTTGGGGAAACGAACGTTAACGTTTGATTTGGGTGTAAACAGAAAGTTCGTTTGGGAATTCGTAATCGCTGACGTACCTGCTACCATTTTGGGCGCCGACTTCCTAAATAACGCTCAAATAATTGTTGACATACAAAATCTTCGGTGCAAAAGGAAAGTAAATTTGTCCGATGAGAAATGCAAGTCGCGGAAGTCGCAGGGGTGAAATGGCTGAAAATAATAGATGCAGTAGTCCAGGAGTATGAGGACCTCGCCAATAGCTCAATAGTGAAGTCCAAACAGCATACTGAAGTGAGGCACTACATTAAAATCACCGGACCTCCAGTTACTACAAGAGAACAACACCGTAGAAAACGCAATATATTAAAAAGGCATATGAAGAAATGATCCGTGAGCGAATTTGCCGACCGTCCACATCGCCGTGAGCCAGTCCGTTAACGTTAGCACCAAAACCAGGAAACGAATGGGTGTTATGTGGAAATTATCGCCAGTTAAATCAGATAACCGTGCCTGACCGTTATCCTTTACCTAATATACAAGACATAAACGTATAGTTATCTGGTGCGCGTATTTTTTCGAAAACCGATCTTCGCAAAACGTATCATCAAATACTTATGAATCCGTCCGGCATACCAAAAACAGCAATGATAACGCCATACGGGTTATTTGAATATTTGGTAATGCCTTTTGGTCTCCAGAATGCCAGTCTTTCAACGGTATATGGATGACATATTCCGATTAATACCATACGCTATTCCTTATGTCGACGACATTCTGGTTGCGTCAAAATCAGTGGAGGAACATATCACCCCTCTGAGAACCGTCCTACAAAAATTGCGAGGCAGCGGGCTGAAAATCAATAAAGATAAGTGTTCAATCGGTGTAGAGACAGTCGCATTTGTAGGTTTTGAAATTGCAGAAAATGGTATACGACCGGATCGAAGGCGTACTCAAACAATAGATAAATATCCAAGACTTGATAATGTCGCAAGTTTAAGAAGATTTTTGGGAATGATAAATTTTTATCACCGGTTCATCCCACATGCCTCTGAATTGTTCGCGTCACTGCAAGAGCTAATCAAAGGTGCAACGAAGCGAGACATGTAACCTAATACCTGGAATGACGCCACCGAGGAGGTGTGTTCATGAAGGCTAAGTCAGAATTGAAGAAGTGCGTCAATTTAATGCATCCGATTATAAACGCTCGCCTTATTATGACATGTGACGCATCGGTAACGGTGATTGGAGCGTTGCTAAGCGAGGTAAATCATGAGCAGTCAGAACCACTTGCGTTTTTCTCTCGGAAACTTAGCGATACCGAACGTCGGTACAGTACGTACGATCGCGAACTGTTGTCTATATTTTCTGCTACACGACATTTCCGCGATCTTATTGAGGGTCGCCCGCTAACTATATTAACGGGCCATAAGTTAAACTGTCCGCCGGAAAAATTGTCGCCGAGACAAAGCCGACAGCTAGAATATATAGCAATATTCGGCGATAATATCAGGTAGTTATGGATTGCCTATCCAGGATAGAGCAGGTTAATGAACTATCTTTAAGGCTATTAGAATAACACCAAGAGAATGACGTCGAATTAAACTAGTTCATAAAAAACCCGAACGTATCGAAACTGCGGTTATCAAAAGTGGAAATCGACAAACACAATGTCTGGATCGATTAATAGTAACGGATTTTCATGCCACAGAAGTTAAGGCAAGTAGTTTACGCAAAATTTCACGATTTGAACCATCCATCATGGAAGAAAACGTCAATAACCATCAGAAAAAGGTACGTTTGACCACGTATGAATTCAAATATACAGGAATGGGCGCGCGCATGTTTGGCATGTCAAAAATCAAAAATAAATCGACATACGCATGCCCCATTAAACCATTTCCCGGCATCTAAACGGTTCGAACACCTACATGTGAACATAGTACGACCTCTTCTACCATCACAAGGAGCTCGATATCTACTAATTATGATCGATTGATATACCGCCTGGGTCGAAGCCAAGCTGGAGCAGATATACACGCCGAGACTGTAGCAGCGAGAATCGTGTCTACCTGGATCTCACGATTTGGGATCGCATGGGTAATAACATCCGACACCGAGGAACGCAGTTCACATCCACACTATTCAGCATATTTACAAAACAGTTTGGAATAAGCCATATCACAACGACAGTTTACAACTCAAAAGGTAATGGAAAGTTGGAACGAATCCATCGGGTTATAAAGGTAGCACATTATGCTGTCATGATATAGAATGGACGCGATCAATTTCCTTAGTGCTACTAGGTATACGGAACACAATAACGGAAGCGGGATACACACCTATCGAAATAGTATTGGTATCTGCGGTACGACTGCCTGGAGATCTTTTTGCAGAAACTGACGCGAACGTCGACAGTCCGTACGAGAAAATGCGTTCACTGCGCTCTACGTTAGACACTATACGACCGAAACTGCATAAAGCACCAGTCCGTACTGTAGGGACAATAAAAAACGCAATGAAAATTTTAAAAAAACGTTTATTAATAGTATAACATCACAGTCATACAGATCACATAATAAGAAAAAAAGATAACGAGAAAAATACCAAAAAAATAAGTTACATAAAAAAAAATGAAAAAAATCATCGCTCAAAAAGAACCGCACAAAATCGAAAACGCGAGCAAAAAAAGCGAAACGCACTAGAAATTTAAGTTAAAAAACTAACTTAATATTTCGTTGAGTATCCTTTTTGGTCAATTACGCATTGTAACCTATTTGGCATACTACTTACAAGTTTACCTAAGTATTCTTTGTCCAGTTTTATCCACTCCTCGTCAATTCGTTTCTTCAGCTCTGCTTTAGAAATAACTGGCGTCTGATGAACTCGACAGTCCAATTCATCCTACAAGTTTTTAATAATATTTAGATCCGGTGATTGAGGAGGAGGATGGATCACTTTTGGGCACCGGTAGAGCTGCCATTCTTGCACAGTGCGAGCTCGATGTTTAGGATCATTGTCCTCATAATATTTAAACGAGTGCAAGATACCCATTATCGCGCCACTTTTGCGCAAATTGGCTTTCAAAAGCTCCAAATATCGACGCGAATCTAGAGTTCCATCGATAAATACTAATTCGCCTAAACCATGGGCTGATACACACACCCAAACCATCACTCCGCCACCACCGTACTTTATTGTAGGTTTCAGATTACAGAGATTCATTTCTTCATTTGGCCTACGCCAGACCATACAATGTCCATCTGAACTAAAAACATTAAATTTACTTTCGTCAGCGAAAATGACGTCCTCCTAATAAGTACCAGGCTTTGAAACGTATTCCTTCGCGAACTGTAAACGTTTGCGCCGATTCACTTCGCTGATAAAATATTTTCGTCGTGCAGCACGTCTTTTGTATCCAGCATTTCTTATAGTTTGTCGTACCGTTTCACATCCGACTTTTTTCTCACATTCATTGGCAATCTTCGGAGCACTCAATCTGGCATTTTTCTTTATTTTATTTACGATCAGGCGTTCCTCGTGCGGCGTTAGAATCTTTGAACGACCAGGACTATGCTTTAAGTCCATTCTATTTTCGTGTTTATATCGCTTTAGAATGTCGTATACGGTTCGACGTTTCATATTTAAAATCGTACATATTTCTCGTACAGACTTACCCTTCGTATGATTCCAAATTACTAATTAGATCTTTTCCATAGACGTGTATTTGGCTATTTTGGATTCATACAGAGAGCACTTTAATGGAATGTGCAAACACCACGCGATTTACATACACAAATGCACTGGCACTTTTTGATTATTACAAGCTATCTGCGATACACCTATGAGTCACCCCCGTTCCTATTGCGCTACAATGCACGGGTTTTCCCATGTAACATAGTGCGGATCTTTTTGAGCGATGATTTTTTTCATTTTTTTACAAAAATTCCTCTTTTTTGGTATTTTTCTCATAATCTTTTTTTCTTATTATGTGATCTGCATGGCTGTGATGTTGCACTATTAATAGGCGTCCTTTTTCATTTTTTATTTTATTGTTTATCGCTTCTACAGTTGCAAAAAACGAAATTTCTTACTTGTGCGGATCTTTTTGGGAGTCACTGTATATATATATATATATATGTAGATATATTGTGAAAATTTCGGTTACCACTTTATTACTTATCATTTTAAAATAGTCATAATTACGAAGTTTATATTGAAATACTCGTTCCTATGTGGATAATAAAAAAAAACAAACTGTAAAATCTGTACGTAAAATAATATGTAAAATGTTTTCTTTTGTAACTATGATTTTCCAAATCGAATTTTGTTCCCGATTCATTTCGATTCGACTCCTTATTTTCGACTCCTTATTTTCGACTCCTTATTTTCGACTCATCGTTTAGGCGATTAGGATTGTTACGCAATAATGTCGGATTACTCGGTTTTTTCTTAAAGACGAAAATGCGTTTCTTTTACGAATATGCACGAACTAATAAAAATTAATTGTGTCAATAAATTCTGTTTATTTTATAAAAATATTCCTGTTCAATTTATTGTTCGCATTGGAAATGTCTGGAGCAAACGAGCTCCAACAAATTCCTTTAACGTACGTATTGAATGATAAATCATTTGACAAATCGGTTAATAACAATTCTTAATTCAAGTATGGGGATACCGATGCAATCCTTGTAAATTTTTCTACGTAAAAACGTTTTACGATCTGAAATATTCTTAATTTTAACAATATTTTATTTTTTACTTTTATTGAAAGTTAATGCGTTTTACTTTGAACTGTATAAAAATGATTTAAAATAAAGCGAGTTTTAATCGGTTGCTGATTTTATAAATATATTTGTATTTCGAAAAATTGAGCAAATCATACTGCGTTTCATTCACTTTTTCCTGATCATATAAAGAACTATGGAATTTTAAACATGTGTGATAAAGAAAAGAAATTGTTTAAAAACATCGTATGAGTGTATCAAAATTAGCTTGAAAACCACTGTAGTGACAATACTGGCGCCGCCACTGCTGTAGATAATGCATTATAAATAAAGTTTTTATTTTTATTAAAAAAAACGATCATTATGTTTTGTTACCCACAATATTTAATATGTATATACCAGCTGACCTGGCAAACTTCGTACTGCCCTAGAACCAATAAATGTTGTGTTAACTTATCAGGAATTAATACTCAAAATGAATTAAGTTCAATAAATGTAAAAAAATCAAAATGAAAAGTATTTTAATTACACTGAAATAAATGTAATTCACGTGGCAGCAAGATTCCCCTTAATAAAAAAAATCAGTATAAATTTACTTTGAAAAATTAAGGTAAATTACTTTGGAAACATGCTTTTTCGGGTTAGATCATCAGCCAACAACACAGAGTACACACTCAATTTATATACTTTTTCAAAGGCGTCGCCAGCCGATGAGCTAGGGAGGGGCAAGATGATAGAAAGAGGATATGAGTTATAGGAAAAATAAAATTTATAAGTTGTAAAGGCTTAATATTTTATTAAACAAGAATAAAAAATTAATTAAAACATAAGTTTTCCAAATTGTCCATGATTACGCGCCTATGAATACTCATCAATGCCAGTTGATTAAAAAGTTCCAAGGCTCCAGAGGGGGGGCAGATGCCCCTCCCTGCTCCCCGCTGGCGACGCCCATGTACTTTTTAATAAAGTGTGTACTCTGTGCGTGATGATGAGGTATGCACGAAAAAACGTGTTTCTAAAGTAATTTAATTTCTTAAAGTAAATTTATACCCATTTTATTATTTCGTACACATATAATGTACGGAATCCTAATAAGATGGCTCAGAAACGACAAAAATATTCAATTATACAATAGCTTGGAAACGGTTTGACTTATCGGGATTGGATCATAAATTACAATTAAACTTTTATCCATGACAATTTACAACTTTAAGCTGAGTGATTACCCTGGGCGGCAAGAAACCATCTAGAATATATAATATTGAATTTAGAATGACCTCAAAAATCACCTTTAAAAAATTCATAACTCATCTCCAGATCATCCTTTAAAAGCGAAATTCAAAGTATAAAACAAAACAATGCAGCCCTTTTATAAAATTCAAAAATTACGGTTAAAAAATTATTTAAACCCCCCTTTTGGGGCAAAAACAGCAAAAAAAATGAATTTTGTCCATAATTTTTTTTTAAATTTCGTATTCTGCTATTCGAGGCAGAGAAAAATCCAACAAATCAAAGATCATAAAAGTCGGTCCAGCCGTTCTTGAGTTACAAATAGTGTAACTAACCCGACTTCGAGCCCAAAAAAAAAAAAAAAAAAAAAAAACCCGACTTTGTTTCATATATATATATATATATAGATAGCAGACCCGGCCACGCGTTGCTATGGTTCAGTTGTAATACGTTAGATTAATATTATACTCGTACTAATCCATTCAATACAGTCAAACTAATGTTTACTAATAAAGATCGAAACGTTTTATCCAATCTAAAAGCACACAGGATTGAACCTTCGAATTCACTTTCCGAATGATTGGAAAATGTTTTTAATGACTATACACGTTGATTTTTATGAATATATTTCTATGTGTTTTTTATGGACATTTATCATTAGAAGTGATAATGTTGTAGCCTTTTTACAACATTTTCAATTTTTTTTTCTCGTTAAGATAAATAATAAATCGTAGTATTTTTACAACTGAAATATAAAATTGACATTCACCGCACAAATGTGAATATATTCATACAATATTACCAAAAGTTGCGAAAATACCGAACACATTTTAAAAACGAATACACATGGATAATATGCGAGTAACGAACGGGCGGATGAAGCACATTTATCGAAACGAAAATAGGAATAGGTCTGAATAACTCGGGACACCAAAAACAAACACAAAATGGTTGATGCACTTATTGTAATGTTTGCGGTTGATCTTTCGATTTCCTGTCGGTAGCTAATTTTTCTTTTGTGCCCTTCAAATTTATTTCATTACCTGATTGCCCAGACGTGTGTGAAGTCGGGTCGTTTATTATTTTCTTTTCTTTTTCCCGATTTAGGGTGTACCGTGTTTAAGAGAAATGCAGACCGGTTTGCACCGGGGACACACGAATTGCGCACCAGACCCGAAATAGCCCACCCGCTGACAACTCGAATTGCGCACCGCCTTTAAAAAAAATACTCTGATTTTATAAAATCGATAAAGGAATAAAATGAGTAAAAGTTGCTCTTTCAGTGACTTCCAAAATGTGTTATCGTAATGAAACGTTTACTACTTGGAATAATAACCGAACTACACTTCAGTCGATTAGAAAAACCTTTAACGTTTGCGAAAAATAGGCTACTATCCCGTTAGCAGTACGATTGTTATTCGAAATATTTTTAACAATCTAGAAACGTACACATTTAAGGAATGTTGCATAAAATAAAACAATTTTTGCACGAATATTATATAGAATAACGTAAATTACAATTTCTAACTGAATATGTAGAATTTTCAGCGCACGCCATATTATGTTTCATGAAGCTTCTATTTCACATTAATACAAAATACTTTCATATCAACTGATTAATGTACATAAAATATAAATGTGACCATGTAAAATTTTCGAGTTTGACAAATTAAATATGTTGTTATAATATAGAGTTACTTAGAGTTTGAGGGAACCGAGTTTCGGGAAAGTTTCAGTTCAGATTTTATTTTATCCATTAATCAGTGTTCAATCTCAGTTATAAATTGTAATTTGAATTAAAATCAAATTTGTTAAAAATAGTATTTTTTTCATTTAGTGTACCATCAAACAATACATAGTATTCTACTTGAATTTTAAATGACAACGCAAAAATTTACCATTAAAATAAAATCCGATTTAAAACAATTTAATAATAAAACTTACAATGATAATAATTACGTAAATAAATAGTGTCAGTACTACTACCTTTTTTCTTTAAATGTTAGTTGGATTTAACGAGATAATTTTCCTTCGTCAAGTTTTTATAATTTGTAATTTATTGTATATTTTAAATTTCAGGAATAATATCGGTTGGTGATTTATGTTTAGATAATTTTAAATTTGTCATATTACATATTCTTAACTCGTTGTGCGACTTTTAGCGCTCAGGGGTTAGAAGAGTTGTTCGAACGTTAGCATTTTCTGAAAGAGCGTTTAATACTATTTTTGTATATAGCTTTACATTTTAACGTGTAAGCGTCATCATTTTTCCTCATAACAAAACATCAACAATTATCATCCGGGCTTATAATAAGTACATAACAGTAATTCAACACTGTTTAAATTACTGCTCTATTTTTAATCATAGAAATAAAATGATGTTTCAAAATTGTTATTTTACAGGGGCTTTATAGAATTCAAACTGTTCTAGAAATATTCATCCCCATAATAAAACTGTTAACACTGATAATTTGCTTAACATTAATGGTAACACGAAATTAACATTAACATATATATGAAAGTGAAATATTTTATTAAAAATAATAACTTACAAATAAGGAAAAATTTTAGCTGCCGCTATGTCAAGAGGTAGTGTACACGTTTAATCATAATTATAATTCTTTTGAAACTAGAAAAGATCACAAATGTAGACAATTAGGAGTAAGCTAAATTACTGAAAGTTGAGCTAACTGGTAAATTGCAAAGGTCAGAATCAATTTTTAATGATTAAAACATAAATATATCACAGTTATTTATCGGAACTACTTGTTTTAAAAACAAAAATGGAATTAGAAGTTTAAACAATTACGTATTTTTAAAATTAATCTGGCGTATTCTCAAATATTTTTTAATAAACCGTTATACAGGAAATATTTTTAATACATAAGCAGATGTAGTATTTTTCAATAGTAGATTAAAAATTAATTTCAAAAATACGATACGTAAAAATGTTGAAAGTTATCGAACATTAAAAATATAGTACAATCAAGCGCCATCAGTTTTGGAAACTCTTATTCCAGTGAACAGCGATTATGATTCGAGCGTCGTTTTCGTTTGTATTTTTATATTTCATGCCTGCAAACTTGCGGTGCGCAATTCGCGTGTGGAGATTACATACCTTTTTTTAACCATCGACTCAGGTAAATAACGGTACGCAATTCGAGTGTGACCTTTGCACCGTACTCGCTAAACAATCATTCGCCTACATTGTTTACCTACATCTTTTTATTGTATATTTAGTTTAGCGTTGCGACTATTTAACGACGGTGAATGTGGTCCGCTACAATTCACAAATGTTAGATGTAAGCACGTACGGGGGAAAAAAATGAAAAATAAACAAAAAAAAAAAAGAAATACAACTGTATAGGTAAACTTAAAAAGCAAAACCTTATTTAAATACAAAATTTTATCCAAATCATATTAACAAAACAAAATATTTTATAACTAATTTTTGAATTTAAAGCCTCATTCCCTACAATTTTGCTTTTCAATACTGAACGCAACAAAAATGTAGAGGTCCTTCGAATTCGCTTTCAGGACGATTAGAAAATGTTTTCAATGACTGCACACGTTGATTTTTATGAATATATTTCTATACGTTTTGTATTAGAAAAATTATACTTTAAGTATATAGAGTCGTCAGCTTTATCTATCGATTTATAAAAACAAATAAAAAGCCTCTTGTAATTTTACCTCTGATCAGCTGTTTTCCAACCAATTTGAAAAAATTTCCAACTAAATCACTACAAAATGTAATAAGGGTATAAGGGGTTTTTAAAATGTGCACAATATATTATCAGTAATTCACTTTCACAAACAAATATATAAATACGCAAAACATTTAATATCTACATATAAATAGGCAAAGCCCTTCTTTGTTTATTAACCGATTTTCTTTTTCTTTTTTCGTTTACTAGCTATTAAAAATCAGTTTTTTTTTTCTTATCTAAATATAAAATTAATACAAATAAAAATAAAAAAATTAACTATTTGTTACGATATTTTCGATTCATTTATCTTTTTGTTTTTTGTTATATATATATTTCTACTGCATGCGTAGCGCATGATTTTCGAACCGTTATTTTGTGACCTCCCATTGATTGGCTGAGAGCCAAGACCGATGCCTTTTTTTGCCTATTCATTCCTCGCCGTTTCCAGGTATCTGGAATTACCCGCTCGCATGTTTTGCTGACCATATGTTTTATTGCTTTGTCCTACCAGTATTGACGCCACCGGCCCGTACACAAAGACACTACCAGAGCAGATAATCGACGGCGTTCGAAAATTAAAAGATAATACTAAAGGCAGAATAAATTATCTATTAGTCGTCGTTGAAAGATCGCGCCACCAACCCTGATTCGTATCATTTTGAAAACATTAAAATTCATTTAAAACTCGCGAAACCGAATTTTTTCATGGATTATACCTTGACAGATCAATTTATTGGCCCAAAATACCGCTAGTCTGCAAATTTCATTCTAATTAATTACAACTTTTTATCCAAATGAACCATTTAATTTGCAATAAAAAAATATTGAGGTCATCAATCTAGATGAAAACTCTACTATCTTCTAAGCTGGACTAAATCATAAATAGTGTGAAAATTTCATTGGAGATTACTTTGACCAAACATTTGTGACACGGGATTTTCATATTAATTACAACGTAATTCTTAGGCTACCCCCCATTCGAAAAAATGTCCCTATTTTATGTAACGTTTGTTATATTTTATAGGATTTTTGTTATTGTTATTTAAAAAATGTCACAATTTTATGTAATGAAATATGTAACGAAACAATATATTAATTTTATATAATGAAAGTTAAATGTTAGGATAGGATTTTTGTGATAATGTTATTTTTTTTGTGTTGATGCCAGTAAGAATTACGTTGTAAATTTTGATCATTTTATAGAAAGTATAGAAGAGAAAGGAACAGAAATGAAAGCAAGAGGGTTCAAGGGGCACAACCCCTTGTGGGGACATAATGGCCGAGTTATATAAGGACATATATATATATATATATATAAAAATATTTTTTTGTAGAAAAAGAAAACATAATAAAAAATTACAAATATTAACATATATATACAAAATTTCTTATTTGGCGTTCACTTTATGTTATATTCAGTTTGTTAAAATAAGAAAGTTGATTCTTTAAAGAAAGCATAATTTTAATTTTATTAGTATTTATCGCGAAAGGCCACGAAATTCGTTTGTTGCGACATTACTAAAAGATACAGGGCTGAACGGTTATACGAATTTAAAGAGGGCTGTGGAAAGCGGTGAATACTGGAGAAGGATCATCATGGATGGAAACCGGTTTTAAAACTGAACCACGCAGATAGATATATAGTCATTCAAGGGCGTCGCCAGCCGATGAACTAGGGGGCAAGATGATAGAAAGAGGATATGAATTATAGGCAAAATAAAATTTATAATTTGTTAAGGCTTAATATTTTATTAAACAAGAACAAAATCTTAATTAAAACATACTTTTTCTGGGTTTCTGGCAAATTGTTCTAAAAGTCTTCCAAATTGTTCATGATTACGCTTCTATGAATATTCATCGTGGCCAGGCTCCAGAGGAGGGGGGGGGGCAATGACCCTCCATTGCCCCCTTGGCGATGCCCATGTAGTCATTTATACAGTTGTTTTTTTTTTTCTTGTTTGTTTACACATGTATGATAATGAATTTTTTCACCATTTTTTTCGTCGAATTCAAGATTAGTCCCGGCCCCCCATAAATCTTTAATCCGCCCCTGATATTGTTACTACGTCTTGAAATGAATTTCATTGATTTCTGAATTTGAGTCTTTCGAGTTTCATCGACTTGAATATCTTCTTTAGAGTTGTTCACAGCGAAAGGATTTTTTCCCATTTTTTTTAAAATTCTTATTCGAGCATTAGGCTTTTGTTGAGACTGTTTTTTTTTTATCAATCAATTAATTACTGTTGTAAATAAAATAATTTAAAAAAATATATATATATCTTTGTAAGTAAAATTCAAATAAAAAAAAAATAAAACCGAAATAATTAAACACGAATAGTTTTTACGCGATATATTCGAAAGTAGTCAATCCCAAAAATAATTTGTAAAGACCCTCGATGCGCGCCGGGTCACAAAACAAAATATCGATACGGCGAAACATAAACAAGAAATCACGAAAATAACGAACAAATAATACCAAAGAACGACTTTAACTACACGTTCACACAATTTAGTTTACAAAATAGAAAGCGGAAATATCGTACCACAGGTGTATACACATCTACGCGACCAAAACACGCACAAAGGCCGTCGCTAGAATCTCACACGCGCAACATCCGCAACTACCTGCACTAGACTGACTGACCCAAACAAAAAAATCGCCATGCCGTCTAAACAAAGACCGACGCCATCCCTTAGAAAAATGGCCGATCGTTTGTAGCGGCGCTAGTGCACGAATTTAATAACTAACAATAATACGGAACATATTTACACACGAGTGAAGAAAATAAAAAATTTTATCGACAACATTCTCGGCACATTCTGACCGCAAACGCCCTCGTTTGAATTTAAGGAGTAGATCTTACAGGGACGGTTAACAAGAATAACGGTTGGATTAGCTAAATGGAGATATAGAAAAGCGAACGAGAGAGTATCAGCTAAGGATCTAAATAATAGGGGAAAAGTGGAATCAAAACTTAACGATTAAATTTCGATATTAATACATGCTTGTAAATTAGACGGATAGACTCAATTCGCATGATAAAATGAACAACGAAAAAAAGACACATTTTTAACAGAACGAAACAAAATTATACAGTAGAAAACCTGAGAACATCCTGTTGCGGTTATGTAATGAAATCTCCATATCGTTGTGGAAATCTTCGAGCTCGTTCACGTCTCCGGATGTCAGCCTCTTTGATTAGTTCTTTGTCCTCTTCGTTTGATTGTCGTTGTTTTCTGACGACGATGTTAGCAGTGATGCTGAAACTATTGATGTGCGTTTGTTCTGACGACGACGGATTGGTCGAATCCTGACCACTGGCCACTAAATTATCACCCGCTAACGGCTTCTTTTCTTCTTTCTTTAATTCTAAATCCGATTCTTTATTAACTGCATCAACTGAACCGTTGCTGACTTCGTTAAGTTTAAAATTTAATTCTGACATTTTGTTGTAAAACACTGGCCGGTAAGGATCGTTGACTATCACGGAATTTAACTTGCCACTTAGTAAATTCGGTTTCATTTCTATTCCACTGGGCAATTCTGGTTTGATAGACGACGTATCAGAATTAACTAGCGTTCGCGATTTCAGGTCGTTATAGTTACGTTCGGTAATTGGATCTTCAGCGTTAATTTGCGAACAATCGTGTTTGTATGGTAATTCAGCGTCAAAGTCGTTCACAAGCGATTCTTGCGGATCTTCGAAAGAATCCAGTTTATGAAGAGCCGGAGTGTGATGTTGCATCTGATCATCACGGTATCGTTCACTGTCGTCTTCTTTTTGATTATCGCTACCTCCTTTATATATCATAGATTCTAAGGATGTGTCCATTGTCGATTCGGCGAAATTACGATACGAGTTTTCGGAGTCAATTTTTGCAATTTCAAACTTACTGGTTTTTGACGACGCCAGATGATCCACTTCTTTCGCGTCTTTACTGGCTTTTTCCGCGACCTCGTCCATCTTCTCGTTGAATTTAGCTTCCTCCGCGAGCGCGTCTTTATTCTCGATCAAATTTGTCACCCGATTTTTGCCGGAATCGTCGAAGCCGTGAAAACTATCGATCTCGTTGACAGCAACTGCGGTCGCTAGAATTTGATCAGCTAAATGTGAGATCGACTCACCAATCTGCAGATCACTGCGGACGAAAGTTTGAAATAAGGACTGATCTTGGCCTACCGAACTAAACATGACGGATTGCTGTCGACACGGTTGGTCCATTTCCTTCATCTCCGGTGGAGTGATCGTAGTTAATTGTGGCAACATTCGACTAACAGGTTTCCGGTTGGGTGTAATTTTTATAGCGCCCGATCCGCCTGACCAAACGAATTTACCGCAATCTAAAACGTCTAGTCCTAGTACCATGTCATACGGTTGATGTTTATTTTCAACAATAAGTATGGGACAGCGATGTTTAACGGTTACGAGTTCTAAGTTTACGTCACCACGACCGGCAACTGGCAGACTTTGAAACGATCCAAAACCTGATACGCGGACGTCAGATTTTGAATAGGCGACATTAGCTTTTCGAGCGGTTTCTACCGTGATGGTCGAGTGTGTACATCCTGTATCGACTAACGCTTGAACGGTAATAAAATTGATACGCACATCGATTTTATGAACAAACAGGCCTCCGGACGACGATGGTTGCCTAATTAATTGTTGATTGTTCTGCTGGTTCCATCGCGAATTATTACTCGGACAATCTCTGCGGTAATGCCCCTTTTGTCCACATCCAAAACATGTTATCGTCGAATTAGCTGTAGCTACTTCTCTTCCATCTCGAGAACTGTTGGCGAATGGCCCCGTTTGGTTCATAATTGAAGATCTGCTACTCGATTTTGGGCAGATGGTCACTCGTTCCCGGTATCTAATGACGTCCAATAAGTCATTTAATGATTTCGGTTGGCTCAATGCTACATATTCGGACAAATCGACGGGACGCAATCCAATAATTATTTCTTCCAATGTATCTTGTTCCGGCAGTCCGCAATCGGTACACAATCGAAATTTTGACATTACGTAAGCGCTTACCGATTCATCGACTGACCGTACACGTTTCCGCATTTTATCCAGTTTCGTTATAATCGAGACTCGGACACTGAAAGTTTGAATTATTTTGTCGACGAAGTTCTCCCAAGTATTTAACTCCCTTTGTAGACTAAAATACCAATCGGACGCGGCTCCTTGCAACTTGTCTCTCGCGAAATCCAATTTCTGTGACTCGGTCAACTGTTGTTCATCAGAAACTTGTTCAATGGTTTCAATCCATTGCCCAATATCTTGTTCCGGGTCTTCTCCACTAAATAAAGGGACATCCCTTACAGGCGCTCCCAATGTGCCGATCGATGCGAGTCTCGTAAAAACATTTGTAAGAGCTGATGTTAATCCCGCTATATCGATGGTGGAAATCACAGGGGTGTCAGAATTTTCTTGACGAGGTAACTCGTGGTTCGCGGGCCTCTCTTGGTCGTCGGACATATTGCTTACACGCAGCAAATAACACCGAACATATCCCACTTCTGAATTGTTGTAAATAAAATAATTTAAAAAAATACATATATATCTTTGTAAGTAAAATTCAAATAAAAAAAAATAAAACCGAAATAATTAAACTCAAATAGTTTTTACGCGATATATTCGAAAGTAGTCAATCCCAAAAATAATTTGTAAAGACCCTCGATGCGCGCCGGGTCACAAAACAAAATATCGATACGGCGAAACATAAACCAGAAATCACGAAAATAACGAACAAATGATACCAAAACGACTTTAACTACACGTTCACACAATTTAGTTTACAAAATAGAAAGCGGAAATATCGTACCACAGGTGTATACACATCTACGCGACCAAAACACGCACAAAGGCCGTCGCTAGAATCTCACACGCGCAACATCCGCAACTACCTGCACTAGACTGACTGACCCAAACAAAAAAATCGCCATGCCGTCTAAACAAAGACCGACGCCATCCCTTAGAAAAATGGCCGATCGTTTGTAGCGGCGCTAGTGCACGAATTTAATAACTAACAATAATACGGAACATATTTACACACGAGTGAAGAAAATAAAAAATTTTATCGACAACAATTACTTAAATTTTTCTTTTTAAAATAACAATTTTTGTATATGTAAACTACAAAATACGGCAAACTCACTTTACATTTACAAAATAGAAAAATGTGGTCTCCATTAGATAAATATTTATATACGCAAATCGCTTGATCATTCGATACCGAGATGCAACTTCGTCAGCACGAGCGGCTACCTGCAATCAGCTTTATCTTTTCTGACACCGCCCGCTTTACCCTGTCAAGGCATTTCGAGTAATTTATGATCAAAAAGTAGTTGGACAAACGTTACTGCGACGTGTATAATTATCGGATCTTGTTCAACGAGATAGGCAGTTGCTGCCGCAACCCTCCTCTTTCATTTGAGATATTTAAGAAACGGTTATCTGGTTTACAGTCGGGTCTACGTGCATTTCAGTGAACATGTGTGGTGCGTGCTGCGGAACTGTATGCTTTGTTATCACGATGCTAACGGTTGAGATCGCGTGAACGTGAAATTCTGCGTTAAACTCATCTTTCACGGAATGCTTTGAATTAATGTTGTAGACGGTATACGGTACTTAAACGTACTACCATTCATACCAATGGGTGTAAACTTTTTAAAGATGGTTCTGATTCAATCGGAAATGAAGAGAGAATTGGTCGACCGCGCACATTTCGCGTGCCGGATAATATTTTTCGTGTTCGGAACCTGGTATGATCTAACCGCAAATTAAAAATTCGAGATTGCGCGTTTAAAAAGCTACCTGAACGGCGAACGTTTCCAAAACATCGACGAAATCAAGAAAAACATCATCCGCGCGTTTCAGCAATTCCGGCTGCTGAGTTGGCCGTGTATTTCGTTAAGTAGCAAGATCGCTGAAAGAAGTTTATCGCTAAGGGGGGAGAATATTTCGAAAGGGATAATAACGTACTTTCAAATGTACCCAGATCAATTGAATAAAATGATTTTTTGACCCTTCTTTTGCCTATTTATTTCATAACTCTTCACATCGCGGAACGCACTTCAGAAACCGTTGCTTTCAGCACCTTAGTTTGAGAACTAATTGACTCGGACCATTGGTAATGGTCTCATTCGAAAGAGGACAGACTTTGGAAAAAAAAAAGGTTTAGGTGCAATGGAGTGCTCGCAGTAACATTTGTCGAACTACTTTTTGATTACCCCTCGTCTATTCAACGAGTAAAATTGTTATAAGTTGTTCGATATACATGTATGAAGTCAGCTGTTACTTTTTTACGACGTAACAGCGGCGAATGCGTCTTAGTCCTCCTTTTTTTTTCTTATATTTGTTTTAATTTCTATGGTAAGTTTCGAAAAATTCGTATAACTCCGAATGCTAGTAAAGCGAATTTGTATATGTTTTTTTTTTAATGTATTTATTGCAGTGCCATTTGTTAACGATTAGCGCGACGACACAGGTAATCATTTTTTATCTGAACAAATGGCAATGCGTTTATCGTAAATAGCTGAATAGATGAAATGAAACATGTGAAGCGGTTAACAAAATGGAAATGAACATGTAGTACGAATAACCGGCAAGGTTAACATTGTATTAGTTAAATTGTTTTTGTAGTAAATTGTAAAACAAACTGACCTTTAAGCAAACGTGTGATAAAGAGATAAGACCGAATAAAAATAAAAAAAGTGAAAAAGATAACAATCGGAGAAATTCTAATCAGTTCCCTGTTCGTTACATTTAAGCTTTTTCTGCTAGTGCTGACAATCTAGTTGTTAGTGTTCAGTGATTTCGACTGTGATTGTATCATGGTTCTCGATGAAAAAGTTGCGGAATCTCGAGAAAAGCACACCGCTACCGTAAGTTAAAATTAAATTATTAATAACGGTTTACATTATAGTAGCAATATCAGCGATAATCTTAATTGTTCCAAAACGTTTTTTTTTTTTTTTTTAAATTGAATTCATAGTATTATTTTTGTTTCGAAAATTTTTTTATGTACATTTTCAAACGGCAACAACAAAGCTACATAAACGAAGAATCATGATAATGATAATTTTCAACCTTTATTTTAATGTAATTCTTTATAAAATTATTCGTTTTGTTGCGATTAGAATTCCGTTGTGTTCTATTTGTTTAAAAAATTAAAAGACAAGTGTAATATTAAGATATTAGTATTGACTGTACGTGTTATTGCATAATTAAAATCAGTTTATAATGCAATAAAGTACCGTAAATACCTGTTTTATTTCGTTATAAACTAATTAGTATTTTTGAGGTATATTTAAATGGAAATTAAAATCTACCGTTTTAAATTAGTCGACACGAACGAATGGTTAGTTTTTTAGTTTAACTGAGCGACTCTTTTTATTAACTAATTTTCCATTATAATCGGAATGATTAAAATTGAAATTGAATTTGTCTAGTAATATCAATAGAGGTTTTATTGCGATATATCGTTTTTTTTACATGTGTTGTATTTTATATACATATATATATATATATGAAAGGAAAAAATCGATTATTATATTTGAATTTTTAATACGCATGTCTGTTAATAAAGAAATATTTTCATTTTAAAATTATAACTTTATGTTGTCATATTGCTACATTAAAAGTGTGCTTTGAGATGCAACGTGATTGAAGCAAGCCCCTTTCACTCCACCCTTTCATTATACTACTGTATAATAGTATGACATTTTACCGAATATACAAAATCGGCGATTTAGATAATTTCAGTTTCCTTCATTTTTATGAAAGTAAAAATCGCCAAAAAGAGCTTTTATTTATTCTTATTTGTTTAACATTACTTGAAAATTAGGCTATATATACATATATATATATATATATATAAACTCGGTCATTTTGGCCTCGCAAGGGGCTGTGCCCCTTGACCCCTCCTGCTTTCATTTCTGTCTCTTTCTCTTCTATACGTTGTATAAAATGATCAAAATTTACAACGTAATTCTTACTAGCATCAACACACACAAAAAATAACATAACCACAAAAATCCTATTCTAACATTTACCTTCCGTTATAAAAAATTAAGACATTTTTTCGTTACATATTTCATTACATAAAATTGTGACATTTTTTAAATAACAATAACAAAAATCCTACAAAATATAACAAACGTTACATAAAATTGGGACATTTTTCTGGGACATTTTTTTGGGACATTTTTTCGAATGGGGGGTAGCCTAAGAATTACGTTGTAATTAATACAGGGCCGTATCTAGACTAAAATTTCGGGGGGAGAGTTACAAAAATATTTTTACAATTATACACATATATATATATATATATATATATAACACGAGTGCGTGTGTGTGTATTATCATAAAATATATTTATTTATAAATGGTACACTACTAAAGCCTTGTAGTCAATTATTGTACATGCAATATTTGAACGCTACAATAAAAACAAATAAAAAATAGTCGTTTCCATAGAATTCATAAAAATTTCAATTTTCTTTTCCGCTTTTGTCAAAAATTGAAAAGAAATAAATTTATTCTGAATTTCGGTCCATTTAATTTAGGCAGTTATTATTTCGCAGACATTTCGGGGGGCGGGGGGGATTGTATGTATATATATATATATATATATATTGTTATTACATTATTTTAAAACTATAATTCATAGAAGTTTTCAAATAATTTTTCACAACGCAAAAATAATGGACAAAATAGATGAATTAAAAATTATTTACGAGCTTTAAACTGAAATAAAAGAAATATTTTTACATAACAAAACATTTAGTCGGGGAGACTGAGGACAATTGAAACACTCTCCAAAATAATACTACCAGTATTTTTTTTACTCATGTGAACACTGATATGAATTGTTTTGAACATATAGTTTGCAATTACTACTCGTTCATTGACTAAAACTGGCAGTAACCACGTGTAGAATAGTTAAATGGTTTAGCGTTGTGTTTGAAAAATTTTGTACTGCGATTATAATTATGATACATCGAAAAATAAGATAAATATCCCATTTTTAAAATATTTATTATATATTTTAATGTTTTATCTGTTGATGGTGCTATTAGTATTTGTAAAAATTTTA
The DNA here is from genome assembly GCA_039619475.1 of Icerya purchasi. NCBI lineage: Eukaryota > Metazoa > Arthropoda > Insecta > Hemiptera > Monophlebidae > Icerya > Icerya purchasi. The sequence goes on along the minus strand of CM077115.1, from coordinate 271,087,024 downwards.
GTCAGTTTAGAGAATATGATGATCTTATTAAATTACCTACCATGCGGACAATTGAAACAGTAAATGAAAGTATAAAATTACACGTTATGTGTTCTTCAAGCTCTTTTTCCTTATTTCGCCACATAGTTCGTTTCTAAATTAGTTAATTTTTGCAATCGTACGAGAAATTGTTCCTCGTAAATGGTATTGTTTATAAAAACACGTGACAAAAATGTTATTTAGATACTATAAAAACTATAAAAAGATAATTTTAAATGGAAAGCTTGCAACATCATTTAAAATTTAGTAAAACGGATTTTGATTTTTACATCATCGTGGCCATAGAAATTCATGTACGGACAAGTTTTGTGTTGCTCAACCTAAAAAAATATGAAGTATGAAAAAAAAATAACATAAATACGGAAAACAAATTATGATTCACAACCTATATCTAAATATGCAGAAGCATATAGGGAAGACAACAATCTCTCTATACGATCTGCTGCAAAAAAAGTTAGATTTGAACCAATTGAGTAGATATGTTATAAAACAAAAAAAAGCAACTGAAGAAAGATCTGTGATTCCCGTAGCCATGGGTTACCGATGCGCGTAAGTCGCGTATTCAACCCAGAGCAGAAAAAATTTTTTGTTCCATATATTATTAGGACGGCTAATGTATTTTATGAATTATCGTCTAAAGAAATACAAAAACTGGCATATGAATTAGCGATAAAGTATTCAATTAATGTGCCAAGAACGTGGATTATAAATCGCCTAGCAGTCGTAGACTAGTTTAATGGTTTCATGAAACGTAATTCGGAGCTTTCAATTCGTTGTGCTGAAGCTACAATTCTGTCGAGAGCTACGAGTTTTAATGCTAATAATATCGAACTATGTTTTGATAACTTAATGGAAGTTATGGATCAAAACCAGTTTGAAGCAAAAGATATTTATAGTATTGATGAAACTGGCGTAACAACTGTCTTAGCCGTTCGATTCTATAGTTCGCCTGCGATTCAATCATAGTCTGCTTCCGGCTTCTCTTTTCCGTTTTTCTCTTGTTCAATCACCTTTGTGTCCTTTTGACCCTCCAGAACTCAATTATACCTACGATGCGAATCGCATCTTGTTCGAATGCCCCTTTATTTCCTCTGAACGTGCTACTCTGTATTCTAGTCTTCTGCGCCTTGGTCTTTCCACTCCTTATAATGCCCATGCCATTCTTACATTCCCCTTTCTCAATATAATTCCTTTGTTAACCTTCTTTATCTTCTCCATTTCTGATTTTTTCCTTATATAATGAACAATTCTCTGCGTTGGGTAAATTCCACCGTTGACGTGCCCAAAAAAAAAATATTTCTGCTTGGTTTGTTTTGAACCTTATGGTTCAAACCGACCTACAGAAAAACGGGTCCAATGCATAGAATGTCGCAAATGGTCCCACGAGGAATGCACTCGACAAGAATTATCCTATATACGCCATAATTGTCTTTCTGAATAATTCATAAAGTAATTCGAATTATCTAAGCAATTTTTATTTTTCATTAATAAACATTAACTTTTTATTTTGATATAGTGATCTAATATTTTATTATTATTTTTAGTAGTCGGTATGCATGAATAATGTAAAAAGGTTTTAATTTTTATCATTAATAATATATAAGAAATAAATATTTCAAATAGTTGCGTATTATTCATCACTGTTGATTCAATTGTCCCTGGATTCTGTTTCAACCGTCCCCCTCTACCAGGAAGAATTGAAACATTTAAAGTATTATCACTTTTTTCCCAATATTTTTTGACTATATGGGAATAAGACAAACATGTAAATATATTTACAAACCTTACACACATTGTGCAAGCAATATACTATAAATTAATTTAAAAAATAAATATAGGTTGGCTGTAAAAAAATAAAATATGAAAATTGTTTCAATTGTCCCCACTATTTCCTTAATATTGTTACATTTTTTCCGTATTTGATTTTTTTAAATTTATTGTAATATAAAACTCGTTTGTTCATTCTCTATTGTTAAATAGTAAGTGTAAATTATATCAGTGGATTGCGTTCTATTTAAATTCGGTTATGTGATAAATATTATTACATATATATATATATATATATATATAACGGCGAATTGAATCAGCTAGTTCGAAGACCGGCGGTAAGATCGTCAGCTGATGCAGTGAACATAACAATTGGAACTTAACTTTTAAAATGAAAAGGACGCTAATGTTTATCTCCAGCATGGCTGATGTTAAAAGTATAAACGAAAAATTACTCAAAGGTAAAGTTGTCAGCTATTTGAACAAAACATGATACTCTAATAAATGTAAGTCGATCGCTGCCGATTGTTAAGTTTATTGAATCAGCTGACGATCCTTCCACCAACTTAGAAATAGATGCTTCAGTTTGCTGTCATGCATATAATAATTTTTGTTATAAAACCAAATCGGAACATTAGTTAAATTTTTTTTTTAGTTACCGTATTTTTTGATACTTTTTTTTAAAATTTATCTTAGTTTGTTGAATAAAAAATATATTGTTTTTGTCGAGTCGCTTTTTTTCTTTGCTTCCCTGTTTTCTTAGCTGGTCAATTGGTAAATTTGTTTAATTACGCTCTAAGAACTTGTGTGCATAATGAATTATTATTTTTTAAATCCAAAAGAAAAAAGCCTAAAGCCCACCGCATTTGAAGCCAATCCACGCGTACCATACACACAGCCCGCGTCCACGTTTTTGCATATAAAGCATTTGGAACATAACGAATAAATCAAAATTTTTAACAACTAGTAGGTTTAAATCAACTCAAGCATCCACGAAAACTGTTCTTCACACAGACGACCCATGTGTGGACATGGTCTGGGTTTAGTATGCGGTACTCTATTTAAATACGTATTTTACAGAATAAAATTCACTTGTGTGTCTGCTGTACACGGGCTACAACATCGAATCGGGCTTAATGCCTAACAGAAAAAAAAGGAAAGGTTCATTTACGTATATATATATATATATAAAATCGGTCATTTTGGCCTCGCAAGGACCTGTGCCCCTTGACCCCTCTTGCTTACATTTCTGTCTCTTTCCCTTCTATACATTGTATAAAATGATCAAAATTTACAACTTAATTCTAAATCGGTTCATACGAATATAATAGCATAATCACAAAAATCCTATAAAATATAACAAACGTTACATAAAAGTGGGACATTTTTTTCAAGGGGGGAGGAGTCTAAGAATTACGTTGTAATTAATATATACATAAATATATATATATATATATATATATATATATTAATTACAACGTAATTCTTAAGCTACCCCCATTAAAAAAAATGTCCCAATTTTATGTAACGCAAAATGCCCAAAAAATGTCAAAATTGTATGTAACGCAAAATGTCCCAAAAAATGTCCCAATTTTATGTAACGTTTGTTAAATTTAAATGATTTTTGTTATTGTTATTTAAAAAATGTCACAATTTTATGTAACGAAATATATAACGAAAAATGTAATGAAACAATATCTTAATTTTATGTAATGAAAGTTAAATGTTAGGATAGGATTTTTGTGATTATGTTTTGTTTTTCTTTTTGTATTGATGCCAGTAAGAATTACGTTGTAAATTTTGATCATTTTATACAAAGTATAGAAGAGAAAGAGACATAAATAAAAGCAAGAGGGGTCAAGGGGCACAGCCCCTTGCGTGGCCAAAATGGCCGAGTTATATATATAGATTAATAACAACGTAATTCTTAGCCCCTCCAATTAGAATATATGTATATATATATTAATTACAATGTAATTTTTAAGCCGGCCCTTATTAGATTTTGTAACGAAAAATGTCACAATTTTATGTAACGAAAAAATGTTCTAATTTTATGTAGTGAAAGATAAATGTTAGGACAGGATTTTTGTGATTATGTTATTATATTCATATTTACCGATTTAGAATTACGTTGTAAATTTTGATCATTTCATACAAAGTATAAAAGATAAAAAGACAGAAATGTAAGCAAGAGGAGTTAAGAGGCACAACGCCTTGCGAGGCCAAAATGGCCCAATTATATTTATATATATATATAGATATACACACACACTTGTACATATCGTCAATTTCGGTTTCATTTCGTTCCATCGTGCAGCGAGAAATTTTTTCTTTTGTTCAGCGCAACTATTTTTAGTCCGAGATTTGTGCAGTAACAATCTACCTCGAGCCAGGGTTGCCTAGGCAGATTTCAGCTTCACTCAACATTTCTTTGTCGTTGGAAGAGTATGCAGCATTTTAGTTCCACTGGTTCTTACTGGCTATATTATCGCTCGCTGATTTGTATAATTTTCTGATTTTCTAGTTTCCAATACTTGTGTCAGCTGGTATCAATGTACCTTTTATTTTATTTAATTCTGTTTTCGCTCGAACGTCATATTTGGGTTCTTCTACCGCGAGATAAGTGGTCTCCGCGGAGGATAATGTGGTCGTATCATGGTGGTTCAGTTTCTTTCCGGCCCCGCAGCTTTCCTTCCCCTTTTTGCGAAATAATTTTAAATAGAAAAAAAAGTGTATATATACGAAAAATGCTAATGCTGCTGTCGAACTATAAAGTTATCCGTAAATATTATCATTAAAGTCACCACCGGATCAGGTCAGTTTGAACAATATCAGTTTAATGGCCTGCGAACAGCGACGTAATTAATCTGAGTCATATCGAAGATTAAAATAATATGTTTTAATATATATGTATATATGAAATTACAAGGAAATGTTTTCACATACAGAACTTTTGATCTATAGTATAATTAAAGATTTTTTGTCGGTAGTTAGTACTTACTTGGCATGCGCTTTGATACCATTTATTTTTGTATACGATATAATAAAAGAATATTTTAGATAATTTACCCGAAGAGTGAACTTATAGTCCGGCGGTTATAAATCTATAGTGATTTAAAATTGCAAAGTAATAATAATTTATTACAAACTAGTATAATATTTCATAAAACATATTTGTAAGTGTATAATAAACCTTTATTTAAAATTTAGGCATTTCACATGCCTTTCATTATTCGATATTGAGACCAGCAATGACATTTATGTCAATAGTAAACGCAGTAAAATATTTCAGACGAAATCGTCTAATTTCTACAAACAGTAACTGGAATAACTGGAAAAGGATATTTGAAGTTGTCCAGTTATTTAATGAAACTCGTGAGTCACGATAATTGTCCGGGGAGAAATACATTTAGAACAGATTTATATGGGTAGTTATATTAAATAATACGTCTGAATTAATTGTTCTTAATGGGAGTAGACAAACAAAAATTTGGTAACTTTTTAAAGAGCGATATTGTTAACAAATAAATCGTTAAAAAAATGTTCTACTTTTTAGAAATATCTTCTTTTTTTTCCTTTTTTTTTTTTTTTTTCAAATTTATTACATAATTGTCATAAGTAAATTAAGTTGATGCACTGTAAATTCTTCACTGCCGATTGGAAAATATAGCATTTAATAAATTATATAAGCTCGATTTTATTCATTATAGGGGAGAGTCCAGCAGTCACCTTAAGGTTTGATTGGAATAAAATTAAAGTTTATCATGTTACATGTTTATTTGCTGCTGACATATTTAGGAATGTCAATAAATTCAGAACTAATCAACTTTATTCGTAAAAATTCCAAACAATGAAAAATTAAGTTTATAAAAATTGCCCTCCAGTACCGGCCAGCTGAAACTAGAACTGTTATATTATACAATAATCACAAATATACTGATTCGATAATTCCGAAATGTTCGTACAAGCTTCATGGACCCACGACTTACAGTTTCCACATTGACCTCATCGTGGGATTCGAAACATAAAGGACAAATTGTCTCCTGCTGAATCGGCGTCTGAGTGGGAACCTGGTTTTCTATTTTGTTTTTGCTGACATCCTTGCCCGAAATCAAACTTTTACCTTTCTTGCCGATATTTTTTTCCGGAAAAATGTGTCGCTTAGTTGGTCCCGCATTTTTTTTATCTACTCGCTTTTCTTCCAGCATCTTTTTATATGGAGAACATGTGAATATTTCACTTCTTTCAGCTTTACGTCGTCGTGCAGTAGCTCTTCTTTTTGAGGCGAACGGGTGATAATTCTAAAACAATTTCTTTTAAATTTTCAACCGATTTATCAATGATAGCTGATGTTTTGAGATTCGGTATTAGAACTAGCAGTTTATGCCTCAGATTGTTCAGAAGGGTTAACATGAGGTTCAAAGTTAAAAGCAGTAGGTTGAGGTATATGTGCAGAAGTTGAAGGTGTCGGTTCTGTTAGTTGGGAAAACGATGGTGAATTTTCTGTAATATTTGTCATATCTGAACGGGTTTCCCGTAAAATTTTCGATTCTTATATTTTAAATTACTAATTTTTAACTAATTATTGCAATTCTTTATACATAACTATATAAATATAATAACAATTTTTAAACATTTAAATTATTTAATGACTGTTTTTGTGCATTGCTTCCCTCTAAACATTCAGATAAATGTGAGATATTTTTAAATGTAAATGAAATTTGTTTTTCAAATGAAAAATTAAAAGAACTTTACACTTGTGGTAATAATTCGTTTATATGTTGCAGTAAATGTCGCAGGAATTGCTGTTTTATTTTTTTTTACGATCTATGTCACCCAATATTATGTAAATAAAAATTAAGTTTTTGCTTTTTAATTATAACTGATATTCATCAACTCTCTTATTTTATATGTGGATAAGTATATTTTTTTATTTATATTTATATATGTATGTAATGAATTCGTTGTGTATAAAACATATTTATCTTACACGCTTTATTATATTTATGTAGTTATGTATAAAGAATTGAAATAATTAGTTAAAAATTAGTAATTTAAAATATGAGAATCAAAAATTTCACGGGAAACCCGCGCGGGGATTCGAACCCGGATACCTTATTTCCAAGTATGTACAAACATACGTCACTTTTACCATTACACCACAAAACATTTATATCATAAACTGTGTTTCTATAGTATATAAATGTAATAAATGACATGTTTAAATTTTTATTAAATTAAAAATTGAATTTTTTAAATTATTTTATTGTTTTTTAATAATTTTTTTGTTTAATATACTTCATTTTGGAATAATCAATCTTTCGAATTATTTGCACAAGGTAAATAAACATGATCTGGAATTTATTGCATTTTTTTGTCTAAACGGCTATGTATATCACCCGTTAAATTCGGCTTCTGAAAATTTAAATTTCTCGCGTAAATCAAAACGTTGCACTCTAATGTTTTACACAGTTTATATACCCATGGTCTTCTATCGATCTGCAAAGTTTCATCAAAATCGGTGACCCGCAGATCGTGACCTCTCCTTGTAAGTCACTGAAGATATTCTTGTTAAAGGGATGCATTCCTGTACAGCGAAAGCCATTAACGCCGATGTCCATTCGAGAAACACGATTAGAAGCGAAAGCAACAAACCCAGCAATCACATATCCAATAATCCTTATGACAGCATTTGACCTCATCCATAAATCACATGCATCACTGTATAAGCAGACTTAAATGGTTTCATAAAGGTACGATCAAGCGGCTGCAGCTTATGAGTCGTGTGTGGTGGACTGCTCAACATAAGGGTATAATTTTCTCTAGCAAATAGGATGACATCCGAGTCTTTGTGACTGGCGCGCTCATCAAGAACTAATACAACTGGGTTTTGTTCTGTAGGATTGGAATACTTTTTAAAATGGTGCATCCATTTCAAAAATAATTGAGCATTCATCCAGCCATTTGGCTGAACTTCGCCTACGCTCTCGTGTGCAGTATTTATCATGAGTCTCTCATTCATTCTGGATTGCGAAAATACGAAGAATGGTGGTACAAATTGACCTCCCGCACTCATTGCAAAAAGCACCATCACATTGTTTCCACGCTCTGCAGAAGTAAGCTTTCCAACTTGTCTTCGGTTTTTAGTAGCTATAACTTTGGAACGTTTCTGAACAATACTGACGCCAGACTCATCGCAATTCCGTATTTTATAGGAAGTGAAGTCATATTTTTCCATCAAACTCTCAAGGCTGTTAAAAAACCGTTTTACTTGAGGTCTATTAAACCCTACAGCTCTCATTAAACTAGTTGATTCTGCGGTTCACAGTGATAAGTCGCCGTGTCTTTTCATAAATAATAGTTTTTGCCAGCTGACATCTCCTCTTTATTGAATTGATGTGGTACTTTTAACTTTTCAGCTAGTTGAAAAACAAGTTTAAGAAATTCTTGTTTATTTAAAGGAATTTACCTATTTGCCAAGTCTTTAACATGTTTAACCAAAACTTTCTCATGTTCAGGTAAGACAACCCATAACTGGCTTAATTGACACCTCTTTATTATTTTTAATAGCACTGATTCTGTCATTTAATGTCGTTCTAGGTGCCTTAAAACAATTTGTAGCCTGGCGCGCGCTCATTTCTTTATTTAAAACCTTCTCCACGTCCTTGTGCACGTCGGAAGGATCCCAAGTGCCCTTCTTTTTCTTCGCCTCAACATCACTTTCATCACATGGTATTTTTATGAACCTAAAAGAAAAATAAACTACTTTAAAAATAAAATAAATAGTGGCCGGTACTGGGGGAATTTTTTGTGGCTGGTACTGAAGAAAACAGAGAAAAATATAAATTTTTTTTTTTTTTTTTTTTTTTTTTTTTATGGTGCCGTGTACGGCTACTGTGGACAAAGGCACCAGATATTAAGATATGATAAAATTAAGTTGTAGATATTATTTCGTTTGAGGAATGATAATGTTTTTCTGATTTTATGGGGATCATCGGATAAAGCAGTTTCTACAGTAGTAGGAGGATAGATTGAATATTCGGTGCAGTCGGAAAGGCTCTATTGTTAGACCTTGACCGCAGTATCGGCAGAGTGGAGCGTTGGCACGATCCAAAATGTGCTTGTGCGTTAGTGCTGCATATGCGCAGTCTTGTTAAAACAACATGATGATGCTCCAAGGCGCAGTAGTAGGCTTGACTCTTCTCAGCTTATTTGCAAGCGACGATTCCTCCCAGAAACGGCTCCATTGCAGCTAAAACTGGGTTTTTGTAACTTTGTAGAGATCTTTCCTTGGGACTGCAACCGATAATAATGTGGATTTCCCTATTGCTTGTTTCGCAGCTAAGTCGGCTGTGGTGTTTCCACTTATCTTTGAATGTCCTGGTAGCCAACATATTACTATGTCCATAGTCGAGCTAATAGCCAGGTAGTGTATCTGTTGAACAATCGGGTTTTTCAGGGTAGCATGCCATTTATTAATCGCATTGACGGCCTGTAATGAGTCTGTAAATACGATAATACGATCGTAATTCTGATTTATGGCGGATTCGATGGCTAATATGATCACAATTAATTCGGCCGACATTACCGACACAGTTCCACTGGAAGTGCATAGCTGGTGATTTGCTGTTACAAAGGAACATACAGTGCCTTCGATATTTTTTGCAGCATCCGTGTAATACTTTTTTCATGGGCACTGTATTGTTTCAATGCGTTCGTATACATGACAAGAGTATGTCAGATTTTGTACTGTTGGTCAACACTACGCTGCACCATATTTCAGAATTATGTGTTGGCGGAAGAGTAGAGATTCTTTTATGAAGGATATTATTCGGTACATTACGATTTCTGGTGTCAACATATGAGCGCTTGTTTAGAAGTTCTGCTAAATGACACTAGAACGGTACGAGACCTCAGGCATTAGCAGAACATCAGGGATATTATTTGTACTTCTTAGGTAAATTAAAAACTTCACCGCTAAATAATCTCTTCGAACGTTTAAAGGCCATTCGTTGGCTTTGCATAATATGCTGCTTATTGGACTACTGCGGAATGCGCCAATCGCCAGCCTGATAGCGGTGTGGTGTATCTAGTGCAATGAGCGTCGATTTGCAAGCTGAGCCGTAAATGGGTGCTGCGTAGTCTAGGCGAGGTCTAATAATAGTACGATATATTTTGAGTAGTGTGTGTCTGTCTGAATCGAATGTTGTGTGGGATAGTTTCTTCAACAGGTTTCCTTCTTCTTTTAGTGCCATCTCCGTTAACGAAGGTTGGCCACAATTTGTGAAAGATTCCTGGCTGAATGAAGTAATTTGTTGGTTGACCAGCCTGTCCATTTTTCCAGTATCCATGACAGTCTTCTGTGTCCTTTTCGTATACGGCCTTCCATTTTGCCTTGTATAACTAACTGCACCAGTTCATATCTATCGTGTTTCATAATGTGTGTCCTAAGTACGCTAGCTTCCTTTTTTTCAATGATAGTTACTAGCTCTCTGTTTTGCTGCTCCGTTCTTTCAAGAACCTTTTTATTTGATATACGGTCAATCCACGATATTTTCAAAATTCTTCTGAAGACCCATATTTCGAACCCTTCTATGCTTGCACTTTTTAAAGTCCACGCCTCTCTACCTCGTATAATAAAACTGAATACACATAGCATTTGGCCATCCTTCTTAATTTGAGGCTAAGATTTTTATTGCTGAACAGAGATCTCATTTTAGTAAAGACTGATCTTGCTTGTTTCTTTATCCAGATCGATCTCGTCATTTAACAGATATCGAAGGTATTTAAACAATTTGACCACTTCAATGGTCTCTCCACCCGTAGTTATTCTTGGCCGTGTTATCTTGTTCTTACTGAATACCATCACTTTTGTTTTCTGCGTGTTTAGGCGTAATCCTGAGTTTTCCATGGCGGATACGATTTTATTCAGTAATATTTGTATATCCTGTTTCGCATTTGCTACTAACGCCACGTCGTCTTCCTATCTAATATTGTTTATTATCCGGGTTCATTTACTTTGATGCCCTCTTCAGATTCCTTTAGTATTTGCCCTATATAATTCTCTGCATACAGATTAAACAATAGCGGCGACATACCGCACTCTTGTCGTACACCTTTATTAATTGGTATGTAATCTGTAAAGCCATAATCTCAAGGCTGCTGTCTGTCTTCAATATATTTGTTGTCTACTCCAGCTTTTTCCGAACAACTTATTAGTCTATCATGCTTTACCGTATCAAATGCCTTCTGTCGATCTAGAAAACACACTATTACGTCATTGTTGTATTTCCAAAACATCTTTGTATCAATGTCGTCATGCACACTAGTGCTTCCCTTGTTCCTAGTGAATTCCAGAATCTGAACTGTGTGTTTGATATTGCTTCCTCGCATTTCTTGCTAATTCGACCGTGTACTATCTTTATGAATATCTTTAATATGTGGTTTGTTAAGCTGATTAATCTGTAGTTTTGACATTTGGTGATTTTTCCCTTTTTTAGTATAGGGACAAGGGTCGATTGCGGCCATTCTTGCGGTATTTCTCCTGTTTCGTAAACATGGTTGAATAGCCCGGCTACTATATCCGAGTTTTCTTCCTCAATCATTTTTATCATTTCCGCGCATGTATTGTCGGGACCTGGTGCTTTCCTGTGGTGCATCGATTTTATTGCTTGTACAGTTTCTGATGTTAGTATTGGTAATGTGGGATCTGTGTAGTTTCCAAGATCTGAACAGCTTTTGTCTTTGAAGAGTTCCTTTATGAATTCTGTCCATTCCTTTTTTTTACCTCTTCCTTTTTTACTATCAATTCGCCGTTTTCATTCCTTAGCCCGGTAGTTTTTTAATCGTTTTGTACGTTCCTCTGACTTCTTTAACTTTTTTGTGTATGTTGGAGTTATCAAATTTTCGCTGTAGCTCTTCAATTTCTTCACATTTATTTTTGAGCCCTTCAGCTTCTCTGCACTTTTTTCTTATTATGGTTTTTAGGCGAAGATATTATTCTTAGTCTGGTTTGATTTTTGCTTTTCTTCTTTCTTCCATCAATTCTGGGCTGCTGTTGTAACTGCAGTAGAATGCTTAACGGTATTTATTAGTAAGATCACCTTCGGCAAGTGAACTTCCCTCCGTTTCCCTATCAGCAGTATAGTATGAGTTCTGTTTTTGCTTTCCTGATCAGTGCTTAGCCCGCCGGACAGAAAATTACCACCCTGCACGACGTGGACGTAACTGACGTGGTTGTTGTTTCGTTTCTCCGTCGGTGGGACTAGCACCCTATGACGGTCGAGTGACTACTTACTAGAGAAGGTAAACTCTAGTTACAACAACCTGTGCCCCGCAGGGCAGCCCTTTACTAAACGAAATAAAATATTTTTAAAATTTATCGTTTAAGGTTTGAATGCATTAGAGCCGTAAAAAAAAAAAAAGGCAAGGAAAAAAAAGGTGATGTATTCTGCTTAAGCGATTTTTGATTACGATATTAGTGTTATGGGTTTTACGAAATTTACATGCGCTCACTTTTTTGCAAATGAGCTTAAATTTATACAACAGACCGCTAAATTGTAGTTTCATTTTGAACAAATGTGCTAAGTAATTGATAACTCTTTATTAGCGTGTCAATTTCACAGATTTTCAGATTTATGCCGGTTCCAAAGAGGATAGTCGACTGTTTTTTTATTTACGAACAAAATGTGTGATACATTTTTTTCGATAGTACGGTTAAGTGTGCGTCTCAATCCTTTTTTTTTTTTTTTTCCTTTTGAGCACAAGTGTGCATCTCATCTGTTGTCGCTCTAATATTACCAAATGTTTTTCCCTTAAAACCTTTACACATAATAATAAAATGCACTATCTCCTCTTCGACATTTTTGATTTTTCCAACATCTCTAACTTATATACTAACCACTGTCGTTACCTTTTTTTTTTTCACTACATCTGATTCTAGGAATAATATGCTCCCTCCCGTAATATATCTTTACAGATGAATCAGCTGTAGAACTCCCTCCATCTTATCGTAGAAAATTACTAACAAATAAGTATCTAGCCAAAACAATGTCAAACACATCTCACCCAATATCTAAAAGAGTTATAGATTTTTTCTCAATTCCATCAATCTCAGTCCACGAACCAATCACTTCATTCACTGAAATAATCAAAAGTAACCATATTTTCTCGTTACTTCAACAACGAATAAATCAACAATATCAGCCATAGCTTATATCCATTCCTCCAATAAATATCTCGCTTGCAGCCTACCCAAAATCAGACTACACACCTTTCATAATTAAAAAGTCACTTCATTGATCAATTATCGAGATACAGTGGCCATATACACTGCTTCACAGACGGTTCAAAAAGAAAAACACACCACGTAGGATACGCCTTTTCCATAGAGCAATCATCATTTCACTTCTCTCTTCCCTCGTTCTCTTCGAACAACACAGCGGAATTAATGGCCATCTACCATTGTATATTTCATATCAGCGAAACTTATCAGTCTGGCAACGATTTTTAATTATGACCGATTGCTTAAGTTCCTTAGTTTCTTTCCAAAACACTTCTAAAAACAATCCTCTTATTCAGAAAATACTCAACTTATACAACATCTTATTCCAATCACAAATAAAAATCAGCTTCATGTATAATCCCGAGTCACATTGGCATCTCCGGTAACGAAAATGTTGATAATCTTGCAAAAACCGCACACCGTTCTTCTCCGCTCCTTCCCTTTATACCACAATACCTCCAGTCATATATATGTGTACAAACTCAAAACAAATGGCAATTAGAATGGTCCCAACAACATACCAACAAACTTCATACTTTCAAAAAATCAATTTTCCCTTGGAAACATTTATCAAGCCCCAATAGGGGACCGACGAAATTATTATTACTAGAATTCGTATTGGTCACACCAAAATTACCCACGGTCACCTATATCAAGGAATTCGACAAAACCCCACTTGTACCTACTGCTCCTCAGATATCATGACAATAAAACACCTTCTTTTCTCCTGTCCTTCCTTCTCTGCCCAACGATTACAACATAAAATAACCCTTCAGTCAATATCTGATGACCCAAAACAACTAAATTCATTGATCACCTTTCTTAAAAAAACCCACCTTTACTCCCTAATCTAAAACCTATCCGATGGGCGCAATAATCCTGGCAATTAAAAGCGTCCCAAAAAAAAAAAAAAAAAAAAAAAAAAAAAATCCACTGGTAGCTTCCTTATTGTTTTCGATTTCTGATTTCTTAATACTTTTTCTCAGCCGAGGAGGCTTTTGCTATCTTTTTTTCTCTCACTCTCCTATTAAATTTCTTCGTAGCTTCTCATTCCACGCTCTACTACTACGCATTGCATCCTATGATTTTTATTATATTATTGCTCATTTGGTCTTTTAAATGCGACCGTTTTTTCAAAATCTATTCAAACTGACTTCGCAGTCATAATACAATCGCTGCCGAGAGCTAACTTTGTGACTCTCTCAAATGCTCTTTTTTTATTCTTATATTTGTGTTTTATATTTCGGTTCAGTTGTTATCGTGTTTTTGATTTTCTTACTTCTCTTCCGCTAGCGAACTTTTCTATTCTTTCTCTATGTCCTTTATGTCTAAACTATATAGCCTTTTCCCCTTTTCTCGTTCTTGTTTCTTTCTTTTAATTTTACCGTACTGCTGACTACACATCACTTTCGAATGTTTCGCTATTTTTTTGTCCGAATTCATTAATTTGTTATATCGCTTCCTACATTATTGCGTTTATTCCTTCCTTTTCGTACTTGTACCTTTTATTTTCTTGCTTTGTACATATGTAGAAATATAATTTTATTTATTGTCATCGGGACAATGCTGCTTTTCCCAAAACCGGAAAGCAAAACAAATTACAGATGAAACAATTGATTAGTTTACACCAGCGAATGGAAAAAATTTTCCAAAAAAATTTTCTGGCAATAAGCAAAATTATTTTTAACTAGCCGGCCCGTCGTCACGCTTTTTTGTTTACATAATCTGTGAAGAAGCAAAGGAAATAGAAATAATAACTGTGCTTTTTCGAATAATAACTTTATTTTTGCAATGCAAACTACTCGTGATTTGTGAATTTATGAAAAGCTACTGGAAATGTATAAACATAGAGTGTAAATAATATTAGAGAAAAAACGTACTTCTAGTATTGTAAAAAAAGCGTATTTAGTTTATTGTAACGCTTTATGGTGGTACTTGGTGCGTAAATAAACAACGCTGTTTATATTTTATATTTTAGATATTACATACTTAATTTACGGTAAAACCCCTCTTAACCGATCTGGTCGGGACATGGGACCTGGCCGGTGGTCCCATGTTTGGACGGTTAATTCGAGGTTCCTGTGAAAAATTGATTTTCCTTCAAAACGAACCGACGAATTTCATCAGGCATCATGAAATAAACAAGCAAATATGTAAGCTTTTATTCTGATTTTATGGGGCATACGTCCCAACATAAAGTAATACAAAAAAATTGGACATATGAAATGAACTTAGTGGAATGAGTCATCTAGGCATAGGCGTACTCAGGGGGGATTTGGGGGTTCAACCCCCCCCCTCGAAATGGATTTTTACGTTATTGTATTGTCGCTTTAGGCTTGGTACCAGGAATTCCGACAGTACAACTAACTATGTATTAGTGTAAATTATTCTCAAAATGAAAACGAACAGAAGTCTGAACCAAGAGATTATTAATAAAATATAATTACTAAGTTTTTTTTGTCAAGTGTTTTTTTTTTTTAAATGGATCGATCCCCCACCCACCCACCGAAAAACTGGCCTGGGTACGCCTATGCATCTAGATACTAGCTATTACGTATGTAATATTCGCTGAAAGCGAAAGTGGGAGAGAAGAGAGAAAAAAAATTTGTTCCAAAAAAATAGGTGGTTAATCCCGAGGACCAGTTGAGAGTGATTTTACTGTATTTAATTTTTAGCATAATAACGTTTTGCAGCGATGATCTTTCGTATTTAACCTGTGGACATCAGCTGTGTGCTCATGCATGGGGATATTGTAGAACCTTTTTTGCATATTGCGGGCATTTTTTCCAATTTCCGAGTCCATATGAACCTGGCTGGTGGGGTGGTGATGGTGAAAATATTTTTGAAAAAAAAAAATTACCGAAATCAGTCCACCCGTTCTCGAATTTTTCGCTTAGCGATAAAAGAACAATTTATTTTTATTTATGTGTAGACGATCGTTCTAAAAGCAGTGGTGAGGAGGAGAGTTCTAAATTTAAGAAAACAAACAAAAATGGAATTAAAAAAAAAGTCTGCGAATGAAATTGACAGAAATGTAATAATTCAGCGAATTATCCCTTGCAGTATTTCTGGTGTAATGGTTTGTTTTCTTTAACGGGTTCGTCTATTGAAGCTAATGACCGGAACCGGTCGAAAAAAAAAGAAATGAATAAATCAGAGGTCAGATTTACCAGAAATGGGGGAAAAAAAGGTGAATTGCTCTGTGGGGAAGACTTTGAAATTTGAACTTTTAACCGATTCGAAAATTTTACTATATTTGAGAAAAAAACAATTTAATAGAAAGTGAGCGAATTTCGAAAATTGCTTTTAATTAGTCAGTGTTCCATAATTGTTTGATTTACTCGCCGAGGCGTATACTGAAGCGTAAATTGAGATAATTTAATGATTGTGGAAGTAATAATTGAAAAGTAAATATAAATATAGAAAAAAAAAAAAAAGGGAAATAAAAACGATAAAATGGCAATTATCGCATCTTATTTTGCTGTTACATTGCTAATTAAAGAAGATTTCGTCTAATTAAGCAGCGTCTATGCATTAATAAACCGAGTTGAGTCGGCGAATTTTCAAGCACTGATTACACGAAAAAATTGTCCTGATCAAATTTTAAATTGAACGATAAGGACTTGACAAAGAGAAATTTGCACTAAACTGAGCTGAGCTGAGTAGGCTAATTTTCAAGCACTGATTGATTACACGAGTAATTAGGCCGATTGGTTTAACTAAATTTTAAATTGAAAGATAAAGACTTGACAAAGAGAAATTTGCACTGATATAGTTGTAATTAAATCTGTTTCGAACGATTGATAATTTTTAAAGGATCGCAAATACAATTCATTATTTCTTTTTAATTTTCTCTTTTTTTTTTTCTTTTTTTTCTTTTTATTTTCAACGGTTTTTTAATGTAGACTATGACGCATGAGGCGTCGTTCGATTTATTTCATTTCAGTGTTCTGCTGTCTCATTGAGGACATGAAATCCGATATTACTTTTTAGAAATAATTACAGCAATTATCGATGGTATGAATTTTTGGTCGTGACAAATTGTACTATCGCTCTAAATTGAAATATTTGCCTGCTTTTTTGGATATATTAACGGTTACGGTGAATGGGGTAGTGTACCGGAAAATTTTAAAATTTCGCAGTTGCCATCCCTGAGGGTCTAATAAACAACTATATAGCGTTACATTTGGCATCCTTGGTAGGGAGCAAATTGAATATAACGTTAAATTGCGGTGAACTCTGATTATCGCGGCGATAATCATTTATTCCGATGTGTATCTCGACGGAGGCACGCCAACGCACCACCGTCTGATGTAAAAATCCTGTGCTGCATTAGAACGGAAAAAAATGGTATCAGGTTTCGTTCTTCCGGTGCGATGACTAGAGGCAACCGTCACCACTCTCGATCACGTCGTATAATTAAAGAGTTTTGATATTCGCGTTGTTGTTGATAGTCGTTTGTTCGCAAATTCTTTATTTATTTTCCGCGCCACGAATTCCACCGATTTCGGCCCGAGGCCTGCATGAATATGGTTAATGTTACCTAGTTGCGTATGGTCGAATTAAAATATTATATTTTTCATATAAAAATGTTCATTCCTTTTCGACGAAGTATTCGCGTTTACTATTCGTCGAAGATACTCAGACCTGCATCCGTTGTAAGTATAACCCTTTCACGGAGACACTGGAAAAATTATAAAACAATATGGCGGAATATTTATCGCTTCCTATTTTCTAATCGTTATTCGCATTACCGTTCTATTCAGCCGATTCCTCATTCCCTCTGTCTTGGTTCCATTCTATTCCTTTCGGTCGTCGCTCTTCTATTGTCTCCCTCTAATTCGTCTCCAAATCATTGTCTACTTCTCTATTCCCGCTTTCGATTTGCTCTGTCGCCTTCTCCCCTTATTGTTCTCTTCATGATTGTGATCCTGCTCGTATACATATATGCGATGCTGATCACATTTTCTTCTTCCAGTGTCCTGCTCTTCGTAATGAACGCTCCCTTTTATACGGCCAGCTCTTGTCATTAGGTCTCCCTATAACTCTTCCTTTATCCTCTCCTTTCCTTCATCTTCCGTGGTCCGTGCACTGCTGTGTCCTTTGTTGCGTCCATTTCGGACCGCCTAGCTATATCGTTTTTTAGCTTAGATTTTCTCCTGTTGTTGGGTTAATGCCGTTAGCGTGCCCACAAAAAAAAAAAAAAAAAAAAAAAAAATACTGCGATTCGTACAGGTGACATTATACTGAAAAAGCAGAAAATGTCAAAAATTTTAAATGAAACAAAAACAAAAGTTTTTTCTCGTAGATTACCGGGCGGCAAAATGTGTACCTGAAGTAACGACGTAGAGTGATCTAATTAGGTTAAGTGTGAAGGTGTCGCAATGGATAGAAAAATTTTACAAAACATGTCGATCTTATTTTAGCTAAAACGAACCGCTACAAAATCTGTATATCACATTGTACCTTCGCTCAGTTTAAACGTATACAGTAAGTTATTACACTTAAGATATACCATGATGTGCAGTACATGATAAGGCCCGTGTGGATGCCCCAATATATGTGTAATTTCGCAAGTACGAAAAAATTAACTTTCCCCTGTAGATCAATAATTCTCGTATAGCGGCACGCACTTAATACTGTGACGTGCGAGTCATTTATTTTCGCCGTTAATTGTAATTATTATCGTAAATAATCACGGTTAATGCCGAAAACGAATGCCTTAAATGTGTACACACATGTCACTACACGAAAATTACTGATCTGCGCAGGAAATTTAATTTATTCATACTTGCGAAACTACATATTTTAGAGCATTTAATTCCGATCATTTAAAGTGGCTCCAATTTATGTACACTACATAGCAATACAAAGGTAACGCGGTATTCTAGTGGTTAAGGTGCTCGGCTAGCAAACCGGAAGTGTCATAGATATTAACTTGTCTCGTTCCGGATCCGAGTTGTTTCCAAGTTTACGCAGCCTGAAATAATTGAGTACCAGAGGAATCTGGGAAAACAAAGGCAGATCCCAAGTAGAAAGGAACTGGCCTCCTGCTCTTATTAGTGCCACTGGGCCCAGTACCTTAACTTCGCAATCCATGATACTCTATCAAGCGTATATATGAGACTCACGTTACTTTACTACTATATAACTACACATAAACGCAACAACATTTATTACCTATTCTTTTATCTATATGCCGTTACATTAAAAGATTAGTCACGGCTTTTGCCAAACTATACGGTGCCTGAATTCTTTTTTATCCGGCAAAGTGTCGGAGGTATATAATATTTTGCATTCGATCGAACACTCGTGTCATTAATAGTCGATTTTATAACTAATGTTTTTATTTTTTAATTCCTTAATTTTAATGATCATAATGATAATATAAAAAACATCTTAACTCTTACGTAAGATATTATTTATAATATAGGCTAATTACGTTATTTTAATTTCATTATTAATTTCATAATTAATTTCATTTTCACTTGGAGTAGTGTGGTCGATATAATTGAAATCATTAATGTTAGCAGAAGTAAGTAATAGCAGATGGAAGTAACACAGGTGTAACGACAGATCAGTTACCGCGACCAAAACTTTGGTATGCAAGTGCGCTGCATTTAGTTTTAAAAATTTTTACAAGTGAATTTAACAAAAATTGTCTCTTTTGATATTTTCGAAACAAAATGGATGGTGGTGGACAAATGTAGGCAAGACACTAATACGCCTGCAGGCAATATCGGCTCGGAAGATATTGAAAGGGTGTCAAGATTTCAGTATCTGGGCACCTGGTTCTGCGAAGAAACCGACCAAAACATTGAGATTAATACTTGAATAGAGAAAGCTAGATTAAAAATTCCTCACAATGAAGAATTTGTTTGCACGAAAACATGTCAGCCTACAGTTACGCATAAGGCTGGTTAAGTGTTACGTATTCACCGATATTACTATATGGAGTTGAAAGCTGGACAATGGTATTGAAGAAAAGAATCCAGGCCTTCGAAATGTTTGTATATCGGCGCATATTAAAAATCCCATGGACAGACCGCATCACAAACCGGGAAGTCTTAGCCAGAATGTCAAAAGAAAGAGAATTTTACTTCTAACTATCCAAGAACGTAAACTAAATTTTACTACAGCCACATTCATCGTAATGAAAAATACCGCTCTCGCTTCAACTGGTTTTATACGAATAAAAATTGCCGGCAAAAGAAGCGCAGGCAGAAGGAAGCTGCAGCGGATCTACTCCGATGGTGCCGATGTTCGGAAGAAGATTTAAGTGTAATACTGCCATTGATAATGCGAGGATGGCCATACTGATCGGCAAACTTCGGTCGGACATGGCGTAAGCAAGAAGAAGATACATAATATAGCAAACGATCTGTAGTATTCTACAAAGGATCATTACGGACCGGTTATAAAATTACTACATAATTTATCGCTTAAAACTGATTTTTACCCTGTACTTAACTTAAATAATTAATTCGTTTAACGGAATCTTCTTTTTCGAGATTTAATAATCGCCGAAAAAAAAAAAAAAAAGATGATAATTTCGGGTCAATCGAAAAAAATTCTCACTCTACAGACATGAAAATAAAAACTTCTAAATTCTATAATATCATCCCGATTTATTGAAATTTTTTTCGTCCATAGTCGAGTTTCAAAATTATTAAATAATTTAAAAGAAAAAAGCAAAAAAAAAAAAGCAATTTATAACACTTTACTATATTATGTACGTAATTTAGAGCAGCTAACGTAAAAACGAATTCCGTAAATATTTGTCGATTGGACGTAAAGTCCGACATAAAAATGTTTTACTTTAATTATAATTATACGACTGTAACAATATTATAGGGGAATCATATTAGACGAAAAAGGGCCCGTAACTTCGGAATACGTCCTGTTTCCATATTTCTTTTTTCATGAAACCTTTTGCATTCGCTTATAAATATTGCCAGAAAAAAAAATATTCCCATTCAAAAAAGGCCGCTAAATTGTTTATTTGTTTATTAACAACAAATCACTTGTAAAATTGAATATCTCGACTGTAAATCGATGAAAAAACTTTTCAAATTAGTTTATAAGTGTTTTTGAATATGCCGATTACGAATCTAATATCAGATTTACAAAATTCAAAATGGCCGATGCAAAATGGCCGCCCAAAACGCAGTAAAAATGCAAAATTAAAATAAAAAATGAACAATAACGAGCTTTTATATACTTTTCACAAATCTGATAATAAATGCAATAAAATTAAATATAATAAACAATAAGTACAACGTTAGCAATAATAATATTAACATAAAACTGCAATTTTAAAAATTAAAGGATTTTATTTATTCATTTAAATCAAAAACGAGTCTGATGATTTATTTATTGTTTTTGTTTTAATTTATACGGGATTTATATATTGTGTCATTTTTTTTTTTTTTTTTTTTTTTTTTTTATCGTATATTTCATGAATGACTTTATACTTGTATATCTAGCAAAAAGTGAAAGGAACTTCGTTCCTACCGGATGTCTCCCTCCAGACTCCACTTCTCTTTTTTTTTTTTTGAATAATATTAAACGATTATTATTTAAAGAATTATTAATAATATTAAATAATATTTTTCGAGCAGTTTCTGATGAAAAACCGAATATTACTTTGCACTACGTGCAACTCTACGCGCAGCAACGCGCATAAATTACTAACGTACTTTGCGTAGTAAGCCCCTTCTTTTACTATAGAGTATGAAATATCTAAGATGGCTTACTTACCTTATTATATACGTTAGAAACACTCCCAAAGTCCGTACGTATGTTACAGTCACATGCACGGTTGTTTTTCATATTGAATGTTTAAACAAAATACTTATATTTCTCAACAAAATCGGCATTTTTAACGTTTTTCCGTAATTTGTCGCTAATCAATGTTAAATACTTTGAAGAAAAGAAA
The DNA here is from genome assembly GCA_039619475.1 of Icerya purchasi. Classification (NCBI taxonomy): domain Eukaryota; kingdom Metazoa; phylum Arthropoda; class Insecta; order Hemiptera; family Monophlebidae; genus Icerya; species Icerya purchasi. Next base: position 271,064,996 of record CM077115.1, on the reverse strand, counting down.
AAAAAATGAAGTAGAGTTTTGACAATAAGTATCCGAGCTACCACAACTCTATGTGCTTAAATCATTAAAATTTTTTTTTTTATTAAAGTACAACAATTTTTTTATGGTCGAATTTTCAGAATTTTTAGGCCTGGATTTTTTTTTTTTTTGTCCTTTTCTTTGAAAATTAGCATAAAATATTGTAATTACCGCAAAATAAATTATACCATCTCAAAGTACACATCACAACCTTTAAATTAATCACCTATAAACACTGTTAATATCAATAAGATTTTTGAAATTAGCCACGTTTGGAGGACTCAATTTTCCAAAATGGACTTTTTTTAAACTTTTTTGCTCAAGTACGTATTTCAGATAATCACTTTAAATATACTATCCACATATTCGTTTATTTTTCATGTCAATTTTACTTAGTTAATAAGAAAAATATTCAAAATTGACGTAATACTTATCTTCAAATTGAAATGTAAAATATTAGAAGTATTTAAAAAATGATTAAAACACACTTAATAATTCGAGAAATACTTATCATCTTTTAATGTGCAATTTGTTTTATAACGATTGCTTTTGTCTGTCGAAAGTTACACTCACTTATGTGCTGCGAGAGCGTATACCGGGGCCTATACTTCGCGTTAGCAGACGTTCGACACAGAGTCGTTTGGTGCGTTAATTAACAAATTATTACTCGTTCAATTTTAATCATTGAAACAAGTCTAATACATGATTTTTAAGTAAAATTTCCTGCTCTTTCGATTGGCGCTATTATTTTTTCGCTACAAATTGAATTAAACGAGATATTTGCAAAAAACCGTATTTTTGCATCTTAATTGTTAAATAAAAAAATTAGCGTAGGTTTCGTGCGGAAACATTTTGATATGTTATTTTGTACATCTTAAGGAAGACTTTCTTACAAAAATTTTTGAAGCAGGAATTATTCCGAAGTGAAATTCTAAATTGACTCCCATAATACTATGGTTTTACTAAAACTATTCGATATCACGCGTCATAACGTAAAATGTTACGTACAAAAAGTAATTTTATCTGTTTCATGATAATTAAAGAACATGTTTAGAAAGACCAGCTTTTTTCCTAAATGATGAACGCTGTGTGCTGCATCTTGGACGGTCAAATGTTGGCCAAAGAGAATCTGACAATAAACGTTTCTGAAACGAAAGGTGCAGAAGATAATCGGAATGTAAAATGAAACGGATGAGGATGGAGTTGATAAGTAAGATGAAGAAGTGTTTGAAACGATGGTCGAGACATGATACGGGAAATTTATAAATAGTCAATGAAGATGCGCGAAATCATTAAATCAGAAGCATGACGAAGAATAACGATTTTTCTCGATACTCGCTTATAATAAAATCGATTTTTATACAGCTACGCATGTTTCGCGAAAAAAAGAAGTAATGCGTCCACGATGCAATTATTTCGTTTAATCTGGTCCATAACGTGAAACGGTTGTAGACACGTGTGGCATGAAGATTTTTAAGATTGCCGTAGCTTGAAAATAAATTGGTTATCGGTTCCTCATCGAACGGTTGTCGATTTCCTCTTCCTCTCTTATTTCTTCTTATTCCTCCATCTTACGTAGCTGGCGTTTTTCTGCCAACAAAACTCCCATTCTATCTCTTATCGCTGCCCGTCTCGTTCAGTTTTCTCCATATATATTTACATTCACGATAAACTCTCATAATATTTCTCCTTCGTCCTCTTTTCTTCATCCTATTAACTGCTCTTACTTTCCGATTCCTCCTAAACCTGTCATTCATAATGTTGTTAGGTCAGAATTTTTACTGAATCTAAACTCTTCGTTCTCTAACCATTTTTTGATTTTCACTGACAGCTCCAAGGGACCACCCAATGGTGTTGGTGCAGCTTTTTTCTGTCCTTCCCTAAATTATGTCGAGTCCCCTTTAAACTTCCCTCCTTTTGCTCTATCTTCTATTACGCGGAGTCCTCCGCTATTCTGCGTGCCCTTCTTTTTATCAGATCCTCACCTGTCTCTCGTAATATCCTTATCCTGTCGGATGTTCAAAGCGTGCTGCAGACTATCGCATCTCCTCTCCCTCCTCACTCAATTGATTACGTTATTCTTCTTCTTTTTTTTTTCCTTTACTTTTTTTTTTTGGCCTCTCAACCGGGGATCTTTATTCAGAATCAATTAGAATAGGAAGGAATCAATTATATCTTGATGCGGTATTAAATGTTGTTAGGAGGAAGTAATCAATATAATAGAAACAATATGTGAAGAGAAGGAAAAGATAGCACATATGAAGCGCAATATGGAGTAGGCCAAGTCGCAGCTAAAAAGTAGAGTACTCAGCAGAAAAAAATAAACACTTAATAAACACACGGTCCGCATCGCAAACATGCTCTTCGTTTGAGTGCAGAGGACAATATGGAGAAGCAATCAACGAAAAATGAAAACGGGAGGAAGATAATAAAGTATGGCTTAAGAGCGCAAGTGAATAACGGAGACATCAACAGAATGACGAAGTGAAGGAAGCAAAGAGAACCACGGATTGGCAGGATGACACTAGGTTGAACAGACAGATAAAAAGAACAATTGTTAGAGAAAGAGGAAACGTATACATTCGATACAAAAATCTGAAATGAAAAACTTTGCATAGTGGAAGTAGATTGGACGATGGGACTTCCTTAAAGAAAAAGTGAGAAGAGGCAGCAACTCGAGCCAAGGAGGCCGCCGCTTTATTACCGCAGATGTCCGAATAGCTAGGAACCCACAGTAAATATCAATATAAATGCAAAGGAGGGAAGAAAGAACGTGGACAAGTGAGCGTATGCGGAGTATGATAAAATTACAGGAATAATTAGGTAGGGGAAAATGAATTGAAGGGCGGTCATGGAGTCAGATATAATCAAGAACTTTGAGGAAAGGTGATTGGAAGAAATGAAAATAATGGAACGCAGGATAGTCATTAAATCGTTTGTGGATATCGAACGGAAAGGAGGCAGACGAAAAGATTCTGAAAATCCAAAATCTGGGAGGATAAAGGAGGCACCGACATCATCCGGCCTCTTCGAACCATCTGTTAACACAGTTGCATGCTAAGGAAATTGATAATTAATAAAACTGTGAAATTCCTGTCCGATTAGGGCTTGCGGAAGAACCTTAGAGAGGGTGTAGGTACCGTAAACATATTTGGAGGGCGGCAAAGATCGGCGAAATTAAAAGTGAAATAGAGGAGATTGACAAAGAACATTATATAAGGACAAAACGAACTGAGCCGAAGAGAAATAAGAGATAGAATAGGAGCTTTCCTAGGTACGAAACGCCAGTTCCTAGAAATGGAAAGATAGGAATGGATAAGAGTAGAGGACGTGACTGGGAGACGCTCAGTAACAAAACGATAGTCCAAATAAGATCTGCGAATAGAAAGGGGTGGTGTATTAGATTCGGCAAGGACTGCTGGAACTGGAGAGGATTTAAGAGCACCAAGGCATAGACGAAGGCGAGAGTTTTGTATTACATCCAATTTAGAGAGTCGGGACTTAGATGCACAATCATAGAGAAATGAACAGTAATCAAATTTTGAGCGGATGATAGATTTATATAGAGAAATGAGGACATAAGAAGCACGAACCCATTTGATTGGAGATAAGGCCTTCAGCAAGTTTAGCCTTTTGGTTGCTGAAGAGGATAGATACTTGATGTGTTCGGAGAAGGATAACCGACTGTCAAGGAAAATACCAAGATAACAGAAACAATTATCACGAGAAAGTAGTGTATGTGCTAGGGATAGATGGACAGAAGCAGAATTATAAGGTCGCAGAGTAAACACGGCATTACAAGATTTAGTAGGTGAAATAGAAAGGTTAATTGGGGAAAGGGAATGATCCAACACGGAAAGAGGCGAATTAAGTGCGTCACTGGCTGATATAATATCATGAGATGAGGCATAAAATAGGACGTCATCAGCAAAGAATAAAGACGAAGAATTTAGAGGAAGAGAATCCACGCTGATAGCGTATATGTTGAAAAGAGTAGGACAGAGGGAGGAACCTTAGGGAAGACCTCGAAAAATCATTCTTGAAGTTTCAAAAGATAGAGCAGAAAGATGGATAGAACGATTCTGCGTGAGATTGATAATAAGGGAAGTAAAAATGGAACGTTAATTGCTATCATCTTATCTTTTAGAGTGGGTAGATGGACATTATCAAAGGCATAGGAAACATCGATGAAGGAAGCCAAAGTATAATTTTTTTGGATAAAGGATTGGTAGATATGGGAGACAAAAAGACTAATACAATCAGAAGGACCAATACCAGGCCGAAAGCCAAACACATTGTTAGGAAATACATTATTATGCTCTAGTCACCAAACAAGGCGCTTGTTTAACATACCTTCAAACAGTTTTCTGATTCAGGATTCCAAAGAAATAGGCCGTAAGGAAGAACATTTTTTAAGAATAGGAATGATGATAAAAGAATTCCAAGAGGGGGGAGCTATACCTCTGGAGAGGAAACAATTAAAAAGATGAAGGAGAAACGTAAGGAACTGTTCAGACAGGTTTTTAAAGACCGAAAAGGTATACCGTCAAGACCTGGAGTGGGGCTAGAAGATTTCGAAAGAACAGATTTTAATTCGTAAATATTGAAAGCAGAAGTTAGGAAATGTGTCGGGGAATTATGCGGAGGTGGAGTTAGATACAGTTCGTCAAGGTTAGGAACATAAACAGGAGCAACGGAATCGATAAAGGATTCTATGCTAATTTTAGAAAGATTGAGATTGGAAGGACGTTCAGAGGATGCGGATTTGAAAGCTCTAGCCATTTTCCAGACATGAGAAAGAGGGGTATTCCTAGAGAATGAAGAACAGAAATTCTTCCAGGAGGACCTTTTTGAGACTTTAAGTATATACCTAGCTCTTGCGTTTGCTCGCTTATGAGCAAGAAAGTTTTCAGTTGTAGGGTCTAAACGAAAAGTTCCAGAGGTGGCACGACTATGGTGGAATGCGTGGTTGCATTCCTGATTCCACGAAAGAGTGAAGATAGGGAGAGCTCAACAGAATTTAAAAAGGAATTATAGAGAAGTATAGGATCGGAGTCGAGTACTAGGGAGTGATGAATCGACACATGAACGAAACATAGTCCAATTTGGTTTGGAGAGGTTCTACCGAGGAGAATGTAGAGACCTGAAGCAAGTCGGAGAAGAAAAGTTAATAGGAGTTATTAGGATAGGAACATGGTCACTACCGTAAGAACTCGTAAGAGTTCTCCGGTTATAATTAAGATCAATACTGGAAGAAGCAAAGGTTAGATCAAGAGAACTAGGGATAGATGGATATCTGAAATAGGTTAGGGAGTGATCATTAAGAAGAATTATATTATCGGAAACAAAAACATTCTCAAGGATGGAACCGTTGGAATTGTAGGATGTGCAACCCTAGAAGGGCGAATGGGCATTCCAGTTACCCCCGATAATAAATGGTTGCGGGATAGAGTTGAAAAAAGTGGAAAGAGCGAACTGGCGAAGATTATAATTAGGGAGAACGTAGACGGAGCCAATGTTAATAGGATGCGGAAGGTTAGTACGGATAGAGATGTGAACTTTGTTGGATTGGTTAGGAATAAGAGGGAGGTTCAGAGAAACATTGTGAGAGCCGAAAGGAATGCCATTTTTAACCAGGATTGCGGAACCACCATACCCGTCATGTCGATCCATCTAATTATTTTATAACCTCTGATATTAAAGTTCGTGTCCGACCAAAGCCACGTTTCTGAAATGAGAGCAGCACTAACCTTATGGATATCCAATAGACCCTCTAATGAATTTTTTGTTGGCTCTGAGGCTACGATAATTCCACTGAAGAATGGACATATGCACGCCGGAGATGACGCCCATTCTGAATAATACACTATTGGGGATACACGCTGTAATGTTATGTTGCGCGAAGAAACTAGGGTGTGCAAGAAAGGCGTTAGCGGAATCAACAGATGGAAATTTGATTGCGACACGACCCCTGCCTTGACGGGCAATGCGTAAATGTGACGAGGATACGGAACTGATTAGCTTGGCAAGGGCCAAGGGATGTAAATTACCTAGATTTCTTTCCATAGAGCAACTTTTAACGTAGACGGTAAAAGGCCCCGTATGATCAGGAGAAAACATTAAATTCTCTTTATTATTATTGTTATAGTTATTGTTATTGGCAGTACTGTTGTTGCAATTATTATTATTAGAATTGTTAATATTATTATTATTACTATTGTTACTAGTATTATCATTAGTATTATTCCTATTGTTATTCTCAGCATTATTAGTGTCGTAACTGTGACGGTCAGTGCTTGAGGAAGTTAGAGATAAGTTGGACGGTGGTTTAAGGGGTTTAACGGAACTTGGGAAGGAGGCCGCAGAGCGTCCTCCTTTAGATTCAGATAAAAATAAAAATGTAGAATCGAAATAAATGAAAAAATGGGGGAAAAAATATAAAAAAGAAAATAACTAAAAATAGAATAAAATAACGTAAAGTAAACTAAAGACGAAATTAGTAGAATAGAAATAAAACTGCTCGCTGATGTTTGAATTAGCGGAGAGGAAACATATAACTGCAAAAAACAGGTAATAGAAATAAATAAGTGTAACGGAAAGATCTAACTTAATTGTCTTCTTTGTCTGTATAATGACACTGATAACATACAAATCCACCCACCTACCCTCTGATCTCATTGCTTTCAGGAAAGCCCGTGATGCTGCACGAGATGTAATCCGCCAAAAGAAACAGGAGGCATGGACAGCCTTTATCTCTACCATAACACAGAGCACATGCAACCGAACAATTTGGCGTAAAATTAAATTAATAAACGGCATCCCTACCATCCCACCAATTCCCCCTATCATAATTAACAATAATCCAATAATTGAACCTTCTGTGGTGGCAAATGTGTTTGCCGCACACTTCAGCCACGAATCGTCGTCCTCGGTTTACTCACAAAATTTTCTGACGCACAAATCTAACGAAGAAAAAACTGTGATAACTTTTAATACTAATAACACGGATGGATACAGCAGCCCTATTACATTAAGCGAGCTTAATTATCAGATAAAATTCCACTCTAAAAACTCAGCCCCTGGTGCCGACGGAATTCATTCATTGATGTTAAAGCACTTACCACCACCTGCCCTTTCATATCTCCTAGCAATCTATAACCAAATCTGGGCTCAAGGCTCCATACCGCTATCCTGGAAAGAAGCTATCATAGTCCCTATCCTCAAACGCGGCAAAGATCCCACCCTCCTCTCAAGCTACAGGCCAATTTCTTTGATTTCAGTACTGGCTAAAACTTTGGAAAAAGTGATCAACAGAAGACTGTCGTGGGTCTTAGAAACCCGTGGACTCCTCTCCTCGTGCCAGTCTGGCGAACGGAAAAAAAGATCGACGCTAGAGCATTTATCCAGTTTTTTCACAACGAAGCTTCAAAAACCTCAATACACCACCTCCTCTTCCACCCTGGGCTACCCTACAAGCTGAAATCGATTATTCCCTTGTACATTTCTCCAGGGGAAAAATCTCCTCCTCCCTCCTCTGCACCAGAATCTTCGCAACCCTTAAAAAATATTCAAATCACCAAGCCTACTTCACTGACGACGCGAAATCATGCCCTGTTTCCGAATCGTCTCCTACTGTTTGTCCCTTTCACTCTAACCTAGTTTCGTCGTCCGCCGGCCTCCATGACCACTGTTTCGTTCTCGATGCCGAACTTTATGCCATTTTCCTAGCCCTCGAATCCACAGTTAAATCCCCTCCACCCAACAGCCGCATTTTGATTGTATCTGATTCACTAGCAGCTTTGGAGTCCCTTCCCCAACAATCCCTATCGAATTACATAACCAACTCTATACAATCCCTAATCCTAAAATTAAGATCATCCTCCCACCAAATTACTTTCTTATGGGTGCCAAGCCACACCGGACTTAGGGGTAATTACTTAGCTGACATCGCTGCTAAGTCAACACTGTCGTGCCCCATGCCCTGTTCCCCTCCTCTTCCCGCCGACATAGTAAAATCTATAAAAATTCTTGTGCAATCCCAATGGAAGCAAGATTGGCTCACTAGACAATCTTGCTTTCTAAGAGAGATAAAACACGGAATTAACCCTTGGTTCCCTCCTTCTGACCTCCCCAGAACCCACTTTGTGGCTATGGCAAGACTCCGCATTGGTCATATTTCGCTGACTCATGATCATCTCCTACTTAATTTCGAGCCCCCTTTCGAATACCTCTTTTGCTCTTTCCTTTCTCATTTAATCCAAACGTACTTCTTTTGGATCCCTGGTCATACCGAAATTGAGAGTAATGAGTTAGTTCACTCGTTCGCTCGGTTATCTTCCTTTTCCGATAGGTTTCTTCCTATTTTCTCTTTTTCCAATGGGGCATAGCCGACAGACGCTGGTTTACAGGTGCCATACAGTGGCCACAGGTTTATGAGCGGGGTAACCGGTCCATAATAAAACGGGCAATATCGGTGGGTTAGTTAATATCCAGCTACAGCAGCGCACAGTCCAACCACACATCGCACTGTCTGTAGCTGCTCATTTCAAACTATGACTCTTACGTCTTCTCATTTTCCAGCCCGGATTCCTTTTGCTTGTCTATTCAGCCTTCCCTTCCTCGCTTCCCCGGATTTCTTGACTTTCCTTCCATGCGCCGCTGCAGCATCTCCGTGATCTGCCGTTTTGGGCATAGTTTGCTTCCTTCCTCGCTTTTCCGTTACTCTCTCGTCCTTCATGTCCATTGCTCTCCTGCAATATCCAGTTTGTTTGTGATTCCGATCACCTAATGTTCCGGTGTTCGTCTCTTGTAACCGATCAAGCTTCTTTCTACTCCTCCCTTTTACAAATTGGTATTCCCATACAGTGCTTCGTTCATTCTCTCCCTTCCTTCTTCTTCTGTTGTCCAAGCTCTTGATTCTTTTTTGTCGACTATTTCTGATCGTGTAAAGATCTGAGTCTTCTGCGTCCTTTTTCCTTTGTTCTTGGGCTGATGTCCTTGTAGACGGCTCCCCCTCCTTCCTAAAAAAAAATTTCTCCTGAAACATATAGATAAGAAATGTTAGCAACTTTTTTTCAGTTATTCCATGAAGTAAATAATTAAGTTAAATTTATTGTTTGCGCAATTATTGTTCAACCGTCGCATCTGATGAAAAAAATTACTATTCACCGCTTTGAAAATATACATTTTTTCTCACAATTAACCGTAATATTAAATCTTCCTGCATGGTTAGACGATTTGCTAAAAAAAAAAAAGACAATATCGACCAAAAAGAGAAATTTATTTTAGAAAATGATATATAAAGTGTCCCAATTTTATGTAACGTTTATTATAATTTAATTTTTACCAATTTCAAAAAATGAGGTTATACATTCGTACCGTTTTTTTTTTGTTTTTTTTTTTTATATTTTTTCGCGCAGAACTTGTATTTATATAGAACGATTTTACTGATTCTTTGTCCGCAATTCACGTTTGCGTTCGGTGGCTGTTTTCGTTTTTGGAAACACAATGAATAATGAATAAGTCCCATCATAAGGAGGAGAAGAATGTAAATATAGCTAATTTAATAATACCAGGGAATCGTAAAAAAAGTATTATTTATGTAGTATGTGTTAAGTTATTTCGGTATTTTAATCAAATTTATTTATTTTTTTTATTATATAAAATTGAGACATTTTTTCGTTATAAAATCTAATGAGGGCCGGCTTAATTTTGATAATTTTATACAAAGTATAAAAGAGAAAAAGATAGTAATGTAAGCAAGAGGGATTAAGGGGACGGCCCCTTGCGAGGACAAAATGGCCGAGTTTTTATATATATATATATATATATGCATAGATACATGTCGAATAAAATATTTCCAGTACGGTAAATGTACATAATGGTAACATTTTCGAATTGTGCGGCACAATTTTTACATAATCTGCGGAATAAATCCTATTCATGGCAAAAAAATCTATAGTTCCTCCGTTGTACGGAAGTGCACATAAGAACATATGTCTTTTACCAGCTACATCGTGGGTATTTGCGCAAAAAATAACGAAATATACATCATTATGTTCAAATAGTTTCTTCTCTACTTACATCTGAACAATATTAAGGGAAATAGCATGCGCTGAGGATTCTGTATATCAAGTTAACGATAACTATAATTTACATTTACATAATATTAAATTCGAAACAAAGAAATCTGTTTTTTCGCTTCGTAAACGGGGAGAGACAGGTTATTTTTTTGAGATTTTTTTAAAATTATCACTAACTTCTTATTTCTTGTTTGGGTTTTTCCCTGGGATTGTCAACAACGGACGAGATTACCCATCAACACGTGTAACGAAAATTTAGTTAAAAAAGTTTTTTTTTTTTTTTTTTTTAAATGGGCACGCCAGCACAGAACATTTACTCGACACAAAAGATTAAAAAAATAGAAGGACATATAGAGCGACAAGTTATATCAAGAAACGATTAGAGACAGAGGAAATGAAGGCGGCTAACAAGGGAACAACAGAAGGAGATGGAAAAGTGAGAATATAGAGGGCACTGTAAGGAGTAGGGAGGCCATAAGCAAATTGGAATAAAGGATCGCGCGTTATGTAGAAATAAAGGAACATTCAAATAGTACGTGGTTTGCATCACACGTGCCATTTAAGGTAGGAGGATGAAGAAAGTTAAATACGGTTTCGTTTCTGAAAAAAACTTCGATCTTTCAATCAATATATCATATGCCTGGGAAAAAAAGTAGTTTTTTTCGAAAATTTCGAGCTTTCGGCGCGCCGAGGACATAATTTTAAAGTTGAAAACTCGGATGTTCCAAACTAGAGAAATATACTTATTCAAAATTTTTAGCTATAATACTCGTGGTAATAGGAGGGGGGGACACGTAATTTTTTGCGCTTTTTTGAATTTCAACTTTGAAAATGTCGTTAAGGAAATGAAATACGAGTTCGCTTCCGACAAACAGCGATCTTTCGAACAATATATCACACGCCTGAAACAAAAAAAAACAAATTTTTTTCAAAACTTTCGAGCTTTCGGCGTCCTGGAGGCCAGAATATAAAGTTGTAAGTTCGGCTATATTTTTCCTATAAAGCGATTCTTTTGCTTATATGATTGAGATACGTTTTGCTTTTCTTTACTTTTTTCCTCGAGCTATTATTTACGTGAGTATAATTTTTTAGCTATTTTTGGGCCCAAACCCGGTCCATATAATTTTGCAACCGAAATTTTTTTCTTTTCTGAAAGGGCTTCTACGCGTTTTGTTTCGTATTTTAAATTTCGCTTTTAAAAGCTTATCATCTGGTGATGAGTTTGAATTTTTTAAGGGTGATTTTTGAGGTCGTTTTATATTCCATATTATATTTTCTCGACGGTTTCTTGGCAATCAGGTTTATCGGTCGTCATCTAGAAGTTATAGATCGTTTTAAAGAGAATTTTAATTGTAACGTATGTTTCAGATTTCGAAATTAATAAGTCTAATCGTTCGTGAGTTATCGGATATTTTAATTGAATATTTTTGTCGTTTCTGAACCGTCATATTGGGATTCCGTACATTATATGTTTACGCAATGCTAAAAATGTTGAGTGTTTCATAGTTCATATAGCAATTTTTTGTGGCATTTTTTCGCCATAATTTCTTCGTAATGGACGACATTTTAGATTGTGCCCAGCCGTAAGATCCATGTCTAAAAATCAGTGAGACACGACCGTCAAATTAGATTAGGTACATTTTCGCATTAAGTAATTCGTTATCGCAAAATTTTTAACTTGATTTTTTTTCTATTTTTCTGTTTCAGCTGATATTTTTACATGGCATGGGCGAAAAAGCGTAAGTTATCATCAATATTTATTTGCTAATTTTGATTATATATACATATATGATGTAGATCTAATGTATACACTGTAATTGGTTTCATGCTGTTGCGTACGCCCCCATTAAATAAATAAATAAATAAATAAATAAATAAATAAATAAATAAATAAATAAATAAATAAATAAATAAATAAATAAATAAATAAATAAATAAATAGATATATTTTGAATAGTCAGACTGCACTTGTATAAAAAACAAACATTTACATCTCGTAATTTCAATAATCATTCATGCACATTTTCATTACACACCGAATATTGCTGTGATTACAATAAGAATAAGGACAAAGCGCCGATAAAGCTGGGCCGTTAGTTATTGAAATATGCGTGAACCAACAAGAAGACGAGATAAAAGTAAAAATATTAAAATAATTAACATCTACGTATGACGGTTTTTATTCGTTTTCGATTTTGGCGTTGATCCGCACTTTTCTCTTTTTTTCTATTTACATCTACTAATATGTGAACAGTGGCGTATGTAGAAATTTGTTTCAAGGGCATTTAATTTAGTACGACGGAGAAGAATTAATTTTAGAATTTCTACATACCCCTTCTCGGTTCATGAAACCTTTAAAACACTCTTCGCAATACCTACATTGACGATATTCCATGTATACAGATATAATTAGTAAAATATCAAATTGAATTGAGGAGATTAATTTAATAATTTAAGGTTCCCCTAGTCTTCCCCGATGGAATGTGTGACGCGAATATATGATCATGTGTAATTACTTGGCTTCTCCGCATCTGCTCTACACTTGTTTACACATGGTGTCCCGGTTTATTGTTGAGTAACTCGACGGGAGGTTGTCGTTCTAATTCCGCAGAACGTCAGGTTGACCAACCGACCAGTGTACGGAGTCTAGTCAGGGCAGAAAAACCCTCTGGAATAGAGACAGGGACGCCCGTCTTAAGGTCGGTGACGGAAGACCCGGGCAATTAAAGTATGACGGCGTCCCAAACCTGAGTTAGAGAAGCCACGGTCAGCGCGGAAGAAAGAGCAGCTTCACCGCGTTAATACGCTACCTCAATAGTAACCACTACGATTACGAATAGCACTAGTACACCGTTGCCGGACGATACGATTGGCAACCGGTGTTGCGGGTTTGGGCCTGAATGTGTGAAATGCGCGACCGGCCATATGGAATTCCGGGCTTGTTATAGAAAATATGCGACTGAAATCAGTATTTCTGAAAGATAGCCCGGCATGAAATGTTCGAAGATCGCTAAGATCCGAAAATGTATCCAATGTTGAGGATGGAACAAAGAAACGTACAATAATAGTTTGCCTAATACCTTCTCGGAATGGAGTAGGTTTCAAAGTCCACAATAATTTACCTCGAAATATTGTAGAATATTGACGTAACATTGACAGAACTGTCATGCTAACACTATATGTATGAACACTAACGCAGTAAAAACGAACTTTGCTAAAATTACTGGAAGCGGAAATGCCCGAATTAACGATAAGCTCTAAAAGACGACATAGAGGGCACAGTAAGAGAACAATTTCTCGTTGTGGGCGATTTCAACATGCGAAAATCGGGCAATTAGTCGACACTGAAGGCGACCTGAGAAATGCGTCAAGCATGTACGACATAGAAACGCGAAAAAAGAGAGGAAAATTGAATTTCGCAGCGAGAATCAACTTTACATCGGTAACACAGCGCCTAACATCGCAAAAGGCGTTCTGTATATTATATGGAACTCACTGAATGATTACTATATAGAAATCAGACTCTATATCCTTGTGATAAAAAATAAGAAAATATGTCCTGAATGGATTGCAGATCCCATTATGAACTTTAAGATACGGCTTGAAAAACGAAGGAAAGGGTCAACAACAACCATTGTCAAAAATAATAAAAGTCGATGGCAATTAAGATAGCAATTAGGAACAAAAGAACGATACTGCAAAGTTGTACAGGAAGCCATGCAATTTGTGAGGCATAATATTACGGAAGAAATGACGTCAGAAGAAATATAGACGCAGGCCGAAAACGCAATAATCGCAGCTGCCAAAAGGACGGTTCAACAACGAGAATTCCCACTCTACATCTATGAAAAACGATGATTGATTTGACTAGTTCGCTTGCTCTGTAGCCTCGTGTTACGTCCCTTCCAGCTTGGATTTAAATGGAATAGAGAGAGACACCGAAGACAATGACGAACAACCTCACATTTTATCGAAACCTGTATCAATCGAGGAACTAGGTTTAGCATTAGAAAGTAAGGGACTACAGAGTCTTCTGCGCGGGTAGACAGTACCACCTATTCGATACTAAACAACTTAATATTTAATGAATTGTTATGCAAGTCAATCATTCTACTCGAATAGACACAATTCGTAATAATGCCCATATTGAAACCCGGTAAATGCCCGTTAGAAGCTATGTCCTACAGACCGATTTCCCTGGCTTCTTGCATCGGAAAGACGCTCGAAATGGTCGTAAATAATAGGTGAACAGAGAATCGAAAAATTCTCCCAGCCGGGATATTTTCAGGTTCAAGACGGGCCCGGGGAACGTTAGACTGTACTACTCAGTAAACGAAATTTATGCTCCGTTTTCGAGAAAGGACTTCCTTTCGGCCACTTTTCTAGATATCAAACGGGCTTAGTATTTCGGCGTTATATCGACAGCTAATAACTATAGGGGTTCCAACACTCTTGACCAAGTTTATCAGCGCAACCTTTGCCTTAATAGGAAACTAAAATTTTTGAATCCGGTCACCAAGAAAATGATTTGTACGGTTACTTCCATGGGCTTAGGAATCAATTTTAAGCCCGGTTTTACTCAACATCTACATACATTCTATTTTTAATTGTATAAAATTTAGGATAAATTTAGTGCGCCTCTTCATGTATTTTTCCTCAAGGAACTTCAATAACCGAGTTTTTTGTAATTCCGTATAGTTCCATGTTGATAAAGATCAACTAGAGGGGATGTTGTGATCAGTTCCGACTACGAAGCCAATTATACAAGTTGTACCGCCCTAATGTAACGAGTATAATATCAATTTATACTCCATATTTCTGCCGATCAGACGAGTTCGGGAATTTACGTTCCCGTGGAAGCGGTTTGGCCAGCTCTTTTCTCCTAATGACCCTATGCAGGCAGGCGTGGGTAGTGTTAAATCATTTAACGGCCGTGATTGTCTGGTAATTTACATTTTGATAAGAGTAATATTTATCTCGCTCAAATGGCTTCGATAGATGGTTGGCGAATTGTCCATTGCATATCCATTTTTCTTCCTTTCCTGCACGCTTCACTTTAAAAAAAAAAAAAAAAAGAGAGAGAAAGGAAAAATAAAAAAAGCTAATCTGGTTTTAATTTAGATCTATATTAACATAGTGTAGTGGGGTCCAATGGTTAGTCGCCAGGCGCCCAAAAAAAAAAACTAAAAGTAACGTTGTTAAACAAATGGGCTAATACGAAAATAACACTATAAGCGTAAATAATACCAACGTCCAAAAAAAGTAAACGAATTTTCGGCTAATATAATTACAAATAATAACAGCTGTTAAAAAGCACAGGAATAAGACAAGCAAACACATTGGTGTTACGAAGTAAGTTAAGAAATTAACGGAAATGTTGTGTTTGAGAACGAAAGAAAATAATTACATGCAAAAATTACAGCAACCAAAAAAACAGGATTCAAAATTTTTTTGTTTTTTTGTATCTAATCGGCTGCTGTGCACACGCAGTAGCCAAAAGCACCCGCATGTATTCCCTAAATGTTATTAATAATGTTTATTTCTCTTTTAGGGAAATTATTACGTTTCCATCGTGAAACCGTCATTAGATGTGAAATCTCTTGTAATGGTTTTTGCTCAAGGTTTCTTGGACGCGATTTCTTCTACCATCTGCAAATAGGCGGCATATAATAGTGTGTACGGTGAGTTGCGTTATACCGAAATGGAGACAGAATGCAATATGGGGCCTATGTGTCGTCTCTAGCTCATTACAACTTTTTTCAGAGAGAGCGATATCCATAAGGCAGTATTTTCTTGGATTGTGTGAAAGCGATCAGTTTCTGTTACTTGAAATTGTTTTAGCTTTAATTCTGAGATCTGATGTTACGTCTGATGCTGGCACTAAAACGTTTAGATAAGACTGTATATTGCGTCTCTTTCGCTGATCCGCCACGAATAATCGAAAAAAAAATCCCGCATGCGCGCCGGTATCCGTAGCAATGTGATATTCCGGGGCAAAAAAAAAAAAAAGCTTTAAAATGTTAACGGCAATAGGATGAAACGATGTAGAATTATTTGTGAAGGATTTAATCGAGCTGGGAAAGTCCGAGCATATTAGAAGTGTGTTGTAATTTGTAGAGATTGCAATGTCGAATTAACTAAATAGGTAATAATTTGGTACGTTGAAAAAAAAAAAAAAAATACAGTCGAATTGAATACCTCCTTCTTTTTTGAAGTCGGTTAAAAAGAGAAGCAATGAAATTCTTTAATCGCAGTATGTAAAATGTGATCGATTTTCGAAGATTAAGGAATAAATGCACGACCGAGGAGGAAATTAAAAATAACGAAAATTTCGGAAAAAACTAACTGTTAAAACACGTAGAAACGATGATTGATAAGAAAATCAGTAAGGCATTGGTTTTAGTTAAATGGATGAATGAATGTGTATTTATCAATGTTATCGAAGTTACACAGCATCAGAGTGTATAATTAAATGCTAAGTGGCCCTTAACGCACTAACTAAACCATTTTGCTGAATTCACTTTTAATTATTGTTACCCTAATTGCGCAGAAGACGATATTCGAATCATCGGACCGCTATAGGAATAACTGTTTAAATTAGTGTATTGATTTATAAAACGCGTTCTCAGTCCTCATCATTTATTCGTAGCTATTAAATCTCATCAGCGCATTCATTCTGTCGCTCCTATATTATATACGGAAACGTAATAATGTCCGCACCGAGCGCGACAAAAATTCCACTGGAATTTATCATTAGTATAGTTAACATATAAGAGTAAACTCTTGTACCGTTTTTTTTTTTTTTTTCTTACCATGAGCCGTGCCTGCATAGATCATTACGGCATACGGCAATTACCAAAGTTTAAATGACTAGAGCGATCTGATTTATTCTAATGTATGCCAAGGTTTGGGCGATCATTGCAGGAGCATTGGCGAGGATCTTTTGTAAAGGAAAATTTAGGTTAAATAACGAGCGGGATGTTGCAAATTTAGTATACGTGGAAAGGTTTATGATGAACTGAGGGATAACACGTTCGGGAACAGAAAGGGCAGGTTGTGGGAGGCGAAGTTCCGTGGAACACGTAGTCGTGAGACAAAGAGATGCGTCCAATCTTTAAGCGATTAATTATTATAAAGTCGCGCCGGGACATATCCTCCGGTGGCCACCAAGGCTCCGTTGATGGTTTTATAGTTCTTAAAAAGGTATTTTGGGAGGCGTTCCTGCTTAGACTTATCTTGGAGTAGTCTCTTTATCGCGGCTGGTCGGGCGACATCTGGGCTCACCGGACAGTAAGTTGCTGACCGTGCAGCCACGTCCACCCTCTCATTGCCAGGCACCCCAGTATGACCAAGAACTCATAAGTATGACATCTTGCGATTTTCTTTCATGAGGTCAACCATGATCTGTTGGATTTGGCAAACCAGTGGGTCTTTTGGTTGCAAGCTGGGTATAGAATAGAGAGATGCTATTGAATCTGTAATTACGAGGAATTTCTGTGGGCGGGGATTAGCTAGGTAGATATGCTGCAAACAATACAAGATATAACTCGGCATCGAGTATTGTGCATCAATCACCCAGTCGAAATGATTGGACCGAGCCAAACACTTTGAATGTATCGTTTTAAATTGTTACTGCCGTAAGGTAGAACCAATTGTAATGAGAAAAAATGATTGTTATTGATTTTTTTCGAATTGTATTTTACAGCGAAGAATGGATCGGAATATTACAAGATTTGGTGCCACCGCATGTAAAAGTGATATGTCCTCAAGGGTAAGTGATTTAAATTCTAAATCGACGCGTAAATAAATTACGACCGCCGTAAAATATTTTTCGGTGGTATCGAAAATATTTTAAAAAATCAACTTGTCCGCTCGTAAAGATTCCACCGCTTCTTGAAAAGACCCCCTGCTTATAAAAGTTGACGTTGATTTAGATGGGTTGTTTTTTTAATCAAAATAGTACAATGTAAAAAATATGCGTCATGTTAGATTCAGAATTATATTCACAGTGTATATTACTCTATATGTTCCGTGGATATGGAGTAAAATTAATCAGGACGTATGTCGGATATAATAAATATTTTCTTCTATTATTATGTCGACATATAGTAAATATATATATATATATATTTACATTGTGATTTCAAATATAAAAAAAATCGGTAGTATAAACTTTACCTGAATGAAGGATAAAAAGTTCGAAACAAGCAAGGCCGTGTCCGGGGGGGGGGGGGATGAGAACTGAAGTAGTTATTGTAAATATATGAAAATTGGGATGGGGGGGAGAAAAATTTTAAATAAATATTGATGATTTTTTAGGATGTTCTTACCTGTAAAAAAAAAGAGAGAAAATATGCTCTATATTTTAAGGTACTTCATTAATATCTTAAGGAAAATATTTTTATTACGAATATAATCAATAACATATATAATTTTCATTAATATATTTATACGGGGTAATTCATTTATGTAAATTATTAATATATAAATCAAAACGATGGAAATTATTAATAGAATGAATATTAGTGAAAAATGTATTGTTATTTATGAAATAAATATGTGAAGAAAATTTTCAGAACCCCCCTTTTCCAAAATTCTGGGTACGGGCCTGGAGAATGAAAGGTAAGAAAAGGAGGTGATTTATCTCGACCTGGACTTCTGAAGCAGCTGACAACCGCTCGTCCGCATTCAAGTGCTTTACTGCTTAGCATCTTAAAAATTTTTATGAAAAATCTTTGTGTTGCTTTTCGCATTTATTTTATATTCTGTTCATAAGAACTATTATGGAGCTATCACACGTGATGCCTCGGTCTCCTAGCACGTTCGCTGGCACGTACGTCTTCGAAGAAGGTTCTTCTCCATCTTCCTGTTTACTGTTACGCAAGCCTACCAGCTGTGGAGCACTTGCTAAAAAGTGATACCGGCGTTTTTCCAGTCCTGTAAACCGCGCCCCATTGCGCTAGTTGTTGTCGAATCATCCGGATTCTGTTCGAATGATCTTTAATTTTAGAACATCGTGATCAGCCTATATCAGAGTCCACTGCTGCACGTAGGCTTCCCCCAGTTTTTTCCAGTTATTCCTATCCTACGCCTACTGCATCCAATTTTTCCCTGCCATCTCGATTATCATCGCACTAATGGTCTTCCCTTCTTTCTTCTCTTATCTATCATTCTAGCACACGTTTTTATTATCTGTTCTTCCAGCCACATCGCCAGTCCTGTTCCATTTTAATCTATTTACTCTACTATATTCCGCAGGCTAGTTTTCTCACGTGTAAGTGTACATGGGTATTTTTCTTTTTCGGTCCGCTAGCCTAATATTTCAACATTAAGGTGCGCCGTTTATGTTTTCCCGTATCAGCCTTAGATTTGTTTTAGTAAACACCCATGTCTGCGCACGTGTACATGAGCATTTGTAATACGCTTTGATTATATAATTTCTGAGGCACATTCAAAACTTCGAGCCAATTCCTCCTCTCACCGTGGTGCAGTCAACAATGAGTTTCTTCATTTATTGAATTCCTCTTTTCCTGCTCATCTATTGATCTTTACTGATGGTTCCAGGAGCGAGGACGGCGTGAGTGGTGCGTTTACTGCCCCGTCGCTTCGGCATTCTGAGTCCTTCCGGCTTTCTTCCTTCTGCACTATCCTTTCTGCCGAATCGATCGCCATCCTTCAGATTTTTATTTCCTCTTTAAGCGATCTTTCCTAATTCCTCATTATTTCGGACTCTAAAGGCGTCATTCAAGTTCTATATTCTTTTCCTTCACATTCCTCTGATAGTATTATTCTCTCAATTCGTTCTCTTACCTCCACTCCGCAGTCAGCCCGCTCTATTCTTATTGATTTTTTATTGGTTCCCAGTCATTCTGGAATTGATGGCAATGACGCAGCCGATTCTTTGGCTCGTTCTGCTAGTCACCTTGATTCATTCCTCCACCATTTCCCTTTTTCAGATATCCTTTCCTTATCCGCCTCCAATCACGCAAGACTTTTGCGGGATCTTTATCCCTCCCTATTTTCTAATTGCCATTCGCATTACCGTTTTATTCAGGCGATTCCTCGTTCCCTGTTTCGGTTCCATTCTATTCCTTTCGGTCGTCGCTCTTCTATTGCCTTCCTAATTCGTCTCCGGATCAATCATTCTCTCCTCCCCTTCTCTCGCTATTTGCTCTGTCGCCTTCTCCTTATTGTTCTCTTCACGATTGTGATCATCCTCGTATATGTGATGCTGATTACATTTTCTTCGAGTGTCATGCTCCTCCTAACGAACGCTCCCTTTTATACAGTCAGCTCCTGTCATTAGGTCTCCCTACTATGCCCTGTAACTCTTCCTTTATCCTCTACTTTCCTTCATGTTCTGTGGTGTCCGCACTGCTGTCATTTGTTGCGTCCATTTCGGACCGTCTAGTTATTTAGTTTTTTAGCTTAGTTTTCCTGTTGCTGGGTCAATTCCGCTGGCGCGCCCCAAAAAAAAAAATAAAAAGAAAAAAAAAAGAAAAAAAAAATTTATTCCGTAGCGTGTTATTTAATTTACCGCGAAAGCTATCCCCGTGATAATCCTGTGGTTTATTTCTGCCTTTATCATCGTTTCCTTATGTTTCGTAATTTTTTGTCCCGCGTATTACAAAACTTCCCCATCTTTAATCAGTATCTTTGTATATTTTCGTCATCTTTCGCTATTATTTTTGTATATTTAATCCTATTCAATTGTCGTATATCTAGTTTCGTTAACCATGGTCTGTAATTGCTCTGCGCTGAAGCTAAACAATATTATATGCAAACCTCAGATGATTCTCAAGTATTCTCCATTTATTTCGACATCCATTGAGTTTCAATTTTCTAAACGCTATTCAGTTTCGCTGATATACTATAGCATTACCAAGCTTAACGCTTCTTTTTACGGGAACTTTCTTGCTATTCTTCTATAATCTGCATCGAATTTCTCTACAGCATACAAAATGGGTTTAATTGCCTACCGTAGCTTTCACTGGTTACTACTAGACGCCGTAATAGCTCGGGTACTACAACAATTAGGAAAACACGAAAAAAATCAGCCAATGTCTATGAACTTTGATGAAAGAATCCTTTTTTATAAAAACTTCGGACTACGTACGTTTGTTAAAGTAGAGTTGTTTAAATATTATTTTTTAGGGCGAAAAACAATTTACACGAAAGGTTCTTGCATGTTTTTTTTTTTTTTTTGGCTGCGATAAAATAATTATATTATGGAATCCACAATGCCCAATATACTGGCAGCTGAACAAAATAAAAAATTTTCAAATACGATAGGATGATGCGAGTTATTTATAAAGAGTATTCTTAACAATTGATGCCACATAAACAAAATATTTTTGCTTATCACCATTTTAGCTTCATGAGGTGTCATAAGTACTTCAGGCGGGCAATCTTGTGTCGTCGCGGTTCTTGCAGCTTGGTCCGAAGCAACACAGTCAAAAACTACTAGAACACCCTTTGGCTCCAAACGCCGAGCAATCTCCACGAGTTTAGAAAAGATACCTACGAAAACATGTCAACTCTCAGTAGACACGAGCAGTGTGTCCTAACTCGTATCCGCATTGGACACACAAACTTGACTCATTCGTTCCTCATATCTGAAAAACCGCCCAACCTGCGTCAACGCTGCAACATGTCTATATCGGTGAGGCATCTTTTGATCGAGTGTAATCACTACCAGCAGGCCAGACAACAAGCGGGTATTACCAACGGCCTTCCAGAGATGTTTTCGGACGCCGAGAAGTGTAAAAAAATCGTAGCGTTCCTCAAAGACATCTCAGTATTCCAACTGATCTAACTTCCTCAGCCTTCAGCTAATTTTTTGATTATTTTTTGTTTCGCGCATTTTCAAATATTCAATATAAAATTTTATAATTATCTGTAAAACCGTAGTCGCTAATGACCTTGTAGTCCAAAAGCGACTTGTAAATACAATAAATAAATAAATAAAATAATAAAACATTTTTGCGAATGATATTTTGGCTATTGCATTTCTTTTGAGTCCGATTAAAACAGTTTAAATTGTTATCATTATCAAAATAGTTATTAATTATTAGTTTCGTTGTCATCCACAAATTTCCTGTTATTTCAAATACTACCTAGATTACTTTAAATATTGCTATAATTAGTGCCCCATGTTCGCCCAATTTATTACGTCTTTCATATCAAATTATTGTTAATCTACTGTTAATTTGTTAGCAATTATTATTATTATCGATTAAAATTGTTATTATATTTACTGATAATTTTAAGACTAGCATTGGACACTGCAATTATAATTACTAATAGTATTGCTTTTGCTTTATATTTTAGTTCTTTTCCATTAGCTTTATAATTACTTCTATATAGACGCCGCTGAAGTTCTTATGAGATACACAGTATTAATGGATGTATAAATAGTGTTATAAATGCAGTATAAAATTCTCTGTAAACATAGGCCAATGTTGACGCTAACATTTCATTCTTGTTATTAAAAGTCTAAAATCGGCTAATAGTGAATTGGCTTATGTATCTATAGATGAGCGTTCTTTAATTATAGCAGATCTATTGTGAAATATTAAAATATTTATATATTACAATAATAATAATAATTAAGTACAGTACTGTTATGATTATTTTATGTAATTGTTAATTCTTCTTAGTTCTAATATCTATTATATAAAGCTGCAAGAAAAAAAATCGTACAGACCGTTCTGTAGTAGCTAGAAAGTTAATTTTTTTTTCAATCGACGTATTTTCTTCGTCACATCATAAGAAATTATAAGACCCTCAAAATTTTAAAATTAAAGGGCCCAAATTTCAAAAAATGTGAAAATCAAGTTTTAAGAAACAAATTTTTAAAAAATTCCGCAGCCGGTTCTATATGAGTTGTGGTAACAATTTTCTTTTTAATCTACACACTAAGGTCTCCAGAATACAGGAAAAATAAGAAATTCGAAAAATTTTGATATTTACGGACCAAAATTTGGGAAGATACACGCTGAAAGCGGTAAGACTGGAAACTATAAAAAAGTCCACAGCTCTTTCCATGGTAGCTGGAGGGTCATTTCCTTTTTTAAATAATTTAATAGAATCGCTAAAATATATTGAAAATATGGGACCCTCAAAATTTAAAAGTCAAATGGACATGAAAAGTTTGATGGAATTTCTAAATAAAAAATTCGAAGAACCAAAGGAAGAATAAATAAATAATAATATAAATCTAAACATCGATAATTTTAAAACTATGCCCCACAAAACGGTCCAAAATGAGGTAGTCATTTTGGAAGAGAAAATGGCGGGACTAATACAGGAAAAAATTGCTAATTTAGAAGGGAAGTTTAACGGAGAGAATAGAATTAATGAGAAGGTAAGGGAAATCGGTCACATTTGGAATTTGAAGAAAGTATTCGAAAAACTCATCGTCATGTACTTGGTGATCGACCAAATTGTGCTGAAATTGTGGAAGTGCTCTATACTTCTTCAAATGCCGATCCGAGAAAAGTTATTATGTAGAAAGAAAATTAATTCTGCTTACGAAAGTTTGCAATATCCATTATTATTTCCACATGGTTCAGTTGGTTGGTAAATAGATATGGCAGATAATAAAAATAAAAAAGATATCTCAGATAAAATATTACAGTTAAATTAGGGCAAGAATATTTTGTTGACATGTGGTGTAAGGTGGAAGAAGAAAAATTACAGTTTATTTCTAATAAAGAAAACAAATTTAATCATTGCATTTAAAAAAATAAATATTGTTAATATCATACTTTAAAAAGAATTAAATGTAATATATACATTACCTTGCTAGCTGTTTTAGTTTTTCAGATATTTTAATCTAAACTTCACTTTTTTAATTGACGTATTCGTGTACTTCTTTTTTTTTTTTAAGAAAAAATAAATATATGTGAACGCTGCAGTCTTTATGAAAATCTACAAAGTAAAATTATTTGAAATCCAAAGGAACGGGCCGCGAAGCGGCCAGCGAAACCAATTCCCTAGTATATATATATATATATATACAAACGGGGTTTAATTGAGCTAAATGTAACAGTGAAGGTTGCATAGAAACAAATTTTTATGCCTACGTAAGCTGTATGAATGGGCATATGTGTCGTGTGATTGATTGGGCGCCTGATTGGATATAGGTACATTTGTAAGTAAATGTGTGATTGTTTGCAATTTTAAGATTATACATATATTATAATAGAGTAATTAAATTTTTTTTTTATATTTTTTTTTTGTTTCTTTTTCAATTTTATACATTGTATACAGATGTTGCTTCTGTTTTTCTTATTTCTTTTGCTTTATATATTAATTTAATAATACAGTTAGTTATTTGGTTATTTTAAGAACTTTTGTATAACCATATAACGGCCACTGTAACTAAATTTAAACAATTTCTTTTTTTCAATAGAAATCCCTGCAGCTCGCGCAGTTATGCGCGCATGTGCGGTGTAAATTTAAGTCACACGTTATGAAAATTGTAATTATTTTTTCAAATAAATAAATTGAATTGATATTTGCTTTTAAGAGAATAAAAAAAAAAATGGCGAAACGCAATTTATACGGCTATTAAATTGTAGTACTTTGAATTGAAATTAGAAAAAAAAAAACAAAAAACGAAGCACTCTTTCTTAAAGTTTGCTGATTGTTATAAAAGAAATAGAAATAGATTAGCCGTTGCTGATCCAATTCGTGGCATACTGAAAAAAGTATTCTTTAAGAGAACGTGAACGTATGTGCGATATGAATATTATAGAGCTTTTTTTAAAAAAGCATTGACCATCATGGATTTGACAAGAAAAAAAAGCTAACGCTGAATTAATTATTTAGATTCGTATGCGGTCAGCTATAGCATCAATGAAGGAACCCTAAGCGAAGTGATAACACAGTTGGCGAAGGAAAGGACAGATGCAGCACTAAAAGGAGGAGCAGAAATACACCAAGTCCCGAAAAGTTGAGAGTAGAGAAGGAAACGCTGAGATGACAGATAAACTCGAAAAGAATGCGATTAGAATTACATTCGTGGTTATCATTGGAAGGATGTAGCGGACAATAAGGGGAGTCTGAAATTCGATAGCGAAATGAAGGAAGCATGCTCGAAGAGCGCAACTGACATGAAGAGGATATAATATAGCGCGTCAAAGACGGAAATTTATGAAACCAATAATTAACCGGAAGATATTGTGGAATGGAAAAATTTAAGAAGAAAATATCGTAGAGCTTGAAGTTGCATCCTCGAAGATAATCCGTTGGCGATTTATTCGCCTTGTGCTTGACACAGTTTAAATCTGCTTAGATTTAGCTCGGTGGTACCAAAGAGCTATAAGGTTTTTTTTCTTCTTTTGGCGTTGTATAAAAATGTTAAATAACTTTTAGTCAACGTTGGGATGTATTAAAAAATGTACTGGCTGCCTTCGAGTTGGCGCGGTTAAAACGCATTCAAATAACTTGGCCGGAGTAAAAAAATAACCAACATTAAAAAACATTAAAAAGCCGCGGGGTTTGTGAAACATCAACATTGAAACTCGGAAGAATGCGAATGGCCTAGTAAAATACCGTCGTTCCACTTTCGAATGTTTTTCATCGGCGTTAAGTCAAAGTTACGCTATTAATAAAAGAAATTCTATTCTTCAAGCTGATGAAGAAAATATTACAGTCGACATTGAAATCAAGAAACCATCTGATTTGCAATAGCTAATCCAGGGTAAATTTGAAACTATTTTACAATAAAAACCGTTACAAATTAGAAAAAAGGCAAAATTAAAAAAAAAAAAAAACAAAAAAAAAATATGCTTTTCTTGTTTTGTCAATTCACTCGACGAACAGGGGACGACAATCCACTGTAGAAGATAGATTTATTCCAAGGTGCAACGTCGACGTGACTGATGAACTTCCGAATGAAGTGGTCTATATTTAAAGCGTGTCTAGGGTTCAAATTTTGAAGCAAACTTACACCTCTATTCGATTTACCGAATTCGATAGTTTAAAAAAATTGAATAGCCTTTTCTTCCAATATTGCGCATGTAAGAGTGCCTCCGAATGTTTCGCACATTACCGGCGACCGCGACATAACTGTGACAAGAACGAAAAATGTCACCAAATCTAAGAACGACTTAATACAATTTATCGACATCACGTTTTTTTAGTGAGAACTGGCGAAATTAACAGAATCTGACGATATTATGAAGGAGTTAAGCGAGAAAAGACCGCGTTTTTTAAACACTTCACTTTGGTCTTATAACTTTTACGAGTACTTTTTCTTTTAACTTTAATTTTTCTTCACTTTCAATTTACGATATTTCGACCAGAAATACAAGGGGTGTTCAATAAACACTCGGACTGTACTTATGAAATCTTTATTAATTAAAATTTACAACTCCGGATCGATTTCGCTTTCAATATACTCTCCCCTCCCAGTCGTATGTGCACTTGGCCCTCCTTTTTTTTTCCAATTTTTCGAAACGTGCTGGAACCCCTCTTCCGACATCCTCCTGAAAATCGCCTGTACAGCTCCTACTGCGTCCTCTCTAGAATTAAATCGACGTCCCTTCAACTCCTTTTTGGCCATGGGGAATAGGTAGAATTTGCATGGAGCGGGATCCGGCGAATACGGGGAGAGGGGGGATAGCTTGGATGCCGTAGTCACGCAAAAACTGAGCGACTGCATTTGAAACATGAGGACCAGCGTTGTCATAGTGCAGCTTCCATCTTCCGTTTTATCCATGTAAGGTCGCTTTCTTTGAATGTGAAGCCGGATTAATTTTTTCAATATCTCAAGGTAATACGCCGAATTCACCGTCTGACCTTGTGGAACCACATTGGTGTAGATTAATCAGTCTTTATCAAAGAAAGTGCCCACCATCACTTTGGTCGCGGACTTGGTTACTCTCGCCTTTTTTTGGCGACGGGCCTCCTTTTCCGACCCATTTGGTTGACTGCTGCTTAGTTTCAGGGTCATGTATATGTGTATACCTAGGTTTTGTCGGCAATAATAACATTCGCGATTTTTCGAAGCTTAAAACAAAATTGAATGGCATACCTCTGCACTCTTAAATGTTCGTCCATGTTTACTGTACAGTCGATTTTCACGTGCACTTCTTTAAACAACCATAACTCGCGAACTATTCATCCAAACTGCTCCCGTAAAAAACCAATAACTTCGTATTGAACCCCCCTTTCCAGCTGTGCCATTTTCATTTCAGCGTTACTAGCTGGCCTACAGAAGCAGTCCGAGTCTCTATTGAACAGCCCTAGTAATTCACACTGTTCAGAGTTTGTCTTTTTTTTATTCGGTTCTCGTTGTATAATTGATTTATTAAAATAAAATCGTTCGAAGTAAAATTCGCATTCTAGAAAATTATTTATAAATTGCCCATTTTCGGAAGGAACAGAGCGAAGCGTTTATTTTTTCTTTTTTTAAAATTTCATTTTCTCCGGGAGTCTAGATTTTCTCTCTGTCTGTCCCTGATTTATGATGACTGAAAATAGGTAACGAATTAAGGTAACCCCGTATACAATCATTAAAGAGGAAGGAAACGGTGTTTTTATTTACATTTCTGATTTTTCACTGAAACCGTCGTCAATAAATCCGAATAATGTTATCAATAATGTGTACCATTTAAAATCGACAAGTCGTCGCGATAGCCTCTAGTTGCTAGAGCGCTTGGCTTCCGTTATGGAGAGGTCTTGAGCCCGATGCAACGATAAAAGTTATTAAATTAAATTAAATAATCGCTAATAGTCTCGTGAGGAAGGCAATGGCAAACGTGCATATTTCCCTACCCTGAGGTAGTAGACAGCAGACACTCACGGGGGGGAGACTGCATTTGTAGCGCGATAAATTAATCACAACATTAGTTCCGTATGTGTAGAGTCTTGCGTGTACACTACTAGCGTTGCATATAGCATTCGCTACGATCGCTACCTATTCCCCGTACAGCTGGATTGTACAAATAGGTATACGATATTACTACTTAGAATACTAATATCAGATATAAATAAAGGATCGGCAGTGGGTAAACAATTTTTGTTAGTTTTTTTAGACCTTACTAAAGTTTTTGATCTAGTGAACCAAGAAATACTAATTGAGGACATAAGAAAAATGGCTGTAAAAGGGAGCTATCTAAAATGGTTTTTTGGAGTTACATAAGAGGAAGAGAATTTTTAGTAAAGATCGGGAATGAACACAGTAAAAAAGAAATAATGAATTATGGAGTTGGATAAGGGACAATATTGGCACCTATACTATTTTTGATATATATACGTATTCGCTCTACCGATATATAAAGAGAAGTCAAAAGTGAATGTTTATGCAGATGATATCGCACTAATTATTGGAACACTCTGACATAGGAAGTGCTGAAAAAATGTTACAAGAAGATCTCAATAATATATGCAAATCATGACAAAAAATTATTAATTAATGCTAAAAAAACAAAAGTGATACACATACAAGAACGCCAAGCCGGTTTAGAACGTTTTTTTTTCCTAAATTAATTTTACACAATACAAAGTGTGTTTACATAGAAAGGAAATATGTGGTTGTGTAAAGTTAGAAAATGTGAATGAATTTAAATATCTTGGGATAACTTTAGGTCTAACATGGAGAAACCACATTGACAATATTGCGGGAAAGTCAGGTAAACTATATATTCTCGCACTATATAAACTAAAACAAGGTATGACATACAAAAGCTTAATATTTCGAAGCTGTAATAATGCCCAAAATTAAATACGGAATCGGAATTTGAGGTGAGGCAAAAATTACAGAAATGAGGAAAATAAACAAATTGAAAAAAAAAAAAAAAATTTTAAAACTGGCCTTACAGAACGAGAGAAAAACGCATTAGCTAACATCACTTAGTGGAACGAAAATCACGAAATGTCACCAAAAATGCTTTATATTATTACAGTAAATTACTCAGTGCTAAACTCCAAGATAGGCGGTTACCAACTAGAACAAGAACGTACAGGACTAGAAATTGCGATAAACCTTGCTATATACGATCTAGGGGGATTAACAGTAAAATAGACACAATGTATAGTAAGAGGTATTAATAAAATTAATGGGGAACATATCGCAGGAAATTCGAAATGAAAAAAATCTGGAGAGATGGAAAAACAAGGTTAAAATTTGGTTGATAGCGTGGTGTAAAGAGCAATAGAAATAGTAACAAAAAAAAAAAAAAAAAAAGTATCGTAATACTAGTAATAACCACTTATAACATTGACGCTATGTTGTCATGAGACTCGTTACTATCTCCAGTTTTAAGCTGCTAATGAGAGAGAGTGGTAGTTGTATAAAAATTATATTGTATTATTGTAATATATAAGTTAACATATTAAGGTATTGTAATAGGAAATATTATTTTAGATCAGTGGTTCTTAACCTTTAAGTGATGAGGGACCATTTGACAAAATTTCTGTCTGCCATGGACCACCTACTGTTTGAAGGTAATATACAGTAAAAATGTAAATAAATAAAGGGTTGCTCTATCTATCTATAAATAAGATACGCATAAAATTGTTCAAAGCCAACAGTATTTTAATTTTTTTTACGAAAATTTTACAGAATAGAGGCAAATATATTATTTTAATGCGATTTCTATGACTGCTTACTTTTTACTAACTTCTGAATCCTTGGTTCAGTGCTATTCAAAGCCAAACACATGTCAGCACTAGCATCCAATCGATTTCGGTGCTTGCTTTTAATTATCAAAAGCGCTAGGAACCCCTACTCGCATAGATATGTCGATGATAACAAAGTTCGACAGCAATTTTTTGAATCTTTGGGAAAAAAATTGCCTTTTAGAGCCAAAAAAAGTTTCAAAATTAATTCCTGTCACGAATATATCTTTCAAGTTACTATTGTGTTGCATTTCAATCACTTCTTCTTGAATTTCATCAGGCACCTCAGAAACGTTGATCACTTTCCGAACACTTTCGTCCTCACAGTAGTCCGGAAAATAGTGACCGCGAATTCACTTTTTAAATTTTTCAAATAAAGTATCATGTTCTTTTGCATTTCTCCTTTAATCTCGGCACGCTGCCTGTCATTAATTCGATTCAGCGTATCAAACGCAGAAAAATTGTTTCTTCCAACCTTGTCGATCCATAGCTCGCTTTTAGTGATAAATTCACTAATTTTATCTTCATATGCAAATTTATTGCTTGCGCCTTGCAACTTCAAATTTCATGACCCTTGCAGTTGAAGGTTCAATTTATTTAGTTGCGCGAAAAAATCAACCAAATAAGCAAAACAAATTTGAAATTTGGACTCGCAGAACTGATCCAGCAACTCTCTTTGTTCTCCTTGTTAGTTAATAATATTTGTACTTCCTCTTTCAGTTCGTACAACCCCGACAGCATATTTCCTTTGGAAAGCCGACACACTTCCGTATGAAAAAGCCGAGTTTCGTGTTCAGAGTTCATATCAGAGCACAATTGTTTGAAGAGACGAGTATTAAGTGCACTCTTTTTAATGAAGTTGACTACTTTTATAGCTTTAATATTTTTAGGATGGCTTCGCGGACCACTTTGAGTGCTTCGAGGGACCACCGGTTAAGAACCACTGTTTTAGACGATGGTATATAATTGTAATATAAATAATAAATAATGAGAGTGTAGATTTTGTAGTATAGTAATATATAAGTTAACACTTTTTATGCTGTAACAGAAAGTAGCACTTAAGTTAAGTTGATGTTATATTGTACAAATAAATGATATAATTATGTTGGGAACCCACAGACGTGCTTTGTGGGACCCGCAAATTATTATTAAAGAAAAAAAAAATAAAGTCTGGACCCTCGGAATCGAACGAAACGACCAATAATAATAATAATAATAATAATAATAATAATAATAATAATAATAATAATTTAAAATCACGTGAAAAATTTCAATAAAGTTTATAGCCACGTCTATCAATGTCGTCTCATACGAAACTCGATGTTAAATCGTTGCAGGTCGCACCTACCACTCATTTCAACAAAATTTAATGAATTTATCTTCCTTCTTTTTCCTTTCCGTTTAAAATATCAGGATTTTCTATTTTTCTACATTCGAAAGTGAGGCAAAGATGAAATACTTCGGTTCACCTTATTTACATATATATCCGGCAATGCCAATGACACTTAATAACTCGCTTGAAAGAAATAATAAGAGAAATAAACTCGAATATACACATACATTTTGTATAGATGCCACGATTGTTTGGCAAAGTTATGACAATGTGTTAATATTGTAGTTTTACATTAGGAATCATTATTTACTGTGCGACACTAAACTTGTTAAAAAACGCAAATTGCTGGCCTAATTCTTACATTTATTACGCCGTTTAATTATACTACCTAGTATATATTGTGTCCGGTGAACAAATTTAAACATTCGGAATTTGCCGATGAAACATAAAAAATAATTAGCCCATCGAAATTTGGCGACCTTATTTGAAGCAATACACGCATAGTTGTGCTAAACGATTGGTCCTGTGCCATCGAAATGCTTTTTGTATGCCTTTTCCCGAAATAGAGCTCCGGCAGCAGTGAAAATTTACCTTTACGAGTTCGGTCGGGTCAAAATGTCTTCCGCGAGGAAGAGACCTGTTGACTAGAATTATCGTGGTGCAAAATTAATCGACCGGTCATCCATCGTTCGTGTCTTTTGCGACGGGTTCAAGTAACTCTTTGTGTTGACCCTTTTGTCTCCCCGGAAAAAATAAGTCTGAATGCACCGTAACGCGGTAATCGAAAAAACCGGTTAGCCTTTGAGAGACTTTATCTCATTTTTCTTTTTTCTTGCTTCTGGGTCATTCTGTTGGCTTGTTTTTCAGACTCGTAAGCTCTCGTCTTGTAATAATGTGTTTGAAAAATGTGGAACCTCCGATCGAACATTTCTTTAGAAACTTCAAAAATGTTCGCGTTTCTTTCGGAACAAGAAGTAGAGCAGAGCGACACGATTCATGCCAAAGGTGGCGGTGGTGGTACGAGGGTTTTTATGCGAACGTTGACGTTCAGCGCTATGTCGGTCGATTTCGTGATTGCTATTACTTTGCTGCTGATATTTTCATCGGTCGAAAATGCCGAAGGACCCATACTCTCTCGTACTATTGGTAGCTCGCGTTTCCGATGGAACCGATTCGCCGTAGATTTTTGGCAAACTCTCGGCTCGATATTTTTATTTGCTATAAAAATCGCTAAACACGCATGAGGTTCGTTCTCAGCACAGCGACGGCTGCGGATGAACTGGTTGACTGATCGCGCGCCGAAATTGCGCACAACTTCAAGTACATAGTGCCGCCATCACATCCGGCTAAGAAAAAAATCCAAAAAAAAAAAAGGTTTTACACGGACCTTTTAAATGACGGAATTCCGATTACGCTCATTTTAACAGGATGTATTTAAAAAATGTAATTACTTTCCGTATAATTCAAATAATCAAGCGTATAATCATTATTATTAATGTTTCTTTAAAGGGAAATTTTCGGAGATTATTCCAAAAGCGAAGTCGTATATAAACCCGGATGGTGCAATGTTTACGGATCAGATGCGGCTTCGAATGATAAAGTGGACGTCGACACATCTGCCCGAGAAGTAATCGAAATAATCGAGCGTGAATCGAAGCTTGTTCCTACCGAGCGCATCCTATTAGGAGGATTTTCTCAAGGCGCTGCTGTAATCATGTACACCACGTTAACGTACGACAAGGTGCTGGGCGGTTTAATTTCTCTGTCGCAATATTTCCTGGCCAAGACGAAAACCATCGAGGTTGGTATGCAGATCCGGCTGCTGTTTCCATTTCTAGTAACATTTTAAATAAAAATTTATATCGCGTATAGAGCGACGTTTGTAAACTGTAAACGATTCACAAAATCGACCGGTTTTCAATCGAATGTTTAATCACGGTAAATGTTAAAATTTGATGTGTTAGGTTAAAGAAGGCTTCTATTATTTTAATTCACCTTTTTTTTCCCGCTAGTATATTTTAACTTACAAATAGTACAGGAACTGGTCTCGCGACATTCCCTAGGAAGACTAGGACGGAAGAAGAGGATTTTAACTTGCACCGCACCTGGCGATAACTATAGCGTCTTTTGTAACCGTCACTTTGGTGCGACACTCAGGTGTTAATTCCCATTTTATCCTCGTCGCATAAAAACAGATACACCATCACTGCGCTTTTACATTATCGGATTCACAGCCGCGCGTCCGCTACCGGACATTTTTTCTGACCTGCACAAATCGCGTTATTAAAATAATTGCTTCGTAATCCATTGCCTAGTTTCCCCGATTCCGTCCACTTTTCTCCATACCAGAAATTCCCCCACTCGTATTTTCCGAAATACATAATATTCTAGCCATAATTTCGCTGAAAAATCTTTTTTTTTCCTTTTTTCTTTTTCCTTCATCATTTGTGATGATTAATCGTTAAAAAATTAACACCGAGTACAACTGAGTAAAAATATACATCTATAGAATGGTCGTTTTATAAAAATGTACATCTTCAAATTAATGTGACAATTACTACGGTAATTCGAACATGTATATTTATAATAGTTTAATAAGATTAAGTAAAACGATCACTAACATTGACTAACGTGGACCAGTAGAAATTATTAAAACATAGAAAGGAGAACGGAAATACGGATGCCAATGTACAAACATATATGTATATATTAAACCGATTTTCTACTTAATTTCTTCGAGGTCTCGTGTTTCGAACGATTCCAGCGAAACGATTTATTGTTTTCTTCTTTTTTATATTCTTTTTTAGATTTTTATTCGAGCATTAGGCTTTTAATTTGTTTTATTCATTAATTATATTAATTACTTAGATTTTCTTTAATAATTTTTTATATAAACAACAAAATACGGCAAACTCACTTAACATTTATAAAATAGGAAAACGTGGACTAGATAAATATTTATATACGCGAATCGCCTGATCATTCGGAACGGAAATGCGAACGGCGGAACGCGCGCCTACCTATAATTAACTTTATCTTTTCTAACACCGCCCGCTTTACCCTGCCAAGGCATTTCTGGTAGTTAGAAAATCTGCCCTCTGTTCGTTAATACTCGGTGGTACACTATATAGACAGCATCCACCACTGACAAAAGTCGACCGCTACGATCAACACACTTTGACAGTATCCGCCCCAGAATATTCTCGAACGTTTGACTATATATATATATATATATTTATACAGGAATTACGGTTCAGAAATCAAAGAAAACCAGCGATTAGGAACACAAAGAGAACGTTTGAAAAACAGCAACTAGAAGTAGAAAATGATTTCGAGAAGAGTAAAACTGGTCATTTTTACAAAGTATTCAAGTTCAAGCTGAGACATCAAGACCTGTGTTTTTCAAAGTCAGATGGAAGCCTAACTTTTAATAATAAAGACGTATCGGCGGGATATTTTGAAACACTATTAAATTGTGGTAAACCCAACTAACGACTGACACTGCACACATACCGGAGAAAAATCAGACAGACTTAAACCTCCCGAGCAGAGAAGAAATTAAACAGATTATATCGAAGCTAAAAAATAATAAATCTCCGGAGGGGAACTGTAGCGTAATTAATAAAAGCAGTTAGTGAACCGATGGAAATAGAGTTGACAAAATTCCTACTGCAAGTCAGGAGAGCGTAGGAATGGAAATGATCTGCTTCATAAAATAAGTCAGAGGTTAACAATAACTATTGCAGAGGAATATCTTTATTGTCGGTAGTATATCTAAGAGGGCGATATTAAATCGAATAGAAAGTAGAGTAGTAATGGAATAGGAGAATACGAAGTTCAGAATGTTAGGTAGATTGGGACAAGAAGGAAGATTGAGGGAGACATCATAAGAGTAGAATGGAAGTCATTTCTAATCAGCATTGCAGAACCAGCATAACCGTCATTTCACATTTAACTGCCCTGAAACCTTTAATATTGAAATTTATGTCCGACCGAAGCCACGTTTCGGAGAGAAGAGCAACATTGACATTATGCAGATCCAATAACCCCTCTAATGAGCTTTTATCCCCCACATACTACAGGAATGCTTCCATTTCTAGTTTCCTCGATCTAACCTTTTTTCCTCTTCGACCTATTCGTCTTAATTATAATTGGAAGACCCTTATGAGCTCTTATGGCAGTGACCATGTTCCTATCCTAATAACTCCTGTCAGTTTTCCTCGCTCCATCTGATTCTAATTATACAAATTCTCCTGGATGGAATCTTTCCAAAACTAGCTGCCTTTATTCCGCTCCCTGGTTGACTCGTCTCTTCCTCCCCTTCAACCGGATCACCACCCGGTACCTCTCCATAATTCCTTTTTATATTCCTTAACTTCTGCTCTTTCTTTATCTTCTCCGCCCCGCCATACGTCATCTTCTGTACATCGCAGTAAGACTTTTTCACTTTGGTGAAACAAGAAATGCGACACTGCTTTTAATATCAGTCGCGAAACCTTTAGAATCTTCCGTTCTAACCCTACGACTGAAAACTTTCTCGCTCACAAACGGGAAAATGCGAGAGCTAGGTTTATATTGAAATCCACAAAGAAGTCCTCTCTTGGAAAAATTTCTGTGCCAAGTTCTTTAGAACTACTCCTCTTGCGCAGATTCGGAAAATGGCTAGAGCCTTTTAATTCTCATCCTCACCCTGCCATTCCAGCATTCCCGACGATAGCCTTTTTTCCTTTTGTTGATTCCGTTGCCCCAGCTTATGTTCCTTCTTTTGATGAACTGTACTCTCCTTTTCCGCAAAATTCTCCCCCACACTTCCTAACTTCGGCTTTCAATTTTAATGAATTAAGATCTGTTCTCTCCAAATCGTCCAGCCCTACTCCAGGACTTGACGGTATGCCTTATCTTGCTCTTAAAAACCTTACTGAACAATTCCTTAGTTTTCTTCTCGGTCTTTTCAGTTCATTCCTTTCGAACGGTATAACTCCTTCCTCCTGGAATTCTTTTATCGTCGTCCCTATTCCTAAAAAAAATTCTTCTCTACGTCCTATTTCCCTGGCATTCTGCATTAGAAAACTATTTATGCTTAACAAGCGACTTGTTCGGTGGCTGGAGCATAATAATATATTTCCTAACACAACATGTTCGGCTTTCGGCCTAGTAGTATTGGCCCTTCTGATTGTGTTAGTCTTTTCGTTTCTCACTTATATAAGTGTCTTTGATCCAAAAACATTTCATCTTAGCTTCCTTTAGTGATGTCTCCTCTGCTTTTGATAATGTTCATCTTCCCACTTTAAGAGATAAAATGACGGCAATTAACATCCCAATTAAATTCTCTTCCCTTATTATCAATCTCATGTAAAATCGTTCTATCCACTTCACTTCTCCATCTCTTGACGTTCCAAGAAAGGTTTTCCGAGGTCTTCCTCAGGGTTTCTCCCTCAGTCCTACTCTTTTTAACATCTATACCAGCAGTATAGCTTCTCTTCGTTTAATTTCCTATTCTTTATTCTTTGCGGACGACATCCTCCTTTTTTCCTCGTCTGAGGATGTTTTAGTAGCCTATGAAGCACTTAGTTCGTCGCTCATTGTGGTGGAACATTCGCTCTCCTTAATTAATCTTTCAATTTCTCCCTCTAAATCTTTTTATACTATTTTTACCCTCCGTCCCTACAACCCTGCTTTGGTCAATCTATCCTTAAACAATGTATGTATCTCTTTTTCGTGTTAATTACTTCCGTTATCTCGGTGTCTTTCTTGATAGTCGTTTGTTCTTCTCTAAACATATCAAATATCTTTCTGATTCTACTATTAAAAGGTTAAACTTGCTGAAAGTCCCTGTCGCCAACTAAACGGAGCGGCGATCATCCCTATATCCTTATTTCTCTTTACAAATCTAATATCCAAATTTGGTTATTCTTCTTTTATTTATGGTAGTGCCTCTAAGTATCCCGTTTTTCTAAACTAGATGTAATTCAAAACTCTTGCCTTTGTCTTTGTCTTGGTGCAATTAAATCCTCTCCAATTCCTGCTATTCTTGCTGAATCCAATTCTTCACCCCTATCCATTCTTAGATCTTATTTAGGCTATCATTTCCTTGTTAAACGTCTTCCTCTCGCATCCTCTACTCTTGTTCAATCTTTCCTTTCGATTTATAAAAGCTGACGCTTCACTCCCGGGAAGACCCCTATTCGGGCATTTATTTCACATCGTCTCAGTTCATTTTGGTCGTATATTATCTCTTTCAATAATCTCCCTTATTTTTCCTTCGATTTCACTGATATCTGTCATCCTCCTAAGGTATTTATCCTTCCCTCATTTGCTAAAAATCTCCCCCAAGCCGTAATTAAACAGGTATTCTACAGTACTATCAATTCCCTATTTCCTTCTCACGTTGTTACCATTTACACGGATGGTTCGAGGGGGCCTGGTGCTGTTGGTGCTTCCTTCATCCTTCCTGATTTTAACCTCTCAGTATCTTTTCGCCTTCCCTGTTTCTGTTCCATAATCATAAATGAATTATTCACTATCCTTCGTTCTATTATTTTCATTTCCTCGAATCATTTTTCCTCTAAATTTTTAATTATCTCTGACTCTTTGAGCGTCCTTCAGGCCATATCCTCTCTCCTTCATGATCATTCGTGTGACTTTGTTAGCCTCCGTGTATACGTTCACTCATTCACAATCTTTCCCATCTCCAATCAATATCAATATTGATTTGCTGTGGGTATCTAGCCACTCGGGCACGGAGATTAAAGAAAATGAACTCAGAAGTAGAGGAGCAACACTGATAATGTAGATATAGGACTGAAGAAAGAACCTCGGGAAAGACCGCGGAAAACCTATACTTTTTCTTGAAGTTGACAGATACACATATTCTTTCGACATAACAAATCTAAGTCAAAAAAGTAACAAAAAAAGAAGGCCGACACGGGACGCCCGGCAGATGTGAAACATCCTAATAGACGGTTAATCAAAGAATCTATAATTAAAAATAATGAAAATGTTACTAAATAAATATGTGTAATAATAAAATGTAAAATAAAAATACCTGACTGATACGATATGTCTCAAATTAGATGTATTTTGATCGTTGTGAGTTTCAGTTATAATATCAGCTATCGCTTGTGACAGGGCCGTATCTGAGGTTGTTAGGGTTCACCACCTGCCCACCAAAATGTCTTCGAAATAATAACTGCTTGAATTAAATGAACTGAAATTCAGAATAAATTTATTTCTTTTCAATTTTTACAAAAGGGAAAAGAAAATTAAAATTTTTATGAATTCTATGGAAACGACTATTTTTTATTTGTTTTTATTGTAGTGTTCAAATGTTGCATATACAATAATTAACTACAAGGCTTTAGTGTACTATTTATAAATAAATATATTTCATGATAATGAACACACACACGCATATATATGTATATGTATATATATATATATATATTTATAAAAATGTTTTCGTAAGCCCTCTCGGTATTTTGATCTAGATACAGCCCTGGCTTGTTTGTGTATCGCGAAAATATGAAATAGAATGTTAATATATTAATGTTTATATATATGTTATAAGTATAAATGAAATGTCTATTGAACGGTTACTAATGTTATATTTTTATTTTTTACACGAACATATATTATTCAAAATTCACAAATATAACATTGTTAAATACTAATTAATTATGTTAAAATAAATCAAATCAAATAATTACAATAATAGTCCGACCGGTTTCGTTAATACATATTCATGGACTCTGTTAATAAATAATATACTAATAATAGATGATTTACTAACCTTTGGTTTGAATTGGTAGGCAGTGTTTCGTCAATCGGTAGATTGCGTGTCCGCGTATTTGACATTTTAATACAGCCGGCACTTATAGGACACCACAGAAGATGAAGGAAAGGAGAGGATAAAGGAAGAGTTACAGGGCATAGTAGGGAGACCTAATGACAAGAGCTGACTGTATAAAAGGGAGCGTTCATTACGAAGAGCAGGACACTCAAAGAAAATGTGATCAGCATCACATGTACGAGGAGGATCACAATCGTGAAGAGAACACAATCAGGAGAAAGCGATAGAGCAAATCGAAAGCGGGAATAGAGAAGTAGACAATGATTTGGAGACGAATTAGGGAGACAATAGAAGAGCGACGACCGGAAGGAATGGAATGGAACCAAGACAGTGAACGAGGAATCGGCTGAATAAAACGGTAATGCGAATGACGATTAGAAAATAGTGAGGGATAAATATCCCGCCGATTTAGAGGCCTTAGAAATGTACTATAAAAATATGAAAAAAAATCTTAAGCCAAGTTTAATTGCGACAACTAGCTTAATGTGAAATAATACCCCTGCCCGTTTAAGATGAACCATTAAAATTCTATGTTTATCATTGCAGGAATTTAAATCTATGTTTGTGATCAATCTCTGACATTTGAAATAAATTTTAGGAAAAACTGAAAAATAATTTAGATAATATATTTAGCGTTAATTTATTTACTTTGTTGCAGTTACTTAAACGAATTAAAAAGCCTCGCCCGATTCCATATTTTGCTTGCCATGGCATATCAGATGTAATGGTACCATACATAACCGGTCAATTTGCTTTCCACTTGTTCAAAAAGTATTTCCGGCCGAACTATTTTAAAGCGATAAGTGATTTAGGACATTTTGTAAATGACGAGGTAAATCGAGCGCAATTCTATTTCCTTTTTTTATTTTTTATATTCGTTTAAAAAAGTTATCATTTTTAAAAATTAAGCGTAAGAAGAAAAAGCATTAGATGAAATTCGTATCTATTTCTATGAAAAATTTGACAAAGGTGTTTTGAACGGTAAAAAACAGCTACTGGCTATTAAATTTCTGCTGAAATTTCAGATTGAATTCTGGATCCATTTTTAAAAATACTTAATATTTGAACCACAGCAATTCAAAACTCTAATCGTACACATTAATTATATTTAAAAATGCCGATTAGTTCCCAAATAACTTGATGATCCATAATCATGACGATGAATATTCATCACCATATGATTAATATTTTGTAATTTATTTGTTTATGTAATCATTGCCGGACCACCTTCAGATAAAAAGTTCTTCTGTAATTTTTATAATACTTATGGAAGAGTAAATTTTCTTTAACTACGTCATTCTTTAAAAAAAAAATAATTTATGGTTTGCGGAGCAATCAATTTCAATTATATTTTGATTTTAATTATACATTTATTTCAAAACGTTACAGAAAAATGTTACAGATTTCATAACGGTTTTTTCATATTACCCCCGCCACGGCATAAGTATGATGTCATTAATGTATATATGCATATATATTCGTATGTATATGTATATGCGTGTATATATATACATATATATATATAAAAAACTCGGCCATTTTGGCCTCGCAAGGGGCTCTACCTCTTGCCCCCCTTGCTTACATCTCTATCTCTTTCTCTCTTCTATACTTTTATAAAATGATCAAAATTTACAACATCATTCTTACCGGCATCGAACTTAAATCACTCCAGACAAGTTAATAAAAACTTTCGTTACATAAAATTGGGACATTTTTTGAGACATTTTTTTGGTTACAAAATCTAATGAGGCCAACCTAAGAATTACGTTGTAATTAATATATTCCGGGGCTTTTTGATTACGGTCAAAAATTACCACTAGATTCGTAAACATATTGTTGCTTTTCGATACCAATACTGATGCTGAATGTTCCTCTTTCTACTCGTCACTTTTATTAATGGATCTTCCCACTCCTCATAACGTATCTCTCATCCTCTTTTTTCCTTCTCCTTTACCAGCTCTTGTATCCTCTATGTCTGCTATTTTCGATCCCGTATAGATCTAATTACACTTTCCTTTCCTTCCCTAGTTCTTGGGCTGTGACCATAACGACGAACCCGTCATGAAATAAATAAAAAAACAAAAAAAGTTATTATGAAGTAGTTAGTCAGAGTGTCGCACCGTTATTACACCAATCATCATCGACAGTACTAAAAAACTGTACTTAGATGAAACCGATCGGTTTGGTACGATGATAGATAAGCCCAAGATTATTCTGATGTTCATTCTTTTCGCAAATTGGGCAATTATATTTTGGAAACAAAGGATCCTCGGTATAGTCAAGAAACTAAAGTATATAAGAGTAGTAAGAATAATTATAATAATAAAAATGTCAATTATAATAGTCAACTATTGATAAAGTAAAGAAGATTAACATAAAGAAAATTAATAATAATAATAATAATAATAATTATGAGAGTAGGAAGATTGATAGAAACAAGAATAAAAAAATTAAGGTCAAAACATTATCAAAGGATAAAAAAATAGGTAATTACTGTCGCACAGGGAGTACATTTACCAAAAATATTCAATAATGGCGGAACATGGCTCCCGCAGGTCTACCTGGTCGTATGAGTACGAGAAAAAGCCAAGTGAACAAATTGTGATTTGCTCACTATTTCACTGTGCCATTATTTATATTTAACATTAATCGGACTTTTCGAATTAGGAATATCGTAAATTCAAAACTAGCGTAAACAAATCGGTCAGTATTTTTCTAATTTTTGTCACACTCTGGGAGAAGAGATCGAGTGGCTTATTTGAGTAACTGTTATTCAGGCTTTCTATAAATCGGATAATATTGTAGCTCATACATCAGAATCAGCGATGGAGGATCCTTACCGACGGCGTGATTCAGTGATGTGTAATATTTTCTAAACGTTATTAGTGATTTCTGCACAGAAAATAATTTCTTTGTCACTAATACAAATTACAAACATCATATAAGCAGACTTTATACTTGAAAGTCGCCATGTATAAAAATCAAATAAATTACATTCTGGTAAAGAAAAGATGGACGACTTCTGTACGAGATGTAAAAACATACCCGGGAACGGACTGACAGATCACAATGCGCTTGTAGCGGAAGTATGCCTTAAATTAAAGAAACGAGTGATTAGTAAGGCAACTAAGCCAATAATATAGAACCCAGCTTTCGCTGAATTATTTAAAGAAAAAGTTAGTGAAAAATTAAAAAAAGATATTACATATAAAAAAGAAATATTAAACACCGAAGAATTACGGAAAAAATTTAAAGATATTATTACACGGAATGCGAAAGAACTAGCATACCAAAACAAACCAAAAATACCTCGGATAACACCTGACACATGAGAGATGACACAAATGTGACAAAGAATGAAACAAAAAGGTATTAGTACCAATTAAGAAGTTGCACAAAGTATAAACAGATATACCGTTCAATAAAACAAAGATTGTATAGAGATAAAGATGAATATACACTTTCAATTTTCAGAGATATCGAAATACATGCAAACAATAATACAATTAGAACATTGCTCAAGAAAATCTCCATTCTATCTGTTTAACCTTCGACATTTACCTATTAAAGATGAAAATGGGACAGTCACAGCAACTAAACCAAAGATAATCAAAAGGTGCAGAGATTATTGTGCGTCCCTGATGACTGCTCAACAAAGTGAGATACCCCAATAAGTACTGCTAAAAGAGGATTCAATAGAACCAAATATTATGTGAAATGAGGTTGAAGTGTCAATGAAAAGACTACGCTAACCGAGCAGCGGGATCAGACAGCATTGTTTCTGAAATGTTAAAACGGCGACGGCGGATGAAAGAATCAGCATAATACATAGAATATGTAAAAACATATGATCAAAAGGCCAATGGCCAGAAGATTGGTGCACGTCTATATGTTTACCTATATATAAGAAAAGGGATAAAAAAAGTTGTTAAAATGCTAGAACTTTGGCCTTGATACCACATGCTAGCAAGATTATGCTGTACATAATACAGGAACGATTACAGCAATATCTTGTCCCTCAAATCTCCGAAGAATAAGCAGGATTCATATGAGGTAGAGGGACAAGGGATCAGATCATTAACATGGGACAAATGATCGAAAAATTTTATGAATATAATATACCAGCAATATTCTGTTATTACAACAAGGCTTTTGATACCATCAACTGGAATAAATTGTGGCAAATATTAATGGAGATGGGAGTTCCTAACCAATTGATCTATTTGAACTTATATATAAAGAATTCTACTTATGTAAGAATAGAATCAGAATTATCTGATAGATTCCACGTAGTTCGACAGGGATGTGTACTTGCCCTCCTATTATTTAATATGTATATACATATATATATATATATATATATATATATATATATATATATATATATATATATACATATATATATATATATATATATATACATATATATATATATATCAGGGGCGGCTCGTCCTAGGGGGCTCAAGGGCGCGAGCCTCCCTGTGTGTTTTCAAAAAATACATAATATTTAATTACTTCAAGAAAAAAAATCAGTGTTACGAATTTTTTATTTCAAAATAATTTTTTTTGCAAGAGTGCATTTTAAAAATAATTGCAAAATAAGCATTTTGCGCGATTTGTTAAACGAACAGCTGAAACATCCGATAACAGTTGTCGGGTTCATGCTTAATGAGCTGGAACTGTACGATCTACTCGTAGTGTAGTATACTGTCAAGGTCGTTAACAGCTGATTTTTTGATCACATGATATTAACAACCAATAATATAGTACGTGGGCTCAGAATATTTGAGCCTCCAAGCCGCATATAAAATACACACGAAAAACGAATAAAGCCGAAGTTTCCCGAGCGTAACTTAAAGGCGTCTGAGGGCTCTCGAAAAGTGAGCCCTCGTCAATTTTAAACGTGATTATAACCGGTTTTAACAATACATCCGCGTCGCGCGCTGCGTCGTCCGTTTATCCGGTGAAGCACACTGTTTTAATTTGCTGCTTTTTTTGTTCTGTTTCTATCCTTGCTTTTCTTCTTTAAATAATACATTTTGCGATCTGGATTTTGTTACTTTTGAATGCAAGAAGCACTGCTTTCTGTCGACACTTGCTTTACACGGTGATTTTTCAAACGTTCAACATTTTAGAAACTGAATTAGATATAATTTATATTGGAGAGACTAACCTTTTAAGCTAATTACTTAAACTTACGATGGAGCATAATGAGCGATTCTACAAATGGCGTATAGGCGAAGATAAAACAAAAATATAAATACTGTCATTTTATTCATTGTTATGCTCACCAGTTGAATTTAATTATGCAAAAAGCAACAAGCCAGGATTCTAAAATTAAAATCTTTTTTTCAAATTTGTCTGCTGTAGCAAGTTTTTTTTCAAATTCTGCTCATAGATGTGATCTACTGCAAGAAATTGTAAATCGTAAATTACCTAGAATACACGCTGGAACTATAATACGCGTACAGTGAATATTGTTTTCGAAAATCGAGAAAAATTAATAGAATATTTCGAAGAACTAGAAGAAAAATGTAATAAAAATATTACATGCAAGGAAGCATATATAGTTTACGAAGAACCTTAGAAGACCCGGATTT
Organism: Icerya purchasi; assembly: GCA_039619475.1. NCBI lineage: Eukaryota > Metazoa > Arthropoda > Insecta > Hemiptera > Monophlebidae > Icerya > Icerya purchasi. Next base: position 271,020,482 of record CM077115.1, on the reverse strand, counting down.
TATATTTTGGCTTACCTTATTTCACAAAATTATGCCACATGTAATTTTTTTTTTTTTTTTTTTTTTTTGTGGACACGTCAACAGTGAAACTTACTCAACGCAAAGGATTGTACATTATATAAGGAAAAGATTAGAAAATATTATTTAATAAATTACAATCTAAATACAAAATGTATTCGCATCTTTTTTTTAATTAAATCAGAACTTGAATGCATTAAACCAGTTTTATTTAGTTTAAAATGTAGACAAAAAAGCAAGATAAGTTTATGTCATTACACTTTTTAAATTATTGTAATTTTACATTAGAGCCCCCCAGATTTACTTGTCACGAGCCGCCACTGATATATATATATATATATATATATATATATATATATATATATATATATATATATATATAGCGAATGGATAACAAGAAATATGACCCAAAATTGGAATGGAGATATATTTATTGGCGGAAAGAAAATCACAAATTTAAGACACGCTCATGATACAATGCTTTCATCAAATAGAGAAGAACAAGTGGAGGAACTCTTAAGTAGAGTGGAAACATTTAGTAGACAAGCAGGGTTAAAACTGAATAGATCAAAATGTTCTTTAATGATGGTTGATAGAGCTCGGAAACTGCCAGCAGTTTTTAATTCAATAGCGGACATAGAACTTAAGGAAAAAATTAGGTATATATCTTGGAGTAGTTCTTACAAACGAAGGAGGATGCGAAGATGAAATAAAAAGAAAACCAGGAGGAATGGAAATATCAAGTAAGTAAAATATGGAAAGACCATAATACATATACCCAAAGAAACCAAAAAGTATGTAACGAAAGCATTAATTTTTCCCATTGCGACTTACGGATCTGAATCCTGGACGTTAAAAGCATCCACTCGATGTAAAATAGATGCCTTCGAAATGACAGCCTATCGAAGAATGATGAGAATATCATGGAATGCATTTCGAACGAACAATTCTATCCTGCAGGAATTAAACATTACACCTCGTCAGAGATTAGTAATGACAATACAACGGCCATGTCTTAAATTTTTCAGCCATATCATCAGACGAAATGGTTTAAAGAAGCAAATCATTCAAAGAAAAGTAGAAGGAAGCAGAATCAGAGGAAGACCTCCCACACGGTTCACTGACTACATCAAACAATGAACAAAATTGCAGATATCAGAAATTAGGCATAAGGCCAAAGATCGCCTGACGCGAAGAAAAATTACGAATCAGTTTTCTGACTGCATGTATTTTAAGTCACAACATCTGAAATCAGATTAACGCGTATGATGATCAGTCCTGTCCAGAAATTTTCCTTCTGCTTCTATTATTTCTGTCCTTGAATTATTTGTATCCTCTATTCTCAAACGTTTAACGATATAACGTTACTTTCTCCTTCTTCACATTTCTTGGACTAATGTCCTCCTTGATAGACCCATTGGGATGATGAAAAAAAAAAAAAAAAATAAATAAATCTGGAACAACATAAACTTGCGCCTGCAGTAGTCTTATCATTTGATCGCATTGAAGCAAATAACAAAATTCTTTTTGTACTACATTATGACGTAGTTATGTCTTTAAGGGTGATCCGTAATGATGTGACCAAGAGTTCCGTTTTAGTCGTAAACGCAAACCGTTGATCACAAATCGAATATAAAATATTTATACTATGATGTAAATATAAACAAAACATTTTTCTAGCTACCGAATGAGGTTATAAGTGAAAATCATTATAAATTTTCTTGACGTTTCTCCGTGGTAGACAAAATTTCAGATAAAGCATATGTCAAAACACAAAATAATGAATAATAGTAGAAATACATATAATAATTTCGGAATTAATATAATTAGCGATTCGTATTATATATATATATATATATATATATATATTCAAAATAACAACGTAATTCTTAGGCCATCTCCCCCATTAGAAAAAATTTCCCAAAAATATATCCCAAAAAAGTGACACAATTTTATGTAACGTTTGTTATATTTTAATTTTTACCGACTTTTTATATAATAATTACAGTGTAATTCTTAGCCCCCTTCCCAATTGGAATATATATATATATATATATATATATATATATATATATGTATATATTAATTACAATGTAATTCTTAGACCGGCCCCTATTAGATTTTGCAACGAAAAAATGTCCTAATTTTATGTAATAGGATTTTTGTGATTATGTTATTATATTCATATGGACCGATTTAGAATCACGTTGTAAATTTTGATCATTATACAAAGTATTGGAAAGAAAGAGACAGAAATGTAAGCCAGAGAGGTCAAGGGGCACAGTCCCTTGCGAAAATGGCCGAGTTTATATATAATTGTATATGTATGTATATATATATATATATATATGTATATATATATATATATATATGTATATATATATTGATGTACTATATGGAGATTACAAAATAAAAAGAATTTCAGCTTGGTTTTTTTCTTTTTTCTTTTGGTGTTTTCTTATGAAAAATCATTTTCGTATTAAATTTTTTTAAAATCTGTTTGCAGGTATGGAATGAGGTTAGAAGTTTCATTGACAACCACGTTCCGCCGAAATAAAATTGTTCTCGCGTAATTAATAATTTTTAAATTATAAAAAAAAATCCTATATACATTTAAAACTATTTCGAATAAAACGTGTTACCGAAGACAGATTCTCTCGTTAATGTTTAAGCTATCGCGTGATAACATCAATTTCTTATTCGGTACAATGATATTTTTATACTTCGTCGTCGGCCTTTTAAATAAAATCTTTCACAAGTTTGCTACTGACCCGTTCGAATCAGTATTTAAACTGCTTTAAAATTATTTTTGCCGTGATCTTTTTAAATGACAATCAGTCATTAGAATACAAATCGTGTTTCGTTTTCGTTAGAAAATTTGTTTGTTTTATGTGTATAGTTTTGCGTTGTTAATTTCGTTTCGATTTATTTCGTAATATTGAACTAAACCTAAGTGTTACATTTCGATTTAATTTTTCTCAGCGAACGAAAATAAGACTAGGCTAGATCTAAAACGGAGTACTTACAACTATTTCGCTGAACTAAAATGCAGAAATGCATTAATTCGCTTAAAACTGTTCTCGATCAATGTGTGACATCTTTTTATCTTTAATATTCCCGCGAAAAACATGTTACATTAAGACGATCTCAAAAGTCACAAAAAAAAATTCAGTTACCGGATGGCTTTCCTGAATTTTTTTTGTGTTTTCGTTTTTGTAATAGTTTAATAATTTTTACCCGTGTACGTTTATTTTCCTCTATTCTAGAACAGAGTTACTTTTTCTATATTTTATCCGGCCATTAATATATAATGTTTCAATCGTAGCTGTTTGATCAGTACGTTGAAAGTTTTATCCACGCATCACGATATATGCGAACTTTTTGCTAACGGAAAGGAGGAAATAGTTGCGCTTAAAATGTAAAATAAGTAAAAATGTGTACGAATAGAAATACATGATTTTTTCGGGTGTAGAGCATGACGCATGAATTTTTATTTCTTGTAAATAAAATTACGACGAACTATGCATGCACGTGTAACATTATTTATCTGTGTAGCCTTAGGGTAAAAAGTTGTGATCTTGATAAAAAAAATGCTAACCTATACATGTACATTTTTCATTGTTTATTTATAATGAAATGTAGAATATACCGTACAAATTTTAGACCGTAGAATATGTTTGTATTCATTGCGTGATATGTGGCTGTACCAAGGCCGTGTTCACGGGGGAAGTTTTGGGGGGTTAACCCCCCAAAACTTTCCCCGTGAGAACTGAAATAGTTATTATAAATACGTAAAAATCTGAAAAAAATCATCCAAAAATTTAAAATAAATATCGATGATTTTTTAGCGTGTTCTCACCTGCAAAAAAATTAATATCTTAAGGAAAAAATTTTTATTACGAATATAATCAATAACATATGTGTAATTTTTATTAATGTTCATATATGGTGTAATCCATTTATGTAAATTATTAATATATACATCGAAACGATGGAAATTATTAATAGTACAAATATTAGTGGAAAATGTATTTTTATTTATAAAATAAGTATGTGAAGAAAAAATCAATCTATATCCGATTAAGAATAAAATTATAATAATAATGACAGTTTTAAAATATTCGTAGAAAAATATTATTCGGGAACGGTTAGAGTTTCAATTAGCGCATTATTAAAAATAACGGAAATATTACGTAAACACAATATGTCTAGGGATATCATCGAAATGAAAAAAGTAGAGCGTAATTCGGTTATCATTCTATTGTCTTCAGCTTTCATAGCTAATAATATCGTTTCCAGCCCCATCTTTTCATCAAACTGAGATATAATGCATATAATTACTCGTCAAGCTGTGATCAAAGGAGTCGATACTGACTATACCGATATAGAATTATTAGAAATGATAGAATGTCATCTTTTTCAAATCAATAATATATTAAACGTTTAAACAGACGCGTCATCTACATATAACAATCAAGTCAAGTATGTAGCAAGTTCCTCCGTTCTTATTCATTTTGAAGGACACAAACCTTGCCATCTTACATTTACTTATGGAACGTAAAATTTGCATGCGAACCGTTTTTTCAGTGAATACGCCAGTGCTACAGATGTTTGAGATATGGCCATATTGCCAAACAGTGTAAAGGTAATAATAGGTGTTTCAGATATGGTGATTCCGAGCATACCGAAGAATCCTGTTCGAGTCCAATTCTAATATGTATTTTTTGCGGAAGTCATCATAATGTCCGGAACAGAAAAAAAAAAAAAAAAAAACCCCAGAAAAGTTGCATCAATGAATCTTAATTTTCAGGAGGCGGCGTTGGAAGTACCACCCGTATACCGTCATGAATCCCTTTATTCAAATACGGTAACCAGAAGCAAAAACAGATTTTTATGGCTAACGGAACAAGAGAATTTTCCTCCACTTCCTCATAATAACCAAGATAATGAACATGACAAAATAACACCATTCAAGCCTAAACCTATAAGAAGAAAAGGTGTTTCTGCGATATAAATCAACTAACCCGCAGTCATGACTTTACCTTAAAGCGCACAATATCCTTTGTTTCTTCCGATAAAGACAAGAATTCAAATAGAAAAGGCTCCAAAAAACCTATCGGTCAAAATAACTCCTTCAAATCGAATAACACAGTATTCAGGAAAACTGAATTGTCCAAACCTGGACCATCTATACTTAAAAATAACACGAATAATATGAATAAAAAAGACTCTGACCAAATTACGATTAAAAACGATAATAGTGTAAAAGCTTAAAACAAAATTTTAATAATAAAGGTAGCAATAAAAATGACAAAAATAATGCAACATGGACACAAAAGTAATTCGGATATATTCAAGCAATTTATAGCTCTGTTTTTTTTTTGTTTTTTTTTTTTATATACAAGGTCTGTTCAAAAAATAGGGTGACTTTTTAAATTTCGAGAGCTACGTACATTCCGTTTGGGATTTTTTTTTTTTTTTTTTTGTTATGTTGCTACACATGTCTCCAACATAATATGTTGACACTATCAGCTGTTTTGCATTTTTAGTTTGTGTTTGACAGTTATATAGGTTAGACGTGTTTTAGTGTGCTTGGCGTTTTTTTTTTGTATTCAAATTTGCGTGAAAAATAAAATTAAGTACTCCGGCGCACTTGAAATGTCGACTGTGACATTTGGCGAGTCTACATTAAGCAAAAAAAATGTTTATAAGTGGTACAAGCTCTTCACAGAAACGTCCCAGCACGTCAACAAACGATGAAAACATTGAAGCAGTGAACGATATTGTTATGGAGAACCGTCGAATCACTATTAAAGAAGTTGCTGAGGATGTCGGCATATCGGTTGGCTCATGCCATGCAATTTTTTCAGATGTCTCACAAAACATGTGTCAGCGAAGTTTGTTCCGCAATTGCTAAATTTCGACCAAAAGAACCATCGCATGAGCATCACTCAGGATCTGTTGAATGACGCCAACAATTCAAAAGGGTCATGGCTGGTGACGAAACATGGTTATATGGTTTTGACATCGAAACCAAAACCCAATCATCCCAATGGAGCGGCCAGAAGAGCCAAAATCAAAAAAAAAGCACGCCAAGTTCGGTCAAATGTGAAGGTATTGCTCACTGTTTTTTTCGATTACAATGGCTTGGTGCATCATGAGTGTCTTGCCAGAAGGTTGTGCGGTCAATAAGGAATATTACCTTGAAGTTATGCGTCGTTTGCGTGAAGAAATACGAAGAAAACGCTTGAATTTGTGGAAAAACACTGCATGGCTTTTGCATCACAATAAAGTGCACCTACTCACACATCGCTGCTTGTTTGTGTGATTTTTTGACCAAAAACAATAGCGTAATCATGCCTCAGTCACCGTATTCACCGGACTTGGCCCTCTGTGTCTTTTGGAACATATGAACAAGGTCCCCATCGTTTTAGGCGCGAATTTTAATGCCTTAAATAGATGCTGGGGTTGTAGCTGCAATGACAGGAAGGGTTGGACAGTAATGGATATCATTTCCAATTCTAATCTCTGTCTTCTTAATGACGGTTCCGTGACTAAAATAGGAAACCCTCATTACTCAAATAATCCAGTGGATTTGTCATTTGTCTCGCAAGATATATTCCTCGATTGCTCATGAAGAGTTCTTCCTCGCTCGATGCTCGATGGGTAGTGACCACTATCCGATCGCTATTGATATTGATATAGAGACTTCCGATTGTGTTAAAGCGCAGACACGCTACTTTGACCAGACCACCGTGAGATGGAAACTTTCAAAGGCAGACTGGGTCAAATTCCAAGATACCCTTGACTTCGGCCTGAATAATATTTACTCCATCACTGACCTTATAGGCAAATATAATCTATCTCAGAGTGCTATTTCTCCAGCCCTACAGAAATCAGTACCTCGAGAAATTTTATATAGAGAGAAAAAACAACCTAAGCCCTGGCGGAACATCCAATGTTAGTCAATGATTAAAGAACGTAATGAAGCCTTAAGAAAATTTCGTTCAGAAGGATCTATGTCGTCGTATGTAGAATACAAAAAAAATTTCTGCAAAAATACGTAAACTGCTAAAATCCAGCAAAAGAGTTGCTTGGAAAAATTTCTGTGGCAAGTTTAATAGGAATACGCCATTAAACGATATTTGGTTATTAGCGAAGCGCTTTGAAAACAGAGATGTGCAAAACAACACCGTAACGAATGATGATTGATTTTGTGATTTCGTTTGCACAGCAGCTCCTCTATAGGTGTCAGCAGCGGATGAATTAGGCGAATTTAATCAAACCACACAAGCAAGCACGGTTGATAAGCATTTTCTACTACAACCGATCTCTTTATACCATTGAACAGGAAAAAGGATTCAACTCCGGGCCCGGATGGTATAACATTTTCAATAATTAAGAACATGTCGGAAAATGCTAAGAGCGTGCTGATTAACATCTTCAATGGCCTCCTACAACATTGTTTAGTTCCTGCGGATTGGAGGCGATTTCTGGTGTATCCGATCCCTCAGCCGAGAAACCCCTCTTTACTAGCACCTGCTTACAGGCCGATTTCCTTGGCATCCTGTCTAAGGAAAGCATTCGAACTGGTCGTGAAAAACCGTCTAATATGGTGGCTTGAGAATAATAAAGTATTTCCTTATAACATATTTGGATTTCACCCGGGTTTAGATACCTTAGATTGTACAGCCGAATTTTTGAATGATACTTATTTTTATTGACAAGGAATTCCTTCCGGCATCCTTTTTAGATATAAAAGGGGCATTTGATAATGTTTCTATTCCTATCTTGTTTGAGCAGTTAATTAGAATTCGAATACCACACCCTTTAACTAATCTTTTATATAGTTTATTTATAAGGAGATAACTCCACTTTCTGAACCCAATTTCTAAAAAGGCTAAGGTTCGGACTGCTTATAAGGTACTTGCTCAGGAATCGGTACTAAGCCCGTTATTATTCAATATCTATATCTTAACAAGCTTTTCTACTCGCTCATCTACAACGTCATATATTTTATCCTATGCTGATGACTTTGTTGTATATACCAGACATAAGAATCTTTCCACATGTATTCAAGATAATCAATTTTCTGTTAACGCTCCTCAAGACGCTTTTCTAAAAATTGCTTTGAACCTGTCTCCGTCTAAATCATGCGTGATATTAACTCTGAGTCCTTATTCTCAACAGAGCATTTAAATTAAAATCTATAATCAAAACATTACATTTTCCAAGCAGGTGAAATATTTGGATATATATTTGGATTCTAGATTAACTTGGAAGTTCCATTTACAATCATTAATACAACTGGTAGCCAAAGAATTTAATCCGCTGAAAGCTATTAGCAATACCGTTTGCGGAGGGCAACTTAAAGTCTTCTTTATAAAACTTTCATTAGGTTCAGACTTGATTATGGTGCAGTTTTTTATGGATTGGCCTCAAAATCACTCTTGAGAAGAGTAGATGTTTTGCAGAACCTCAGACTGAGACTTATAACTGGAAATATTAAATCGGCTCCTTCTATAAGTCTCCAAATGGAGACTAAGATCCCTCCCCTTCATATAAGAAGATCACTTATGGCAGACAGATTTTTAAATAAATATTGCGATTACCAACTTCCGTCAATATTAGATAAGATAAGTAAAATATCCAATGAATGGAGGTTTGTTCAACAGAAAAAGCCGCTTTTAGTCAAAAGAGCCAATATATTCAATATTGCGCAGCTCTTATTCCTACGCTGCCATCTGATTATTTTAGTCTACCGTATGGTATTAATCCATGCAGCATTGATGTAAATATAAATCCTCTTCCAAACCGAGCAATCAACTCCTATTGTTTTACAAACAACAAAATCTCAATATCCTTCCTTTTTAAAAATATTCACAGACGGCGCTAAGTTCCGGAGTGCTAACAGTGGAGTGAGTGCTGCATTTATTGTGGATGATAACTTAATATTTAAATTTAAACTCTCTCCTGAGGCGTCTATTTTTACAGCCGAGCTGCTTGCTATTGATAAAGTTTGTAACTTAATAACCGAAGTCATTGGATGTTGAGAGAAAAACCTTAATATTCTCAGACAGTCTTAGCAGCCTCTTGGCGCTCAGTTATAATAGTTTTAATTATCGCTGTCACCCGCTGATCTACGATATTAAGTTTAAATACACACAAATTATAGAAAAAGGAGGTACTGTAAAGTTCTGTTGGGTTCCTAGTTATCGCGGAATCATTCGATCAAGCGGCTAAGGAAGCAGCCTTGAACGGGGTAGTATACCCATTTATACCATCTACAGACCTTTTGGACATGATTAAAAAGGAACAGCCGTACTGATTGGAAAGAACTTCGTTAATAGTTCGCCTAGTTTAGGTAAGACATACGAAATTGTCCAATCGTCTCTACCAACTATGCCCCTTGGTATAATATTACTTCTATCCCGGCTAACTTAATTCGCCGTTTTGTTACTACTATCTGCAGGATTCGTTCAGGTCATGCTAGAGAGTGCGGCTTAATTTTTTCGATGGAAACCATTTTCATTCAAATTGTAGTGATCGTGTAGTAAGCACAGCGTATCGCGAGGATATCAACCACTTGTTATTCAGTTGTGAGGCCCTATCTACGGATAGAGTCCTCCTTTTTGAACCGGCTGATGTTCTGTGGTTTATATCCTGCATTCTACATTTTTCAACTACTTGTTTCTGGTGATAGAAATGGAATTGTAATTTAAAAAATCCTATCAATGTCCGGATTAATGAACATTTTTTTTTTTTTATTTTTCTACTCCGGGTGGAGTAATTATTCCCTTTCACATGGCGTTATTATTGATTATCGAGTTTGTTTCATCGAGCATTGCGGGCGCTGCTCTACAGTTGCGGCCATATTGCGGGATGTGATCAATGCTAATTTGTATTTCTTTTTGTTTCTGTTTCCTTAAATTTTATCTCAACATTGTGGGCACTGCTCTACAGTTACGGACATATTGCAGGATGAAGTTTTTTCCCTTTATACTTACTATCCTAGTAGTATAAGTAGTGTTTAAACAGTTGGATAAAAAACAAGAAAATGTTTTCTTAGTTTTTTTTACTTTGTTTTGTTTTGGAGCATTCAGTCTGATTTGAACGTTAGCTTGCTGGCCAAATGAACTATATATTGTTCAGGCCAAAAAAAAAAAAAAAAACTAATAACAGGAAGTTCTGAAATAACGAACAGAACTGCTTGTTGGCGGAATATCGGTAAAAGGTTTCAATTAACCGCAATTTAATATAAGAACCGTCTGAAGTCGAAAATGAAAAATAAAATAAAAATAACCAAATTATAGGAAAACATAGCTAATATAAATAACACACTTACGCGTTACTGTTAACTCGTTTGGAGACCGAAGATCGAGCAAAAGATGTGGAACGTATAGTAGGCAATCGTTTACCCACATAATGCATCTCCTAGCATCCCGCTAAAGTATTCCGTATGGGTTTTCCCGGAAAAGAAAAGTGAAACATGTTGGAGACATTTCAATGTTCTTCTTAAACTTTTGATTTATTGAAAAAAATTATTATATCGTAATTGGCGACAATCCCGAATAAGAGAAATATTTAAATCTAAATGGAGCGCTGTGTTTAATAATAAGTGTTGCTATTAATATTGCTCCTGTATGATGTTCAGTATACTTCGATGCCATATCTTCATATCGGGATACTAAGTAAATTTTACATGATAAGCTACTAATAGCGAATTTTCTTCCGATAATGTAATTCAAAATTTCGGAGTCTAATCTTCTGTCTTATATAAGTAACATCGATCTCCATGTTAACGCTCGATTCATAATTAATCCTAGATATTTAACGCTATTGTTCTACGGAGAAAAATTACGATTTATTTGTACTCGAGAACGGGTTGATTTATTAAGTGCGAAGGTTACGCTTGAAGATTTTAAAAATAATTACCTTTAATTTTCCATTTCTTCGTCCGTCCATTTTGTTCGAAATCTCGCAATGATAATGCAGCACATTTAGAATCACTACAGGTGCAAATGTCATTGTTAAAAATCGCAATCACGGAAATTTTCAATTCTTGGAAATTTTTGGATTATAACAAATATAATAAAGACGTGAGTGTATTTTCTTGAGAATAGAAGCATTAATAAAGTACTTTTTTCAATATTTCTAAATTTTCACTTTAAAAATTTATTCCAAAGATACGATGAATATTGTCAACGTGTGAAGTCATCCAAATCATAACAAATCATAAAAAATCATTCCCTGCAACAGCAATAGAACACATACCGGGTAAAATCTAGCGTAATTAAATATCGAAAAATAATTTAAAAAATAAATAATTTTCAGCTTAAAATCAAATCGCAGTTTTCAGCGCCCTCTGTCTCCTTTATATCGTCTATAAAACACTTGATATCAGAAAAGTCAGTGCGTAAAGTCATACAAATAGCTAAGATCTTGAAAGATGATTTGTTTTTGACGATATAAAACAATGCATTTTATACACTGATATAGATAATTAATAAGGCTAAATAATATTATAATTTTTATGATGCGACGACAAGAAATACGTATTTAACAACTTACATAACAAAATATAAATGTGGTAACGAGGTATCGTATTATGTGTACGTGACTGTCATGCCGTTCGATTACGAACGTCGTGGCCCTATTTCTATTTCTACATTCTTGATGTACAGATGTACAGGTACGATGTTCATGACAACAGTCTATGTGTAACGCAAGGCTTCGCTTGTAAATGCTTATTTAATCGAACATGCCATCTCAAGTGTGTCTGTCAGTACACTGATATGCTCGCATGCATATGATGGTACGCGTATGCTTGCCAATACCTTTCGCGCGACTATTAGCGATTGTTTACTTTAAGAATTTTATTAATCGCCGCTCGCTAACTCATGGCCACGATGTGGGGAACGTGTAATATTTTACGTATATTTATTAGGGGGGGATGATGGATCGTGTTCAATCGTTTTCCGAAGAAATTATTCTTTACCGCGATATGCAGGCTAATAAGTATTCAACCTTCATTTTAGCATGTTATACATCTTAATGAAACCGCAAATGACGCCAACTGCGCATTATGGGGTGTCGTGATTGTCTCCTACTTCCACCCCGACCGTTTCATATTTATTTCAGCATTAGATTCGGTAGCAAATCGAATGCTATCCTGTTTCAGCCGGGTTGCATGACGAATTTCTCAATACATATATCCACTTCAAATATTTCGACCTTTTTTGTAAAATTAAATAAATGTCAACTTCGAATGCGACACAAATCGCGTTGCAACCTCTTGCGGCTGAGCGAGCGCATTGGGAATGCGTATTTTTTTTTGTAACCAAAAAGAGGCAAAGCGGCAGAGTTTGGACCAATCACGGTACAAAGGTATACTAAATTTTAAATGAATCACATCAGATAACGCTATATTTGTAAAATTATTTATTTAAGGTATTATTTTGCGCAAAGAATAAAATACGTTACACAAAATGAGGAAGTAATGAAAAATTAAGTATTACGAGGGACGTTCATAAACTATAGTTCCGACCTCTGTAAAACCGGTTAGAATAAACTCGTGGGAGTGGGTGTGGCCTCATTTTGTAGCTACAACATTCAAGTTTAAACTAGTGTCTAAGTCGCAATATTGTATGGTTTTTCGTTTTCGAGTTACGTGAATTAATCATGAGTGAAATTATGAAAGTTTCCGCCGACTACGAGGTGGTGCTCTCAGTTATTTTCTTTTTTTAAACCATAAAAAAATTATACCAATTGAAATTCATCGATCAATAAATAGTGGAAGTTTATAGTCCACTGTGATGAGTGTTCAACACGTTCGTAAATGATGGTGCCGTGAATTCCGAGGAAGTGGAGCTAATGTAGCGGACAAGCTACGGAGACCATCCGTAATCTCAGACGAACTGGTGCAAAAAGTCGAAAAAGCTCTGCGATCGGATCGCCGCCAAACTATTTCCGATCTTCTTAACCAGTTTACGAATGCGTCACGGGTACCATGCATTCCATCGTGCGTGAAAGATTAAATGTTCGGAAATTTTGTGTCAGATGGGTTCCAAAACTGTTCACGTAGGAGCATAAAGCACAACAAATGGGCAGTTCTCTCGAAATTTTGCAACGTTTTCATGAAGAAGGCAACGAATTTCTCGACAAAATCGTCACACAGGTGATGAAACCTGGATATTTCACGGCACACTAAAAATAAAAAGAATGAGTATACAATGGAAACACACCAATTCGCCCGGTATTGTGAAGGCAAAACGTATACACTGGCTCGGAAGAAGCTTATGGCGACGGTCTTCTGAGATTCCGAAGGCGTTATTTTGGTTGAATTCACGGAACAATGGAAAAAGGTATCATCCGACACTAACCAACCTTCGTATGGCAATCCAAAACAAAAGACGTAGAAGACTGTGACCCAAGGCATCGAGTTACTCCATGACAACGCTCGCTCTCACACTACTTGAGAAACCTGTGATCTCGTGATCTCATCGCTCAGTTTGGCTGGAATACTTTACCTTTCTCAGCCAAAACTCGGGACCTTAGCGAGAACCATTTATTTCCAAAGTTCAAAAGAGACATCGCAGAAAAAAAATTCGAGACAGACGAGGAGTTGAAAAATTTCGTTCTTACCTGATCACAACAAAATTTGGCGGCAAGTTTCTACGAGGAGGCTATTTATAAGTTAACTTCTCGACTCGACAAACGCTTACATTTAAAAGGTGAGAATATGTGGAAAAATAAATAAAAGTATGCTGAATTCAATGCCGGTATCCGTTTTTTTCTAAGTTTATTAGTTTCGAAAATAAAAAATAGGGAACCTTACTTTACAAACGGCCCTGGTAAAAAACCAAAGTAAGCGAATAAATATTGAATATTAGTTTAAAATACAAATACGAACAATGAATTTATCATTGTACGTTCCCGTTTTATTTTAATTGATTAATGTTTCGTTTTAAAAAAAATTATTACGTAAATATTTTAAGTTTAAGGATTTTGCCATTTAGATTATATTCTATTAATGGATGTGTGTATGTGTATACATTCATGTCACTTAGTGCAATAATTCCATAATAAAACGAGGTTATTTTTTGTTTTGGTTTACACTTTTAGAATATTAAACTGATTTCAGATAAATCAATTTTAATACGAACATTTTATTTAACACTTATAAATAATATTAAAACTTATATGTTAGAATATCATTTTTAAAATGTGCGAGGAGTGATAACCTCTTTTTCCTTAAATATTTCGAAAACTGAACTTATTTCAGTTTTATAGCACTTTTAAATCCACGTACAGAGAATTCCCCGTTACATTTTCAGATTATGTAAAATTATTAGATAACCCACAGAAATTTTCCACAATCCATAATAATATGTTACTTTAGTATTTTCATTATTATGTGAAAAATCTACACATTATGCGAAATTGAGAATTTTACATATTACCAGTAGCATAAGCATAAATATCGAATATGAATGAAATTTAAAAAATCTTTTAATCAGTTTTTAAAGAATAACAGTATATATTTTTTAACTGTTTTATGAAAGTATATTCAATTTTTACAATAAAAATTATAGTTTAAAAATTAAGATTTTAATTTCATTTACAAACATAAAATTGAATTATTTTTGAAGGACTTGCTAATGAATCGTGGTTTGCAAATGCATGCGACTTTCTAATTGGTTACCTCTGCTCCTTTTTGGTTAAAGAAAAAAAGAAGAACAAAAAAAAAAAAAACGCATCAGGAACCGACTAGTGACACTAATTTTTTTAGACTTCAAATCGAATTCTGAAAGAATCGTCACGGTTTATTAAAGTACTTGTTTTATTAATGTTAAATAATATATTTCTTTTCACATAATATTTAAATACTGTAAAAACAAAACTGTTTTAAGCATACCACCTCATTCATTTTTGTAAGTTCTTTTATTGTGTATACATTAACATATAATAAAACACGCAAATATTTTATACATTTAATGATACAATGTTATTTTATACGTCATCATGAAATTTTAAAACGTCAGATTCCGGTTTAAAATTATGTTCTCCTAAATGTTTAATCTAGTTTTAATCAGGTTTTTCTTGTGACAAAAGTACTCTGTACATGAAGAGCACAAAGTAACTGTGACTTTTTCTCGAGTTTAATCTATCATTCTTATCTATTCAGCCTTCCCTTCTTCGTTTCTCCTGGTTTCTTGACTTTCCTTCCATGCATCGCTTCAACATCTCTGCGATTTGCCGGCCTGCGCTTTGGGCACAGTTTGTTTCCTTTCTCGCTTTTCCGTTACTCTCTTGTGCCGTCTCCTTTTTGTCCATTGCACCCCTCCAATATCCAATTTGTGTGTGATCCCGATCACGTAATGTTCGAGTGTGCATCTCTTGTAACCGATCAAGCTGCTTTCTACTCCTCCCTTTTACAAATTCCCACTCCATACAGTGCGTCGTTCATTCTCTCCCTTCCTTCTCCTTCTGTTGTTCAGGCTCTTGATTGCTTTTTGTCGGCTACCTCTAATCGTGTAAAGATCTAAGTTTCTTGCGTCTTTTTTCCTGTGTTCTTGGGCCAATGTCCTTGTAGACGAACCCAAAAAAAAAAATATTACTTTTTTTTTTTCATTGAAATTTACTTGCATTACATACGAACCGAGACATTTCAAACGCGTCTTAAAATAAATACAGTAAAAGAATTTCACTATACTTTCACAACGTTGAAAAATATAGCGATCCTTTAAAAAACTTAAATTCAAGATGAAAGCGAATCCTTTTACGGGTCAAAATCTAAAAAAAAAAAAAAAAAGTAGCGTCACTAGGGGTCTCGTTCCTTGTACAGAAAAATCTCTTGTATTCATAATGTTACAATTAAACTGTATACAATTTCAAAAGTTTTGTTAAATGACAACATGAACTTACAATTAAAAATTTATTTTAAAATAAAACGTGCATTTCTTAAAATATATGGAAAAAGAGACTTAACAAAAAACCTATTGGTTCGAAATTTTAACTTAGCATACTGAATGATTATTAAATTGTATAAAATTTAAAATTTCACGTAATTTTATATTGTTTTATACAAAAATTACTAAAAAAAACGAACACCGTTGCTAACAGGAACTGTAAAAACACTAATTCAATTTGCTTCAAATAAACATGTGGATAACATATGTATTACTTGTACATCCAGTATAAAATTACTTTATATTTATATGTACGTCATGGACTCTATCAGTTTTCCTGTACGAGGAACGAATCCTGCGTCTCTAGTTAGTGTGTTCCCTATCCGCTTGTTGCGTCTGATGTTTACATTCTACAATTTTCATCCTCTATATCAGTCAAATTTTCAAATTGGTTGCCTTCAGCGGTCCCCCGAGCTCTCTGATTCAAGCAGAGTAGGTCTAGTCACCGTTTCATTTGAATATCAGTAACACTGCTGCAGATCAACAGTTTTTCTCAAAGCTACGCGCCAACAATGGCAATCGCCATCATTCGTTCGTGGCCAACACTCATCTCAGTAGCCTGGTCGCTGTACATTCAGCAGTGCACATAGCGTCTTCAAATTGCATGCAGCGCAAACAGCTGAATTGTTCCTTTCACAACAGTAGTGCCAGTCTAGTCATCGATTCTCGTTGCTGCAGACCCACATCCCCTTCGCTATTCAGCTTCCAGCCGCTTTGTTATCCGTTCTTGTTGAGCAGCAACATCATACAAGCCGAGGCGGATTGGATCCCTGACTGCAACGCAACTAGCGATTATACTCATGGCTATGTTTCAATTACTATGTATTTATGTTATTATTCACCAAATAAATAAATAAATACTAGTAACTTTATTCACTCGGTTTTACATGAAAAAACAATTCCAATTGATATTAAAATGTCAAGCCGGAACCGAAATATTTGTAATTTACAGAATACCGATGTTATATAATTTTATTAACCGACTTAAAGGAGGAGGTATTCAATTCAACTGTATTTTTTTTTTTTTTTTATTTATTTATTTATTTTTTTTTATGTGTGTTACCACAGAACTTTCTTCTAGATGAACCGATTTTGATGATTCTTCTTTTATTTGAAAGGTGGTGTTTGTCATGTGGTCCCATTTAAATTTGATCAAGGTCTGACCGATAGTTTTTGAGTTATCCTTAATAGTAATGTGGGAGATTGAAGCTTTTTGGATGCTTTTCATTCATGATTGTTTTCACCGTCGGATTAGATTTTTGACTTAAAATACTATAAATTTGCCAAATTACCATGGAAATGTAACTTTTGGTGTTTTTACCGTGGAAATATCTGTTCTTATTAAAATGTTTTAATTTAATTAAATAAAAATGCACTAAAAAGTAAAAAATAAAATGCTTTTTTACAAAAAATAAATACCGATACTTGAAGATTTATGATAAGAAATTTAAAAATGCACTAAAAAGTAAAAAATAATTACTCCCGATAAAATATATATATATCAGAGTGATATAACTTAAGTGGTGATATCGTAATTCTTATACAACATTAATTTTTTGGAGTTGACATCAAATTCATATTAAAAGAATAATTAAAAACTGCATTAAATGTTGATTAAATTGTTCCTAACATGAATTTAATTCCAACTCCAAAAAGTTAATGTTGTATAAGAATTACGATATCACCACTTAAGTGTTATATCACTCTGATATATATATTTTCTCATCGGGAGTAATTATTTTTTACTTTTTAGTGCATTTTTAAATTTTTATAATAAACCTTGAAGTCGGTATTTATTTTTTGTAAAAAAGCATTTTATTTTTTACTTTTTAGTGCATTTTTATTTAATTAAATTAAAACATTTTAATAAGAACAGATATTTCCACGGTAAAAACACCAAAAGTTACATTTCCATGGTAATTTGGCAAATTTATAGTATTTTAAGTCAAAAATCTAATCCGACGGTGAAAACAATCATGAATGAAAAGCATCCAAAAAGCTTCAATCTCCCACATTACTATTAAGGATAACTCAAAAACTATCGGTCAGACCTTGATCAAATTTAAATGGGACCACATGACAAACACCACCTTTCAAATAAAAGAAGAATCATCAAAATCGGTTCATCTAGAAGAAAGTTCTGTGGTAACACACATAAAAAAAAAAATAAATAAATAAAAAAAAAAAAAAAAAATACAGTCGAATTGAATACCTCATCCTTTTTTGAAGTCGGTTAAAAATACTATAAATTTGCCAAATTACCATGGAAATGTAGCTTTTGGTGTTTTTACCGTGGAAATAAATGTTTTAATTTAATTGAATAAAAATGCACTAAAAAGGAAAAAAATAAAATGCTTTTTTACAAAAAATAAATACCGATACTTGAAGGTTTATTATGCAAATTTAAAAATGCACTAAAAAGTAAAAAATAATTACTCCCGATGAGAAAATATATATATCAGAGTGATATAACACTTAAGTGGTGATATTGTAATTCTTATACAACATTAACTTTTTGGAGTTGGAATTAAATTCATGTTAGGAACAATTTAATCAACATTTAATGCAGTTTTTAATTATTCTTTTAATATGAATTTGATGCCAACTCCGAAAAGAGTTAATGTTGTATAAGAATTACGATATCACCACTTAAGTGTTATATCACTCTGATATATATATTTTCTTATCGAGAGTAATTATTTTTTACTTTTTAGTGCATTTTTTAAAAATTTCTTATCATAAATCTTCAAGTATCGGTATTTATTTTTTGTAAAAAAGCATTTTATTTTTTAAATATTCTAAACGTCATATAATAGAATGAGAAAAATACTTTTTTATAAATACAAGGGTTGTAATATTGAGTAGAATTTTTACTAATTCGCCAATCCATTCTAATTTTTTATTTGATATAGTATCACTTTTATCTTACATAAAAACAGATTTTCTCCCAAGTTTTAATTAATTTAATTCCACCGTATTTAGTAGTAATACATTAAGCAGAATTATCTGTCGAATTTTAAGCAAATTTAATTATTTGTAGTTTTTTATCTAAGCAAATATTCAAAACTGCTGATTTACTATGTATTTCTTGAAATAAGTAAAAATAATGCAAGCTATAGATCTGAATTTAAATAAATACAGTTATTTTATTCGTTTTTTATAACTCGGTCTTTCTCGGAATATCTGTTAATTCAAGTTTTTTTTTTCACTCTTTTTCAATAAAATTGATTTTTTGTGTCTATTTTAATTGCGCATGTGTGCGGTCAACAATGGACGATTATCTAATAACATAAGTAAGATTCATCCAAGGAAAGGAGACCTGGGCCGTAGAACTGCAAAGAAGGAGATTACGTAGCAAACTAATAGAATATGTCAAAGAAAAATACACGAAAAAATACTACGCCTGGAGTAGACTCAAGGAAAACGAACGAATAAAACACGGTAGAAAGTAAGAAGAGTTAAAAAATTTCTAATGAGGAAAAAAACAAGGTTGGCTTTCACAACTCTTAGGATCGCTCACGTAGGTTGCAAGGTTTTTGCGACTAGAGGCTACTGTGTTTGTTTTTCACTTTTCTCTCTTTGCCCTATCTAGCTATTCCAGTCTCCTATAATTATTAAGTTGTTTTTTATTTTAATTGAATTTAAAATGTTTCTTAAATTTTCATAGAAATTGTCTACTTCCCAATCCTGTGCAGCTGTGTAGTCGGAGCATAAATTTGAATACATATTAGTATATTGATTTTTCTTTTTAAGATTGCTATTCTGTCGTTAATCCCCTTTGTCACCACTGCATTGATTATATATTAATTTTTAATAATAAAACCGACTTCTTTTTGTCCTAAGTTGTGTGTTACCTATATAATAAAATAGGTTCCTCCCTTTTGAGTGCGTATAATTTTTTCTCCGGGTCTTCTTACTTCGGACAATCCCAAAATTTTAATATTAGATTTCTGAAATGCCTCTTCTAACTCAATCAAACTTTCTGGGCTTTTAAGTGACCTTACATTCCGAGTAGCTATATGAACTTTGGGTTTTATTTTACTTTTATTACTTTTTATATTATTCGTTTGATTTAATTTACGCTTAACTAAACTCTTAGTAGTATTTTTAAATAACAGGAGTGATGGAGGAAAAAAGGTATACTCACCCTCGCTTACCGGTGTTTCTGGGTAAAGACAGTTCACGGGCATAACAGGCCGAGAAACGTTTCATTCATTTATGTTTTGTTTATTTTTTGCACGCGTGGTAGGAGGTGATTGTGTTATCGTTTGTGTGCGTGCTACTGGGTATTCTAGTGTTGCAGATACTGTATATATGATGTAGATGCTGTTAATACGAACTTATCGATAGAACTCTACTTCCGGCCACCTTTGTGTTTTTCACTGTGTTTTACTTCTGAATCTATTACACTAATCTTATCTATCTGCTTGGTTGCGCGGCTAATGTTCCGAGTAGTAGCAGTCTCCCGGGTGAAATCATGCTAGCCGTTCGAGATCTAATTCACTAGTTATTATCTTGCTTTACTTGAGTCTGTTTTCCGTACATAAATTTTACCGTCTCTGCACCATGCTTGGCTTATTTTATCTTCCTGACGCGCTAGCCTAGCAGCTACATAAAGTTTCATAATATGGCCGATCAGATCTTGATCTATATAAATCGGTACTGATTGGGGTAAGATTATTAGCTCAAATGGAAAATTTAAATAATTTTTTGCTTATGTTATTTTTTTTCATTCGTTTTAAATGTTGATTTATTTTCCTCAGAGTTTTTATTTTTAGAATCCGTTTATAAATTAATTAATAATAAATGTAACCTGAAAAAAATCGATATGTTAGTAATCGATAAAATTTATAAAATATAAACTTACCGAAAGTTGATTAAGAAAAAATTTGAAAAAATTGGAAAAAAGATAAAAAAATGCAGAAAAAACGCTGAAATGGTTAAAAAATC
Source organism: Icerya purchasi (assembly GCA_039619475.1). Classification (NCBI taxonomy): domain Eukaryota; kingdom Metazoa; phylum Arthropoda; class Insecta; order Hemiptera; family Monophlebidae; genus Icerya; species Icerya purchasi. The sequence continues at coordinate 270,999,543 of CM077115.1, read as the reverse complement.
TTCAGACACAGATTTTGCATAAAAATTTAACTATGGGTTCTGCGTGTATATGATCCTCCTATTTACTAAATATTTTTTTCCCTTTCACTCATCGTTAGACCTATTTTTAAAAATCTGGTTGACATTAAACTCGAATAATTAGTAAAAAAGTTACCTTCAAAAGTATAATCACTTCTATAGATAATTTTGATAGGCCTAATAATATTATTTAACCTCACAATAATAAATAAAACAACTCAAATTAAAATAGCAATAGTGATCAGTTGTGTTTCTCGCGTTTCGTCTCGTTGATAAGAAATATTACGTTCGGGGCTGTCTCGTGAGATGCCCCGCTCACCCTCGTCGGCAAACACGCTGGCCGCCACACCGAAACCGAACGGAAGCAAAATGACCACCGGTAGTAAAAGTACGCAGCACACAAACCAGGTAAGAGCCACACCGACACACACAACACGCCTCTGATAAGAATCAGTTGATTTCTGCAGATCCTCTTCCGCTCGCTCCAAACCAGAGTAACGCGAACAGTAAGATGATTACACACACAACCACCTCTCACAAGTACACAACTAACCCGCACACACATGTCACTACCGCGCTTACACAAGTACCTACCCCACACACGCAACCGATCATCCGATCAACAGACAACACACACCAACTTCACACCGCAGCCGTAGCATTATCGTCAACCGCTACCGTCAAACAAAGCACTACACACTCCCGCGCCGCAGATGCAGATAATAATCAATTTAATATAATCAACGCACCCTCTGATTATACAAAATCGAATTCGAGCACGTTAGTTGATACAATTAAAATTCAAACCGAGTCTTCTGAAAATCTTAATTCGTTAAATAAACCAAATATCTCTTTCGCTGATAAAGTGAAGTCAACGAAAATAACACCGCTAACAGCTTTTAATCATCCAAAAGACGAACAGGGCATTATTCTGCCATATTTCCCGCCAAATACGCTCAGAGACTATTTTACTGCGGTGAAATCAGTCACCGGCAGTAATCTCGATATAATTGCGGGGTCTCGTATCAGTCGAGACCGTGTAATTGTTTTACTTAAATCGCAAAAAATAACTGACGAATTTTTTGCCGGAGGCGGAACAATTACATTGAGCGGACAATTCAGACAGCACGAATCAGACAACCAGCTGATAAAGTTGTTTTATTAAACGTATCGGCCACTATACCAAATGAAACACTTTCGTCATATCTCGCTTCAGCACTATCCCTTAAGCTACTGTCACCAATATCAATATTAAGAGTCAACCCTTCGGACGATGAGTTTGCACACGTAATAAGCTGGCGAAGACAGCTATATGTCGAGCATGTGAACTGTGCAAATATTCCTAGATCATTTCTCCTACGAAATAATGACCACGATCATAGAATTTTCATCCAAATCGAAGACCACGTATCCAAACTGCAGAAAGGAGAATAAACCGGTGAACACGCAACAAGAAAGTCATTCCAGCCGTCCACAACCTCAACAGCCAACCACGGACGATGATAGCGATTTGCCCCAAACAGAACATAAGGAAACCCATGTCTCCCCCTTAACGGTAGACACCAAATGTCCAGACAAAATAAATTCAAATATCACAATTGAGCAGCCGGAAATAGAAATGGACACGGACGCTAGTTCGCTGAAACAGCCTCATCTTAAGACCCCAGAAGCATTTGCTGACCCGAGACCGGCGGTTTTCCCATCACAGCCGCTTTCTAAACGGCCAGCTCTCTACATTAATCAACCAAATAAGAAAGAGGAGCATGTACCAACTGAGCCGCATAACAAACAGCCAACGCGAGAGCCAGGAGACGTAACTGGAAAAGCTAAACACCTTTTCAATGCCGAACAACCAACGTTTATGATGGGATTTGAAGAATTCAAAACATTTATCCAGACAGTAGCGCGACGAACCCAAAGTACATTTCCTATGTAACTGATTATACAAGGAGCTATAACGAGCTGGTATACATGCTTGCAGCAGTTAAACCATATCTTACCGGTAGAAACATTAAAAGTCGCTGCTCCCGAATTATAAGAAAATTATCGGAACAAACTATCACGACGTCTGAAGACGAGCAACATCATAGTGACGGCAACGTATCCAATACAAATGAATAAACTTCCCTTATCCATAAAATCTTACAAAGTCTGTACAATATTACAACGTTATTTAGAACCAAGATGGCGGTAAAATCTTGTTTAATGCAGTGGAACTGTCGCGGTTTTAATAACAATGCAGAACTGTACGCAATTGCACACTGCTTCCACCACATCGTTACAACTCACACCAGAGCCAGTGATTTCCTCCTGGTTACTGATTCCCTACAGTCTTTGAACATGATTAGGAGCCAAAAATTCAACAACCCGCTAATTCTAAAAATATATCACTACTTGTACGAATGCTAATGGATAGTCACGTGTCGCTGCTGTGGGTTCCTGGGCACATTGGAGTGCCTGGTAATGAGTGTCGACGGATCAGCACGTTCTGCCTTCCTCTCGCCAATGTCACAGGACGCAGAGCTACCCTCATCAATTACATATATTCCTAAAGGCGTGCGAAAACCAGTGGAAAACTGAATGGGCAGATGCTATGACATTCCTAAGAACCATTAAGCTCGCAGTTGAATCATGATGGCCACCGGAAGGAACATCCCGATACGATGTTAAAATCCTCAGCCGGCTGCGAATTGGCCACATCGCTATTTCGCACAAACATATAATTGATAAAACGCCGCCTCCGGCTACACACCCCCTGTGCAGCCAGATAACCGTAGCGACAGTTTCCTACATAATACTTACCTGCCAAAAGTTTACTATGTTGCGGAGGCAACTTGGCCTACCCAGAGATATAGGGCAGACCCTCTCAAATGAGGTAATCTTCATTAACAGGATTATTGCCATTAAAATGAGCGACTTAACTCAGCACATTTAAATTATCCCCCCTCCTTGGTGTGTGTGTGCTGTAATGACCATAGTAGTTACAAACAGCACATACAATTTAAAGGAAAAAAAAACAACTCAAAATATATTTGAAACAAGTTATTTATTTTAGATAATAAATATCCACATAGTATAGATAACGGTAGAGAAACAGAGATATATAATCTTAAAAAGTATTCGATAACTTCCTACGTCAAGATTTTTAAATTCGGTATCCATCTATAACTTATATCTTCGCAGTTGATAAACAGATATATATATATATATATATAATCTTCTTAAAAACTATTCGATAATTTCCTACATCGAAATTCATAAATTAAGCATCCACCTATAAGCTGTATCTTCGAAGTTAATAGTTTCATGCGCTGTTTCTGTCGATAACGGGTCTAAACATTTTAGACAAAAATATTTTCTTTTTCTATTCAGTCTCATTAAACGAGAGAAGTTCCCCTTATCCAAGCATAATGTCAAAATCCATCTTCCCCGCACCAGTATAGCATATTCGTATGTTTCCTCCGGTTTGTATTGTTTACATATTTAACGTTAGCTTTGACTACTTCAATGTTATGTTCGAACTGCGTTACATAATCAGGTATCGCGTTACCTTGTACAAATTAATAGTAATATCGTTACCATCGTCGAATTGTATTACATCCCGAACATTTCGAACTTCAGATTCCAAGATGTGTTCGAATTTGCAAATTTTTTCTAATAAACAAAACTTTTTCATCAAATGTATGGGATAACTAAATTTGGTTAATACCGCAAATACAAAACTTTTTGTGTCTGTTATATAAGGAGCAGAATTCTAGATATCGATAGTTAATATTTACGTGCGCTTATAGTTCAAAACGGTGAATATTCATCGTCTAGGAGGCAGATTTGCTCCGGTTACAGTTTGTTTCGTTCTGCTTACAGTTCAAAAACGGTCAAATGTTCTCGTTTAAAGGGTTGATTTGGGTGCTTATAGCTAATTTAATTACAAAAATGCACGCGTATAGTTCATAAATATCGATAATTGTTGTCTCGGGGGCAGATCTGCTCCTCTTATATGTAGTTCATTTTCCCCTCCACTGCAGAGGAAACCCCGTCGAGTGCGTTATGGTCGCTATTTATAACCTACTGTTGTTTCATCAGAATTCTTACTCAATGCAGGGATATATAAACATCAAACGAACTACTTACTTTTATCAAAAAATGTTTGCATCCACTAAAAACCAACTATTTCATTATTATTGTGAGCGCTACATTGTCTTCCCTAGTGCTTGATATATTTTTTGAATGTGCCAAGCGTATAGTAGGTTAGGATTCGATTTGTTTAATCGTAATTGTCGAGAATCCCACTTCAGTGTAGCTATTAATACATTATTTTTAAATATTTTTTCAGCTGTTCCGCATTTCTATCTACAATATAGAGTCAACGCACGCCATATTTTTATTACGTTATTATTGTCGTTCGATATTTTGTTGCAAACTGTTTGTTTTTGTATTCGGTCTGTTAAAAATATGGGACTTTACTTTACTTTTTTATTGCGTAATAGTGATCAGCTCCAACGTATGAGGTGTCGTTTCTACCATTTCGGACAGACAAAGGTTAGAACTGTCTACGGTGCCGAGGACATGGACGAATTCAGAAGTACACGATTTCATCTGTTCACTAGAAACTGCGGTAAGACCTCAAACAGTCGATTTACGAATTTTTTCACACATTTCGTAACAATAAAATTCGTTTATGCGCAGTAAATTCATTTCCTTTACCGCTCGAAAGCTGAATAATAATTTTTCGCATCTTATATTTATTAATTTCGAGCGTACACGGTTTGTCGGAAGAGTTCCCGAACTTCTTTTTTAGCACGCATACAAGCGACGTGATCTATTAAACAATACCTGTACTGTATTGCTACATTCCTCTATAGTGTGTGTATAAAATTTTAGCAGTTTCCATTAATTGGTTTTTAGACGTATTTTAGTGAAGGTGTGTTTGGGTCGCATGTGCAAATATAAAAATGGGTGAGAAGTGAGAAATTGATTCCGCGATTAAATTCTGTGTTAGACTTTTAAGAAAACGTTTTTAGAAACGCAAAAATTGATCGATGATGGTTTCGATAAAGTTGTAGATTATCACGTACGACTGTTTACACATGGTATATTCAAGGACGGTCTCAGAAAGTGCGCCAACAAAAATCCAAGGTGAAAACCATGCTCATCGCTTATTTTTATGCAAAATGGTTAATTCATCACGAATACCTCTGCCTCCAAATCAAACAGTGAACGCTGCCTACTACGCCGAGGTCCTAAAACGTCTCAAGCATCGGATTCAGCGCGTACGACCCGAGTACAGGGAGCCCGGATCGTGGAGTCTGTTGGATGACAATGCGTCCGCGCATTCGGTGAACATTGCCAAGCGTTATCTCGCTAAAAATCAAACCCCCTATTCGCCTGATTTGGCAACTGCCGACTTTTTCCTGTTCCCGAAGCTTAAAATGCACTTGAAAGGACGATTATTTTTTAAAGACGTAGCCGCCATTGAAATTTCTTGCATCGAGCGCCTCAGAACCATTACTTCAGCGGAGTACCGAGGAGAAGCTTCGAATCGCTATACAAGCGCTCAAATATGTGTCTATACTTCGGGAAGTATGTTGAAAGTTAATTCGAATAAATTACTTTACATCCAATTACAACTTCATTTAGTTCAAAAGTTTGGGAACTTTTCCGACACACCGTATATGTTTTAAAACATTACGATTAAAATTTTACACTTATGTATTTTGAGTTTCACGTATTGAAAATAGTTTAAATTCTGCAGGTTCACTGACAGAATCAGTTTAACAAGCGTTTGGATTATTCACCTAATTATTACAATTACTAAAATATATAATTCTATATCGGATGATCGTACAAGGTCTAGAAATTTTTCGCAGACACCGAAAAAATCACTTTTATAAACCAAAATTTTATATGTACCATACCATGCATGATTGAAGAAGCCTTTTTGTATATTCAGAAGCAGATCGAGAATGGAAATTTAGTCAATTATAAATAATACAGTGAATATTTTAAGCCGTTTAAAAAAAATGTAGACCAATTAGCACACGAAAGAGACAATTAATCTCACTCAGACTGTTTACCAATTATTATTTATAAAAAATTATGCAGAAATAATTTTTAGAAAAATCTTTAGTGGTATTCAAAACGCATTATGTTACTATACACATTTTTATTAAGTGTTTCGATTAAACGCTCATATGCGAGAACGAGTGATAATGTTTTCCTTCAATCACAATTTCGGAGGATTACGCTATTGTTGATAATGTAGAATTTTGCGAAAAAAAGGTGTATAGGTGTAAATACCTGCTATTTCAAATCTTTCTTCAACGAGTATGTTTACTGTATACCAGTCTGACTCGCTGAATTCTATATTTGCAATTTTTTTTTTTAAATTATACGAATAATCTAGACATTTGTTTTTTTCCTCGCTTCTTTTTAAACATTACCATCCGACAAAAGTTAAACGTACAACAACGTTTTCCTTCCGTTGTGGAGATTTTAAAATGACTGCTAAATATTCACTTTTCTGCGGCAATTGCACAAATTACGGAATTAATTCGCTTCTAGAACAGCAATTTCAAGATATCGAACTTTTGCGATTTATTATATCCGTTTGATTTTATTAAACTGTAAATCATATACAAGCATAGTGTTAGGGTAGCATTGAAAAGTAAATGTCAATGGATTTTTTCGCCCATCATAATAAAATGCTATTTCTTAAACATTTAAAATAATGCTGGTTTAAAGTCAAATTTAACAGTAGTATGCGCGAGTGTCTAATTTTATACTTCTCAAGAAACTACAAAATTACTATTTTTTACCTCTAAGCAATCCAAAAAAAAAAAAAAAAAATTATAGTTTGATAAATTTCGTTCAAGACTTTGACTCTAACCTAGTGTATCTGTTTAGTGTTTACAAAATGACTACGCAGTACTAATAGACAATGTAGTTCGATGCGAATAATAAATACTTAAACAGTATGAAGAAGTTAAAAAATTATATTTTAAAATTACGCCATTACTAACTTAAACGCATTAATTTGATTCAAAAAAAACTTCTAAAAATACTGACGAAATAATATAACCAAAAGGGTGATTTTCTATCCGTCGTTTGAACAGTTTCCGGAGATAGCAATTCTCCATGCTTAAATAAATTTCGCCCTTCGTTATCCAATTCTTTTTTTAAGCTAATATTGTTTGTTATTATAGTAATTTGATTTTCCAAATCTCGTTGAGTGGATCTGTCGCCTGAAATTAAAATGCGAACATTTTTTTATCATCTGTACATTTCGCAAAAAGTAGTTTTATTCCCATTTTTAATACTAACAAGTATAATATCGCGTTTACAACACCAGATCAAAGGATCCATTGCGTTAAAAAAATAAATTACACAATTTTATAATTGTTAAAAAAATCCGATATCTGCAAACTATCAGTTTCGATGAGAAAAAAAAAAATACATTTTTCGATTAATGTTGACGGTGATAATTTTTTGTAGAAAGAAAAGAAAAAAAAATGCAATAAACCCTTAACATTAGCGAGGAATACGTTTCAACATTTCTTTGTAAACGATAGTATCTACTTTCCTTTTTTTTTTTTTTTTTTTTAGATTTCAGCCTCTGCGAAACAACTAAGTCTTCATTTTACATCTTGTTCTTTTTCGTTCCTTAACCCTATAGGTCATCCTCAATCAATTTATGGGGAAAATTTTTTTTTTTTGAAAATTTGTTTAAATTTAGACCAAATTAAACTGAAATTTTAAAAAAATCGTAAATTTTTTCATTAGACAAAAAGTTATACCTATGTACATTTAAAGATACACTGCGACTAACTCTAGTGAGTTGGTCTACATTTCATTTGTATGCTGGAGGATACACTGCGACAGTATTAAAAGTAGTTATTAAATATGTAAAAGTGATATATTTGTGAGCATAATAAAAATTGTAAAATGTTTATAAATTTCTAATATATACACAGTAATAGAAAAGTGAAACGAATTATAAAACTAAATTAAATAACCTAATTACGGTCCGGTGTAAAGCACAACTTGACATTAAACTTTATACAATCAACTTTGGTTTGTCCTATTGTGCAATACTTGCACCGGTTCTTTGTTGTGTATATTGAAAAATGTCCATCCTGATCGAGTCTAATAGCATCAGATGGTCTTTTTGCTGATGGTTTCTTAATTGTTTTAATACTATTATCTTTTGTTGGTCTTCCACATTTTGGGCACGTAATATTTTCGAATAGCAAAAGTCTAAATTCTTTCAAACTGCAATATTTCTTATCGCCATAGACATTGTCGTAATCTCTTCTGTACAAGAGCCACGCATTGTTTATGGCTACATCCAATAACTGACAGTACATTGTCATATACCACCGGTGTGTCCTCAATCGTGTTCGGTATAAGCTAATAAGCATATCAGAAAGATCAACTCCACCCATGTGCTTATTATATTGCTTGATACAATTTCTGGACATGGAACATCAATTTTCTTTTTTTCTATTTTACTAAAACGCTATACATTAGACGTTGTACTGCCATCTACATATGAACTGACTAATGTGACACACTTGTTGTCAGCCCACTTAACAACACATAGTTTGCTGTTGTTATCAACCATTCGATCATGACTTCCTCGTCCTTTCTTTAGTAATTCTTTGTCGTTCAATAAAGTACAATTACGTAATCTATTGGCCCGTATTGTTCCCAAAGAAAGAATTCCCATTTCCATTCGAAGATACTGAACAAGTCTTAAAGATGTGAAAAAGTTGTCGAAATAAACAAATGACACTGAGGTTTGAATACTTTTTGACAAGGCCAAAACTATTTTCTCTCCTAAACCAAAGGTTTCTTCATATTTTTTTATTGCTTGTTTTCGTTTCAGTTTTGAAATACAAAACGAGGTTGACGATTTAGAAAGTCGAGAATTATTAATAATTGAACCGTCAATATCGGAAATCAAATTTTCCACTAAAGATTCTTGGAGTTCAAATTCATCAGATGATCAATCAGAAAAATTTGAATGTGACGGAGGCATCATGAGAGCTAACGCGATTTCTTCGTTGTTCTTCAGTAATTTATTCATCTAATATAAAGAAATAAAATTGAATAAATTTGGTAATCAAAAGCCTAATAAAATTGCATAAAGTGAGTAATGAATAAAGATTTTTAATTACCATATAGGTAGCGATGTATCTTGAAAGATACATTAAAAAAAAAAAAAAAAATTATGCTACCAGTCATAATGTATCTTTCAAGATACAGTAAGATTTTTTCATAAATAATACTTGTAACAAATATAAATTTATATACGATGTAATAATAATCGCTGCGGAAAATAAAAAAGTAATATAAAATCAACAAAAATTTCCAAAAAAAAAACCACTAAACTTCAACAAATATTCTGCAACATGTGTTTGTATACACAAGCGTCTATCGACAGCGAAAGGGCACTTTTGTATGTTGCCAGAATGAACCGTCATTCAGATGTTATTAGAAAATTAACAATTTACGAAACAAATGTTTAAAAAAATCAGTCAAAACACTAAAATTACTTTATTATTTAATTAACAATTTTACTTTAAAAATCACAAAAAAAAAAAAAAAACAACAAAATTAATATTGATGATCTGTTGTGGTATGTATATTTAAAATGTCAGTACAGTTCATAAGAATTTCTTTATGACTTAATGTTTGAGCCGCAGTTGGCAGAGAAAAAATTTCAGAAGATGCTTTTTTCTTGCCTGGTTTCATTGTAGTCGCATGGAAACAAAACTGTTTTTCTACTTTTTTATTCGCAGGTTCATTAGTTTTTACTGCTGTTTTGTTGGTACTTGAAAAAAAAGTAGATGTCCACTTGTCCAGCGTGTTCTCATGTTCCCCTGCTTTCAAAAATTCTTCGACAAATTTGCTATCAGCATTTTCTACCATATTTGTAAATATTTTTAATTTTTCTACGAAAATTTGATTTCTTGTTGTTCTCTGAATAGGCAATTGTTTTCCATCTTCATCATTGAAAATGTGACATAAAATTTCATCTGATACCACTTGTGCTTTAGCTTGTCCACCTTCTATAAGTTTTTCGGCTTCAGTCTCCATGGGCTTTTCTGTTTCAATCTCCATAGACTTTTTTGTTTTAATCTCCATAGTCCTTTCTACTCCAACTACAGCATAAATGTGCTTACATAAATTATTTTTTATCAGATAATCTGGGCATGTGCAAGAAAACATGTGAACACACACTTGGCATGCTACGCATTTTCTCTTGCAATCGCAGGACTCGACTTCTTTGAGTATGGAGTAAAATACATTTTTTGTACTAGCTGCTATGACATGCCACTCATTATCTGAAATTTGTAAGATTTCACTCACATCTTTGCTTAAACGATGCCTTTTATTAACGTTATTAATATGGTGGTTAACATGACCTTCTTTGAGTTTAATTAGTCTATCATAACCTTTATTTCGGCTAATTTTTCATCTTCAGAAAAAGAAAAGACAGTGACTTTCTTATTGCTACTCTTATAATTGCTATCACATCCAGGTATACAACACTTACAAGACATTAAAATTTTATGAACACATTATTTCAATTACATATTAAATAAATCGTTAGACATTTTAAGGTTATTAAATAAAAACAATTTTTTAAATGAAAAAACTCTTTAAAACTCCTTTAATGCTAAAACATCTAAACAAATGAAGTATAAGCAACAAAGAAACAAACTAATGCAAATGTAAACATTGCGGGCTGTACAAGTTCGTTTCATTCCGATCACACCCGAGTAGATCCGGAAAAGGTGCCCCGTCGCTGTCGATAGACGCTTGTTTTGTATACAAAATAGTGAAAGGCTTGCTACAATCACGGTAATTATATTAGTTTAGTTTACTTATAGATCGCAGCACCTCTTGGATAGTTTTCAGTGATGTATCCCTTGATGCACATTGCGACCAATAACCTGTATTAGCATTATGAGACGTAAAACAGAGTTTTGAAATGTGTGTATCTTTAAATGCACATCGCGAACTAATAGGGTTAACATCCTTCCAATATCTCTTGGGACCCTCCATCAAAGCATTTTTATGGTTTATCGAAAGCGATCTATTCCGATTTACTTGTTCTATTTTAAAGAGATTGAAGTCGCAACAGCTTTATGAAACCATTTTTTATTCAATATTTGTGTTTCAGTAACATCCATTAATTTCATATCCTTTTCACACTCATTGAACTATGCGCAAGTCTTATTTTCTTCGTTTTCATGAATTCATAAATTCTCTTAGTTAACCTGTTCTCCTGCAAAAGGGTTATATATATAGATAAGATTTTAGACAACGAAAAAAAAAAAATGATCGCGCCTTTCTAATTTAATAAAAATTACTCTAAATTAGCTATTAAAAAACGAAAAGAGAATATTATCACTTTTGACTCACTTATAAGTTTTCCCCCCTCATAATCAACTTTTTACATCATTCTTGGATACTTTAGGGAGTGTTTAAGCCAATAAAAAAAAAAACGTAAAAAAAAATCACAAGGTGATCTTAAGCGCGATATTGATTTTGATTTGTATAATTCACTGTTTTACCATGATAGTAACATTAAGAAGAAGTAAAAACTTTTTAATTCCACCTAAATATTACAAAATACGCATTTATCAAATGAACTCAAGCAAATAAAATTTTTAATTGATTTGCTGACTAATAAAGGAAATATTCTACACAAAAAAATTTAAATCAATAATAATAAAAAACTAACTGCATACACAAAATACTGATTATGAACGGCACATATGTTTACATTAATTAACATTTAATAGAAAAAAAGATTTACACAATTTTTTGAACACAAATTTAATTTTTACTCTTTCACGAAATTAAGTATTAGTAGTGTTTCAATGCATGATCTACGAAATTAAATTTTATAAATTTTACGCTTTTAATAAATTTATTTTTAAATCGAAAAAGAAAAATATTGTTATACATGGTTGTTCGTACTAGGGTTAAAGATTACGTTATTGACACTAGTTCACTTTCGGTCGTAATTTTAATGCGTTCATTTGTGCTGTTATTTATAGGAAAATTAAGAATAATAGGAAAATGAGCGAACTAAAATTACGACCGAAAATGAATATGTCGCGAAAAAAAAGTGAAATAACGTAAAGAGTTAATTAAATATTAAATAATTGTTTATAATAGCGTGGTTTAATTTTACTTATTATACGATAAACTTGAACAATGCGTATCATTAACATATATAACAGTGGTAAAGAGTTAATTTGAAAAATAACGAGCATTTTAAAAATGACGTAGAAAAAGCGTTAAGTAAGATAAAAAAAGTGAATTGTGATAATAATTCGTCAATCGAGTAAACCAAAGATGAACTATAAAGTAGCAACGTCGTAAATATCAATATGAACTGCAAAGGAGCAGAATAAGCTAGTATTAGTAATGTAAAAATTTACCTGCAATAATAAATAAAAAGACCTATTACTTTATCCACCCCAGGTAATTACTTCTAATCAAATTTTTTCCACTTTCCTATTAAAAGTTTAAAATTTTTTTTCCAAACAACTGATAAAATTTTACTCACGTACATATTACATTAAGCGTAAATACACAAGTCGTGTTATCCTTAATGCGTTTTAGACTAATGAAAGTTGTCAGAATACAAATTTCCTGGACGCTTAATAAACGTTTAAATTTCCAATTGGAAATTTGTTATAAATTGTAGAGTGTTTTATGTGTTATCATGTATCAGCCAGCTACCATAGCATAGTTAGTTAGGCAGCAGTGTTTCATTCATGTAAGATTTGGTTCCAATCCTGCTGTTCTACATTAAAAATATATAAAAAAGTGTTTTTATGTTAGGTAAGCGCTCGTAGTTGATGAGCCTAAAAATAAAAAAAAAATACGAACCAAAAAAAGTTGTTACAAAAACAGGTTCTTCCAAATAAGTATTAGAAAGTGTGTTTTCATTTATTTTTTGTAATTTGTTTATTATTTCAGAAATAGCTATATATACATACATATATATAAATAAATATATCTAGTCCATAATCGAAATTAAAAAAATACAATCTTTTTTTTTTTTTTTTTTTTATATTTAAATGGGCACGCCAGCACAGGACATTTACCCAGCACAAAAGATTAAAAGAATAGAAGGACATATGGAGCGACAAGTTATATCAAGAAACGATTAGAGACAGAGGAAATGAAGGCGGATAACAAGAGAACAACAGAAGGAGATGGAAAAGTGAGAATATAGAGGGCACTGTAAGGTGTAGGGAGGCCAAGACTAAGCAAATTGGAATAAAGGATCGCGCGTTCAGTAGAAATAAAGGAATATGCAAATAGTACGTGGTTTGCATCACACGTGCCATTGAAGGTTGGAGGATGAAAGGGACACAAAGGAGATTGAACCAGAGCAAAGCGGAAACGAGAAGCCGGGAGCAGACTGTGATTAAAACGAAGGCGAACTACGGAAGAAATGACAGAACGGCTGATACTGGGAAAATTATTAAACCAGGGAGAAACGGATGGAGAAGGCTGTAAAGCAAGGTAAAAGGAGTCAGGGTTGGAGAAACAGGACGGATAGAGATCAGTCCAAAAGTCACGGTGAGAACGAAAAGAGAGAGAGTAAAGACTTTGGGAAGGAAATCTGCCTATGAAACGACCATTTACTGCGGCCGAGCAAGCTAACGAGTCAGCAAGATCGTTACCAGCTATACCACAGTGGCCAGGAATCCAAAGCAGGTCAATATGGATAGAACGGGAGGCTAATAAATTGAAAATCAAGGAGCGTATATAAAGAATAATAGGACAGGAAGAGGGTTCAGGAAGGGGAGACGCGATAGCTACTAAAACACTCTTCGAGTCGGAGCATAGAAGGAAATTCACTAAATTAGAAGTTGAAGATATAAAGAGGACCGCACGCAAAATAGCCGTGGATTCGGCTAGGAAGACAGAAGTGAAGGAGGGAAGTTGAAATGATTCAGAATAGTTGAGAGCAGGAAGAATAAAAGCGGCACCGACCCCCGAAGCAGATTTCGAGCCATCCGTAAAAATCGTGATGTGAGCAGGAAATAGAGAGGAAAGAGTGTGATTAAATTCTTCGTGAATGGCAGGACGAGGAAGAGAGTTAATATTAGAAGGTAAAGAGAATAACTTAGGCGGATGAGACAGTTCAGAGAAGTTAAAGGTAAAGTATGGAGATTTGTTCTGGGAGAGGACAAAGTGAGAAAGTGGAACGAGTCGAGAAGAGATGAGAGAAAGAGTTGGAACCTTACGAGGAGAAAAACGCCAGTTGACCCGGATATATTGATAAGAATTCATGAGTTTGGAAGGAGAGATCTGCAGACGTCTAATCATGAACCTTTCACCAAGGTGAAGTCTTCGAATACAAAGAGGAACAAAGCCAGTTTCGGACAGAAGAGCTGGAATTGGAGAAGAATTCAGAGCACCAACACAGAGGCGCAGACAAGAATTTTGGATGCGATCAAGTTTGACGAGAAGGGAAACAGGAGCACTGGCATAAAGAAAAGAACAATAGTCAAACTTAGAAAGAATAATGCATTTATACAGCATGAGAAGAATATATGGATCACCACCCCATTTGGGGGAAGACAACGCCTTCAAAAAATTGAGTCTTTTGAGAGCAGACGTGCAGAGATAGTTAATATGATCATGAAAAGACAGAGTACTATTAAGAATTACACCGAGGTAGGAGAAGGAAGTGAGCAAAGGAATAGGGACCTGGCACATGAAAAGGTTAACCAAGGAACGATCAAAAGGACGAAATGTAAAAACGATACCAGCAGATTTCTCAGGGGAAATAGAAAGATGAAGAGAAGGTAAAGAATTTTCTAAAATAGCAGGAGAGTTATTAAGCTCCTCATTAGCAGAAAACAGATCATCGGAAGAAGAATAGACGAGAATATCGTCGGCAAAGAATAGCGAACTAGATGGAATAGAAAGAGAAGAAAGACTAAGGAAATAAATGTTAAAAAGGGTAGGACTAAGGCACGATCCCTGCGGAAGACCTCGAAAAACTGTCCTGGAATCAGAAAAGAAAGGGGTAGAAAGATGGATAGTTCTGTTCCGAAACAGATTAATAACTAAGGATGTAAACTCAAGAGGAATATTAATGGAAAGCATTTTATTCTGAAGAGAAGGAAGGTGAACCTTATCAAAAGCTGAGGTAGCATCAACGAACGCAGAGATAGTAAATTTTTTGTGGATGAAAGATTTATAGATATCAGAGAGAAAAAGGGATATGCAATCAGAAGAACCAACGCCAGGACGGAAACCAAACATGTTATCAGGAAGAACATTATTATATTCTAGCCACCAGATAAGGCGCCTATTAATCATTCGTTCGAAAAGTTTTCTTAAACAAGAAGCTAGAGAAATAGGACGAAAGGAATTGGGATTCTTCTTCGGAATAGGAATAATAATAAAGGAATTCCAAAGCGGAGGAGTTTCACAGATACACAGAAAATAATTGTAAATTGACAACAGGATTTTAAGTGCTGGTTCAGAAAGGTTCTTAAAGACACGGAATGGAATGCCATCTATACCCGGGCTAGAATTAGAAGAATTAGTCAAAGAAGCACGAAGTTCGTTGATGCTGAAGCTAGAAGACAGGAAGTGGGAACAATTTGAGATAGGAAGGGAAGGAGACCAAGATTCCTCAAGGGAAGGAACATAGGAGGGAGCAACAGAATCAAGAAAAGTAGTGAGTCTATCTGAAGGAAGGTTATAAAATGATGGACGTTCCGATCTAGAAGAGCGAAAAGCTTTAGCCATCTTCCAAAGATGGGAAATTGAAGTAGACCTAGAAAACGAAGCACAAAATTTCCTCCATGAATTTCTTTTGGACGTTTTGAGGATAAATCTAGCCTTGGCATTAGCTTTTTTATGAGCCATGAAGTTAGCAAAGGAAGAACAAGACCGGAAACATCTAAATGAAGAGACACTGTCTTTAACGGCATTAGTACAATCTTCGTTCCACCAAAGTGAGGAAGCCTGAAGATGGTAATTTCTTTTGGAATGATGAATTGGTGGAGAGGAGGCGTCCAGAGCAGAAGAAATGGAATCAGAGAAAACGTTATATTGTTGAATAGGATCGCAGATGGAGTGTATCTAAGGAAGAGATAAGTCGAAATTAGAACGGAATTCCTCCCAGTTAACCTTGTTGAGAGACCATTTAGGAGCGAGAGCGGGTATAGAATAATGAGGAGGAGGAGGAGGAGGAGGAGGAAGGAGATGGTGAAAAGAGAAAATAATGGGAACATGATCGCTGCCGAAGGTACCGTCCAGAGTTTTCCATTGACAGCGAAGACCAAAGTGTGGAGAGGTAAAGGACAGATCAACAGAGCTGGATGAGTGAGCGCCTCTATAAAGAGTAGGAGAGTTATCATTCAGAAGGACAAAATTTTTACCGAAAATAAAGTTTTCTAGAACACGGCCATTCCTGTTATGACGCGCAGAGCCCCAAAGAGGAGAGTGAGCATTCCAGTCACCGCCGACAATAAAGGGAAGAGAGTGAGGATAAGCCAAAAGAGAGAATGGGAAATTATTAAGGTCAAAACTAGGAGGAACGTATACAGAAAATATATGAACAGGCTGAGGATGAATATTTGGGATCGAAATATGGACTAAGTTGGGAGAGAGAGAATCAGAAGAAAAGTAAGAAGAATGGTCGTGGTGGACAAAGAAGATATCATTTCTTATGAGGATGGCAGCGCCACCATAGCCATCAACACGATCAGAACGTATTGCTGTAAAGCCACAAATGGAAATATTAGAGGATTCCGAAAGCCAGGTCTCAGATAAAAGAGCAATATGGATAGAGGAGGAGTCTAGTATTCCCTCCAATGCCTGTTGGTTGGCTCTCAGACTACGACAAATACATTGGAGAATATTAAACTTGTGGATCATTAGGAAGAAAGCGTGGAAAATGGTATGAAGAGAGTTCCTGCTCGCCGACCAAGAAGGGAGTACAAGGAAGAGTATGAGTGGAACCATAAGAGAGGGAGCTGACTGTGGAGGCAGAGGAATAAGACAAGGAAGTAAGATAGAATCTGCGGCAATAAGGCGAAATATCAAGGAAATAAACATGGATAAATAATAATAGTAACTGAAGACAGTAAATGCAGAAGGACATTACACCAGAACAACAGAAGTTTCTATGCCTTCCATTATTATGTAAAAATGTTATATAAATGAAGCTATGCTCGGTCCGCATGCAACATGTAACAGTAAACAGGTAAAAAAGCCTGCGACTGACTAAAGGAAAGATTATCAAAACGTCCTTAGGACCGGTAGGTTTAATTACCTCCCAAGGCGTTTTTCTAAAATGACCAGGCTGAACCATAGGAAGGAAAACATCAACTGCATTGGAATACTGGTCAAAATGAACCGATTCCAAAAAAATACAATCGAGTGCGTTCTTTAAAAATGATCTCTTATTACTCCACAACACACATACAAACGATACTGTTACCCTTATTTTGAAGACAAGAGTCCGACCAAATGCTGGCTTTCGTTCATTAAGAACTGCTTTCTTTTTCTTTCTTTTAATGTTCCCTTTTAATTACTATTTCAACTATATTCTCTTTAACATTGCCCATTCTTTTTCATTTAATCGCAGTAAATGATTCTTATAATTATGATCTTTGTAATTTTTCCCTTCATTTATTCCTCAATTCTCTTCAACATTAATCAATAAAATTTCATTTCAAATATTTCAATTTACGTACCGAAATTTGTAGAACCAACAATTGTCATTTGAGGCAGGGATTCTCCAGGCGGTGTATACCAAAGACCTTTGCCGTGATAGGTCCAATTATTCCTCCTATACTCGTACATCGAAATTCGGTTTCCAGATGAACTTTGAAGTACTTCGTTCAAAAATCTTTCTGCTAAAACAGTATAGATGGCCGGTATATAACTTGAAAAACCGCTAGCATTATGAAAACCATTTGCCTGGTAATCAGGAAGTTATTCTAATTGGTTTCCCTTCGAAAATAAACTAATCGTAATTCTAAAATACCCAAAAATGTTGAGTACTCGTATTTTTATTGAAGTATTGGAAAGTCAGATTTACAACCAAAATTTTACATTCTAGCTTTTATACTCTTTTTTTTTCTTTTTTTTTTTTTTTTTCAATTGGTAAATTTTGATTTGTTTGACAATGAATAATTTGTGTCCGCTGCAGGGCTTAAATTTTCTCAGTAGTTTGCGACACTTTTTTGTTTGAAATTCTTGATTAGTCTATTAACTTTATTGCTAATTCGATTAAATTTTGTTTTATCCGATGGATGACGGGAGCGTTGCCATATTTCCCGTGCCCGTCTTCTCTCTTTTATTAGTTTCCTAATTTCGATAGGATTTTGGAATGTTTTCTTTAAGAGCTGGAATGGCCTAGCTAGCAGCTTTTGGCACCAAGTTGATAAAGTGATAGGCTTGCTGTTCCAAATCACACTAGTAGTTTTAAGCCTGATTTTAAGTTCAATTGAAGAGTCAAGACTTTCTCTAAATTGATTCCAATTAGTATATTTATTGGTGAGATTTAACGAAATTCTTTTTTTAATCACTACAGAACTCAGTGTCATGAGTACCGGAGTATGATCTGACGATAAGTCCGTAATTCCTTCTACTTTCACATAATTGGCAGCGATTCCTTTAGTAATGAAAAAGTCAAGGAGATCGGGATTCTTCGCGCTATCTGTTGGCCAATAAGTAGCTTGCCGTGATGAAAAGAACTTGCAGGAACATATATATTGATAGCGTTGAGAAGTTCGGCACTTTTTTTTGGTGTAGTTAAACGTGACCCTCATATGGTGTGTTTTACATTAAAGTCACTTGCAAGTATAAAACGAGAACCGAGTTGGTTGAAGACATTAATAAATTGACTTTTTTCAAATTTACTATTAGGCGGACGGTATGCTGCAGCTAGATTGAGATCTGCGCCATTATAGTTTATTACTACTACTGTGACTTGTAGGAAATTCAACTGTATTTCTTCCTGTAAATAGTGTTTAATATTCTGTTTATCACTGCTGTTCCTCCTCGTGCTCTGCCACTTGGGCGATTAGTCCAATATGTAGTGTAGCCATGAATTCTGATAAAACTTTTTGTTGTAAAATGTGTTTCTGAGATTAATGCGACGTCAATAACATTTGTGTTAAGAAAAGCCTCAAGTTCTTGAGCTCTTTGACTCAAGCCATTGGCATTCCAGGTTTATTAAATTACAATTTTTAAAAAATTGAATTATCTGTAAACATTGCCCAAACAAGTAATGAACTAAAAAGTAAATACATCGTAGAAAGAAGCAAAAGGAACCGGTGTGAACATTCTAGAGGTTTACCACAATGTCTTATAAAGAAATTTGTTTCTTTACATTGAATGGAAATTATTTATTTATTGAATTCAATATTTTCACTACAACTAATATTTAGTAACTACCGTTGTACAACCATACTATTATTTTCAGTGAAACTCATCACGTCGAATTGTTCTGAAGATGAACAGTATTCGAAACGACAACACATAATATGTCTGACAAGTGGGTTTTACCAAAAACGGTAACGTAATTGTATGGATGAACTGCAAACGTTTTAAATTATAATTATGCTTGTAAAGAAATTAAAAAGTTTACTTCAATATCTGAAAATTGTTTTAGAGTGTTTTCTTCGTTTTCCTTGCATAATAAATGCAACCCGTACAGAATTAATGTTTGTATACACTTTTGTAATAAATTTATAATAAAAATTACAGTGTTTTGTTCCGTTTTTTAATTCACACATAAATAATGAACAATGTAATCAGTACTTGTATAGGAGGGGAAAAAAACACCCTTCCTTGAGATTTATCGTATCATTCTTTTCACGTACTTAAAAAAATTTATTCAATACTCGAACAAAACCCATTGTTCTTTATGAAACATAAATTTACTTGACATAAGTAATTCTATAGCGACATTTTTCGTAAAGGTTTAGTGAAATGATTTATAATTAAGTTAAAAAGTCATACGATTTTACATAGTATACTAACCGTAGGATGAGCTAATAGTAATTTATACGTAGCTTTAGATGATTTTATGATAATATTTCGATACTCATCGGTCAAGTTGAAATATCCGGTTGCAAGATGGAACAAAGAACCGTTGTCAGCCTCTTGGAATATTCGTTTAGTCGCACTGCTGTCATAATTAATACCTATTGTTGGTAACTCAATTAAAGGAATTATCCAAGTATCGTATTCTACAGGAGAAAACAAAGTAATCATTCAAATTTTATAAGCGGAAAAAGTACAAAAAAACTATTTCGTAAATTTTCTGAAGTATTAGCTTATTACAAAAGTGAAGCAATAACATTTCAGTACTACAAAACTAAAATTTGAAGCACTGAACAATTTTCTTTCTCTTTTTTCTTTCTAGTTTAAAATTGAATAACGTTAAAAACAAAATTAATAAATACAAAGTTTAACTTGTTTTAAATATTTCTATGCATAAAGTAAGCTCAATTATTATTCGGTCTATTTTTTTTTTTTTTTTTTTTTTTTTGGGTTTATTTTATAATATAGAAATTGTAAAATATTTCAATGTTAATCAAATAGCCAGAAATAATTAAAATGTGAACAATCTAATAGCGCTTTTGATAACTGTCTGCGGGCAGAGTGAGAAGAGGGCTAAGTCCTCTAGTAATTTTAAAACCGTAATTTTCGAAATTTTTTATTCTTTTCGAATTTTGTTATAGTTTTATTTTAAAATGGATATATTACTGTAAAAATAACCGTTAAATATCAATCATTAGTTTGTGCAGAAAAAAACCATAAATTACCACAAACGTGCGAGATGTCACACTCATATTACATTATTAGACCACGTAAGAACATGAATACATCCTCTTCCGTCCAATAAAAATGGTCATATTGCGACATCCAGTATTCAAGTAACACACAATTTAGGATAGATTAGTATCAATATTCATCAATAATCTAATACAACATTTGAGTTTTACTATTACATTGAATCGCTGGAAATCAACCATCGGTAATGACTTTTTCATAATTATTTTAGCATGGATAATGAACATCTTGAATAGAATTGGTATTGATAAAAATTACTTAAGAATAATCAAGAATTTGTATTGGAGACAAACAACTGAACTTGTTACAGAAAAAAAAATGTGAAAACTGATTTTGAAATTAAAAGAAGGGTCCGTCAAGATCCTCTCTCCTGAAAGATGTCAACATTGGTATTAGGATTAATGGCAGGGTAATCAATAATATCAGATATGCCGATGATACGGTCTTAATTTCTGATTCTATGAAGAGCTTAGAAAAATTATTAGAGAAAATTAATATTTCTGGAAAACAATACGGACTAACAATAAACGAAAAGAAAACAAATTGGATGTTTATAAGTAAAACAAATAATACATATGGAAAACTGTGAGGATAAATAGAAAAGAAGTGGAGCATGTTGAAAGGTTCATGTATATAACAGAGACCTTAGATCCCGATTTTAAGGTAAAACAAAAATGTGGTTACGCAAAAACAGCAATTACAAATATGAAGAATCGGCTATGCGATGAGACTCGGAGTTTGTTAATCAGGCGAAATATGGTTTATATCTATGCAATTCTACTTTATCGGATAGAGGAAGCAACCCTTAATAAAAAGCAATTGAATAGATATGAAGCGTTGGAAATGTGGACACTTCGAAGAATGCTGAAAATACCTTGAACAGCAAAGATGACAAACGAAGAAGTACTAAAACGAGCCAATACTGAAAGGACCTTATGTAAAACAATTAAACGACGCAAAATAAAATATTTTGGGCGCATAATTAGAGGAAGAAAATATGTCATCTTACGTTTAGTTATGGAGGGAAAATTTAAGGTAGAAGAGGGCCAGGAAGAAGAAAAACGGAATGGTTGGACAACAATATTAAGGACTAGACTAGATAAAGAATTTCAATGAGTTGATTAGAAAAGCGGAGAAGAAAGGGCTGTAATGATAGTGATCGTCAACGCTCAGGGACTGAGTAAGACACTCTTAAAAAGAAGAAGAATGACTTTTTCGTAATTATTTTAGCATGGAACATGCTTTAGCCGTGACCTAACTATTAGAAAAGGTCACACTAAAGTAGAACGTGAGGGCGTTACGCGGGACGTAAAAAAGAATACAGCCTTTTCTTCTAGTTGTCTTAAGTCAGTCGTGTTCGGACCATGTAAACATGCTATGCATTATAATGTTGCATCTATAAAAAAAAAGATATAAAACTGTTATCCAATGAATATTGAAAAATAGAGTTTTGATGAAATGTACGAAATAAAGAAAACGAAAACCTTTTGATGAATGAAATAAAGCATTGAAATTACGCAAATCTATGGAAATGAAATAAAGAATGGAAATTGTGCAAATATCTCGAAAAAACAGTTTCCAACGAAAGTTGTCTTATCATTTTACATCGTCTTATACATTTACATATCTAGTCGGTCGTGTTCGGACCACGCTCCGATGATGTTCGTCTGTCGATTCGGTTCATGGAAGAAAGCTTTGGGTTACAACTGAAAACGAATCCAGCTCTACCAACTACTCGTGGAGAATCGTGTATCGATTTGATCTTCGCTTGTCACATCGACAAAATCGATTCTAACAATTACAAAAGTTACTTCAGCTATCATAAACCCATATTGTCCATTACTTCTACAGATCACGTGACACAAGAATAAAAAAAAAAATTAAATAAAATCATTAACATTATTATTTTCTTTCGAATTCAAGATGTTTATTATCGCTTCTTCAATTTTAACATATCGTACAGAAACAGTTGAAAGTATCAGAGATATTAATAAATAACAAATGACTAAAGCATGTTCTGTTTTTCGAATTTTAGCCGTAGGCTTTAAACAGAGAGCATTTTTGTTGGAAGTAGCTCAATTTTTACACATTAGTAAGGGGCGCTGCAAAAAATAATTCAGGAATCTTAAAAAAAGATAACAGTGATTAAGTCAATCATTTTTTTTTACGAGTTAGATATAAACAGATGCGGTTGACAATTTTATATACATGTATATATATAAACACAAGTATTCTCATAAAAATTCTTTTCAATAAATTTTTCTAGTTTTCCCTAAATCAATACGTTTAGCAAACTTTAATTTTCCTTAACGGTTATATTTATCTCTACGACAATCATAAAACAAAATCATACCAGTATTGGTGAACGGTGATGAATACTTTTTGCAATAATTGTCGTAATAATTCGATATTTTATTTCTGAATTCGAACATGTATTCACTTTTTGTTTTAAACGAATAATTTTGGGTTACACAATTGTTTTCAGTCAATCGAGAAGACATATTGCACACATTACCAACGACACCATCGAAGAAATCCGCTAACGGTTTGCAATCGTTCACCAATATGTATCTATCCTGTCGATTTGTGAAATAATCTTGACTTAAATTAGCTCTAGTAAAGAAAAATACGTAATTTATATAAATATTTCGTAGTGCGCATACAAAATAACATAATAATCCGAAGCATGAATACAATTCATCAGCACTAGCAACTATATAAAATAATTTTGACTTACAACCAAAAAAAATGTAGATTATTTTTTCCTCCTTCTGCTCTTACCTTAACGCAATTATTATAGGTATTTTAACAATGAAACTATTCCCAACTGTACTCAACTACTATATTCTATATCTAAATTTATGAATTAAAACGAATTTTGAAAATTAAACGTTGAAGAAACTGTTTATATAATTCCATATTGCTTTACAAAATTTTGTATGGGCCGTGTTGTTGTTCGGGTCTTTTCTCTTAGTCCCCCATTTAGTTCATCTTTTGGCTGCTACTTGTTATAGTTCATCTTCACACAATCCATTCAAACTTTAGTTTAGGCCGGTCACCCAAAACTCACTCATTAATGCTCAACCTGCGTTAAACATACCTTCCATTAACTGCTCAACGTGCTAATATTAACTCACTGTGAAAAGTTGTAATATATGACATTTAAGTTATTATTAGTATTTTATATTGTTTTAATATGATTTAAAATCTAATGTATCAAGTGATTTATAATTTCATATATACCAGTATTAGCAATTGTTAATGTTGATTTTTAATTATATTGGTATTTCGTGTTTACATAGTAAATTGTGTAGTGTTTTAATTTATTATATTAATTTCAGATTCTGTAGTTAATATAAAACAGTTCCATTTATACTAAGGTAAGATACAAAATTATTACAACATGCAATATTTAAAATAAATTATTTTTGTTTTACATTAGAATGTTTTTCATGTATATTTTTTAGTAATAATGTGGTCGCTTATTAATTAAATTTGAGAAATTAATACGGAAGAAAAAGCAGTTGAATTTTTTTGAAAGAAAGTGGAATTTTACAGAAAAAAAGAGTGTGCCTAAATATGATCATGAAATGACACTTTTTTAAAGTGACAAAAACGATCGATGGAGATACGGGAAAAATGCAAAAGTGAAATTGGGCTTAAAAAATTCACTTGGTTAGAAGGTAGTAGATTACCTTTAGATATAATTATATTTTTTATTTATTTGTGGACACAAGAACATATTAGCACTAAATTTTGTGCTACGGAATTAAACATGTCTACAAATTCTGTAACGGATTGGAAAAACTATTTAAGAGAACTGTGTACGGATAACCTATTAAAAAACTTTCAAATTATAGGTGGTCCAAACGAAACAGTAGAAATAGATGAATCGTATTTTTCCCGTAGGAAAAATAATGTTGGAAGAATATATCCGCAAGAGTGGGTATTTGGAGGAATTTGTAGAGAAGACAAGCAGTGTTTCATGTATGCAGTTCCTAACCGAAGTTCGGAAGTATTACTAAATGTAATTAAAGAATGTATCCTACCAGGAACAACAATAATATCTGACAAATGGAAAGCATATACCAAAATATTCGAGATTGAGCAAATGAATTACAAACATTCAGTCATAAGTCATTCAACAAATTTTGTCGATCTTGTAACTTTTGCACATACGCAAAGTATTGAATCATTGTGGTGAAAAGCAAAATATCAAAACAAGATTCAGTGTGGAACAGCGCGAAACCATTTAGATTCGTACTTATGCGATATAAAAATCAAAATTTGTTTGATCAGATTTTAAATAATATTGTGGCTTTTTGGCCTCCTGAGTGCTTACAATTTTTTTTAAATACACAGTTTAATATCGTTTTGTAAAGTATTTTTATTAAGTAACGATTTCGCGCATGAATGCAAAAATAAACTCAACTAAAAACGAACTACGAAAAATGAACTATATGGGGGACTAAGAGAAAAGGCCCAAAACTTTTTTAATTGCAAGCCTAAGAATATTGAAACCGCGGCTTATATTTCTTCTGAAAATGAATGTACCCGTTCGCCCAGAGCAATTCTACGCTGCAATAATACTTGGATGTACTTTCACATCAAATAAATTGAATTTTTATTGACCTCTCCTTAACGTTATCGGAGATTTGTCATTAATTGATGCGTACGAATTAACTAAGCGATGGCACACTTGATTTCATTACATTTATTCAATTTTACATCCGATTAGTTTCACGGTGGCCACTCAAATATAATTTTTAAATTCCCGGTTTATTTCCGGTTTTCCTAGTCCAATTCCTCCCAGTTTCCCCGGTCCAAATCCGCCCGATTTCCTGATTACTAGAATTGTACAAAAAGAAGGCGAAATTCTTTTGTTAATACTGATAATATTTGACCGCCGCAGCATAATGAGTAAAACAGAACTTCGTAATTTATTTCGAGCAAAGTACAGTAAAAAATGAATTCAATTTTCACTTCAAATTAATTTTTTCTTATTGAAAACATTGTTTTTGGCTATTTTTACTTTTTCCCCCTGTTTTACGACAAAATTCCCCGTTTGAAAAATACCTCGGTTTCCCGTTGAGTGGCCACCCTGAGATTTGTTCGATGTGTACAATCTCATGTAGCCCGGATGTCACCTAAATGTAGTTATTAATATAATTAATTTCAAAAGAATGTTAAAATCAAAAAAGTGAATCGCAAAGCATTGTTCCTACGTTTCAACTAATCATAAGTACTGCGTTCAAGTATGTTGCGATAATTAATCTTGATATCCTTTAAATAACATTGAACGAAAAACGAAAAATTACACGTAAAACTTCACATACGTAAAAAATATTTATTTTGTACGTAGCAATACACAGAAAAAAAAACGTTTATTTTAAATTATTTAGGCAATACTAACCCACTTATTATCACATTATCGTCAAATATATAAACTTTCATATGCTGTAAACCGTAAATTTCATTATATCGTTCTGGCATTATTTTCCTAAATAGCCGAGGAAATTTCGGTGTATAATATAACGCAACCTAAAAGAACGTGCTAAAAATTAAACTTGGTACATTAAAAATAGACAAGTACGTTGAAAAACACTTTTCTTTTCACTTTTTAATTGTACCTTATAACTTAGTTACCTGGCAATGAGGAAACTGTTTTACTAACGGCGAAAGTATTTCTTTTGAACTGTTCTTTCCCCTGCAACCGCGAAAACCATCTAATAATATTTTAACATTTAATGTTGAACGTTTCGTTAAACACTCCTTTAGCGTTTGCACCTTTAATGTTCATGAAATATTATTATCCGTAAAATTTAATTTTAGCTGATCAAACGATTTCAAAGAAAATGTAATAACGTGAAATATGTAATTTACCAGATGCAATTCTTGTTCTCCACTTCCAATATAAAGAGAAGCAAGTACAATTCTTTTCTTAGCGAACGAACAGCAAGTTATTAGTTGACGATAAAACTCATCCGGTTTATGTAAAACCGTTATCTATATAAATTTTCGGAAAATATTAAACATAAAAAATATGGCACGTCCTTTTACTTTTAATAATATGAAATACAAACGTACGTACTTGTTCAGCCCTGATCGGGAAACATGGTAACGAAAATAGCCACTTAAATCTAAAACTTTTATTAAATATAACCCCTTCTTCCATTTTAACTTTTACACAGCAAGTAATTTAACAAAAAGAAAAACGTAACTCATTATAATTTTTAATCATTAAAATCATATTCTGAATATGTATGTATATATATATATACATGTAAACATATATACGTGTATACTTAATTTTTTACAACTTATGTACAAAAAAATTAAAAACTAACAAATTATAACATAATGTTATCAAAAACTTTAAGCTCAATATCGATAATTTAGATCGATAAGAAAAATTTTAAATCGATATATCGATTATTTTATAAATATGAAAAAATTAATCAGAAATTGTTCTATTTAATCTTTTTTTGTGTATATATATATTTTTTTTTGTTTAAATTTAAATACTTGATTTTTCGCACAATACCGCAATTATGAAATAATGATACAGAAATTGTGAAATAATTTAATTTTTGTCTCAGGAATATCGCTTTGATTTTTATTTAGGAAGGTAATTTTTAAACTGTTTATTATATGTTCCCAGTTGAAAATAATTTTTATTTTTTACGCTATGTGTATATATATATATATATATATTATTTTTGCCATGTAGGTACAGGTAGTTATAGAACCACATTCCCTAGCAAATAGTTACTTGACTGTTGTGATGTGCTAGCCCATAGGCAGTGAACCAAAATAACAACCATGTGAGCAAGGGTGTAGCTACCGCCATATCAGCCGTATGAATGATACAGGGCCCCCAGGGTACAGGGGCCCCGAACTTGCGTGAGCAAAAATTCATAAAAATGTAGTATGACTTTCAGAAAGCTTGTATTTTACTAAGTAATCGTTTAAATAGGCTGAACGAAATAAGAAATCAAAATTCATTCCATGCCTTACACAGATTTAGCAAAAGAGTGGAGGGTAGTTAATGTTTTGAAAAATAAAAGACGGAAGATAACGAAGCATTTTTTTGATGAGCTAGCAGAAGATGAGAGAATTTCAGACCTGGAATTATACTTCAAAGTCAATGTGTACTATTGCTCTTTAGATATATTAATTTCTCAAACTAAACAAAGATTTCAGAGCCTCTGCAACCTAAGTAATACATTCAAAGTGTTAGAACCGGAGAAATTCTTATCTTTTTCAAACGAAATGATAAAAAAGTATGCCAGAAAACTGTCTGCTGAATACAATAAAGACATGTCAGTTGATCTGTATGGACAATTAATTGCTTTGAAAACATGATTAATATCTGAAATTCAGAAAATTCACTCCATTAAAGAACTCACAGAATTATTAATGATAAAATTCAATAGCCTTGCATCCAGTTTTGCGGAGGTAATAACAGCATGCTGTCTATTTTTAACCCTTACGGTTACAACTGCCACAGCTGAAAGAAGTTTCTCGAAATTAAAACTGATAAAAAACATATCTTAGGACTTCAAAGGAACAGCTTGAATATCTGTATCATCTTCAAACTCTCTCAAATCGCTGCTCGAACTCGGTCAACATTTTCTCCTGTTCTTGTTAACGCAGGTCTTCCAGTACATGGATCACTTTCGACCGACTTCGGAACATTTTGAAATCGATTAAACTATTTTTTTATTTGCGTCTTACCCATGGCTTGGTCTCCAAAAGTTTTTTTAATCACTGTAATAGTTTCTGTTTCCGAATGGCCAAGATTAAAGCAAAATTTAATTCAAATTCACTAGTTGATACATTCTGTCATTTTTGTAACACGAGAAATATGACGCACTCGACGTTAGACCTGTACTAAAAAACATGAAACTGCTACTGAGATTGGTTTAGCGAGTTGCGCAATGCGAGGGTTAATAGACAAAGGTTTTTTTTTTTTTTTTTTTTTTTGGGCATGCCAGCGGCATTGACCCAACAACAAGAAAACTAAGCTAAGAAATTAAATAACTAAGTGGTCCGAAATGGACGCAACAAAGGATAGCAGTGCGGACACCACAGAAGATGAAGGAAAGGAGAGGATAAAGGAAGAGTTATAGGGAGTAGGGAGACCTAATGACAGGAGCTGACTGTATAAAAGGGAGCGTTCGTTACGAAGAGCAGGACACTCAAAGAAAATGTGATTAGCATCACATGTACGAGGAAGATCACAATCGTGGAGAGAACAATCAGGAGAAGGCGATAGAGCAAATCGAAAGCGAGAGGAAGGGAGGAGAGAATGATTGATCCGGAGACGAATTAGGGAGACAATAGAAGAGTGACGACTGAGAGGAATAGAATGGAACCAAGACAGGGAACGAGGAATTGGCTGAATGAAACGGTAATGAGAATGACGATTGGAAAATAGGGAGGGATAAATATCCTGCCAAAGTCTGGCGTGATTGGAGGTGGATAAGGAAAGGATATCTGAAAAAGGGAAATGGTTGAGGAATGAATCAAGGCGACCAGCAGAACGAGCCAAAGAATCGGCTGCATCGTTGCCATCAATTCCGGAATGACTGGGGACCTACAAAAAATTAATGAGAATAGAACGGGGTGACTGCAAAGTGGAGGTAAGAGAACGAATTGAGAGAATAATATTATCAGGGGAATGTAAAGGAGGAGAGGATATGGCTTGAAGGACGCCCTTAGAGTCCGAAATAATGAGGAATTGGGAAAGATCGCTTAAAGAGGAAATATTAGAGATAGCCTGAAGGATGGCGATCGACTCGGCAGAAAAAATAGAGCAGAAGGAAGGAAGCCGGAAGGACTCAGAATGTCGAAGCGACGGAGCAGTAAACGCACCACCCACGCTGTCCTCGCTTCCTCCTTCACAATGACGCATTGTTTACAACGCTAGAGCAATTTGTTTTCGTGTTATAAGCGAAAGCCGGATACTTTCCGGGCAAACCTCGTATCGTAATTAACTGCTTCAGATTTTAATACATAAGTAAAATAAACCTTGTGCTTTACCATAATTTATGTAAGTTGAATAAAAGCACAGCGCGGATCTATGTAGATTTATTGTATTATTTGAAGTGAAAAGGGCTATTTCAAATTAATCGCTTTCAGCGAACGTGAAAAAAGAACAGATGAGCGAAACGGAAATCAAAATAAAAATGAGCGATAAATTACTAAACATGTAAACAAAACAAAACGAGCGAGCAACTGTCATATGTGAGCAAAAGGCAAACTTAAACTTAATGATTTTAACAGACAATAATAAACAAAAGCGAAAAAGCGCATGGAGGAAAGAAATACCAGCGATCAGTTACAACTTTTCGACAGCACAGGCATACGAAATGTGCAAATGATCGTTCAACATCTTGTTTGTTTTGTTTATGTCACACATTAATTTTAAGTAGATACTGTGAATACTATGTCACATTTAACATTTTACTTTATTACGTCACGTGGCCAAATCTGCTAGGTTTCTTTTTAATTGTGATTTACTTTGTACGCCAGTTACAAGGGTTTATCATTAAAATTAGGTATATTTTATCCATATTTTTTCTGGGACCACTTCCAAGTATTAATGTATATTGTATATAGGTTACTAAGTAGGTGGGAATAATATAATTAGTTTGTTTTCGGAAAAATGCCACCGAAACGAAAGCATGACGGCAATTATATTAAACTGGGCTTTCTGAGTCGTACCGCTCGATTTCGAGCATCGTGACTGCCTATTTGTATACTAGCAGTACAGAATAGGCAGCGCTCATAGCAATTGCTATACGCAACGCGAGTGTACGCACGCAAGACCACAGCCGGAACTGATTGCAGTCGCTTGTTATCGCACTACAAGTGCAGTCCGCGCTTTACTTCAATAGAAATTATTAGGGAGACTAGATCTCAATGTGTACTTTGCACAACAGTTCTTACCAATGATGCTTTAAAGCCGGCAAAGTTAGAACGTCATTTAAAGACCGTGCTTCCAAATTATTGTGACTGTCCGCAAGAATTCTTCGAAAGAAAACTAAAAATCTCAAAAAAAATGAAAACAATTTATGCAACATCTCAAAAAATATTAGCTGTATCCCTTGAAATTTCAAAATTGATTGCCAAATCCAAAAAAGCACACACAATCAGTGCCTTGCATGCTTAAAACTAGAGAAGAGCTTTTAGGATAGAAAGCTCCAAAGAAAATTCATGAAACATCACTTTCAAACGACACAGTGAACTTGTGTATTTATTAAAGAACAAGTTATTAAGATAAAATGTAGTCCTTATTTTGTACTACAATGTGATGAATGTACCGACGTTTCAGAATGTTGTCAATGACTTGTATTTATTCGATTTTTGAATGACAATAAAATGTTTAAAATGGAGTTACTATTTTCTCAAGAACTGAAACGACGTCGCAAGGTGCAGAAGTTTATGGATGTAATAAGTCAATATTTGGAGAAACATGGACTTATGTGGTAAAAGCTTGTGGGGCCTTATACGGATGGTGCTCCTACTGCGCTTGATTCCTGTTCCGGTCTTGCAATGTTGATAAAAAAAAAAAAATCCCTGCTAAAACGCTCCCGGAATGCTTTGCTATTGCGATAAAAACAACTATAAAAGTAGTTAACTTCATTAAAATGAGTGCACTTCATACTCGTCTCCTCAAACAATCGTGCTCTAATATGCACCCTGAAACTGCTTTTTCACACGGAAGTGTGTTGGCTTTCCAAAGGAAATATGCTATTGAGGTTGTACAAACTAAGAGAGGAAGTACAATTATTCTTAACTAACAAGAAGAACAAAGAATTGCTGGATTAGTTCTGTGAGTCTAAATTTCAAATACGTCTTGTTTATTTGGTCGATTTTTTCGTGCAACTAAATAAATTGAACCTTCAACTGCAATGGTCAAGAAATTCGAAGTTGTAAGGCACGAACAATATATTTGCATATGAAGATAATATCAGTACGTTTATCGCTAAAATCGAGCTATGAATCAACAAGGTAGAAAGAAAAAACTTTTCTGCATTTGATACATTGGATCAAATTATTGACGGACAGTGTACTGAGATTAAAGGAGAAATACAAAAGATACTTCATTTGAAAAACTTAAAAAGTGAATTCAATCGCTATTTTCCTGACTACTGCGAGGACGAAGTTATTCGGAAAGTGATCTGCAATCCTTTTATTGTCAATGTTAGTGAGGTGTCTGATGAAATTCAAGAAAAAATTATTAGAATGCAACACGATAGTAACTTGAAAGAATTAATCTTGAAAATTTTTGCAGCCAAAAGGTAATTTCTTTCCCAAAGATTCGAAAAATTGCTATACGTGTTACCTAACTTTATTTTCATCGACATATCTGTGCCAGGAAGGGGTTCTCGGCGTTTCTAATAATTAAAAACAGGCACCGAAATCGGTTAAATGCCAGTGCCGATATGTGTTTAGCTTTGAGTAGCACTGAATCAAGAATTCAGAAGTTAATAAAGAGTATGCAGTCACAAAAATTGCATTAAAATAATGTAATTACCTCTGTAATGTAAAACTTTCGTAAAAAAAATTAAAACACTGTTGGTTTTGAATAATTTTATGCGTGCCTTATTTATAGATTAATAGAATAACCATTTATTCATTTACATTTATTGTATATTCCCTCCAAACAGTTGATGGTCCATGACAAGAGAGACATTTTGTCAAATAGTCCCTCATCACTTAAAGGTTAAGAATCATTGTCTCAGATAATATAAAAGTTTATTCTGCCTGACTTATGTAAAACTCAATGCAACATTTATTAACGGGCATTAGGATTGTTTTTATAGGCTTTTATTTAACTCGCTTTGTCATTCGGTCTGTCTCCGGGGGGGGGGGGGATCTTGCGAACAATTTTTCACTTACTTCCCGATGAATTAAAAAAGTGTCCTTTTGCAGAAATGCTCGTTATAGATGAAAATACAATATTATGCAACATCCGGGTTTCCAACTTCAAAATTAGACCTTCGGGGTGCCGAAAACTCAAAATTTTGGAAAAAAATATATTTTTTTTCAGGCATGTGATATATCATTGGAAAGATCGCTATTCGTCAAGAACAAAACCATATTTTATTTCTTTAATGAAACTTTCGAAGTTTATGAAATGTTCAAAAAAGCGTGAGATCTAATATGTAGTTCCCTCTTTGCGGCGCGAGTATTATAGCCAAAAATTTTGAACAAGGTTGAAAATATGCACATGCGCGTATATTTCTTTGGTTTGGAACATCTAGGTTTTCAACTTCAAAATTAGTCCCTCCTCGGGGCTTCGAAAGCTCGAACTTTTGGGAAAAATATTTTTTTTTTTTAGGCATATGATATACTGTTCAAAAGAGCGTTATTTGCAGGGAGCAAACTCGTATTTCATTTTCTTAACGAAACATTGGAAGTTTACTCAAAGTTTAAAAAACACAAAAAACGATGTGTAGCCCTTGCTTTATAGCTCAAAATTTTGAACAAGATTAAAAAAATGCGCATCCTTGTGTATTTCTTTACTCTGGAACATTTGAAAAATAAAAAAAAAAATTAAAAATAGGCTTCTATTTATGCACTAAAAAGTGTAAAATAACTTTATCAGTGTGCGATTACCAGATACGCATCTTAACATTAAAATCTGAAACTACAAAATATTCTGAAAAATAAAAGTGAGGGCCGCAGATTAATAATTAAATATTAATATTATAATACATCCTAAGCCAAAACTACAATCACCATTCAAGGGCTTCGCCACCCAATGTCCCAGGGGGGGGGGGCAAGATGATAGAAAGAGGATATAAGTTATAAGAAAAATAAAATTTATAAGTTTTAAAGGCTTAATATTTTATTAAACAAGAATAAAATCTTAATTAAAACATAATTTTCGTGGGTTTTTAGCAAATTGTTCTACTATAATACTTTATTATAAAGTTCTTCCGAATTGTCCATGATTACGTGCCTATAAATACTCACCAAGGCTCTATGGGGGGGGGGAGATGCCCCCGCTGGTGACGACTATGACACCATTATGTGTTCCACTGTTGTGCATCACAACATCACACACACACTCAATATTTTTGTAACTGTGGCCCCTGCTTGTAGTTTTCAGAATACTTTGTGGTTTCAGATTTTAATGTTAAGATGCGTATCTGGTAGTCGCACACTAATAAAGTTATTTTGTACTTTTTAGTGCACAAATAAAAGCCTATTTTTAAAAAAAAAATTATTTTTTTTATTATAATTTCCGATATTAGTAAGTGAATAATAATAATAATAACTTTTGTAATTCAAATGAAAAAGGTACATTTAATAAAATTTTTTTTCAGTAATGTTTATTTCCGAAAATTACTTTGCTTCGTAATGTAATTTATAATATATTTCAGTGTATAATAAAATGTATCTTCATCCTAACATGCTGAAGAAAATTATCTTTTTGCTCTAATAATTGTGAGAACAGAATGTAATATTCTTCAATTTTATTTCATTTCCTACATACAGTCAGCCACATTAATATTCGGCACGCCATTGCGGAACAAATGAATGCGCTAAAGAGATGGAAATAAAGCTACTTGTAATTTTTCTAATGAAATAACATAAAAAAAAAACCTTCTGAATACATGTATGTAAAAAAAAAATCGCAAGCGAAAAATGTCACAGCTCCGGTAACAATGAACACAAAAAATCGAAATTGGTACGCCACATTAATATTCGGTCAGTGGCAAAATATTACTTTATTCCTCCAATACGGTAGACAAAGGAGCACATCAATACTTCGTATGCCAACCCTTCGATCGGATCACATTTTTCAACCGATGTAGCATCGAGAAAATCAAGTTGCGACAGTGATCTGGAGGAATTTTACCCCATTCCTCCAGTAAGCGCTCTTTCAGCTGGGGATGGCTAGTAATTGGTTTCTCACGTAGTTTCTCGTCCAAGAAGTTCCATAGAATCTCTATGGGGTTCCAGTCGGGAGACTGTGGCAGGACTGGCATGACAGAGCGGCAATTATAGAACAGCCATAATCGAGTGTCGAGTGCGGTATGTTTCGGGTCATTATCCTGATACAGCTGCAACGTGTTTTGTAGACCCACTTTCTCGGCACTTGCACATAAATTGATTTTCAAAATCTCAATATAAGAGGCAGCAGCCATGGTTCCTTCGATAAAACTCAAATTCCCGACGCCGGTAGCCGCGAAACTCCCCCTCACCAGCACATTTTTTCCACCATGTTTGACCGAAGCAGCGAAATTTTTGTTCTCCAATGCTGTATTCTGCTTACGCTATACTTTTTGTTTTACGTCAACACCAAAAACATTCAATTTCAATTCATCGATAAATAACACGTCGTACAAGAATTCCTCGTCTTCATGCACATACTTCTTTGCAAATTTTAAACGTTTTCTGCAGTTGACGCAGATACGAAGGGTTTACCCCTAGAGGTTCTCGAATTCTATCCCATATTTTTCAGTGCTTTGCGTATGGTTTCAGCTGAAACCATTTTCCCAGTTCGTTCGTGTAAGGCTGTTACTAATTTTGAAGCACTTACTTTTGGATTTTCTGGTATTTTTAGCCAAATAAACCGTACACCAAGAGTGCGCATTTTTTTTTTTTGGCTTCCCTTTTTACATTATAGAGTGGATTCGAATTGCCTTTGATACCGTCGATAAATGTCATTCACAGTGTTTTGCGACATATTTAGTAACCGACCTACATATCTCACTGCCCGATACACCATTCTTTTTAGGAAAAATTACGAGTTCGCGAGTCTTAATCAAGGTATTTTTACTCTTACGCGACATTTTTCTTTTTTGCACAACTGCACTTGCGTTATGTTGCATAATAACTGCACTTTCATATTCATTGATGACTCACACGCAAGCAACGTACTTATCTCGTTGTACTAACGCCATTGCACACGTTGGGAAAAACCCCAGGGCTAGTGCTCATGTATCGGTCCGTCATTGACCGAATATTAATGTCGCGCACCAATTTCGACTTCTTGCGTTCGCTGCTAATGGAGCTGTGATATTTTTTCGTTTATGATTTTTTTTTTTGCGTGAAAGTATTTAGGAGGTTTTTCTTTGTGTTGTGCCATTAAAAAAATTACAAATAAAGCTTTATTTCCATCTGTTTGGTGCGGTCATTTGTTCCGCAACGTCGTGACCGAATATTAATATGGCTGACTGTATATCTTTAAGGGAGAGCGCCCACCGAAGCGATACAATTCCGATACGATAGCAACAAAATGTAGTTCAGAATATAACCCACGTTATTATATGAGTTAGCGCCCACTGACGCGATGCGACAAGCAACCGATAAGCAACTATCGTATCGCCGTCGCTCGAGTGCTACATGTTTTATTTTTAGTTGCTTGAGCAAACGATTGTTTGTTTACATTCTGAATTTTTATGCGTAATATGAATAATCGGTAAAAATAACAATTTAAAATCGGTGTTTTAAATTTATTTCAGAATATTTTTAAAAACAATTCATATTTAAGAAATAAATATTAATATTTACATTTTCTTATTTTGTTATGTAATATAAATTAACAGCAATATATATGTATATAGTATAGAAAATGTTTCTAAACATTTAAATATACATAATTAACAAATGTATTTCCCGTAATGTGATTAAAATAGGTTTCTGCGGTGTATAAATGTTCTAAAATGGGTGTTTTTTTTACAATTTTTGGCCAATTTTCTCTACTAACCAATTAAACGTTTCCTTATTCATTCCATAAAAACTTTAGAACTTTTCCGAGTATATATTCAGTTTTTTATAAACATTAAAGCGTTTATTTTGTTACTCTTTTGAAAAAATGGATGTACTCAATAACGTTGTTTTCTTTTTTGATTTAAATTGTTAAGATTTACTAACGATACATTGCTTCTTCACTAGAAAAAGAACAGGAAAACGAAGAAAAATATGACATTTTTTGCACTATCACACCACATCATAAATTAAGTTGCTTCTCCAGCGGATAAATCGCGTTGCTTCAGTGGGCGTTACGTCGTATCGGAATCGTGTTGCTATCGCTTACGATTTAAAATCTCTGTCGTATCGGAATCGTATCGCTTAGATGGGCGCTCTCCCTAACATAATACGCCCTTAAAAAAAAAAAAAATTGTTAAAACTAAATTTCTTTCATTATAAAATAACTCTTAATTGATTTCTCACATAAAACAATACTTGCCAATCATCGATGAAGATAAATTTCGGAGGTACTGTGACCACATACACAAGCGATTGTTTTCAACTGTATTCAACTAAAAAATATTTGGCCGAATAGGTTCCATTGTGACCAAGGCCTGTGCCCTAGAGTAATGCTACCCTTTGGAAGGTGCTAACTGAGGCGCTACCCAAAGGCGGAGTTTATATTGAGGCAACAAAAGTCTCTCATTTTTTAATGCTTTCTTACAGTTTTTGAATTTTTCGTAATAATTATTTTTTACATTTGGATTTTCTTTTGTTAACTAGTCTGCTGACAAGTTCGAATTTTCTTGTCCACTTTAAAGCGCTACCAAGTGCATGATGAACATGTAATCAAGCCGCTTCCCTATAAATGTAGCTTTATTTTTAGATCAATTGAGTAATGTATTCTATAATTCGAAGAAGAAAAAAAATAATAATAAAAAAGAACTAATCTTCAACTTTGTAAACTTTATTAAACTAAAATATAAAAATAGAATTTTGGAAAAATTTATTATCTTGTATTACCCTTAAAAATAATGAGTAATGTAAAATAAACCCCCTTAGTTTTTCATTTGTATTTTTAAGTATTATAGTTAAATTCACTTAAAAAGTAATAACGGGAAAAAAATCACGAATGAATTGAATATTATTATAGTTTCAGAAAGAGTCGTTTACATTATCAACATAAATAATGATTCAAAGATTTAATATGATTTAACGTTTGCGGGATTTTGGATGATAAAAATGGAGTTTTGTAAAAGTTATTTCGATGTAAAACCGAATAAAAATCTTATTAATGAGAACTTTAACGGTTATAAATTATCTACAAAAGAAATCCGGTGTATTTTAAGTAAAGTCAATGAAGGTAACTCTAATTAAAAAGTAGTATTGCAGTATTTAAATGTTTAGTTTAATGCAATATTAAAAGTATTAACGAATTTAATACTTAACAATTTCAGTAATAAAATTTTTTAGAAAGATTACAGGTACTTGTATCGAGAAACAATTTAAATAATGCATCAGTGTTGTGAAATACTTTTTTTTTGATTTTCATCATTTTTATTTTTCTTTCATCATTCATCGTTAACTTGCAAATTGATGAATAATCAGGCAATGTGATTCTTTATAGTTTCCTTTGCATATTTTCGCACGGTCACTTTCAACATAGTTTTCAATGTGTTCAAATTTAATTAAAAAAGTTTAAATTGTAATATTTATAAGGCAAAATAAAAATGTTCAAAAACGTAAGATTTCATAATGGGTAAAGTAGTTGATAAAAGGTAGTATGTCATAGCTTGCGCGTTTTAATAAATTACACGTAACTATTGAAATTGAATTACGTGTATATTTTGTTTTATTATATAAGTTTTTTGGGGCGATACGATGAACATGATAATGGATCTTAAGAAACTGTAGTACTGTATTTCCCGGATTAATGGACTTTTGCTCCGTCGGACTATGTTCGGTCCTATCTAGTGTTCGGATAAACGAGCTATACCATATTTCAAATTAATTAATTATACAATTTTAACAATAAACTATAAGTAATGAGTGAAATAAAAACTAAGCAATATTTTTTGAAATGTACAATTTGAATTAATGTTAATTATTTCTGTTTACTTTCGATGGATTAATCGGTAAACAGTTTGGTACACAGCATGAAATTCGATGAAGAAACTGAAAAAAATTGCCCATGAAACATATGATGGGTCACTAGGTTTGGAACTGAATAACGGATAAAAGAAAGGAAGAAATACAAAAATAAAAATAGGGCATCTGAATTTAAAAATTAATTACGATTTTCATTTGATAATGTTAATGGTAGATATAATATTTTTAATTATTTTTAATTATAGGAGTTGATTATTTGGAATGCAAAGATGACCGGTACGATTATTTACATTTGAGGCTGTTTGCATATCATAACAGTTTATATGGTGATTTGTGGTCGAATAATAATAGAAGTGTCTACTACATAAACAAACGTTGGGATATAATAAAAACCAATCTTTCTGAAGATGTAAGTTGTTCTGATGTTGTTTTTTTTTTTTTTTTTGTTAAATTATAATAATGGTAGTACGGAATTCGATTATGACGATAGAGAAATAAAAATTAATCAAATAGAAATATAATCGTAGAAGTTATGCAGCAGACAGTCATATGTGTACGAATCGTTGTAGACATACGCACATGTACATACTTAGACTCTTAGACTGTACCGATAAATTACGATTAGTCTAAAAGGTGATTTCAACGGAAGATGTGACTTATTACTTATAATAGATGCATTTAAAGTACAACTAAAAAATATCGAACGTGTATTCTAATTTTATACTTTAAATTTTTAAATGTGACAGGTTCTTTAAAAACATGTCTTGGAATAAAAATTATCGAAATTGATTTCTGTGGTAATTATAGTAGGATATTTTACAACAGAAAATTCAATAACGCAAGAACCATCTCTTTAATTATTAAATTTGCAATGTCAGCTCTATTTAAAGTTGAAACTCAAAAGAACCCGTTTTTGAGAAGAAGAGAAAAGAACGGCGTTAAAGTTTCGTAATACTTTTATTTTATTTACAAAATACTTAAACAAATACTTAATTCTATAATAAATGTTACAGCAGAAAAATGAAAACAAGGGGTAACTTAAAATACGTTCTTGAACAGGATGCAAATTAACCAAACCACCTTTTCTAGTTATTTTAATATGAAATTTTACAACAGATTTAGTGGTGTAAGTACTATGACTCGAAAATCTGCCCATATATAAACATTTAATATTAATCGGTCATACACTTTATTCGCGAAGAAAAAGAATTTCGAAAGTAAGTTTGAATTTATTTTACCCTTGCAACTAGTTAATAAAAATGCTGACAACAATGAGAACATTCGTTGAGCTATACTGAAAATTGCAACATAAGCTGTTGATACTCTGAGGCTAGGATATTTCGCTGTATACGACGTTTTTTGCGCATTTATACATACGGTAGAACGACTTAAAAATAATTACTTGGTAGTAAAATATTATTTATATTGCTTAAATATATCTCGATGAAATTTCAAAAGTTTGAAGCTATTTCTTTGTAATAGCAATGGAATACAGTACTCTAATGAAGATACTAGTTACTAAAAAATAATAAGAAAAACGGTTCAAAGTCTGGAAAGAAATAAAGAAATATACTGCGCTGATTTCTGATGGAATTAATGATAAATGTCCGGGAGTTTTTAAAAAAGAAAAATGGTGTTATTTTAGGAGAAAAAGTTTCAACTCAAATAAACATTATTCTATTGTAGTATCAGTTTCTTGTTTTTTGTTTTCTTTTTTAATAAATAAAAATTTTGGTCTGAAAATTTCCACCTTTCATATAAAATTGCAATAGGTATTATTTAAGTCCATATTACAAAACTGTATAAATAAAGGTGATCATGATTTTAAGAATTGATTGGTGTGTCTGAAAGTGTTTTATAGAGATTTATATTATATATTAAAATGTGTCTGCGTTCCTTATTTAAATGACTTATTTCTTGCTTTTATCACAAACTATTTTCATTCGGATACGGCATTAATCATATTTTGTTTAAAATTACTTTTATTGCTACAACTTACAAACTGCAGTTGTAGAAGTTCTGTACATCATTAACTATTTTCAGGTGTTGTTTTAAATTATGTCAGTTTTAGTGCCATCACGTGGTGCTATCGATGAAACATGTTGACTAATTTTTATTTTTTTCTATTTTTTAAATAATGTACAGACGCCGGCTGCTGAAACGGCTTGTGCGCGCTTACGGTCAGAAAGAAGTACTAAATTAGATTAGGAGAGTTAAAGGAAGTAGAAAATGGAAAATATTGTGGATGTGACAGAAGGAATCGGATAGAAGTTATGTTAAGGACGGTGAGAGACCGTAATGGCTCTGAACACCATAACAACGTGACTAGGTGTTAGTGGAGATATTGGAAGACGTGTTTTAAAAAAAAGGAACAGAAAGAAGGGTCGAGGGGCTATAGGAACTAGGAATGGATAAAGTTTAATTGGGAAATTCAAAATCTAGTGAGTATGATTATTTTTTTCTCGATCAAAATGGAATGAAAGTTTGAAATGTGAGATTAGTCTTAAGCATTTTGACAAGTATATATTTATTCAATTAATAGCATAGGTATAAAACATACAATATACTATGATAATCGAAAACAAAATATAAAAAATATTAAACGCCGACTAGTTTTGAACTATATCGTTCAGGATCACAGTGTAAATCTATCGGATTAGGTTTAATAGATACAGGCTGGTTTTTTTGTTTAACCTGGTTTCAGGATTTAGATACAAGGAATTTCGAACGATGATCAAATGGTTAGAACAATTAAATTATCACATCCGAGTCGTGAGTATGAAAACTAGCGGCGACGAATAAAAATTATTAAAAGTAAATAATCGTTAAGCGTAGAAAGCAATGGAAAAAACATGCGTACTTCTGTATGCTGCAGATATTGATCGATATATATATGCACAGTTAAGAATGCATTTTTATCGCGATAATAAGCGATTGTAATCAATTTCAAGTGTAGTCTTTTATACCTATTTCTTTTTGCATACAGACTATTTGTCTAAGCACTACATTTATACAATAAGAATGTACAAATAGGAACCCGCTTGAAGTCGATCGGTACGACTTGAAATAATTGTAATTAATTAATTGCCGAAATTTTCAGCGTTTTTCGAAGAATTATTTTTTTGAGACGTGTTTTGTTATTTCTTTATTGTTTATGAAATTTACAGACATATGAAAGTTAAAGTTTTAATTTTATAATTTTTATTTGTTCACGGTATAGGAACTATCTAGGGCGCATATAGTTTATATGCAACTGAAATTTTAACAATAAATATTGAATTTTTTTCTTTTATTAATATAAAATAAAACTATTTTTAAATATTATGCAGTTAACGAACGTAGAGAATGTGTTTACCGTATGGACTATTCCGAATATCAGCGATAGAACGGTCGACAGATATAATACATCGTTGTGTTTTGCCAGTGATGATATAGCTGTCGTTTGCAACGGCTTACATACATTGTATGTACTGAATACTGGAAAAAGAAAATCTCCCGATCCTGAGGAAAGATGGAATGTACGTAGTTAAGAATAGTTAGTACTATTTTTAAAATATACATGTATTATCAGTTGTTTATTATGTTTTTTGTATAATTTATAAATGTTATGTTGTATGTAAGTTACGATATATTTGAGTTTATTGAGCATGTGTCTGTTTTTAATTTTTAATTTATAAATAAGTGCTAGGTGAAATTCAGATTTTGTTGGACTAGTTAATTAGGGATTCTTCAAAATCCCCGTTTAAAGAGTTTCTCTTTATTAGGCTTAAATAGCAGACCCGTTAAGCATACTGATCTTGTCAGATACCTAAGTGTATATCTCGACAGAAGACTATAAACTAAGTTTATTATACAACGACAAAAATAAAGGAAACCAAACAATGATACGGATTATAGTCGAGACTTTCAGACAGTCGAATTAGTGTTGTCATTGGAAAGTGAGCTCAAGAGGTTATTTATAATACTTTAAGTTATACAATATATATACATACTTCTTTAAATTTGAAATATAAATGTTTATATCCATTTTCTGTTTTATCACTTTGTTAAACAAACATATTATTTTCTGTTGTTTTATGTTTATTTAATAAAGTTATAATACTTTAAAATTAATCTGGCTTCGTCTTACA
Source organism: Icerya purchasi (assembly GCA_039619475.1). NCBI lineage: Eukaryota > Metazoa > Arthropoda > Insecta > Hemiptera > Monophlebidae > Icerya > Icerya purchasi. The sequence continues at coordinate 270,956,701 of CM077115.1, read as the reverse complement.
GAATCAAGCTCTAAAATTCTGCCAAATATCTTTCTTGTTTGCCATTTTCAATCAGTCGAGTCGAACATATATTACGTTATGTCGTGTTAGGGTAATCTGTATTTGTGTTTAGTTAGTCGATACTGTAGAAGCTCAGAATTCTTTCTGATTTTTCGAAATAAAAATTTTAAGTATTTTTTAACAAACACCATAACTTTTCGAACCTGTTTATTTGTAACTTTTAAAACAGGAACCTTTCAGATGACTTAATTCGCCGCTTGAAATAGTTTTAGCTTTAACTTATGCTTCTTTCTTTATTGTAAGGAACATTTAAATTTTACTCTATACTTGTAGATAAATATTCTCTCTCTTTGAATCGTGTGTCCATAGATGGGACATCATGACACAGAAATGCTGTTATCGTTGGATAAGCAGTTTACGCCATCTTTCTCGGATAAATATTAGGACGCATTAATTTTATTTTCATGCTATTTGCCGTTATTGCCGGTTTTATTATACGTAGTATAGGTTCTGAAAATAAGAAAGTAAACAAGTTTTTATTAGTCAGCGGAAAACCCTGATGTTTTTTATAATTTTCTTAAGAAATTCCCATGTTTACTTTATTTAAGTGAATTATTTGAAGAACTAATCATTACGACATAAGTATGATGGTATTTGATTTAACAGTTATCAAATGACATAAAAATAAATATTTGTAATTCCTAAATAGCATAATTTTAAAAGATTTCAGTTGTGATTGAATTAATTTACTAATTCAGTTGTTATTAAAGAACTAGTCGGAAACAAATTCGAAATGCAACTTTTTTGATCTAGCCACTTTCTGCTGAATTATTTAGTGTACTAGTCGTTTTATATTAAAGTGTTTTAAATTTAATCTGTCTCTGGGAAAAAATAATGTACAGGAATAGAAAGTTTTATACTTGCTTATTTTATAACGGATTGGAAAAAATGTTTTATAAAGTTTTACAGATAAACCAGTTTCATTTTAGTGTTTAATAAATGATAAAACTAGACAATTATTTATTAAAGAATAAATAAAATAATTAAAATATAACATATTTTAAATATAACCGTGAATAATTTAAGATGCATTCTAATTTTGTTAAAATAGTTCATATATATATATATATATATATATATATATATACTATTGTTAGCGGCTAAAATGCAACGTCGCATTTTAGCTGTGTAAAAATAAATTAAGTCCGGTGCAGCGTACAGCTGATATGTGATCAACAGCGCTCGGCCGTTCCTTATCTCTGTTATCTGTGCCGACTTTAATTCATCGTTCTATTGGTTTCGATTCGATTAGTATACCTCGTTGTTGTGTTTATTCGAGTTTTTCGGTAATATCGTGTTTTTCGTATTAATATCCCCTTTTTGTCGTTCTTTATATTCCGTTTTCGTCTCCTTTCGTATCGTTTTCCTAATTTCCTATCGGTTCCTTCATTCGTATTCCTCTTTACGCTATTTTCCGTCATTATTACTTCCTCTGTCGTTCAAATATTTGAAATAGCCCTTTTCAGGGCTTACGCCATATTCGTTTCCATCGAATACACATTTTTAAATTATTCTGACTCTCGGCAACTTATTTGCAAAAACAACTATTCTCACTCGATCACGAGTATGAGATTATCTTCTAATTCGTAGGAGGATTAGAGGATAGATAGCAGCGATATATATGTCATGGGCATTGCGGGGGAATTTGAGCCCCCCCCCCCCGAAATAACGACACTATATGGTCCTTTTATCTGATTAGGTCTAATTGTATTTAAAAAAAGAAACACTGAGTCAAAGATTAAAGAAATATTGAAAATATCCGATAAAATTTCCCAGCCGAATCATGAGAAATTTCCCTCTCTTTCTCTCGCTTTCTTCACAGCTCTCTCTTGCTCTCTTCATGGCGTGCGCCTAATCGCGTCTCAAGCATTTTAATGTTTTTCAGTCCAAATCAGTTATGATCCTAATAGTTTTACCGCAAAAAATGCCAATCGGATATCTTCTGTATTTCTTTAATCTTTGCTGCAGAGAATGATTTTCCTGTAATGGCGACATTTCAACAATCTGTGTAATGTCTGTCACTTACTTAGTTTATACGGTACCATTAAAAATCTGGGAATTTTTTTAGATTTCGGAAATTTGGCAGCTGATTTTATGATTTAGGAGCGTACCATATGTTTCTGTGCTTTAGGCAGGACTGGCACGTATTTTAATTCTGAGATAAACACCAGTTGCAATGAAGTATTTAATATAAACAGATAATCACTTAAAATTATTTAAACAAAACCACGCAGTTTCCGCATGAAAATTTTTGCTGGTTTCTGTTTTTTATTTAGAGCAGTGTTGCCTATTTTACTTCATTTAAATGGTTAATAAAAAGTGTGTTATATGTTTTAAAAAAAATCGCTTAAATTTTGGTATTAATAATAGTGGAGAATGTGCAGTATAAGTAGCAAATAACATTTTCAAAAAATAAAAATGGAAAAAGCGGAAACTCTAACAATCGATTTAACACTAAATCGGCTTAAAATAACCGATTTAACACTAAATCGGCTTAAAATAACCGATTTAACACTAAATCGGCTTAAAATAACCGATTTAACACTAAATCGGCTTAAAATAACCGATTTAACACTAAATCGGCTTAAAATAACCGATTTAACACTAAATCGGCTTAAAATAACCGATTTAACACCAAATCGGCTTAAAATAACCGATTTAACTTTTGCTGCTAATCCCTTAATACTGTTGACTTTTTGGTGATTTATCCTGAAATCAGCTGTTAAAATCAGCTAAAAATGTCCATATAAACTAAATAACTGTTAGTGAGCTGTCAATGTCAACCATATTAGTTTCACGCAGGCGTCTTGTGTGTTTCGAGTTGTGTGTGCCATTTGGCAAAATAATTCAAAGACTTTTAAGCAATTCGGCACGGTAAGTGATAGAGTTTGGTTACATATTTAAATATTTTTAGCCGATGAAGATACAAATAACAATGTTTTGAAAAGTGTGCTTTATTTGCTATGCATTTTATGGTGCTTCATGAAATCCTTTTTTTCTGTCGAATGTTTTGTTTTTTTAAAATGGACCGACCATCCCCCCTGCCTTCCGCAAAACTGGCCTGGGTACTCCTATGACATATGTATGTATTATGATAACTTTATTTGTATACAAGGAGTAATAGAAAAAATCTTTATGAAATATTTTAAGATATTTTTGTTACGATCTGAAATAAATGTATAATAAAAATAAAAATTAAATTGCAACAAAAAACTGTTTTCGTTTTTCTTGGCAAACCCAAATTGAAAAAATAAGAATGTCGTGGTTAATTGAACAACTCTCCTGTAAGCATTATAGAAAAAATTAGTATTCGGAGATCCAAGGAATTTGGTGCGGTTTGAAGAACAAAGCTTTACATATATGTTGATATTTTAATTGTAATATTTAAACGTGGAGTTTCTGAGAAATTCGAAATATTTAAATATAATAAAAGTTCAATTAATTAGACAACTATACACGTACGCAGGACAATGATATATATTAAACAAATTATAAATTGCCAGTTAGTTTCGGATTTTGGAATCCATAATCATGGCGGTAATAGTTTGTGAATATAACACTTATGAGTAGTTAAAGCAATAGTTGCACTTTCGGAAGATGCACCGCCGGCGCCATCAGGCGTATATTTTCCACTCTTTTGAAGTAGCATTACATCATGGACTAAATATTTACTAAAACGGTATTATCGAACCATAAATTTTCTGAACTTGAAAACTTGACTAATCATTTTCCACCTTAACGTCAAATAATGCGCTCAGTTGAATATACGTCAGGAGCTAAGATGTTTTTTTGTAATTCATCCGCTCACAGCATAAATTCTTTGCCACACCATTGATTGAACACACAATTTCCCACAAGATAAACAAATTATGGATTGCCAGATAGTTTCGGATTTTGAACTCCATAGTCATCACGATAATAGTTTGTAAATATATAATAACAATTATAAATAGTGTTCAGTTTATAAATGTTTTGTGTGTGTAAATATTTGTATATTTATCGCTTAATTTAAAATTACATTTTTCTTTTTCAGGTACTATCCGAAATTAAATTGGATCAAAAAAACTGCTATAAGTTAAATGATGTTCAGTTTTTCCGCGATGAAATGGTTATTGTTTTGCTGAATGTAGAAAGACTTGAAAAACCGGAAGTTGCTGGTGATGCAAAGTCGAAAACATGCACTACGATTACAACGTTAATTTATCAGAAAGGTTGTGTATTTTTGAATCTTTCCGGGAAATAATATGCAAACTTTATTTTTAACGGGGGAACACGCGCGTTTAATTTACTTTAAAAAACAAAATTTCAGAAAAAAAATCGTTGGAAAAAATTTTTAAAGGCTAAAATATAAATATATTAGGGGTGTGAATAAGTCTTTCCCGTTTTTTTGCAAGAGATGGCAACACCATTACTGTGCCAGTATTCAATGGTAACATATGTCATAATCAAAGCTTATTCATCTGTCAATAATTCCACACTAACACATTATCTAAAATTTTTTCGCAGCATTAATTTTTGATATCGTGAAAATGTCGAAATTTGAGCCGAGTCGACGTCATTTGCGGGAAGTTTCACTTTATTGGTTCAATTTGAAGAAATCTGCTGCCGAGGCGCATCGATTGCTTCAGGAAGCTTATGGAGAAGGTTGCGTCGATGATTCAAGTGTTCGCGGATGGTTTCGGCGCTTCAAAATTGGCGATTTCGACGTGGAAGACAAGGAGCGTTCCGGGCGGCCGCAAATCTTTGAAGATCAAGAATTGGCGATTTTGCTTGATGAAGATTCGTGTCAAACGCAAGAAGAACTTGCCGAAGCATTGGGAGTTGACCGAACAGCCATTTCCAAGCGTTTGAAAGCCATGGGAATGATACAAAAGCAAGGAAATTGGGTGCCGTACGAACTGAAGCTGAGAGACGTCGAACGGCGTTTTTTCACTTGCGAACAGCTGCTTCAGCGACATAAAAGAAAGGGTTTTCTGCATCGTATCGTGACTGGCGATGAAAAGTGGATCCGTTACGATAATCCGAAGCGAAAAAAATCATGGGGACTACCCGGCCATGTATCATCATCGGCGGCCAAGCCAAATATTCATGGCGCCAAGCTCATGCTCTGTATATGGTGGGACCAGCTAGGTGTGGTTTACTATGAGCTTCTGAAACCGAATGAAAGGATCACAGGCGAGGTCTATCGACGACAATTGATGCGTTTAAGCCGCGCACTGCGAGAAAAACGGCCACAATACTCCGACAGGCACGACAAAGTTATTTTGCAACATGACAATGCTCGCCCACATGTTGCACAGCCGGTGAAAACATACTTAGAAACGCTCAAATGGGAAGTCCTACCCCACCCGCCGTATAGTCCAGACATTGCTCCGTCTGATTACCATCTCTTCAGATCGATGACGCATGGCCTGGATGACCAGCACTTCCATTCCTACGAGGAAGCCAAAAAATGGGTGGATGACTGGATAGAGGCCAAACCGGTCGAATTTTTTCGCAACGGGATTCGTATGTTGCCAGAAAGATGGGAAAAAGTTGTAGCTAGCGATGGCCAATACTTTCAATAATTCATTTGTAACCATTTTTTCACAATAAAGGCTCAAAATTGGAAAAAACGGGAAAGACTTATTCACACCCCTAATATTTTTAAAACCGTATTCATTAATTTAGAATTTAACCATTTCAACTTCTTGAGAAAGTATTTTATATTTATACATTCGCGGTGATTACTGAAAATCATAATAATTTTAGAAGGTAGGAGCGGATGTCGGAGAGAAAAAGTGATTCATCTTGTAACAACTGTTTCAACAGTTTTGGAAGAGAAAACTTTGATCGTCGATCATTTTATTGCAAAAGATTCATATTAGTAAACTGAATGGACAAGAATCTAATTCTTCCCGAAAGTTTCGGGAAATTTTTAACTTTAAACAGATTTATTTATGTAAAATTAAAATTCAATAAAATGCTGTTTGGAGTAGGTTACCCCTGAATTATAAAAGAAAAGCTGACATTGAAAAGTCGAATCATTTTTAAATAAGCGAAATCCGAAAAATTGTTTACTTTAGATATTTATTTAATTGATAATGAAATAAAGATTGACAAACACGATTTGAGCTGACTTGCTTAAGTGCGAAAAATGACACCGCTAAGATGACTTTCACTTTATTTCATGCAATTTTAACAATCCAGATCTCTTGATCGATGAGAGCCGTTTCCCTAATGATAGCATCTCTAAACCTTTCAGATCTGGTTTTGGTGACATGCTAAAATTATCCAGCTATTCAGACTCATCGGTGCATGAATTTTTGCTATTATATTCTAATATTATTGCCCTATCAAAAGAACTTTAGCTCTACAAAGAATTTACTGAAAGGAGATATTTTTTTCTCATTCAACGATATATGAATTGTTTAAATTTTTATTTAAATTTAATTAATTCATTTTTTTTTTTGTTTTTTCGCTCCTGGAATTAATAATTCTTTAATTTTACTTTTCGACAGATGAATCAAGAAGCTGGTTTTTAAATAGTACCCACATAATTACTTCCAACGATGCTATCGACTACGCTCATGCCCAAGCAAATTTTAAAGGTGTAGCAGTTGTGGCTAAAAAACCTGTTAAAATTTATCGGAACAAACTCGTTAATTTAAATGGCGCCGCATTAAGTGAAAATGATAAACTCGATAATATTGCAAGCGGTGAAATTGAGTCGAATATCGGTGGAAGCATTGAAGTAGAAAATAGCCTTCAGTCGCCGACTGAATCTACAGTAGGTGCGTTAATTTTTTATATTCAAATTATTACTGTAATTCGTTTACTTCGATAAATGCGATACCAAATATTGAATTGATTGTTGTATATGATTTAGGTAGATGTTTCTTGAACTATAGTAATATTTATTTCTTAAAGTAAACCATAATGGAAGATTTTTTTTACGGAATGAAATGAAAAAAAAAAGATAAAAAATAACATGGACAAAAATGAGCACGATAATTATGAACCATTATTATTCACAGTTGCTGAATATGTACCAGAGAAATAAAACATCAGAAACTCTAAGAATAATATTTAAGTAACAGATTTGATTTGTAATCTAAAAATGTTGAAAAAAATTAGCGAAAAATGTAAATAACATGGACAAAAATGAGCACGATAATTATGAACCATTATTATTCACAGTTGCTGAATATGTACCAGAGAAATAAAACACCAGAAACTCTAAGAATAATATTTAAGTAACAGATTTGATTTGTAATCTAAAAATGTTGAAAAAAATTAGCGAAAAATGTAAACGGGCAAAAAATAAAATATAGTAAACCCTTAACACTCGCGAAGGATACGTTCCAAAATTTCTTCGCGAATATTAAGTTTATTTTTCGGTAGGTTACATAGAGATAAGAATCAAGGCGGTGAAATAAATATCTTTTTAACCGATTTATAAGAACTGAAGATTGGTCTTTAGAAAAGTGAAGAACATTGCACTAAGTTTAATTTTAATATATATATATACAAATAAATATAACGACATCATATTCATTGAATTTTTAAAAAACGATAGATTGACATTTATTTATTCGGCTATTACAAAAAAAAGTCGATTAAATATTACCAAACGTAAATTTAAAATTTAAAATAATTATTTTATTGCTATTTGCGGTTGCGGTCTAAAAATAGAAGCGTCAAATTTCAATATGGATCTGATTGAACCAAGCATACGCATAATTATAAAAAAGGAATTTAATTGTTCGCGAATGTCAAGTTCGATATGTTAAGGGTCTGTTGTAGGTAAATTAAAATTTTAATGAAATAGAAAAATTTTAAAAGGAAACAAGTAGTCTCCGAGAGAATTGGTACAAAAATTAATTCACTTCTCGAAAAATACAAAAAAAAAAAAAAAAAGGAAAAAAAAGCTTTATGAGTTTACCACGATAGAAATTAGGCGCGCTACGTTTTGCAGTTTTTTCCGAAATGATATTTAAAGAATGTTAATTGTACATCGGATAAAATTTTCTTCCTTATAGCGTGTGAAAAAACGTTTAATGTTCTACGAATTGCAATTATTTCCTTTAAATACTGCGCTTTTTAAAAAGCCGTGTTTCAAACTTTGAATAAGCGTGGTTATTAATAATAGAAAAGTGAAGTAAGAAATCAGGCCAGAAGTCCCTTGGACATTGCGGGAAATTGATGGAGAGGGAAATATAAATCTAGAATAAAGTAGATTTAAGAAAGATTTATAACTTTCTATATTATGTCGTTCATAGGCAAATCTATAATGTACCAGTGGAGTCAGTCTGTTGATAATGTAAAAGTACGTTTCTTTGTTCCTGAACATTTCATTCGGCCATCGGTTTTGATTGACATAAACGGTACTCGAATAAACGTACAGTTAAATGATGAAGGATTTTTTTTCGGCTTTATGAGACACTCGGTCGATGAAAAACAGATCAGTTGGACGTTTCACGAAGATACTAATCAGTAAGGGATTATATTAATCAAGTAATCGCAAAATTTGTTATTTTTTGTGATTATTTTGATTTTTTAAATTAATAGTTAAAAATGAAAAGCTTTTTCGATTATTTTGTTAATTTTTTGGTTTTATTTTTATTTTGTTTTGTTAATTAAAAACTGGTTTAGTTTTAAGTTTTAGTAAAGGGAAAACGCGAAGAAGTAACTTTGTCTATGGGGAGAGTCTAATTTTTTATTTTACATTTGCAGCGTTAATGCTATTTAATTGTCGCCGCTTTTTAAAATTATCTCATATGGTGCAACTGCACCACCGGTTTCAGTGACATTTGATCTGCTAAAATAATATTAGACGATGATTATTTATTTTTTATCGTATTTAAAGATTTTATAAAGTAATAAATTGCTTACATACTTGTGGTGGGATGTGCATGTGCTATCATTTGAAGAATGTTACTCTTCATCTTGTATAGTACTCCAGAGGTAAATAAATAATAAAATGAACGGTTGTTACTTTACGGTAGAAAATTAGTATTAGAAGATTCAAAAATACATATGTAACACTGAAATTTTCTTGAACGAATAAAAACACTAGAAACCTCGAAGGAAAGTTTTTATCTGATTACGGACTGTGGTAGTATGTTAGATAACGTAGTTAGATTATAAAGATAGAACATGTTCGATTTTATTAAAAGGAACGGAAGATTTAAAACTTTTAAAAACGTCGGACAAAAAATGTCTTTATTTGATTTTATTGGAAAAATTGCAGTTAAAAAAAAACCCATAAACAAATGCGTAATAAAGTTTAAAGGAGCTCAAAATATGAACTGGGAAATTTAAATATAATATTTTCGTTATTTGTTTTTTTATTTTTGTTTTTATAATTGCGCTGAAACTATTTTATAAACTTTCAGAAAAAAAAAGATTTAAAAGTATCATAGTTGCGGTACTTCTGTTGCATAAGCGTATATTGCAATATGATCGCGGTACATGTAGCTTGTAACAACTTCTTTTGTCTCATTGAATACATTTGTTTTTATTTTTACTTTGTAATACATTTATGCTTTTAGTAACAAACCGTGTTTCTTTCTTACTATTCCGTTTGTAATTTTAGGTTAGAATTAACGTTGGTTAAATTACAATCCGGTCTAATGTGGTCCTGTTTCGTGTCGGACGATGAAGTTGGAGAACAGTTATTCCCTCCCGAAGCAACTAGTCATTCCAAAGAACATCCACATCTATCTGAAGGCATGCAGGTGATTAAATTTTGCATATTTTGTTATTTTACTGAAAATAATTCTAATTATATATTTAAAAAAAAATAAAAATTGCTAGATTGAAAGAAAAAATCGAACTCTATCGGCGTAGTGCATATAAATATCCGAATCCTGTTCTTGCTTTTTAAATCTGATTTGATTAGCTGTTCAGTTAACAGAAAATTCTTTCTTTTTTTTTTTTTTTCTGCCGATGACAAATTTGTTTTAACCCTCCTTTGGAAAAGATTTTTCTAATAACAATAAGAAGTACATGAAATAAGAAAATTTTTATGTAGATCAGTAACGAAAGGTTTTTGTAACCTTAACTCGGTGTTCTTTAACATATGAAAACGTTACTTAAAATATAGGCAAAATAATTACGAAAAGATATTACTTTCACAGATATACATTCTTATATAATTTCAAGCATGTTCGAACGATCTTAAATCCGAAATATCGATGATAAGAGCTGTTCGATTGCCTATTGCTTCTCCTTCGCGTAGTTAGTGAAAGTAATTAATTCTTAAACATTTTTTTACCGCTAGGACCTACCCATCTGATGGATTACACGGGGTTACCACCCAACCGAGAAACCGGAAATTTTGTCGTAAAACCGGGAAAAAAAGTAAAAATAGTCGAAAACGATATTTTTAATAAGAAAAAATCATTTGAAGCGAAAGTGAATGCATTTTTTAATGTCCTTCACACTCATGAATAAATTACGAAGTTCTGTTTTATTCATATAAAATTTGCTGCGGCGGTCAGATATTATCAATGGTAACAAAAAAATTTCATTCTTCTTTTTGTACAATTCTAATAATCAGGAAATCGGGAGGATTTGAACTAGGAAAACCGGGAATTTAAAAAATTATATTTGAGTCAGGCCCGTGCCCGCAATTTTGAAAGGGGACGGGGGGTGAAAATTTTCTTCACATATTTATTTTATAAATAACAATACATTTTTCACTAATATTCGTACTATTAATAATTTCCAAAATTGCGAACGAACAAGTGGGATTCATGAAAGGACGTGGTACGCGAGAACAAATATCGAATTTAAGATCGATGATAGATAAGACTCGCGAATATGAAATACCATTAATTCAATATTTTGTCGATTTTAACAAGGCGTTCGATAATGTCATATGGAGCAAGTTATGGTCTGTGGTCATACAAATGGGAGCACCCAAACACATGGTTAACCTAATACGGAATTTATATGAAAATAACGGTAACATCGTTAGGATAGACCGGAATCTACAAACGAAGGAATTTAATACAAAGAAGGGAGTCTGACAAGGATGCATTTTATCGCCCATTTTATTTAATCTATATTCCGAACACGTCATGAGTATTGTTATCGAGCAATGGACGGGCGGTATATTAATGGGAGGAAGAAAAATCTCAAATCTGCGATATGCAGATGACATGACGCTAGTCGCTGCCAACATGAAGGAAATGGAAGCACTACTGAAGAAACTAGTGGATATTAGCAGTTCATATGACTTGAGCATAAACCAAAACAAAAGTTATGGTAATAGACAGAGGGAACACAATACCATTAAATGGGAGAATGGTTTCCGGGTATGAAACTGTAGACAGCTTCGTATATCTCGGATCTCTGGTAGAAAGTAATGGTAGCTCAGAAGAGGAAGTGAAACGTCGTATACAAATTGCCCGTGGCGCTATGTCCAGACTGAATAAGATATGGAAAGATGGTTCTGTAACGAAAAATACAAAAGTGAAATTGGTCAACACACTGATTTTCTCAATCTTACTGTACGCAGTAGAAACTTAGACACTGAAAAAGGTAACCATAAGACGAGTAGATAGTTTCCAGATGCGGTGTTGGCGAAGGGTTCTTAAAATACCCTGGACGGCAAAACGAATTAATACATCTGTAATAGAAGAAATCGGGACTGCACAACGATTATCCAGTGTTGTACTCACCCGTAAGATGAAATTTTTTGGACATCTTATGCGCAGAGAAAATGGAATGGAGCGCTGGTTGATACAGGCGAAAGTGGAAGGTAAGAGATCCAGAGGTCGACCACCAGCGCGATACAGGATGTAACGGGTCTGAGCTTACAGATGTCCTGTCTCAAAGCAGAGAATCGCGAGCAATGGTGTGAAATAATTAAATTAAAGTCGCCATGATCATGACACCCCTCTGGGGTTTTCGACCAAATGATGATACATATATATATATATATATATATATATACATATTTTATATATATATTTATTTATTTATATATATATATATTCGTGTGTGCGTGTGTGTGTATTATCATGAAATATATTTATTTATAAATAGTATACCAAAACCTTGTAGTCAACTATTGTATATGCAATATTTGAACACTACAATAAAAACAAATAAAAAATAGTCGTTTCCACAGAATTCATAAAAATTTCAATTTTCTTTTGTCAAAAATTGAAAAGAAATAAATTTATTCTAAATTTCGGTCCATTTAATTCAAGTAGTTATTATTTCGCAGACATTACGGGGGACGCGGGGTGAATCTTGACCCCCCCCCCCCCCCCCGATACGGCCCTGACACAAGCGATAGGTGATATTATAATTGAAACTCGCAATTACCAAAATACATCTAATTTGAGACATATCATACCAGTCAGGTATTGATACTTTTATTTTACATTTTATCATTAAACATATTTATTAATTATAGATTCGTTGATTAACCATCTATTGTGATGTTTCACATCTGCCGGGCGTGCCGTGATGGCCTTCTTTTTTTTCTTAAGACTACTTAAATATTCCAATGATATTACACTTGTATTTTTGTAGTACTGTCTAATTTACTTTCATAATAAAATTGTCTGATAATGTTATACAGCATGTAAACACTGTGAGACTTTCTATTTGAACTTGAATCATGAAATCCAAGAATGAAAAAAAAATTAAAACTTCTCTATCAAAATACCTTTTGAATTAACAAGTCTGACGATAAAGTACACTTTTGTATGATTTTAATTAAATCAATAGTTTCATCTATTTGAACAACAAAAACATCGCATTAGTAATTTAATGTTTTACCTAATCATTTAAATATTCAGAAATGTCCTTCACCTCGGAGTTAAAAATCGTAATAGTTCGTATTTAATTTCACTTTTTTTCCGTTTATCCGTTATTTATAATTGGTCGAATTTATTTATTTCTTCTAAATCTCTTTAAGAATTTTTCCTTTCGTATGTTTTAAAACGTGCGTATTAAGAGATAATCGTTTTTATAAAAATTTCGAACATTAGTTGAAAGCGAACTCAAACTGCGAAGTGCCCAGTTTCAATTTTCAGAAGCACGAAGAATGCGATAATGCAGAAACCGATGAACTAATTTTGTACTACATATGTTGCGAATCAGACAAGGTCATTAGCGAGGTAAGTGTACAACTGCCTTTTTTGAAAATATAATTTAAATAGTATACCTGCAAAAACAAAACTATGTAAAAAACGGAGGCAAGTTCAATCGTCAAAATAATTAAGTAATAGTTAATCTTTTTATTTCGTCTTCCACATTTGTGCATGCGTATTTTTACGTGTTCAAAAATTATTGCGACTTTAATGTTCTTCTTCAAACTTTTTAAAACCTAGGAAGCTTCGTTAATGTCGTCAAAACTTATAAATTTAATTATTTTATTACATTATAATTAACAAATATTATATCCATTACTGTAAAATGATGAGTTTCAATTCTTTTGACAAGAAAATTAAAAAATATATACGCGTATACAAACAACGAATGCGATCACTACTATATACAGTCTGTCCCAAAAGTACCCGAACTAGTTTAATAAAAACAAAAGTATAATTCGAAAAATTTATTCTTTACAAAAATTATTCAAAATAGTTCCCCTTGACTGCGATACAACGTTCAGCTCGTGTTTTCAACTTTTCCATGGCTGCCAAGAAGTCCTTCTTTGGGATCTCCTTTAACCTCCTGGTTACATTCGCCTGGATATCCGAAATTGAGTCAAAAATCTGTCCTTTTAATTGCAATTTCAATTTTGGTAATAGTCTGGTGTTGACATATCCGGAGAATAGGGTGGATGCTCCAACACGGTGATCATTTTTCGTGACAAAAATTGCTTCACAACAATCGTTGCGTTATGGGCCGGCGCATTGTCATTGAACAAGAAGTCGCGCGTCTCCCACATTTGTGGTCGGACTCGTTGAATTCGTTTGACTAATCGATCCATAACACCAAGGTAATACTGGGCATTGATTGTGGCACCTTCTTGCATAAATTCTTTGTGGATAATCCCTTCGCTGTCGAAAAAAGTGATCAACATTGTCTTGATGCGCGACTTCTGGAATCGAAGTTTTTTTGGTCTGGGTGAGTTTCGTCCGACCGATTGGGCACTCTGACGTTTAGTTTCCGGATCGTGGGCAAAACAGTAACTTTCGTCGCCAGTTATTAACCTTTTTATGGAAATTTTTTTTGTCAGTTTCGAATATTTCGAGCAAATCACGAGATGTTGAAACACGTGTTGGTCTTGCCGCTCTCGTGTGAGAGAGTGAGGAACAAAACGAGCGCACACTTTTCTCTTCTGCAAATCGTGTGTTAAAATTCGCTGCACGATGGTTTTGCCGGTATTCTCTTCTATCATTCTACACGATAAATGACGGTCTGCGACCAGCTGTTCCCTCACACTTTCGATGTTTGTCTCCGTTCGAGTGCTCGTTGGCCGGTCTGCCCTCTCGTCGTCTTCTACCGAGGTTCTCTCACTTTTAAAACGCTCGTGCCAGTCGAAAACGGCTGTTTTACCTAGATGCGAGTCGCCAAAACCACGTTTCAATTGTTCGAACGTTTCTGTTGCGCTTGATCCACAATTAAAGAAAAATTTTATCACGATTCGTTGTTCTTTAATTAACTCTTGATCCATTTTGTAACCGCGCGCAATGACATCGACGTACACGCACAATCACCGCAGCACAACTAATTAACCGAATCGAATGAAATTTTGCACACGTGTATACAAAGGTTAGAACTACATCCACCAGAAATATGTCCGTTCAATAGCGCCGGTGGTTCCGTTTTTATGCGATCAGTTCGGATACTTTTGGGACAGACTGTGTATATTATCAAAACTGTAAATAATAAAAGAGACTTTAAAGGAATATACCGCACCAAATAAACGTGCTAAATATGAATTTAAAAAAAAAAGGATAAAATAACGACTGTGTATTAGAACTAAATTCGATTCATTTATGTTACGTTTTCAATGACGGAGAGCTAATATTTTATAATATTTCAAGTATTCGAGTATGGTTGACTAAATATTAAATTAAAAAAAAAAAAAAAAAAAAAGAGCCATTCGATAAACAATTTGATCGATTAGTAATAGTAATCATCTTCATCTGTTTCTTACTAGCAGAATCCTTAAATACACGTCGCAAAAAGCTGTTTATTCATATTTCACATTTTAATTATAATGCACCGTAAAGGGAGGAAAACCGTTATTTTTCGCGCTTTTTTGAAACATTTCTCCAACTTTGAAAGTTTCGCGAAATGCGGCATGGCTTCATTCCCGACAAATAGCAATCTTTCCATTTATATATATTATATGTTTCAAAAAAAAAAAAAAAAAAAATTGTATAAAATTTCAAACTTTTGGCATTGTCCTGGGGATCTAAATGTAAATTTGTAAGTTCGACTATATTTTTCCTATAGAACGTTCTTTCATGTACAAATTTGAGGTACATTTGGTTTTCCCAACTTCTTGCATGAACATACTTTTTTTTTTTTTTTTGCTATTTTTAAGTGGGATTTAAATAATTTATCAACAATTTTTTTTAATTTTATGAAAAAATTTCTGCGTCTTATGAATTACACTTTTAAAGTATCATCTGACGATGAATTATAAATTTTTTAACGGTGATTTTTGAGGAGGTCGTTTTAAATTCCATGTTTTACATTCATGACGTTTTTGCCGCCCCGGGGGTAATCGATTATCTGAAAGTTACAGATTGTCACAAAGAGAAGTTTAATCATATGTTCTAATTTTGAAGCTTCACAAGTCAAACCGTTCCTCAGCTATCGTTTTTGAACCATCTTATTAGAATTTCGTACATTATATGTGTGTGGAATTTTAAAAGTTGCCACGCAAAAATTAAAAAAAAAGAATTACGCAATAAAGTAAAACCGACTCTTCTATAAGAATTATAGATATCATCTGAATATTTACAAATTCAGTGTAGTAAGGAATTAAGATTTAAAATTAATTTAATAATATTAGCAATAATTACGATGCTTGTTTTTTTTTAAACCGTACTAAAATAAGAATCAATATATGAACTATCACGATATAGGCAATTCTAACAGGCAGTCTCGAAAAGTTGAATTGGGTACTTTTTTTTTTTTTTTTGTAAATTTTCCGCTATACTGTTTTTTGTTGTAGATATATTTCGGAAAACATCCGTTGTTATTTAATACACGAACATCTGCCGATTCTTTACCGATGATGTGTACGCGCCACGATGTGGATGGATTTGCGTGGCAAATTTCAGTTTCTACAGACGAAGGCTGTTGCAAACACGTGTCCGCTTTGCATGCTTTCGGTTATGTTTTAGCTTCTAAACAAAAAAAATTTGTCGCCGCTAATGCAGGTACATATAAGAGAACACGGTATTTATCAATTGATAAAAGTTGCTTCTTAATTTTAACTATCTTGCTTCATTATGATACTACTTTTTCGTTAGCACAGAACTGCAACTGTAAATGCATTGATGTACAGTGTGTATAAGAACAATCACATTCGACAGCCGGTGAAGATTCTTCTTCGATTGTTATACGCATATCTGCGCATTGACGATCCTACTGGTACTAGACTAACACTACTTTAAATTTGTCGCTAAAAATACTTCGATTAAAATCAGGCAAGCTGGTGTGATATATTTAATTCAAGCATATGCGCCTACAGCTGACCCAAAATATGATGATGAAGTAGTGAATTTTTATGAAGAACTGCAGAAAATAGTTGATGGAACAAGAGATCACACGAGATGACAATAATAATGGGTGATCTAAATGCAAAAGTTGAAGCTGGAAGAGATGGTAGCGCGGTAGGATCATATGGATTGGGAAAAAGAAACGAACGAGGAGAGAGATTAGTTCAATTTTGTACGTCATAAGCAATACTTGGTTTCGAATGCCAAACAGAAGGTTATATACCTGGAAATCTCCTCAGGATGATTGTAATTCGATAAACAGAAATCAGATAGATTATGTATTAATCAAACAGCGTTTCAGAAAAGCCATAAAATGTGCTAAGACATACCCTGGAGCAGATGGTATAGCTTCAGATTACAATCCGGTGGTAGCAGAAATTGGTCTCAGATGGCGGCTAATGAAAAAGCAAACGGTAAATGAGAATCAAAGAATAAACACAGAAAAACTAGAGAATCGAAACGTCTCGAAGATGGTGGAGGCTGAAACTAACAGTATATTCGAAAGAGTAGGTGAAGAACAAATAGCAGAAACAGAAAATCAGAATAATTGGAGAAGAAATAAGACAGATGTGTACAAAAGAAATGAAAAGTAAGAAAAAGAAACCACGGATGACGGATAAAATCTCAGATTTAACGGAGATACGCAGACTGAGAAAAGGCACAACAGAGTATGAAAAAAGGTGCATAAAGAAATAAAAAAGGAAATAAGGAAATTTAAAGAAGCCTGGATGCATGAAAAATGTAAAGAATTGGGGAAACTGCAGAAGGGAAACACGATGCGCTGAACATGCATAGGAAAATAAAAGAAATATCGAGAATAACAAGAAGAAAGATACCTGCCAAGCTGATAGCAGACAATGGGAGATTAGTGTTGACGCTGGATGAGAAATTGAAATGCTGGAGAGATCATGTGGAAAGCTTATACACTGAACAAAGAGAAGAGATCGATATATTATACCTGACGAGAATGAGAAGCTACCACCTATTTCGAGTCATAGCTGAAATATGCTATAAAAACAATAAAACGTAGAATTGCTATTGGGCCATGTGGTATACCAGACGAAGTAATCAAAATGATCAATGACGAAAACATTAGGAGTGTTCTCGATATATATTTAATGAAATCTATGAAAATGGCCGTATACCCAAGAAGTGGTTATATTCCACTTTTGTAATCCTACTTAAGAAAAATTCGGCGAGTAAGTGCCATAAGTATCGAATGATGTCATTTCTTAAAAGTTTTACTGAAAATCACGCGTGGACGTATTAGAGGAAAATGCGGAAAGGAACTAAGCGAATTTCAGTTTGGCTTCGGACCAGGATACTCGAAAAGCACTGACAACAGTAAACGTACTGCTACAAAAATGTAGAGATCAGCAAAAAGATGTCTTCCTCCGCTTTCTGAACTATGAAAAGGCTTTCGACAGAGTACAACATACAAAACTCCTAGAAATTCTCAAAGCGAAAAAGGTTTACGACCGCAGAATCGTTAAAAATCTATATTGGGAACAGAAGGCAAAAATATCAGTGGATGGGAAGCAGATAGAAAGTATCGAAATTCAGAGAGAGCACAGGCAAGGATGCATCCTATCACCGTTACTTTTTAACATATATGCGGACGAAATATTTGGCGAAGCTATGGAAGATGGAAAATTAGGAATCAAAGTGAACAGAAGGTATCTCTAAACAATGTGAGGAACGCAGATGATTAAGTTCTCTTCTCAGATTCAACGGATGATCTGCAGGAATTGGTAAGATTAGTGTAAACGAAGCTAGATCAAGATATGGGCTTAATATTAATGTAAAGAAAACTAAACTGTTAGTGATCAGCAAGAAGGCTACAAAGGATACAGTACTTCAGATCAATGGACAAAAAATCGAAATAACGCGAGAATACAAATATTTAGGATGCTACATAACCGAATCTCTTGACCACCTTGAAGTGGAGATTAAGAGAAGAATTTTGGATACGTCGAGACTACTTTCTTGAAAATGAAAAATTCATTTACAAACTGCTCGCTAAATTTAAAATAACGTCAGAGAATGATAACATAGTATTCTATTATATGGAGTGGAATCAGCAACAGTGACAGCAAAGACGTTAAAAAAACCGGAAGCGTGTGAAATGTGGCTGCATAGAAGATCGCTCTGAGAATTCCTTGGACACAGAAAAAAGTATTGGAACTGGCAGATGTTAAAAGATAGTTGACGCGGACAATCAAGAAAAGGAATATCGAATATTTCGGGCACTTAATCAGAGGTCAAAGATACGAACATCGATTAAACTGGTAGGTAAAGGGAAAATTGATGGATGCCGCGGAAGGGAAAGAAGGGGAACTTCCTGGTTGAAGAATGTGCGGCAATGAACAGGACTAAACGCTGTTGGTGACCTTGTGCGAGTAGCGGAGGGGCGAAAAATTTAACGGTGAAGATTAATAAACGATAAACACTCTGTGGAACCTGGGGTTTTCTTTTTTTTCTTCTATAAAGTCAGAGTAAGTCGTGCACTGTCTATATAATATGTGAATAGAGCCGGGCCAAGAAGAAGTACAGTTTAATTTAAACGTCCCGGGCTTTTTTAATTAATAAATTAAATATCAAAATAATCTGCAATTTTGAAAAATTTCACTCTTCAGTTACATTATACAAATCGCTACGGTATTTTCGAAATGTTTAATTATATTTTTAAAAACTCCGGCTCTCGCGAAAAACTAAAAACAGTGCTTATAAGTTGATATTAATGAAATAAATTTTGCGGTGGTACAAAATTTATATTTTCTTTTCGAGTGTTTTGTTAACAGATTTGTTCGTTGGTTTGAACCCACTACGAGCAGTTGGAATAATTAACCGTTCTCAAGTTAGACTATTAAATAAGTTTTTTTATTATTTTTAATCGTAAGGAAAAGAAAAGAATTTAATCGAGGTAAATTTTTTAAAAACAAATCTTCTATTTATTTTGCGCAAATGTCGTCTATGTTTGATTTCACTTTTAAATTATGCGTCATTTAGTATGTTATATTTCGTTAGTGTTGCTTCGGGGAGCTCTCAACACAATCCAGATTTCAATTCTGTAATCGAATAAAATTATACGAAAACAAATGCGAAGAGTCTCGCGCATTCTTGCTTAAGCAAGAAGAATCAACATTACATAGGAAAAAGTGAAAATTGAAAGAATTTTAATATAGCGCCAGGAGGAGGAAGATATAACATTTTTTAAATACTTAATTCGTTGGGAAACAGTACTGGATTACACCTGCTATGTTTAATTATCGGACGCCGTATCAGGAAAGTTTCTCGACAGTATCCTTGTAGACTTTCGTTCATTAATGACATTTTTAATGATTTTCCTAAACACAGTTGTGACTTAGTCTTGCTAGTAAATCGTTGAATTACTCTCTCGAGTTCGGTCATTGCTTATAAATTAAAGACAAAAATACAATTTTGCATAAAGGTTGGGAAATTCCATTAAATCCAATATCTCGATGACCGATTTTGAATGATCGTTGTTTGAAATATATAGCGCAAATAGAAAATCTTTCCCGCCACACAAAATAACTGTTTTGGTAATATGTCATTGGTTGCACCTTCTGTTAATTTGTCTAATGCTCCCTCCTCTCGACTAGCAACATTTGTCCGACATTGTTACTGCTGCATCTTTCTTATGCGACACAAAATTTCAATAGAGTCGTTAGTATACCGAAAAAAGTATAAACAGGAAAAATTTTCCCGACATTGTGTTTTACGATTAATCGCAGTAAATGTACTTTTTACTTCGAATCTAAAAAAATTTCCATCTATACCGTAGCACAGTTGTTTGTAAGTTCGAATTGCCGCTGCCGCGCAATGAAAAGTGTATAGAATATTATCATGGCGCTAGGTTAATATCCATAGTTAAAGAGCTAAAAAAAAAAAAAAGAAAGAAAAAAGTAAAAATTGTCATTTTTCAGTTAATAAAGACTTTTTTCTTGTAATAATTAAAACTCCTTATTCACACGGGAACTTAAAATGTGAAAGAATGGACATTAATCATAATGAATTTAAATAAAACTTTGATTTTCACCGACAAATAATTAAGCTAGATGACTCTCACATGAACTCTTTGCGAATTCTCAATTTGCCCAGAAAATTTCTGAAAAATATATTTCGTCTTTTCCACCTCCGATGGTGTATTCTATTTCTATTTTTATTTTCATTAAAATCTTATACGCGCTCTGTTGTTAAAAACCAGTGTACCGGATTTATATTTCTTTAAATATTTATGTGACCACTGATCTGTTGAAAAGACGCTTTTATCAAGTTGTTTTATCTATAAGCTAACAATAGCCGGTGTTTAATCGTGATAAAATTAATCTGTCCCGATAGCGAATAATTAAAACAAACGCTTATCCGTAAAAAAAAAATCAAAAAAAATCAAAAAAAATCACGATTTCACATTCTACATTTTTTGTTTGGCAATAAGTGTCGTAAGTGTTGCGTACACATTATAGCGATGAGTAGATCTGTAAAGATCCGTATCCTACAGCGGAATTGATGATGTAACTCCGACTGCAGTTCCCGACACGTTAACGCCAACCCAGCAAATACTAAATCGATGGATGTTATGCGGATGTCCACACGACGATTCCTGGAAACTAAAATATGGACTTCGAAGACAAGAATAGACCAACTGTCCTTTTCTGCGTTTCATACGACGAATGAATATCTGAACAGAAATGCGTGCCCGATCAACTAGAATTAGACATAATAATGCTCTGTATTGTTTAGTTACATTAGAATTTCCTTCTCTCTTTCCAACACACACACATGAACCCTTAAGGGGGTATTCCGGTCTAGAGGCTTAATTTTGAGGTGATTTTACGGATGCAATAAAAAAAAAAAAAAAAAACAAAAAAAAACCAATAAACATTTTTACTATACGTTTTTTTATCAGTTTTTTATTGACATTTTAAAAGTATAAAAATGTATTTAAAATATAAAAAAATTCAAAATTGAAATTGTTACAGGCCGGCGAAGTGGGAACTCAAAAAAAAAAAGAGAAGAGGCGTCTCCTGGTTGACGTGATTCCAATCCTCCCGATGATCTGAAACATAAAATTTTGATGAATTCTTAAAAAGGAAGGATGTAGAATTAGCCGGACGTAGGTGATTTGAAAAAAAAAATTGTTTTTCGCAAAATGGCGTCCATGTGAAAAAAGAGATCATTTTTTGCCTCACTTTTTCAACTTTGGGAATTTTTTAAAAATAGTAAAAAAAAAAACAAAAATCCCTACGTCAGGCCAAGTTTGATAGGACTAAGAAGGTTTGTATCAAATTTCGAGTAAATCGGCCCATTCGAATTTGAGATATCATGTCAACCGTGTCGAAAAAAGTAATTCGAGAAAAATGCGTTTAAAGTTTGGAGTCTCGTTTCGGGCAGTCTGAGTCATTTAATGTGGTATCTTATACTTACACTTTTTTTAAATCATACAATGTTCCTTCTTCCACTTCAAAAGCGACATTTTTTCAAGCTCTTTCAGTCGTACGAGCAGTTCTAGCTTCTTTAGAAGCTTCGGAAGCTCGTAGCTCGGAGCGGTTAATTCGTCGTTGATCGCGTTTGTTGGCGAATGCATGCCTTTCAGATCCGATTTTTATCATTATTGTATTCATGATTTTTAAAAAATTGGTAAAAAACCTTCATTGAAAATACGGACAGCTATGTTATTCGCTATATCAATGGCGTGGCTTCCAGCATGTATGTGTTTAGTTGCAAAGGTCCAGATTAGCGGATTAAATGATTCATTATTATTCTGTGTTTCTGAACCCGAACATCTTGTCAGCAAGCTTTCCGAAGACAAATCCTCGTATATTGATCGTTTCCAATACTTCTTCACTCAATGGTAGATTCTCGTGAACAAAGTCTTGTAGCGTACCCTCAGAAACAGCTTTTTGTCATTTACACCAGCTTGATTATTCTCACCCCAGGGGGACAATACTAGTGCTGTGGATTTTCATCAGTTGAACGTTTATGGCAATAAGTAGCCCACATCTCGTTCCTCATATCATCAACAGATTCAGGATTTCGGTGTAAATAGCTAAACCATAATATAAACTCAATTCATTGATTAGCTTGCCTGTTAATTTTCCAGGGCCTTTACCATCAATACCTGTATTGTTCTTTTTAACTTTTCGTAACCTAGAACCCATCCTTTTCTGCGCATGTCCAACACACTCTTTCTCTATCACTACAGGATCACTATGATATGGGTCTATATCCAGAATGCCTTTGAATGTTTTCGAGTCACCGTCTCCGATGTATTTTGTATATTTGACTCCATGTTTTTCAACTGACCGTTCGAACATTTCAATCATAACGTTGACATCCATTTTTCCGGAACTTCCTTTATGAGATTTATAGTGCAAGAATCCACATGTTCTTCATACCAATCATTGTAAGCTTTGATATTGGTATTTTTTTTTTTATGTTTTCATAAATTACACCCTTAGCAAAAGTTAGATTTAATAACCGTATCGATCACTTTCTTGCTATATTTACCGACAAGTGTAGTTACTCCAAACAGTGGGTTGAAACCTCGTTTGAAATTATGAGATTATAAACTGCACGTGCAGATAGCTGCAAATTTTCCAGACAACTGTAGTACGTACTATTATAATTGACAATCCTTGGCAAAACCCATCATGCTGAAAAATATATTTATTGCCTTCCCTTCCTGCATCTAAAGGTCTCATTGCTACGACGATTCTACGATTAATTTCAAAAGCTTTATTGATGAATATTGATGTATTGTATACCGCCACAACTGCATTGCAATGCAATTTTAAATCCCAACCCATCGAGAAAATTTATCCTTACACTCAGTACAAACAAGTACCGCAGAGACATGGCTGTAAAAATAGAAAAAAGTTTTAAAATACACAATATCCGTAATTATTTTCTATTGTAATTTCATCATATTTCGCTTAGTTTCCATTCAGGTAGTCAGACATTACCTACCGTCTACTATTGATTCGTTCCGGTCGGACCGGTTTAGTTGGCGCGTTACAAAAATAACTATGACTCCGAAAATAATTCGAATTTCCAAAAATCCTCTTAGAAGCTTATTCTTAGAGGTACTTTGAAAATATGGGAAATAAAAATCGATTATTTCAAAATTTCTAGACCAAAATACTAAAACTGGTGCAGTGCGAACTATTTCCAATTTTTGAGTATGTACTATGTACACGTAGACATCGAATCCACAAGAGTATCCAGGATTTCTCGAACCTACGATTCAGTTTCGGATCCGTATGCGAAGAAATAACGAACTTACCCATCATTAGTACATTATGAAGGACACAAGCTGAACGATACTCGAAGAACAAGTTTCGTTAAAAAACGTAATATACTTCTCAAGACCTGCGTTTTATTACATTGCAGAAATGAAAGTAAACGATATATAGTGATTTCCGAATTTGAGAAGTAGTCTTATTTTCATGGGCGACTCGTCATGTTGTTTCCTGTTCATAATGTAGAAACGGCGTGATCATACGGACCGCCGGAGTTTATTATTTTGAAATTTGAACGGCATCGCTAGAAACGTTAATGAAAGGTTACTGAAATTCGAATTTCTGAAAGTGAATGGAGATCGGTGCTGTAGTTCAGTTTGAACAGTCTAGTTTGCCCTTTGCTACGTGCTATTTAAAACAAAGCTTGATGCGAAACGAATCAAATTCGAGTTATAATGAATCACGAAAATGATGTTCAATTTATTTTAAAATTGTACAATCAACTCGCGGTAATAAATCAGTGAGGTGAAGCTAAGCACGTGCGCCTGCACTTAGTTAACGAAAATACATTTATTTTTCCAGAATGGACGTACATAGTAGTAGGCGAGCCAAAGAGACGGCTGTACATTTACAGGCACGAAGCCATGAATAAATTCAACGATGCGATTCAGGCCAGCGTAAACAATGGAACGCAACATGTGATTGATTTCGGAAGCGACGAAGCGATAATGGGTGTTCATCCATCCGATGAAGTGCTATTTGTTTTAACCGATACGACATTACGTAGTTATATAATTTCAGAATTGTTCCCGTCGAAAAATTGAGAAACATTCCTGTCAGCATTTTTGGAACATGTTCTTTGCGTAAATTTTTATTTCTTCTTTTTCCGTATATATATATATATATATTCAGTAATTTTTACATTTTTATTAAAATTTATCGTTTGTGTATATTATTATATAATACAATTTTCGTACTTTATCCTCTTTTTCGATCGGAGAATTTTTGAGTTTTTCATTGAAAATTACGTTGTGTACGTGTAAAATGTTAAATTTACATTTAAAAATCTTTATTTTTTCGAAACTTCGAAACGAGCAAAAAAATGTATTTAATAAAAATTTCGCTAACTACCATAGTCTTTTTTACTTGTTTCAAGTACTGAAACGTGTTTTTTCCTTAAGATGGCAGTAAAACATAAATAAACAACTGGCTATTTTAGGCACACTTTATGCGTCTCGGTTAAGATATAACGATGATCGATCATTCTTGTGAGATGGACCGACGCAGCGAAAGTGTTTGTTTAATTTTTTCGTAATGCATCGTTGAATTCTAGGAATTTTAGTTCAGGCGAACAACATTTTTAGACATTTGGAATTGAAAAGCGTCAGATATTACCGGCTCATTTTTGTTCTTTTTTTTTTTTCTTCTGATAAAATCTTTTTCACGAGCTTTTTTGACACGAGTATGACGCTTTGAACGGGTTTTTGTTTAAAATGCTTTTACTTTTATTGTTCGCATCTTGTACTGCCTGTTTCCGAATAGCCCCCAAATGGAATAAAAAAAAAAACAATAGCATTTACACGTAAAAATAGTGGAAAAAAGCACGGACACGTTAGTGTTTGCGATAAATTCCAAATCGTTCATGTATATAATGGAAATTGCGTGACCGAAAAATACGTGAAAATTTTGTTTGGCTATGTGTTTTAATGTGAGTATAAAGGCAATGGAACATTCAATAGAAGAGACAACGCTGTTTTCCTACTCGGTGCTCTGGAGCAGTGATCGAAGTAATTGTAGCTGGAGCAGTATTCGAAGCCAAAGCAGTGAGCAGTGTTTTTCTGTCACTGCTCCGAATCGCAGTTGCCTATTTGTCAGAACAGTGTCAAAAAAGCAGCGTTACGATTATAAACATTTTTATTATTGTATTAAAAAATATTTCACGTAATTAGACAGAAATAAAAAGTTTATAAATCAATTAGACTTCTTCAGTTCAATATTAAACAATAGTAACGTGTAGTAATAATTTCAAAAGATCATATCATTAATTTCAAAAGAAACTAAAAATTACATTCCGCCAATAAGTAAGAACGATAGCGCAGTATATACCCGTTTTACATTTAATGCGTTTCTTTCTTCTTTTTTTTCTTTACTCGTATTTTTGGATTTGTCGAAAAATGGTAATTACTGTTTTTTATTTTTGGATAATTGTAGATAATAAACTACACCTTTCAGATTACGGCCGGCTGAATCAGGTAATAAAATTGAAAAATACGCGTATTAAAAAAAAAAAAAAAAACAAAAAAAAACATGCGTTCACACGAATATATTAGTATTAGTGAACTACCTTTATTCTTGATTAACTTTTACTTCTTATTATCGCTGTTTCATTCACGTTCATTAAAACCGAGTTTCTTGTTATTCAGCGTCATTAATATTACTGTTCCTTTTTTTTTTTTTTTCTTCTTCTTTTTCTTTATTAACTACGTACGTAACATTAAAACTTTTAAAGTATGAGAAAAACTCATTATGTAGCGTGTAATTACTAACCTGTATAGCCAAAAATATTTGCAAAAATTATCTGAAAAATGAAGAAAAAAATATTTATACTTACAAACTTTTGACTCATACAGGGGTTCTTCGACAAAATCGACTAAATGTAATGAAAGTTATTAATCAAAAACGTTTACATACCGTAGTGAAAAGGTAATTATTTCGCACGAGACTCCTAAGGAAAACTTTAACGTAATTTGCGTGATTCTTCTAAGTAAATTATACCCGTTTCTTTGTGAACACCTTTTAATACTTTCTACGGTAGCAATTCTTAATCGAATAGGATAAAATACGCCTTTTTAAACGGTGCGAAAGAATCTTTAACACATGACTTTGCTAGTTTCCGAGAGTATCTCTTTCAAACCGCGATAAGTGACTATATATTTCTTCTTTACAATAATAGCGTCAGGAGTTCACGGGGCTTATAAAATTAAGGTATATTTATTTGATTAATTCTCCGTTGGTAAGTAGAATTGTCGGTATTCAATGGTAGGTTCTAATAACGAATGTTCTACACTGCTGTGTATCTATAGCCCGCAGGACATACTCGTATCGCTAAAGAAGAAAACAGTATATTTAAACCGAAATCGGGGATTTTATTCAGTCTTCTTTCGTCAAATATTATATAGTAATCTAGATAAATTATCGCGATTAAAAGACAATCGGCAATGTAACTGTGAACGATGTAACATAGCATCCTTTTCGTTTTTATGTTCCGAGTACAAAATTGTAACTTTTTTGAATGCAAGGAGATTCATTTTTTGTTTTTCTTCAACACAATAAATTCAATATTGACGTACTTGATTATAGTATAACCGTGAAATTAGCGACATATAATTGAATTAAAACCCGTTTTTCTTTTAATTTGGCATTACCCATCGGAATCTCTGTTTTAAAAGTTATTTAATTTATAAATAGTATAAAAACAATTTTTTTTAAAACGTATATATTTACAAAATTAATATATATATATATATACATATATAAATATCGTTAATTTTTTAAGCGCTATGCTATTTACAAAATATTTTTGTTACCGCAAATGTAGAATAATGGTAAACATTTTTACGCATTTGAAATTAAAAATCCGTTTACTCACTACCAGGAGGAGGCGATAATTCGATCTTAAACTCACCGTCCACAGTATTTGTAAGCATCAAACGCTTCTCATTTGCTAAATGTAGTACCGCAGTTAAAGCAAGTGCTACAGTTACATTATTACCTTTAAATTTATCATTGCTGGCGACTGAAGAATAAAGTTCGGAGAAAAGTATCGTTTCATTTTTCGGTTTATTCTGCATACGAAATAAATAAACATTAAACATAAAGCACGCTAATTTTTAAGTAACATTCGAATGAAAAAAAATATTATTCTTACCTCGCCGGTTGATTTTCCAGCCATAGCGGTCCACAGTTCATTTTTCAATTCCGTTATGTTTATCGGTTTGTCGTTTTCGTTAAATACGTTTATGAATTCCAGCTGAAAAAGAGAAACAGGGCGTAATTCAAGAAAGAAAAAAAAAAATAGTTATAAATAACCTAACCCCCTCTAAACAAAATACTAATAGAGCTTCCAAATGTCAAAATTAAAAAAAAAAAAAAAAAAAAAAAAAAAAGAAGAAAAAAAAGGAGGCCGTACGTTTTGTGAAATGATTAATTGTCGATATTCGATAATAGGAACATCAGACAGCCGAACAATTTTAAATGAAAACACAAATAAATAGTTGACGTCCAATATGTAACATAATTCCGTTTATCGAATATATACTATCTAGTGAACAATATTATTAGAGTGTCGATGTGTCCAGGGATATTAGTATAATCGTTTATACATTTAAATTTGTTTGTTACATTTGGATTTGTTACAATTTAATATATTTTGATATTTATATCGTACGGCTACATTTTTAAACTCTGATACAATACCGTCTAAGGTTGCTAAATTTTTTCGCCCGTATACCCCTATTATTATAACGGTGTAAACAGAATTTACGTACTGACATAATAAAAGTTTGATGGACCGAGATGGCCTTTTTTATCCATCTCTCTGTTCTTGCAATATTACGGCAATCATTTCGCCATTAAGCCTGAAAATTACTGAGTGAAACTATAATTTTCCGTAAGCTCCGAATTTCACCGTTCGATGCTATTAGTTTTCTATTATCTTCTCAAAAAACGAACCATAGGCTTAATCTCAAGAAATTACATATGCATTAAACGCACAGAATTAATAATAAAGCGTTTCCCTATTTCATTAAGGGGCAATATCACCTTGCGCTTTTAAAATTTCGAGTGATTTTCCGAGAGTTACCACGAACGATAGAAAAGAGATAGAGATATGAGGTTTTGTGCTGATGAAAGTAGTAGTCTTTAACTAAAAAAAAACATGTTTTACTTTAATTTGTACAATACAAAATGGCGGCACAGTAGCGCCCGTAAAAAAAGAAAAAAAATTGGTCGGTCTATACGGGCGTACCACTACAGGTCACGATTTTTAATAAAATCTGTAAAAATCTGTAAAAATCAATTTATCAAAAAAATCCTACGATGTCCACTAGAAAATCTTATTTTAAAGTTGCAGTTAAAATTTTAAGTTAATCGAATAAAAATTGAGAGAGCTATTGGTACGCCCAGTTTGAAAAACACAGTTTCTAGATATTGTGCTGTTTAAAGTTTTGATAGTGGAATTCTGTTGAAATTTTCGTTTTACCTCTATTCTGCTATGCCCGCTCCATATAATTGGCCTTCTAATTTGAGGTTTTCCTCCTCCTCATCCTTCCTTGTCGAAATTACATCCCTGCGGGCAGCTTTAGCCTTTTCGGTGAGCGATCGCTCGGAAAGGGAATTGCGTGTCGCATCGGCTTCGGTACAGAAATTTTAACGATTTAATCCGATTGTTATGTCCAATAGATCCATAACTTGCACTAATCCGTTGTAACCATCGATGAAATATAAAACAGCAATATGAACAGCTGTATCGAGAACAGATTTGCCAGTGGAGGATCTACAAAACCGCTCGCAGCTTGACGCTACCTGACATACAGTATTCTGCGCTTTCGCCGCAGACATATGTCACTGTCTTAGCCCTCGACCACTACCACTCAAACACTAACGTGGTCTCTCCCCCGACGCAACCGTACAAACGACCGGACTTGCTACCGAACACGGGGACTTTTGGTTTTAGCGGAGTAAGAATTCTTGACAAGACAAAAAACAAAGCAGCGATGCAACTTAGAACGACGTTCGAGAGATCATGAATTTAGTGATGCGACCGGAAATTAAATTGTAACTCGAACATTGTCAAAAGATAGCACTGCAAGTACCGAATCCGTCTCAATAGTAACAATTTTACCGGAACACTGATATACACGTGAAGAAGCCAAACACTAACTACTGTATGTTCTAACGGACTTTCTACAAACAGCTGATTTCTCAGCCTCAAAACTGGGGTAGAAGAGGCATCTATTAATCAAAATTAAAAGCTGGAAGTTGAGAAGTGTCGGTATAATTCCTCAAACACATGCTTCCACGCACACTTGAAAAGCCGTTAATTTTTCTTCACGACTATGTTCGGAGAAACGACTTTTTGACCCACTTACAAGTTCCCCACCCCTTATAATCAACTTTTTACATCATTCTTGGATGCTTTAGTGAGTGTTTAAGCCAATAAAACAAAAAACGTAAAAAAAAATAAATCACAAGGTGATATTACCCCTTAAGAAATATTCAGTTAGAATCTGTTTTCTCAAACAAAAAGATTTTCTTTAAATACATTTAGAAAGAAAAAAATTGGAATCCGTAATCATCCGACAAAAACCTACGGCGTGCATTATATTTTTATTGTTACAGCATTAACGAAGTTCAAATTCGCAGCTGTCAAAAGTTTGTCTGCTTCCCGTGAAATGTTATTTCGCTCTCCTAAGCCCGAGTTGCATTTAGAATATTCCAAGAGGCTTACATTTAAAAGGAAGCGTCGATAGACTCAAAAGTGTAAATCGACATGCCAATTAATAAGATTCTTGTATATTATCGCTACAGTGATTCTACTTTCTTTTTTTTTTTTTCCGAAACGCGAGGTATTTTTGTTTTAGCAGGTAATGGTAAAATTTCTAAATTGCTAGAACAGAGAACGAGACAAATATCGAAGTATCGATAATACATTTTATAAACAAATACGCAATTAGCATAATATTTAACAAATCTAGAATGCCATAATTTAAGAACAACAACTAAGCTAAAAATTTTGTCTCTTAATATCAGACGAAAAAGATTATATTTTCCTAAAAAATACTTCAAATTCAACAGAACGTCGCGGTAATTTTACAGTACATAAAAGTTCAGAGTTTCAATGAATTACAATTAACTGTTTGATTTAAAAAATTGTTTGTTTTTTATTCTCCTTCTGATGTATCTTTCAGCGGAGGCTTGCGATAATCCCCTTTCCGAGTTTTTTTAAATTATTCTATTCGGAAATTTTATGTTTTTTTTTTTTCGTCTTTTTCGACCCGTTTTTTAAACTTTAAGCTACCGTAGCAATTGCCGTTAAAATATGAGTGGAGTGCATTCGAAAAAATTATAGCTGGTAAAAATCATACCTCGTTAGATAAGTTAAATTTGCTCGCAACAAATGAACTGTTCTTATCGTTGCTGGTATTGCTAACGTCGTTGAAATCTTTATCACTGCTGGTATTCTGAGGATCACAGTTTGTACCCTGCAAATTAAATACAACAATCGCGGTTTTATTTCGTTTAAATTATTCTTTTAGTCCTTTATGACAATCTAAAGTATTAACAAATCAAATATTCAACAGAATTTATATCGCGTTTATTTAAAACAGTTAAATATTGGAAAGAGGAAAAGAGAAGACTGATTTTACGACGAATCCTGTAATTGATTCAATAAACAAGAAGAAAAAAAATTCAGAAAATAACGAAAATGCAATTTTTACACATTGGAGAAAAGTTTTTTCCCCTTTACGCTTATCCATTGTCGTGAGGAAAATATTTTGAAAGAATGGCGGAAATGGTTAACAAAAAGTAAAAGTGAAGAGAGGATAAAATCTAAACGGGAAGGCGATCGATATTGTAACTATCCATTGCAGCGCGTAGTTTACATAGCTCTAGTGATCTGCCAAAAAATAGTCCGATATGAACTATTAAGTGATATTTTATCACTTATGCGAACGACGAGTTGATCATAATTATGAAAGCAGTGCAAAAGTAGACGGATGAGAAAGAGGCATTATGATCATCTCTGCAGCAAAAGCAGAGTGCACAAAGTTGACGAGAGAGAAAGGATTTACTATATTCAACGCTATGGTTATAACTGCGCAAGCAAAGTCTGCGATGTTGATGGAAGAGAAGTATAATAAATCCATTAGCCAACATGATAGCTACCGCTGAAAAAGTAGAGCTAGGCAAAAAAAGTTCTGTACCATCTTAACCGCAGAATATCTTATGTAAAAAGAAAAAAGGGCGGCGCAGCTAGATGCGGTAGAGTAGCAGTATCAAGGAGGAGAAAAATTGATAAGAGCTAAATCGTGATGTTCAAAGTATCGAAGATAGGAATTCAGCAATAACTGGAGTGATTAGCGGCGAATAAAAGGAAAGAATAAAGAATACGTACCGTACGGAGTAGGGATACTAAATGAGCTCTAAATAGAGTGTCGCTCTTTCAGAACGATGATAAAAAGGAACGCTCAAAAAAAAAAAAAAAAAAAAAAAAAAAAAAATACTGAAACGTTAGAAAGTTATTAAAAATTAGGATACGATGAAAAGCGGAAAAGTAATAACGAGTACTAACCTTCGTTCACGGTACTTCTCTAGAGTGAAAACTGCGGAACAAATACATACAAATACGAGCAGTACCAAAGAAGAATAAATTAAAAGGGCACGCGCTTTTTAATTTTCTGGAGAATTAAAAAAGGATATCATCACTGGAGAGAAAATTGGTATTTTACACGAAGAAAATATAACCAATCATAAGAATGTATAAGATGCGTAAATTGTGCTGTTATTCGGATAAACGGTGATTGCTTTGTCAGAGTATAAAAGTACCTGATGCCATTCCAAAAGTTTCCCCTCATCCCTTCTATCCTTTCTTCGGGGGATTGGACTCTTAAAAAAATATGATAGTAAATGTCCACGCTTCAATCCAAAGTCGATGTAAAATTTAAAAAAATACAAATAAGCTATTCACATACGAATTGCGAGGATTTTTTAGTTTTAAAGGGAACTAGTAAAAGTGCTGTTTTAGGAAGACGATGATTCAAAGTTTCACGAATCTAATAATAATTAAGGAGCTTCGTGAACACTGGATGGCGAGCGCGAATGCTAGACGAACAGAGACAGAAAAAATAAACAAAGCAGAACCCTCTTTTTAGAACATTGAACCAGTGACTTCGATGAAAAAATGACTTTTGCGACGTATACTTAAGAGTTCTGCTGGTATAAGAAAAACAGATGAAGATGATTAACACTAATAATCCGTCAAATTGTTTATCGAATGTTGTTGTTTTTTTTTTTTTGTTTTATCTCTTTTGAAATAATATATAGCCATGTTTAAAATAAACTAATAACTGTCCGTCGAATTTGATTCTAATACGCAGTCGTTATTTTATCTTTCTTTTTCCTTCACATTTAGCACGTTTATTTGGTGTGATATATTCCTTTAAAGTCTCTTTTATTATCTGCAGTTTTGAGTGATCGCATTTGTTGTTTGTGTGTATATATGTATATATTTTAATTTTGTTATTAAAAAAAATCAAACTTATCATATTAATCTTTTTTTTCTTTTCTTTCCATTATTATAATATAATAAAATAATTAGTAGGTTGTAAAACCGTACTTCGATTCCTCAGCAAAGCTCCGTAGGGGGTTTAAAAGGTTTCGAAAAGGAGCAGTAATGATACAAAAATTTTTAAGCTCTTACACAAACATGTACGTTAGAGTACTATGCGAAAAATATGTAAGATATTATAAATACAAAAAATAGGAAAAAACTTTATTTTGAATTTAGTATTATGTAAATCTAAATATTACGGTTATCTGTTACTTAACATGCGGAAGAAACGTCATGACAGATCGTGTTTGTTCTATAGTTTTACAATAAAGATATGAGCGATTTTCGCAGTCATTTATTCGCGCTGTATTTAAGGAGGAAAAGGAAAAAGAAAAAAAAGTGAAACAAAAAAAAAAAAAACAAAAATAAAGTAAACATTCGAGAATAGTGAGGCAGCAAAGTTTATAAATAGAGGGTGTCCATTCATGAATCTAGTTATAAAAAGTATTTGCATAAAAAAAAAAAAATTTCATTTTTGTCAGGCCATTATTTGTACCTTAACCAATTTCACAACGACCAAATATGGTTTTTTATTATACAATTCAAAATTACCTAGCGCCCGGCTATCGTACAATTTTGCGTATTTGTGTATGTTTTTTTGAGCAATCCTGTAACGCCATGGAAATTTTAATTGGCAAACTCAGGGAAATAGGTTAGTCCGCTTCTGAATAGTGGATAAATCGAGAAAAAAATGAGTAAATGACGACGGGGCTGTAAGCATGCTATGGAAAACTAATAAAAAAAAGAGATCACTTCTCAAAGTAACACATGCCGAGAAAAGAGACGTTAACAAAAGACCGAGTTTTTTTTAATGGTTTTACAGAAAGAATAACGGAAAGGAGGATTAAAAAGAAAATTAAATGAATAAAGATAAGAAAAGGGAAAATAATATAGAGAAATTTAAAACGAAGTAGTTCCAGAACGTTTGAAGTTGTCAGGTACAATATCGAAGAACAGACAAAATAAGATAATGAAGGAAATTAATGTGGCAAATTCAAAAAAAATAAATAAATAAATCGTTGTTAAAAAAACTATTGTTGGGCTGAATACTTTTAACGATGATATGGATGATCTGTTTTTCAGTTTAAGAAAGAAAAAAAAAAAAAACATATTTCGTTTGCATACTATTGTTTAAAAATACAGCGGTAAAGTCAACCCGTCTATTACAATTAGCTTGCGTAATATTATTTCTTAAGAGTTCACGTTAAAAAAAAAAATTATATTTTTGTCCCAACGACAAAAATTGAATGAGTTTCAGTAGTGAAATTTTTCGAAAAAATACGAAAATCTTTACCACTTTAATCTAAGTTAATTCGTTCGTTTTACAATTAGATCCATTATATATATATATATATATATATATATATATATATATAAGAATATGTTAATCTGAAAATACAGTCGAATACATTCAACACTTGATGACGCGTTAAAACGGAAAATAAATGTAAATATACAATTACTTCAATACAGTCATCAACGAACTGTTGCGAATCATTTAAATTATCGTAATCGTAATTAATCACAGCATTATCGACATTAACTGCGTGGTCACGAATCAATTTTCGAAATGAGTTGCTAAAATACATAGAACAGTGTTAAAAATTAAAAATTAGTTTAGCTACTAGTCTGTCGATTTAATTTTTCAAACAAAATCAATGTTCTCAGCGAAACTGCGATTACAGTATTATTATATTTTCATTTTGGAATATTTGTAGCCTAAATTAATTTTATTACATTTAAAACAACTTTCACGACAAAATATAAGAACGATTTCTTAATGAATTCATTTTCCAAATATAATATTACAAATTTGATAATTATTGAGAATAAAAAAGCGTACAAAAAATCAAAATACTTTCAGTCAAAATTATAAAATCAAAGAGATAAAGGATGCTAGTTCAACCGCTACTACGAAATGTAAGTAGTCAAGTAACCGGCACGTTTCTGTAAACGATATTTCGTGCTTCGAAAAACAAACTTACCTTGTTTTAAAAATTCAGGTGTCGTTTCGGTTAGCTGCTGACTACTGTTCATTTACACACACATTGTATTCAGTTCAATACCAGCATGTTTCGTCGTAATTGTTTTCCCATTTCATACTTAATGTTTATTCAAAAAGAAAAATTTATCAGTTTATAATAATGATTTTTGGGTATTTTCGTCGTGAAAAGAGGACTGCTACTTTGTCTTAAACTAAGATGCTAAAAGAAAGAAGAAAAAAATACGTGTACATTAATGACGATTCTACTTCGGCATAGTTGTGAAAAAGATGCTCAAATTACATTTCCATGCTAAGATGACACGCGGAATTACAAACGGTATTCAAATTTGAGAAGCCGATTTTTCACAGTTAAAGAGCTGATAGAAGAACGACATTGCGCCAAATCATCGGCAGTACGTTAATTTATCTAATATAAGCACAAATGATAGACAACTAATAATATCTTCTCCGAAATTGTGTTTTTTTTTTGTTTTTTTTTGTTACTATGTTTTATGCGATTGAAAAATAAATTACACTCTTATAAATAATAAAAATATTTTTAAAAAATTCAAGAATTAACGACTGAAAACAATTATAAAATACAATCAAATAATAAGTTATTAAATGTAATTCAGAGAAATGCTTTTCTGGTCTGATTAGATTTAACGTATATAACTGAAGTCTCACTGGGAAAATTTTATGACGCACATACTTTCCAAACAAACATCTCCTATAGGTAAGTAATAATGAATATAAACCTTTTTTTGAAATTTCAACAAACAATTTTGTTTCAGCTATATCTAAAATTCTTTGTGTGTTAATTATGAAATAGGAAGATATTAGAATTAGCTTTGTCGAGTATCATAGGATAAATTTTTTAATAAAAGCTTCCACTTCATTTAACAAAAATGAAAGGATTTGTTTGATATTTTTGCACTGACAGGTTTAAATTGTTCATTAATGAAAACGTGTGCCAGATAGAAACAGCTGCTGACTTATGTAAGACACAATTTTTTTTTTCTTTTTGAAATATTTACGTAATGTTAACTTCAGAGATATTTTACTCTGCAAAAGTTTAAAAATCATTCCATCATTCTTTGTCCATGAACTAAATCCATTTCGTCAGTATTAAGTTACAAATGCGCGCATTTTAGAATGCGGTTCTTTATTTGTACGCATTAATTCGAAATGTCACATACTTTTTAGTAGTAGCCGAGTTGTTGCTAACTCCGGACAGAAAATTTCTTTATTCGTCGAAATTTATGAGTACACTTAATCGTTGTAAATACACGAAAACGTTTTGAACTTAAAATTTGCCTAACGGATACGTAAATATTATATTCATCTTCTCTCCGACGCCTTCGGAGCCTACTAACATTTAATTCGATTCAATATTAATCGCAACCCATAGGTTTACATTTTGCAGATCCTTTTCGGAGGAACGTCCATTAGGAAAAAGAAAAAAAAAAAAAAAGAAAAAAAAAAAGAAAAAAAAAACGTTAGCCGTCTTTGCATTTGTTATTTATTTATTTTTGTAAATTTCGAAATTGTCGAATATTACAAACAGGAAGCACTATCACAATGTCATCTCTTACAGTTGTTTTTTTTATTAATTTTTGTGTCATTGTTATCTGTCGCAACGGTGACAAAAGAAGGTTTTTTTTTTATCCTTTAAGACGTAGTGATATCTGACAAATACGTGTTTAGCAAAAGTTAGTACAGCTCATGTCCAATGCAAAATACTAACAGCCGAAAATCAGCTACAAGCTGACAGTATATGCTATTACCGCACACGATTAATATTATAAAACACAGAATTTTATTAATGTTCTAGTAAATTTTAATCTTTTCCTTTTTCAATAAATTTTTCTTTCAGCAGTTTTTAATTTTTTTTTTTTTTCTACAGCTTATCAACTATGAACATTAACCTAGCGCAAGTGAAATTTTTACAAGCTTTAAAGTGCGGCAGCGTAATTCAAACCAGGTCCTACCTTTACGAAACAAACCAACTCAAGGGGGGTAAAAAAAAAAAAAACTAGGCCAGAATAGTCGGCTTAAATGCAAAATCAAATATTTTTTATCGAATACCAAAACTTTCTTATTTTTGTTAAATTAATCTGTTATAAATTTTATAAGAGGAGAAATTAAATGACTGCTACATTTTAACGGTTTGTTACTTTTAAGTTTGAAACATTACACGATCGATTACACGAATTTTTTACATGCATTAGGCGAATAAATGTATATACCGTTTTTTACGATTTTGTAAGACAATAATATATATATATATATATATATATATATATATATATATATATATAGAATATAACAAGTCTATTTATATACATTACAAACCGAACTACACGAAAATATTACAAGTATAACTCGATTAACAAAACCATATTTTCATACGTGAAGTATATAAGCCAGCAAAAATTATAATATACGGGGAAACGAAATACTACCATAATTATGAACTTTATATTTCGGTGTAAAGACTTTAAATAACTGAAACATTTCGTTTTAAAATGAAAATTTAAAATTATAGATATCTTTTTGACACTATTATTCCATGAAAATTAAATAACTCTCAGCGCATTGTTTCGACCGTTGGGACCATAGTTTTTGTTAATTTTTGCACAAGACCACACCAAATAACAAGAATAATATAAACAAGAGACACAAATGAACGACTTACTTTAAAAATTTATCCATGCTGAAATCCCAATTCGGCGGTGAAAGTTTCAATTTTTGCCAGTTCGGATATGAAAACTGTAATGTGCAGTCATCTTGGTTATCAAACGTTTTATTTAAAAGCGCTTCGTTCGTGAAATCGATTAAGTCGAAGGTTTTTTCTTTTTTACTAGTATTTCTTCGGTGTTCCAAAGAACCTTTAATATTCCCATAAATAAATTTATTTTTTTTCACGGAAAAACTTAGATGCGCATTTATTTTAATTAAAACCAAAAAAAACAACAACAAAAAAACATATATATATGTGTGTACTACACAATTATCACGTACTTTTGTTTGGAAATGGATTCCAGTGTTTCACAGTCTTTGCGCTACTCAGCCAGGTGGATATTAACTGAGGATTAAAATAAAAATAATCCGACTGTTTACCGGCGGTCAGCAAATCTTTTAGATTATTATTAAACTTCGTTAATCTGGTTGGGGAATCATGTTTGGACGTTGGAACTAGCAACGATCCACTCATGTCATAATCATCCACAATATCGTCCTTCACTGTGAATTAAAAATAAAAATCAAAAAACACTACGATTAAATTAAAAAGTTGAAATAAGTGCCCCGATAAGTGTATACAATGTAACGGAGTAAAATGGTTGAACAATTTTTTGCAATTTTTTTGTACGTTCTGTACACAGTCTTAAAATTTATGGGACACACACTGTGTAATATCCATTTTTTCTCAATTACTACCTTCTTATATGATTGAAAATCAGTAAAATTAATAGTATCCCGATAACAGCTATGAACTTCGTTTTATATTACTTAATTCTGATGACTGGTCGAAAGGTCTTTCGACGTCGTAAATTATTTGTACAAAACTTAAAGTATTCCAAATGATATTTTTCAGGTAATGACAGCCGCGTGTTTCATAGAATACTTCGAAACAAGATCATCTCAATCGTATCAAGTAAATTCGCTATCAGAGATTCCGTCTCTAAAGGTAGTATGTTGGGACCGTTACTGTGCTCGATATATACGGCTCTTATTCTAGCCTTAAAAATGATACTTTTAACAACTTTTATAATACTTGTACACTTGGTGCTAACAAAGGTCCGGAATAAGCTTTAATGTTTATGCGTAAATATCTAAACAATATTTAGGACTGTGCCGCTAGTTAAAAATAAAAATTAATAAAAAAATCAGCAGGTAACTTTCACGTTGAATTGTACGAATCGCCCTCTGTTTCAACTAAACGGGCAAACGTTTACTAAACGTAACACTGTCAGATACCCCTTGGTAATGATTTTCCTTTACTGACTCATTTGGAGAAGCCACAGGCCCGGAAGGATACATAAACGAGAATCCGTTTCCTATATCAGAGTTGATGATGTAATTCCACTACAGTTCCGGATACGTATCTTCAACTCCGAATCAGCGATGACAAGATGTAGGTTCACACGGTTTCGCTAAAGAAGTTAAAATATTGACTTCGAACAGAGCATCAAATTCTGCGAAATTTTCCCTATATTTTCCGTATATTTTTTTCTTGGTGACAAATTCAGCAAAAAAAAAAAAACCAAAAAAAAACGAGATTTTTTCGACAATTTGACCTATATCTTTTTTGTAACAAGTAAATTAATTATTTGCGAATACTCGTAGTACTCATTATATTTATCACGTATTAGACACTTGTAGTTAATATAGATAATCGGGGCTTGGCTTAATCGATTTTGAAAAGAAAAAAAAAGATTGAATTTTCTAGTTTTAAAATACATAAATTATAGTTAGGTTTAATTTTATTTATTTTCTTTCATTTTTGTTCAATGCAGGAGATATTAGGCTGGTTTAAAAAAAAACTTCTCCTAAAGCAATAGCAGTAAAAAAGTATTTGATTAATTGATTTAACACAAAAAGAACTACTAAGCAACAAACGCAAGGGCAAATAAATATCTTATTACTACATGAGCAATCTATTCCGGACTTGTTTACACAATAGCCTAGCCTAATACTGGTAACAGTACGTTGCGTCAACAACCAATGCGAACTAGAACGACCACGCCGGAAGTTCCGGAACCTGCAATTCAGTTCCGGATTCATATCCGAAAAAATAAAAAATTTACTCGTCATTATTTTAAACTGTCAAAGACTCGTATACTTAACGATCACAGTCCCGACTTGAAAACTGCAGAATATTTTCAACAAAGAATTCAACCGTATGCATCAAAT
This sequence comes from Icerya purchasi, assembly GCA_039619475.1. NCBI lineage: Eukaryota > Metazoa > Arthropoda > Insecta > Hemiptera > Monophlebidae > Icerya > Icerya purchasi. The sequence continues at coordinate 270,916,396 of CM077115.1, read as the reverse complement.
AGCAGCGCCAATGGCGGCAACCTCTGGTTGATGAGAAAAAAGTAAAAAAAGTTTTGATCGAAAAATTCTACATGGCAACTTTTCCAGAAAAATGGTACAAGTCAGATAAACAGATACCATGTTTGGTCTGTTTAGAAATATATAAATTAAATTTTTATAGGTTTAGTAGATAAAATTACCATCATCATCAAAATTGTAACTGTACTTGCAGACTTGCTCAGCATTGAATGTTATACCGTTTAAATTAGTGCATTTATTCTGGCTTTCGACTGTCGGTATTCTAAATTCACCACTGAAGTCGAAGTTTTTAAATGTTGGGCATATAACCGAATTTTCCGGAATATCTGTAACATATATTACAATAATCACAAATCTAATTCTATTATTGTTATTACCTAACATACATGCTACGCAAAGCTGCAAGTGAGTAGTATTGCGTGGATAGTAGTGGAATATGTTTAAACGTTTGCGACAATAACAAAAAATATTAATTATATTAATAATAGTAATTAAAGTATAAAACAGTAAGTAAAACCAAGAAAGAAAAGAAATATGGAAACAATTTGGTAATATAACAAAAAAATTAAAGTAAAAAAACTGATAATATATAAATAGAAACACATTTTATCTACATTCGCACATGGGTTTATCTCCCTAAAAAAAGATGACACATAAAAGCACACATATAATAACAAATACACACGATATTCGCTTAACATAAATATACACATATGCATGTATCCAAATTTATATGTGCATATTTTACGTACAGTTCCACTTTTATCACTAGTCAATATATATATAATTTCTAAAAGGTGTTTTTTTTTGTGGCAGTGCCATATCTTCTTTAATTATTTATCAAAATTAATGAATCAAACGTCATTTTAAAGCTTATGTTCCTCGGTATTGACGAAACATGGTCATATTTTTTAAAATTAACGTTTTTATAAAAAAAAAAATTAAACAAATTTAATGTTAACCCTAACATGTAGGGTATATTGCGCCATCCGTTATCAATCTGTTCAACTAACATTACAGCGCAAGTGTTATCTATCAACTAAATAATATAATGAATAAATAAATATATTCAATCAACTTTTATTCGTAAATCAATGCAATGAATTAAATTAAGTAATTACTCCAATTTGTAATATCCTGGATTAAATAGACATTAATTTTTATCTTCTGTATTTCAGGTCATTGTTATAAATTCTTATAAATTATTATTATAAACTCACGTATAATACCGAAGGACACAACCGGTAGACCAAGAGGAAGATCCCGAACCAGAGAGGGTGTACCACACCATTAGAACCTAGCACAGATCGCAGAAGGAGAAATTCCAGAAGTGATGAACAAAGACAACTTCAACTTCAGAAAAAAAGAGATCATCGCAATCGCGAGCAAGACTCCTTCATCTTCTGTGGTGTCCGCACTGCTGTCCTTTGTTGCGTCCATTTCGGACCGCTTAGTTATTTAATTTCTTAGCTTAGTTTTCTTGTTGTTGGGTCAATGTCGTTAGCGCGCCCACAAAAAAAAAAAAAAAAAAAAAAAAAAAATCGCGAGCAAGACAGATTTAGCCAACAGATACTGCAAGGTAACAACACTTTGTGTCATCCCCTTACCTACTTAACCTCCATCAACATATTAGTGCAAATAGACAATTGTATAATCTTCCAAAAACATATTTTTTCTAAAGATAATGAAGTGCAAACACATAGTGTTGGTGATATGGACAAAAAATGCGTACATTGCGCTGCAAAATTATTCGCAGAGGAGTTTATTAACAATTCATCGAACATATGTCGCCACAAAGGAAAGATTGAGTTAGAGCCCGTTAAAGTTTATGAAGAGCTTTAAAACCTTATAGAGCAAAATGATGTCTATACTGAAAACTACCTAGAAAATATTAGAAAATTTAACAATGCTCCGGTATTTGCTTCGTTCTAATAAATACGGCCAACATTCCTGGCACAGGTCAATATTGTTTTAAATTACATGGGAAGGTCTATCATATGGCAGGAAATTTGCAACCTCCTTCAGGAGTTGCACCAACTTATGCTGGACTTTTCGTTGTAGATTTTGATTCTGCACTGCGATATCGTGTAAAGAGCGAAGCTAATAAAAACTGTTGCAGGGAAATAATGATTATTTTACAAACAATGCTCGATACACATAATCCATATGAACAGTTATTTAAATATGTAAAAGATATAGATGATATTACACTTGATTTACAATTACAATTCACTACTAGCAATGCATTTCATTCTGGAAGGTTAAATGCGCCTGGTCAGTGAGGTGGCTGCTGTTTTTGTCACTGATGATGGAACACCACCGAGCAATGTCGATTTTGTCATTTATTCTAAAAGAACTGGTGCGCTAAGTAAAATATCTTACTTGAACCCCCCATTTTGATCCAATGTGCTATCCATTGCTTTTCCCATGTGGCGATTTTGGATGGACTGCAGGTATAGCACATGTTAAAGTTCATGCTACTGCGTCGAGAACAGTCACAACTCACTTATACAATACTACTGCTATCGTTTAGCAGTTAGGGATGTTTTCAATATACTTCATGCTTCTGGTAAATTATTTCAACAATATATTGTTGACAGTTATGTTAAAGTAAAAGAGGTTCCAGGTTGGCATTTATTCGATCACATCAAAAAGATCTCAGAGCTGATAGTTACAAAGGTCTGACTGACTTTCTCAATACTGATGCTGAACACAGAGGAACAGTTAGAGGAATTTCTGTTGTTCTTCCTTCAACTTATATTGGTAGTCCTCAAAATATGCTTCAAAATTACCAAGACGCGATAACTATTGTAGCCCGTTTAGGAAAGCCTGATCTATTTCTGATAATGACTTGCAACGCTAAGTGGATTTAAATTACCTCTCATTTAAAACCATATGAAAAAGTTGAACATAGACCTGATTTTAGTTTCTAGGGTTTTTCATTTAAAATTACAGGCAATATTAGAAGTTATTTTAAAAAAGCACGTACTAGGTGTAGTCATTGGATATGTTTGTGTTATTGAATTTCAAAAGAGAGGTCCTCCCTCATGCACATATGCTGTTTATTTTGTCAAATTAAGTTAAATTACGTTCAGTTGAAGATGTAGACTCTTTAATTTGTGCAGAGCTCCAAATGAAAAAACGGGCACTCAATTTTTTAAAGTTATTCAGAAGTGCATGGTACACGGACCTTGCGGTACTATTAATCCAAACAGTCCGTGCATGAAAGAACAAAAATGCACTAAACATTATCCTAAAGATTTTCAAGAAGAAACTAATTTAAATGTTAATGGCTACCCTATGCATAGACGACGTAATAATGGCGTTACAATAACAGTACGATAATTTATTATTGACAATCGGTGGATTGTACCATACTGTAGATTTTTTAGTAGAAAACACTATTGTCATATCAATCTCGAGCATTGTTCTTCAATTAAATCTGTTAAGTATTTGTACAAATACGTGTATAAAGGACATGCCTGTGCAGCTATAAAATTATGTTTAACAACTGAAGGTCAACAACGACTCACCGTTGATAAAGTGGACATTTATTTGAATTATCGTTATGTGAGTCCACCAGAGGCTATTTGGCGAATACATGAACGTCGACTTTTCCACAGATCTCATACAATCGAGCGGCTCCCTGTTCACTTACCGGAAGAACAAATGTTGTACTTTCAGGCCGGATGCGAGTCGATGCTAATTTTGATAGGAACTCCAAACTCATGGCATTTTTTAAATTGCGTAATAAAAATAGTTCCGCCCGTAGATATCTTCACCACGAAATTCCAGAACATTTTGCGTGGTCAAAAGGACAATGGAATATTCGCAAAAAAACACTAAGTGTTTTGGAAGAATTTTCACTGTTAATCCAACCGACTTCGAAAGATATTACCTCCGAGTACTACTTCTCTACGTAAAAGGACCGCAGTCGTTTGACGATTTACGCACAGTTGATGGAATACTATGTAATTCACTTCAACAAGCTGCAGAAAAATTGCATTTACTCATTAACGATGCCGAATGGAAAGAATGCTTGCAGGAAGCTACCAATACAAAATGCCAACGCAATTAAGATGGCTTTTCGCTATCATCTGCATATTCTGTTCTCCTGCCAATATACCTGAATTGTGGACAACATTCCAAAACGTACTTTCAGATTTTCAGAGACATCACACGTTAACTGAAGCTTACAACCTCACATTGCAAGAATTGGAAATTTTTGCCGACTCCTTTCGTGACCGTTGCCCAACTTACAACGTAGAAGAACAACGTACGAACAACCAGACAGCTCATGAAAAGTTAAATGTAGAACAGAAGGCAATAGCTGAAAAAGTTTTGCATGCAGTAAGAAATAAAATTCCCAATTGTTATATTTTATTGACGGACCGGGGAGTTCCGGTAAAACATTTTTTACCAAATATTGTGCTACATGTTACCAATCTTCTACCAGGGGGACGAATACCACATTCAGTTTTCAAACAACCTGTACCTATTTTGGATACATCGGTCTCATCGATTCGCACTCACACTTAGGATGCACAACTTCTTCGAGACACCGATCTCATCATTTAGGACGAGGTATCAATGGTTCCGAAAGACGCGCCAAGGATTGTGGACCGACTTTTAAAGGACATTATGAATGATAATCTCCCTTCTGGAGACAAAATAATTTTGTTTGGTGGAGATTTCTGTTAAGTGTTACCTGTTGTTAGACATGCCAGTAGAACAGCTGTCGTCGAAAATATAGTTAAACGATCGTCATTGTGGACTCATGTTACAATCCGTAAGTTAAACCAAAACATGAGGGCAAATGATGACGTTATTTTTACTGAATGGTTACTTAAATTGGGTAACGGTGATTTAGAAATTCAGACTGATTACTAAGATGGAGCGATTGCAATTCCAAAACATTGTTATTATAATTACGATCATCTTATCACCACTATATTCAATGTCACAGAAATCAATGAACAAAATGTTTCGCAATTTTTTTCAACGGCAATTTTATCTCCAAAAAACAATGACTGTATGACAATTAATGAATATATAATTTCCAATTTGTTACCCGGAGAAGAAAAAGTTTATCTCAGTTCTGATTCTGTCCAACCCGATGAAACTGACAACATTCAATTGTACCCTATGGAATTTTTGAATTCCCTAAAACCGTCTGGCTTACCGCCTCATAAATTGATTTTAAAGAAAAATGCTATTATTATATTAATTAGAAATCTTAACGCTAATCAAGGATTAATTAATAGTACAAGATTAGTGGTGACTGACTTAGACGACTATGTAATAACTGCTAAATTGATTCATTCCAATAAAACTGTGCTTATACCCCGTATTAACCTCACGGCTTCGGATTCTACCGTGCCTTTCCAAATGATGAGAAAACAATTCCCAATAAAAGTATCCTTCGCTTTGACCATTAATAAATCTCAAGGTCAGACGCTTCAAAAGGCAGGATTGTATTTACCAGAACCAGTTTTTTCGCACGGGCAATTGTACGTTGCTTTTTCACGAGTTCGTAAGTTTTGTGATATTTAAGTTTGTGTTAAAGATACATACGGTCAGAAGGTTAACGATGATTACATTATAATTGCTAACGTTGTTTACAAAGAAGTTTTGTAAAATAAAAAAGTAAATTTATTAATAAAGACTTTGCTTTACTGATTTTCAGATTATTATACTATTTTCTGTTTGTTATTACGATATTATGCGAAATATTTGCACGGGTCAGCTAGTAATACACATAAAATTACACGCAAATATTATTTATATTTTATCTTACTACACATATTATTTTTAATAAATCACTTCATACGGTATTCTTTCACTCTTCTATATAATAATAATAATAATAATAATAATTATATAATGAGAAGTATCATAAGAGGTGAATCATCATTATCATTATAGTACCATACTCAGCTTCTGAGCGCCAACAACTACCTATTCGTGCATTTCAGCTGCACAGATATAGGAGTATCGAGCAATTGTTATACGCAACGCTAGTGTACACACGCAAGACTACATTCGGAACTGCTCGCAGAATGGTCATGATAAAATTTAATATAATGTGATACGGATAGTAGCAGAGAAGGTAATCGTCATAAAAGAAACTCTTATTCAAATTAAAAACGGGCGAGAGGGGATTCGGATAACTTATGAATTGGAAATGAAATATATAACTCGCGATAATGACGACGTAATTTTGTATTGGCATTTAAATAAAGTAAATGCATTACTAAGCAATAGTAAACTATTTCAATCTGTGCATCAAATAGGTCAAAAATTAAAATAAATCAATAAATAAAAAAGTATTATAAAAAAAAGATCATACCCGGTAGTTTAACAGAATAATAGGTGGATTTATTGTTATTATTTTGTTTTGTACAATTTACACCATTATTCGCCGCTGCTTCATCACATACCTTAACCGTACTATCCAAATGTAAAGATAACGTATATCTGTCGAACAGAGCCGACGAAATAATGCTGTCTCGGTTAAATATCTTCATTTTATTATTTAAAGGTTCATCGGCTCCAATATCTTTTCGATTTATTTGGTTCATATCGGTAACTAAAACAGCTTTGGCGATCTAAAATAATTAAATTCATATATTTTTAATGATCATTTCCGATTAAGGCATTATAGTTAAATTTTTAATAAACCAAGCAACTTTTTTTTATCAAACTTGGATGATGTTCTTGTCAGGAACAATACTAATTGCTGAATAAATCGTGTAATGAATTTATTCGAATTAAGAATGTTTCCTTTCTCAATATTGTAAAAAGTATTCAACGAATTTATGTTTTAAATTAAAATGTTTGAAATGTAAACTTCGTTACAATTTGGAAACGTTGTTAACGCTTTGAACTTGGTTACATGGTCCACCATCCGCATGAATACTGGATTGTTTGTCTTCTCTACTTTATAACGCAATCTGATTAAGTCTAAAAAGTCAATCTTTATCGATCTTCTCGCTAGTTATTTTCTGCGGATTCCTGTCATTGTTGTATTACGGATAGTAATCCGTTTACCGTTTTTATTTTCTGTGCCCTTTTAGTTTGAGAACTGGCTGTTCATTTATTAAAGAAAGGAATACGAAAAAATTAAAAGTATAAAGGAATCGCCATTTACGATATAGAGATAGGAATAATTTGTATAATAAAAAATAAGAGTAATAAAGATTGAAAAATCAGTTTCCTAAAAATTTTTGCTAACAAGCAAATGACTCAGTCGATTCATTCATTAATTTCTTATGAATTAAAGTCAGAATTACGAAAAAACTCCTACAATTTTTAATAGAAAAAGGAAAATTTATTTCTGCCTATACTTTCAAACATAAAAAATACTTAGAATTTCGAGTTTAAATTTAACACAAAAATTGCGATAAATCAGATTACTGAAGCAAAAATGGCGAACACAAATAAACTACTGCCAGGTAAATTATAACAAAAAGTATGTTATAGTTTCAAATTAAATAATACGTAAATAGCTACATAAATAAAACGGTATACACCAAAAATAATCTAAGTATGCACCAGAAAAAGATTTTAAAAATAAAGTATTTCCTATGACGAGAAACTGGGAAATAAATTATTAGACAACTTAGAAATACAGCGATCTAATTAAAGAATTTCGTACTTTATTTTTAACGTGAACTTTTTTTCGTCTTTTTTCTTCTTCTTCATCGGTGTTATTATTGTCTTCTTTTTCTTCTTTATTTTGTTTTTTACGCTTTTGATATACCATTTGAAACATATTTTCCGCAAATTTGTTTGTATCCGAATGGACGCTGTCCACTCTGCATGCGTAAATTTTAACTCCAGCATCTAAACTAGTTCCTACGGTCTATAAAAACACTAGTTAAAATTAATCATGCAACTTGAAAATGAAATACTTTGAAAAAATTACTTCTACTGATGAGTATAAATTATCAAAATTCTTAAAGTAAAATAAAACAAAAATGTCATATACAAATTTAAAAAATCAATATTCAACAGTTAAATTTTTTCCTTATAAACACGGATAAATATATTTTAAAAATTCTAGTGTACGCGAACAGTTGTGTAAATACTGCAATCATATATGAAAAATAACTTACAAATAACATTGTTCGGACAAATATAAATTACACATATACTACATATAAAAACTTAGTCCTTCAAACCTCCCATGGGAAAACTCCTCTGACTCTCAGACGATACTACAATTTTTATAGAATAGTTGGTTTCATTGACTGTGTCATTGTTCGCAAAATGTTTTTTTCGTGGTAATTAAAAAACGATAAATTAAATTTACAGTTTACGCACGGATTTGCATTAAAACTTCCACAACGCAGACACATTTCGCGATTTTTAAATTAACCTAATTTGAAAATTAGAAAGTGCCATTCTTCTTCTTCTTCTTCATTCTAAAGGCATAGCCTTGTCGGTGCGAATATTAATTTCCATTCCTCTCTTTCCATTGCCATCCTCTTCATATCTGATTATTTGTTGCAACCAGCTATTTCGATTATTTGTCCCACAAACGTCTTCCTCGATCGACCTTTTCCTTTCCTAACATTAATTCTTCCTTCAATTATGTTCGTTAGGAATGAATTGTTTCTACATTAATTTTGCTTATTAAATAACTCCAAAGGTTCTAGTTAATTTTATTACAACTGATGAAAATAATGAAAATAACAAAACAGATTTTTGAAAAATAAACATGACTTTTGCAAATCGCCTCAGTTTTCTAATGAAATTTATTTTTGTTTTCGCTTTTTAATTTCCTTATGTTTTATTTCAAATTGCGCTTCCTCGATGTACAAATACAGCAAAAATGTCATATATGTCAGTCAAACAGAAACAATAATTATTAAATAAGCAGAGATTCATGGTTTTTAAAAAAGCATACGATACGAACAGAACGATTATTCATATTGGATTATACAGTATCACTTTGAAAAGAATAACAAATTAAGTTAAATGGTTAGTAAAGATATCTACAACTGTTGTACGGGTAATTATGTTAATGCGTTGATACGTAGCTAATTATATTTTTCAATATTAGGAGGAAAGTGCTGAAAATTCGAGATAAATTTATCGACAATAAGTATATAAGTGGAAGGTAAGTTTACATGAACTTAGAAGTGAGATTTTACGATATATTTTAATACAAAATTAATGAAAAAGGTTAAACAGACGTGTAATCCATACACAGATACGTACCGAAAAATCTTGTAATTCTCGAAACTGTTTTTTCAGCAATGTTCTAAAATATTCTATTAAGTGCAAATTGAAAGCATTCTTCACGCTAATTTTCTAAACATATAATATAAACGCAATATTTTAATAAGTGCATAATTTTCATTAAAATTATAATTACAATCGAAAGATATCATAGAGTGACCTTACATTCTGCGTTGACAACTGTATGCAACTTTCATAATGTTCTATGATAGAACTCATGCTGCTTTCGGTTCTATTTGCGGTATCATTTGCCGTTACATTGGTTTTTTCCCTTGAAAGTTGTAACCGACTTCTACTTTTCTCATCTTTATCATCGTTTAATTCAATGTCTGATAATTTTGCCTTTGAATGATAAAATTATAAAAAAAACAATGAATCAGAATCTTACAACTTAAATTTACCTAAAATCTACATCAGGATACACATAAAATCTACAGTTCTTATATTTAGGGCAGTTTTTATAACATAAACTACTATCAACACTATTATTTTAAATATCAATTTACGCAAGTATACTTACTTTGTTAGATTTATCGAATAATTTTGATCGTCTACCATTATCTGCATCATCAGAGTCATCGCTATCTATCATTTTTTCCATTAAAATAATTCTTATGTATATATATATATATATACAGGTTTCAAAAAAAAAAATTGATATACTACATAATAAAAAAGCCGCCAATGTTTACAATTCAAAAATTAACCGAACTACGAACGTCTGGAAATCCGATTCTATCCACCAATCAGAATCAATCTTCTTTAATGACGTCATTTAAAGTATTCTACAATGTTTTAGAACTCTGACTCTTTAGTTAAATGATGTAATTCGAAATTGTGTGATTTTACTTTCTGTTTTTAAAAATAATTTTACATCAGCTAGGTAATTTTTTTTGAATGAAAAACTATACAAGAAAGAAGCTCATGATAAAATTAATAAAGACGTAATAATCTGTGAAATAAAATAATCATTGTGTAGGTTATTTATTTTTTAAGAAAGAATTATTCCCGAAACATTCCGCAGAAACTCATGAAATTACTCTTTTTGATAGAAGAATTATTAAGTTTTGATAATTTTAATGATGAAGACTGTGTAGAGGTATTAAATTAATAATCCATTATTTTGCTGAAGAATAAAGTGTGTAAAAAAACAATGAAAAGTAATTAAAAATATTTAACCACCTGTTCCCATTCACATAAATAAATGAGTATTGATTATTGAATGCTTTGATTGTTTTATACATAATGTGCTAACATGACTAATTATGTGGTTATATGTTGTAGTCAGGGCTTGAAAGCTGAATAATAATAAGGCTTATGTCCTTAAAAAATACAGCTTATTCGGCTTTTGGCTGTTTGCATTTGAAATATGGCTTAGGTTATCGGCTTTTGGCTGTTTAAATTTAAAATACGGCTTAAGCTTTCAGCTTTCGGCTTACGAAATGAATTTCAATAAATGTTAATTAAAATCATTTACTAATTACTATGCATCAAACTATTAAGCATCACTATAGAAACTTCAACTTTTTTCTTTGCGCACAAAAACAAAAGTTTTTAAAAACAATTTCTTACGCGAATAATTATATAAAAAATGCAAAATCAAGAAATTTAAAAAAAAAGCTTAAGCCGAATATAAAGCTTAATTTAGCTTTTTTAGAAATACAGCTTAAGCTTTCGTCTTTCGACTTTTTAAATTTTGAATATAGCTTAAGTTTTAGACTTTTAGCTTATGGAAATTTAAATATGGCTTTTGGATTAAGCTTATGATATTTAAAAATGATTGGCTTTCAGCTTTTAGCTTTTGGCTTTCGGCTGGCTTTCAAGCCCTGGTAAACTGCCACTAGGAGAGCATTAAAATCGTTAAAGTGAAAAGCTGAAACGTTCAATTTTTCCGTTTTTATTGTTTGGAAGTATACCGATTATAAGTATAATATGAATATACTGAAGGATTTATTTAATAAATATTTAAAAATTTGATGATGGTTTTTATAATAGCTGTATAAAGGGTAAAGAAAATTATGAAAATTTTATTACAACCATGAAATCAATAGGAATTTCATTTATTATGAGAACAAATATATATTATAAAGGTAACTTTTTTTTTCTTTTTTTTTATGTTTGTATACATAGCAGTAACTTCCACAAAAGCAAAATTATTCCATTTAAATTTTTGAAAAGTACAGTTCTATACATATGTACATATTTAATAAAATCATTACTTACATAAGTTTCAATCAAACATTATAGCTAAGAAATGTACATTTTTTTGCACATTAGTTTAAATGTTTGTTCTGAATAAATGTATAAAATTTATAATAAAATTTGTTTAGGTAAAAGTTAAGATTGCACTTTTAAACAAGTTAGTGGCACTATAACTTGTAGTCATTTTACTTTGTATATACATACATAACCATTAACTACAGGGTGCAACAGCATAACTTCCTTTTTTAAAATGCACCACATTTTTTAAAGAAATAATAACAGAAAATCGAAATACATACTCTAGATTCCATTGGCAATATGTGTGCTTCTTCCCTCGTAGTTTTGTTTAGATTTTCTATTATTATTTCTTTAAAAAATTTAGTAGAAAAAAAGTGGCGCATTTTAAAAAAGGAACTTATGCTGCCGCACCCTGTACATTAAACATATGTAATTATTTTCTAAATCTTTTTTTGAATTCCTACTAAATAATAGAACCATAAATTTTCATATTGTTTTAAAAAAAAAAAAGAATTAATGATAAATGGATCGACGTGAATAGAGATAGTTGCCGTTTACGACGACAAAAAGTACCAACTGCAGATAATATTTTTTTCAGCTCGTGAGTATTTAACATCTTTCGCACATTTCCAATAAAAGCATATCAGTTCTCATAAAAAAAAAAAAGCAAACGTCAAAGACAAATAAAAGATAATTTTTTTTTGTCCCTATTTTATGAAGTTTCATTTTTCCACCAAAAATAAATCTCATAATTTTGAAACTTAAAAATATATACAACTAATTGATTCATTTCAAAATGTTTTGGCAGCAACTTTTGACATAACTGCAAACTAAGCGAATAAAAATAATTTTATTTCCTATTAAATTGTTGCATTCTTAAACGTAAGTTTCGGTTCTATTCTATAGCGACGGGAGATCTAATTGGGGATGTTGCGGTATATTATAGTTAGTTGATTCCGGTTGATATTTTTTACTAGTCCTATCGTAAAATTGTTTTTGTTGTTTATAGAGGGGCACCCTCTATAACTTGTTGGGTGAACCTTCGCACAGAGAACATTTAACAGGATCTTCTAGATTTTTTGAGCATTTATTCGTTTCATGTCTATCTGCGCATTTGACATATCGATTTGGTAGATGACAGTGATTCGCTGTATGGCCGAATAATTGGCAGCGCTTACAGTGTTTCAGGCCATAATCTTTGCGCGGTTCTTCGAAACTGACGACAGTATTTAGATGCCTATTTATTTTAAAGATTTCTTCATTTTTTTGCAAGTGTTTTAAGTCAACAAAAAACATTGGAAGCGGTTGCTTTGTTTTGTGTTTCAGAACATTAGTAATTCTGAGTTTTTTTTTTCTATGACGTTTTTTATGTCAGTGACGTGTTTGTGGACCAGTGAAGATTTTTCAGAACAACTCTAAACGGCTTATCTTCCGCCAATGAATACGTGTAAAAGAAGTATTTATTGTTTGTTAATGATTTAACAATATTGCGATAAGTGGATGGATTAGCCAGATTAATAGTAACACCGGAAAAGGTTGATTTTAGGGAGAAATCGATATCGGGTATGCCTACTAAAAATTTCCTAAATAAATTAAAGTTAGTTATATTTTTGACCATAATTGGTGGCGGTTTTGCAGAAAACTTATTTTGTTTATTATCATATTTAATTGTTCTATATTATTATTTACAGCATCGGAATTGTTATTAAGATTGGCATTATCTACCTGCATCATTTCTTTATCAGCATTAGCGTAATTATTAGAGTCGTCTTCATTGTCTTCAACTGTAAGAAATTGAAATAAGTTACGTTTAGTATTTACGACTGGCGGTGTATAACTAATCGACTTACTGCGCGGCCGGCGACGTTTCGATGGAACAATATTCCATTGCTCATCATTTTTTCTAAGCGATATGTGTATCGGAGAGTTACTGTTGTCTGCGCTGCTGCCTGCAGACGTTTTCGATAAGTCTACAAAAAGTGCGTTGGCCGCGCTATTACGACTATTTTGATGAACGCTGTTAGTAATGGTTGTATTAGTAGCCTTGCTGAGGAGAGTAACATTAGCAGTATCATTAGTAGTATTAGTGATGACAGTAGAGTCAGTGATGGTGTTTATCAGAGACGATTTGCTGGTACCGGGACCTGTACTTATATTGATAACTGCTAGTTTTAACACAGATCCGACAGAGTTACTCGAACCGTCCTGCTGTGCCGCAGTCCAGCTCATTCTAATGATAACACGGTGTTCCTCTTATCAAGATACACGCGGCACAGCGCGACCGCGCGTAGTCGCACTACACTGTACGAGAGTACAGCTGATGAACCCCCTCGCACAACTCACTCACCGAATAACACACAAATGCAGACACACTCTCAGCAGAATACTTGACCGAGACAAATAAGTAAACGCGTTTTACATAAATAGATAAGTAATATTATGAAAATACAGTACGCTCTTATCCAATTGGTACAGAAATGAACGCGAAGAAACACGTGTAGCATTTATCACTTTAATCATATTAGTTGATTATTTAAAATACCCAGATTTTCTAAGTCATTAATCAGTAGATCATGGCCAATTAAGTCAAACGCTTTAGATAGATCAATGAAGGTAATTATAAATTGGTTACCCATCGATAGTCCCATATTTATCTTATTTATCATCGTTCTTAGTAGACTTTTCGTTATTCCACAAGAGGTAGACTCCACTGTTTAAAGGTATAACACGAACTCCTCGAAGGTAAAAACACAACTGATAGACTCGTCTCTAGCAACTGCCTTTCTCGCTAAAATCTTCTCCCGGATTTTTCAAAATTTCGACCGCCTTCCTGACCGTGACCGCTGATCTTGGCCGAATCAGGTAGAACCTTTTGTTTTTTGCTGGACGGTGATTGGCTGCTCCCACCGACAACAGTTCCAGGCACGCGCACATTCGCACTCGCACTATTTACTCTAAATTATGGTTATTTTGTATTATTTTATCTTTCTTTTATTTTCTCCGCCTTTTATTGGTTCCATGTAACGGACACATTACAACTTATACATTCATTTTTAGGTTTATACTTAGTTGAAGTTTTTCCATCGCTTACTTCCAATTTACATTCTTTATACATATTTTTAAAAACTGAATGTATGTCTCCTGCCGTTGAAATGTTGCTCACCTCGCTCCAGTTACATTTAACAATTTTTTTGTGAAGATTATTTTCATCAAAAAAATATTTCAAGGAATTTTTTAAATGTCGAATTTTCCGATTCGAGATACCAAATGTACAAACAGATCATGTAACGGTCAGATATATTTTCGTATTAATTATTCCCGAAGTAATTTCATTTGTTTTGTACTTCATAAATATATTGTCTATGCAGGTCTGAGTATTCCTATCTATCCGGACTTCTTTTCTTGTAATTCCACTTATTAGCTGAACTCCCCCTGCCGCATAAATTACATTTAAAAAGTTCTCCACTTGTGCATTATGAAACAATAAGTCAGTATTAAAATCACCGCAAATCAGGAAATTATCTTTATTATTTAATTTCTTCAAAAGTGTTGTTGCGATTTCATTTATGAATTCGCCTATGTTTTTACTCGGTGTTCGATATATAGCAATTAAACATAAAGAATTATTTTCGCACACATCCATGTCAACCATCACTAGATCCATATTTGGTCTATTATTTACTTTTTGAATATTGCATTTAAATGTATTATTTACAAATACAAGTATTTCCCCATTGTATCGTCTTTGAAGTCCAATGCTCGCGTAGCCCACTATAGGTATTATATAAATTTAATTCATTCTCTCTTATATTTATTTTTGTTAATACAATAACGCTTGAAGTTGTCTCGTGAATGTAACTTATAAATTCATCCCAATTACGCCTAACACTTCTTATGTTTAAATGCAACGCATGAAATAATTCGGTGTTAATTTTTAGTGAATTGTTTAGATTTAATACGCCGTTTATATTATCAGTCCATTTTTTTAATATCACTATAGTTCATACATGTTTACCGCGGTACTGTATTAGTGGAGTCATATTTGAGACAAGCTTATTTGTAAATATGCTCAGGTGAATGAAAAATTCGGGATAAAAAAGAAAGACAATTGCTCACACATAACCGACACATAGAATTCGTATTTCTTTCTTAAAAAAAAAAAACAAATTAACATATCGATTAGCGATTTAAAGATTACAACAATAAACTTTTATACCTCATCGGCAACGCGATCATAAATAATTAAACCTTAAAACCCTCTTACTGCACATATACATTATGACATTGAAAAAAAATGTGAACACCGCGATACATCCATGCACCCATTCATTCTAACACCATCGCTATCGGCAACTTGAAAACAAAACTTCAAATACACCCTCGCACATATATTACCTGCACCACCGCACACCGCTCTCTCAACATAACCACACTTTAAAGCTAGTTGCAAGCACATAGTCGAAAAGCCACATACCATCGCTCACGCTCTTCCGTTCACCACTGCACGAGATCCGAACTTGATACCTGCATACCTACACCCTCCCTGCTATTTCGCTTTCTTCCACATTCGCCAGTATACACAGTATTGTTTCGATCTGCCACTATATCCCCTTCACCACTTCCTTTCACATTTGAACTCTGGTTCCTCTCTCCGCAACGCACGCGTTAGGTTCGTTACCCCTGTCTTCATTATAGGACTAAGCAGACGCTTGTTCCTTATCAGTATTTCACACTTTATAGTCACTACAGCTTTTACTACTCGCACACGCACTTTCATTATCAGCTCTATTTCTGTACACCTCCTTCTCACTGTCCTTCTGCCTGCGTATCTGATTAAACACAATCCCGCACTCATACGAAAACACATACATACCCTTATTCCGTACATAAATTAGTAACGCCGTAGATCTGCGTAATCTCATAATCATTGTTGATTTATATTCTAACTTAATCTGCTTAAGTCATCTTCATTCTTTACCATGACTATCCGATCTTGTTCGGTTTTACGGACGAAAATTTTTCCTCTATTTGTCCATATAAAATTGTAATTTATCGTTCTAGCTTTTTGTTTTGTTTGCCAGAACAGATGTTTGTAGTAACTTGATAAATTCTCATTAATGTAAACTTTCAACGAACTCCCAGAGTGAGTTACGTCATTGTCCGGAATTGTAGTTTTCCTTCTGTTTTCCAGTATTTGATCAGCTAACCGTCTCCCGTTTTAGCTATTATCGTTCTAGGCAATTTTGTATGTTTTGCTGGAAAACGATGAACTGAATCATTTAATTTGTTTGCCACTTGGATAACAATGTCCGTAAGATTTTCATTGTGATTCTCTGTAATTCCATGGAATTCGACATTTTCCCGTCGTGCATATTGGTCAATCTCGTTTATTACGTTTTTCAATTGTTTGATTTCGATATCTTTCTTTTGCACCTGTCCTATGAGAGTGGCCACTTGCTTTCACTTCCTCAGTCAGTGATGTATTAAATTTCACAATATACTTGGAGATGAAGCATATCCTCTAAAAACGTACTTATTACGACCTTACCGTGCACATACTGAAAAAGAGATAATATTTAATGATTTCTACTCAAGGACTAGAAATGTAGTAGAGTGTGCATTTGGTATAATTGCTGCAAAATGGCGTATACTTCAGAAACCAATTGAAACCAATTTGAAGACAACAAATTTTATTGTAAAAACTATATGTTTGAAAAGAGGTTGACTACATTATTACAAGGTTAGTGTAAATGAATTTAATGTGTACGGAGGAAGTGCAAATAGAGCGACGTTTGCTGTAAAGAAATATTATTAAAACTTATTTTACATTAGCTAAAAACGGCTATTTTGTTATATATTTTAAAATAATAAACATGAAAAATATTTTAATTTTTTTTGGTCATAGCAACGTAATTTACCCGATTAAAAAGTCAAATGGTGAGTGGGCTAAATCGGATGAGGAAAAGGCCACGGTGTTTGGCGACCATCTATATAATACATTCCAACCGCATCGAAACATAGGCAATGGTAATAATGATAAAATAGTTAGCGACGGCCTATCCGCACCCATGCAGTTAACGCTTCCGACCAAACGAATTCTGTCAAGTGAGGTACAAGCTATTATTAAAAAAATGCCGGCAAGAAAAGCCCTAGGAGAGGATATGATTACTGGTGAAATATTGAAAAAGTTGCTACATACGGGAATTCTTATGCTTACCTATATTTTCAACGCCATCCTAAGATTGGGCTACTATCCTAGATGTTGGAAGGATTCGATTGTCCTTTTAATCTCGAAACCGAATAAAAATCCTAGCGAACCGTCTTCGTATAGGCCGATCAGTCTATTGAATACCTCATCTAAAGTATTCGAAATGATTTTGCATGAACGGATATTAAATTCTATAGCAGGGGCGAATATTATTCCAAGTCACCGGTTTGGGTTTCGCACTAACCATTCTACTATTTATCAGGTCCATAGAATAGCTGATAGAATAGGAGCAACCTTAGAAAGAGGATGGTATTGCTGTGCGGCGTTTCTCGATATTGAGCAGGCCTTCGATCGGGTGTGGCATCAGGGTCTGCTGCTCAAACTGAAACTAGTGGATACCAAATGATATCTTCCAGGTAATGTCAACATACCTATCGGACAGAACTTTTCGAGTTAGGATTGGCCCAATTGTATCGGACAAATTTGCTATTAGAGCCTCTGTTCCGCAAGGCAGTAGTTGAGGACCACTACTGTATCTGATCTACACATAAGATATTCCAGCTTTAAAAACAACAGTAGCCGCAACATTTGCTGATGACACGTGTATACAGGGAGCGCATGAGGATCCGACTTGCGCATTGGTTCTAGTCCAAGAACACCTGAATAAAATTCAGGACTGGGCGAGTAAATGGAAAATTAAAATTAATCATTTAAAAAGTCAGCAGGTCACTTTCACGCTGAATAGAGGGAACTGCCCTCCCTTATACTTAAATGGGCAAGCGCTCGTTAATTGCAACACCGTTAAATACCTAGGATTGGTACTGGATCTTCGACTTACTTGGGGAGCACAAGTTGCAAACTGCAGACAAAAAGTCATTGCCAGAATCAAGGCGCTAGGGTGTATTTTTAATAGAAAATCTAAGGTCACCCTAAGGGGTAAAATACTAGTTTACATGGCGGTTGTAGCCCCGTGCTGGAGATATGGGCTTGAAGTATACGGAACTTCAGCAGTGAGCAACATTAGAAGACTACAGCAACTGCAGTCACGAATATTAAGGCAGATGGTTAACGATCCGTATTACGTGTCAAATAGAACCCTCCATGAGGATCTAAACGTTCCGTATGTCAAAGATGTGCACAAAGAACTCTATATATCAAGTTCTACAATAAGTTGGCAGTTAACGATAACCCGAATATAGCCAGCTTGAGGCGGATGAGCCTTCCGGGTTGCACACACCGGAGACTGAGAAGGACATGGTGTAGAGACGTTTTGGCAAACGGATGACTAGGGAAAGTTTACAACAGCATATATGTCGTCATATAGCACTCCGCATAATCGTTTAGCGTTACGTATTAAGCTATATAAATTGTTCTTATGCGTATAATTTTATATAAGACAGCATTGGTTAATAGTTATTGTAAATCTCGCTGTAGCTATCGTATGTTTCGCTGTTGATCCGCTGGGAGAAGAGATAATATTCTTAAATTTCTGTTTTTCTTTTTAGTATAGGGTCAGCAGTGCCAATAGTAGTCATCTTCGACTGGCGTGGCAAAAAAAAAAGAAAAAAAAGAGCAATGTAATTTTCATATACATATACTTATCATCACATTTTAAAATATCCGTAACTTCATCCCATAGTGCTTTTACCACTTCTCTTTTACCGTGCTCCTTACATGTAATATCCCACAAAGGTTTTCTTTTTGAAACTTCGCTTATTAACCCTTCTTACACAAGGTGTGTTGTAGTAGCATATTACACAAGGCGGGTATTTTTTACCCGGTTCACAAATATATTTGTTTATAGCCACAAGTATTTATTTTTAATGAAAATTTTAGTAACATACATATTGAGTACCATCAAAATATCAAACTTGCTCGCATTGTGCGACCACCCTCCCCGCCAGAAAAAAACATATACGAAAAAGTATAACTCCTTATAAAAAAAATTAACAGATAATACATTCGGTAGATATCAAGTTTTAATAAATTTCGCATGTCCCAAAATTTAAGAATAACCCAAAATTAAACCAGAAATTTAATAAAATTCATTAAATCAAAAAAGTCATAATATAATGGATTATTATACCTCATATTTCTAAATTTGAAATACAAGCAGGACATATGAATGTTCCAAGTTCTCCACATCGATCTGTTGCAATAATGGCACGATTTATCTGCTTTACGATCTTTCGCTTTACTAGAAAAATCACATCTTCTTCGTTTCTTTCATGTGGACGGTGGTTCACACTGAACGGAAGACGTGGTTTCTAAAAACTGATTTATACAAATCCGAAACTCTGTAAGTAAGCCTTTAGTCTCGCCTGAGGTTCTACCAAAGTTTTCGCAAGAATTTTTAGAAGTAAAGTTCTCGTAACTAATTGGCCATTTTCTTTTGCTGAATTAAACTGATAAATTTGTTAACAGTTGATCCTAGAAAAATCTAATACACCATAAAAAAATCGAAGTGGCCAACGTTTTGTTTATGGTCTGGTTGATTTTTCATGACAAAGTTGATCAAAGGAATCTAACCATCTTCCGTGGAGTTGTAAAACAATATTACACCCGGCTTTTCAGTTGCAGGATCAATGTCCGCAGTGAAGTGTATGGTTGACAGTAAAATAACATTTTTATATTTTCTTACAGTGATTCTTCAGGGTGTATGATTCTTCTAAATCGGATTCACTATGCTATCGTTCTAATTCCTTCGGAATATTTTCCAATGTGCGTAGATAATTTAAATTCATAACGAACCCGACTTGCATAGGATTTTACGAACACAAGAAACAGCTGAAATCTGTTGGAAATAAAACTGAACGTTTGAAAAATATTATATCATTATACACAACGTGGTATTTTGTACCCAATTGCTAGACACTACATGTACAAATAGGATTTTTTTTTGTAATTTTTTCCGGATGTGAGGTGATTAATATCAACATAAAGAGTGTCACGGAAGACTCCTAAACGGCCAAGGCCAAATTTCAGTACAATGCCGCATAATAATAATGTGAAGATTAATCGGATCATTTTTACCCGGACCTTGTGTAAGAAGGGTTAATTATAATTCACTATCCATTTTGAACAGTTGACAAAACAAGTAACTACGCATAAAAATTACACACTGAACTGGCATCCGTTGCATTTGAGATCGAAATTAGCCTACTGTTCATGCATGTACTGTGAAAAAGTTCAAGGGGGGAAAATAATCAGGCGAATAAGAGAATGAATTGAATCATTTCAATTCATTCGCCACTCGCGAGTAAAATTCGTGTAACAGTAACCGCTGTCATTACTTTCAATGTAACTAAACATTCGCATGTACTTGCTTATTCGCTACTCGCGTCTATTCGCGGGCCTTAGATATGCAGGCGATACGACGCATTAATAACCAGCAGTATTAAAAGCTGAGTCAAAAATTCAGCGCAGAATATGGGTTAATAATGAAGATATGATGAGAATAATCCTTATACATGGACAAAATAACAATCGCCCAGAATTACAAGAGACTGACAGCTTAAAAATTGCAAAACAGTATATGCATATCTAGGTTCAATAGTCGAGGCCGATGTGATGTCGAAAAAAGTTCAAATAAAACTCATAAACGTTCTGGTTTTCTCAGTGCTTTTATATGGCAGTGAAACGAGGACGCTGCGTAAAGTCGATGCGCTAGAGAAATGTACCCCCCCGTTGGAAACGAATGTGTCAAATCCAGTGGACGTACAAAAGAAGGAATAGTTCGATACTACGAGTAGTAGAGAGGTAATGAAAAGAAGATTATCATGTTGGAAGTAATCAGAAGAATATTGAAGTACTTTAGTGTTGTCGTATAATAAGTGCCGGCGGATTGGAGACGGCAATTCTCGAAGGGGAAGTAGAGGAAAAAAGAAGGCATCTCTAGCCACTGCCTTTCTCGCTAAAATCTTCTCCCGAATTTTTCAAAATTTCGACCGCCTTCCCGACCATGACCGCTGGTTCTGGCCGAATCAGGTAGAACCTTTTGTTTTTTGCTGGACGGTCATTGGCTGCTCCCACCGACAACAGTTCCAGGCACGCGCACATTCGCACTCGCATCATTTACTCTAAATTATGGTTATTTTGTATTGTTTTATCTTTCTTTTATGGTCAGACACATAATCCTCGAAGAAGAATGTGTTCGACTGGCTTACATCGGAGATCAATAGCGATATTTTATACATCAGATGGATAATCACGATAACTCCACCGAGAGTAATAAATTATTACTATCATTATTATTATTATTATTATTATTATGATTATTATTATTATTATGATGATGATGATTATTATTATTATTATTATTATTATTATTATTATAATTATTATTTAAATTGAATGTAACTTCTTTAGAGCTGAAATATTATCACTTTCACCATAATCGTTATTAACATAATTAATACTATAACTATTATCATTTTTATTTTTAATTAGGGTTGCCGTTGTTTTCGTGATTTTTGTCAGCGTAAATGTCGGATTAAGATAACCTTAATTTAGACGGTTAGATCGGATACTGGCAAAGGAGAGCTTCTGTTAAATTGAACTAAATTAGAAAGATTACCAGTAGTAGAGGAAGCTGTTGAACGGCCTCTTTTAGACGATCAATCGAGGCAGCAAATAAAGAAATCGGTAAGTAGTGTAAATAAAATGGAATAAAGTTAAAGAAATAAAAACAAATGAGAAGACGGCTAATCGGAAAAAACTTATTACTGACAATTATGAAAAAACAATCTTACGGGTCTGTTGTGATAATTATACGAGTGATAAGCCAGATGAGAACACGCGCAAACAAGAGATAACAACACAGGCGTAATAGCTTTAAATTCTTATCGGACACGTTTTTTTTTTTTTTTTTGGTTTTTTTTTTGCGATAATACGATCGTGTTTGATGTGCATCTTCCTAAAATATTTCACATTCGGTGGATTATTTTTAAGCGGTTTTTTGCATTGTTTGAAATTTCAAATTACTCTTAAGGAGAATTTTTCCGATTTTCGGATAATCGATTGTTCGAATTTCTGAAAGAGCGTCTTAATTGCCGTGTTTTCTTTAAATATGTAGCTGTCGTTAAAAAGAGGATCAAAATTATCGAACTTTGTATCAGTGTCCGGTTACTTACATTTTGCTGTTTCATTATTCATCGTGAAAAAAAAAAAAAAAAAAATTGCACACGCCTTTGTGGAATTTTGCATGAGATGTTTGAATGATTGAAAAATATTCATTGCTTTTTTCGAAGTAAAAATATAACCGTCAACACCTGATCGGTGTAGGATAATTTGGGGCTAATGTAAAAAAGTGTTTGAATTAAATATTTCACCGAAAATTTCATCGTTGTTCCAGCGATAGAATACACGCACAAATCGATAGCGGCGTCAAGTTAGTCCCACGGAACAATTTTTACTAATATTGCGTGTTAGAGTGCGCACAAATTTTTTTATTATCAGCACAAAACGGGCACAATTCGTTTATTTGAATTTGATTTTAAAATTCCTTCATGGGGGGGGGATAACTTGACGCCGCTCAAATCGATTATCTTTGAAAGCAGAGGTAACGGGAAAAAAAATGTAATTCAAAAAAAGTTCTCGCCTTTTGCTTCATTTCGGTGCTTTTAATCCTCTCCAATTTCAGCAGTCCCTTTGCTGAATCTAACACGCCGCCCCTGTCTATTCGCAGGCTAACGTTTCCTTTTTAAACGTCAAACGTCTTCTACTCGCAACTTCTATATTCCTCCCTATCGTATTCATTTTTAGAAAGTGGTTTTTTACACCTAGGATTATCCCTGTCTCCTTTAACAATCTCTTTTTTTTCCCTTTAACTTGCTGAACTCTGCCACTATCTACACTTTCAAAATTTCCTCTACGAGCCCTAATTAGACGCTAACTCCACCGTCTATTTGTTTTCTTCTTACGTCGTAGCCTAGTATTTGCATCTTTTAGTTTTCCTACTTTCCATGTTCCATATTCACGAATAAATTAATAACTTTCCTCTAATCGATTATTTTCATTTTCTATAATCGTCTTTCCTCCAGTTTCTTCCTCAACCTGATCATTCCAGTAATTTTATTATTCCCCGTATACATTCGCTTCTCTTTTTCCCTTCATTTCATTCCGCTTAACTTACGATGTGTTAAAGAGTGAGGTAGAGTATATTTTTCTAATTAACAGTTAACACAAATTACGAGATGGTATAAGAGAAGTTTTATTTATTAGCGAAACAAACGATTTAAACATGGGAGCAAGGGCGAAAAACCGACAAGAGCGAAAAAAGCGGTTGGTTGCGAATTCCCTAACCATTTGGGCATCATCTTTGGTAACGAAGCAGCTGATTCGTCAACTCCGGTTTGCTACTTCGCCTCGCTTTCTTTCTTAAGAAAAATCCCATCTAATCTCTTCCGGCTGAGTAGACATTTTCATCTCAGATTTTAGTCTCAGACACATACGTTTCCGCTTTATTCTATTTAATAAAATACGAAAACGAATTATTATGGAATGGAGGAATCGAAAAAATATTTCGTTCTGTCGCCGGAATAAACGTATAAAAGCAATCGAAAAAATGTTCGTTGTATCGAACAGCAATAGCGGTACGAAGAGAATACAAAAACTAGTCTTCCTGCCAAGGCCGTGTCCACGGGGTGAGTTTTGGGGGTTAACCCCCCCCCTCCCCATGAGAATTGAAATAACTTAGGTACTTCATTAATATTTTATGCAAAATTTTTTGTTATGAGTATAATCAATAACATATGTAATTTTTATTAATGTTTATATACAGTAATTCGTTTATTTAAATTATTAATGTATAAATCAAAACGATGGAAATTATTAATAGCATGAATATTAGCGAAAAATGTATTTTTATTTATAAAATAAATATGCGAAGAAAATTTTCAATCCCCCCCCCCCATTCCAAAATTCTGTGAACGGGCCTGCTTCCTGCTGATCTGCGACTCTTTTGTTTCCGAGTCACTTTAGGTTTCCATTATTCGTCCGCATTTTTGCCATGTTTTGTTATCTTTTACTCATTTTCGATTTCTATTAGCTTTATCCCCTTACATCGTCCTCCCCGTTTTAATAACGCACTTTTTCGCGATGCTGATCACGCGTTCTTTAAGTATTCACCTTATTGTTCCACAATCTATTCAAATTTGCCGTGACTTGATCTTCCCTATTCCTAATTGAGCGCCTCTTATACACCTTTTTTTTTATCTTCTCCACACGTTGTTTTCACTATTTGTGTTCCTCTTTATTAACACTATCCGATCGTATGTCGAAATATAATTAATCCGTTCGTTTTCTAATCGTTTTTCAAAAAAAGTTCCTGATGGGTAAACACGAAGAAGAAAAAAATCGAAGTAAAATTAAATTGAACACCTCTAGAACATTAACCACCGAAGGAAAGTTAGAATATCACATGAAACCCGTCTACATGACATAATCTTTTATAAACTGATACAAAAAGCAACATTTTCTCGAAGTGAGTTAAGGATTTTTATTTAAATCACGGAAGTCGGTAAAACGTTTCCATGCATTTGGAAATGAAATATTTCCTCCGTGCATTGCATATTGCTACATAATGTGTTCTTCTCCGAAGAGTTTGCTACTTTATAATAATTCATTTTCCTTAAATAAACCGGAGAACAGTGATGATCGGTTCTTATCCGTCATGATATTTTAATTACACATGTTGCGAGACTAACAGATGAAAGACGGACAAAGGAAGTACCGAACTGGCGACCATACACAGGAAAACGTAAGCAAGGAAGATGGTCAGATGATATAATAGAACAAGAGAATAAACATGGATAAGGCTCAGGATAGACAACGAGTTGGAAGAATTTGGGAAAGAACTGTACGTTAAATATTGGCGACAGATGGCTGCTCGAAGAAGAAGAAAAAAGAACCTCTAGATCAGCGGTTCCCAAAGTGAGTTCCGCGCAAGAAAATCATCAGGCTTGCCTTCCAACTGGAAAAACCCGGGAAACAGAGAATAAGCCAAAATTTTTTCGTAAAACGGGAAAGAAATAGAAATAGCCGAAAAGAGGATATTTTCGATAAGGGAAAAACATTTAAATTAAAAAATAAAAACGTGATTTTAATGTATATTTCGCTCAATAATAAATTACGAAGCCCTTCCCCGTATTTACATCAAATATACCGTCAATAAGCCTTATTAGTAGTCGTCATAAAGAAACTGCGTTCCTTTTTTTTTATGTTTTAATGTCTATTTTTTCGCCTAAAGCACAACTTTTTTTTTTTTTTTTTCATTTTTTTTTTTTGATAACGGATTTATTTTGACTTATGAAATGAGCTCATCTTGCCAAAATCTTTACAAGGAAAAGCAACAACCATATTTACTGCGAGAGACAAAATAACAGCTCTAAAAAGGAAACTAAATTTCTAGACTTCTTGTATGGAAAAAAAAAACAATGTTGAATGTTTTCCATTTTTAAATGAAATTCTACAAGAAGGCATGATAGAATTACTAACTGAAATTCAAAACTTCATTAATGAACATTTGGCGAACCTGCTCTAATCTTTGTCAGAATACTACCCGATTACCGATAATGACACATCGACTGGGTACAACAAAATCCATTTACCAATAAAGATAAATCTGAAACTTTTTCAATGCTGGAATACGAAGCACTCGTTGATATTCAAAGTTCAACTGCTTTAAAATACACATTTAAATCGGTGTTACTTAACGAGTTTTGGGTTAGTATTAAAAGTGAATAGCTTCAAGTAGCCAAGAAGGATATTTTAACTCTGCTCCCTTTTATGACTATGTATAACTGCCAAACAGGCTTTTTTATACATAAACGAAAAATAAATTCAGGAGCAAATTGGATGCTATTCCGGATATACGCATATAATTGTTGGATATTAAACTAAATTTTAAAACCATTATATTAGTAAAACAGTGAAACAATATATCATTTTTCACATTAATTTGTTAAAACTTTTTTATTAAATAACCTTTATTTACATATTTGAAATTACGATACCTTTTATTATAAGAGTTAATAGAACGCGGAATCGTAGTAAAAGTTGTAAATAAAAAGAAAAAAATCAAATTTTATTTACATATTAACAATTACTTGTTAAGTTTTCATTTGGCATTAAGGGTTCCATAAAATAAAATTGATTTTATAAGGGTTCTACGATCATACAAGTTTGAGAACCGCTGCTCTAGATAGTTCCGAACTTTAGAGAATACCAGAGTTCTTTTCGGTACTTATTTTTATACAGTAGCAAAAAAGTTTCATTTTTTTGTTCGTCCGGACGTTTACATTCTTGCCATTAGTTCGAAAATAGCCCTTTCTTAATTCTAACAAAAAATTTAACTTATTTCTGCATCGAACTTACTTCGTGAGTTTGTAATCCTAGTTAATCAGCTATTCCTATTCCTTTGTACGGAGGAATTCATATTCTAATCGGGTAGCATTCTCTTTCCGGTCTGTTTATTCTAATCCGATCCTTATTAGAGGCGCCTATTCATGTAAACGTTCTAGTTACGATACTATAAATAATCTCCGTCATTATTATTTTTTTATTCGAAATTTTTTTCGTACATTCTGAATTTTGCGAGTATTTTCAGATATACTCTGTATTAAAATTATTGTGTCGGGACACCGGAAACGATCGGTAATCGTGTTTTATAAATTTAATCAGTTATACATCGTTATCAGTTACTGTCTGCTTATTGTCGTAATTTTAAACAGTCATACTTTTGGCACGCAAATTTATTTTGCATGTTCCCCGCTTCATCGACTTTTCCGGCACTCGTTATGATTAATAGCGAAAAAAGTGCTGCTGACACTACTTGTATTCTAATTAAATTTTTCCGTTTTGTACCCTCTTTCGCTACATTTATCATTAATGATAATAATCAGCGTAGAGTCATTTCTTAGAAAGTGACTAAGAAGGAGAATGTTCGATTTTCGTTTAATTACAATTCATCGCCTTTTCCACCTTTTACTTAATATTTACGATTTTATCGGACTATTACAGGAGGACACGGTAACTTCTTATTTCGCCTAACTCGCATTTCGTCTAAAAGTTCAATGTATACCGCGTTATAAATATTAGTTTTCACGTAAAAATTAGTAATTTTTTTAAAAAATTGTTTCAGTTTTGAGTGCTGCATGTAACCCCCTTTTTTTGAAAAATATTTGTTAATTTATATATATATATATATATATATTATTGGATATCTAACATTTATTGGTAACAAGGGCGTCGGCAGCCGATAAGCCAGAGTGGGGTGAGGGGGAAAGATGACAGAAAGAAGATATGAATTATAGGAAAAATAAAATTTATAAGTTGTAAAGGCTTAACATTTTATTAAACAAGAATAAAATCTTAATTAAAACATAATTTTCGTGGGTTTCTGGCAAATTGTCCGCGATTACGCGCCTATAAATACTCATCATGGTCGGTTGATTAAAAAGTTTCAAGGCTCCAGGAGGGGCAGCTGCCCCCCTGCCCCCTGCTGGTGACGCCCATGGTTGGTAATATTATTTGTTTATATTTAAATTTATATATAAATTTTTTAAAATTAATTTATCTATTATTTCTTCATTTT
The DNA here is from genome assembly GCA_039619475.1 of Icerya purchasi. Taxonomy (NCBI): domain Eukaryota; kingdom Metazoa; phylum Arthropoda; class Insecta; order Hemiptera; family Monophlebidae; genus Icerya; species Icerya purchasi. Next base: position 270,888,110 of record CM077115.1, on the reverse strand, counting down.
ATAACCGTTGTTCTTTGCAAAACAGTTTTTAATATATTTTGATTTCATTATATTTTCTACTTGTATTTATCGGAACATTTAATAATTTGTTTATAGTATGTACGAAATTTATGTTGGTTTGGGTGACTTAAAGTTTTATTAATTATAGTACTCTTTTTTTTTTTTTTTTTTTTTTTTTTTGTGGGCGTGCCAGCGGTATTGACCCAACAACAGGAAAAACTAAGCTAAAGAATAAAGAACTAAATAGCTAGGCGGTCCGAAATGGACGCAACAAAGGACAGCAGTGAAGACACCACAGAAGATGAAGGAAAGGAGAGGATAAAGGAAAAGTTACAGGGCATAGTAGGGAGACCTAATGACAAGAGCTGACTGTATAAAAGGGAACGTTCATTACGAAAAACAGGACACTGGAAGAAAATGTGATCAGCATCACATATACGAGGAAGATCACAATCGTGAAGAGAACAATAAGGGGAGATGGCGACAGAGCAAATCGAAAGCGTGAGAAGGGGAGGAGAGAATGGATTGATCCGGTGAGGAATTAGGGAGACAATAGAAGAGCGATGACCGAAAGGAATAGAATGGAACCAAGACAGGGAACGAGGAATCGGCTGAATAAAGCAGTCATGCGAATTTATAGTATCGGTTGTTGTTTGTTTTTTGAATATATTGTAGATTAATTTCTATATATTTTTATTAAAGTTATATCTAAAAAGTTAGCAGTTTTCTTTTCTTTTCTTTTCTTTCCATTGTACATTTTATGCGATTAAGTATTTTATTGAAATCAATTAAAATATGATTTTCACAGTACTAATGTTCTTTTCATTAAAAATAATCAGCGGATGTACAATTTCATATTATATTTTTGAATTGTTTTCCGCGTATTTGTAAATTTTGTAAACAAAGATTACATTAAGAATACTCGCTAAAAAGGGGAGCCCTTAGCTAGACCATTATTTTGAATAATTAATTGCTTTGTATAACGATTTCTCAGTTAGAGATTAATTTACATTTCTATTTACTTCTTCCAATGTTTCCTTTTTTTTTTTTTTTCAAAGCCATCTTGTATGTTTTCGATAATTAAATTTTTTTATTAACCCGTAAGAGGTCGCGCCCGGTCTAAAAGACCAGGTTTTTTAAATTTTATTCGGTATTTTAACTGTGCTGTTACCCCAGCGAAAATAACTCAGCTATTCCTAGAATAATAGATAAGCATGAGGACTAATAAATTTTAACTAGGATAAAAACCATTGTACTAGAGTATCAGTTTACAAACACGGTCTATATTTGATCGGCGCGACTGATACCGTTTCGATTTATTTCAGTTTGATTCTCTTTTGTCTTATGTTCCTAAAAAATATAGAGTGGTTCTCTTGTTATCATTACTCCATGAAAATTGCCGAAGAATCAGGTGCAGCTAATAAACCAGAGATGCTAACATTTTGTAACTTAGATACTGTAGATGAGTTGAAAAATATATACATAGTTAGTCTCAAGGAAAAGTTATCCAGGGAAGTCAAAGTTCGGATTCGTAGTATTTTACACGAAAGGCAGAAAAAGAACAGCTAAATATTAATATTGAAGAAAACAATTTACAAAAAATCAATGAAATATTCCTGGTGGATGTCACTTTTGTGACTGGCGCAAAAATACAAAAAACTAAAACGCAGTGTAATAGCTGCAAGTGTTTGTATGCAAAGAGCACACCAGTTCCAGCATGTTTTAAATGCGCAAATGAAAACAAAGAAAAGTCTAGTAGTGTTAACAATTTGATTACATGCACCGTATTTTATTATTATCTATACTTCTTTCTAGAATTTTTTGTACATGTTGAGAATTAAGCTGTTTTTTATAAAATGTTACAAACTTATATATTTGTTTGAATTAAAATCTTGTTTATTCATGATAAAATAATAAATGAAAAACAAAACAACATAAAAAGGAATAAAAATGGAATAAAAGAACTAATGAATACGAAATATTTCTTTCAAAAACATAAAAAAGTAGTTTTTAAAAACGTTTTTATAAAACTTGGTCAAAAAGACCGGTGCGACCTCTTCCGTTATAAAACATGGTGCGACCTCTTCCGTTATAAAACATGGTGCGACCTCTTACGGGTTAACTAATGTAATATTATTTTTTATAATTTTATATTATTAATTTTTACATTTTAGAATTGGGAGTTTTAGCATAATTTATTAACGATTTCATCGGCGTATTAGATTTATGTATTTTCATTACAGTCTAGGAACTTTTGGGATCACGTTCATTAGATAGTTCATCTCATTTATTTAATTTTATATCAGATTCTTTTATTAGTTTGCTAACTTCTGTTCGATGTTTATTTGCAGGGTTGTTCTTTTTTAAGAAACTATTACTAAACTCTCGCGCCTTTTTTATCGGCCGTTACAATAGCATCATGTTGTTTAATTTGTTATTAAAATTTTTAATATTCTTTTGAATTTTCATGTGAACCTGTTTTATTTATATTATTATTTTTTTTTGTAATATTTTAAATAACGTAAGTCTACCCTAATTATTATTTTCTTCCCATTTCAGTCTTTATTATTAAATCCTCATATTGTTTTTTATTATACGTGTTTTTGAGTTATATTTGTATTTAAAACAAGTACTTTTAATCGTCATTATTTAATTAATAGTTAGATTTATAGTTCTCGGGTAAAAGATAAACTCACTCTTATTTACAAATTTAGGCTTTTGTTGTGTTATTAATTTGTCCTAACTTTCTGTCTATAATTGGCCTTTTCCTTTCGCGATCATTTTTAATTTTATATTTGTCAATTCGAGTTATAATTTTAAAATTGCTTAATTTATATCATTTGTCAAGTTTTAAAATTCGTAAATTATTTTTATCCTTCTTGTTATGTAAGAAATTTATCTCATTTCCGATCCATAAATTCCCTCTTTGGTTTTTGGTTTTTAATGTCGAATCATCTAATTGCTTTCTTAATTTTTATTTTTGTAAATTTTGTTATCAGGTCAATTTTCAGACAAGTTTTATTGAACCCTATGTTCCGGTGTTTCTTATAATTTTAATTTTCGGGAGAAAACGTTTTTTACATATGTTGCTGAGCAAATAGCTATGAATGAAAATAGCACTTTCGGAAAGTTGCATTGTTTTGGATGGCGTGTTGTATAACACACGAAGTACTTCAACATATGTACTTTTATCATCTTTAAGATTTCTGTATAGAGAAGAAAAATAAAGACGAAAAAACTTGAGAAGACACTCTTTTTCGGTTTATGTGTTCCAGTCATATAAATACACATGGTAGTGATGAGTAGGTCCGGAATATATCCACGGATCCGTATCCTACAGCGGGGTGGATGATATAACTCCGACTACAGTTTCAGACACGTAAACTCCGATCTAGCAAATACAAACTGAATCTCTGAATGTTACACAGAAAGTTCACGCGGTTCCAACATGGAAGATAAAATATAGACTTCAAAGACAGAATTATTAAACCGTCTGGCCTTTTCTGCGTTTCATACGCAATGAATATCTGAGCAAAAATGTGCCAGATCAGCTAGAAAAGTGAAAAATGATGATTAAATTCGGATGATTAGAAAGAAACTTTATCGTTTTTTTTTTCTTTTTTGTTTTTTTGTAAACAACTTTCTATTTAAATATATTCTTACATTAGCTATTTTGCAATTTCCTTCTCTCTTTCTAACACACGCAATCTTAACACTGGTAACACAGTATACTGTGTCTTCAACCAGTGCAAACTAGTGCCAGTATTCGGTGTATACATAAATATCGGATCCATATGAGTCCGATATGGATACGTATCCAGGATGCAATTCTCGAATCTGCGATTTAGTTGCACATCCGTTTCTGAAGAAATAACGAACTTACCTGTTACTGGTATATGATGTAAGGGAGTCACGCGATGTGATTTGTTTTAAAAGTATTTTGTTTTCGCGATAAAATCGATGAACTCTGATAGCGCGTTCTCACGATTCTTAGCGTAAAGCATTTTCCAACCAGCAAAGTAAGCACGTTCCATTGATTTATTTACTAACACAAACAACTGACTGTATTCCGTTTCCGTTTTCGTTACATGTAACACGACCTACGTCGTCAGAAATACGAGACTCGGCAAATGATTTCAAATAACCTTACTATTTCTTATAAATGGAAAATCAATTTTTTGATAAGCTTAATCAAATGCACGAGGAAAAAAAGGTTAAGGGATTACATGTAACCACACCAGTGGCGTAGCTATCGCCGTATCAGCCGTATCAATGATACGGAGCCCCGAATGTGTGTGAGAAAAAATTTGTAAAAATGTAGTACGACTTTCAGAATTGAGATATATGACCAAATAAAATCGCACTCATTCGTCTATGTTCCCACAATTTGTTATCAGTTATTGAGAAGTAGGGTGGTATTTTAGGAAGAAACATTGCTCTGGCGAATACTGCTCTAATTACTGTTCCAGAGCAGCGTCTATGAAATGCTGTTGTCTCTTCTGTTCAATGTTCCACTGTCGAGTCACTGCTCATCCAGGCGCATTACACACACGCACACACACATCAAAACATAACCGGACATAATATGTTTCATTGCTGACGCCGCATTTTTTTCTGTTACATTATTTTCTTCATAATTATGTCTCATCTTATTTTCCCAGAGTTTAAATGACTGATTTACGAATACAAACATTAACGTGCCCATGCTTTTTTCACTATTTTTACTTATAAGAGGCTATGGTTTTTTGTTTTTTTTTTTAAAACTGCTATTCGAGTCGAATAGCTCGAAAGTCGGATAATCGGGAGTCTACTGTATCTTGTTTTAAAATTTCTTTTAGTTTGGCCTATATAAATTATATTACGACTGTTACGTTTTAATAAATATGTACCGGGTTTGCTCAAATTTACTGTCATCTAGACATGCAGCAGTGTGTCAAGCCAAGTTCAAGCCGAAAAAAAGGAACTGGCGCCGACGCAGCAGCCGTGTGTATATTTACACGAACCGTTTGGAGTTAACCCCTTAACCCGGTTTTGGTAGCATGAAAAAATGTGACACGGTTGATAGTATGTGAGAATATATCTCATGTGAGGAGAAATCTCACATGAGGTAAATTCTGATAATGCTAACCAATGATATTTCGTTTTTTATTAAAACTTTTTTACTAGTTACATTAAGAGAGTTTTATTTTCTCAACAAACAAAAAATAAAATAAAAAAGTTCTAAAAATTAATTTCAAAAAGTTAATACCTTACACTACAAAAAATTTATAATTTATATTTCACTTCGGCGCATCATGAGAGAAAATCGCACCGAACAGAATTACACGGACGGTAGCATCGTTAGAATTATTCTCACACTATTAGCTAAAATTGAGTTGAGCGATGGTTGGAAGCATAGTGGGAGAAAATCTCACATTTGCGTTCCGAACTCAACAAACACACGTCTACAACGTCACACACTGTTCTGTTACGGGAACTACAACTGGAGCGGTTATTAAAATGTTAACGTCTAAAAATCGGAATTTTTATCACTTACTGACATATAGATCAAAAACCTAACCAACTTCCAGGTGACCTAGAAAGTTGAATTTATTAACAGCTAGCGCACTTTACCACTTTGGGCCACTTTTAACCCCTTAATAACTCAAAATATATTTAACATAAACACATGATATTTCACGAAATGAAGACCGATATATACTTCGGAATAATAAGAAAAGAGGATAGAAAAAGCAGTGGAAAAAGGAAATCCCAGTCGAGGAAGTTTAACAAAAATAAAGGAGGAAATTCATACAATGTCAAAAGACCATATAAGAGAAAAGGTCGTAGTGTACTTTTGAAGAATAAACGATTTGAATTTAAATTTGAATGAATAATAATAATTTCTTTACAAAAAGTAATGATATCCCGTCAAACAATAAATGTAAAAATGGGAGCCAAGTTCAATATTAAGAATATGGGCTGTTGTCAACTTCGCCGACAAAAGAATTGAGATCTAAATGGGTGCCAAGTTCTGTAGATAATCTTGAAATTTATTTCTAAGCACATACAACATTCTAAAACTAAAACACAATTTCTTCGTTTTTTTCATAGACAACAATGTTTGCTATTTAAAAATATGTAATATCTTAAATTTGAAGCCGTACATTCCCTTTAAATCAACAAACCGGTCGCACTGCCGCCTCTACTGTCCTCACCGCCACTACTGTCGCCACTACTACTATTGCCGCCGCCACCGCTAACAGCGTCCCCGCTACATCACAGCTCCATACGTTACCGTCAGCTGATAAGCATCCTTATTATACAGACTCTACTGACAATAACGTTAACGCTACCACTAGTACTAATGATAGTAATAATAATAATACAAGCAATAATAACATCGGTGCAAGGAACATCACTTGTGTTTATAAGCTCCTTTGTTGTCACCTTCGAATCATTTGCAAGAAGACGCAATGCAAACCGAATCTGTTAAAAGTCTAACAAATACGAACCACGATTGGTAGGAAGTAAGCAGCCGAAAATGGCAAAGAAATTACTTAAGAAGTGTTTCTTCAGAGTTGGTAAAAAATAAAATATTAAAGCGAAATACTAACAGATTCGCTGTCCTAGCTACGGACAATGAAGATGAAGACGAAGATGTTATTGTGCAAAAAGAAACTAGGCCTCCCGCTATTCCGATAAATGAAGTTCGGTGTAGATCTTTAACTGACAAGCGAGTTGAAGTTAAAACAAACAATGTAGAAAATTATCGTTCTCTAGTTAAGTATTTACGTAACGAAAAAATTGAACATCATACCTATCAAATAAAATCAGAAAGAACTTTTCGGGTAGTAATAAGACATCTACATCATTCTATAGAGATAGAGGACATCAAAGCGGGCACACCGGTTTTGCGAGCCAAATTCCTTATTTTAACATGATTGATGACTTTAAATGACGAAAATGATTTCACAAACAAGAAGTAAATTTTTCTCTGGCAACAACGCATCCTATCGCGGTATAGCGAATTGTAGATGAAATAAGAAACTGGCGAGCAATTTTAGGAAATGATTATTCAGCATATTGCAAATCGAAAGGAGTTCGAGTTTCGCTCCGATCAAACGGCATACCACAATAAACATAAACTTATCTATCCGACTTGAAGCAGAATTACTATCGCTTCGTAAATACGTACATATATACTTTTTTTGAATTCACGACGAAATCGCTCGCGATATCCAGACAAAGATCTATTTATTCTAGAGCTGGGTGATTACGAATGATTTTAATAATCGAGTGATCAACGAGTTACTAATTTTGATAATCGATTATAAAAGTAGTAACCGAGTGATCTGTATAATCGAGTGATGAATGATGAATGACGAATGACGAGTGACGAGTAACGATTATATAGTAATAATTTATATTATGAACAACACATGTGTCAATTGTTTTGTAAGAGTATTAGTGGCGCGCTTTGAACTTGTTTTTTGTAAATTTTGTGTTTTTCATATCAAAATTTATTTAACATATAAAATTAATTTTAAAACGTACACAAGCGCTCTACATATAAATATTTTGGAATTTGTTTATGTATATTTTTCTAAATTGTTACTATTGTTTAATTATGTATAGTTATAAGTTTCTTTTTATTCTGAATTAAAACAACTTTTAATAACTTAATTATTGTCTAGTTATATATTCCCGTACTACTATAAATTTAAGTATTTTTGTTTTCAGTTTAAATACTTTTAATTATTGTACATATAAGTGTACCTTACAAAAGCACACAATTTTCTTATTTTTATACTATTGTTGCTAAATTGTATGTTTTTTAGAATAAAAAAAAATGTTGCACATAAATTTTTAAAAAGAATAGTCTCTTATTAATTTTTTATTATATCCGTACATGTACAAATCTGAATTCAGTAAAATTATGTTACTAATTAATTGAAACGTCATAGTTTTCATAATCATATACTATTTTACATAATTGATATGAATAATTGGCATTCATTAGATATTCTCGGTTTTCATAATCAAGCTATTCTACATGACTAATGTTAATAATCGGTATTCACGAGTTGTTCTCAGTTCTCATAATCGAATTATTTTACACAATTGCAATTCACAATCATATAATTTTTGGAATATAAATCTGTCGTTACTATTAATTTCGCCGATAAAGATATCAATATTTGTCAAAAACTACCGTTAAAATTAAAATAAATAATGATTTGAAATTTAACCTTATTAATGAAATTTAAAAAAAAATCAAATCACGTAATAGTTCTCGTAAATAAACACTGAATGATGATTCGAATCATAATTCGAATGATAATTCGAGTGATGATTCGAATGATAATTCGAGTGATCACTCGAATGATTAGTAGTTAACAAAAGTAGTAATCGAAATATCTCGAGATATGTTCATAATCGAGTGATTCCATTAGTATATCTCGTAATCGCCCAGCGCTAATTTATTCCATTTGGTTGTACATATGCGTTGATAACTTCACCATGCACTTTTTACACTGTTAATGTTATTGGTATTATTATATTAGATTAATTGAATAAGTTAAATGGATTTAAATATTATTTTAAGCAGTAGAAGGAGTATGAATTTAATACATAGTGTAATTACAAATAAAAAAATCGTGATAACAAAAATAACGTAACAGTTAAGAATTAAACATGTACCGCGAGCAATTGTGGTGTGAGTTTGGGAACAAACGTAGAGGCAACCAACATATTTTTTTGTTTTTGTTATTCATATCATTTATTTCGTCTTCTTTATTTTATTTCCAATACTTGATATGTAGTATAATTTTGCTCGTTTCAATCTTAATTTGTTTTTTGTTAATTTTATTTATATTTTTTAATTATTTCTTTTCTATTATATAATTTTTTTTATTTAGTCCCGTTTTAATTTTTTTGTCACTTTCACGATTTCCCGATCAGCTGAACTTTTTGTTACAAATAACTCTTTTCAAGGCTACTTTTGTGTTACTTTACTGAAATATTTTTCATTGTATTTTATTAAATACTTTGTTCTGCTCGTGGTAGAAATATACCCATTAAAAGCATGTACAAAAAAGTAAACACACCTAACATTAATTTTTTGCAGTCAGCATCGAATTCAAATTGCAACACTAAAACTTAATTGGATGGTTTCCACCCCTAACCACATTAAAGCTTTATATGCTAAAAATAAATAAATAAATTGAAAAAAAAAAAAAAATAATAATAATAAGCACATATAGTAGTATAATCATTCACTTTTTTGTAAGCTGAGTAATGCACATTTACTCCACGTTGACTTGTTGCCAGTTTTGAAAAGTTTATGTTGTTGAAGAATAATCCATAAGATTGTTTTAAGTATATTACCCTGAAATGTATTACCTTTTGTCTAATTACTTTTTACTTTCAGCGCATTTGCCTTTTTTAACTTTTACAATAAACTTTGAGGTCGGTATAATCTGCATGAACGAAGACTCATTGAAATCAGTCTGCATAGTTATACGTAACCAAATACAAAATAAATAAATAAATAAATCAAACAAGTTCAGTTAAGCATGATGTTTCATGCGCTCTGGGTTACTCTGTATGTTAATTTATAGGTAACTATAATATTTATGTTTACATAATGCTAAATTCGAAGGAATCAGATTTTTCCGCTGAAAAGGGGAAGAGAAACGTAATTTTTTGTGATTTTTTGAAATTATCGCCATCTTGAAAATTTCGTTAAGAAAATGAAATACGGTTTCCTTTAGCTGACCAATTGATATATCACATGAGCGGCAAAAAAAAATTTTTTCAAAATTTTGGGGATTCCGCGCCCCTTGGAGTCTAATTTTGGTGATGGAACATCGGATGCTGAAAACTAGAAAAATATGCGGGAATCTACGTATTTTTAACCTTGTTCAAAATTTTTAACTGTGATACTCGCGTCGTCCAAAAAGCGACATACTTCACATGAACTTTTCGTCAATTACAAAAGTTTCGTTAAGGAAACGACTTATGGGTTCGTTCCCGTCAAATAGCGATCTTTTCAACAATACATTATATGCCGAGGGAAAAAATATTTTTTTCAAACTTTATGAGCTTTCGACGCCCCAAAGGTCTGAATATAAAGTTTGAAGCTTAGCTATATTTTTCCTATGAAACGGTCCTGTATGCATACACCTATGTCTAAATTACATTTTGGTTTCTCCAACGTTTTTACTCGGGCTAATATTTACATGAACTTCCTTTTTTTGCTGTTTTTGGCCCAAAAGGGGAGGTTTAATTAATTTTTTTACTGTATTTTTTTGCTTTTATGAAAGGAATCCTACATTTTATTTTATATTTAGAATTTCACCTTTAAAGGTTTATCCAGTAATGAGTTATAATTTTTTATGTGATTTTTGCGGTAGTTTTAAATACCATATTTTGACGGTTTTTTTGGTTTTTTGCCGCCCAAGGTAATCGGTCATCTTGAAATTATAGATCGTTTTAAAGGGAATTTTAATTGTAATTTATATTCCAAATTTTAAGTTTATAAGTCAAACTGTTCGTAAGTTATTGCGCATATTTATTTGATATTTTTGTTGTTTTTGAACCATCTTATTAGGATTCCGTACTTTATATGTATACGGGGAATCCTAAAAAGTTTATGTGCACGTATATTCTTTATAAATGAGACCGAATTGTATGAATTTTAAAAATCATCGCCGAAATGGAATGTCGATCGTTGTGTTGGTAAAACGCGTCTTGCTCGGTTGCTGATGTGAACATATCATTTTATTTGGCTCGCAAA